>QPKB01000006.1:31903179-33369429 GCA_003546025.1 Camphora micrantha
TACAATCGTATGAAGCCATCAAAGTGTGTTTTGATTTGATAAATCGTTGCAGCCTATTGGCTTCATACCATGGAGGATGAAGCACTGGTCCTACTTACAAGTTACCATGGAGGATTAGTTGTCAAGCTCATGGGGCCCACTTGGATGTATTCCTTTCATTGGGGTTAAGATAGATGGAAAGGTCTCTTTATGGTTGAGGGCCATGCCAAAAATAGCCCCATCGGATTATCCTAGCCCTTGATTTAGCAGCCTCAAAGTTTAATGGTCTTTAACCTTAGAATATCTTGAGATTCCATCTAATGCTGAATAAAGGTTTGGTGAGCATGAGACTGGGCAAGGTGCTAGACAATGGTGGGATAAGAGTGCGAAAGGAGCTACACTTATCAAAGGTGGATCCAAGTGGGCCCCTAGAGCTGGATTGTACTTGCAGTCCGTTTATAGGAGAAAATTCTCTTTGTTCGGGTACTTACTAATATTAAGTATCCTAGCATTTACAAATGCACCCTTGACCAATAGTCGATGGTGAGCTTTGAATGGTTGACCACCTATTCTGCCCTTTGATATAATGTAGCATAAAAAATACCTTGATGCCCTTTATGCAAGGTCAAGTTCATGGTTTCCTTCTGTTAAATTTAATTATAGTGAAATGGGTTTAATTGATGGCCTACACTTAGTTGACGTCCCCAACCATGGTAAAATAGACACTTATGGGTATGGTTTTTTTTTTTTCCCTTCATTTCATTTTCTTATTAGTTTCCTTATCTTCTCTTCTTCCACCCCCCAACCCACCCTTCCCTCTCTTCCCTTCCTCTCTTTTATTGAATGTATATTCCTTATTCTCAAACAACAAGCGGTTTTATTCCTCCTCCCCCTCTTCTTTCTACCTATCATGGATTGTGTGAAAGGTAAAACTCTAACCTGCTTGTGGGATCCACTTGGATGCATTCGAGTCATGGGAGGATAGTGTGATGGAAAGGTCTCATTTATGGACATGACTTTTGGGAAAAGAATCATCTTAATCTGATCATAGCAGTCATTTATGGATCTTAAATTTTTACAGTTTTCTTAAGTTACATTTTTTTTTAATGAAATTTAAAACAGTGATCATAATTCAAATCAGTTAGGGTGAGTGCCAATTCTTGGGTGATCAGTGAGTATGAGGGGGTTTGAATTTCTCATTGGTGGTCTTATATGGTGGTAAAAGATGTTACCTAGCAATCTGTGAGAGGTACTTCTTAACAGAACGTAACCATGTATATGGTTGTAGTGGATACTTACTTCTGAAGTGCTTTGTGATTGGTACATAACGACAAGATTGATTTCTTTTTTTACAAGACATCGGTTAGACCGGCTACGATCTATGGGCAAAATGTTGGTCACTTGGGAAACAACACATGTAAAACATGAACGTAGTAGAGATGAGAATGCTGAGATGGATATGGTAAAACTAGGAAAGATAGAACTAGAAATGAGTGTATTCAGGAGCATTTAAGAGTGGCATCGATAGACCATAATTTAAGAAAGACTCATTTGAGATAGTTTCGATATATCCAACACAGGCCAACAATGGCGCCAACGGCGCCGATGAATAAAACTTCCTATTCTAAAATTATTCCTTCCTTTGTTAGCAAGATGTCCCAAATGCAAGCTACACCTCAGCCTTGAACCCAAGGGCAACTCAGTCCCCAAGGTGAGCCTTGTGGTTGTGGTGTAAGCCTCGACCTCTTCTAAGAGCCTTAGACTTGAGTTTGAAAGATCTGAGCCTCAAGGTGTAACCCCCAAAACCTTCTAAAATACTGATGTAATTAGCCCCACTGTGGGTCCTGTTGTATGCATACAACCGCCTTAGTTTACAGGTCAAAGGGCCCACAGCATAGAGTAGATCTTTTGAGCTCTGTTCGCCGTGGGTTCCACTGCATAGTGATTGCGTTTGTGAGGGCATTTAGGTCATTTGGATTGGTTTAATTGACTAAAGCCAATATTGTGTTTTTTTTTTTTTTTTTTTTAATTGGAGTAGAATGAAGGCCACATTCATCTTTTCTTTTCTCTTTTCAAATGTGTCAGCACTGTTCAAATGTTGAGATCTTTTCTAAATTCTAACTCTAAAGCTTCAAATTAAACAGAGATCGGACTGGGATTAACGGGGTTCGGTGTATTATTTTCATTCCTGGGAATTGTTTTCTTCTTTGACAAGGGGCTTCTTGCCATGGGAAATGTGAGTGGAGCTTTCTTTCATGCTCCTTTTATTTTTGCTTGCTAATGCTGTGCTTGCATTAACAGTTTGTTTTTATGTGATATGTATCAGATCCTCTTCTTGTCAGGAGTGATGTTAACCATTGGACTGAAGTCCACCATGCAATTCTTCATGAAACGGCAGAACTACAAGGTCTGTCCCATACATTGAGCTTCATTTTTACTCTTACCCTTGCTTCTGTGATGACGATATTTCAATTAATTGGATAGGGCACTATGTCCTTTGGTTCTGGCTTCTTTATGGTCCTTGTGGGTTGGCCAATTATGGGCATGATCTTGGAGGCTTATGGGTTTGTCGTGCTCTTCAGGTCTGAACAATCTTTTCTTCTCATTTTCTGAACTTTCTGTTCGAATTAAACTCCTCTGATCACTGATATAGTTTATTGCACAGCGGCTTTTGGCCTACTCTGGCAGTGTTTCTGCAGAGAATACCTATTCTTGGTTGGGTATTCCAACAACCATTTATCACATCGGTGAGGCACCACGGTACCTCATGCAAAATTTATTTTCCATATTGTTTTTCAACATGGCTGCCAATATGTGGTTTATTTTCTTTTGCAGTTCTTTGATCGCAACAGAACCAAAAGAGTGCCTGTCTAGGGATTTCAAGTTGAGAGGAACCACATGCATCACAAACCTGCTGTAAGATTGAAACTCTGAACACCATTGTGGCAGCTGAAAATGATTTACTTTGATGAAGTGACCTTTTTTACCTTTGTAATTCAGATTTTTCTTTTTCTTCACCTTTCTCTAGCAATGACCATACATTTATGTCAGGTTAATTCAACATTTTTTTGTCCTTCTCTGCATTTTGTGCTCTGGATGCTTGTTTCTCATCTTGAGAACTTCATGTATTTCATTGGAGATGTCAGAATTTTCTTTTTCACCATGCTTTTATATGTTATAGTCCGGGCATCAATAGGTTGGTCTTTGCGAATGCATTTCCATGCTAACAGGAAAAAGTTTTCAAGCTTTATTATACCGTTTAGCCTGGGGCAGTGAGTTTTCTTAATGTCCTTTTATTGCCACTTCATTTTCCTGAAGTTGGCCTTTTTTTTAACTGGCATATTGAGAAATTTTCTAAAGGAGCTCTATGGGGCCCACTTTTGATTAGTGTACCCTCTTTACATACACTAATACACAATCTAACACTCACTTAAATTTTTGTGTCCCAGTTGGATTGAACTTCAAAAAGAGATTTATCATTAAATTTGTTAAAACAGATCAGGGGTTAGGATAATCTGATTGGGCTGATTTTCTGCGTGACAGTTATCATAATGAGACCTTTCTATTCCCCCTACCCCATTGACAGGCATGCATCTAGGAGAGCCTCTTGTGCTGGACGCCATATGAACAGAATGAAATTCTGCTGGGTGAAAATTCCCTTTGGTATTTGTGCCAATGTTCGCGGACGATCTTATATACCACCTCCTTTTTTTTTCCTTTGATTTTCTGAATGCATTATGTACATGTATTTGTATTTGCATCTTTAGTTGTGCTATTTATGGAATCTCTACTCATTTTAGATGAAGAAGTGTTCTCAAATGAGCATGCCAACCTTCTCAAAATGGTTGTATATGGCATGTTATTTTATTTTATTCAAGAGAAGGAAATAGATAAATGTAAACAATTCAGATTATTGTGTTAGATTTTCCAATGGATCCATTTTTGTGTAGAAATAACAAGCTGGTCGAACCCATCGAGAGACATGAGTTTTACTGTCTTTTTTGTTTGCATTAAAATACGTAGGTATTGAGTAAATAGGGTTGTTAAAAATGAGCATCAAAGGTAAATTGTCAAAAATGAGCATCAAATATCATCTTCTTTGATTCTATTTATCTAAAAAAAATGTTTCTTGATGTTCACTTTTGGAAATTCACCTTTAATCTTCATTTTTAACCACCCTATGTATTTAATTCCTATGTATTCTAATGCAAACAAGCAGGCCCTTTGTGGGATGGATCCATGTAGTTGTAGACCTATTTGTACAAAATCCAAAATATATGTGTATATTACAATGGGTATTGAGGAGTGGGCTCCACCCAATGGGGAGTATTAAAAAACTATTAATGCTGCCTCTACTAATGCATGGTTAGCTAAGGAATCTTAATAATGGGTACTAATTTTGGACCAAATAATTATTGGATTTGGGCATCATTCTACTGAATTGGATTTGTGATCATTGGCTCATTAGAATACCATCATGAGTGATTTTTCAGTAAAACAACGATCCAAAGATGCGAAATGCTAAAACACGAAAACACTATTCTTTTTCCCATTCTCTCACTAATTAGAGAGAGAGAGAGAGAGAGAGAGAGAGAGAGAGAGTAGGTTCATGATTTGAAGACCAATTTGGCCTATGAAAAAAAGGTTCGCATACTTGTTTTTGAAGTCTGTAATTCTTGGATTTGTATTTAGTTGTATTGCTGATGGGCATAGAGAATAGGTTCATGTGTTCAAGGACCGTTTGGCTCAAATTCAAACTATGCATGTACTCTATATTAGGTACTTATTTTGGGCTCATTAATTCTTGTAATTATGACTAAATATAGCAGGATTTGTGTAAGGTCGGATTCTTGAATTTTGCATACTATTGTGGATGAGTGCTAAGCATAGGAGGATCTGAATAAGATTTGTGCAACTTTGAATTCTTGGGTTTTGCTCTGTACAGCTCTTTGGGTTTTAAGAGGATTTAAAAAAGAAACTGCTGAGATTTTGTGAAGGTCTAAAAAAGAAACTATTGAGATGCAGTTGAGATTTCAAGATGGTTAAAAAATGGAAAGAACTTATTAAAAGCTTATCTATGTTTTGCCAGATTAATCATAAAGTAGGGTGTGTAGGCTAGTAACCATTTCTGGTGGATCGAAGTCTTTCATGTATCATGACTTACTAGCAAATATAACAATTCACATTTTTTTTTTCTAATTAGCAACAATATTGAGTTAAATTGCCTTCCATTAACTCTGTCTTAATCCAAATACTCTTATCTTTTTAAAGCATTGTTATCTAGGTGTCTCTAAAAACAGCTTACAGCCAACCAAACATAACAATTCACATCATGTGGTTGAGTCCTTCCTGCTGGAAATTATTATTGCCACCAGGAAAAGAGAGTGAATAAAACCCACTGCCTGCTATTATCACCTCCCTCACCTCTTCTATCCTTCACATCTCTCTTTCTACTCTTTCTGTGAAAGAAGAGTTTTTTCCTTCTACTTCTTCTTCATGGATTCTAAAACTACTCCTCTTCACGTCCTCTTCTTCCCTCTAATGTCCCAAGGCCACCTCATTCCCATGATAGACGTCGCCAAGCTCTTCGCCCTTAGTGAAGGCGTTCATGTCTCCATTGTCACCACCCCCCTCAATGCTGCCCAAATCCAGTCCACCATCGACAGGACCACCCGATTATCCGGCCACCACCCCATCACCATCCACCTCCTCCAATTCCCCTCCATCGAAGCCGGCCTCCCCATCGGCGTAGAGAATTTCGACACCTTCACCCGTGAGCAAACTGGCATCGCATTCACCAAGGCCCTCCCTCTCCTCCACCACCCCTTCGAACAGCTCGTCGAACAACACCGCCCCGACTGCATCGTCTCCGACATGTTCTTCCCATGGACTGTCGACGTCGCCGCCAAGTTCAACGTGCCAAGGCTGGTCTTCCATGGGACCAGCTTCTTTGCCCTCTGCGTCGGGGATAGCATAGAACGCTACAAGCCTCATGAGAGCGTGGCAACAGAGACACAGCCATTCCTGCTGCCGAAGCTGCCTCACCCGATCGAGACGAGGAGGTCCCAGCTGCCGGAGTTCATGAAAACTCGAACCCCATTCACGGAGATGATGGAGAGAGTCCAAGAATCTATTAACCAGAGCTATGGTGTAGTCATGAACAGCTTCTACGAGCTTGAGCCTGACTACGTGAAGCACTACAGGGAAGAGGTGAGAGATAGTATAAAGGCTTGGCATATAGGCCCAGTCTCTCTATGCAACAAAGACCAGATCGACATGGCCGAGAGAGGGAAGAAGGCTTTCATCGACCCAACCCAGTGCATGGATTGGCTAGGTTCGAGAGAACCCGGCTCGGTCCTCTATGTGTGCTTCGGTAGCTTATGCCAACTCAGTGGGGCCCAGCTGATGGAGATCGCATTGGCGTTGGAAGCATCGGGCCGTCCGTTTATTTGGGTGGTGAAGAACACGGATAAGATGGAAGAGAAGTGGAGCCCAGATGGGTTCGAGGAGAGGATGAAAGGGAAGGGTGGCCTGATCATAAGGGAGTGGGCCCCACAGGTGATGATCCTGAACCATCCGGCCGTTGGTGGGTTCGTGACCCACTGCGGATGGAACTCGGTGATGGAGGGCGTGACTGCCGGAGTGCCGATGGTGACATGGCCGATGTCTGTGGAGCAGTTCTTCAATGAGAAGCTGGTCACACGTGTGCTGAGGACTGGGGTCGACTTGGGGGCGCACGTGTGGGCTGAGTCTAAAGAGAAGGAGAAGAAACATGTGATGGGGAGTGAGGAGATCGAGAGGGCAGTGGCCCAGTTGATGGGCGGTGGAGATGAAGCTGATGAGAGGAGGAGGAGGGCCAGGGAGCTTGGGGAGATGGCAAAGAGGGCTGTGGAAAAAGGTGGGTCTTCTTGCATGGATTTCGATCGTCTGATCGAGGAGTTGAAGGAAGTACGTACAAGTACAAAAGCTTAGAGTGCCTCAGGAAAGAGAAAATTGAAATGGGACCCCTTTATTAGAATAAAGGATAGGCTTTTTGGAAAAAGAGGCTTGCAGCAGCAAATATCTATATATATTGTATCCTTGGGTACCCTATAACTAATGCTTGTGAATTTGATTTTGATTTTGATTTTGATTTTGATTTGTAAGTTGGGTTAGTGGTCGAGAGTGATTTTGGATCCATCTCTAAGCATTTGTATGATGCTAAAATGCTAACACCGTTCGACCATGAGTGTATTGGCAATTCTTGTGATGTTTTTATTAGCTTCTCTCTAGAGTCTCTAAGAGATACAATGCTAGTCTCTACTCTTTTAGAGAGGGAGGTCCACACATCTTTTATTTAGATACTTACAAATTACTCTTTTAACAGTAGGGCAACCAAGCCAAATTGATAGATGATGGTCCTTTCAATTGTGAGTTGTGACCCAGTAGCAACTATTTTGAATTTTTCACTGTATTGCAACTTATTTTGCATTTCAGAATTCATGATGTCTTTGGCAGAAAAAGAAATTCAAGTGAGCATAAAAAACACCTTCCCAAAAAAAAAAAAAAAGAAGAAAGAAATGATTACAAATTCTACAACTAGGGATGGCAATAAGGCTGGTTTTGTACTGGTCTAGTTAAAATTAAACCCGCCTGGAATTACAGTTGCCCCATCAAGGCTTAAGTCTCTCCCTACTAGGTCATGTGTATGAAACCAAATCCATCCCATCATAGGCCATGTATTTGACAGCGATTACCCTTCTTTTCTTAATTTGTACTTTTAGAATGTAAAAAACTATCATTTACATATATCTTGACTTCATGATTTACTTGGACTACACGTGAGCTACATCTGATCTTCAAATAATTCTTAGGCAAAATATATCTAAACTAATCATAAACAAGACAAGAAATCAAATCCCAAGCTCAACCCAAATTTGACTGAGATATAAGTACACAATGAAGAAATCGTGTGGCCTGCCTGACAAAGGACCCACGTCGGACTAAGCATGTGGCGAAGACCACAGGTGAATCTCCCAATAAAGTCTTAATATGTGACCCAAGAGATTCTGCATTGAGATCAAACTCTAGTAAAGAGTGCATGACGGGACTCTAATAAAGAGTCCTTGATAGGCATTTAACTCAGGTGAGGTAAATTTTTCATGCTGGTTAAGAGATATGGGATTTCAAAAGGGACAAAGTTTGATGAGGGAGAAGAAAACCCTTGATTGATCATCCAGAAAATTTAATAGCATTCGCAGCAAGTTGGTAAGCTCTATCTCGCACTGGAGATGAGACGAGCAATTCCAACAATTGGTATTAGATCCAAGTTTTAATCCTATGACTTGAGGGTTAAAAAGCCACTATCCCACCCACTAGGGCAAGTCACCCATTTAAGCCACCAAATTGCCATTCCTTCCTATAACTCCTGTCAGAATAAAACTTAGCCAAAAACCACCTAAAATACATTTCAATTTTTGAATCTGACTTAGGCGGTGATATCGCCGTTTAATTGTAAAGAAGAAGAAGAAGAAATGAGCGGGGTTATCCCTGCTTGTACATGTAAGTGAGTGGGGATGTCGTTGCTCAACAAAACAACAAAAAAATATGAACAAAAAGGGCCCTTGGGACTACTACAACATACTCATATATTTTTAGGTCCTTTTCGTTCTATAGTGAATCAAAGGGGATCTTTCGGTAAAATCTTGTTTTTCTAAAAGAAAATAAAAAAATCTCTCTCACATAATCTAACTCGATCAGCTCAACCGAATCTTTGGAGCCTATATGATTCAATCTATAGGTGGGCCTTGCCTTCTCGAGACCTCTCGCGCACTAAACTTGTAAAATTCTAGTCTTCAGATCCAATCCTCAAATCTTTAGAGATTTACATTAGGTAGCCATTTACTACAATTGATCAGATTCTGGGACATTGCTTGCCGTCCTATTCAGGAAAATGCAATGGTTTTAAACCACCACCCCCACCTCTTCCAAATTTCACATCTCTCTCTCTCTCTCTCTCTCTCTCTCTCTCTCTCTCAAGCAAATATTTCTGCATTAATCTTCTTCTTCTTCATGGGTTCTAAAACTCGTCCTCTCCATGTCTTCTTCCTCCCTCTAATGAACCCAAGGCCACCTCATTCCCATGATAGACGCCGCCAAGCTCTTTGCACTTCTTGCTTTGACACTTGCAGCATTTAATTTTACTCTATCCTACTATCACCAGGCCTGGGAAATCCTCATTTTCAAAGATTTTCAGTTTCTAGCTAATGAAGGATTAAAAAACTCTCATTTTTTTTTGTAGATTTATGTTGATACCAACTTTTCTCCATATAGAGCCTCCAAGACGAAGGTCAAGTTCTATACGATAGAGGGTTTTTTTTTTTTTTTTTTGCCTATCTCGAGTGTATAGACAAACCTTTCTCTGGTAGGCCTCTTCATAAATTATGTAATTTTTTGTCAGTTCCTCTATAGATAGAGGTTTGTTAGTTTGGTGTTTAATTTTCCCTTCTTTTCTTGCATAGTGTGGCCTTGATGGCTCTCTTCTTTTGGGGTCTTTTGCCTTTGTTCCTTCCTCTTTTCTAATACAATTTCCCTTTAGCACAAAAACAGAAAGAAAAAAAAAAAAAAAAAAAAAAAAAAAAAAAAAAAAAAGATGCAATAGAAGTTAACAGAGATGCATGCCAAACGTGAAATCATGTCCACATCCTGCAAATATAATCTTACCATCATATTTAGTTGCAGGATTCAGTTAAAAAACTTGAAAAAAAAACTGTAACAATAAGGTGATGTGAAAATCTATGACAAAAGAAAAAAAAAATTCATTTTGGAATTGTTTTGGTTAGAGAGGTTAGATTTTTAATTTGGTTCTTGTTTTGAGTATCAATTTAGATTTGTAAAAGAAATAATAATAATAATAACTTCTAGAGAGAGGTTGGGATATAGGTATTTAGGGATTATGATTGAGATTTAAGGAAAGGGGATAAGTGTGACGGTTAGGTATTAAGAATTAGAAACGGGGATTGGGATTTAGAGTTTGGTATAGTGATTTAGGTAAAGGGAAGGCGACTGTGTGTGAGAGATAGACCCAGGGTGAGATTGAGAGGCAAGAGTGACCATGTGTGATGCGCAGAGGGAGAGGATTAGGGGTTTTCATGGGCCAGTCCGGCCCGGGATAAGGCATATGTAGGCCCGGCCCAACTTTAGAAGGCTTATAGCAACCACTAGCCAATACAAGGGTTTTATATAAACCCATTGCAATCGCTACCTACAACTCTTATCAGAATAAAACTTGGCTAGAATCTATATAAAAACAACTCAAATTTTAATAATAAGTGGGGACTACTAAGTTGCTTCATGAATTCCTTGCTGAGACCAACATATGCCTTGTGTATTTTAAATAAGCCTAGCAAAGCAGTCCGTACTAATTGAACGAGTCTGGATCTTGTGACTCGTGAGGTTTTATCCCGTGGTGATGCGGTGGACCGTTATTGGTTACCGTAGTTCAAATCCCTCGTAGTACCCCACTTCGTACTATAGCCTGAGCTCTAACAAATAAATATAATTAATTAATTACAAAATGCAAGCCAAATTTAATCATATCCAACTCAGACTTTACAATGAAAATAGGATCTGGATGCTCATTTTTGACCCAGTAATTAGTGGAGGTTTGGGTCCACTGAATTAGACTGGTGATTTCTCAGTTGTGAGATGGAACCAGGTAGTTCTAGACCCAATTGTCCAAAAATCCATAACATATGTGTACACTACATTGGGTAATTTATATAAACCAAACTACCTATTCTAGTTTGCACATTTCAAATGAAAATCCTGTGTTCACACTAATTTTTGAGTACCGAAACCAATCCCAAGCTATTGGTCACGTGTGTACGCTCTGATTCTAGAATGTTGTCGGGAGACAAGATGTGACATTATGTAAAAAAAAATCCTAAGTAGTATATTTTTTTGTTAGGAACTCTGATAAAGAGATATATGCCTAGGCTTTGATAGAGTTTCAAAAATAAACTACTGAGATTTTGTTTTGATTTGGTGAAGGCCAACAAAATAAACTATTGAGATGTGGTTGAGGTTTCAATCATGCTTAAAATGTAAAGAGTTTACTAAAGTCTTAGCCATGTCTTGCCAGATTAATCACAAAGTAGATTGTGGGTTCCATCGAAAGTTTAAAAAAAAAGAAAAAAAGAAAAAAAAAAGAAAAAAAGAAAAAAAAGAAAAAAGAAAAAAGAAGAAGAATGTAAGCCCTCCGATGTGATTTATAATAATTTCACACATGTTGAATTAAGAGCAAAGAGAGTGAATAAAATGCACTCCCTATCTTTACCACCAACCCCACCTCATCTATACATTCTTCACATCTCTCTCACTCTCTGAAACAAAGATTTCTGCTTTCTTCTTCTCCTCATCTCTCTCTCTCTCTGAAACAAAGATTTCTGCTTTCTTCTTCTTCTCATCTCTCTCTCTGAAACAAAGATTTCTGCTTTCTTCTTCTTCTCATATCTCTCTCTCTCTCTAAAACAAAGATTTCTGCTTTTTTCTTCTTCTTCATGGATCCTAAAACTCGTCCTCTCCATGTCTTCTTCTTCCCTTTAATGAACCAAGGCCACCTTATTCCCATGATCGACCTCGCCAAGCTCTTCGCCCTTCGCGAAGGCGTCCAAGTCTCCATCGTCACCACCCCCCTCAACGCCGCCCGCATCCAGTCATCCATCGACAGTACCACCCACCAATCCGGCCACCACCCCATCACAATCCACCTCCTCCAATTCCCCTCCATCGAAGCCGGCCTCCCCATCGGCTGCGAGAATTTCGACTCTTTCACCCCAGATCAAATAGCCATCGTATTTACCAAAGCCCTCCCACTCCTCCACCACCCCTTCGAACAGCTCGTCGAATCCCACCGCCCCGACTGCATCGTCTCCGACATGTTCTTCCCGTGGACCGTCGACGTTGCCGCCAAGTTCGATATACCAAGGTTGGCCTTCAACGGGACCAGCTTCTTCACCCTCTGCGTCGACAATAGCATAGACCACTACAAACCTCATGAGAGAGTGGCCACGGACACAGAGCCCTTCCTTGTGCCGAATCTGCCCCACCCTATAGAGATGAAAAACTCCCAGCTGCCGGATTTCCGCAGAGCTCCAACCCTATTCACAGAGACTATGAAGAGAGCCTTAGAGTCTATCAACCAGAGCTATGGTGTGGTCATGAACAGCTTCTACGAGCTTGAGCCTGACTACGTGGAGCACTACAAGGAACATGTGATTTGTAGCAACAAAGCATGGCACATAGGCCCGGTCTCTCTCTGCAATAGAGATCTCAAGGATCTGGCCGTGAGAGGGAACAAGGCTTTGATCGACCCAACCCAGTGTTTGGATTGGCTCGGTTCGAGAGAACCCGGCTCGGTGCTCTATGTCTGCTTCGGGAGCTTACTCCAGATCCCTGGGGCCCAGCTGATGGAGATCTCAGTGGCATTGGAAGCATCTGGCCATCCGTTTATTTGGGTGGTGAGAAGCACGGATCGGACGATGGAAGAGGAGTGGATGCCGGATGGGTGGTTTGAGGAGAGGATGAAAGGGAAGGGCCTGATCATCAAGGGGTGGGCCCCACAGGTGATGATCCTGAACCATCCGGCCGTTGGTGGGTTCGTGACCCACTGCGGATGGAACTCGGTGACTGAAGGAGTCACTGCTGGGGTGCCGATGTTGACCTGGCCAATGTGTTCTGATGAGTTCTACAACGAGAAGCTGATCACACGTGTGCTTAAGATAGGGGTGGAGGTGGGGTCACATGTGTCTGCCTTGGAAAATAGACCAGTCATTGGCAGAGAGGAGATTCAGAGGGCAGTGGCCCAGTTGATGGACGGTGGAGATGAAGCCAATGAGAGGAGGAAGAGAGCAAAAGAGCTGGGGGAGGTTGCAAAGAGGTCTGTGGAGAAGGGTGGTTCATCTTATATGGACCTGGATGGTCTTATCAAGGACCTGAAGGATCTTCGTGAGCAAAAAAAAGAAGCATGAGGGGTAAAATGAAAGAAAAACTTAATATGAGGTTCCTTCAAACTGTTTTTAATGCCAAAAGAATCCCTGCTGCTTCAGAGGAAGAAACATTTGGGATTTCCATTGATCCATTGATCCAACATGCACAAAACTGCCATGAAACCAAATAGCAACCATGAAAGTGGATTTTCCATTAGAGAACCTAAAGGCACAAACCAATGTCATACCCTTGTCAATTATAAAACTATAGGCTGGGTTTTATGGTTTGCTAATTGGGTCATTAAATTCCACAAATATTCTTGCACTTTCAATGACACTTTTGGCAACAATTAGTATTTTTGATGGGTTAACTCTAGAACCTTTGAAAATGAAATCATTCTTACCCTTTTAAATGGCCCACCCTATTTCCAAAACCCAGGCTCTAAAACCTTGATTGTCAATAAAGAGAATTGAGGTTATATAAATAAAAAAAATTTGTCCACCAATCCAAAATTGAGGACAATGAATGGAATGGGATAGCAAAACCCAAATTTGATCCAGACTATGATGCTATGGGATAATTACAATGAGATTTGTCCTTTTTTGGCATATATGACAGAGCATTATTACTAAGAGACCCCACCTACTAGAAATGGAAAAAGTTTTTCTTTTTCCACTAGATGGTTAGTCCACAGTGGGCCCTAAATTGTGTTGGCTAAAGCATGTGCCTCATTATGATGGAATTAGGAAACAAACAAATATGTGATTGTGATTGATTCAAAAGTGTTATCATCAATATTTAATAGCCAATCTCAAATTGATGGGATAAGACTTTTGGTTCACTTTGGTGTCGACTTGTTGAAACATAAAGACAACAAAAGTAAGGGCTGCTATCAGGTAAAAAAGTGCACTTAGCTTACCTATTATCTGTTTTATAAATTCTCATGTATTTTGAATTTTCATATAAGTTTTGCATTTAAGTTAAACCAATTGCTATCTTATCTCTTAATTAAGACATTACTAAGAATCAAGTTGATTAATTACAATTCTCTAATTTATAAATATTTATCTTCTTTAGAAATTTGAACATTCACAGATGCATTATTATTTTTAAAAAATGATCTATTCAAATGGAGAAAAACTAAAATAATTCTAAATTTAAAAATAGATATATATATATATATATATATATTCTATATTACTGTAGATCTAGATAGAGGAAACTGAACAAAACATAATGACAAATGCATTGCGCAAAAATCTAAATCCTAAGTTTTAGATATATATTATTTATATAGCATTCCTAGATAAAAATCTAAATCCTAAGTTTTGGATATTTATATATTATTTATAAAGCATTCCTAGATTTTATATATCATGCTAAAGTGGCTTGCTACTCTTTGTTATCTTTAAAAATCTGGCTTGTCATCTTTAAAAATCATCTCATGAGTTTTATTTCGCTTCTTCATGAGATGCGATCTCTCTCCATCGTCTTCATTCGATGAACTTTTGGCTCTATAAATTTTTGTTTTTGAAATTTTATGCCAATATTGTGTGCTTATTGTTTTTTATTTCATTAGGGATACCTTTTGTTGGGGTTGCAAACTTGTTTTATTTCTTTTATGGACATTCCTCTTTTATTGATTATGTACCTCATAGCTTTTCTCTCTGTTTTTTATTTTTATTTTTTTTTACCCAGCCAGAGGTGCTAGGAGTCGAGAGAGGCTCGGTCATGACACATATAGAGAACCCTTCGTCACAAGGAAATAAGTTTACTCTATCCGGACGAAAAAAACCCTAGGTAGTTAGATGAGAATTAAGACAACTATTATTCTATAGTTACCCCAACTAAATGTAGCTTTGTTACTAGTGCCCCTTCGTTATGGGGTAAATAATCCTAATTTTACAACTCTTTATACTATAAAGATTTTCTGTTTATACATTTTCCAGTGAGTAAATTCTTACCTTTCAAAAAAAGAAAAAAAGAAAAAGAAGGAGGAGGAGAAAACCTGCAAAAAATTCAAATAAGATTCCCACATATTTTGACCTTCAATGTAATTTATAGGTATAAAAGATGCAAAAAAAAAAAAAAAAAAAAAAAGTATCAAGTTAAATTAGTTTCCATCTTGTTTCTTAACAATAGTAAGAATCAAATTGATTTATTCAAGTTCCCAAATTTGTATAAGTACTTATATTCATAAAAACCTATATAATCTCTAATACCCATTGATATTATTAAAAGAAGACAGATCAATTTAGATGTAGGAAAAAAATGAAGATATTTTAATTTGAAAAGAACTGATATATCATCCGCATGAAATCTGTTGAGTGGCCCAAAATTGACAGAATTGGGTAGGGATAGGAAGCTTCCTGCTTAGCCTTCAAATCCACCTTTCCCCTCTCCCACTGAAGCTCATTACATAGCCTACATAGGGTAGGGTTAGGGCTTTCGCGAACATTGCACATGTCATCAAATAAGCCACTGGCCCAAGTGCCCAACTAAATATGAGGAGGTCATAAATGTCCAAATTGACTGTCTATTTCTAGGATTTTTTATTTTTTATTTTTTGTTGCTATTGGAGGAAAGTTCACAACTCTTTGGGCTAGACTAATCCCTTCGGGTCCAGAGAAAAGCCGGGTAAACTCCCCTGTAGCCCCAGTATGGTCGTGCAGTTTCGAACCTACAACTACGGGGGCAAACCGTGGTCCTAGGCCAATTGAGCTACCCCTTGAGGTTAATGTCCTAGAATCTCACTTCAACAAAATGTCATGCAATCGTTGGTGAGTCCCTATCCCTTAATAATATGTGTCCCCTGAGATTGAGAGTGAAAAAGGAGAAGTTGAACTTTCATAGTGAGACCTACCCCTTTGAAAATTCGAGCCGCTCAAAATGGATGTTCCCTCTGTACTAGATGTTTATAAATTTTAACCCAATAGAAATTGATCTCATTGAGCATATAACTAAAAATGATATTAAGATAATCTTATATGTACTAATTGCTTGCAATAATCAAATTCATAGTCATATTCTTAATGAATTGGGATCTTCTTAGGCTTTCAAGGCAGGTATTCCTGTGGTGACGCGGCGGACCGTGATTGGTCCGCTCACCGTCACCGTGGGAAAGAGTCTCAGATTATCTGGACTCAAAATCAAATTCGAATGAGTAGGACCCATCGATCATTCAGTTCCATTCTTCCTTGATGATTTCTTTTAAGAGGCTGCATGGTTGAGTCAATCCTTGTGTGCGAGAAAAGAGAGTGAATGGAAGGCAGTGGCACCAAGCCCCCCCTTTTCTCAACCGAGAGGTGCTCCATGTCCCGGGACAAAACCCGGGACATGGAGCTTTTTCCTTGTCAACCCCACTCCCAAGTCCCAAGTACGGAAGTAAACATGCGGGCCGGGTTTGGGCCAGATCCATACTGGACTCAGACTCTCTAATTCCGAATCCAATTCTGACTCACAACCTTTCTTTAGTAGTTCCAGACCCAGTTTTGATATAAGGATCTAGAACAAGATCCAACTAGAAGACTAGGATCCAGCTCCAAAACTGATTTGACTTCTTTTTTTATTTTTTCTATTATTTTACTAAAAATAATGATATCATTCAACTTATAAGCTTGCATCAACTATACTATATACCTCCAAGATTAAAAAGAAAAATAACCAATGAAAGTTAATTTTGAACAACAATTTACAATACTAAAGACTCTTATGTCGGGTCCCAAATTAAAGACTCTTATGGATTCGAAACTGAACTCATTTATCAATGAGAGCCTAAATTAATGGGTTTTAGTCCCAAACCCATTTATAAACTTGCAGGTTTCATCTCGCAACATATACAAGTACTCATTTCGAATCCATCAATAGGTGTCATAGTAGTCAATTCCGTTTCATTTCGGTTAGAATGGCTGTGATTTTTCGTTCCAGTCCTTTGGCCAAAACGGAATGAGGGAAAATAATTCGGTTTGAATTCCAGTCCATTCAGGCCATTTTGGTCATTTCGGATCAGTCCAGCTGTTCATTTCGGTCTATGGCTGTCCATTCCGGTCCATTCGGGTTTATAGTACAAAATGAATGATTTGCTCCTTAAAACTCTCCTTATAATTTGGAGTTACCTTTACAGAAAGACAAAATTGACCTTAAAACCTTTTAGATTCTATCCTGTTATGAAAGGAAAAAACAGTAGATGAAGAGCGGCAAACATGTAATAGATAAAAACCTCTTGAACATTTGAAACGTTTCCCATGTATTCTCATGGATCAATGAAGTTGAAAGAGGGGTGGGGGTAATTGACCCCTCTCAACCTCACCTCCCCTCCCTCCGTCCCAGCCTGCACATGGTTTTTGTTTAGCTATTCATTTATGAAAGTTTGATTCTATCACATTTCTAGTGGTTTGACTTAAGAAATGAAATGAAAGGTTCGTTGGGAAACTCTTGCACCTTCTGTTATCTAATATAGCCAAGGGATATTTAAGAAGCCCTAATTTGTTGAGAAACAAACTGGGAAATATAGAAACCTCATAGGGAGAGGAGAACGGTTGATATGGTGGGTAAAATTTTCCGTGTGTGCGCAGGCTCTCTCTTTGAGTTCCACCCCACTTTTTGGGTTACCAAAAAAGAAAGAAAGAAATGGTGGGTGAAACTTCTTTTAGATTTATTTAAGAGGCAAGCTCTTCTAAGCTCAAGCTTATGATAAGATAAGTTCAAGTGTGTGGTGAGGCCCACATGGGGTTCGAGTTGGAGGGCATTTCAAGGACTGTTCAGGATCTTCCTCTCTACAAAAAATCAGCTCCAAATGTGATTTCTATCATCTCCATATAGTCTTAAAAGTTTAATGGTCAACGGTCCATTTGAATTGATATATAGTCTATCCAACGGTCCAGTAAATTCGGATCTAACCGAAAGTTGGTGGACACATACAATTTAAGGAGGTCATGTGTTTGGTCTATTTGGATGGACCAAAGGTGTGCCCCACAAGTTTGAGCTTATAAAATTTTATCCTAAGTTTGAGCTTAGGAGAGCCTTGCTCTTTATTTAATATTCACGAATGAAAACAACAGCTTGATTTTTTAAGAAGTTGCAAACTACAGGTTTTTCTTTTTTTTATTATAAATCCACCAAGGAGGTACGGTTTTTTTTTTTTTTTTTTTTTTGGGTAAAACACCATGGTCCATTTATCACCATGGAGATATGGTAAACTAAACATGTCCAAATAAATATAGGGATGTCACTGTGGATAGGACTTCTACGCTCTCATCATACCATGGGGGATTGATGCCTGAGTGGGTCGGTTTAGGTTGCCTCCCTTGGCTACTAGACCAAGTAAGCAGGAAAAAAAAATGCCCATATCCAGATTCATGAATCAAAATAGAGTAGTCCAATAGTTTATCATTGATCATGTAAATTATGCGGAAATAAAGGCCCAAGAAGCTGCAGATATTTGTTAATTATGGTGGTTGGTGGGGGATGATGATGAAGGTAAAACCTCTCCCACCTGTACCTCGAGGCTAAGTCAATGTAGTGGAACATCACAATGAGGCCCGCCTTTCAAAAATCTGAGCCACTTAAGATAAAATTTCCAATCAATTGAATTATATAATGAGAGTTGGCCTCATCATATCATTGATTGTTTGATTAGAATCATGATTAACAGTCTTATCCTTATTAATATCTTCTTTAGAAAATGGCCAATGTTACATTGCAAATAACTCTTATTTGAGTACGATTTAGAAATACCACATACATAGGGGTGTACACGGAATGGATAGGGTCAAATCCGTCACCAATCCGTTACCTACGGATTGACGGATTTGGAATCCGTCACCAATCTATAACTGTTAAAATCTGATTTGATCCGATCCGTGGAGGACAAAATCGGATCGGATTAATCCGTTCAATCTAATGTTAAAAGAAAAATATCAATCGTTTTGTAAAAAAATTACATTTTAACCCATAAATTTTTTTTTTCTTATTTTATATTTAGACATCTTAATTTATATTTAGACCCCTTAATTTTTTTATTTATATTTAATGTCAACGGATTGGATCGGATTGAATCCGCGGATTGATGGTGGAATCCGCCACCGATCCATTGCTAACGAATTACAAAATTCTGAATCCGTCACCAATCCATTTACCATAAGATCGGATCCGATTTATGGATCAACTGATTTTTTGTGCACCCCTACACATACGTTTGAGAGCATTTATTCGGATCTTCAATAGGTGAGTCCGACGTCTATAGAGTCCCGCTCCATCCATTGAGAATTTCTCTAAATTGGGAATCCTCATAAACGATCTGGACTGGTACATTTTAAGATCCCACCCCATCTATATGATAACCTCAGATGGCCCGCTTTACTCTGAAAGTAGAGAGAGATCGCCAATGATCTAGATGATTTAGACATGTATGCAATATACATCACGTCCTCATTCCATACCTACAGAACTTGAGCCCCATCACTTTATGTCCGGATCCCCAACAAGTGCCATCCAAACAACGATAGGCACAGAATTTCCACCAGGTGGAGACATGAAGAGGGATTCGTGGGTGGATAATTTCCTTGCATTGGTTTGAATATGAAAGGAGAATAATGTATTAATAGAAACTCTTTTTAACTTTGAGGGTGGATCGAACGCATGGATCAATGCACACTACACATACCTCTATTCAATTATGTGAAGTCTAAGACAAACAAAATCATTTTAATTAAGCCTATTTTTCAATACAAAATCCAATAGAAATTAGGTCAAATGTGCTCCATGAAAGATGATTAAAGAGGTGAAAGGGTGAATAAGGACCAACTTCTATTAATGTAAAATTTGATGAAGTATCATTGGAGATCACAAACCATTTTCACCAAATTAAAGAGAAATTTACCACATCAACCAAAGCCCATGAAAATGAATACAAGAAATAGGAGTCCCACAGTCTCACTCACTTCTAACAAATTAAAAAAAAAAAGTCTTCACTCACGGTGACTCTCATCCTCACATCACATGCTTGGGCCCCAAGGAGGCTCACAAAATGTGTGTAGTATGTGCTGACATTTTCCTGCCATAATGCTATTTTTTAAACTTATGATCATTCCGGACGGATCCGGATTCCTGTTTGGACTAATCAACAAATTCCTGTTTCGACTAATAAGGGGATGTCGCGTGGAGGAGATGAATTTTTTTTACGAAGGAGATGGGATGTCCCAAACCCACCCACCCGTTTCTTTTTTTTTTTAACGAAGTAGATGGGATGCCCGCCCCGCCCCTCCCCTTTTTCTTTTTCTTTTTTTTTTCTTCTTCTTGTTCTCCTTCTTAGGAGATGGGATGCCAAACATCTCCTCCCCCCTCCCCCCCCCGGTTAACGCAGTAGATGGGATGCCCGGCCCGGCCCGCCCCTCCTTCTTCTTTTCTTTTTTTTTTTTCTTCTTCTTGTTCTCCTTCTTAGGAGATGGGATGCCAAACCACCCCCCCACACCCCCACCCCCACCACCACCACACCCCCCGCGCCCCCCGCCCCCCCCGCAACAACAGGCGTGCCACATGAGGAGAGATGTCATTGTCGATGAATTAAAAACAATCCGCTCTTCCATGTGACGCCTCCACCAAACAGGATTCAGTTCCATCGTGGACGATGGACAAAGACAGTCTCTTTGTTCATTATACGCTAAATCCACAAGAAGAAGCTTTACTCACTGCCAAATACAGACACAGCCCAACAAGTGGTTAATTTGAATCATTCCATTCCAAGTCCTCCAAGGAGGAGAGTAGTATATAAAAAAGAGTACCGGTACCACCTCTTCTGCAGTTCTACCTATCACATAGCGCGCTTAATTTCTCCTCTTTCTGATATTAACCCTTTTTCATCATCATCATCTTCTTGCTCTTCTTCCTTCATGGGTTCTCTCCACATACTCTTCTTCCCTCTGATGGCCCCAGGCCACCTTATTCCCATGACAGACATAGCCAAGCTCTTCGCCCTTCGCCAAGGAGTTCAAGCCTCCATTGTCACCACCCCACTCAACGCCACCCGCATCCAGTCCACCATCGACAGAACCACCCATCTCTCCGGCTACCACAACATCACCATCCACCTCCTCCACCTCCCCTTCCCCGAATCCGGCCTCCCCGAAGGATGCGAGAATCTCGACTCGGTCACCTCCCCCGACATGACCGTAGCCTTCTTCAAGGCCATCAACCTCCTCCTCCACCCCTTCATGGAGCTCGTCGAACGCCTCCGCCCGGACTGCATCGTCTCCGACATGTTCTTCCCGTGGACCATCGACGTCACGGAAAAATTCAACATATCCAGGCTGGTCTTCCACGGGACCAGCTACTTCTCCCTCTGCGTCTCTGACAGCATGCAAAGATACTCGCCCCATGAGAGCGTGTCCACAGAAACAGAGCCCTTCCTGGTGCCGAAACTGCCTCACCCGATCGAGATAACCAAGTCCCAGATGGCGGATCACACGAAAATTCAAACCGCATTAATAGAGACAATGCAGAAAGTGAAAGAGGCTGATAGCAGGAGCTACGGCGTGGTCGTGAACAGTTTCTACGAGCTGGAGCCTGACTACGCGAAGCACTACAGAGACGAGGTGATTGGTAGCAACAGAGCTTGGCACATAGGCCCTGTTTCTCTCTGCAACAGGGACCAGATAGACATGGCCGAGAGAGGGAACAAGGCATTCATCGACACGAACCAGTGCTTGGATTGGCTCAGTTCGAGACAACCCGGCTCAGTAATCTACTTCTGCTTTGGGAGCATTTGTGATGTGATTGGGGCCCAGCTGATGGAGATTGCATTGGCATTGGAAGCATCTGGCCATCCGTTTATTTGGGTGGTAAGGAACACGGACCAGATGGGATCAGAGGAAGAGTGGATGCCGGATGGGTTTGAGGAGAGGATGAAAGGGAAGGGTCTGATCATAAGAGGGTGGGCCCCACAGGTGATGATCCTGAACCATCCTGCCGTTGGTGGGTTCGTGACCCACTGCGGATGGAACTCGGTGCTGGAGGGTGTGAGTGCGGGAGTGCCCATGGTGACATGGCCGATGTTTGCAGAGCAGTTTTACAATGAGAAGCTCATCACACGTGTGCTGAGGATTGGAGTAGAGGTGGGGGCCAAGGTGTGGGCCCTATCAAAGGAGACTAGACGCATGATGAAGAGAGAGGTGATTGAGAGGGCAGTGGCCCAGTTGATGGGCGGTGGTGATGAAGCTGATGAGAGGAGGAGGAGAGCTAGGGAGCTTGGGGAGATGGCAAAGAAGGCTGTGGAAAAGGGTGGGTCATCTTACATGGACCTGGACCGTCTGATCGAAGATCTTAAGTTGTACAGCCACCAGGACAAATGTTAGATGGTGGGCATTTTGTGGGCTTTTTTTTTTTTTTTCAGAGTTGAAATAAATGTGATCCTGTAGCCAGTATTTATTTCGAGTATTTCATTTTACGTAGTTTTAAGTTTAAACAAAAATAAGTTGCCTTGTTCAGGAGCGTGGGTGAACGTTGACCTCAACAATCCCTCGCTTATCCCGTGAATCGAACACCCGACCACCAGGCTCTGATACCACTTGTAGGATCTTACACGCTATTGAACTACCACTTATCCCAAAACCAATTGGTGATGGGAAACGACAGAACAATGATTTTATGGTGAGGGCGATGGCTCAACCACAATTATGACCGCTCAGGAGCGAGGGTGGACGTTGACCTCAACAAGTGTCACTATCAAGTATCAAACAAGGCAACTATTCAAAGTTAGATTTTGACGGTTCATATAACATATTTACCAAATCAGCAGGCTTTGCCCGCATTATTCTCATATCAGCATGAGCAATTCTAACAGGTTTTGATGGGAAGATTGCTGCAGGAACTTCACTGGAATCAGAACTTCAATCCTTGCTCCAAGGCATTGAAATGTGCATTGAACTACTGCTAAAGAAAGTGATAATAGAAGGAGATTGCTTGCTGTTAATAGATTCCTTTAAAAAATGTGGTAACCCATTTTGGTAGGGGTGCACAAAAAATCCGTCAATCCAATCCGCGGATTTTTATCTGATTCGAAGGTAGACAGATTGGTGACGGATTGAAGATTTTGTAATCCGTTAGCAACGGATCAGTTGTGAATTTCACCCTCAATTCGCAAATTTAATTCGATCCGATCCGTTGACATTAGATTTAAATATATATATATATAAGGGGTTTAAATATAAATTAAGATGTCTAAATTTAAAATAAGAAAAAGATTTTAAGGGTTCAAAATGTAATTTTTTTACAACATGTTAGATATTTTTCTTTTAACTTAGATTGAACGAATTAGTCTGATCCGATCCGATCCTCCACAGCTCGGATCGGATTTTAACAGCCACACTGATTGGATCAGATTTTAACAGCCACGGATTAGTGACAGATTCCAAATCCGTCAATCCGTAGATAACAGATTGGTGACGGATTGGACCCAATCCGCACCAATCTAATCCATATACACCCCTACATTTTGGGACTCTACGGCAATATGGAGGAAACTAATTCAAGCACTCACTCAAATTCCTCGGTCAGTGGTAAGCTTTATGGCCCAATTGACTAAATGGGCAGGTTTGAGCCTGATACTTATACCCTGTATTGGGCCCAAGTTGGATACTAGCTGCTGTTTCTAAAGACGGGCTGGCCTGGATGTGCTTTAGCCTAGCCTAGCCCAGCCTGGCCATGAACATCCCTAATCAGTGGACTACTGCACAATGGAATTGGAGGAGTAAATTGTGAAATCCAACTTGAAAATAAATTGCATTGTGCACATTTTTTCTGGTCAAAGGATGAAGTTCGAAGGGGAAAAAAAATCATTCTCATGCAATTTAATTGATAAAAATGCTGATAAGCAATACATAATTTTGGTATACAAAAACAAAGTTAACAAATAGGAGATTTGGATAAAATGGAAATTCTGGCCATTAGCTAAGACTTGTGTAATGCACATACAGTGGAAAAGGAACAACAACATGTTCTCGTTCTCCATACTTACTTTGTGGTGCGGACAGTTTTCCAAAAGGAAAAGCAGTCTTTTGGCTTTATATTTTTTGTGAATCCACAAAAAAGCCTTTCTTCCACGGGGTACCGAAAAGGTGGTGCATTCCGTAGAAAAGCATAATCTGTGCACTTCCATTTCCAAGGACTCTACACAAACATAACCTAAACATCAAACCAAAGTTTAAAGATGAAAAGGTCAATGATGTTTTGGAGGGCATTGCAAAATATAGGGCATTGGAACTGTCCACCATCAAATATGTGGGTGTTTTTTTTTTTATAACTAATTCAATATGTGGGTGTTGACATCCTTATTTTAGTTATGAATTTGGGGCCAGTGGTTACAGAGTAAGGGATACACTTAAAAGTGTAGATATAACTGGGTTCCTCTTCATATGAAAGAGCCAACCCAAAAAAAAAAGTTAGGCTATGAGTTTCCATACTCATTCTAAACATATTTCCAGTTCAGGTCCACTAAGAAGGGCCCAGATAAATCTTGATCATTTCAATTCTGGCTTATACTCACTAACATAAACACATAGTCCTAATTGGTATTTTTTGAATATATTAATAAGTGGTATTTGTTTTGATGGATCAAGATCCCATGTTTTGTTTCCTAAACTTTGAAGGGAACCGTGTTGCAGAGTTTTGAAAAACTTCATGTCAGCCCATGCCAGGGTCCGAGTCAGCTGGTTTTAGCCTAATTATATATATGAGCCATCACCAATATGGGTGTTTAAACTAGCTAGGAAAGAACCCAACTGGGTAGCCATGGGCTATTAACTCTGGTCTATCAAACACAAAGAAAAAAGGAGAAAAATAGCTCATGAACAAATAAATAAATTATAATCCCAACTGCAAATGATGTCACAAAAAAAAAAAAAAAAAAATGAACCTTGTCTAGAGAGAGTTCCACTTACAGGTCCAACAATGTCTTGATACATGAGAAACTGATGCCTGAGTGGGTCAGTTTAGGTTGTCTCCCTTCGCTACTAGACCAAGTAAGCAGTGGGGGAAAAATGCCCATATCCAGATTGATCATGAATCAAAATAGAGTAGTCCAATAGTTAATCATTGATCATGTAAATTGTGCAGAAGCAAAGGCCCAAGAAGCTGCGGATTATTGTTAATTATGGTGGTTTGGGGGGGATGATGGTGAAGGTAAAACCTCTCCCACCTGTACCTCGGGGCTAAGTCAATGTAGTGGAACTCCACAATGTGGCCTACCTTTTAAAAATCTGAGCCGCTCAAGACAAAATCTCCAATGTATTAGGTTATACCTTAGTAGGAGTTGGCCTCATCATATCACTAGCAAAATAGGCCCGCGCCAAGCCCAGGCACAAAAATAAAAATATATTTAATTTGGGACGATTTTTGAAATATTGATCAACGATATTAAAAAAGTCTAAACCAAAAAATACCATTATTAATTTAAAATATTAATATTTAAAATACTTTAAAATTTGAGTTACTTTTGGATGTGAGATAAGATGAGGTTTAAGTGAGAGAATAAAAAAGGGATCTTTGTTAGAGAAATTATAGGAAAAATATTAATATAACCATAAAAAAATCCCTAAAATTTCTCTATGAACTCAAAATCAGTTAAATTAGAATTAAAACTGAAACTAAGCTCCAATTTCATAATCAACTGTAAAATCAGGGTCGTCAATTGAATCTTATCTCTTTCGTGGTGAGGGGATGCTAGAACATAATCGTGGCCAATAGCAAAACATGCCTGTGCAATATAACTTATATACTAAAATATTATAAGAAGTTTATAATAATAAAAAAATTATCTAGATTATATTGAGATGGAAAAATGCAATCAAAATCACTCCTTATAATGATAACAAAATGTTATAAAAAATTGGTTAATTTTAAAAAGGAGAAATTTAATTTGTTTAACATTAGTTGAAAATTCACTTTAACTTACTTTTGAAAAGTAAACTAAAATATAATAAAATAGGAAAATTTCTAGGGGCAAATTCATGCATTTTGTTTTGAAACTAAATCAATAATATAAGAGATAAGGATTGGGTATTTAAATTTAAATTTTTAAAAGAGTCCAAGCCTATGAGACTTTGCATGGATGAATTAAAAAAGAATTATATTGTTATGAATGAAAGCTTATTCTTTGGCAAAAAATAAATAAATAAATAAATAAATAAATTAGGAGATAAGATCATTGCAAGCCTTCTAACATTGAGAGATTGGTCAATGGGTACACACCATTGTGGCAATTCAAATAGGTCATATTGATTGTAACGGCGATAGAGTTCTAGAGATGTGAGGTCATAAGAACCAATGCACTATAATTATTTCTCAAGAGATGCATACATACCTGCCAAGATTTAAAACCACGGATCAAAATAGAAGCTTCAAAAGAATAAAATGGGGTCCACATCAGATACACTATTGGCGTGAATCTCTTCTACATAAATAACTTACAAAGATGTATTGTTTTATTTATTGCCCCCCACAAGGATTTTATGCATCAGATGATAAAGGGATCAAAATTGATTGAAATTGGTTGCAAAAAGAGTCGCATTATAGTCAGTCTTTTTTTTTTTTTTTATTGACTTTTGAATGGATCAAAAATCATATGGAAATAGCAATCGACTGATAAAATAAGATCAAAGAATATATAAAAAAAAATGAAAAAAACTATTGAAAAGGAGAAAAGAATACAAATATAGACTCACATACCTGTGAAACAATGGTTTGGCATGAGAGAGGGGAATGAAGTGAGAATAGAAGAATTGGAAACACAGAATATTGTGGAGAAGATATGATGAATAAAAAATATTGGGCATTGATGATTTGAGTTAATTAGAGAAACTGTGGGAGGGGGATTTATCTTTCCTAATTTATAAGAGTTATGATTTAAGTTAATGAGAGGAAATGTGTGAAAAGATTTGAGTTAAAGAAAAAAAAACCATAGGAGGGGCAATTATATTCTCTAATTTACAGGAGTTTTATGATTTAATTGGAAAGAATCTCCACAAGTGGAAACAATATGTTTGCTATTAATAGCTGATAGATGATATTAGTAGGGCTAATATTAATAGGAGATAGTAGTGGAGGATCAATGACTAAAATTAGTAGGAGGTCAATGTTAGAAAAGGGCCAAAATCAAAATTAAAATTGAAGGGGAAATTGAGAATCGGATCCACTTCGCTTCATTATATATAATTGATTGTCTGATAAGAAGCATGATTAATAGTCTTATCCTTACGTATTAATATATTCTTTACGAAATGGCCAATCTTACAATGCAAATAACTCTTACTTGAATAAGATTTAGAGATACCCCATACATTGAAGGGCATTTATTTGGATCTTCAATAGGCAATCCCGACTACAGAGTTGGGCTCCATCCATTTAGAATTCCTCTAAATTGGAAACCCTCATAAACGATCCGGACTGGTACAATAATTTTAAGATCCCCAATAGGCAATTAAGTCCCCCACCCCATCTATATGATATCCTCAGATGGCCCACTTTACTTTTGACGGTAGAGAGGGATCACCTATGAAGGACTTGCTGAGGGATTTGCGGGTGGATAATTTCCTTGCATTGGTTTGAATATGAAAGGAGAATGACGTATTAACAGAAACTCTTTTTCCATTGTAAGAGAGTCAAACGCGTGCATCGACATACACTACACATCTCTCTTTCCAACTCTGTAATGTTCAGGACAAACAAAATCATTTTAAGCCTATTTGTCAATAAAAAAAATTCAATAGATAGTTAGTGAATTGGGCTTCATGAAAGATTATTAAAGAGTTGAAAGGATGAAGCACCAACTCTTATTAATGTAAAATTTGAGAACATATCTCTATAGATCCAGTCATTCATCTAGGACATGTTTAACCCCAAGAGGTAGCTCGGCTAGCCTAAGACCACGGTCTGCACCCTAAGGTTGTAGGTTCGAAACCGCACTACAACACCAAAGGCTCTAGGGAAATTTACTTGACTTTTCTCTGGACCCGGAGGGATTAGTCCAACCTAAAGAATTGAAAACCCTCCAATAGCCAAAAATAAAATAAAATAAAATAAAACAAATAAAATCTAGGACATATTTATTTACGCACCATTTCCAAGAAGAGAGAAATTTACCCCATCAACAAAGTTCATAAAAATGAATACATAGAAAAAGGTGTTCCACAAGACTCACTCACTTCCAACAAATATAAAAAAAAGTCTTCACTGACGGGGACTCTCATCCTCACATCACATGCCTGGTCCCCAACGAAGCTTCCAAAATGTGTGTCGTCTGTGCTGACGTTTCCGAGCGGATGGCAGGTACTGTGATTACGCCCATCTCAAGTCTAGAAATTTCCAACATCCTTCCTTTGAAATGGAAATTTTATATTGCCTCTGTTTTTGTTTTCTACCTGTAATTGTGGATGCTATTATATATTCTTAATCCACAACCTACCTTTCCATTATAATTTAAAACTGATGGGCCTTGTCAAGAGCAAGATCCAAAATATAATTAATAATGCATAAATTTGTATTAATTAAATTATTATTCATATACTGGGTCGTAATTGATGGAACCAACTCTTAATTGGTAAATTTGGGGACATTCGATGCGCGAGTTCAACTACGGGAATTTGTGAAGCTATAGATTTGTAGACAATGATTTGACGGTTGTCTCCTTTGCATTTCTACATTTCATATTTCTTTATTACAATTCTAATTTTTAACCACTTGAAAGTAACATAAATATAATTTAGAATCTCATATTGAACCCCCTCAAGCATTTTGAGAGAAGGATCTAGGAATTCCACCTTAAAGAAAACTTTAATTCTCTAGACATAAATTTTGCGAATTTTAGTGAAGGAAAACAATCTCTATACATTCTTTGAAGGGGACATTGGTTGCGTGGTTGGGGGAGGGAATTTGGAATTCCCAACTTTAAAAATTAATTCTCATTTTGTGACTAAAGTTTATATACATGTTAGAGTGTTTGGCAAACCTCTAATTGTACTTTCTAACCTCACTTTTTTTTATAAATCATAGCTTTTGCCTCCAATAAAAAGCCAAGGGGTAATCTTGGAGGAATTTTTTTAGTGTTTCTCTAGCTGAAGCCGATTAAGATAGACAATGCAAAAATTGCAAGTATTTTAGATGAAATAACTGTATAATGATGTAAGATGATGGCTTCTCTACTATAATTTTGAAAGGCGGACCTAATTACCACAATTTCAGGTGGGCCCCAATAACCTCATGAAATAACACTTTTTTTATTTTTTTTTATTTTTTTTTTACCAAATACACTAATTTTATAATAGAAATAAAAAAAAAATTAGAGCTTTTATTTTTAGGTCTAATCTAACTAGCCCTTATTAATTTAGATTAGAGTTCCTAAAGCCACTGGAATCCGGACGCTCATTTGGTGATCTTTTGTTATTCAAGTAAACTGAGATTAGAAAAATATCTCGGGACAATGAACCATGAATTTTCAGACTTCCTGATTTGACCAAGGATTCAGATACACTTCATTTCATCTCTTTTCTATTTATTAATTAATAACACCCAATGGAATCTGATGATGCCAAAAAGTGTTTTCGGGCACTACCGGTCAAGTAGTAAGTAATTAATGTGAAAATTGAAGAAGAGAGAGAGAATTTATAGTGGTTCGGTCGATCGTGACCTACGTCCACTCTTGAATGGCTTTGGTTACCGGATATTTTATTAGCTCAAGGGTGCAGGGAGCAAAGAGTACAAGCTTTGAGAAGGAGAGGAGAGAGTCGTGCTCAGGTAAAAATATGATCCCCCCAAGTGTTGGTGGGGTTTACAATTTATAGTCGCCCCCTAACAGATTGGGGCGACTTACTAGCAACTAGGTAGCTATTGTGGTGGAGCTCAAGACTTCTTCTCAAAGGGCGAGGTGGTTGAGCTGCTCTCCTCGGTCAAAGATGAGGAGAGGGCTGACTCCTTCCAAGGTGGCGAGGGTGAGGCTCCTGGATGCTTCTCCTGATGATGATGTAGCCTGGCTATGTAGCTCCTGAACTTGACTTGACTTGGACCACTTTGGGCTTGGTGGGTCTTTATAAGATTGGGCTTCCCACATGGATTGGGCCATTTGGGCTTTGCCCATCAGAACCGATTCATTGACTCCATGCCAATCCACCAGAAGAAGAAGAAGCTTACTCACTGCCAAACAAGTGGTTTGAGTCTTTCCATTCCTAGTCCTCCAAGAAGGAGAGTAGGACTGTATAAAAAGAGAGTAGCGGTCTCTTCTACCTCTCACATCGCTCTCTCTTGTCTTTCTAAAATTTCTTCTTCTTCCTCATTCATGGGTTCTGAAACTAGTTCTCTCCACATACTCTTCTTCCCTCTGATGGCCCCAGGCCACCTTATTCCCATGACAGACATCGCCAAGCTCTTCGCCCTTCGCCAAGGAGTTCGTCTCCATCGTCACCACCCCTCTCAACGCCACCCGCATCCAGTCCACCATCGACAGAACCACCCACCTCTCCGGCGATCACAACATCACCATCCACCTCCTCCACCTCCCCTTCCCCGAATCCGGTCTCCCCGAAGGATGCGAGAATCTCGACTCGGTCACCTCCCCGGACATGGTCGTAGCCTTCCTCAAGGCCGTCAACCTCCTCCTCCACCCCTTCGAGGAGCTCGTCGAACGCCTCCGCCCGGACTGCATCGTCTCCGACGTGTTCTTCCCGTGGACCATTGACGTCACGGAAAAATTCAACATATCCAGGCTGGTCTTCCACGGGACCAGCTACTTCTCCCTCTGCGTCTCTGACAGCATGCAAAGATACTCGCCCCATGAGAGCGTGTCCACAGAAACAGAGCCCTTCCTGGTGCCGAAACTGCCTCACCCGATCGAGATAACCAAGTCCCAGATGGCGGATCACACGAAAATTCAAACCGCATTAAAAGAGACAGTGCAGAAAGTGAGAGAGGCCGATTGCAGGAGCTACGGCGTGGTCGTGAACAGTTTCTACGAGCTGGAGCCTGACTACGCGAAGCACTACAGAGACGAGGTGATTGGTAGCAACAGAGCTTGGCACATAGGCCCTGTTTCTCTCTGCAACAGGGACCAGATGGACATGGCCGAGAGAGGGAACAAGGCAATCATCGACACGAACCAGTGCTTGGATTGGCTCAGTTCGAGACAACCCGGCTCAGTACTCTACTTCTGCTTTGGGAGCATTTGTGCTCTGATTGGGGCCCAGCTGATGGAGATTGCATTGGCATTGGAAGCATCTGGCCATCCGTTTATTTGGGTGGTGAGGAACACGGACCAGATGGGATCAGAGGAAGAGTGGATGCCGGATGGGTTTGAGGAGAGGATGAAAGGGAAGGGTCTGATCATAAGGGGGTGGGCCCCACAGGTGATGATCCTGAACCATCCGGCCGTTGGTGGGTTCGTGACCCACTGCGGATGGAACTCGGTGCTGGAGGGTGTGAGTGCGGGAGTGCCCATGGTGACATGGCCGATGTTTGCAGAGCAGTTTTACAATGAGAAGCTCATCACACGTGTGCTGAGGATTGGAGTTGAGGTGGGGGCCAAGGTGTGGGCCCTATCAAAGGAGGCTAGACCCATGATGAAGAGAGAGGTGATTGAGAGGGCAGTGGCCCAGTTGATGGGCGGTGGAGATGAAGCTGATGAGAGGAGGAGGAGAGCTAGGGAGCTTGGGGAGATGGCAAAGAAGGCTGTAGAAAATGGTGGGTCATCTTACATGGACCTGGACCGTCTGATCGAAGATCTTAAGTTGTACAGCCACCAGGACAAATGTTAGATGGTGGGCATTTTGTGCCTTTTTTTTTTTTTTTTCTATAGTTGAAATAAATGTGATCCGGTAGCCAGTACTTCGAATATTTCATTTTATATGGGAGGTGCTCCTGTGAAAGTATTTCTTACCTTGTTAATGAGAGTAAGAGGTATAAGGCTTTATATTCATGTTTAATGTCTACGGGTGCATACGGATCGGATTGGTGCGGATTGGACCAAATTTGTCACTAGTCCGTTACATACGGATTGACGGATTTAGAATTCGTCACCAATCCGTGATTGTTAAAATCCGATCCGATCCGATTCGTGGAGGAGCGGATCGGATTGGATTAATCCGTTCAATCCGTCCCTATACATTACATGGAGAAAAAAAGAAAAAAAAAAAAAAAACCACATGAATTTTGAAGTCACTGAATTAAAGAGGCATGAGTTGAGAGTTGTATGCCTATCATATCATCTTCTATTCATAAGTTTACATATTGACCCTTTACATTTTTTTTTCTTATTTTATATATATTAATATTTAATAACAACGGATCGGATCGGATCGAATCCGCGGATTAAGGGTGAAATCCACCACCAATCCGTTGTTAATGGATTACACAATTTACAATCCGTCACCAATCCGTTAGTGTTCAGATCGAATCAAAATCCGCAAATCGGATCGGATTAACGTATCAACGGATTTTTCTTTTCACCCCTATTAATATCAACAACTTAAATATAAGAATTCCACTTTTATATCTGAAAATAAAGTGAGAGTTTCTTTCACGAAATCACCTCGCATTTTATATATATATATATATATATATATATATATATATATATATATATATATATATATTTCCTCTCAGTTTTGACTTTAAACACAAATAAGTTGTCTCGTTCTTCTTTAAGAATTGTCATGGGGTCAAGTGTCACTGTCAAGTATCAACCACGGCAACCATTCAAAGTTTGATTTTGACGGATCATATAACATATTTACCAAATCAGCAGGCTTTTCCGGCATTATTCTCATATCAGCATGAGCAATTCTAACAGGTTTTGATGGGAAGATTGCTGCAGGAACTTCACTGGAATCATAACTTCAATCCTTGCTCCAAGGCATTGAAATGTGCATTGAACTACTGCTAAAGAAAGTGATAATAGAAGGAGATTGCTTGCTGTTAATAGATTTCTTTAAAAAATGTGGTAACCCATTTTGGTAGGGGTGTACAAAAAATCCGTCAATCCAATCCGCCGATTTTTATCTGATCCGAAGATAGACGGATTGGTGACATATTGAAAATTTTGTGAAATGTCAGCAACGGATCAGTGGTGGACTTCACCCTCAATCCACAAATTCAATTCGATCCGATCCGTTGACATTAGATATAAATATATATACATAAGGGGTTTAAATATAAATTAAGATGTCTAAATTTAAAATAAGAAAAAGATTTTAAGGGTTCAAAATGTAATTTTTTATAACATGTTAGATATTTTTCTTTTAACTTAGATTGAATGGATTAATCCGAACTGATCCGGTCCTCCACATATCGGATCGGATTTTAACAGTCACACTGATTGAATCGGATTTTAATAGTCACGGATTGGTGACGGATTCCAAATCTGTCAATCCGTGGGTAACAGATTGGTGACAAATTTGACCCAATCCACACCAATCCAATCCATATACACCCCTACATTTTGGGACTCTACGGTAATACGGAGGAAACTAATTCAAGCACTCACTCAAATTCCTCAGTCGGTGGTAAACTTTATGGTCCATTTGACTAAATAGGCAGGTTTGAGCCTGATATTTATACCTGTATTGGGCCCGAGCAGGATACTAGCTGCTGTTTCTAAAGACGGGCTGGCCTGGATGTGCTTTAGCCTAGCCTAGCCCAGCCTAGCCATGAACATCCCCAATCAGTGGACTACTGCACAATGGAATTGGAGGAGTAAATTGTGAAATCCAACTTGAAAATAAATTGCATTGTGCACCCCTTTTACAGGATGAAGTTCGAAGGGGAAAAAAATAATTCTCATGCAATTTAATTGATAAAAATGCTGATAAGCAATACATAATTTTGGAATACAAAAACAAAGTTAACAAATCGGAGATTTGGATAAAATGGAAATTCTGGCCATTAGCTAAGACTTGTGTAATGCACATACAGTGGAAAAGGAACAACAACATGTTCTAGTTCTCCATACTTACTTTGTGGTGCGGACAGTTTTCCGAAAGGAAAAGCAGTCTTTGGCTTTATATTTTTTGTGAATCCACAAAAAAGCCTTTCTTCCACGGGGTACCAAAAAGGTGGTGCACTCAGCAGAAAAGCATAATCTGTGCACTTTCATTTCCCTGGACTTTACACAAATATAACCTAAACGTCTAACCAAAGTTTAAAAATGAAAAAAGGTCAATGATGTTTTGGAGGGCATTGCAAAATATAGGGCATTGGAACTGTCCACCATCAAATATGTGGGTGTTTTTATTTTTATTTTTTATAACTAATTAAATATGTGGGTGTTGACATCCTTATTTTAGTTATGAATTTGGGGCCAGTGGTTACAGAGTAAGGGATACACTTAAAAGTGTAGATATAACTGGGTTCCTCTTTAGCTGAAAGAGCCAACCCAAAAAAAAAAAAAAAAAAAGTTAGGCTATGAGTTTCCATACTCATTCTAAACATATTTCCAGTTCAGGTCCACTAAGAAGGGCCCAGATAAATCTTGATCATTTCAATTCTGGCTTATACTCACTAACATAAACACATAGCCTTAATTGGTATTTTTTGAATATATTAATAAGTGGTATTTGTTTTGATGGATCAAGATCCCATGTTTTGTTTCCTAAACTTTGAAGGGAACCGTGTTGCAGAGTTTTGAAAAACTTCATGTCAGCCCATGCCAGGGTCTGAGTCAGCTGGTTTTAGCCTAATTATATATATGAGCCATCACCAATATGGGTGTTTAAACTAGCTAGGAAAGGACCCAACTGGGTAGCCATGGGCTATTAACTCTGGTCTATCAAACACAAAGAAAAAAGGAGAAAATTAGCTCATGAACAAATAATGAATAAATAAATAAATTATAATTCCAACTGTAAATGATATCACCAAAAAAAAAAACCTTGTCTAGAGAGTTCTACTTACAGGTCCAACAATGTCCTAATACATGAGAAACTGATGCCTGAGTGGGTCAGTTTAGGTTGTCTCCCTTGGCTACTAGACCAAGTAAGCGGGGGCGGGGGGCGCCCATATCCAGATTGCCAGATTGATGATTCAGCCCATATCCATATTGATCATGAATCAAAATAGAGTAGTCCAATAGTTTATCATTGATCATGTAAATTATGCAGACGGAAAGGCCCAAGAAGCTGCGGATTTTTGTTAATTATGGTGGTTTGTGGGGGATGATGGTGAAGGAAAAACCTCTCCCACCTATACCTGGGGCTAAGTCAATGTAGTGGAACTCCACAATGTGGCCCACCTTTTAAAAATCTGAGCTGTTCAACACAAAATCTCCAAAGTAATAGGTTATACCTTAACCTTAGTAGGAATTGGCCTCATCATATAATTGATTATCTGATAAGAAGCATGATTAATAGTCTTATCCTTATGTATTAATATATTCTTTACGAAATGGCCAATCTTACATTGCAAATAACTCTTACTTGAGTAAGATTTAAAGATACCCCATACATTGGAGGGCATTTATTTGGATCTTCAATAGGCAATCCCGACTAAAGAGTCGGGCTCCATCCATTTAGAATTCCTCTAAATTGGGAACCCTCATATACGATCCGGACTGGTACATTAATTTTAAGATCCCCAATAGGCAATTAAGTCCCCCACCCCATCGATATGATATCCTCAGATGGCCCACTTTACTTTTGACAGTAGAGAGAGATCACCAATGAAGGACTTGCTGAGGGATTTGCGGGTGGATAATTTCCTTGCATTGGTTTGAATATGAAAGGAGAATGACGTACGTATTAACAGAAACTCTTTTTCCATTGTAAGAGAGTCAAACGCGTGCATCGACATACACTACACATCTCTCTTTCCAACTCTGTAATGTTCAGGACAAAGAAAATCATTTTAAGCCTATTTGTCAATAAAAAAAATTCAATAGATAGTTAGTGAATTGGGCTTCATGAAAGATTATTAAAGAGTTGAAAGGATGAAGCACCAACTCTTATTAATGTAAAATTTGAGAACATATCTCTATAGATCCAGTCATTCATCTAGGATATGTTTAACCCCAAGAGGTAGCTCGGCTAGCCTAAGACCACGGTCTGCACCCTAAGGTTGTAGGTTCGAAACCGCACTACAACACTAAGAGCTATAGGGAAATTTACTTGGCTTCCCTCTGGGCCCGGAAGAATTAGTCCAACCTAAAGAATTGAGAACCCTCCAATAGCCAAAAATAAAATAAAATAAAATAAAACAAATAAAATATAGGACATGTTTATTTACGCACCATTTCCAAGGAGAGAGAAATTTACTACATCAACAAAGTTCATAAAAATGAATACATAGAAAAAGGTGTCCCACAAGTCTCACCCACTTCCAACAAATATAAAAAAAAGTCTTCACTGACGGGGACTCTCATCCTCACATCACATGCTTGGTCCCCAACGAAGCTCCCAAAATGTGTGTCGTCTGTGCTGACGTTTCCGAGCGGATGGCAGCTACTGTGATTACGCCCTTCTCAAGTCTAGAAATTTCTAACATCCTTCCTTTGAAATGGAAATTTTATATTGCCTCTGTTTTTGTTTTCTACCTGTAATTGTGGATGCTATTATGTATTCTTAATCCACAACCTACCTTTCCATTATAACGTAAAACTGATGGGCCTTGTCAAGAGCAAGATCCAAAATATAATCAATAATGCATAAATTTGTATTAATTAAATTATTATTCATACACTGGGTCTTAATTGATGGAACCAACTCTTAATTGGTAAATTTGGGGACATCCGATGCGCGAGTTCAACTATGGGAATTTGTGAAGCTAGAGATTTGTAGACAATGATTTGACGGTTGTCTCCTTTTTGCATTTCTGCATTTCTGCATTTCATATTTCTTTATTACAATTCTAATTTTTAACCACCTGAAAGTAATATAAATATAATTTGGAATCTCATATTGAACCCCCTCAAGTATTTTGAGAGAAGGATCTAGGAATTCCACCTTAAAGGAAACTTTAAGCTCTCTAGACATAAATTCTACGAATTTTAGTGAAGGAAAATAATCTCTATACATTTTTTTAAGGGGACATTGGTTGCGTGGTTGGGGGAGGGGATTTGGAATTCCCAACTTTAAAAATTAATTCTCATTTTGTGACTTAAAGTTTATTTACATGTTAGAGTGTTTGGCAAACCTCTAATTGTACTTTCTAACCTCACATTTTTTTTTATAAATCATAGCTTTTGCCTCTAATAAAAAGCCAAGGGGGAATCTTGGGGGAATCTTTTTAAGTATTTCTCTAGATAGACAATGCAAAATTTACAAGTATTTTAGATGAAATAACTGTATAATGATGTAAGATGATGGCTTCTCTACTATAATTTTGAAAGGCGGACCTAATTACCACAATTTCAGGTGGGCCCCAATAACCTCATGAAATAACAATTTTTTTAATATTCTTTTTTTTTTACCAAATACACTAATTTTATAATAGAAATAAAAAAAATTAGAGCTTTTATTTTTAGGTCTAATCTAACTAGCCCTTATTAGTTAGATTAGAGTTTCTAAAGCCGCTGGAATCCGGACGCTCAATTGGTGATCTTTTGTTATTCAAGTAAACTGAGATTAGAAAAATATCTCTGGACAATGAACCATGAATTTTCAGACTTCCTGATTTGACCAAGGATTCAGATACACTTCATTTCATCTCTTTTCTATTTATTAATTAACAACAGCCAATGGAACCGATTCATTGACTCCATGCCAATCCACCAGAAGAAGAAGAAGCTTACTCACTGCCAAACAAGTGGTTTGAGTCTTTCCATTCCTAGTCCTCCAAGAAGGAGAGTAGGACTGTATAAAAAGAGAGTAGCGGTCTCTTCTACCTCTCACATCGCTCTCTCTTGTCTTTCTAAAATTTCTTCTTCTTCCTCACTCATGGGTTCTGAAACTAGTTCTCTCCACATACTCTTCTTCCCTCTGATGGCCCCAGGCCACCTTATTCCCATGACAGACATCGCCAAGCTCTTCGCCCTTCGCCAAGGAGTTCAAGTCTCCATCGTCACCACCCCTCTCAACGCCACCCGCATCCAGTCCACCATCGACAGAACCACCCATCTCTCCGGCTATCACAACATCACCATCCACCTCCTCCACCTTCCCTTCTCCGAATCCGGCCTCCCCGAAGGCTGCGAGAATCTCGACTCGGTCACCTCCCCCGACATGATCGTAGCCTTCCTCAAGGCCGTCAACCTCCTCCTCCACCCCTTCGAGGAGCTCGTCGAACGCCAACGCCCGGACTGCATCGTCTCCGACGTGTTCTTCCCGTGGACCATTGACGTCACGGAAAAATTCAACATACCCAGGCTGGTCTTCCACGGGACCAGCTACTTCTCCCTCTGCGTCTCTAACAGCATGCAAAGATACTCGCCCCATGAGAGCGTGTCCACAGAAACAGAGCCCTTCCAGGTGCCGAAACTGCCTCATCCGATCGAGATAACCAAGTCCCAGTTGCCGGATTTCGTGAAAACTCAAACCCCATTTACAGAGACAGTGCAGAAAGTGAGAGAGGCTGATAGCAGGAGCTACGGCGTGGTCGTGAACAGTTTCTACGAGCTGGAGCCTGACTACGCGAAGCACTACAGAGACGAGGTGATTGGTAGCAACAGAGCTTGGCACATAGGCCCTGTTTCTCTCTGCAACAGGGACCAGATGGACATGGCCGAGAGAGGGAACAAGGCATTCATCGATACGAACCAGTGCTTGGATTGGCTCAGTTCGAGACAACCAGGCTCAGTACTCTACTTCTGCTTTGGGAGCATTTGTGCTCTGATTGGGGCCCAGCTGATGGAGATTGCATTGGCATTGGAAGCATCTGGCCATCCGTTTATTTGGGTGGTGAGGAACACGGACCAGATGGGATCAGAGGAAGAGTGGATTCCGGATGGGTTTGAGGAGAGGATGAAAGGGAAGGGTCTGATCATAAGGGGGTGGGCCCCACAGGTGATGATCCTGAACCATCCTGCCGTTGGTGGGTTCGTGACCCACTGCGGATGGAACTCGGTGCTGGAGGGTGTGAGTGCGGGAGTGCCGATGGTGACATGGCCGATGTTTGCAGAGCAATTTTACAATGAGAAGCTCATCACACGTGTGCTGAGGATTGGGGTAGAGGTGGGGGCCAAGGTGTGGGCCAGATCAAAGGAGACTAGACCCATGATGAAGAGAGTGGTGATTGAGAGCGCAGTGGCCCAGTTGATGGGCGGTGGAGATGAAGCTGATGAGAGGAGGAGGAGAGCTAGGGAGCTTGGGGAGATGGCAAAGAAGGCTGTGGAAAATGGTGGGTCATCTTACAGGGACCTGGACCGTCTGATCGAAGATCTTAAGTTGTACAGCCACCAGGACAAATGTTAGATGGTGGACATTTTGTGCCCAAGTGTTTTTCTTTTGTCTTTTTCTTTTTTTTCAGAGTTGAAATAAATGTGATCGAGTAGCCGATGTTTTGAATATTCCATTTTATAGTCCCTCTCAGTTCACAGAAATAAGTCGTCTTGTTCTTGTTTTTAGAATTCTAAGATCAAGTTGTTTCAAGTTGGGATGTAAATGGTATCTGATTCTCCGATTATTTGGAGTTTCCGACCCGTTGAAAATCGGATCTGGATCTTGATTTTGGCCCCAATGAGTCAATGGGTTTGGGTCTGATTTCACCATAGTTTGGACCCGATACTCGATATATTACTTCAAGTTTTGAAATTCTCTCCTAAAAATTATGTTTTTTTTAATATTATTCTCTACCTAAATCCAGACCCGAATCCAAACTCGTTCCATAAATGGTTCTGGTTCCGGTTCCGATTCCGGTGCCAAGAAACCGGTTCCGAATCCGGATTTCGTTCCATCTTCTCTTTAACGGTTCCAGTTCTGGGTCTAATATAGACCTGAACCAGAAACGACCCGTTTAAAACCCTAGTCACAAGTGTTAACCTATTGTTTAAAGCCTATGTAATATAACAAAGGGGATGTTGGGTGATTTAGATGTAAACTGTGATTGTGATTAAAGATGACCACCTAACCAGGTCCTCCAGCCACACCAAAGTGGAGGGATCTTCATTACCATTCAAATATCGGATAAATAAATAAACGAGCTAGAGGTAGGGACAGGGTTGGGTGGGTGTGTCACATAGAGAGAAAATATGGAGATTCATCATAAGTGGGGTGGCAAATTGGTCGGCTTGGATTGAGTGAGGGAGGGTTAATTTGTTGGTTGAGACCCAACTCATCTAGCCAGTTCATTAAACAGGCCAAACCCGACTGGACATAAATAAATGTAGGTCAAGATTTCTTAACCCGCATTCAAGCCATATAAGCTGCAGGTCCATATGGGTCAGGTTACACAGGTCAGGTTTGCCACTGGACCCCAGTAGACACAATGGGTTTACCCGATGATTAGATTGGTATCGCATTTTGACCCAACTCTTATAAGCTGCAGCTTGGGTTACATGGTTCGGACACAGATCGGGGAACAGTTTTTGTAAAATAAAAAACTTACAACTCTACCTACCAAGGTAAAACCCCAATTTCACCATGGATGTTGGTCCAATCATGTGACTAAGTAGCTGATTAGAATCAAAACTTAACAAAGTCTTCTTCATATTTATTATGAATTTTTTTTAATCAAATCGCCAATCTTACATCGAGAGAAACTCTTATTTGGGTAAAATTTTACGATACCCGGTACATTATAGAGTGTTTATTTGGATCTTTAATAGGTTAGCCCACTTAGAGTTCGAGTCCATCAATTCAGAATTTCACTCAATTGGAAAACCTTAATCTGTCCCGCCCTATCCATTTGAATCCCCATCAGATGGCCCACTTTACTCTCTTCTTTTTTGCTTAAAGGCCCACTTCACTTTCACAGTGGAGAGAGAGAGATGAGATCCTCATCAGATGTTCTAGATGATATGCCGACCCATTGTCAATACAACACGTCCTCATTCTATACAGGAGAGAGCTTGACCCCACGTCGCGTAGTAGCTACAGAATTTCCACCAGGTTGAGACTTGAGAGACAAGGAAATTCATGGAGGGACAGCCCACGGTGACGTGGCAAATTGTGATCCACTGCTATCGCGAAAAAATGCCTCCCAACTCCAGTGGAGGACTACTTTTCTCTACTTTCTGTGGAATTGTTTTCAAATTTTGAATTTCAAAGAGAATGTGGCTTCAAGCATAATTTTTTTTTTTTTTTTTTTTTTTGAACTTAGTACGACATTTGATGTGGTGCATCGAAACGCACACTATACATGCCCCTGACCAATAAATTAAAGTCAAGACAAACAAAATCATTTTAGGCCTATTTAACCGCACGAATTTGAGTACATAGTAAGTTAAATGAGCTCTCATACAAAGACTAGAGGCGAAGGGTGAAGGACCAAAATGTGGGCTCAATTTATAAATATTGGTTCACAGTGGAGCTTCACAAATCCATTTAGAAACATTTATTTCATCTTCAACTAAATAAAATCTCTTTCTTCAGCCATTTTGTATTTATTTTCCTATTGGTATGCAGACACCTTAGCCAAACAAGGAGTTAATATACGATTCTTGCTTTGAAGGAGTTTTGTTAGGATTGTAAACGGGTCGATTCCAGTCCTGGTCCGGGTCCATGGCGGACCCGGAACCGTTGAAGGAGTCTTGTTAAGGTTGTAAACGGGTCGGTTCCGGTCCGAGTTCACGGCGGACCCGGAACCGTTAAGGAGAAGGTGGAACCGGATTCGAACCCGGAACTGTTTCGGAACCGATTTCTTGGCTCTGGAACCGGAACCAAAACCATATATGTGACGGGTCTGGATCTGGGTCCGAGTCTATGTAGAGAATGATATTAAAAAAAAATGATTTTTATGAGAGATTTTTTTAAATTGAGGTACTATGTTGGGTCTCAGGTCCACAGGTCCAAACCAAGGTAGAACCAGACCCAGACCCATTTAAATATCGGGGCCTAAATAAGGACCAAGACCTGGTTTTTAAAAGGTCGGAACCTCCGGATAATCAGAGAATCGGTGACCCATTTACATCCCTAAGTCTTGTGTTATTTATTTATTTATTTTTTGTAGCGTCTGGTGTATCTCTCCCATACCTACATGTTGTGTTTTTTTTTTTTATCGTGCGAGTCTTTTATCTCAATATGTGTCTAACGTTACTATTCAAAATATATTTTTAAAAAACTCATTCCTACACAAAGAAGCCTTTCAGAAGAAAGATCATTCACCCTACTTCGCTAGTGAAGTGAATTAACAAGTGGGCCCTTAAAAAAAAGTATATATAGAGACACAATTGGTCACGTTTGGAAGCCAAATGTCTCTGGATTTCTCGACAGCGTTTAATAAAGTCGCAGAAAAATCAAGTTTAGCAATTGGGAAATTCCTAGTGAAAATTCTCAGTTTTGCAAATTCATGCATTGAATTTGCAGCAGATTAGAAGATCCCTCATTGATATCGGATGGTATGGATCCATATATCAAGAAAGCACTAAACAAGGTTTCTATCCCCCTCGCTAATCCATCTTAGCATATTCATGATCTATCAAATTACAGTCCCTAAGGATATGAGAAAAGGCTATGGATTGGAAACTATTCGAAAGATGCTTAATGTCCTACAAAATATACAGGGTCAATGGACCAATCAAAATTCCCATTAATTAATAGGTTGCATCACCTAAAGCGCATCCGACATTATCTAAACTTTGGAAAAGTATCTATCCATTGAACCTTTTAATGCCAAAAGAATCCCTGCTTGTTTAGGAGAAGAAACATTTGGGCTTTCCATTGACCCCGCATGCATAAAATTGCCATAAAACCAAATAGCAAGCATGAAAGCGGATTTTCCATTAGAGAATCTAAAGGCACAAACCAATGTCATACCCTTGTCAATTATAAAACTAAAGGCTGGGTTTTATGGTTTGCTAATTGGGTCATTAAATTCCACAAATATTCTTGCCCTTTCAATGACACTTTTGGCAACAATTAGTATTTTTGATGGGTTAACTCTAGAACCTTTGAAAATGAAATCATTCTTACCCTTTTAAATGGCCCACCATATTTCCAAAATCCAGGCTCTACAACCTTGATTCTTCTTACCTTTCAAAAAAAGGAGGAGGAGGAGGAGGAGGAAAAAGCATGCAAAAAATTCAAATAAAATTCCCACATTTTTTTACCTTCAATGTAATTTATAGGTATAAAAGATGCAAAAAAAAAAAAAAAAAAAAAAGTATCTAGTTAAATTAGTTTCCATCTTATTTCTTAACAATAGTAAGAATCAAATTGATTTATTCAAGTTCCCAAATTTGTATGAGTACTTATATTCATAAAAATCTGTATAATCTCTAATACCCATTGATATTATTAAAAGAAGACAGATCAATTTAGATGTAGGAAAAAAATGAAGATATTTTAATTTGAAAAGAACTGATATATCATCCGCATGAAATCTATTGAGTGGCCCAAAATTGACAGAATTGAGTAGGGATAGGAAGCTTCCTGCTTAGCCTTCAAATCCACCTTTCCCCCTCTCCCACTGAAGCTCATTACATAGCCGACATAGGGTAGGGTTAGGGCTTTCGCGAACATTGCACATGTCATCAAATAAGCCACTGGCCCAAGTGCCCAACTAAATATGAGGAGGTCACAAATGTCCAAATTGACCGTCTATTTCTTGGCCCTCACCATCAATGTCCTGGAATCTCACTTCCACAAAATGTCATTTTAACCCAATAGAAATTGATCTCATTGAGAAAATAACTAAAAATGATATTAAGATAATCTTATATGTACTAATTGCTTGCTATAATCAAATTCGTAGTCATATTCTTAATGAATTGGGATCTTCTGAGGCTTTCAAGGCACGCTTTTTCGTGGTGAAATGGCCGACCCTGATTGGTCCACTCATCGTCACCATGGGAAAAAATTCCAAAGGATTTGGACTCATTCCAAATACGGTCGGGGTTTCGATTTCAAATGAGTGGGCCCCATCACTCAGCTCCATTCTTCCTTGGATGATATCTTCTAAGAGGCTGCATGGTTGAGTCAATCCTTGTCTCCAAGAAAACAGAGTGAATGGAAGGCAGTGGCACCAAGCCCCCTCTTCTATCAACCCCACTCCCAAGTCCCAAGCACGGAAGTAAACATGCAGGCCAGGTTTGGGCCAGATCCACACTGGACTCAAATTCTCTAATTCCGAGTCCAATTCCGACTCAAAACCTTTCTTTATTAGTTCCGGGCCCAGTTTTGATACAAGGATCTTGAACTAGATCCAACTAGAAGACTGGGAACCAGCTCCAAAACTTATTTGACTTTTTTTTTTCTTTTATTATTTTACTAAAAATAATGATATCATTCAACTTATAATAATGCATCCACTATACTAATTACCTCCAAGAATAAAAAGAAAAATAACCGATCAAAGTTAATTTTGAACAACAATTTACAATACTAAAGACTCTTATGTCGGGTCCCAAATTAAAGGCTCTTACAGATTTGAAACTGTACTTGTTTATCAATAGGAGCCTAAATTGTGTTCTAGTCCTAAACCCATTTATAAACCTGCAGGTTTTGTCTCGCAATAGATACAAGTACTAATTTTGAATCCATCAATAGGTGCCATAGTAATCAATTCCTTTTCATTTCCGTCAGAACGGCCGGGATTTTTCGTTCCGGTCCTTCGACTGAAACTGAATGGGGAAAAAGAATTCGGTTTGAATTCCAGTCCATTTAGGATCATGAATAGAGTAGTCCGATAGTTAATCATTGATCATGTAAATTATGCGGAAGGAAAGGCCCACGAAGCTGTGGATTTTTGTTAATTATGGTGACTTGTGGGGGATGATGGTGACGGTAAAACCTCTCCCACCTGTACCTCGGGGCTAAAGTCAATGTAGTGGAACTCCACAATGTGGCTCACCTTTTAAAAATTTGAGCCGCTCAAGATAAAATCTCCAATGTAATAGGTTATACCTTAGTAGGAGTTGGCCTCATCATATCATTGAATGTCTGATTAGAATCATGATTAATAGTCTTATCCTTACGTATTAATATATTCTTTACAAAATGACCAATCTTACATTGCAAATAACTCTTATTTAAGTAAAATTTAGAGATACTACATGCGTTGGAGGGCATTTATTCGGATTTTCAATAGGCAATACCGACTACAAAGTCGGACTCCATCCATTTAGAATTCCTCTAAATTGGGAACCCTCATAAACGATAGGGACTGGTAAATTAATTTTAAGATCCCCAATGGGCAATAAGTCCCACCCCATCTATATGATATCCTCAGATGGCCCACTTTACTTTGACAGTAGAGAGAGATCACCAATGAAGGACTTGCATAGGGATTCGTGGGTGGATAATTTCCTTGCATTGGTTTGAATATGAAAGGAGAATGATGTATTAACAGGAACTCTTTTTTCCTTTGTAAGAGTGTCTAACGCATGCATCAAATTACACTACACATCTCTCTTTCCAACTATGTAAAGTTCAAGACAAACAAAATCATTTTATACCTATTTGTCAAAACAAAATGCAATAGATAGTTAGTCAATTGGACTTCACGAAAAATTATTAAAGAGGTGAAAGGATGAAGCACAATGTAAAATTTGATAAAATATTACTAGAGATCCAGTGATTTATCTAGAAGATGTTTATATACCCACCATTTCCAAAAATAGAGAATTTTACCACATCAACGAAGTCCATGAAAATGAATACATGAAGGAGTCCCACAAATCTCACTCACTTCTGACAAACAAAAAGAAAGGTCTTCACTCACGGGGACTCTCATCCTCACATCACATGCTTGGTCCCCAAGGAAGCTCCCAAAATGCGTGTCGTCTGTGCTGACGTTTCCATGCGTCTTAGGGAAGGGGTTTGGAATTCCCAACTTTAAAATTAATTTTCATTTTGTGACTTAGAGTTTATTTACATGTCAGAGAATTTGGCAAACATCTAATTGTATTTTCTAACCTTAAAGTAATTTTTATAATTAATAGCTTTTTCCTCTAAGAAAAATCGGTTGGGGGGTAGTGGAAACCTTTGGAAGTGTTTTTCTAGCTGAATCGGATTAAGATAGACAATGCAAAATTTGCCTATAATTTTGATAGGCGGACCTAATTACAAATATACTAGGTGGGCCCCAATAACCTCATGCAATAATACTTTTTCTATTTTTCTTTTTTTTTTACCAAATACACTAATTCTATAATAGAAATAAAAAGAATTAGAGCTTTTGTTTTAGGTCTAATCTAACTAGCCATTAATTAGATTAGAGTTTCCAAACCGCTGAAATCCGGACGCTCAATTGGTACGCTTTTGTTATTCAAGTAAACTGAGATTAGAAAAATCTCTCTGGGCAATGAACCATGGATTTTCAGACTTCCTGAGGATTCAGAAACACTTCATTTCATCTCTTTTCTATTTATTAATATTAATTAACAACAGCCAATTGAACCGATTCATTGACTCCATGCCAATCCACCACAAGAATCTTTACTCACTCACTGTCAAATACAGCCACAGCCAAACAAGTGGTTTGAGTCTATCCATATATGCCTAGTCCTCCAAGAAGGAGAGTAGGACTGTACAAAAAGAGAGTAGCATTCTCTTCTACCTCTCACATCGCTTTCTCTTGTCTTTCTAAAATTTCTTCGTCTTCCTCATTCATGGGTTCTGAAACTAGTTCTCTCCACATACTCTTCTTCCCTCTGATGGCCCCAGGCCACCTTATTCCCATGACAGACATCGCCAAGCTGTTCGCCCTTCGCCAAGGAGTTCAAGCCTCCATTGTCACCACCCCTCTCAACGCCACCCGCATCCAGTCCACCATTGACAGAACCACTGACCTCTCCGGCCACCACAACATCACCATCCACCTCCTACACCTCCCCTTCTCCGAATCCGGCCTCCCCGAAGGATGCGAGAATCTCGACTCGGTCACCTCCCCCGACATGACCGTAGCCTTCTTCAAGGCCATCAACCTCCTACTCCACCCCTTCGAGGAGCTCGTCGAACGCCTCCGCCCGGACTGCATCGTCTCCGACATGTTCTTTCCGTGGACCATCGACGTCACGGAAAAATTCAAGATACCCAGGCTGGTCTTCCACGGGACCAGCTACTTCTCCCTCTGCGTCTCTAACAGCATACAAAGATACTCGCCCCATGAGAGCGTGTCCACAGAAACAGAGCCCTTCCAGGTGCCGAAACTGCCTCATCCGATCGAGATAACCAAGTCCCAGTTGCCGGATTTCGTGAAAACTCAAACCCCATTTACAGAGACAGTGCAGAAAGTGAAAGAGGCTGATAGCAGGAGCTACGGCGTGGTCGTGAACAGTTTCTACGAGCTGGAGCCTGACTACGCGACGCACTACAGAGACGAGGTGATTGGTAGCAACAGAGCTTGGCACATAGGCCCTGTTTCTCTCTGCAACAGGGACCAGATGGACATGGCCGAGAGAGGGGACAAAGCATTCATTGACACGAACCAGTGCTTGGATTGGCTCAGTTCGAGACAACCCGGCTCAGTAATCTACTTCTGCTTTGGGAGCATTTGTGATGTGATTGGGGCCCAGCTGATGGAGATTGCATTGGCATTGGAAGCATCTGGCCATCCGTTTGTTTGGGTGGTGAGGAACACGGACCAGATGGGATCAGAGGAAGAGTGGATACCGGATGGGTTTGAGGAGAGGATGGAAGGGAAGGGTCTGATCATAAGGGGGTGGGCCCCACAGGTGATGATTCTGAACCATCCGGCCGTTGGTGGGTTCGTGACCCACTGCGGATGGAACTCGGTGCTGGAGGGTGTGAGTGCGGGAGTGCCCATCGTGACGTGGCCCTTGTCTGCGGAGCAGTTTTACAATGAGAAGCTGATCACACGTGTGCTGAGGATTGGGGTAGAGGTGGGGGCCAAGGTGTGGGCCAGATCAAAGGAGACTCGACCCATAATGAAGAGAGAGGTGATTGAGAGGGCAGTGGCCCAGTTGATGGGCGGTGGAGATGAAGCTGATGAGAGGAGGAGGAGAGCTAGGGAGCTTGGGGAGATTGCAAAGAAGGCTGTGGAAAATGGTGGGTCATCTTACATGGACCTGGACCGTCTGATCGAAGATCTTAAGTTGTACAGCCACCAGGACAAATGATAGATGGTGGGCCTTTTGTGCCCAAGTTTTTTTTTTTTTTTTTTGAAATAAATATGATCTAGTAGCCGATATTTTGAATATTCCATTTCTTAGTCCTCTCAGTTCACAGAAGTAAGTTGTCTTGTTCTTGTTTTTACAATTCTCATGGTGGATCAAGTCACAAGTGTCAACCCATTGTTTAAAGCATACGTAATAATACAAAGGGATTTTGGGTGATTTAGATGTGAACTGTGATTGAAGACGACTACCTGACCAGGTCCAGCCACACCAAAGTGGAGGAATCTCCATTACCATTCAAATATCAGAAAATATGGAGATTCATCAAAGGTGGGTTGGGGTGGCAAATTGGTGGGCTTGGATTGAGAGAGGAAGGGTTAGTTTGTTGGTTGAGACCCAACTCATCTAGCCCGTTCATGAAACGGGTCAAACCCGACTGGACATAAATAAGTGCAGGTCAAGATTTCTTAACCCGCATTCAACCCATATAAGCTGCATGTCCATATGGGTTAGGTTACACAGGTCAGGTTTGCCACTAGACCCCAGTAGACACAATGGCCCCACTTTACTCTCTTTTTCTGGCTTAAAGGCCCGCTTTACTTTCACAGTGGAAGGAGAGATTTGATCCTAATCAGATGTTCTAGATGATGTCGACCCGTTGTCAATACAGCACGTCCTCATTCTATGCAGGACAGAGCTTGAGCCCCACGTCACGTAGTAACCACAGAATTTCCACCAGGTTGAGACTTGAGAGATAGAAATTTGTAGAGGGTGGCAACCCAGGGTGACGTGGCGGATCGCGATCCATCACTATTATGAAAAAATGCCTCAGATGATCCCAACTCCAGTAGAGGACTACTTTTCTCTACTTACTGTGGAATTGTTTTGAAATTTTGGATATCAAAGAGAATGTCACTTCAAGTTTTTTCCTTTCTAACTTAGCAAGAAATTTAATGCACACTATACATATCCCTGACTTATAAAGTAAACTCAAGACAAAGAAAATCATTTTAGGCCTACTTATCTGCTCGAATTTGAATACATAGTAATGTTAAATGAGCTCGCATACAAAGACTAGAAGTGAAGGGGTGAAGGACCAAAATGTGGGCTCAATTTATAAATAGTGGTTCACAGTGGAGCTTCACAAATCCATTTCAGGGAAAGGGTGGAAGCTCCCAAAATGTGTGGCGTCTCTGCTGACGTTTCCCTGCCATTTTTTTCAAAAATCCAGTCCGCCATCGTGGACGATGGACCGGCACAGTCTCTTTTGTCTAGTAAGTTTCTCAAGTTTAGAAACTTCTAAAATCCTAGATTTCAAAATAGCAATTCTATGCTGCCACTGTTTTTGTTTTAATTTGTATCTGTGTCTGTGGATCCTATTATCCTTAATCCACAACCCACCTTTCCATTATGTGACACTGATGGGCCACCCCAAAAGAAGGATTAAGAATATAATTAATAATATAGTTAATGAATGAATGTAATTTATAATTCATAAATTTGTGTTAATCAAAGTATCATCTAGGAAATTGGCCTCACAAGAACTTATAAAGCTAGAAATTTCTCGATAATGATCCAACGGGAACTTATAATGATAGAAATTTCTCGATAATGATCCAACGGTTGTCCCCAAATTAGCATTTTCTAGTTCAATGTTTGCAGAGCAATTTTACAATGAGAAGCTCATCACAAGTGTGCTGAGGATTGGGGTTGAGGTTGGGACCAAGGTGTGGGCCAAAGGAAAGGAGAAGAGACCGGTGATGGGGAGAGAGGAGATCAAGAGGTTTGTGGCCCAGTTGATGGGCGGTCGAGATGAAGCTGATGAGAGGAGGATGAGAGCGAGGGAGCTTGGGGAGATGGCAAAGAGAGCTTTGGAGAAAGGTGGGTCGTCTTACATGGACTTGGATCGTCTGATCGAAGATCTTAAGATGTACAGCCACCGGGACAACAAATGATAAGATGATGGGGCTTTTGTGCCCAAGTTTTAGTGTGTGTTTTTTTTTTTTTTTCAAAAATAATGGTGCCCGACTTAATTTGTTTGTTTGTTTGTTATTTGGATGTTAGGTTGGTCCACTAATTAAGAGTAAAATCAATTCCCCCATATGCTTTTAATGTCCACGTTGAACCGTGTGTATGGCTTTTGTGCCCGAGTTGAGTTGAATCTATCCCACTTGTCATCATCCGTTTGACACCTAGGTGCTAACACCACCACTAAGCCATCAGTGTGTTGGCAAATTTTCGATATTTTGAATATTTCAATTTGTAGTCCCTTTCAATTTACAATAATTAGTTGTCTTGTTCTTTTAGAATCTCATGGTGCCTATGCTATAAAAAAAAAAAACAATTACAAAATGAAAATTTAAAAATGGATCAGAACCATGGTGAGAGCAATCGAAATTAAGCTTGCTGGTCAACTCATTGTTTAAAGCATAAGTAATAAAACTAGGTCCAGGCAGCCACACCAGTGTGGGGAGAATCTGTATCACCATTCTAAAGTAAATAAACAAATAAATGAGCGAGAAGCAGGTCCATGTGAACACAAATCAGCTGCAGGTCAAGTTTGGTTTTACCACCCAAGATGGTCTTCTAAAAGTTACTTAGAGGAGAAAAAAAAAAAATCTTGTCCTCCATGATATATGTTCTCTAGGACAAGGTGCGAAGGGGACGATGACCCACAGGAAATTCTACTTGGAGTCTTTTCACTGACTACTTTTCATGATTGAATTGCAATTCAAACTCCGCATGTGAAACAGTTTTCTGCTGGATCATAAAAGTAGTTGGTTTTTGTAATTTTTTCTCACAAAACTAAGGGGAAGAAATAAGGAGTACAAAAGTAGGACTTACTTTGTGGAAACTCTCATTTTGATATTAACCACTCATATATTTTTACTAGGGTTAATATGTATTTTCATTCCCTAGGTTTAGCACGAGCATGTTGTGCTTGCAGCATCTATTTGAATAAATTTATGTAAGTTTACAATACTTTTCTTCTTGTCTACCAACTTTTGTATATAGAGTTTTAGGAGCTAGTTCTCACCTGAATATTTCCGATACATATTTGTACAGTTTAGTAATCTAACAAAGTTTAAAGTTTGTATGGGTTGCGGGTTCAAATCATCTTACAATTGCATAAGAAAATATGTAATTTATTCTTTATTTCACACATATTATCTATGATTTTGGATCCTTTAAGTCTCTCATTCAGGCTTTGTTTGAGTGGACCAGAGGGTATTCAACTCCAGAGTATGGCCCACCTACAAATGCTCAAAGCCATTCAAAATGAACACTCTGCCTATACATGTGATGCCCTCGAGTTTTACTGGGAAAGGGAGTTGATTGTACTATAACATTGACCATATCATTAAGAACATGATTAATGAGCCATAATGTTCTCCTACGAGCAATTGCGGGTGCAGTCTGTCATTGTGGGGCCCACGGAGGCTCACTTTTCATCAATAAAGCCCTTCGATACTCTTTGCATCACACTACTAGGCATCAGCCCTAATTTTACACTCACTAAACCTTCACTAAGCATTGGATTGAATTTTAACAAAATCTAATGTTATGATGCCATTAAATTTAAGGCCATTAAATCCAGGGCTAAGACAATCGACTAGGGCTTTTTTTTTTTATCTCCCTTATTCATGAGGAGACCTTTCAATCTGCCCTTCTCCCATTGGTAAACTTACATCTAAAGGCCCCATGAGTTGAACTGCATATGAGCTATTGCTCATAGGTGAACATTTACCCGATTAATGAACGTAAGATTAATAATGCATTAGATTATTTTGGTCAAATTATTAATCATGTGCCCATTTTTGATTAGGGTGGAACCAACTTCTATTAAAGTAATTTTTGGTCACTGCCGATAGATTGGTAGGTCATTTCTTTGGAGCGGAGCAGATATTTAATATGTGGGCCCTACTAAATAGTTCCAATCCTCTCCTCGTAGGAACCCTGGGGTATGGATTCTAGGATATTATATCTCACCTTACTTTACCTCATCTTTACCATTAGGGGTGCACAAAAAATCCGTCGATCCGTAAATTCGATCCGATCCGTGGATTTTTATCCGATCCAAAGGTAAACGGATTGGTGACGGATTGAGAATCTTGTAATCCGCTAGCAACGGATTTGTGGCTGATTCCACCCTTAATCGGCAGATTCAATCCGATCCGATCTGTTGATATTAAATATAAATAAAATATATATAAGGGGTCTAAATATAAATTAAGATGTCTAAATATAAAATAAGAAAAAAAATTATGGGTCAAAATGTAATTTTTTTACAACATGTTTGATATTTTTCTTTTAACATTAGATTGAACGGATTAATTCGATCCGATCCGATCCGGTCCTCCACAGATCGAATTTTAACTACTACGGATTAGTGACGGATTCCAAATCCGTCAGTCCGTAGGTAACGGATTGGTGACGGATTTGACCGAATCCGCACCAATCCGATCGCTGTACACCCCAACTTACCATGTTACAGAATCCACATATGAAAACATGAGTAGGGTTTTCAAGAGTTCTAGAAGTACTAACCTTCTTTTTTTAGTTCTTTTTTTTTATCCCAGAGTCTTCCCATGGGTGTGGGTCGCATATATGATGGTGTGTAAAACTTGAAGCATCAAATGCTTCATATCAAGATACTGATTCATGAACCATAATTACAAACTTTAAACCATACTATATATTTTTGATTCGTCATAAATTCTTTGAGTGGGACACTAGCATTTGGACACTCACTCACCCAAACGCACCTAAAATATTAGGAAATCCAACTGGACGACAGCTTTTGGATCTCCATTTTTAGAATCTTTGACTGGGACAGTGCCATCTAGAAACTCAATCTTTTTTAACTGATGAAGATTCAGATTTGCTACAATTTATTTCGTCACATCTTTATAAGTTACTTACTCACTGCCAAATACAATCAAGAGTAGCTTTCTCCATCTCTTTCTCAAACTTAACACTTCGGCCTTCTTCTTCATCTTCTTCTTCTTCTTCTTCTTCTTCTTCATGGATTCTGAAGCTCGTCCTCTTCACGTACTCTTCTTCCCCATGATGGCCCAAGGCCACATGATTCCCATGACAGACATCGCCAAGATGTTCGCCCTTCGCGAAGAAGTTCAAGTCTCCATCGTCACCACCCCACTCAACGCCACACGCATCCAGTCCACCATCGACAGAACCGCCCAGCTCTCCGGCCACCACAACACCACCATCCACCTCCTCCAACTCCCCTGCTCCGAAGCCGGCCTCCCCGACGGCTGCGAGAATCTCGACATGGTCACCACCCAAGACATGATCATGGCTTTCTTCAAAGCCATCTCTCTCCTCCACCACCCCTTCGAGCAGCTCGTCGAACGCCTCCGCCCCGACTGCATAATCTCCGACATGTTCTTACCTTGGACCGTCGACGTCGCCGAGAAATTCAACATACCGAGGCTGGCCTTCCACGGGACCAGCTTCTTCTCCCTCTGTGTCTCCGAAAGCATACGAAAACACTCACCCCATGAGAGCGTAGCCTCAGACACAGAGCCCTTCCTGGTGCCGAAACTGCCTCACCCGATCGAGATGACAAGGTCCCAGATTCCAGAACATGTTAGAACTCGAACCCCATTTACAGATATAGAGGAGAAAGTCAAAGAGGCTGATCTAAAGAGCTACGGCGAAGTCGTGAACAGCTTCTACGAGCTGGAGCCAGACTACGTGAAGCACTACAGAGAGGAAGTGATTGGTAGTGACAGAGCTTGGCACATAGGCCCTGTTTCTCTCTGCAACAAGGATGAGAAAGACATGGCGGAGAGAGGGAACAAGGCTCTCATCGACGCTAACCAGTGCATGCATTGGCTCGATTCGAGAGAACCCGGCTCGGTGATCTATGTATGCTTCGGGAGCTTGTTCCTGATCGGTGGGGCCCAGCTGATGGAGATCGCACTGGCATTGGAAGAATCGGACCGTCCATTTATTTGGGTGGCGAAGAACACGGACCAGATGGAAGAGAAGTGGATGCCAGATGGGTTTGAGCAGAGGACGAAAGGGAAGGGCCTGATCATAAGGGGGTGGGCCCCACAGGTGATGATCCTGAACCATCAGGCCGTTGGTGGGTTCGTGACCCACTGCGGATGGAACTCATTGCTGGAGGGAGTGGCAGCTGGTGTGCCAATGGCCACGTGGCCTTTGTTTGCGGAGCAGTTCTGCAATGAGAAGCTGATCACAAGTGTGCTGAGGATTGGGGTTGAGGTTGGGGCCAAGGTGTGGGCCAAGGACGCAAAGGATAGGCAGGTGATTGGGAGGGAGGAGATCAAGAGGGCAATGGCCCAGTTGATGGGCGGTGGAGATGAAGCTGATGAGAGGAGGAGGAAAGCTAGTGAGCTTGGGGAGATGGCAAAGAGGGCTGTGGAAAAGGGTGGGTCATCTTCCCTGGACTTGGACCGTTTGATTGATGATATTAAGATGTACGGCCAGCAAGCCAAGTGATCATAGATTGATTTATAGGCCTTTTAGGCTCAAGCAGCCGCTATTTTGAATAATTCCATTTGAATTTACTCCATTTGACTTGATAATAGTAGGACTTCTGTCTGGAAAGGGGGATTTTGGGTTAAGAGGCTGGGGTGTGCTTCTTTTGTATTTTGCCTGTCGTTTTTTTTTTCATGTGTTCTACTGATATTCTCTTTCCTGCCAAAAGAAACTGTCAAAACGTACATTTTGCGATCTTCTCAATGGTTATGGTTATATCATTCCAGCCATTTAATGTAAGGAACGCCAAAACACCTAATCCAGTTTAGGAAGCCCTAGAGAAATAAGTGTTAAAATAGAAAGCTTATTGAGATTTTTGAAAATTATGGGGTACTGTTGGAAATTTTCAAAAATAAGAAATTCATGGTTTGGATTTTGGTTTCTTAGGATGTTTTCTTGTCAATGGATGGATCAGGATCATCCTAGAATGAACCCAATTGATAGATCAACGTGCATTTGCTTCCAATGGTCAGATCTTTTCCATTGACATTTCAAATTTAAAATCATCTTGATTGGTTCAATGGATACAATTCAGCCGTTGGATCTTCTCAATCAATGTGCTTGGCTCAAAGTGGAGACATATGAGATCTAACTTGGTATTATAGCATTTGCTAGTTTTTTCACACCTGCAATATCAATTCATAAAATGATCGTGGTGAGGTAACCCGAATCCCTCAAATATGAATTTTGTAAGGCCCTTATTGTTTTTATTACTTTTTGGTGGATCTACGGTTAGATCTGATCCATTGATCATGCTTAGAACACCCAAAATGTTAGGGTGAGAAATTTGAGAGGTCCATGAAGATTCAATCACATTACTTTCATTTATGCACTCTTGTAAGCATTTTATGCATGATCTAAGCCATTCGTTATTTCAAGGACCTATCATTCTCTTTTCAGAAATTTTTTGGTCCTTTTAGGATTGCATGGATTTCGAAAAAAAAACATATTCATCTCCTTTTACACATCATCTTCAAAGCTTAGTCCCAACTATATTGGAACAAGCATACTATGCATATGAATATAAATTATTGCTTCCCACCTCTAAGCTATAGCAATTCATAAGCTATTGGTAAATAGTGAGGTTTGGCCTGTTTGGCACATAGAACCAAATGGTTGATGCCATAGTTTTTGCCCTAATTTAAAATAAATAAATAATAAATAAAGGAGAAAGAAAGGGGGTCTATAGTGTTACTTGGGCATTTCTTTTATTTTGCAGGACCTTAGCATGTTAATACCTGTACTCTCCAAATATGCTAATTAGGTTGGCGGGGAGAGTGATGAGTATATTAAAACCATATTTGCTCCTTTTGTTGCGTGAAACCATATTTTTATCTTATCATCAATATTGTTTATATTTGTATGGCTCAGAAAGATGATTATGATTTATCTGGTCCTCCAATGTTGATTGATGTGGATTGGGACTAATGTCATGCAAATCCTTTTCGAGTTTAAGGGGCTTAGTGTGTGGATCCATTAGTGTTGTGGACAATAATACAATTTTAAATTTCTTAATCCGGTGTAATCGTATTTGACCATATGAGGTCATGTAAAAACTTGGTTGGTCCCTTGGATAAAGGCCTTATAAGGGATGTTAATCTACTTATTGATCACCTATGATAGAATGTATCCCAAATCCTGAGTTTAATGAGATAATTATATCATTAGTAAGTGATAATTTGCAAGTAATTTACATTTTCATTCCCTGTATTAGTAGTGCTTGGACCTATAATGAAAAAGGAGAAGTTGATGAGCTGAAGTCTTAATTATGAGCCTATAATAGATTTATGTCGAGTCAATTATATTAAAGGGGCAACATATATATATATAGGGAAACATTCATGTGCATCTATCCCTCACCATAGGGTAAAAGACACTTTCATAAATGGGGGATTTTCAAGTACAAAAGTGAATTTTCAAGTACACAGGGTGAGGTACGCTTTCTTGTCTTCATGTACAAAAGGGGAAAGTGCCCCTCACCCTATGGTGAGGGATAGATGCACATGAATATTATATATATATATATATATATATATATATATGGGACTAACTCTCCTAAGCTCAAACTTAGGATAAGGTAAGCTCAAGTCTATGGTGGGGCCCACTTAGGGACTCTCATGGGGATGGGGATGGGAGGATTTCAAGGACTCCCTAGGATCCTTCTCTCTGCAAAAAATTAGCCTCAACCGTGATTTCTATCATCTCTACATGGGCTCAAAAGTTTAATAGTCAATGGTCCATTCATATCGATACATAGTCAATCCAACGGTTTAGTAAATTTGGATCTGACCGAAAGTTGGTGGAAATGTGCAATTTAAGGGGGTCATGTATTTGGTCCATTTGAATAGACCAAAAGTGAACCCCACAAGCATAAACCTACGAAATTTTATCCTAAACTGGAGCTTAGGAGAGCCTTGCTCTATATGTGTGTGTGTGTATATGAGGAGATGCTCTACTGAGAGACACTCTCACCAAGTTTGTGAGAGATGGGTGGGGGCCCTCACATTTAAGTTGGGGGTCCTTGCTTTTAAGTTGGTGAGAGTAAATATGGAAGTAAGGGCCCCCATCCATCTCTCATAAATTTGGTGAGAGTGTCTCTCATAGAAGTACCTCCCATGTATAATGTGGAAATGTGGTCATGACTTCCCTTGAGGAGCAGGGTTTCCTCTAGAGTGTTCATGAAACCACAATATACAAACATGGATCATTCCCAAGTGAGCCACTCCGGAACTCAAGTCTGCCTCTCAACAAGTTGCGGGCCCAATCATTAGCAGGGGACAGGCAGTGGAGAGAGATTTTTTCCCCATCAAACAAGATGACTTACTTTTGTAAATTCAATGGTAAAATAAGAGGGCATTATTCAACATATATAGCTACATGCAACTTGGGCACAAAAGGCATCATCTATCACTTGGTTTGGTGGCCGTACAACTTGAGCTCCTCCATCAGACGGTCCAAATCCATGTAAGACGACCCACCCTTCTCCACAGCCTTCTTTGCCGTCTCCCCAAGCTCCCTCGCTCTCCTCCTCCTCTCATCAGCTTCATCTCCACCGTCCATCAACTGGGCCACTGCCCTCACGATCTCCTCTCTCTTTATAACAGGTCTACTTTCATCTTCTACAGACGTAGACCACACCTGGGACCCTACCCCGACCCCAATCCTAACCACACATGTGATCAGCTTCTCGTTGTAGAACTGCTCTGCAAACAATGGCCAAGTCACCATTGGCACGCCAGCAGTCACACCTTCAAGGATCGAGTTCCAACCGCAGTGGGTCACGAACCCTCCAACGGCCGGATGGTTGAGAATCATCAGCTGTGGGGCCCACCCCTTTATGATGAGGCCTCTCTCCTTGGTCCTCTCCTCAAACCCATCTGGCAACCACTCTGCATTAATCCTCAATGACCAAATAAATGGACGGCCCGATGCTTCCAATGCCAGTGCGATCTCCATCAACTGGGCCCCACCCATCTGGCTTAAGCTCCCGAAGGAAACATAGACTACCGTGCCGGGGTCTCTCAAACCGAGCCAATCCATGCATTGGGTTGGGTCGATGAAAGCCTTCTTCCCTCTCTCGGCCATGTCTATCTGGTCTTTGTTGCATAGAGAGACTGGGCCTATATGCCAAGCCTTTATACTACCTCTCACCTCTTCCCTGTAGTGCTTCACGTAGTCAGGCTCAAGCTCATAGAAGCTGTTCATTACTACACCATAGCTCTGGTTAATAGATTCTTGGACTCTCTCCATCAACTCCGTGAATGGGGTTCGAGTTTTCAGGAAATCCGGCACCTGGGACCTCGTCATCTCGATCGGGTGGGGCAGTTTCGGCAGCAGGAAGGGCTCTGTGTCTGTGGCCACGCTCTCATGGGGCGAGTAGCGTTCTATGCTATTGCCGGCGCAGATGGCGAAGAAGCCGGTACCGTGGAAGACGAGCCTCGGTATGTTAAACTTGGCGGCAACTTCGACGGTCCACGGGAAGAGCATGTCGGAAACGATGCAGTCGGGGCGGTGGCCTTCGACGAGTTGCTCAAAGGGGTGATGGAGGAGGGCGAGGGCCTCGGTGAAGGCCATGCCCATGCCTTGGGAGACTGCCAAGTCGAGACTCTCGCAGCCGTCGGGCAGGCTGGCTTCGGAACAGGGGAATTGGAGAAGGTGGATGGTGATGTAGGCGGCCCTGTCGATGGTGGACTGGATGCGGGTGGCATTGAGGGGGGTGGTGGCGATGGAGACGTGGACTCCTTGGCGAAGGGCGAAGAGCTTGGCGATGTCTGTCATGGGAATAAGGTGGCCTTGGGCCATCATAGGGAAGAAGAGGACATGGAATGGCCTTGGGCTCATTTCAGACGCCATTATGAACAAGAAGAAGAAGGAGTAACTGATTGTTTAAGAGAGAGAGAGAGAGAGAGAGAGGGGCTAGAAACCGATGTGAGATAGAGGTTGTAATAAAGGGAGGTGGTGCTTTTGTTCCTTTCTCTCTACTTTGGCCACTATTGATATTGCCGGCCTGACATGGACAACTTAACCGCGTGCTGTATTATATATACATAGCAATTCTTGTCGTGATTTGTAACCATGGTGATTGTGTGGTCGGGAATGCATTGGTTGCGGGTACCTTATCATACATATATTTCACATTATTTCCGTATCTGGACAGGAGATCCGGATCCCTGATTGGTCCAAACAGAATTTTAGGGATATTTCTTTTTCATGTGGCATTTCCTGATTGGTCCAAACAAAATTTTAGGACCCGTTTGGTAATTTTATTAATATAGTCAAGTGAAGTCAAGTCAAGTTAAACATCCCATCAAAAACACTTTTCCACAAAATTTCATCCATTTTTTTCAAAAAAAAAGTAAAAAAACAACTACATTTACTCACTAAAAGACAAAAAAACTCAATTTTCCCATATAAAAAGTCAATAATATTCCATCACAAACAACTAAAAATAAAATACCATCATAACTTACTTATATTTTATTCATTCTTTTTATTTCACTTCGCTCCACTTTATTTTAAAAGTAAATTACCAAACGGGACTTAGGGTCATCTCTTTCCCATGTGGCAACCCCCCCCCCCCCCCCCCTTTCCAATTAGCCCAAACAGGAGATCCGTTTCCTGGACAGGACCTCGGATCTTTCCATTTCACCTTTGTTTAGAGATATGTGGGGCCCTAGTGGGCCCCACTACGTCGTGCACACCGCAAGTCTATGAAAAATACGCGGGAACCCTTAGATGATAGGAGGGGGCGGAAAACGATAGGTTTATCGGCGGGAAAGAAACCCCGACTCTAAAAGTCACTTTTTTATTAAGAATATATCCCTCACTATTATATATATTGAAGTGGACGGTTTTTTATTTAACCTAATTTTGATTGTAACTTTAGATTTTGCCTAACGATTATCTTCGACTTTTATAAATGTTGTTTTTGTTAGAAATTAGGTTTAGGCTGCTAGAGATTTTAGAGATAGAATAAAAGTTTGAAATTTAAATTATTATCTTATCAGTTTATCTCTCTTGGCTAGATTGAGAAGTCTATGTGAATGAAATTTATGGTGAACGTTATGGAAATGAGTGATTCTTAAAATTCTATAGATTTCTCGCCATTTTCCACGTCATTCTCCCGCGTGCCCATCAAGTACCCCACAACTCACTCACTTAGGGAGATAAGATTCTACCTCTCCATGCATTTCTTCCTCTCTCTTCATTCATTCATTTTAACTCTCATTCTACCTCTTAATGTGTTCCTTTTACTCACCTTTTTAATTTCCTAGGTTACATAGGGCACAATGAGGAAGTTCCGTGATGAAGGTGGAATCAAGAGATACATCATTTGATCTTCTTCCAAAAATTGGTAAACACGTTGTTTACTTTTGATCTCTAGTCCATCTTTTAAAAATTTTGATATTTAGTTTCCTAAGTAGTGAAGGCTTTTATAGTTACGTTCATTCCAAACTTATTCATCATTTACATTTGGATAAATTAATTGATGTTTTAATTTTTTTTTTAAGTAATGTTGTTTAATTAAATTTATCAATATTTAATCTATAATGTAGATTCATTCTATGTTATTCAATCTCCTTTTAATGGGCATATTTGTACTAGGTACGGATTTCTGTGTTACTATATCATTATTTTATGCACGAGTTGCACATGGGATCTTATAAACTATGTGCTTATGATGATTTCAAGTTTTCAACACTTTAAACCTCAATGAATCTACACCGTGTTTACATGTTGAAGAAAGTGGACCCTTTTTTATGTGTTTACATGTTGAAGAACTGTTCTCACCAATCAAACCGTGAGAACTATGAGTGGGGCCTACCTATCACCCAATCCAAACCTTGCAATGGACAAGGATCCCCTTATAATCACATGCCCCAGGGTTTGGCACCAATGCGAATGACCTGGACCGTTGGATCGACTATATATCCATATAAAAGGATTAGACTTATCTGCCATGGATGAAGGGGTTAGAAGCATGGGATTGAGGCCAAACTTGATATTCAAGGTGGTCCCATATATATCTTTCAATCCCCACCTGTCCCGTTCCAAAATGGAGCCCCCAGTGGGCCCCACAAAAAAGTCCTCACGGTGACCCCGTGAGAACAGTTCTCACGGGATCACATCCCTTTTTATATTTTATACATGTCTTAATCAAACTCCATCTTATGGTTAGGGCCGTTAGCAGTCCACTTCATCTGTCAGAAATATAAAAATCAAAGAGCAATTTTGATGTGAGAGAGGAGAAAGGGGACAGTTTCTAAACTATTCATTTTTAAAAGAGCAATTTAATTTGGATGTGAGAGAGAAGAGAGGGGACAGTTTCTAAACTATTCATTGTTATTAGTCTTCCAAGAAGACTCACTTTTGAACTCTTTCCCATGAACAAGTATTCCAGATCTCAAACAAAAACAAAAGACTGTTTGGGTGAGACGTCCTCACGGGCTGATTGTATAGTTTGATATGGTGCATGGAAAATATTTAAGTGCATTTATTCTTTATTATTTTTGGTAAAAAATATTTTTTTTGGAGTGTTTCAAGTATAAAAGAGATTTTGTATGTACTTGAAACACTAAAAAAAAAAGGTGTTTCTCACCATAAATGGTGAGGGATAGATGTACTTGAATACTTCCCATGGAGCACTCACTCCTCGTATTTAAAAACACATGGTATTCATCAATAAGTCAACATTACATGTTGGGAACTTCGTTGACGTCCGAGACAATCTTTTTAATAATATATTAAGATTTTTAATTTATTATTAAAAAAATTTCACTTGACTTTGTATTTCTTTTAGTAAGATAGACCTATATTGCCATAAACTTTAATTTGACACCCATATGAATTTAGTAGGCCTCCCAAATTGATCATACGACTCAAACTTGCATCGGAATAATCATTAAAACTCATTTTCCTCTACACCTCTTTCTTTTTCTTTTTCCTCACTCTCATAAACTTGCTCATTAGTCTAATAATATTGATGCCACTCCATTTCTCTCACATGCGTCTAGGATTACAATCTCTTTTTTTTTTTTTTTTTTAATCTCATCATCACCTATCGATTTGTGTTATAATGATATGAAATTTTCCTACTCACAATGTCAATAGAAATGTGTATTTGATATTGTTCAGCTGTTTGATAATAATCCACTTAGCATTTCAATTTTTACTTGACCATGTACTTGAGGATGGGATTGAGAGCTATGGACTAGAAAGGATTTAACATGTGCATATATAGCACGGTGTTTGATGCTAGTGTCCATAGATACATATATGTAACTGTTATATCCGGGAGTCGCACATGGGACTCCATGCATGCCTTTTATTGTGGGCCACACCAGGGGTTGGGATTGGGTGTATTTCCTGGATCTAGATGGGCCCTACCTGCATACCAAATTTGGGGCCCTCCTGATCATTCTTAACCGCCGACAGCCCATAAGGTTTTGCTAGTTAGGTTACCAATCCAGCACTGTATAGTACATTTGAATTGATTAATAAAAAAAAAAATGGGAATCAGTGTAATTCAAGGCCGCTGCTATAAGGATGTAGATGGGCTCCTGATGCTCTGATTACTCAGAGGTTCTGACCCTTTAAAAATTAGGTTTGGATCTTTATTCAGGCCCCGATAAGTAAATAGGTCGGTCTAGGTCCGGTTCCACCTTAATTCCAACTCGTAGATCCGGGTTCTGATAGATTTTTTTTCATATCATTATCTACCTAGACTCAGACCCTGACCCTGACCCTGACTTGGACTTGTTCCATATATGGTTCCGGTTCCATCTTCACATTAATTGTTCCAATTCCGGAATAAAAAAAATCGATTCCGAAACGGTTCTGACTCCACCTTCTGATTAATCATTCTGATTCTAAGTCCACCATTGACGTGGACCAGAACCAACCTACATACGTCCCTAGCTCCTATGTGTGTGTCCATCCATATGGATGATTAGGTGGCCCCACTATGAGGCGTGCACAGTAACAAAAAGGGGAAGTGCAGCCCCACTATGAGGCGTGCACAATAACAAAAACGGAAAGTACACTACATAAATCACCCCCCCCCCCCCCCCCCCCCCCACCCCAAAATAATAAAAATTACACCAATCGCATGGGTTTAATTTATTTTCGGTTACATGATCTCAACAAAAATCAGATTTGAATTTGAATAAGAAGGCTTTAAAAATTGAGAAACTAGATTGGCACATGACATGAGCTGAACTGCGTCCATTTGCCAGAGAAGGTTTTCTTACTAGTTTTTCCATTGAAAAGTACAAAATTGTTTTTTTTAAGATTTTTATATATCAGATCTTATAAAATCTGAGCTCATGATTGTATCGAAATGCAATCAGTCATCAATGTGGTGATGACGACCCACCTACACAGACAGTGGAGGACCCAACCGTTTTGCAGTGACAGTCTGACACCAATTGGGCAAAGGCCCTCCCACCTTTTGCTTTTCTATCGACTTTTTGGCCCACGCAGCAGCATGGCAGTTCATCCTGCTATACTTTTCTGTGCACAGTGCACTAGTCTTGCATGCCCTTGCCATGGGTTTGCACCTTCTCTCCCACTTCATTTGTCAGAAAAATATATAAAGAATAGAGCAGTTTTGATGTGAAATAGAAGAAATGGTCGATACTTTCCAAATCATTTTTTTTTGGATTTTTATCAAAAACATCATCAATTATTTTTATACCTCTAAAAGCATCCTCAAATACATTTAATGCCCAAAAGCATCTTATACAATAAATTTCATTTTTTCGGACCATATTTCATTTCACTTTATCTCTAGCTAGTTCGAAACATAACACTCACAAGCTCAGGATTTTGTATCTATATATTTGTCCAACATCATTCACGAGCACAGGTATGAATTAAACATTAACATGATTAAGTCGCGACGTCGAAAAACAACTTGCTATGTCGAGAAGAGACTTAACAATTCGATAGTTAAAGTTAATAAAAACATGATACATGGAAGTGCATCTGGATTTACTAACAATTCTGAATCTGAATGAATGATTTCTGTAAATGTATGAGTTCAATCATTCTATTATGAGTTTCTTTAATAATGAATGTAGATACCACGAGCATTATTCTCTTACTATAATTTTTGGAGATTTTACTAAAAATCTCTGACTTTTTCATTATTACAAAAGAATAACACAAGAAATTCTGCTCCTATCTATTTCCGATTCGTAACCCTATTTTTACTACAACCATAGAGAAGATTACCTTCAAAGTTGAGGATGTTTTTCCTCGATATTTATTGCTTTAGAATATGAATTTATAATAAATTAATGTTAACTACTTATGATGTCCTTAATAAACTAGCGAGTTCGAGAATTGAAGCAAAAATAACAATTCCCAAAATATTTAAATACGCGAATGCGGTCAACTCTCGATGTCGTGAGAAAGGGGTTGAAGGGCAGTTTGGTCAGGGAAAAATCAAAGGATATGGTATAAGATGCTTTTGGGCATTACATGTATTTGAAGATGCTTTTGAAGATAGAGAGATATTTGAGGATGCTTTCGGAAAAGAAAAAAAAAAAAAAAACTCTATTTTTTCTGTCTTCCAAGAAAGAAAATAGAAGTGGATTAAGAACATATAAAGCTGTTGAATCACCCATCCAAATGGTCTAATTTTCATATGAAAATACAAGCACATATTTGTCAACATGCATGTATTTGGTACATTTAGCTTAGATAGAAGAGTAATTCATTAATTATAACTAGTGATATTAGCCAAGTTGAAAAGATCATATTTCTAATTCTATCGAGTATTTTATTCTACTTATTTTAAGTTGTATGATCTCAACAAAAATCAGGTTTGAATTTAAATAAGAATCAGGCTTTAAAAATTGAGGAATTAGATTGGCCCATGAGCTGAACTGCGTCCATTTGCAAGAGAATATTTTTCTTACTGGTTTTTTCAATTGGAAAGTGCAAAATCATTTTTTTTAATATTTTTATATAACAGATTTTACAGAATCTGAGCTCATGATATTATCAAAATGCAATCAGCCATTGATGATGATGACGACCCACCTAAACAATATCAGACAGTGGAGGACCCAACCGTTTTATATATAGTGACTGTGTGAAAGGGCAGAGGCCCTCCTACCTTTTGTTTTTCTATTAACTTTTTGGACCACGCGGTATGGCAGTTCAGCTGCTATACTTTTCTGTGCACAGTGCACTACTCTACAGCTTCCTCCTTTTTGCATGCCCTTGACAAGGGTTAATTTGCACCTTCTCTCACACTTTATTTGTTAGAAATATTTAAAAATAAAAAAATAGAGCAGTTTTGATGTGAAATAGAAGAAAGGGTTGACACTTTCCAAATCATTTTTTCGGATTTTTACCGAAAGCATCATCAAGTATGCTTATACCTCCAAAAGCATCCTCAAATACATTTAATGCCCAAAAGCATCTTATACAATAAACTTCATTTTTTAAACCAAATTGACCTTCGAGACATGAAACTCACGAGCTCGAGATATGACTCGCGAGTTAACACTCACAAGCTCAGGAGTTTGTATTTGTATATGTGTCCAACATCATTCACGAGCTCAGGTATAAATTGAATATTAACATGATTAAGTCGTGATGTCAAAAAACCGCTTGCGATATCAAGAATGAACTTAACAATTCGATAGTTGAACTTAACAAAAATATGATTTATGGAGGTACATCAGGATTTTGCTAACAATTTTGAACCTATATGAATGATTCTTGTAGATGTATGAGTTCAGTCATTCTATTATGAGTTTCCTCAATAATAAATGTAGATACCACGAGCATTCCCATGGTACAATTTTGGAGATTTTGCTAAAAATCTCTGACCTTTTAATTATTACAAAGGAATAACACAAGAAATTGTGCTCCTATCCATTCCTTATTTGTAACCCTACTTTTACTACAATCAGAGAGAAGGTTGTCTTCAAAGTTGAGGATGTTTTTCCTCGATATTTATTGCTTAAGAATATGAGTTTATAATAAATTAATCTTTACTACTTATGATATCCTTAATAAACTAGCGAGTTCGAGAATTGAAGCAAAAATAACAATTTTGAAATACTTTAATGCGCGAATGCGGTCGACTTTCGATGTCGCGAGAAAGGGGTTGAAGGGAAATTTGGTTCTGGAAAAATCAAAGTATACCATATAAGATGTTTTTGGGCATTACATGCATTTGGGGATGCTTTTGGAGGTAGAGGGATAATTAGGGATGCTTTTGGTAAAAACCCCTATTTTCTTTCTCCATCTTCCAAGAAAACCCTATCAACTCTATCTCATATCTCATTTTTGAGTAAACAAGGAGATTGTCTCCATGGGTTGTCTTCGACGGTTGATTTATTTTGATTTTGGAGACGATCATTATACAAAAAATAACGATAATCGATTTTGATTTGTAGAACCATACTGTTTCAGCTTAGAATAAGTTAAGCTTCAACTTAAGAGAGCTGGCCCCATATATATATATATATATATATATATATATGGAGATGCTCCTATCTCTTGCCTTACTATGAGAGATGGGGTGGAAAATGTGAGGGCTCTCACCCTATCTCTCACAGTAAGGTGAGAGATGCTCTCATATAAGCATTTTCTATATATATATATATATATATATGAGATTCTCAAAAACTCCCCTATCTCAAAAGGGGAGTTTTTGCTCCTATTTAATAGCCAATGAATTTTTAGTATTTTAAAAGAATCAAGTCTCACCTTTGTAGAAAAATGTATAGGAGAGAGTAAGGCTGTCAAAATGCCACAATAGGGCTGTTAAAATGTCACACGACCCGTTAACACGACACAAACTCACACGATATTAACGAGTTCGGATGGGCTCTTAATGGGTTCGGGTCGTTAACGGGTGAGCCCGTTAACAAGTTAAGTTAACAGGTCGTGTACGAATTAAACCAATAACCCGTTAACAACCCGCTAAATCCGTTAAAAATTTTTTAGTCCCTAAGTGTAGCTAGAATTAAATTATATTCATAAATAAGAATTTAAAGTTTATTATTTTATATTGGGGTTTTAGGTGGGATCCACTCGAGATCCTCAGTTACAATTTCGTGTGGCTTATATATTTTTCTCCTTATATATATTTTTGTATGGATTTTCTTTTAATTTTTGAAATTACTTAATTACTTAACGGGTTGGGTCGTGTAACCCGTTAAATTAACAAGTCGTGTTCGGGTTGGATTTTCTGACCCATTAAGTTAACGGGCCGTGTACTGGTTGAGGTGATTTTAACACGAATTCATTAACTTGTATCCCGAATTCGTTAACACGACATGGTTATCTAACTTTGTCATAATATTATCTGACTTTGACATGATGTTATCTGTGTTTGGTATGAATGTTTCTAAGTTTGATATGAATTTATTTATGTTTGCTTTGAATTAATCTAAGTTTGATACGAATTAAGTGAATTTATATGAGTTTGTTGTGAATTTATCTAACTTTGATGGGAACTTATCTAACTTTTAGCGTGAGTTTAAATGAATTTATCTATGTTTGAAATCACAGCCAGTTTGAAAATAAGTATTTAGCATGTGTTATCTGACTTTTACATAATGTTATCTGACTTTGGCATGATGTTATCTGACTTTGGTATGAATTTTTCTAAGTTTGATATGAATTTATTTGTGTTTGCTTGAATTAATCTGAGTTTAATACGAATTAAGTGAATTTATCTTAGTTTGCTGTGAATTTATCTAATTTTAATGGGAACTTATCTAATTTTGGCGTGAGTTTATATAAATTTATCTGTGTTTGAAATCATAACGAGTTTGAAAACAAGTGTTTTGCATGTATTATCTAAATTTGGCATAATGTTATCTGACTTTGGCATGATATTATCTTTGTTTGGTATGAATTTTTCTAAATTTGATATGAATTTATTTGTTTTTGCTTTGAATTAATCTGAGTTTGATATGAATTAAGTGAATTTATCTGAGTTTGCTGTGAATTTATCTAACTTTGATGGGAACTTATTTAACTTTGGCGTGAGTTTATATAAGTTTATATAAATTTATCCGTGTTTGAAATCATAGCCAGTTTGAAAACAAGTTATGTCACTTACATATGAGATTATCTAACTATATTTGGTTTGGTATGACTAGATTTAGTTTGAATTTATCTAGCTTTGATAAAAATTTATCAGAATTTAATATGAAATTATCTGTTTTTGAAGTTAATTTAAATAAATTTCTTATGATTTTATTTGACTTTGCTTTAGACTGTGATGAGTTTGATATCAAATTTATCTGAGTTGTATATGTATGTTGACAGCCAAAAGCACCCAAAGGAGAGAAGATGATACAAAAAAAAGCAGCACCAAGAAAGCCACTCTAGGCAAAATTCCATCAATTGTCGTTCCCTCTAATTTAAAACTTAAAATTTGATCAAAAATTCATCTTACTACATTTAAATTGGAAATATAATCCTGGAAAGATGGTGAGTTGGAGTTAAAACCTAGATTTAAATTGCATGATACCCTTTTAAGTGGTTAGAAGGGCAAATGTGTCATAAAAAATTTAATGTCACGTGCTTACGGTCACCGCCATTTAAATGGTTAGAAGGACCACCCCCTAAATTAATTCAATGTGCTAGTGACTGTAGGTCTTCAACATTAATGCTGTGCACTGTGGAGACTATATAAAATGATAGTGAGCGATCTTTACCCGTTTAAAAACCGAAGTCCCACCTTGTTATCTCTCTCTCTATCTCTCTAACTAAACAGTTGTGCCTTTTTCTTCTTCTTTCATCTTCATGGGTTCTGCAACTCGTCCTCTCCACGTGCTCTTCTTCCCTCTAATGGCCCAAGGCCACATTATTCCCATGACGGACATCGCCAAGCTCTTCGCCCTTCGCCAAGGGGTTCAAGTCTCCATCGTCACCACCCCCCTCAACGCCACCCGCATCACCTCCACGATAGACCGGACCACCAACATCACCATCCACCTCCTCCAACTCCCCTGCTCCGAAGCCGGCCTCCCCGATGGCTGCGAGACACTCGACTCAGCCATCTCCCTAGGCATGACCATGGCCTTCAGAAAGGCCCTCACCCTCCTCCAGCAACCCTTCGAGCGGCTTGTCCAAAGCCATCGCCCCGACTGCATCGTCTCCGACATGTTCTTGCCTTGGACTGTTGACGTCGCCGAAAAGTTGGGCTTACCGAGACTGGTCTTCAACGGGTCCAGCTTCTTCCACCTTTGTGTCTGCGACGGCATAGACAAGTTCTTGTCCCATCATGAGAGTGCGGCCACAGAAACCGAGCCCTTCCTGGTGCCGAAACTGCCTCACCCGATCGAAATGACGAGGTCCCAGCTGCCCGATTCCGTCAAAACTAGAACTCCATTTACGGAGATTATAGAGAGAATCAAAGAGGCTGATAGCAGGAGCTACGGTGTAGTCATGAACAGCTTCTACGAGCTGGAGCCAGACTACGTGAAGCACTACAGAGAGGAGGTGGTTGGTAGTAACAGAGCTTGGCACATAGGCCCTGTCTCTCTCTGCAACAAAGATGAGAAAGACATGGCCGAGAGAGGGAACAAGGCTTCCATCGACCCAAACCAGTGCTTGGATTGGCTCAGTTCGAGAGAACCGAGTTCGGTAATCTATGTATGCCTCGGGAGCTTATTCCAGGTCAGCGGGGCCCAGATGATGGAGATCGCAATGGCATTGGAAGCATCGGGCCGTCCGTTTGTTTGGGTGGTGAGGAACGCTGATCAGATGGGATCAGAGGAGGAGTGGATGCCGGATGGGTTTGAGGAGAGGACGAAAGAGAAGGGTGGTCTGATCATAAGGGGGTGGGCCCCACAGCTGATGATCCTGAACCATCCTGCCATGGGAGGGTTCGTGACCCACTGCGGTTGGAACTCGGTGCTGGAGAGCGTAGCTGCCGGGGTGCCGATGGTGACGTGGCCCTTGTCTGGGGAGTAGTTCTACAATGAGAAGCTGATCACACGTGTGCTGAGGATTGGGGTCGAAGTGGGGGCACAGGTGTGGTCCAATGGAGTGGAGGGCAGACCGGTGATGGGGAGAGAGGAGATAGAGAGGGCCGTGGCCCACTTGATGGATGGTGGAGATGAAGCTGATGAGAGGAGGAGGAGAGTGAGGGAGTTGGGGAAGATGGCAAAGACGGCTGTAGAGAAGGGTGGGTCTTCTTATATGGACTTGGATCGTCTGATCGAGCTTCTTAAAAATGTGCAGCCACCCACCCACCCACCCACCTAGCCAAGTGATAGAGAGGATGGAAATAGAATAAAAGTCCTTTCGTGCATTTGCAATGTAACCTAGTAGCCGCCAATACTGAATAATTCAGTTTCACTGTTGTCCCCTTTAATTTATAAATATATACGGGGAATGTTCATGTGTATCTATTTCTCACCATAGGGTGAGGGACACTTTCCCCTTTTACACATGAAGACAAGGAAGTGTACCTCTCACTCTATGTACTTAAAAATTTACTTTTGTACTTGAAAATCCTTATTTATGGAAGTGTCCCTCACCCCTCACCCTAAAATGAGGGATATATATATGTAAGTTGTCCCCGGCTTAGTAGTATTAGTAATAATAATTATAATAATAATAATGGAAATTTTCAAAAGAGGATCAAAGTTTTTGCCCACTTTTCATTTCAGGATAAAATAAAACTCAAATTTCAAATCAGGACTTAAGTTTTCCACCAGCCAGCCGCCGCGGAGGATGGCCTTGCAGACCAAGTCAATGCTTATGTTGGAAGCAATGTTCCAATTGGCAACAACCAGCTCAGCCATGGAGGAGAATTTATTTTGTCCTGTTTTGAAATCTGGACCAGCATAATGAAATCCATTCAACAGCATTATCATGATGAAATCTGAGCCATTGCTTTAGCAAATAAAAACAAAAAGAAAACTGAGCCATTGACTTTGATTTGGGTTTTATCATATTGAATTTTTTTTTTTTTATATGTTTAATTGTATTTTGGTCCGTCAGTACTGTATTAGTGAGCATGTGGCAATTTTGTGTGGCCTGCTGGCCCAGCAAATGCAAGGATTAGTCGTCTATTATAGAAAGCCAGCCATGAAATCGGTGGCGTATTATCTTTTCAATGAATCTGCAAATTATATGGTTAGAGGAAAGAGGACCTTACGTACAAAATGAGCTGTAGGCGTACATGCAAGTTTTACTTTTTTACAGAAATTCTCCCTACCAGCGTCCACAACTCACATAAGAAAAAAAATTCAATGCATCTTGGTCCTTCAGAAAAATCATGCTAGAACTATCCATCGTAGGCAAGGGTGGACTTTTAAGGGGTAAATTGAGAATTGTGCACCATTCATTCATGTATGGGGTGTTAGAATCATGTGGCCCGCCTACCACATGAATGAATCCACATCAGGTTAAAACATCCCAAAAAGTCTTAATATGTAGAGTTGGCTAGTGAAGAGTTTGGATTGGCATCAAATTCTGTGACATTAACCCCCGCTAGTTAAGAGATGAGCTTGCATGCCATATACTTTATCTAGACAATCAAGCCTACAGCTCAATCGGGCTGACCAACTTAAAACTAGCTTGATGCTCTCATCCCAATGACCATTATAAAACTTTCTTTCATATCCTCATACACATAATTTTAGCAAGCCCATGCATATACACCTATTCCATAAAATAAAAATTAGAACAATAAAAGCAAAATTAATCCAGAACTCATATAACATATAATATCATGCAAATTTATCATAAAACCACTAAAGAATGGGCTGTTAAGTTAGAAACAGTAGCTAGCCCACATTACTAACAATGCATTCCTAAACAATTCACAAGGGGCATCAAACGAAGGCAGCACACTCCGAAGAGACAAAAATAAGGTGCTGATGGGTAGGTCAGGCAAGCTCTTCCAAAGCAACTGTACAAAAATTTATGACCGGAGCCCTTCAGGGGGTTTTTTTGCGAAACAACCCCCCCCCCATCTAAAACAGAACCACCACCATTTCCACATCCATTTGTATCACCTATATCAGCACAACAGCAGGCCTGCAATTTTTCTTTTTCTTTTTCTTTTTTTTACATGCACGACTGCCGAACCCAGACCAATAGTACACGGATGGCTCCCTCGGATTGAAAACTTTAAGCAGCAGAAACTGTGGTTATCCTTTTATCAGCTATGGCTAATGTGACTTGTGAAAACTAGAGACCACCAGCCGTTGCCATCTCCCAACCATCAAATAGCCACTATTAACATATCTAGAGAGCAGCAAAGACGGCAAAACTCTGTTCTGCACGCAAGTACAGTGAAGGACAAGTGTCAGCACAACCAAGTTGCTGAATGCAAAGAGTAATAACCCATCCGCGTCAGGCCCACGTGGCTCAGCCATTGTAATGGAGTTTTTGGTTTTGAGAGCTCTGGCCCTGCTGTTGTGGAGCCTGCAGATTTAGCGGTTGAGAGTTGTACTGTGCAAAGGGTTGGGAGTATAGAGGATTCATCAGGCCCTGTTGAAGCAATCAAAATTAAGCTTGCGCAGGTCACAACCCTTCTTTGAAGCATAAGCAATAAGATGATAACACAAAGGGATGCTGATAGATATGACCTGTGACTGAAGAGGGCCAGGTCCAGCCACACCAAAGCGGGAAGAATCTTCTTGTGACGGATCATTAAATCCTGATTGTGTAAATAGACCTTGTGATCCATGAGGCATGTAGTCCTGTGCAAAATTTCAAAAATATTTTAGGCAGGAAACAACAGAGTAAAATATAGGAATGGTTAATGGATGGTAGGTTAAACATCAGGAGACCTGAGATATGAAGTCATTTCCAGTGCCCATGTGGGAATATGCAGCCTGAGAATTTTGGTTCAGGTAGCTCCCTGGGAACCCAGCTTGTGCTCCTTGTGTCGCATAATCTATACCATACCCACTTTGGGAAGCCTGAAGAAAGAACGCAATACATAGGAATTAAGGGTGCAAGTAGCTTATACAAGCAGTGGAGTTCCAAGGAGAAACAATATATTTCTTGTAGGTTACTAAGCTGATGAAAGCCAGACCCATGGTCTACCAACTAATTGGGCCCAGTCCACAAGCCCAATCGGACATCCATTTAGTTAGAGTTCTAATTAGTTAAGAGTCTTATTTAGAAAGTTGTTATTTATTTAAAAGTCATTAAAATTAGGAGTTTTATGTTATTTGGATTGTAACCAAGTTTAGTTATGTTTAGTTTCCTTCATTGTTTAGGAAAGCAGAGTCCTATTAGGAAAGGGGATATCCAACCCTTCCTATAAATATGTAATCCCTCTATTAGGAGAGTAGTTCAAGATTATTCAATAATGAAGATTGGTTTTGTTTGGTTTGTCATTTCTCTTCAATGGAAGGTCATCCTATCGAATTCAACAGTGAGAAGCTGAATGAGTCCCGGAAAACATATTCTCCCTATGATCTCGAACTAAATGCTGTGGTACAGACTCTGTCACTGGCGACATTAATTAATTGGAAGAGAGTTTGTTCTATTCTCTGATCATGAAGCCCTCAAGCATTTACATTCTCAGTAGAAATTGAGTGCACACCGTGCAAGGTGGAACTCCTATCTTCAGGAATTCACTTTTGTCATTCGCCACAAGACCGGCAAAGAAAATCAAGTTGCAGATGCGTTAAGCCGCCGCAAGCATTTATCGACTAACATGTCTATCACTGTTCCGGACTTGTGGCCGTTTTATTGAGTTTGCAGAAGGTGACATAGTCATGGTCAGAATACGTCCCGAGCACCTTACTCCCAAAGCAAATAAGAAGTTGCATCCTCGAAATTCAGATCCTTTTAAAATCTTGAAAATAAGTTCCAACGCATATGTTATTGAATTGCCTGCAGAGTTAGGCATCAGTTCCACTTTTAATGTCGAAGACTTGACTCTTTACCGTGGACATCACACTGATGAATGAATTGAAGAACAAATCTTATCTCTACCGCCTACTCCTCCGTCTGATCAAATTGTGGATGTCCTTGATGATTAACTCGTGTCTACACACCGCGGAAGTTTTCAGAAGTTTCTTGTTCGGTGGAAGAATTGCCTCATCTCAAATGCCTCATGAATCACAGCTACTAATTTCCAGCGACTCAACCCGGACTCGTATGAACGTTATCAAGCTATACACTCGCCGGAGTCGAGTTTTTCTAACGCCGGGAGAACTGGTGCAAGTCGAGCTAGGCCCAAGTCCAATGGGCCTAGCCTGTGAGCTATTGGGTCAATCAGATCCAACCCATTGGAAAAGTCCACAAATCCAATGAGTATTAGCCATCTGTTGTGGGAAATTAACTTGTTTAGCAGTTTTTCTAATTGTTTTAGCATCTTAGAATTTAGTAGGTTTCTTAATATTGGAATTCTATGTTTAGTAATAGAATCTTAATAGGATTAGAAAGGTTCTTTGATATTCTCTATAAATATGTAAATCCCTTTTAGCGATTGACACATCTTATTATTGAATTAACGAATTGAGTTCTATAGTTTGTTTGGTGTGTTGGTTTTGTTCATCGTGCGTGCATTCTTGGTTCTATTGAATCCATCTAGATTCGGCCAAATCCCTACTGTGGGTTTGGTCTATTCTCAAGCTGCATCAGGAATTCGGCTAATTCCTATATGTAGAGTTGGGCCTCACTTGAATCTGTCCAGGATTCGGCAAACTCTCTCGCAAGGCTTGTCTACACCCGTTTCATCACCGCTGACAAATCCAGGCTGCTTCATAAGCACAAGGTTGGGTGTTGATGATATTGCCATAATAGTCCGTCTTTTCTCATGATACTGCCATAATAGTCCGTCTTTTCTCTTCCTACAACCATATGAATACTTTGTTGCTCACAGGAAATGGATATTGCTTGCCTAGAAATTTTACTGTTGACGGTAAAAATAACACTGTATACCGGGCCAGAAAAGGTTTACATTTCCCTTAGAGATTCTTGCTCGCAATTACTGAGATTTAATTGTTTGGTAAAGAGATGAGGATCCCTTTGCTCAAGCTGTTATGAGTAGCAATCAGGGGAAGCAGACACTCTAGCTAAACTGGGGGATAGGTGCTAGACAATTTTCTCCCCATCCCAAGGGATGATTGTGGTACCCATTTCCTCTGAGGGTCTGTGTAGATCGCTATATATTAATTTAAAAAATATTTTCCCATAAAAACAATATTTTACTGAAACTAAGATCAAGTAAATAACATGATTAGCATCTGAAGGGATCAAAACCCAGTACGTGCAAATAAGCAAAAGTCACAATCATGCTCCTGTACCTGTGTGGAGAAATCTGCAATATTATAAGCAACATGTGATCCCTGACTTTTGAAGTCATCACCCAGGAAATCCTTGCAAACAACAAATGATAGAAAAGTAGAACGTCAAATAAAGAGAGTTGAACGCTATACAGGGGAAAAGAACCATTCAGATAAAAATTAAAAAACGATATTAAGAACCATTAAAAAAAAAAGACAAAAGCAACAACAATAACAAGAGTTGAACGCTAGACAGAAGGAAGAAAAACTAAATGGCATAAAAAAAATTATACCTGAGACATGCCCCCGATGGAAAATCCATCACGGAATGTCTGGCTTAGCCCTTGAACCGGCATCTATCAATTAAGACAACTGAATTTTAAACCACTATACCATTCAAAAAATAAAAGCAAAAATTAAACCACTATCTCAGAGCAAGAAAAGTGTAGGAAAAAAAGGAGTGGGGGGGGAAGGGGGGGTGGCGCGCATGGAATGGGGAGTGGGGGAGGCAAGAAAAACCTGAGTCATGAGCCCAGTTTGAGATAATGGAGCTCCCACAGACGGCTGACTATTAGGATTATCCAGAGCAGGAAAATTGAAAGGAGACCCAAGACTCCCAATAGCTTGCTGTGAACTTTGCTGATGAGAGAGGTGACCTCCAATAGGACCACCAGCATTACCACGGCCAGCCCCAAAGCCCCTACTCCCAGGCTGAGGAACCTGAGGAACAGCTCCAATTGGTCCATGTACGGCTCCACGAGTTGGAATTGCATAAGGCTGAGAATGGGGACCGCCAGGAAAATGTGGAAGAGGGACTCGTGGAACAGGGAACCCTGCTGGATGCACACCAGTCTTATGGGGACCATTAGGTTGCCCATATGACATATAGGAAGGACCTAGATTCAGGACAGAAATTAAGAAAATAAGCAGCAGTGAAGTAAAACCGATTTACAATTAGGGCCCTTTTGCCTACTCTGTATTTAATTTTAAGGAATCCATGGTAAAGTGGCTTCCAATGAACAAATATAATAGGTTAGGTGGAGGATGCAAGTCTTACTTTCATAGAATTTTATTTACTAGGGCGATAAGGGGAGACCATTTTATGACCATTTGTGGATCTCCACCATTACTTCTTCAATTTAGCCCCATATAGGCATTGCTTAGAATTCCTACGAATTCATGCTGAGCAAACAAATGGACTCCCTTCATAATTTCCCATTCCACACAAACAAAAGAGAGACACACTAGCATATTTTAAGGAAAAATGCATGGATTGAATTCCTAGGAATTCATATTCAAATGGACTCCAACAAAAGAACCATTAATGAGATGCCGGGTGAAGGATTTAAGGTGGAAAGGTAAACGGGATCCTGAGATTCCTAGGATTTGATTTGCTAGGATGATGGCTGGGTATTTATTTTTCATCTCCCCTTGTTTCATTTTACACTAAAGGGGGGTTATTTGATGGTTTATTCAGTTTTCACCCTTGTTTCTTCAATACTAACCACTTTAGAAATAGAGTCCTGGAATTCCTAGGAATACAGTTACATGAAAGAAAGAGGCCCTAAATAAAATAGTAGTAACTTTAAAGTTTAAACACACCTTCCCTGATAAAGTAATGCCAGGGTCGTGGTGCCAAAAAGTATTAAGAGTATCTCCAGACCAAAACCTCTATGATTTTAGTGTATCCAGTTGTATCATTACATACCTTTAGTGCGGCTGCCTCTTTTATCAATATTTGGGCTTGATGAGTTGATAGTCCCCAGGTTATCATTCGGCACTATCCCCGGTGCACCAGGAAAGAAAAGTCTGCGGTCATTGTAGATCTGTTCCATAGAGTGCAGCCTCAAAAAATAAGAACTCTTACCCTCAACATTGGCTCCAAAACAAGCAATCCATCACAAAAAACGGAGAGGTATACCCAACATAACAGCACAAACACGAACTCTGTGAAGGGCACTTACCTTTTTGGGCTTTTGAAACTGAACCATACTTTGCTTCAAATTATTCAAAGGTCCTTCTACCAAGCACTCATTCTCCTAAAGAAAGATAATTAACAAGAATTTAATGTATACCATTACCACAATTCTTTAACATTATTAATAGAACCCCACAAAAGCAAATTTCACATTCACCTATGATACCTGGATACTTCAAATTAGGCAACGTATTGTGTCATATCAAATCCAATACTTTACTTTTTTGTGTAAAATCGGTGTCCCCACCACACCCATGGCATATCTGGGGATCATAGATAACCATATATGGGGATGAAAATGGGTCTCCAATACCCAAATGACCCAAATGACAAAACCCAGGAATGGGTCCCAAATATAGAACCAATTTTTTATTTAAATCCGGGTTTGGGTCCATTGCATAAACCTAATAATAATTTGGGCCCAGGTTCAGATCCATGAATTTCATAGCTGAGGATCTGAACATACGACGCCAGAACAGCACCCACACAGCGCAGAGCTGGTTAGCTGTTTCCAGTGGGGCGTTTGATCCCTAAAAATGGAGGTCTGAGGTTTGAAACATGACCCAAGCCATCTTTATTTGAGTCCACACCAAGTTCCAGTCTTCAATTTAATTCTGCGTATATGTATTGGAATTGTGACCCAGACTCAATTCAGGTCTGGGACTATGGGTTAGGGTAAGGGCCCTTTTAACTTGGGCAACCCTGCCTGTTTACATCCCTAATAAAGATACTGGGATAAGGCTTCTATAATGATGATTAGCTTCGTAGGTCAAAGTCCACAAATCAACACTATTAAGTGTGTCCGATGGAAACCATAATCCAAAATGGCTCTGTTAACAAAGGTTGTAGAAATCAACAAATTCCACCATTTTTTTATAGCAAAAATAGCATATGTAATGTAACTCTAAAAGGCAAAACCAAGTCACCAAACAAGGAGAAAAATTGCAACTCCTCACAATCATGTGGATAAAATCATCGCCTAAATGAATCAAATCAATGAAATCCAAAGGCTTAAAGAAATCTTAATTACCTGAGTCTATGTTTTTTTTTATCAAATTTCCACTTAAACATGATCCACATTATAAGAATTCTTCAATTGATAGAAGTGACCTTCCATTAAAATGCACCACTCAATTATTCTGTAAAGGCTTTAAAGGAATGATCTTTCTTGATGTCAGTTTGGGTTGTTTCGACAAATGGGAAGCTTCAAAAATTATATAATGATAATTTCAATCACCAAAACAAGTTAGACGCTTCCAAAGATGGCTACTATACAAAGTTCTCAACAATGAAACCAATATACAACAGAACGCTTAAACGGTTAAACCACTGGCTCAGCTTGGCCAAAGCTGCCCAAGAAGCACTGATCAAAGCTTCTATACCATCCATCAAAGCTGCCCAAGAAGCACTGATCAAAGCTTCTATACCATCCATCAAAGCCAACAAAAGAAACCGCCAACAAAGTGCCAAGTGAGCCTCAGAATTATGGTGTACATTTAGCTTAACTAATAAATAACAAACCATGATCACCCTTAAGTATTAGCAGTACTTTTTTTTTTACATTATACATGAATATTTTTAGATTGAGTCATTACATAAATATTTCAATGAAATGATTTTATTGCAAAAAAAAAGTATAATTTACAAGAGAACATTCAAAAAAGTATCCAGGATCAAAGATCAATGTTCCCAGATGGAAAAAAAAAAAAAAAGGGTCCCTCAAGATCACAAAACAATGATAATGGTGCAATACAAAATAAATGATTACATGATTTGTTCTATTCCTTCTATTCCTTTCTTAGCATGTTATATGTCATGACTCCTATCAAAAAAATGTAAAAGAATATAGAGCATGACAAAACATGATACCTTATAGTGTGTCAATAGGCTATTCCATAATGGCTGTTTGCTCAAGACCTTAGGATTCCCCAACATAACAATACCATAACGAGCCCTGGTTAGTGCGACGTTCAGCCTCCGTGGATCATTAAGGAATCCAATACCCTGCAACAGGTTTTGAAGTTGTCAAGATGTACAAATACACTACAGAAGTAAGGATACCACCAAGGTAAGGTGCTTGATTCTAAGGAGACAGTTTTAGCAGACACAATTTAGCGACAATTTCATTTTCATACGAAAATTGCGAAAAAGGCTTTATGCAACGCCACGGTAGAAGGGTCTTTTTATACCAAAGGTTAATTGGCAATTCACTGATGTTTGACATGTTTCACATGCCCAGACTAGTCATAGATAGACTACCAGTGCAGACAGCCATGGTAGTATTTAACTAAATTACTAGAGAAGTGGTGTCATTACCTGATGTTCATTGCTTCTTACACAAGACAAGATAATGTAATCTTTCTCTCTCCCCTGGAAGGAATCAACACTCGCGACCTACAATAAAATACAACCATGATGCTGTAGCAAATAAATACAAATGGCAGACATCGATTTGTCAGGTGCTGAAGGTACCTCAATTTCCTTATAAAGTTGCTGTCTAAGAGCACCATTTCTTGACATATAATTTACAATATAAGCTCTCTGGCCTTCGTATGGGGTTATCACTCCAATCTGTGAAGTTTCAAAATGAAGATGGGTTTGACATGGGCTAATAAAAATACAGTAAATGAATTAATGATGAGAAGTGCCATGGCACACCGTAAGATAAAAGGATACCTGGCTGGGAATGACACCGCTCCTCAAAAATGTAGTTACAATTTTTTCGACATTAGCAGCTTCAGTCCTATTAAGATAAGATGTTCCACTTGCACTAATCTCCTCTTGTCCCATCTAAGCAAAGGCACCACATAAGCAACATAAATATTCTCGAATGAGTGAGGGTTTCCTTTTTTTCTAAAAAAATGGGAAGGTTCAGAAAAATCAAAGAAAGTGCAACAAAGCAACTAGACATATCAAACAAAGACTGGTATGAGATGCGCCATCTTTAGCCAACCTATCAACCAACTCACTAGCTTCACTAGTTCACACACACACACACACACACACACACACACACACACACACACACACAAAAAAAAAAAAAATGAAGCTCATTAGCCTCATTGGAAAGATTCTTAAAAACAATGATACAAGTAGATACAATGCAATAAGTTCCCTCCACGGCCATGCAGTCCGCTAGCCTCTAAAGATTCGTAGCAACTGCAGAGCCCCACTAAATTGAAGAAATTAAACATCCTTCAACTATGGAATTCATAGCTAACATCTTTTGTAACACAAGGTCCCCTACTAACATGGCACTCGTTTGAACCAAAGAAAATCATTGAGCCTAAGGAGTGCAAAATGTCCAAAAGCAAAAGATACCCAATACTAACAGTTTCAAAAATACCTGAACATAAAAAAACATGGGACGGTTCGGCACAGGCCATGGAAAATCAATCCCAGTTGATTGCCTCTCATTGATGGTCACTCCATTTTGCAGTGTGCCCTCGTAGAAGCTGTTAGAAGGAAATTCTGATAGGCAAGGATGCATGCGATACTGAACCTGAAATTTTGATTATAAATAAGCATACAGTCAATTAAAGGAGGAAAGAGACGATGCATATACTCACACAGAGTGAGGAGTGGATGGTTTTGAATCCTATACTTTTTGTACTACTACACATCAAATATAAAGAGCGGTGTCCATTAAAAACCATGGATGTACACATCAACCCCCCCAATAAATTAAAGCAGGACCATCACCTGCAACCTGAATGGTTTGACTCCAAGGAGGACAAGGCGTTCAAAAAGAGACTGGGCCAGGCCAGCACGGGCTGCCTTCTTGCACATAATGACTGGACCTAGTTGGCAATGGTCTCCAACAAGAACAACCTAATTAACGGGAGTAAAAGGATCAGAAGGCAGAACATAGCCATGAATACTTGAAAAAAATATATATATAGTACATCTACAACGATGCAAATATCTATTTCCAATTACCTGTTTCACTCCAAGAACCAAAGGAATAAGGCACTCTGGTTCAGTTGCCTGGGTAGACTCATCAATAAGAACCTGAAAATAAGAAAAAGAGCTACAGTGAACCCCAGATGGAAGATAAAACAATTTGAACTTTCGCTAATCAGAATTTAAGAAAAACGAAATTAACCTGACGAAATCTAAAGTTTGACAAACGAGGATCTCCAGCACCAACACATGTACAACAAATGACATCAGCACTTTGAGATATCTCCCTCTCAGTAGCCCGTTTTAATGCTTTGTACTTCTTTTCATCACTACTTGACAACTCTCCTGTAAACAAGCATATCTTGTTACAACAAATTCCAACCAAACACATTACAGCCAGCTGCCAGGAATTTCGAAACACGAGATCATTGAATATTTAGAGGCAAGGCTATCGTCTTTTTTCTTCTTCTTCTTCTTCTACTTTTTTTTTTTTTTTGAATGGCTACTTGCATTAAAGAAAGGCAGTACATGAGGCAAGGCTATCAATAGCATCCAGTAAAGCTTCGAATGAAACAGTTATAAGGCATTCAGCAAAATGGCATAAGTATCAACTCTGCAGGTAATGTGAGAAACATGCAATTGAGTGTCAAAGTATCTTATATTCTTATGCAATAATTTAACAAGTATGAATAAACAGATAGCACTCAGAAAAAAATGCAGCACTTGATATAATGGCATCAAATTGAATCAACATCATTATGTTCAAAAAAATGAGGCTCAACAATAGCACAGTAGTAACAAGTTTACTCACAAGTGACAACTACAAAGATAGTCAACTTTCATGACAGCTCTAAGAACACTTATCAGCAAGAACATCAATGCAATAATTAATGATTTAAAATATAGTTTGCCAATGGTGAGAGAACTTGGTATAAGATTGGGTACAGTATACAATATAAATCAAGAGTACCAAGGAGCTAAACCTCACCTTGTTCATCTTTAAGCTGTTGAAGTTTATGTAGTTCGCTCTTCTCAGATGTATCAAGATGTCGTACCTATGACAAACAAATGAAAAGGATAACATCAGCAGCAGAAGTGCCTGGAAGGCCCCGTAGCTTCTAAAATATCACATAAAGCCAGAAGTACAAGTCAACCAACGCACCTGATAGTGCAGCGTTAAATGCTCAACAGGAGAGCTTACAGCTTCTCTTGATTTGGCACAGAGCCTGACGACCTAAAAACCAAAAGAATTCACATACACATTGGTACATAAAGCTAGCAAACACAATTCAGCAATACGGCAAACATCATAATCTAAGAAGTCACCATTCAAAAATAATAATAAAAATAATACATAAAATAAAATAAAAAGTCAAATTGCAACTGAAAAAAAAAAAAAAAAAGAATTCATGTTTGTACCAATGAAGTTTTCCTATTTCAAAAATGCTATAGTTTTTTCTTCAATGGTTACGAATTTTATTAAAGCTAAGTAGCATAAGAGACATACTGAAAAGCAAAAAAACAAAAACCACTCCAAAGCTATAGTTTTATATGTGAAAATTTTAAGAAAATTGCAGCCGACCTTACAAGTGATGAGTCATTTAAAGTTGACTTCTTTTCTTTTCTGAGTGGCAATAAATTCTTCATGTTCACAGCTTCAAAAAGAATGAGGAAAAGATATCAAAGTTTGAATTTTATTACCTTTAACCCGGTTGCACTTATCTTCTCAGCAAGTTGGTCAACTGCCACATTACTTGGAGCACAAACCAGAACCTGAACAGGATAAGCACATCGATGAAAACAGAGTATATAAAAATAGTGAATCAGCATTGATCATAAAGAGAGATATGAGCACATTCATTTACCTGTCCTTGACCCTGTTTAGCCATGTGATATACAATAGCAGCAGAAGTGACAGTCTTCCCTGTGCCAGGGGGTCCCTGTATTAAACTAATTGGCTTTTGAAGAACACTTTTCACAGCAAAAACCTGTCCAAAGAAATAAGATGCAAGGATCCTCAGATCATCATTTATAATGGTAGCATCTCAAACACATTCAATAAGCACTATAAATCATGTAAGTGAAGTGTTGAGCTACTGGCAATAAAACAATGACAAGCAAGTATGTGTGTGTACCGGGTGACAAGAAAGTATGTGTGAATGTACCGGGAGCTGAGATTTTTTAATCCATTTTTTCGTTTTTGGTTTTTTTTTTTTTTTTCTATAATGGAAAACATTCAATAAAATGAGAGAGAGAAATGAAAAGAACACATAATAAAACACGATTCCAAGAGAGGAAACAAAAGATACAATTTGTTGGACCATGCTTTGGTTCAATATGTTCTCTGTGATATAATATCAGGATGCTAATGTTTCAAAGGGTAGCTGCCAGTTGGAAAGTTTAAGTTCCCTTGGAGTCATTTCCCAAGGATTAGTGATTTCTCATGTCCTCCAAGTACCCTTGGCGAGGTTCCTAATTATTGGTTAGCATGCCCCTTTATCAAGTGTGGTTTCATCCTTTGGGGGCTTCTCCCTTTCACTATTGTTTGATCCATCTGGAAAGATGACTTGTTTGTGCAACAAGAGAATTCTGTGCTCCAAGGAGATAGAAATCCTGCACCTCCCATAGGAAATCAAAATCTTCTCCACCGAGGAGAACCAGTTCATTTTTTAAGCTTTCCGCAAGGAAAGTGTGTCAAACCGAACAATGGAACAGTGGTCTACACAGAAGATCAGAACAATTTTCCTCTTTACCGCGGAATCCTCATCGCACAAATGCACCCTTAGGGTCTGTTTGGTTGAGAGCATTTCTGCCAGGAATTCCTCTTGTTGGGAAACTCCTGACATAAATGCAAAGCTTGTCCTTGGGAATTCACAATTCCCTATTTGATTGGGTTTAGATTGTTGGAATTTGCTGAGCTAGCCAAGTAAAAAGTCACTTTTGGCCGGCTAAATTCTAGAATTCAGAATGCTTTTTTGTCATTGGCATTTTGGAATTCTACTTCTTAGGGGACAGCATCTGGAATTCTCCAAGTAACATATCCCCAAGTGCTTGCAACCAAACGGGCCCTTAGATCCTCCGCAAGGATCATCATCATCAAAGCCTTGTCAAGGTCGGGAATTAGCCTTATTGATGAACTTAACCTGGTGAATATCACGTTTAACTAGAAAGCTCGCATGAGCTGGGTGAAGGTGGTGAAGCAGAAAACATCTTGGCTCCCTCCTGCCCCAGAGCGTTCAGATCTAACATCTTGGTGCAGCAAGAAGCAATCCAGGTCGGGCAGAGATTAGGGGAGCTCTGCTTACAGTAGATAAGTCCTTTTCGTATTTCCTCCCCTCTTAAGGGTGAAGCAAGGTTGAATCGGTAGCTAATCAGGCCATGCAAATTTTCAAGCAGTGTTTTTCAGCCAAGCTCACTAGGAAAACTACCCTTCTAATGCTATTGCTTGGGTTTCTGATCCGAATAGAAGTCCACAGAGGTTTCAGTTTACTATCAATGAGATTAAAGCTATATCCTCTTCATCGATATAGGTAGGGAAGCAAATGAATTGGCAGACTCACTAGCAAAGCAGGAGGTCAACAGGATCTCTTCTACTGTCACACCTATGTTGTAATTGCATTTTTGTTGTTTTTTTCTAGTTTATAGTTCTGTGGGGTGTCCACAAGATAGTGATGTTTTCTTCTATTGCCGGGCCTTTGTTTTGCTTTTTGGTTAATACAGTAGTAGTTCGAGTGTTAGATGGCTCATATAACTGCCTCCCTTGTCTTTCTCTGCGCAATAAAATGTTTTCTGTTCCCAATAAATTAGAAGAAGAAGAAAAAAAAAAACAGAACACTTAAGATCGAAGGAATGCTTTGTCCAACCTCCTTAAATTATTAACAATCCATTGCATCAACAGAAAATCCACTGATGCAATTGACAATTTGGTACATAATTCTGTCAACCAATTAAACATGATTTTCTAATGAATAAGAAAATGTTACAAAGCCCACAAAAGAATACATGCATCATAATAAAACATAGTTGATGCAGATGGGCAGGCCACATGTGTAGGGTCTAAATAGATTTAGTATTTTTATTTCAGCAATTATCTATTAGTTTCTAATTTTATTGTAATTAGGATAAGATTCTAGTTTCCTAGTTTAAGTAGGTTTATTAGGGCTTAAGTTACGCTTTATTATTTATATGGCATTGTAGAAAATTATTTTCTAGAGAGTTGATTAATGAAATTGGGTTTTCCCATTGAGGTGCGTCCTCGTTTATAGTCTCTGCGGAGATTTATTGTGTCTTCGGACACGTGCTTCTGTACCCATCGTGCTTTTAGCACTTCCCACAGACCCACGCAAGCCCTAACCCTAGGGCCTACATCAATAGTCTATTAAAAAATGGTAACAAAACAAAACAAGGTTCCAAATTGATTAATTAAAGCATAGCCTGATAAAAACATACTTGGGATGCATTTAATTCAGGAAGACCAGGGGCACCAAAGCGGCGTGGAAGTGTGTGACGGACCACCTGACCCTCAACTTCATGACCCAAAAGGTGATGATAGATGTACCTGTATGGAGAAGAATATAAAGTTTGGCTAAATAAGATCCAGAATTTTAAAAGAAAAATTAAACTGAAATTGGGTAGGTGATGCAGTGAAAAAGCATATAAATCTCTTAGGACCCCAATATTCTCAAAAGTGAACCCCGGAAAAGATAAAATCACGGTCCTTTGGGTTAATATCTTAGCACCATGAGTCCAAGACAACAATGCTAACCGAAGTAAGAAATGCAACTTCAGCATGAATCACGACTATCTTAATTAAATTTGATTTCATGTTTTTAGGTAGTAGGTATCCCTCTAAACAAGTAAAAGCTTAAATGAGAAGAATTGAACAATATTGTCAAAGGAAAAATAAAAAGAAAAAGAAGAGCACCAACAACCTATTTCCTCTTCCTGAAGTAGTGATTTTTCAACAATCGTATGATAGGAAAGATACACTATGTAACTATTAAAAACAAAAAAAAAAAAAAAGTGAAAGAAAGGGAAGATACTATGCTACCCACCCACTGACACTTGTTTCATCTACTGCAAATGTCTTCATTGCACCCTGCATCCGGTCAAAGCTTGTACTCTTCCAAACAAAATCAACACTAAACCCATGGTTCACATCAACAGGAACACCCTAGACAAAATAAGCAAGATATAGTTACATCTGAAACTCGCCAACAAATAGAAACACCTGCAACAACCAAGTTACTTCGACCATACCTGACTAGCACGGAGCTCAAGTGCAACCTCTTCCTGTGCAGTTAGCTTGATCTGAACCACAAAATTTCCCATAAGAATCATCCACATGCCACAAAAGCAAAATAACAAATTCTTATCTTAATGCCAGCGAAGGCTTGAGAATCCAATAACCAATATAAACCTAGACTTTTGAAACACTGAAACATTCTAAACAACCAAGCATACCACATGCCCTACAGACTGCCACGCAGGATGCGTTGCATCCCCTGAATAACGGAGCCGCAACTCATCACCTGGAACAAGCCTTAACTCATTATCCTCCTGTTAATCACGAAACAAATTTAAGTGTTAACAGAGAAAAGCTCCAAGTAATACAGTAAAATTAGACCAATTCAATTCAGAGACAGATGACATAAAATATATTTAGAAATATGAAAATCTAGCAGACGTCTATGTTGAAGTGATCCATTTAACTTTACCCACCTTTGGAAAGACAAAGTATGCAATGCGTTTCTTGTTGAGACCAATATCCCATCGTATTGTAACATTGTCTTTGCTCTGAGACTCTTTCATCATCTAGAAAAAGGGCCAAAAAAAAAAAACCACATTCATGTGATTATAGATATGTTGCTGAAAACACATATAAAGTATATGAGAACTTTTAAGGGCCGACACATACAATGAAAGAAACCAGATTTCCCATGGAATGCATTTAGCAGTTAGAAGCTAACATATTGTTATTGGCTTAAAAAAAAAGGAAAGAAAGAGAAACCATATGCACCTTGTCATAGTCGGCTTCAAGCTTAATGAGTGGGGCAAATACATTTTGATACTACAAAACAGTAAGAAAAAAATCAAAATGAATGCAGAAGCCACGAGGATCAATAAGATAAAATCAAATAAAAGCCATCACAGCAGTATCTAGACTTGAAAAAAGACAACAGTGGAATAAGTGCAGCGGAAGCCACAATAATCATTTTATTATTCTAAAGTATGCATGACATCCTGAAGTCAGACAAAACCTGATAAGCATCTTCATATTTCAAAGCAACAGGCTGAGGCTCATCATCCACTCCAGGCTTCTCGAGATCTTCCAAAGAAGCATCAGGGTTTGTTTTCCATAGCTCCTCCACTTTATTTATTTGTTGAGCACTGATTTGCCGTGCTCGCAATTGCTCCTGCTCAGATGGGATCTAAAATAATGCAGCACATGATTAGACAATTATGGAAAGCACATAGTAAAGTGCAAAATTTAATCCACAATCAAGACAAAAAGGGAAAAACATACCTTGACAAGCCACTGCAAGAAGCACCTATCATCAATAAGAGGACACCACTGACTCAAATCCCAATTCATGTCTTTCAATGCATTAACACTCAAACAAGGCTCCCTGCACAAGAGAACTACAACACTCTCTGTCTTGGCGGAAATAAATCCAAGAAGGAACACATTTCTGCAGCCACAATTGTAGCACTCAAGGATTGTTTCACCCAAAGGGCTGTCTTTATGAAGGCAAACTTCCTTATGCTTGGCTCGAACCTAATGACAACATTCCACAAATGGATCATATGAATAGTTGAAAAAAAAAAAAAATGTTCCATAACTATAAAGGTTATTTAAGCAGTCTGATATCAATCGGTATATACTCTTATAATGTGTTTTTTTTTTTTTTTCCTCATGACGTAGGTATACCTGAGGTAGTTAAACCCACACATATGCACACCGGGCAAATCTGGGGCGGTCTCAAAATTCCTACATTCCTAGAACTTTAAGACTTGTTGTTGTGGCTCAATTTATTAATAATGAATTTATGTAGTTATAGCTACCAACATATATATTTCATTCAATCGGATAAATAGTACCACTACTTCTGTAATTGCAATTAACACTGGTTCTCTCCCCATGTATAGTAGTTTGTTTTTTGCATTCAACCAAATCTCCATATCAACCAAAACAAAAACAAAAGGCAAATTAATACAATTCAGAATTTTTTTCTCACTCACCAAGTGATTGACAATGTGGGATCCAGACGTATTCCCCCGCGAATTACAGAACCACTTTCTACAGGACGGCACGTTGCACCGCACCACGCAGGCAGGGTTCTGCACCCCGCAGTAGCGGCAAGCATGCTCAGTGAAACTCCCCTTTCCATACTCATAATTCTCATCCTCGACAGGCTCCTCAAAGTTCAAATTGCCCATCCCCGTCGCAAGGGCATCGACTGCCGCCGGGTTTCCGCTGCCGCTGCTACTGCCGGCACCGCTCCCGCGGCTCTTCGACGCGCTCCCCGGGGTAGAAGATAGGTGCCCGCCATCAGACTGCAGATCTGCGGTGCGCTCGGCGGGCTCCGGCAAGGCGTCGGAGGGGGTGGCCCAGACGGAGGACCTGATGGGCTGCGAGAGCTGGGGGAATTCGGGGTAGTCGAAGTCGTCTCCCTGAGTGTTGAATTCGAGGAAGGTGTAGGCGTCGCCGCTGGTGTCGGGCTGGGAGGCGGTCTCGTAGAGATTGGAGGCGACCGACTGGGCGGCCATGGAATCGAGGAAATCTAGGGTTAGGGTTAGGGTTTTTGGAGGTTTTGATGGAGCAGTGAGGGAAGAGAGAAGGTTAGGGTTAGGGTTAGGGTTAGGGTTAGGGTTTGGGAGAGGAAGAATGAGAGGAAGAGGAGTAGGGATTTTGGTGAGAAGGAAGTAGTATGAGTCGGGAAGCGCAGGAGACGGTGTCTTAATGGCGGGCACGGTGGGGTCCACAATATCTTTTTCTTTTTCTTGTATTCTTAGGAAAGTGTTGTAATTTGCAGTATTTCTAGGTCATGAATTTTATTGGGATGTTGTTCAAAATCTTTGAAAATATTGGGGTGCATGTATGTTAATAATGAGTTGTTAAGAGTTTTTAAGAGACCGTGTTAAAAAAAGAGAGGAGAGGAGAATGATGATTATAGGGAGAAGAGAGGGCCTTTTTATTCTCTCAATTATCTGTGTGAACAAATATAAGGGGAAAAGCCTATTTATAGACAAAATAACTTCATAAGAGAAGAATTCTAATTCTAACATAACTCATCTTAAATGAGCATCTACTCAAGATCCATATCTCATGATAGTTATCAAATTGTTTGTTTTGATTTCATTTTTCCTCCTTTTGTTTTATCATGGGCCCGTTTGGTAATTTACTTTTAAAATAAAGTCGAGTGAAGTGAAATAAAAAGAATGAATAAAATATAAGTGAGTTATGATGGTATTTTGTTTTTAATTGTTTGAGATGGAATATTTTTGACTTTTTGTATGGGGAAATGGGGTTTTTTTGTCTTTTAGTGAATAAATGTGGTTGCTTTTTGACTTTTTTAGGAAAAGATTGCGGGAATTTTGTGGAAAAGTGTTTTTGATGGGATGTTTAACTTTACTTCACTTCACTTGACTATATTAATAAAATTACCAAACGGGCCCGGTCTCGTCGTAACTATGTTCGAGTAGGTTATATGAATTTTATTTCTTCGTTTCAATCTATTTTAATCCTTTAAAAATAAGTATTGAAAATAGTATAATAATGTGGGAAAAATATTGTTTATATAGCTAATAAAAGAGAACAGTGGTTAGTTTTTAATAGAAATAAAGTAAGTGCATGGATGGTTATTGTTCGCTGACATTTAGTAAGTGCATGGATGGTTATTGTTCGCTGACATTTAGCCCATGTTTGACATCTCTTTCTCCAACTTTCACTTTTCAAAATGGGTAAGGCAGGTGGCACTGAGCTTATATTTCTCCATTACAACTCGACCCTCTACGTGTTTTAGGAGAGTGGAGATAAATTCTCTTATTAGAGTGAAAGAGCCCATTTTTTGAGCTTACGAAGACGAAAGCTTTAGCTTCTTCTTTTTTTTCCATCTCTCTTTTTTTGGATGGCTGTGTGAGAATAAAAGTTGGAATTACAAACAAGGCCTTAATACATATGAAGAATAAATTAATAATGTTTATCAAGTAAAATTCATCTTAAAGATGATGAGAAATTTGAATGAATTGTTAAAATTTTAAATGGGTGCCTTGTTTTTTATTTATATTTACTGCCATCATTATGTTTTAGGGATAATGATCATACGGCTGCCCTTATACCTTACAATTGCCTAAAAGTGTTTCAAAAATATATAATTTGCATAGCAGTTCATACAATTTAAAAGTGTCGATTTTACTCTTAAGCGTGCGATATCTTAAGACTGTAAGATATCTTATAGTGCTATCGCACGATTCCCCCTTCCCGCTCAAACCCAAAGCACATATTCACCACGAATTTAGAACTATATTCTATCTTCATCGTTTCTATTTGCAGATTCCCGAGTTAAGGCTTTTAGTATATTTTTCTATCATCCAAAGTTCATCCATTTCAGTCATCACAGGAGGTACGTGGGTCCTATATTCTCTATAACTTTAAGCCACTGAAGATCATTGGCTTCCTTATAAAAGAAGAAGAACGGACTGAAATGATGTCTTCCTACGTAAGATAGTAAGATGAAAAAGGTGGAAAAAAGAAAAACATTGTCATCTCTAATACCCTTTGCAATCTCTAATTTTCTCGGCATCCAAACACTGTAACTCGACCTAACTTGACCAATCTACACCTCTAATTTTCTCGACATCCAAACAAGTGTCTTGTTTTTCATGAGATGAAACAGGTGTAAAAAATATATATATATATATATATATATATGCTTCAAAAAGTCCAAAAAAATACTTCCAAGGCTGATAAGGTATATAATTAATTAATCATTAAAAGGAAAATTCTTCAACAAACATCCAAAAGATAAATAACTCCAATTTAGCCTTCCAAAAACTGAGTCTTTTCATTATAATAATAATAATAATAATAATAATAAAAACCTCTTCAGAATTTTCCAAAAAATTAACCTGTAAAAAAATAAAAACCACAGTGGACCTCTACTTAGTAGAGCCCGGTCCAGCCCAGTGAGCCAGAACTGGCCCACCTTCAATCACACTATTATAAATGAGGGCCTGTGTCATTTAGTTATAAATGAGTTCAGTAAAGACCTGATTTTGTTCCCCCTTCTCACCCACTGCATCAAACTGAAGAGCTTTCCCCTTCTCATTCACTACATCAAACTGAGAAGAGGACTGCAGCAGATACTTCCATGTCACAACACTGCACCACTCAAATTTCTTCAACTATCATCCAGTCAATTGAATTGTACACACCAAGTGTTAAAGAAAAGTAGTATCGAGTATTGGAGGGTGCAAGAACATGGAGCATATGAAATAAAAGAATGCCAGGAGTACTATTTTTCCAACGCTTATGCACATTAAACAATACAAAATCATCACAACAGTCAAGAATATTGAAACTGCAGTTCCTCCTATGGATGCTTCGCCCCTATTGTGATGTAACGTGTTGCTTAAATTAAACATAAATAACAGCTAATGTAATGTTGATTGTATGTCGCAAAGGGGAAGCTGCATTGGGATAACTCATGCAACCACAAATCTGGGAGCTTATCGCAGCATACTGGAAACCACCCACAAGCAGAGTTCGAAGTAGAACTTCATTTATACCTTCCAGTTGGAGAATGAACAATGAACACCCTACAAAAGGGACAAAAATTAAAAATATTCATTAACAGATATGTAACTTGGACAGACTCACAGAGTCACTTTAAGTGTCGGACATATAATACATTGATATATACCAATCTATTTAAATGTCAAAATAGTATTTAACAATACTAAAATGTAATTAGTAATACACTTAGGGAACCTAAATTCTCTCCTCTGGACTGTCCAAATTCAAGAGCATCAACACTTGTGTTTGTTGATACAGCGGAAAATGTGGATGTAATTGTCACGCCCTCATGAAGACAATATATATTTTAGAAAGTAAATCACTTCTCATTGAAACCACCAGCTATTTCTACCACCATTTTCTCATCTAATAATACTATCAGTCTTACAACATTAACTTGAATGACGGAAGTTTCAGTTAACATTTCAGACTGACAGCACTAAAATATCCAATGTTGTCAGTTTGATAAAGAGAAAGTTGGAAGGATAAAACTCTGGCATTGGGTTTCGGTAGAATGGTAATGTCTAACATGTTCACTGTAGCTAGCATACTATAAGCAGCGACCAATATCACCCTTGTCTGAAATTATATTTGACATGTCAAATGATACTGGACTAGAAGTCGACATTCATTTTCTATAATTCAACTCATCCACTGTATGCATAAAATATAGGTACACACTAGTCTGAACTGCCCAGGTAATTGGCCCTAACACTGATTGGACAAGATCTTAACCAACCATCAAATGAACAATTGAAAGAAAAGTAATCAATGTACAAATTCAATGAGTAATATTAGATGCTTAGGATTTTTTTTTTATTTTTTTTTTTGAAATGGTGACTATATTCATACTCAAAAAAGGAGATGATTTCTGCCCACAACAGAGAACATACTTCGAATGGTCGAGATTGGGATGCATGTATGTCAATAATGAGTTTTTACAAGTTGGTGAACCATGGGAGATACAAACTGGAGCTGCCAGTAGTGGTTAACAACTCAAGAAGAAAAGAGATTTGGAAAATTTGGAGATTTTATTTTATAAAAGTCTCATGCACAATTATTAGTATTGAGCTTATCTAACTTTCAATTAAGTGTGAGTAACTACTTGAATCTAAGAAAATGCAAGTGCAATTTTTCATGAGAAACTATAAAATAAAGTTGTTCCTCTAGAGGTTATGGTACACTGAAGACCATAAGAAATTAAGTGTCTTCACAATGGTTATAATTAAACTGTAAGAAGTGTCATTTAATGAAGAAACTATCTGAGAAGGCTTTTCCAAAGACAAGACTGAATTATGCCCATATTTGCAGCCATAAGTTGTTGTTATAATAATAAAACTATTTTAGTTGCCAACCAACACAAACCACTGATAACCAAATGCTGTAATTCCCTGTCTACCATTTTTTTTTAATTAATTAATTTATTTTTTAAAGATAGACCGAAAGGTCATCACCCAATGCGTTCCCGCCAAAGCAGGTCCTGAGAAGGTCTAGACTGGAGAGAGACCTGACCTTTGGAAATTTTGCACAAAGTGACTGCTCACATGTCTCTTTTTGACTGAAATCCATTAAAAAAGAGAGTAGTCCCAGACACTGTACAGTATAAGAGCACTATACTGAACCAAAAAAGACTCAGCACCAAAAACAAGCTGGTTCATGCAAAAAACAGCACCTATAAAAGACTGAAAGAAAACCAACAAATCAAGAAGACATGGCAGAAGTAGAAGAAAAGATCAGGTCTGACTTCCCAATTCCTTCTTTAGGCAGACTATCTGCCTCCCCATTGGCACTGCAATGGGGGCTTCCTTTTCTTTTCTTTTCTTTTTCTTTTTTTTTTTTTGGGATTTTTACAAAAAAAATTAAGTTAAACGACTTTAAAAAGAAAAACTATAAAATGATTGCAGAGTTGTCCATACATTTTTTTTGACGAAATTGCCCTAGTTGACAATATCGTCAACTCTCAGTTGATGATATCGCCAACCTGCAATCATCTTCTTCGGTTTTTTTCTCTTACAACTCTCTTAGATCCATCTCATATTGAATTCTTAATCCAATAACTCCAATTGAAGCTTGAATATGAAGTTCTTAAAAAAGATATATATGAAGTAATCGCCTTCACGTATATCAAATTTTCACCTTCACCTTGTATCAAATTTCAAAATTTCTTCCAAGAGTGTAACATCATGTCAATGGATACCAAGATTTGAGCAACTAAGAAGGCTAAAAACTAATTCAGTTTAACAAATGAATGAAAGGATAAAATCAAGATCTAAAAGCAGCCAATAAGAAGTTTTTTGTAGAGTTAAATAGAAATGAATAGTTTTTGGTAGAGTTACATAGAAATGGGCATTGAAAAGAATGCTTTTGCCAAGCAAGTAGTTTCCATGGTCCAAGTTCCCAAGCTTGGTCTTTTGCCGGTCTACAAAGCCTTTCGATCCAATCACTTGCTTTAAGCCATTTTGGAATCTTAGATTGAAAACCCAAGATGAGATGGGTCTAAGAGAGTTGGTTGAAAGGGGAAAATAGGGTTTTGGAGAAAACGATTAAAATCAAAGAAATAGGTTAGTGAAAGGAAGAGAAAGGTGAAGTGCTTTTGCATTTGAAAAATAGGGTTTAGAGGAGAGGGTCAGCTTCTTCAATCACTAGGAGGAAGAGAATGAACTGGAATAGTTTTCCGCAACTGCAGATGACGATATCATCAACTAGGGTAATTTCGCCAAAAAAAAAATGCACGAACAAATTTTTTGTCATTTTATGATATTTCTTCATAAAGTATATTAATTAAAGTTTAAGCTTAATTTTTTTCGTAAAATCCCTTTTTCTAAAGTGTTTATTTATTGTATTACAGTTTTATTTTCTTTATCTGTTACCGTTTTATGGACGCATAAGCAATCTATACCGCTCCTAACAACGACTAATATAAGCACCTTGGTAACTGGATTCATTGTAATTGCGTGTATTCATCAAAACAAGAGCCAGATATTTTCCAGATAATATTGCAGCAAACAACTTACCTCGTTATCAAAAGCGCTAAACCTGTGCTGCTGTTTTGGTGCCTTCATCAGATTTTCCCTGTGGAGGAAAAACTTGATTCAATAAAAATACATGTAAATGATTTAATACTTCAGCATCCTGAAGAGCTCATCACCAAACAGGGGAGCCCATGGCTTTGGTCACCTAACTACCCCATCTTCAGCCTGTTTCTTTTTTTTTTTTTTTTTTCACCAATGCCAATAAATACATGGTAAAGAAAGAAATACATGAGTAGACCAGAAAGGACCAAAGACTGGATGGTTAGGACCTTGAAATCATGAAGACTTCTGGATTCCTATCAAAGGTGGGGCCCATCAAATTTATGAACTGAATCTTCAAACCAGATAAAGACTAGGTAGCATCAGGACCTTTGAAGTTTAATTCCTCCATGTTACATCTCAGAAAGTATTTAAAGGATGAAACAGACAGGCCACAATTATGTCTTTTGACTCCCTTATATCTTCACCAGAAAAGACATCATCATAACACAGCACATCAGCTAGTTAAGACAAACCTCAGATTGAGGATTCCTACGAATCTTCCGAGTTGGAGTCCTCATTGTAACAAGCTCCTCTGCAGCTGTTGGGTGAACACCAACTGTGGCATCAAAATCGGCCTTCGTCAATCCAGCCTTCAAAGCAACTGCAAAACCCTGCCATTTTAATGAAACTATCAAATGAACTGCATAGATGCAATCAAAAACAAAAGCAATCAATCAAGAAACAAAAACCTGAATGATCTCGGGTGAATCTTCTCCACACATGTGAACCCCTAAAACTTTTTTTGTTTTTGCACAGACAATAATTTTCATTAGGATCCGGTCCGGAAGCCCAGATAGCGTGGCTTTCAAAGGCCTGAAGTTCGCTGTAAAGACATCAATGTCACCATATTTCTCAACTGCCTGCAAACTAAAAGATGTTCAGAAGGGGAAAATGTAAATCCACTGCTGCAGATGGGGAAAATTCACATCACCTGCTCTTCACTAAGACCAACTTGTCCAATTGGTGGCTGGGAAAACACAGCTGACGGTACAGCGCTGTTGAATATACAATATTCATCCATTAGAAAATCCTTCAATAACAAGCTGCGCTTTCTCAAGCAACATAGAAAAATTCATAATAATGGAATTAAAAAAAAAAAAAAAAAAGCAAAGTCATAATACAAAAGTATGTTTAAGAAGGCACTCCTATGTAAGTAAAAAAATCTCATATTAAAATTCAATAAAATGTGGCAAATATATATAGGAGGGGTTCCATGAAAACCCCAGGTTTGCCTTTTTTAAAAGTAAGCCACTGGTTGTGGGACGCAGATTGGACGGGGTTGGTGTGTGTGTGCACGTGCGCGCTGAGAAAGATCAAATGGAAAGAGAATAAAATTGCAAGGGAGGATTGGACAGTTGTGCAAACAAGACAAAAACTGAGAAAAGTAGTGGATGAAAAAGATGACTGTGTAGTGTGTTTGTTGACTATCTTAAATCAAGGAAGTGGGTCTTCTCACTGTTCTCATCGTATATGTAAAGAAATTTATGCCAAAACAAGAAATTCAAGCTCATAGTTATCAGAATCCTACGATTCGTATCCCGAATCTCAAGGAAAACGATTCGTATCTATGTAATGAATCCCATTTATGGATGAATTTTACGATTCCAGTGTGAATCCTACGATTCGATACTCATTTCATCGAATCTTACAATTCAAGTGATTCGGCTAAGCGACAATAGCTACAACCAATAAGTTAATATTAATAATCTTTTACCTTTTTTTCTTTCTTTATTCTTTCTTTCTTTTATCGCTTTTATTTTTAAAAGGTTATTTAATAGTTAACAAAACCTCCTAAGAATTTTTTGCAGCTTTGATGAGGTTTTAAAGATGAATCAAGAACATGCATTTAATTAAAACATTCGATTGTCCGTATGATGCTTGTCTATATCTTCTTCTTCTTTTTAATCTTTTTTTCTTTTTTTTCTTCATGAGTACTTTCTTAACTTAAAACGATATCCTACCGAGTAAGATTGATGATTTGGTTTTTTTTTTTATTTATTTATTTAAAGATAATAATATATATATTGATACCTTAAACTTATTTAACTATTTACAACTATACATCATTTATTTCATTTATATATATTGATATATATTAATATATGTTATGGTGTTCTTGATATGATTGTATGATAGGCTTTCTTGGTATTGTATTTATACTGTTATAAATGGGAAAATGGATGGTTATGAATAATTATTTTTTTCTTTCTCTTTTAATTTTTAATTGTTTTTAATTTTTATTAGAAAAATAAAGAAAATCCTACGATTCACGATACAATTTGATTCATGGGTATGAACGATTTGCGATATGATACCGATTTTGAAAACTATGCTCAAGCTTGTGAAGGAATATTGCATTTGTGATATTTAATTCAAAGCAAGGAAAGCTATCGACACTCTCTAAATGGAGTTATGTGAATAAAAGGAGGATTATAGTTGGCATGGAAGTATTTAGTTGGGATAAATCATAAATGAGCAGGAAGAAGAGGACAGCCCTAGCAAAGAAGCAATGGATGAGAGGTGCAAAGAGCAGACGAGAGAAAAGCGCCATCAAAATCTCCACAGAAGAGCCTCCGCGAGGCATGGCAGAAGTTTTAAGGTAAGTAATCAGGAATAAGGAACATCAGAAGGGATTCTTGAAGGGAAAGAAACAGTAGGTATCAAGGGCCTGTAAATTGGTGAAGATGTTGGTCAATAATGGAAATTGGCATTGGTGGTAAATAAGAGATTGGTCCAACTGTTAATAAAACAAGGGGCATCATTAAATTTTTTTTAGGTAACCATTAGAAGTTCCTTCCATCAGAAAGGCTCGAATTCAGGTCTGAATACTGGACCCCAGTTGGATTGAGGCCCATGTATACCATGCACCCAACCCCAACCTGTCCTGTTTACGGCCCAACTTCATTTGTTGCACACTTGCAGTCTATTTGTAAGATGGATTACCTATATTCGGGCTTCGTGGGTTCATTGCCAAACACAGTTTTGGCAAAAGCTCCACCTTCCATCAATGCAACTGGAGTTAAATTTATCCTGTTCGTAACATCACCGACAGCCCAAATGGAACCAACCGATGTTCGGGAGAATTCATCAACCTAAGGAAGGCACAATGTTGAAAATAAAAAATTATAATCTAAATATATATAATTGTAGCATTAATTGAGCCTTATCCCATCAATCTAAGGTTGGCATTTTAGATAATAGTAAAACAAAGTAGAGAGAGATGTTGAGATAATGACGTTAACTAATATCAAATATGGCCACAGGTGTGGAGACACAAGTGCATCATGCAAGTCATACGTCAGTTTGGACATTATTTAGCTCACTCGGAATAAAAAACACTGCCCACTCATCAGACAGGCCAGCATGTACATTGAATCTAGACTGCCATGCAACTTTTATTTCGGCCATCCACTTATTTCATTGTCTCACACACTTTATTTTCATACATTCGGCCCACCTGACGAGTATTCAGGACAGATTTTTGGGCCTGAACATCTAGAAGATTTGGCCTGCATTGGGTCTTGACGTGTCCCAGCATGATACATGAAGTCATTAGGAAACCATTAGATCAATAAGTTCACCTCTATTGCTCCATTCTTCGACATTTTCACCCCAACAGCCTCCAATCCCAAGTTCTGCATAGGAAAACTCCCTCAGTTTATATACAAATTGAAGTTGAAAATCAAGTCTGAGAGTGTGATTTATTTCTGAATAGACATGGCTGTCCACCAAGATTTTGAGCATTGATTTAGATTCATTTGAGAAGATTATAAATTGTAGCGTGGAACCAAAGAAAAAGAAATTCTAACATATACTAAACCTTTGTGTTTGGCGCGCGTCCTGTTGCAAACATAACATGAGAGAAACCATCTAGAGTTCCTTTGTTAGTTTTTAGTGACAGTAGACCATCAGGTGATTTTTGGATTGCCTGAGGAGTTTCCTCTGGGTGAAATTCAATTCCTCTTAAAGACATCTGCTCAGCAACAAAATCTCTGACCTGCACGAATCTGAGCGTAAGAATAAACTATTCTAAGCATATCAAGCATGCATCTACATAACTAACATGTGAAATGACTTCCTCACCTCCTCATCAAAGCCTCTCAGAACCTTCTTCTGCCGGATAAATACGTGAACTTCACTTTTTAATCCATTGAAAATGCCTGCAAACTCCAGAGCAATATAACCGCCCCCTATGATAGCAATCTTATCAGGTCTTGAGGGCAAATCTAGAGCAGCATCAGAGTCAATAGCATACTCCTTTCCAGGAATATCAAGAATGAAGGGTCGCCCACCAACTGAGATGAGGATATGTCTTGCAGTGTACTGTTTACCATTCACATCAACGGTGTGTGGATCCACAATCTGTGGGGTTTTGACATAAATGCATACAAAAAATTAAAAAAAATAAAAATAAAATTCAGTTTCATTTTCTTTAGACCTCAACCTGAACCCAGAACATCATCCAACCTTTCCACGACCTTCTAGTAAAGTCACTCCAGCATTATTCAAAATATTTTTGTAGATCCCAGTAAGTCTCTGTAGTTCGGCATTCTTGTTGGCCATCAGAGTACTCCAATCATGCTTCGGGTCAGTTTCATAGATCCAGCCAAACCCTCGACTATCTTCAAAATCATGAGAATATTTGGAGGCAAGGACAAGTAGTTTCTTCGGCACACATCCACGGAGTACGCAACTACATTGTGGAAAAGATGAGGATGCATGATTTGATCATTTACTAAAACAAAAGAGAATTTTTTTTTTTAAAAGTCACTTAACCAGTAGAGAACTGTATATGCAGAAATCATATAAAAAATGACATAATATGGGACATTTTGTTCTAAACTCATTCAAAAGATCAATTGATCTCCTCTAGATAATATAAAGAAGTAATTGAAGACAAAGAAAGACAGCAAAGTCAAGAGAACCAATTGCTTGTGCATACACTATTCACCCCCTCTATGCAACCATTTTCCAATCAGAGCCAGTTCCAAGTAGAGTTACTATATGGAATTTGGATCATCAAAACCATGTGGACCCCATTCAAGCAACACATGGCAATGGAGCGCTGAGTCATACACAAATTTCAAAAGAATCAAAACCCATGAACAAAATGTCCATAGCATCATCACACAATTCCAAATTTTTAAAGATAATAATAATAATAATAATAATAATAATAATACCATTCCAGTTGCGAAATTTCATTGCCAGTTCGTTTGCTTGGAATTGAATTCCTAGGAATTGTAAGAAATGCATTCCTAAAAGTGTTTAAATTTGAAGAAACAGAGGTGAAGAATCATGAATAGCCATCAAACAATCCCCACATTCATAAAAAATGAAACTTTTTCCTTTAGTAGAAATGGAAAATGAATTAAAGTGAGATGAAACATAGAAATATGAATACCCATCCATCACCCTAGTAAATTCAAATCCAAAATCCAATTCCACGAAAACAAACGGCCCTCTCATCACTGCAATTAACAACCCACACCTCAACATTAACCAATCAAAACCAAAAGAATCAAATCACCCAAGACCATATAAAAAAAAAAGCCCCAAACTGAAAAAGAGCTAAAAACTTACGTCCCGCCAACGCCACCAGCAATCTCAGAAGATATCGTAGCGAACGGAAGCTCGCACACAGCAACAGAAGCGCCGTAATTCGCCGCGAAACGCGACGCCCTGACGCCACCGCTGCCGGCGCCGATGGTGAAGAGATCGAAATCGAACTGGCGGGGCTCCGCCCCGTTGTCGGCGCCGGCACTGGCGGAGAAGCGCCGGTAAGGGGAGATCGGATGCGGACGGGCGGAGGATTTTAGGGTTTTAGGGGAGATGGGATTGGGGTGAGTAAAAAAGGGTTTGGATGGAAGAGGAATGGGGAATTTCTTGCAGAAAGATTGAAGAGATGAGGAAGAGAAGGAGACCTTCGGAGCAGCTCCAATGGAGTTGGCCATGTTTCTCTCTTTTTCTTTTCTTTTTAGCTCTTGCAAGCTTATCTGACTATCTCCACCTCTCACTTCATTTTAATAATAAATGCAATACAAAAGTATCAAAATGAAAAGGTTTGACGAAGAGAGAAGAACACTTAGAAAAAAAATTCCACCAATTTAAAATAAATTAACTCTTAATTATTATTATTATATATCTTACATGCAGGCATCTATTTTGAAATTGAAGTCCCATTTGTTAATCGATTGTAAAATTAGATTTTAATCTCATAATCAATTTGAAAAATTGAATTTCGAATCAATTTCAATTTCAAGTTTCTTTTAGAAAATAAATAAGCTCTATCAATTCAACAGTCATATCCAACTCAAATTCAAATTTTCAAGTCTATCCAACTCAAACTCTTAAGTCTATCCAACTCAAATACAAACTCTCAAGTTCTACATTTCCCACTCAAATCCAACTCACGAGTTATATAAGTTTCATTGCCAAATTAAAACAAAAGTTGGAAAGAGTCTTCAACTATTTAAATATTAGTGCAGATTTATGCATTTAGAAAAAAAATCTCATTTGTTGAACCCAATCTATTCTAAGTTTTTTTTTTTTTTTCCCTTCTTTGAGTTTAAGGTTTTTTTTTTTTTTTCTCAACAATACAACTTTTTTATCAGTAGCTTCAAGTTCCATCCAAGTACGATTTAGTTTATGTTTTTATTGACAAGTGAATGATTTTGTATGATTAAGATTTTTATTGTTCTGTGTTTATTTCTGGGACAGATTTTGCGGCGTATGTTATTATTTTTTTTTTTTTATTGTTCAATGTAATGATTCCGTTTGATTAGGATCTCAATAGCTTCAAGATCCATCTATGTACAATTTAGTTTATGTTTATTTTTACTTTGTTTAGTGTAATGATTTTAGTTTATGTCTTTTTTGCTCAAGGTACGATTTTTTTTATTGACAAGTGAATGATTTTGTGTGATTATGTTTTTACCATCTTATTATAATTTAAACTACATATTATTTAAAATTTTAATTATTTTTAATATTATAAATTAGCACGAGCATGTTTTGCTAGTCTATCAGTATACCTATAGTTTTAGATAAATAGGATGGATCCCATTATAAGATTGATAGTTTGATTAGAAATGTGATTAAAGTATCGCATGCATTATTCATTAATCACATATTTTATGGAATGCTTAATTTTACCATGGGACCAACTCCTTCAAGTGAAAAGTTTGACGAAGGTATTTATTTTGAGCATATCAGATTATTCATTAGATGTGATTAAATGATCGTGTGCATTATTCAATAATAATGTTTTTTTTATAAAATGCTCAATCTTATGGTAGGCTCCACATGCTCCACTATGACTTCAACTCGGGATTTCTCCAAGTGAAAGCATTAGAGGATCTGGACATGTTTATGGGTTTTCTTCTTCGTAAAATATCATGTCCCAAAAGTATTGGATAATTTCAAATTTGGGTTTATTTCAAGTTGAATGTTGATGGAAATAATTAAATTAAAAAACTGAAGTAAATCAATGGACAAGAAATTTTGCAAATCATTAAACTTGAAAGCCCTATTATATTGTGCTACTATTGGGTCTTGTAAACTGCCACAATAGTCTTGGTTGTTCTATCTTCTACCGTAACATTGACCGTGTCCAAAACATGAGACTAAGATGAAAAGAAAAATGGAGCCAAGTTTTGTATTTAAGATTTGATTGTTCATTGGAGTAAATTTCTTGGTGGTATAGCATGGCATAGTGATTTTGAGAAATTGGGATTTCAAAATGGGTTACAGGATATGCTTCTTAGAATTTAAAATTTTAAAGAGAGTAATACGGCAACAAGGTTTTGAGTCGCGAGTTTTTCAACCTTGATTTTGACCACTCAAGGGCCTTTTCATTTGAAAAAGTCTAAATGGCCTGATTCTTGGGATCGGTCTCTGGACCGATCCCAAGACTCGGTCCATGTAGCATCCCTCTTTCATTTTCCTTTCCAATGACTAGATTTCAAAATACTCTTTGTATTCTGCAGTCGATGGGCCAACAAACAGCTTGATTCTCTATTGGATGTGGACATGCAGCTTTTGAAAATATGACAAATTATAAAGTTTGTAGAGCCACTGGCATTAGTTTAGGGCAAAGCTACAATGCAGCCGCGCTACATCACACTGTAGCTTTGCCCCCATTAAATCCGCCAAGAAAGGACAATCATTCAATGAAGAGAAAATTACACACACCACAGACAATTAATAGGTTGGACAGTGATGGAATCCATCTGATCAAGGCAACATCATTTTCCCTGTGAGTTTCAACAGCTTAGCCCTCATCCACAGCCAACCCGCTCAAAAAACATATGTATCAAAATATCAACCTTTTAATCTTCTGAATAAGATAATTTTGGCTTGGATTAGACTTAAAACCGCAAAACAGAATTCATATAACTCGCTCGACGGGCCATAGTTGGGACCAAGACTAGCCTTTGATAATAAGGATGACATGAATTTTAGACCTAGAAAGGGCACTTAAAAGGGGAATAAAAAAGAACGTGACTTGACAGTAAATATAACATCTGATCTTTAACCATAAATAAATTTCAAAAAAAAAAAAAAAAAATCAAAACAAAAGTCATTTACAAGAAGGCATATCGCCCACTCGCCCATGTTCACAGCTAGGGGAGGGATTTGATACATTTTAAGTTAAATGGGGTTACTGCAGCTGTGCATGCACCTGTGGCCCTCCCTTGCACAAAAATCCTCCCAAAAGCATCAAATTAGGGCACCCTTCAATATAAAATTGCCCCGCAGATTGAAACACTCACTGCTCTTCCCTGTATTCAGGGTTCTCTTTCAAGATGACAAAGCCTTCAAGTACAGGTGAAACAGGAATGTACCTGCAATAAGACATCTTTATCAGACTGGGATTAAGAGCCTATGGATTCAAGTGGTTTTTTTTATTTTTTTTATTTTTCTATTGGAGGGTTCCCAACCATTTTGGATTGAACTAATCTCTTCGGACTCAGAGGGAAGCCAGGTAAACTACCCTGTAGCCCCAGTGTGGTAGAATGGCTTCAAGTGGTAATGATGAGGTTATTAACAATGTTAGTAGGCCTTTTTCATAGGTTTTGCAGCTTTAATAATCTCAAGCATATGCTTACTTCTCAGTCGCCAGTTCGGCCCGATCGCCTGCTGCAAGCAGAACCGGAGTCGAATGCGTCTGGAACCCGGTGATTGTCTTAGGGCGACCAGCCTGGCCAACCACATCCACAGCCTGGCCAACGCGAACAGGCACCGTCAAAGTCTTCAGATTCTCATCCACCGTCATCAGCATTCTCGGCTGCCAAGACACAAATGAACTTCACCATGAGCCAAGAAATTGGATGAACATACATTAGCCTGGGAGGTAGAGGAGAAAACAGACCTGCATTGCCAAAACTAGGAAGTAGAGCACATAATGATATTTTCCCAAGATGATGGATTTCATGTCAAGACATGCATGTAACATGGTTACCATGCCAGCAAGCGCCGTCCTGCAGAAAGAGTTTTTGAGATTTAATAGTGAGTGATCATGCCATTGAGGAACGTTAAATGAAACTGGAATAAAAAAAAGGGTGGAAAAAATCACTGCCTTGATTAAAACTACTCACGGTGACAACAGAAATCGATCGGAGTGGTATGGTGCCAGCGTCAACAAGCCTTTCCCCAAATGTACGAGCCCTTGGGCAATCCGCACCTGCACATATTAGTGTTCATTTTAGTAAAGAATCACAAATAGATTATATTGTGGGAGCCAGTAGCAGCAGGAGAAGAGGAGGAACTTACACAGAAGAGAAGGCTTGCTTCTTTGTAGTAATAACTGGAAAGGTTTCGAAGCATGCCTGCTATCCGGGCATTATTAGTGCCCGCACCGATTAAGCCCAAGGATATGATGGCCGACTGCATAATCATATGTAAGAAAGGTTCTAAAAAAAATAAAAACAAGATAATTTGGTTATAGATTTTGTTAAGAGAATTTACCATTGCAACTTCGGAATCAGTGTCATGACTCAGTCGGCTCAATGTATCCATGACATTGACCTGATAAAACAAGGCAGATGCACAAAGTCAAATTTATTTCTTATAACTGATACGCAAGTCACGCTAGCAGTCCTCACGTATGCATCACCTTTGGGTTCGAAATACAGAGAAGACCGAGCGCCAGTGGGACTGCTCGGCGGATATTTTGCTCCCCATACTGCAATAGATGCTCCAATGACCGGATGGCCATATCAAGACCCAGCTCTTCAGCCATAGCCACAAGGGCAATTCCAATCACAGCAGGCCCCTGATGGTTCTCTCCCTTCTCAGGAAGCTGGGCACAGCATCCAAGAAGATTTTGGACCTAGAAAGAGAGAAAAATTAGATATTTGAACACTACTTTTTTTTTGGTAGCATCTGGTAAGAGGAAGAACATAAATACCTTCAGAACATCTCCAGTTCCAGCATAGGCAAGAGAAAGGAGGGTCAAATCACAATATTTGCGGATTTTCTCATGAAACGTCTTTGAGACTTCCGCTGTAGCTTCGACACTTTCCTGTAATATAGAAAATGCTCAACTACCATGAAAACTTCAGAAGCGCTAATAATGCAGCAAATGTATTTTGAAAGGGTTCAAAATAAATAGTAAGTACAAATTCTAACACACAACATAGGGTAACGAATAAGTTGGACTTTACATATCAAATATTGCTAGGTATTTGTGCAGAAAGAAAAGTCTCAGAAGAGGCTGACGAGAGGGAAAAGAATTGAGAACCAGCCAGTCTCCAGGAGTAAGACGTCTAGCATAAAGGTTGGAGTGTCTTCCCGCTATAGAGTGATGAAAGCAACTACTGGATATAGAGTGAGAACTGAGGAGGAAGGAAACAAGCTTTTTGGAGGATTTGAAGGCGGCTTCCCTTTGCAGTCTGTGTTTCCTAGTCAGCATAGAGCATCTCATCAAACAGATTTTCTCAGTGAATTAGTGTTATGAGAGTTTAAGGGGCTAAGAATGTTCGGAATTTTTAAGTTTAGGAGAGGTCTAAGAACGCCAAGATGGTTAGGCATCAGAGTCTGCCAGATCTCCTTGACAATGTTTCTAATTAAAGGCCTGGGTCAATAAAGAATTTTAGGATTCACCTCTAAATCTTTTAGTCCAACTCAAAAATTTCTTCCATGCCTTTCAGTCAATGCCTGGAGAGGTTGCACGTGCAAAGGTGTAGGTGATTTCTTGGACAACTGTGGCGGATAAGATTCTTGTAGTAGGACACTTGTATGGCAGAGGTCATTTCTTTCTTAAGGCTAAAAAAATAAAAAATAAAAAGGCTCAAGCTATGATGCCCGGATACGGACACAGGTACGGATACGGGACACGGGAACGAGCGTCCGGTACATCAACTTCAATATTTTAGGATACAGATACTGGTACGACATTCCTAGAAATATATAAATATAAATATTTAATTGGGAGTTTATTTTAGACATTTGGTTTTGACTTTTCAGTATTAGACTGCTACTGATAAGGGTACGGATCCGAATGCATACTTGTAACATGGGTTTTGACTTTTCAATATTAAAATAAAATAAACGGGAGCTGATGTAAAAATAGAAATACATGTAAAGTGGCTTTTGACATGATGTAAGTGTTGTCAATATCAATACTCAAAACCAATGAAAAGTGGACTGAATTTTGAGCCATGTTGTCTTAAAACAAAAGAAAAGGGGCTAAATGTAAAACTAAAATATAAAGGGTCCGTTGCCCCTTTCATTGTCGACCACAGAAATTAATAGCGATGGGGAGAGGATGGAAAAAGAAAGAAAATGGAAGACGAAGACACAGAAGAAGCTGGAGGAGGAGGAGCAGTGGCTGGGAGCAGCAGCACCAGTTGTGTAGCAGCAGGTGGCGGCAGCAGTAGTCGAGCAGCGTGCAGCAGCACCATTAAGCAGCAGCAGCCTCTGTCCAAAACCGGTAACTGCACCATCAAGCAGCAGCACCGGTAAGCCGCCTCCGCCTTCTCCTCTCCTCCTCCTCGTCTTCTTCTTCCTCTTTTCCTTTTGGTCGCATGAAAGGTGTTGATGGAATGGTTGCAGGAAAGGGGGAAAAGTGTTAGGGTTTTTTTTGTATTGCCTTTTGAAATTATAACAAAATCACATGAAAGGCAATTACAAGATTTGGGATGAAATTCGATGTTTTGTCCAACTTCAAAAGAATCCATTCAATTTCGGTTTTTTTTTTTTTTTTCTTCATAAAAGATGAGACAACTGTATCCGCACGGTAACCCAGCCGTATCTTGCCGTATCCCGTACCCGGATCCATATCGCACCGTATCGGTATGGGTACCACAGGGAAAATGCCGTATCCGGGTATCATAGGGCTCAAGAAAATAAGAAAAATGTTCTGATTCATTGTGGAGTTCTCGCTGGGGTTGGTACCACTTCTAGATATGTTTGGACTCCCATGGGTGTTTCGACAGCCTGTAGAGATAAGGTGGAGATTAGGGAGAATGACACTTTTTAGTTTACTCAGATTACCATCTTCATCAGACACAATTCTGTGCTCAATATGGGAAGAGAAATGATAAATAGTTCTTTCTTCAAATAAGAAATCATGTCCTCTTGACTCCCTTGTTGAGGATATAGAAGTGAGAATTTGAATGTGCCTCTTTCCAAAACGGAATTTAAGGTACCAGCCTGTGAAATCTAAAGAAATTCTGGTTGCTTGGGAGGGAGGTGTGTTAATTTGATATATGACAGTGGAAGATGCTGCCACAGAGTACAGGGAAATTAAACAGTAATGGTTCTTCAAAAGCAGTTCCAGGCCACCATGTTATTCTTCAGGATGACAAAAGTAATAATGCCTTGATCTTCTTTTCCTGTGTAAAAGACACAATGAAGGGAAAGGCTCTTGCAGCTATGGATGGTAACAAGAGTACATAAGATATAAGTTGAAATGGAATGCATCCAGTATCATTTCTTGTAAAAAGGATGCAGAATTTACATAGTATGCAGACTGCCTGCTACTGTAAGACCAACCCCCATATCAATGGCTTTCTAAGATGTTATAGAAGGATAAGGCCTAGAACAAAATAAAAAAAATATACTGAGATTAGGATTACCTGCTTTCCAAGATATAGTAGGCCGAGGCCCAGAGGAAGGAATCTTGTGAGAGACTCGCCCAATTCAGTCTCGCTGCGGTCCATTAGAGAAAAGATGATGGATTGAGCAACTTCTTCGTTGCAAGAACCCACAAATACCAAGCCCAGTGAGATGGCAGTAAAGGCAACAACGTCGAGCGGCGCCTTCGGGTCACTCAAAATGGGGGATAAGAGACTGCGAATCTAATGAGTAGACAAGCCATTGAGAAGTCAGCACAGAAGGAACTTGCAAGCAACCAATGAAGTCTGGCACTGATTTTATTATTCCTATGTCATACAGTTTTTTTCCAAGGAATTTACCTGCTCGTTCTGAGAACCTGCATATGCAAGACCGAGGCCCATGATTGCGCCAATTCGAACGCTAGAATCTTCTTTGTTGATGTGTTCAGCTAGAAGGGCCAAGGCCTGGTGGGAAAAAGCAGGAAAGAAAAACAGAAATCAGGAAAACACAATTTACAAATTAGAGAAAATAGAAAGTTAAATTGTACCATATGCATTTAAGGTCGACCTTCATGTGAACCAAGCCATGCAATTGCTGGGCATCTTTTTGCATGTTTTAGACGACTCAACATAAGTCGTACCAAAAAAATAAATTAAAAAAATTAAAAAAAGCATAAACAAGTATGTTGAGCCTATTTTATATTGAGAGATGCCAGAAAACAGAAAAAATCGGCGGCCCATTGGTGATCCTATGTTAGTTAGCATGGAAGGAAAGGAATTCAAGAGGCAAGTTAAATAAAGGGTGTTAATAAAAAATGTAAAATGTGAAACCGACAATCAAGTTAAACTTTTTTATACTAAGAGAGAAGGAAAAACGATGAATGCTTGAGAGAGACTTAAAGCAGCATAAGGAAAGAGTTAGGATAATTGAAAATAAATTATGAGTACATGAAGATATGGGTGTGAGCGTTTTTTTTTTCTTTTTCTTTTTTTTTTTTGTAAATACTCACACGCACCCTTCACAAACAAATCTCTCACCATCAGCGCTACAGCAAGGGGTTGATCAAGGCCCAGTCAAAGGCCTAACAGGACAGCCACTTAATCAGGGGTTTTGGTATATTTAGAAACCATTAAATACGGGAACTAATTTGATTTGAATTATTTTTGCAAAGAATTATAGGATTCTACTTCATTTTCTTTAGAAAAGATTTAGTTACCTTTTGTCTCATCCTTTCCTGTTTATAGGCAACCCCCTCCATTGGAGAGGCACCTTTGATTATTGATAAAAGAATTTTAGTTTGATTTGTGTGTAATTTTCTCAGGTTGAAAATGATCATTGTGAATCCACTGGGGATTCGGCCAAGCCCATTGGAGCTTGGTCCATCTCATTGATCCTTGGGATTTGGCCAAATCCCATCGTGGAGTTGGTCCATTTTTGCTTGAGGATATGGGGCTGCCTCACTAAGCTAACAGTGGATTGGCAGGTTTGGATTGATCATAAGTGGGACCTCTGCATAGATAGATTTTCTGATGTTCTAGACTTATACACAGTACAAAAAATTATACAAGAGTTGCGTGCATGTACATATAGCTTTCAACCCATTCAATTCATTTCAGAAGAAGATTTTGGTGTTTCTCACTTGTTTCTGACATACTTCCTGTAAATTTAAAACTTTCATTTCCCACACATTTCTCACTTGCTTAGGAATTGAATAAAAATAAAATTCAGATTCTTTCCATTTTGGAAACATGTTTCCCACCCCTTTATAGTATTTTTGGTAACTAATCCTGACATCCTGTTACTGCCAATTGTTACATGCGTATCAATAGATGCGACTGCCCTTCTACCAGGTACCAGCTCGATTCAAACAAAAACCATTAGGCCATTAGGGGCCATATCTGACCTATGCATGGTCCACACAGTGATAGAGCTCGCAAGATAAATGGCTTAGATTACAGAAAAATGGGTCCACAAATGCCATTTTTGAAAAACTTGCCATTTCTATAAGCCAACAATTTAGTGATTTGTGTCCAAGAGGTTAATGTGATATATAGCACATAATAGGAAACTCACCGGGTCACAGTCATTCTTTATTCCACAGGTGACAATCCCAACAGCCAATAGAGCTCCAGCAATTACATGATTATCATTGCTGTGAAAATACTTGTCAATTTGTGCAAGACCAGCATCAACATCCCACAGCAGAATCAAGCCCTACAAAGAGTAATGTCAATTAACGACATGACTACATAATATTTCTGATGCCATTTAAAGTGCAGAAAAATGCAAATACCAAGCTTGCTGCAGCACTGGCTTTCCCATGTTCCTTATTTTTGAAAAGCCAACTTCCTGCAGAACCACCACTAGAGGATTCTGAAGGGACAGTCATCAACTTATCCTGCATGAGAGACAATGAAAATTCAGAAAATTCATTGGACCTTACAGATGAAAATTCTTCACCTCAGGTAAATTCAGAAATTCAGAAAATTCATTGGACCTTACAGATGAAAACTATTCAACCCCCTACCTGACCAAACCCTGCATTCACAAACGCATTGACAAAAGTAGCAGCTAAGTTCTGTCTGGCTGAATCAACGCTGGCACCAGCACTTGCCCGACCATCAATTAAGTGGACCTAGTTTAAATCAAAGCGTGCATGTCATGCATAGAAAGACAACTTTTGCCGAGTTTCATTTACATCATCAAACAAGCAAGATACCCTGAGTTCTATCTAAAGAATCGAACAAAGCAATGATGCCATTCAGCCAATGGCAGCATTGTAAGAGTTAAAGGCATCAATTTACAAATACTAAACAATCAGGTTAGATCCACCAATGACTAACATTAAAGGAGGAGAAATACTCTTTCTTGTGCATCAAACATGAAGGGGAACAGACCACCTTTTTTTTTTTTTTGTGTGTGTGTGTGTGTGTGAAATTTATGGGTCAACTGGAGATAGCAAGGAATTCTTTGAACAGCAAAGAGTAGGAGAGATTCTTGCACCCTTTACGCTTGGACATTCTTGGATATCTTTAAGGAGATTAGCTATCTCATACATAAGATATTGGAGGGACGAGAGGACTCACCGTGCACAATTAAAGGTGGATTCTCATGGGACATAGAACACAGTTTGCACACAGATCTGTGAAGTTTGCTGTGTATGATAACATTCTTTTACCCATTATTTAGGGAGCTGCCAGGGAAACCCATACCCCTGGTAATAAAGGGCCCAAAAGCTTACACCTGATTTTTGACAGCTATCTTCTGTTGAAGTACCTTCCACTATAGCCTCTACCCTTTTTATGTAAAGTTAAAAGAAAAAAAAAAAAAGTGCCAGGAGGAAAAGGAAGATATAGATACCTTGTAAATATCTTCAGGTGATTTTGGTTCCATGACCTCAATATCCCGAGCAAGAGTTAGGTACCCTTCACTTAATTTGAGATTGTTGATTATATCCTGAAGGACCTCCCTATCATCGTCATTCGGAACCAACTCTTCATCAAGTTCCAATGTTACACCCTATAAAATAGAAATGTTAATTAGCAAACATCAACTATCAAAAGGTGTTGATCTAACTAGCAAAATGAAATATTTGGAAATAAAGAAAAGCGAACAATAAGTTGATGTTTACAAAATTCAACCAACAATTATCGTCTATTTACAAATAAAGACATTATTCTGTATTAAGATAAACATTGGACAGAGATTCAAACAGTATCTGTCAAATGCTAGTATAAGCTTAATGATGGATAAGTGAGGCCACTTGGATTTTGCTTGGTGAAAAATTGAAAAGACCAACTACATCATCAAATCCACAGAGAACAAGTAAAAAAGAAATGATATAAAAATGGAAACAAAAAGAAAAAGAAATAAATGCACAAAAACAAATGACACAATGGGACAAATAGTGTGTCAAATTCCACCCACATGCATAATAAAGATATGATTTCACCACACAGAGTAAATACTAGGTCCAATCGCACAGAGGGAAGGACATGTGGGGTCTGACTTATTCTTGCAATCATTTGGACAATTTGAAAGGAAAGAAATTTACAGTGTTTTGAGGGGAAGTCCAACAATGTTGGTTCTTTAATAGAAAAATCAAGCTCCAGTTGCATCTTGGGTAACGATCGATCAGCATTTTAGACCCTTCTCAGTGGATCAAATTATGCATAACTGGGTGGAAGTGGCTTTCTCCCAAGCCTGTCCGCTGTAGGATGGTTCTTATCCAGCTTCTTTCCAAGTTGGCATGTGTAGCTTTTTAGGTGATGTCCGTGTGGGTACTCGATGTCCCTTTTGTGTTTTATCCATTTGGGGTTGTTTCTCTTTTTGGTGTTAGCTTGTCAGTATAGTACTCTTATACTGCTTGCTTTTAATGAAAGTAACCATTCAAAAAAAAAAAAATTTTTACTAGGGCATAGAAAAGGTCCTCAAGCATTGGTATACAGTTTTAAGTCCACTGCATGCAGAGCATAGAAAAATGTTTTTTTTTTTTTTTTTAATGGTGAGCATAGAAAAAATGTTAGACAGTATATACGTGTGTGCATGAGAGCTTGAGGAATGACACAATAAATACAGAACCCATTCAGTACAATCACTTACATGCCGTCAAATCCATTGTCAGCACTAACACGCACACATGCACATGCGCATGGAACATGCCCGCATGCTTGCACACACATACACAGCCACGCATGCCCACACATTCACAAACAAAAACTATATATCTAAGAGAAGATAAAAATGCCCATTTTAATGGGAGCCTATCCAGCATTTCAAACCATTGATTTATGGCCTGGAAGTTTAATGCATTTTTGTGTTCTATTTTCAGATCAATCCAGCAGATACATCTTCAACGAGTGTTAAAAGTAGGTCCAGTGTCAATTCACCAAGGGTTGAGGGGGTTGGATTCATCATGTGGACCCATATGCACATGCACAAATGTCCCTTAGCAGAAAATTGTTGATATGCACATGTAGTATGTAAATGAAAAGCCCATGTGAGCCCACCTGTGATCCCATCCCCTTCCAACACCCATTGCTTAACCACACTGCCCTGCGGGGCTTGTTCCCCTCTTTCTCACTGTGTGTGAAATGGTCACCTGATTGACAACTCTACGGGAACAAATGGCAAAGTATGAGGGCCCCGCGTAAGTGATCATTGCTCAAGGATATGGGGAGTATGGGAATGTTCATGCATGGATAAGAGCTACCACAAAAATCAGCCTAATTGGAGTCCGCACAGTGTATATTATTTAAAGAAGAAGGGTGGGTTGAATCAAATATAGAATTGAATGCAATTCAAACAAGTTTCAAATTGGACAGAGTTCAATCGGAAGTATGGGGATGTGTCAATGGAGTAAGTGTGAGGGGGTTGGGTTCCAAACACAGTGATGAGAAAAAAGATAAATCCATTTCAAAGATTAGAGTACATTCAAAGAATGACAATTCCAGTAACAACAAACATCACAGAGACGACATGGACAGAGATATCCAATTCAAAGAGTGAGTCTATCCAAAGATAGATCCATTTCAAACTTACATGTCGAGCAAGAATATAGCAAAACTGCTTCTTTTGTGTCAGGTCATCACAAGATGTAAATACTTGTTTTATATTCTGCAAGATGCAGATGGAAATGTGTAAGCACTAAATTGCAAAAATGTTAACCACCCCATGAACTATGATTGAAGATCAAATTGAAGGGACCTGTATGTTATCCTGGAAGAGTGCAATACGAAGTGCACTTGTGTACTCCTGGAATTTGTGATAAATTAGATATGCTATATCCAGTACCACCATGTCATCTGGTCCTGGAAGGTAGCTGCAAGAGCTCAGATTTAAAATCATTAGCCTCAGATCTGGAAAGAGAGAATTGCAGGCCAAGCAAAGTCACCAGCACCATCTCTGGTGTCTGAAATAAAATGTGTTGAGATAACAGGTTGACAACACCAACAATCAAAAAAGGAAAGCTTACATTTGTGCAGTCATATTCTACCATCAAAATTGTTGATACAAAAAACTATAATGCAAATCCAAGCAAAAAAATAATACTTCTTTCATCATTGTATGCTGGGTTTTCACGTCTTTTTTAGATAAGCTTTTAACAAAATTTCATAAAGGCTCTGTCTAATTCAAGAAAAAAGTACCAGCCAATTGAATCACATATCCTTCTGGAATATGAAACTTACTTCCAGATAAAAAGCAGTGTAGTGGTCACAAGACTCACAACCAATATATTGAGGAACTCGAGCATTTATTCCGGTTAAAAAAAAAAAAAAAACTTGTGCATTCATTTTTCGAAAGGGATTACTGCATATTTGATGTTTGTAGAGGATACAAAGAATTCTATTCATTACTAGGAATAAGCAACGCCTGCACTGAGTAGTCTAAACATTATTTCTCCAATTCCAATTATCACATTCACAGGCTTTTTTTCCACATGACATAGATGAATATAATCATACAATTGCTTCTGGGAAGATTTTTTTTCCTTTTCTTTTGAAAGTTAAATACAAATGAAACAATGTTTTCTTCATTGCATCATCCCAAAAACAGACATCAAATAAAAACAGCACTAAATGGAAATGAGGAAAGAATAAGTGGGATGCCAAAAGACTTATAATCTTCATAAACTGACACAGAAGTGCTTACCTTGCAGCGCTGGTAAGATACAAACATGTTCGTTTATAATTTGTAGAGTCAACTTGATCAACTAACATATCTAGATCCTCAACCTGGAGACAGAACAAAGGTTACACTAAACAGCTCAATCACAGGAGAGAGAGAGAGAGAGAGAGAGAGAGAGAGAGAGAGAGAGAGAGAGAGAGAGAGAGCACCTCCATTAAAAGATCTACTGCTTCAGGTTCAGCATTATGCTGTAGCATAAAGACAAAAACAAATCAATATCAAACAAAGAACTTAACACTAAGATGAACACCTAAACTGTTAGATGAATTTATCATACAAGTTGCAAATCTACCCATTATACCTCGAAACATCCTTGGATGGAAAGAAACAATATAAAAGTGTACCTTCATGTGGAAGGCAACAATTTGTTGCACCAATTCCATCAAATCATCAATTGGGGCCTCTTCAATCTGCTGTCGAGTAAGAAGAGGATGTATAATACAGTCATTAGGATTTAAGATTGGCAAGATGGACAGGAAAAATGAAGAATGATTCCTATGGTTGACAAAACAGAGCAGGTTAAATCATCATATGTAAAGCGTGCACCGGCCCAACCTGTCGTTTCGCAAACTCATGTGAAATCTCACCAGCAAGATTCCTGATGATAACAAGTTAGTCATCAGAGAAAGTAGGTTTAAGTCCACATCATATAAAAGAACTTTTACAGTGTCATTTGTGTTTACTTTCTTATTAATGTGATATTGTTCCAAATAAGAAAAGGGTCCATATGGGAATAATAGAATTACAAAAATCAAGAACTAAAATATTTGGGCGAGACTAAGAAAGAAAACGGTGCTTGGGAATAGACGATGAAAGCAGCCAAGCACATTACATCGATATAAGGGAGGAAGGGCACATTACTGGTAAATTTGAAATAGACGTATCACTTCATGCAACAGAACAAATAATACTATGAAGATGTGCATACCTTGTGCAAGCACAACTATGAATAAAAAAGTGGACAACAAGAAGAGAACCATTTTTCGTTACATGTCTACAAGGGAGCTGTTTCTGTTAGACAACTAACATCAACACCCTACTCTCCAGATTAACCTCTAGATGTAAGCATCAATTTCAACACCCTACTCTCCAGGTTAACCTCTAGATGTAAGCATCAAGTGAGAAGATATGCCCAAAAGTATGATACCCCACATTGCACCTTGTAGTTGTCACATAAATTTCAGTGGGTACATTCTTCTTAGAGAACTCAGTTTATCCCATGGATCCATGTAAGTTCTCATGATCTAAGGCTCCCAAGGAGTAGTTATATTTCTTTTTTATCAAAGCAGTAGTAACAAAAGCAAATCCGCTAACTGACGAAATACTTTATCAATGACCCAAATATCCCATTCTGTTCCTCTGTTTTAAACAGTATTCCATTCTGTTCTTTAAGTTTGGGAAAATCCTCACCTTACATATTCATGGCCCCATGAACCAATTTCTCCTTTTGAACCCAACAACCTGTATTTTAAACTTTCCTGCAAAAGAATTATATAGGGATAATTAGATCAACTGATACACCCTAACTATACGGAGGGATAACAAAAATAATCAATACAGAGGAAAAAGGAGAGATTGAAATGCCAACCCAACAGGGAAGGGCACTTTATGACAATAAGTTACAAATAGTAACTTGCCCTAGGCTGTAGCTTCAGCTCAGCTGGTTAGGGACCCCAAAAAACGTAACCTCTCCCATCAATGGTGGAGTACCTCTATCAAAGAGTAACAGATAACAGCAATAACATTGCAAATTATAATAGTGGACCTGTAATAGTGCCCCTTGAAGGAAAAAATACTTTGGCAACAAAAAAGAATGGTTACATGTAAAAAGAAACATGGAAAATCAAAGAGATCAATAATGAAGGTAATGGAACCTCAACCCATACCGGAAATACTAAGATTATACTATGTTGATGCCTTCTAAACTAATACTTCCCCCCTTTGTGCAAATGTCAAGTTAGGTAGATCCGCCAACTTGTCAAAATTACATAGTAGATTGTGGTTTTTTGTTCAGAAAGATTAATGCAAGGGTTGTAATTTTTTTTGCATAGGTACAGATGTGTACAGTAGCTCATTCAACAGATGATCACTAAAATTAATGAAAGGCAAAGAAATGTTTTTTCTCCTTTCCCCCCTTGAGAATTTCCGAGACTAAAAATAACATAAGCTAGGAAAGTCTATAATTAGGCAGTCCCCTTCAAATAACAACAGGAAATTAACAACCAATTATCTTGATGCCATCATTGAACAAAATCATTGACAGAGGAAAGAGAGCTTATTTTGCATACCCGTTCCCCTTCTGCAGACATAGTCAACGCCAAGACTGAGAGTATGTCAGCCAGGTATTTCTGTTATTCACAGTACATAATGATCAGACTTGTGAATTTGAGAAAAAGAAATGTTGGAAATTGCAGTTCTCAAATTAGATAGCATGTACCTTCAGCTCTGAATCAGTCATTGTTTCATAGTATGCCTTAAGAGTTCCGTAATGGGGGCGGAGGAACTTCAGAGGTTTTGGCACAGAGGTCATAGAGCTTGTTGATGTGCGAATCTCTTGCCTATGGAATCATTCAAGGGAAAAGGGGACAAAATCATGCATTCATATACTAAATCTGTACCGGTGCAAATCGGCACAAGCATTGCACACAGCAAGGTAAGGAAGTTTGTTGTCTACAAGTGAACTAGGAGTGTCAACCGGCACATTGTTGTGATACTACAGAATTTTATCACAACGATGTTGCAATACTGTCACATTGATGGGCTCCAACAAATACCTGTACATCATACCCAATGTTGTACATAGAAAACAAGCCAAAAGTTATTAACATCGAGACCCAAAGCATCATGCTTTAGGCCCCAACTAGGTTTATTCAGTTAAGCTTCCGTAGATCCTGCCAACTTATGCCTGATTAGTTCCATGAATAAAAAATTTCAGAGACTTTGTCTGGGCATAAGGCAACACATTGAAATTTGATATCAAAATGATTGCATAAACAAGTGATCATCATAGATTCCTTTCTCTTCACATGCAAATTTTCATAGCTTGTGTTTGTGCAGAATACCAAATATTCATATTTTAAGACTGCACCACGACAAAGGGTCCATTTGTTTGGTTGGTTTCGAATTCCTATGAATTATACGCATTGCCTTCCTGTGAAAGATGCTAGACTGAAAAGGTAAGTAAATACCCACAGACTGCCATCAAACAGTCTCCCCTTTGGAGAAAAAAGATTACCCAGCAATCATCCCAGTAAATTAAATTCTAGACAAGTAAGAATCACATCTCCATCTTCACCCCATATCCTTCACTCCTCACTTTAACATTCCTCCCTTAGAACCCACATTCTTTGGGATTGAAAAGAGACTCGTATCACGCACTCTCACCCCCTACAAATGGGCGTTGGTGTTCCTAACCAGCCGAGCTACAGCCCGGACCTCACCCGCTTTAATATGAACTCTTCGGAATTCCATATGAAGTATGGAAACTGGACCCAATGATTCATAATAAAGCGGTCTCTATCCAGTCCCAGGGCAGTAGTGCGGCTAACTAGGGGCACCAAACACCCCCTTTGGGATGCGAGAGTGCCTGAGTTCGAGTCCTCTCTGGCGAAAAAAGGGGTTTCTAAGTCTATCAAAGGAATACTGTAGAGGTGAGTAGTGAGAGGGTCAAAGGTAGAATTATCTAATTTTCTACTGTTACGCATGGGTAATCGTTCCCTATCAAAGGGGAGATCATCTGCGGATCTTCGCCTTTTTTTTTTGCTACTACTTCCCATGGAATGCATTGCTTTCAAATCCTAGAAATTCAACACCAGCTTAAAACAACCCAACCCTGAGATAATTGTTCTGTGAAATCATTACAGAATATCGCAAAGCTACGATTTTTACTTGTACAGGTGTTGAAAAAAAAAAAAAAAACATCAAATTGCGACAGCCAATCACCTCATGCTCTCAAGAGCGAGCTTCTGAACACCAGGATCTGGATCTTGAACCCTCTCGACATAGAGCTCCAGCTGCTGCTTTATAGCAAGATCCTCTTCCGACTGCAATTCTTTCCAATATTGCATGAACAAAAGAAAAACAGATAGCAAAATCGATAAAAAGAGAAATCTTTGGAAGAAGGAATTACCAGATCTTCGTCTTTCTTCTCGTCTCTTTTTTTCTTGGGGTCCTTTGAGGGGACTTTGACGGACGCCTGCTCCAATCCGCCATTGCTGTTGGGGTTTGGATCGGAAGCCATTGCAGGTGGATTGCTTGTGTTGGATTGGAGATAGAAAGAAAGAGAGAGGAGAAAAACCCTAGAAGATGAAGTGCTGCTTAGGTTTTTTCAGTAGAAGAAGAAAGGCTATGAAAGTGATTTGGGATTGCTTGAAGGGGGGGCATGCTAGTATGTAGCGGGCTTTATATAGGCACACTAATCCGGATCCGACTCGGATCCACTAACAAAATATTGGAGTTTGCTTTGGGCTTGATTTTCTGGCCATATATATATATATATATATATATATATATATATTTTCGGGTTTCGAGTCCTTTATGCTAGAATAATCCCTATGAGTGTAGGAGAAAAGGCCGGATAAAATTCTCCTGTAGCCCTAGTGTGGTAGTATAGCTTCGAACCCACAACCTCCAAGTGCAAATCGTGGTCCAACTGAGTTATTATCCCTTAGTGTTCTGGCCCTATAGTTAGATATGAGGAAGGAGTCCTGATCCCTCGCATATATTACATTGTAATTGTATAATGCATGCCTGAAACTCCGGCGTGGGGCCTATATAGATAATTATGACAATTTAAGATGAATCTCATTTCCTCCAGTTACATATCTTCAGATTTCACTTTAATGAAAATAGGTACCATCGTGTGATTGAAAATGTGATTGGGCACTGATGTGGCATTGATGTTGGCAAGGCATTAATCATGTTTTCGTCATTTGCTCAATTGGAAGGTGCTACCCAATCCTATTGAACTAAATTTTGAGGATAAGTTGCCTGGATGAGATTCATCTTGAACGGATATTATAAACTTCACGGGCTCCATGATGGAGTTCTACACAATTCCCATATAATAGCTGCAACAGGGAATCCGTACTCGAAGACTTGTTTGTATGGGGGTTTTATGAATTGCCCAAATGTTGTCGCCCATCCTTTTAAATAAAAGTTTGAGTTTAAAGTATACTACATTCTGAACAAAAAAAAAAAAAAAAAAACAACGGCTAGATTTAGGTTTGGGCTTTATTTTTTGGCCCAGAAATTAAGTGAATGGTATGGCCCTTTGTATGATTAGACCGACCCACTCTCTCTGTTTCAATTTTGAGAATTCTTGTTGGGGGTTTATGCAGTACCCAAATGTTATCACCGAATTCCAATTAACGAATGTGTTCTATAGGTTTGTGCTTGATTTTCTGGCCTAAGAGTTAAGTGGATGGTCTATCCTTTTATGTTTAGAGCTCAGCCTAAATAAAGAGCCTAATTGTTTACAAGAATTCTCCAAACGTTGTCCCCAACCTAATCGAGTCCAAGTTAAATATCTATTTGGTCAACTGGAAAGCCTTTTTGGAAAATTCACTTTCCCTCGAGAGTTTCCCTCGTTGGAAGAGAATGCTTAAAGATAGCTATTTTGGTGAGGTTTTTTATTAATGCAATGATTAGTTCCATAGAGACCTCATGTTCTATTATGGGCTCTGCAAGCATTCTTTATCCCATTGGGACTTCTATTATGATCCAAGATGAAGGTCTACTTGTTTGGTGTGTATAGAATTTTGAGTCCAACAGACTGAGAGCATGGCTTTTAGCCCTGTAGTGGGCCATTTGGAGGGTTGGGACTTGGGAATGAGTCATTTTGAAGAAATCTAAACAATTGCCCTGAAAATTATATTTAATGCTACAAGCATGATGGGTGATTTGAAGGCATCCAATACTGCTAAGATGTAAATTAAGAGTGTATGAGTTGAGTCTCCAAAATAGCCAAAAAAGAAGGGGCTGAAAAGGTCATATATAGCGCTTCAACAATATTTGTGATCAAATATCTATGAATTAATTTGTAATTCTCCCAACTTAAACTACTTGTACATTTGGTTAACTATTTGCGTAAGTTTGAACTTTTCTAAATATATTTAGTTAAATATTCGTATACAAATCTTACATGGTCTACTTATATGATATTAATGACATTTGAATTACCAAAACATCATGTCAAATCTTAAGATTAAGATGAGCCTGCCAAACCAACATGATCATGATAAATAGATTCACATGATAGCCACTAAACTAGGAGTCCGGATCACCTATCGCATTTGTTATACCTTCACCATGAATGGATCAATAATATTCCGCCACGTAATTAAAAAATTTAGGTGATTTTTGAAGTTTAAAATGCTTAAATCGGATGAAAGAGAATCACCTAAAATTTTGGATGACGTGACAAAATATTATTTGTCCACTCACGATAAATATATAACAAATGCGATAGGTAATTCGGACTCTACCAGCTAGATTCAACTGATATATCCACTATTTATGAGATGAACTGGTGAAATATGTGAAAAGTGGGTTCTATGAAATAGTGGATGAGTTGAATGTGCCGGGTCACATGAATAAAGAAACAAAGGGTGGGCGTGGGTAACGAGTTGCTTATTGTAGATCCCAGTAAAGTAAAGGAAAGAAGAGGAACAAGATATCCATCTAGTGGATATCAGACAGATGGCAAGATGGATGAACACTGGCATAAGGAGTTGTTTGCTGTAGATCCTAGTTAAAGGAAAGAAGGACAAGAAATTCATCTAGTGGATATCAGACAGCAGATGGCAAGATGGATGAACACCATCATCCTTTATCATGTAGAAACATATATAACAGGTTGTTGGACGATATTTCACCTACTGGGTCCCACTCAGATGGTTGAATCTAGTAGGTCCATTGAATCTAGTGGGTCCCATGTTAATAACATAAGGAGTATATGATCTCTGATCTAGTAGGTCCCACTTAGATGAGTGTATATGTATTGATTCATGGATACGAACGATTTGCGATACGATTTCGATTTTAAAAACTATGTACAAGCTTGTGAAGGAATATTGCATTTGTGATATTTAACTCAAAGCAAGGAAAGCTTTTCTCCACTGACTTAAGAAAATGCCCTCCACATTCCTCTCCCCAATGCCCTGGGCTTTTCCATCCATTTTCATCTCAATTAAGTTTGTAAACTGTCTCTAAGCCTTCCCTCCCCAATCCCCTAATTTCTCTCAAATCGTTACAAAAATTGGCTTTGACTCCTTTCCTCTTCATCTTTGCAATGTGCAAATTAATATGCATTCCATGTGATCGTTGGTTTGCTTTTCATAGTGTCGTCATGCAAGTTCATATGTGGGAGTGTGGAATTTGAATGAAGACCAGGTTTTTTTACTACTTCATGTGAGACATGTTTAAACACAGGAAAATATTACAGTCTAATTTAAAAGGCTAATACATTGTGAGACATGTTTCGCACTAAGATGATAATATCGAATAATTATTATAGAATTTTTAATATAATCTTGATTGTTATCTCTCTATTTTAGCTCTCAGGTAATCAACATCATCTTATTATCAGAGATAACAAAATATTTTCGATTCAATTTTGAATGCTATTTTTCCATTTTGATTTTTACTGGATCCCATATCAACCTATTACTATATATTATATGCGAGAATTGATCATTTTGGTATTTTTTTTAAATTTGAATCAGGGCAGACACTAGCTCATCACATGAGAAAAAAGATTCGAATAGATATTGTAAATATTAAATCCACCAAACTGAATCAATAAAATAAAAACTAAAAAATATAGAAAAATAGGATGGCGATGGCCCACATTAAGTCGCCTTCTCCTCCTCCTCCTCCTCCTCCTCCTCCTCTTGCAATTGCAGGCAATGGATGCAATTGTTATTGCTGATTGTGTTATATTCTTTCTTAAACTTGAAAGCTGAATCGCGCTAACAGGGAAAAAAAAAAAAAACTCATCTTGCTCCTCCTTCACCCACTTCATCCTTTTCACAGTTTCCACACATCACAGGTATTGAGCATAAAGGCCTCAGTTTTTTTTTTTCCTTATATCTCAATGATTGGTTTGGAGTTTTTGGTTGTTTTACGGGGCTTGTGACAAGCCGGTTTCTGGTTTTGCAGCGGCATAGGACAGGAGGAGGATATGCTAAGTTTGTGGAGTTTCTTCATATTCCATAGAAAGATTTACAGATTTTTATGTTTTAATGTGGTTGTTGTTTTTATGTTAGATCTGTTGTGCTTGCAACTTGGGCTACAAAAGAGATACATGAATCAAGGAGTGGAGAGTGTAGATCCTCAGATGGAAATATGATCCCAGTAGTATAGACCCTTTGAAAAAGGTCCTTTCTGCTTCATGGTCATAATTTTTTTTCTTCTTTTTTTGAACAATATGTTCTCAGTGGAAAGTCACTGAACTAAAGTGAAGGTGCCATTTTCCCCACAAGAGTTTGATAAATAAATTCATTTGGGCCTTTGGCATTTGTTTAAAAGTAAGTCTCTTACAAATTATGGCAAAACAGGATATGGTTGTAGTGATTTTCTCCTCTATCCATGCTTATTTGGAAAACTAGAAATGCGGCTAGATTTGATGAAAAAATGTTCTCCTAACTTGTATCAAGAAGGCTTCTTTGGATCTAGCTAAAATCAACTCCATATCAATTGTCCAAAGCTTTCCTTGGTCGAGCATTGGTCAGTTGCAGATCACTTTTCTTCTCTACTATAAGGCCAGGGGCACAGTTAGATTATAGATATTGTCTCAAATCACATTCAGATGAAAAGTTTAGTCAGAATTTTTGTTATCTACTCCATGTCAGGAAGATTTTTTTTATATAATAATGTTTTTTAGAGATAAGGTTACATAAAACCAACCCAACTCACTTTCTCTATCTAACATATCAAATTCAGTTTACCAAATTGGTTAAAGAAACTTGAAACAAAGCACAGTAACTTTATTTTTGTATGAAGAAAATCATGTCAAATCACTAGAGACATGCTATAGACTTTTATCTCTTTTTTTTTTTTTTTTTAATGCATTGGTCTTAATTTCAATGGCCTTGACAGCGAACATCCAATGTCATATATCAATTTCACAGTATGGTGAGATTCGGCATTAGCCTTTGATGCTGTGAAAAAAATTACGTTCGATCTCTTTTACGGCACAATAGCATGGACAAAACATCATTTGTAAACACAGATGGAGGGTATGAGCATCATTATCTGGCATGGAAGTATTGACAAAAAGCCAGCAAGCAAGGATATGAGAATTCGCTTTTCAGTATTTTTTTCCTTTTTCTGTTCACTGATTTTCAATGTTTGAACTTAGAGGTGTCCAACTTCTTGGATGAGATTATTTATTTATTTCTATAAGGTGGATGAGATTAGTTTCTAATTAATTGAGTTTGAGCCATCTCCTACAGAGAGAGCGCTTTGAACCTTACTCAATCTAATGACTTTTCATCTCAGTGTTCTTTTTTTCAAAAAGTAGTTGTAAGTGCTTAAAAATTATGGACTTTGTTAAGTAGGATTTGCTGTAAAGCTTTTGGAAAAGACAATAGTTCATAAAGCCCGAAAATGAAAGAAGAAGGTTAGAGGCCCTGATTGTAGTTAGTCGAAGGCATTCCGACGCCTAAGTTAGTTCAACAACTCAACAAAGGGTGAATGAGTGGAGAAGAAGGGAGAGCTATGAGTGTATTGTGTTTTTATACATTTGGTGGTTTTACCTCGTGCATATATATATAGACGATGGTCACCTTAGATCTCTCTTTGGTGGAAATAGGGGGAGGTACTGTCCCATTGAACCATACTTCGTTTTCTTAGTGGAGGTAGGTGGAGGTAATGTCTCATCGGACCATACCTTGACCTTCTGCATGGTTGCTGATGTGACCGTCGGATATGGACAACCCCTTATCTATATCTAGCGCCCATCCTATCTGTCAGCACGTTCTGCAACGTAGCCGTACTTTTATTAATGTTGATTGACATATAGTATCCATCTCGGTCAACCGAGCTGAGGGAGATACCGAAGTCAAGTACAACCTTATTTGTTTACGCATCTCGACACTATTGCCAAACTGCACAGGGTTGGTATCATTATCGAGCTTTATAGGACCGAGACAAGATCAACTGGTACTTTTACCGAAACTAGATCAAGTCCGGCATGAAGTGGTACTGCTACCGAGCTTCGAGAAACCGAGATCAAGATAAACCTAATTGGTACATTTACCGAAATCAAGGCTTATCTCGGCATTATGGAAATCCCCCCCCACAATAGCTATGAGCTATTGTTGATCTTATATTGAAAATCTGAAACTCAATCTTGGGTGCCATTTGCAACAGGCTTGTAGGCATTTCAAGCGAAAAAGGCCCGTAGGTATTAGTTGTCTGAGATGAGGTACAAATTATTTTGATTGTACTGATTGTTATATTTCTGTAAGGTGGATGAGATTAGTTACTAATTGACTGAGACAGAGATTAGCTTTTATTGTTTGAGTGCTGTAAAAACTCATTGAGACGTTTTATTTTTCTTTTCCATTGAAATTAATGTATTGATTGCATGTTAGCAGAAATATATATATATGCACCCAAAAAATATGCATCTCTCTCTATAAATCGTGTTGCAAATGTCATTTGTTGCACGTTTGCTAGTTACCTCATGAAACGAGAGCTTTTAAAATAAAAATTATCAAATACACTAATTGTAAATAAGAATTTAAAAGTTCGAGCTTTTGTTTTAAACCTTAATCTAATGTGCTCTTATTAATTAAATTGGGGTTTCCAATTGATATTTGGCTCAGCCAAATATCAAAGCATCTGGTCTATCCTAGTCCTCAAACCAGTGGCCAGAAAACAGGTATGTCTTTATCACTTGAATCACTAATTCCAGCAGGTATACATACCAAGCGTTACATACAGCTGAAATAAAAATGCATGAGAACTCTAGTCATCTTTTAACTGTTTTCATAAATTTTACAACCTCAGCATACTTTTTTTTTTTTTTTTAGGAAACCTGAGCATACTTAAAAGACAGTTTCAGAAGCATATTCTACCACACATCCAACTCCAAGAGCCAACAGCTCTCCTCACTCTCAAAATATAAACAGACTGACATCCAAGTGCCTGAATATTCTACTCCACTACCGCCATTAGATCGCTTGCTCGACAGAAACAGTACCTTGCATCTTTCCCCAAATCCACCTGTATGTAAATATAATGACACATTAGAAAGGTATCATAAAGCAGCCTATTACAAGCCATCAAACACCATATAGGAGTTGTTTATCAAGAACATTGCAATGTTATAGGACCAGTGAAACATCATTACACGTGGCCCACATGACTATCTATAAAAGAAAGCTTTGGGGCAGTTTTGGTTTTGAGACAACCATCCTATGTCTAAGCCTTTTGATGGGCGAACTCTGGTCGGTTTGTTTGGTGATGAGCTAAACTGTGTCCCAATAAAATTTTCCAATGACTGTTTTGTGCTACCCATATTTTCTATGTATTAAATAAGACATCAGGTTAGTACTCCCAAGTCAAGTATGCCCTCTAAATAGTATATTCATTGCATTGTTTTTCCTTTTTAGTGGAAAGGCTTTACATTCAAATCTTAAGATAAGTGTCACTCTCACCTCATAAGCCTTAACATCCGAGAAAAGGACCTGCAACTAAAGCATGGTTAGCCTCTTTTTTATAACAAACTCAATAGCAAAACACCAAATCCTTCACATTTATACGTGAAATGGAAGAGAATGGCATAAAATATGCAATTACGCCTTTTGAATCCATTTTAATTTGTAGTATCCAGCCCACTGCCCACGAAGAGGCAAATTCCTGATATTCAGTGGTTTCCTTTACCTTTGTCCCAGCTTTCACTCCACCAACTTCAGCACCAACTGACAAGACCTATTTAATAGATACATGCAACTTGATTAAAAATTACTCTCTACAGCCATTAACATGACAGGCTTTTCAAATTGTTGCTCACCTCTCCCATGAGACAACGATCAAAGTTAACAGCTATTGCAGGCAGCAACACTCCACCTGTTGATTTCTGTACCACAATATTTCCTTCATTAGTATTATCACCGCCTGTAAAGGTCCAGAAGAGCATGTAATAATGGTATCTCTTGGACATCCAATACTGCAGTTTATGTACAACTACAATTTATATGTTTCTAGAATTGCAAATTATATAATTGGACACACCCGTCTATGGTAAGATGACATCAGTTAGACAACTAATTCTTCACAACAGCTGCTGGAATTGCAGATCATATTTGTTTTGCACATGCCTATGCCTAATAAGCCAAAACCGATATACACCACCACAGAGCCAGCCCACACTCAATGTAAAAAATTAGTGCATCTTGCATTTGTAAACTGTATAGTCACATATGAGGGTAAGCAGTAGGTTATTTTGTTAGTATATTGTTTACAAAACACAAATTCGTGTGTGAGTTGTCTAGCAGCTATCACATGCTACATTCTTTACCACTCTCATGTAGGTAGTAAGTTACAGTAACCACTTTTGGGTAGTTATTTCTGAATTAATTAGTCTATGCAATTGTCATTGTACTTGGAGATATGAATGAAGAATTGCAGTCCTCCAATTTGTGTGTTGTGTGTGTGTGCAATTAAGTGAGAACTTGTGTGAAATCATATTACTTGGGTAGAATACCGCCATTCCAATTTTCTGTTACAGCCATGTATTCTTTAGTCATACTTGAGTTGCATTCAAATGAAGAAAGGTATACACAGATCAGACCATGAGTTCAATCCTAGCATACTTATAAACAAATAAATACATATAAAAGGCCCCATCAGTCAATTAAACATGAAGATAGATCATATGCACTCAAGAAAGAAACATCAATCAGTCAAAAAGCTCAAAAGAACTAGTTTAAAGCAAGTTGTCATGGCAATTAAACATGAAGATAGCTCAAAATATGTGGAAGTAAAGTAGCAGACAAGAGCTTGTGGTGCAGTGGTAGGTGCTCACTATTGCAACTTTGAAGTTGTGAGTTCAACTTCAAGTCATGTTAGCAATGTAAAAAAACAAAAAAAACAAATACGAGGAAGCATTCAAACGACAAATTCCTACACTCAGTGTTCAAATGTCATTCCTACCTATCGAAAGATCAAACCTTTTGGGCGCATTCTTCATGATATCATGCATGGATCAGATATATCATGGCCAATTACTCGCAATAAAAAAATGTGGGTGATTCTTCCACAATGGAATCTGATAAGTGAGCGTTGAGTAATTGCCTCCAGAACTACTCCTTTCTGAAGAAATTATCCATTAATATAATGAGTCACCCGTTCTGTTGACATGGACACATCTGAGATCATCAAATGCTTCGGAGTACTCTATTCAATCCATTTCCTTCTTCTTGCTGCAAGACATCTCGTCCATAAACATCTTTACTTAGTTTTCTGAGCCTCTAGTGAGTTACAAAAAGAGTTAGAAAGGATGAAATCATGATGATTCAAATCACACATGATTGATTTGTAAAAACTTCTAGATGGCTAGTTGCTCTGATAACAATTAGGATTTGAAGAAATATGGTGTTAAATTGCCCTTTCGATCCTTGAATGGCCTAAGATTTTATAAGAACTAACTTAGAAATCCACTCTCTTAGTGCATAAATAACTAACCAAGTTCTGCACCAATGCACGAGTCAAAAGTATTCATGGTTCATGGTGTTTACTATTCCCAATTCAAATCAAATGATATTCCAATGACTCATATTGATGATAGAAATCAAATGAATAAGCAAATGGTTTGTACCATCCGGGATTTGAAGTTTTCCTGCTCACAATTTAGACAACAAAGAATGGAACCCATTAAAAAAAATTAATTTTGGAATCTCCTTCTTTCTTCTCAGAGAAAAGGCTGCATCTGCTTTTTCTTTACTTCATTGATAAATGATAATATTACAGTCAGTATTCATATTAAACACCAAGTACAGGTATATATCCAAAAGGGCCCAAGTTCTGCACTGTCTCCAGGATTGGCATACATAGTTCAACCCCCCAAATTTTTTTTTTTTTGTAAAACACTAGAAATGCTCTCATGAGTAATGAAACCTACATACAATATCAGATATTTGCCCAAGACAGATATTATATAAGAACATCACACCTTTGGCAACTCCTCTAGACGAATCAGGACGTTATCTGCTTGTGGGACCACCTGGAAGTGAAAGAAGGGAACTAATGCCATGAACTTCATGTAAAAGACCAGAAAGTAAAAACCCACTAAGGAAAGTAAATCCAAAGCAGACCTTGGAGGGTTCCCATTTTTGGGCCACTGCATTGATTCTAAGTGCATGTTTAGGGAGACCTGTCAGACCCAGATGCCAAAAAAATTAAAGAACAAGGATTAGAGAAGGAAGAGAAAATCAGTGAAGGCTAGAAACTACCGACCTTGGAAAGGTGGTGATGAGGTTGAGGCGGAGAGAAAACAGGGATTGGATACTGCAGTAAAAATAAAGTTAGAAGCCATGGATAAGAGCAGAAACAGAGGATATGCTTAAGCAGGGGTTGGAATTTTGTTCACCATAATAATGAGGGAGAGATGCTACTTGTCCTGAACATGGGACCGATTCATGTACCGGTCCCAATGTTCAGGGCAAATATCATGATATTTGCCCTGAACATTGGGACCGGTCCATGAATCGGTCCCAATTGTTCAGGCCAAATAGACTTTTTCATAATGAGGATAGCGGTGGCATAAGCATCGGGAGCAGCTGAAAACTTGTTGTTTTCTGTTTTTTTCTGCTGCAGTGTGCATTGTCACCTGTGCCAGTGTAAAAGTGGGCCCCACCAGGTCTGGCCAACTGGTTAATCCGGTTCAGACAAATGCAGCCTTGCATTTATTTTATGAGCCCAGTTGGGATATCCATACAAACATAAGGGCTCCACTGTAGAGTTTACCTCACTTCACTAGTAAAGTGAATTTCCCAAATAGATCATGGAAAGTGTTCTCTGCACTCTACAGTCTAATGAATCCCTGTGGGACATGATGGTGAATCAAGAGGGGGTGGAGGATGGTCTCAGCCTTTGTGATGGTTCCAATCTGTTTGGCCATAGAGCGCTATGCACATGAGAATATATTTTTTCCCATCTTCCACTATTCCTTCCACAATAGAAAAAGGCAATTTTATGGACTTCCACTTTTGTTTTCCATAAAAAAAAAATCCTGTGTTTGAAATTTGAATGTAATGGACCAAACACATTGAGTTCCATTTACTTTTACATGATCCAAAAGCTAGGATGTCTTTTTTGGATCCAAAAACCATTCCCTCAGTCCATGCTTTATAATATAATCAAACCCCAAGTCTACCTGTTTAAGATCTGAACCCAAATTGGTATCCAGGTCAAGCTTGAGGATTATCAAAATCCAAATCGAAACTTATCTCTCCAACTTTAATCTACAAGTAGCAAAACACGTCCGTGCTTGGATTAGAAATGGTCCTTTCTTTCTATTGTCCCCAACTGTTAGAATTCAGATCCAAACTGCTCAAGAACTTTGGGTGGAAAATTAAGATCCAGGCCCAGCTCTTCCAGCCCAAATCCCTGCTCACCCCATCAATAGCCAAATACAGTTCATATCTTCTTTTCCTTCCTTTGTTTTTTGTCAGTCCTACTTTTGAGGTGATGGGATTCTTCTGGGTCTAGTGTACTGAAAAGACTCCCATTTACTGGAGCGAGTTGGGAATTCCCACCTTTTTTTCCTTATCTGATCAGCTGGCAGCACCTTAACGTTTGAAAAATGCACTCTCAGGCTCTCAGTCTCCCGGATCTTTTTGTTTAATAGAAAAGATGGTATATGCCACCTCAATCAACGGCTACTTGGGACCACTGTCTTCACTTTCTGTATTTGTTTCTGGGAACACTTCATCATTCCATTCACATCCTTTTCTGGGTGAAAACCCAAAAAAGCAAGCTCCAACACCACACTCATTGAGGTAGAAGAAGAACAACTGACAAACCCATCTTCCACATTTGATCTCTGGTTGGTTCTCTCTTTTTTCACGCTCAGTTGTCTCTCAAACACACCCATCTTTGCAGAAGAGCTCTAAGAAGAAGAAGAAGAAGGCCTTTACTGATATTGGGGCTTTGGCTATCTTTGCATTCTGCCCCTACTTTGTTCAGAAACAAACCCATTCAAGCAGGAGAGATAAAAAGCAGCCTTTTTACACTCCATTAGTTTCTTTACCACAAAAACACATCCAAGTGGAACTAAATTGGGTTGGTGATAATGGTGATGTTGAAGCTCTTTTGCTGGAAGCATCTCATCCTTTACATCTCACTCCTCCTAGTAATGGCTTCTGCCAAAAACCATGGTATGCTTTCCCCCTTTTATGCCTTGATTTATTATATAAACAGACAATGAAGTAGCTTCCTTTGTTTTTGTTCTTCTCCTGTTCTGTTATGCAGCTCTGTAGTTAACTAGACTGGTGGAGTTTGCTTCCAGTTGAGCTGGAATAGAAGCTTTAAGATTAGATTGATTCAAGCTTTTGATCAGCCACAGGAATCTTTATATTTTATGATTAGGGCTTAGATATACTTTCCAGTGAATAGCTGAATGATATGTTCTCATTGCTTAAATTCAGCTTGAATGCCACATACAGATTAAGTGGACCTGACTTAGGGTGATCTTGAATGTACCCAATTGTAAGTGGTCTCTGTTGGAAATAGGTGGGCCTCGTGGAGAGATTTTCAAAACTTTTGACCCACTTGACTCAGGAATCAAGTGCCCATAAGGCCACAAATCATATCTAGGATGCAATTCCTCTGTCTCATAAATCATGTACAACAATATATTCTATCTAGAAGATAGAAGAACAACAACAATTCAGCAACCAAAATAATCCACAATTAAGGTAGAAGCAGATTATACCTTTGGAGCCTGGTTGTGCTCTAATGGAGAAGAAGACTTGCTAGTTGAAGAAACTCTTTGTTTGTAAGCAACTTAGGATCTCCAAGACCTCTTAGTCTTCCACGCTATGACCCATATCAGATCACTTTTCTCAAGAAGACTGATGGAAACTTCAAGAGAAAATCCTTCAAAAAACTCAAGGAACTAGAAGAGAACTAGAAGAGCAAGAGAGATGTGTAACTCTTGCACAAAAGGGGGCTGGGCGTGAAATCCAAGAGTGTGTACATCCCAACCCCTTGCTCTCCTTTTATAGCTTTTAAACAACCTCTTTCCCTCCTCTTTTACTAATTGAAATAGAAGTCTTACTTCCACATAAATTAGTAACTCTACTATTACCACTATTAGAAGTCTCACTTCAAATAGAAATAGTAGCTATCTAATTCCTTCATCTTAGAGTTCAAGTAGGATTAGTATTTTTCCAATAACTTGGGCTAGCGTGGGAACCACTAGGGATTCCATAAAAAGCTGGCTCCAACTGGGACACCGCGACCCTACATCTTATGTGCAATCCGGGCCCACAGTTAATTGCAAATAACACCGCTATATAAATGCAATTGCACTCCAGTCTTAGGAATAAATTACAATGAAGACCCTAAACTTTCCGATTACCACAAGTAGGCCCCTCTATCAATATCCATGGATTAATTGGACTGAAACTGTCCCACTAATTTAAATCCACATCTTATTATCCTTGAGCCCCAATTAATCACAGTGATCATTAGTACCATCCAATTAACTCTTAATCGAGATGTGTACGCACTTACTAATGACAAATCTATTAATTGGCACAAGGGGATAATATAGATAGATTTCATCTTGACCATTGAATGTTCCCACAGACCTACTACCACATACCCAAGACACCGAGGTGTTGACCTACAGTTGGCCTCACTCATTGGTGACTCAAAGCAAATGAATAGATATAAACTTGAGTTCATCAATGTCTCAGGATTGAGAGCCTATTGCTAGGGAATTATGAGAGCAAACCTTAAACTCGAGACAGTATTCCATAAGGTGCTTCTCATGGTCCTTCAATACATCCAATGTACCAGCACCGTAATCCAGAATCTTACATTCTGATAATCGAGACAAATCACACTATCTCATAGTGATCAAAGTGCTGCAACCTTATCAGATGAGATGCCCAGTCTCATCACCGGTTGTATAGATATTTAAGTATAAGATTTGTGACACATGTCTCCCGTGTATGAATCTCATCCATACACATATATCACATCTAATATACTAATGGGACCCGGTTCAATTCATTAACCATTACGTCATATGTATTAGTCATGTGCATTAAGTAATAAAACACCATTCATCTCATGAAAGGAAAGCATGATATTATTGATAAATAAAGAAATTAATCAATTTATTACATCATCTGATGGATTGAGTTCATACAATCTAACAGTCTCAATGTTAAAGCATAAGTGATGGCTATCCGTTGTTTCTCAGCATGGGAATACACGGAGGGATGTTGTGTGTGGGGGAGCGAACCGCCGAGCACCGCCCGTGTTCTGGTAACAGCGGAGGTGTGGGGCCCGACCCCCGTGGGGTTGGTAGCCCTTGCCCGCGCCCGATCTGGCATCGATGGGGCCTACTAGGGCCAATTGTTTATTTGTCCCCCCCTTCCGCAAGGGGAGGGGCCTCCCCAGGAGTCGAACCCGAGACCTCTCACTTTAAGAGATAATCTGGGAGACTCCTGGTACCACTGCTCGGCGGTTCGCTCCCCCACAATGTGTTTTCGGTCTCTCAGGCTGTTTCACCCAATAACATTATCAGTTTGGATCACCAATATTGCTTAGGATGGTGTTAACAAACAATATCCTACCAATATTGTTAAGGATGGAGTCAACAAACAATGTCCTACTTATGGTATCCAAGAATGGAGAAATCCCCATTCTGCCAAATATTAGATTTTAAGCTGTCCCCGGCAGCAGCGTGGCTGATTAGGATCATGGGTGGGTGTGAGAGAGTGTGTGAGTTTGATTCCTCCATGCATCAGGAAATAAAAAAGATCAAGGTACATTCAAGGTTCCCCCAAGTCATGCTGTTACAATAGGTTTGTAGCCCAATTTCTAGAAGTTTCTGCTTTCAGTGCTTTGGAACTGGAATACAAGTCTGATGAATTAAGGTTTAAAGATCCTAAACCTTCTTATGGTAATCAACATCAGATTTCGCAGGTGGTCTTCTTGAGCCACCTGCAAACTATAACTTTCACAAGTATTAACTTACCTGATTACGCATTTTCCAGTAAGTATCAGATCAGGATAACTTTCTTTTCTGATTTTGAGTCCTCTTAACGGTTCGCCAAAGAGGAGAAATTTCTTGACTCCTGAAACAACCGGGAAGGATCCATATGGGAAACATAACAGTTTGGACTCATTCAGTAAATAATTGTATGCTGGGTACAGACCAGTGAAGTTTTCAAAAAAATGTTAAATCACATTGCATCTGTAGAAATATACAGTGGAGCTTCCATTTAACTGAATACTGATTTACCCCCTTGCATCTATAGAAATATACAGTGGAGCTTCCATTACTGATTTACGCGCCCCCACCCATTAGAGATTTTGGAAAATGAAGCTTAAATGGTAGCCTGCAATAACTGAATCATGACCCAATCTTTCTCTTCCCCCTCCCCACGCCCTCCTGGCTCTCTCTCTCTCTCTCTCTCTCTCTCTCTCTCTCTCTCTCTGATGTCATCGTGCTTCAACCATGAGAGATGCAATGCCATAAATGAAACATACATGGGAACCTGCATTAATTGATTTGATGACTTATAACTACATATTGTTTTTGTTTTTGAAAATGTTTCCATGTGCAGCTAGCCATTGTAAGTATTACTGAACCAGTAAGAATACACGATTAGAGGTTTCAATCAATGTTTGTCTCTGTTCAAGGGATGTTTCAACTTGGGTCAAGCTATTTTTGTACATTAGGTCCATCTTTAAATGATTCAATCTTGCATACTATGGGACCAAATGTGTATGGGTGATATTGGAAAGTGCAGAGGACTTACACCCTGGGAAACTATAGCCATCTGATATGATGAAAATATACCAATTCAAGTGCCAAAAGACCAGCAATGGGGAATTTTTTTTGTTAGGAAAATTCATAGTGGGTCCTACCAGATGAACGGACTGTTGGGTATGTGGGTTTGGATTTGGCTCGTTTTGTAGGCCCAACCCATTTGTATTAGGGTTGAGGGGTAGTTTGGTCTTTGTCCAAACTACATATCGTCTCTTTTAATGGTTATAACTCTAATTAGGAGAGAAACCTTTGTTTTTGTGGAAAAGGTAAAAACGTTGTTTGTGGAGTAGGAAGTTGAAATAGAGAAGGGAGAGTTTTCTCATCTCTCCTTCCGCCATAGACGTAGGTGTGAAACCATGTCTCTCCTTCCTCCGTGGACGTAGGTGTGAAATCACCGAACCACGTAAATCCTGTGTGTTCATTTTGTGTGGCTTATGATTTGGATTGCTTATTGGTCGCACGGTATACACAATCACAACTAATTGGTATCAGATACTAGTTGTGGTACTTGATTGACGGCAAGATTGGTTTGAATCTCACAGGCGGCCACAAAGATTAGGTTCCTCTTCAGAAATCCGGAGAAGTGGTCGTTTCAATCGGAGAAGAAGTTCGAATTGCTGTAGGGGATCTTGAAGATCACAGGGGCAAATTGGTTTCATCACGTGTAACGCCACTAGGTTTGGTTCTGTTTATAGAAGTTAAAAGAGAAGACAAAAGTTGATTTGCCTTTTTTCCTTTTGGCTTGACAAGTGGAGAGATTAAAAAAAAGGAGGGTGCATTCTATGTTACAGAAAACAGAGGAAGAAGAAGTCGCTGCTTGTCGGAGGAAGGCCGCAGCACGTCGCCGGAACCGCTGCTGCCCGGAGACCAGACGCCGCCCGCCCATTGTCGACATCACCTGAGAGTGTAGGGACATCGGAGCTTGGGTTACTGCCAGTAGATTTCCATTTGTTGTAATCTTGTGTGCAGAAGCGTGCGATCAACAAGCAATCCAAATCATAAGCCACACAAAATGAACACAAGATTTACGTGGTTCGGTGATTTCACACCTATGTCCACAGATAAAGGAGAGACAATGGAAAACCCTCCCTGCTCTCTCTCTCTCTTTCAACTTCCTACTCCACAAACAATGTTTTTCTCCTTCTCCACGAAACAAAGTTTTTTCTCCTAATTAGGGTTACAACTACAAAAGAGACGATATGTACTTTGGACAAAGACCAAACTACCCCTCAACCATAATACAAATGGGTTGGGCCTACAAAACGAGCCAAACCCAAACCCACATACCCAACACGGACAGGGTAACCAAAAGATGCCACTTCTATGGCTTGGCTTGGATGAACATTGTCTAATACCCGAGTCCATGGTCGTGATGGTTCTCTTCTCTTGGAAAAGTGCTTGCAGGTTGAGCTGTATTGACTTTGTAAGCTTCTTCCTTTTTAAGTTTTATTGCATTCACTGTGAAGACCAAGACCAAAATGGATCAGTTTTATTGTATCTAATAACAATAACCTTGGAAGGAAGAGTTAGTTGAAAACAATTAATATATGAGAAATGGATCAGTTACAAAATTTTAAGGCAAGCTAAAGATCCAGATTACATGCTCCCAGAGTAACATGACATGTGAGTGATCTAGTAAACCAGGCAATAAACTCAGATGGTTATAAAGAAATAATTTAAATTGATTAGAAAAACACCGTTGGAACAGAAATACTTCCATATTGATACCTGTGAAGCATACAAATGGACCATTTCTTGCTCGATTGAGATTATCCAGGTATCTACACTGAAAATTTGGTGGAATTTCTATTTGTGCTTTCGGATGTATCTCAAGTGTCATTGATTTGGGTATTGTGTGGGGGTATTCTACCAGCTCGGGACCTGACGCAGGTCGGCTGACCCATCACGACCTCGGCTTCTTGGGGGAGTTCTGCTTCGCCTAAGGACTATCCGCCCGAGACTTGGGGATGCATTCCCGTTGTGAAATGGGTACCGATATGCATCTCTGCAGTGGTTAACCGGGTTCGGCATCTTGTCAATCAGCAATTAATGAGGGCATGTCCCGGCTCAGACGAGCGGGATGGGCGCCGAATACGGAAGAAGCGTGGACTTCATTCCGCCTTCACATCAGCAATCATATGAAAGATCAGGGTATGGTGTGACAGGATGGGACCTCTACCAACCATCATTTATGGGAAAAGTATGGTCCGATGGGACCGTACGCCCACCAACCTCCACTCAAGAATGATCTGAGGACACCAGCACCTATAAATAGGCACAGCACAGAACGACGAAGGGATAGGCAAAAGTAAGTCTCTAACCCTCTCCATTCCTGCTCACTTCGTTCAGTAACAAAACTGACTTGAGCGTCGGAGTGCCTTCGGTCCTCCACGACCAAGGTCTCTAACCTGTCTCCTCTTCTCAGGTCAAGAGCACGTTCCCTTCTATCAAAGGCTATCAAAGCAGCTCCCATCAGAGCAAGTCCGTATTATTTTAGGCACTTACAATTGGCGCCGTCTGTGGGAAAGTTTTGCTTGCCCACAACTGTATCCAAACTCATAGATCACCATGCCACCGAAAGCTAGGAGGATCGGCGAGGCGCTCGCAGCGGAATCACCAGTACTGCCGGAGGTGGCATCGTCTCATCCCCAAACTGAACGACGAGAAGCCATCCCAACGTCCCCTTCGCCAGTATTGCGGGAAATACTGGCAACGGAGCGACGAGACGGGACGGCACCGCCGGCCCTGGAGATTCTACAAAAGCAGCCGCGGCCCACCCGTCAGAGAGGGGCCAGGGGTAAGGCTCGCCTGACAGAGGCACCCCACCCTGGGGCCTCGAAGAAGGTAGCGCCCCCTCCGCGACGGAACTATCAGCCTGCCAGGCGCTCCAAGAGACGGCCACCACCTCCTCGTCGAAAGAAAGTGGTAGGCGAATCTCACCTCGTGGAAAGATCCCAGAGGGACAGGTCGCTAACCCCCATTGTATCAGAAGAAGAGGGTGGCCACGACTCCCATGTTGAAGAAGTCAGAGCCCAAAATGCCGTTATCCGAGAAAAGGACGAATTGATTCGTCAACTCCAGAAGCAGCTGGAGGAAAGAACGGCGAACCAGGCCCCGCCCCTTGGGTCTCAGCCAGACGTCCAGGACTTGAGGCATGTCCTGGATAGTAAAAGACGCCAGCGAACCCGCGATGAAGGGTCGAGCAGCAGCCGCCCGACCGATCCCTACGAGGGCCGAAAGCGGAGAATGGAGGACGAAGATGATGTGCCAGAATGGCTTAATCAGCACATTAAGCAAGCCATTCGACAAAACTTGGAGGTGGCCGGTCTCGCCAGAGATCGGCCGAGCGCCTATGATTCAGGAGAGCTCGGCGCGTCTCCCTTCTCTCAAGAGATAAGAGACTACGCCCCTCCCGAAAAGTTCAGCATTCCAAGGTTCGCCCTCTATGACGGAACCTCCGACCCTGCGGCCCACCTCCGACACTTCACTCAGCGAATGTCGGTGTGGGGCGACGTCGGTCACCTTAATTGCAGGGTTTTCTCTTCCAGTCTAGGTGACCTCCCTCTCCGATGGTTTTGCTCCCTCCCGGCGGGCTCGATCTCAAGTTGGCGGCAACTCATGGGCTCCTTTTTGGAAAAATTCCAGGCACATAAGGTCATCCCAAAAATGAACAAAGACCTCATGGCCATACGAATGAGGAATGACGAAAATGTCACTCGGTTTGCCAAAAGGTTTTGGACGACCTATAGCCAAATCGAGGACGCCAACGAAGAGCTAGCCGTCATGTGCTTCCAGGAGGCTCTGTTGCCTGGAACCGATCTCAGAAAAGAACTGGTCAGATACCCCGCAACCACAATGAAAGCACTCATGGCTCGGGTAAACCAGTTCGTTGCACAGGAAGAAGATGAGGCGAAAGCATGGGAAAACTTCGGGCTCAAGCAAAGAACTGGCCGCCGCGAAGATGGACCATCCCCAAAGGACCCGAAGCCATTTCGAAAGTCAGAGAGGGGTCGGTACAAGGGATCGGCGAGTCCGTCAAGGACCTCGGCCCACGTCCCAAGGGACATTAAGAAGTCCGGACCGGTGCCAGACTCCTACAGGGCAGTCAACACTGTCTTCAAGGAACCGATCTACAGGATCCTTACCAGGATCAAAACACAGCCGTTCTTCGCGTGGCCACAGCCGATGAGGAGTGACTCGTCTACCCGAGATCAGAGCAAATTCTGCTCCTATCACAAACAGAATGGCCACAGAACAGAGAACTGTGTGTCCCTCAGATCCCACCTGGAGAAGCTCGTAAAAGAAGGGCACCTTAAAGAATATATAAAGGAGGAGAGCAGTGATAATGTCCGCCCTCCTCGCCACCAAGGTGGCGCGGATGGCGACGAACCGGAAGGGGTGATAAATGTTATTCACCTGGCGTCCGTCCCAGCAAAAGGCAATGAGGCGCGGGTAGAGGCCCGAAGGACCTCCCACAATAAACAAGTGTTCGCGACCGAACTGACACCGGCCGCAAAGAAAGCTCGGGTGGAAAGACCAGGGATCTGGTTCTCAGACCAGGACCTCCAAGGAGTCCATTTCCCTCACAATGACCCACTAGTGCTGACCCTAAAGCTCAAAAACTTTGTGGTCAAAAGGGTGCTGGTGGATCCGGGCAGCTCCTCGGAGATTTTGTACTTCGACTGCTTCAGGAAGCTGGGACTCAAAGAAGAGGACCTGCAAGAATCACGCACCCCCCTCGTTGGTTTCAGCTCCAAGCCGGTCTACCCAAAAGGGAGGGTCTCCCTTAAAGTCCAAGTCGGGGGTTCCAGCATGCAAACCGACTTCCTGGTGGTCGACGTACCTTCCCCATACAATGCGATACTGGGGCGGAGCTGGCTGCACAACATGGAAGCCGTACCTTCCACCCACCACCAGAAGTTAAAGTTCCCGTTGGAACGCGATGATGGCAAGGTGGAAATAATTACGGTCTCGGGAGATCAAGAGATGGCCAAGCAGTGCTTGATGGCCGTCGCATCTGGAGAAAAGGAACCGCCCCAAATACATATGGCAGAGCTGGAAGCCGAGTTGGGAGGTTACGAGGGGCGAGCTCCCGAACAGAAAAGCATCGAGGATTTAGCCGAAGTCAGAATTGACTCGAAAGACCCGGAGAAATTCTTCCTGCTCGGTAGCCAGCTCACCGAGCCGGAAAGGTCCGAACTCCTCAACTTCCTGTTGCAAAACATAGAGGTCTTTGCCTGGACCCCTTATGAAATGCCTGGCGTTGATCCGGAAATCATCAGCCACAAGCTGAACGTGGATCCAAAGCGCAAACCGGTTATCCAGAAAGCCCGGCGGTCAGGAGTTCAGCAGACCGAAGCAGTAATGGAAGAGGTTGACAAACTGCTGGAAGCAGGAGCCATTAGGGAAGTCCATTACCCCGAATGGCTCGCCAACACTGTGGTAGTGAAGAAGAAGAGCGGAAAATGGAGGGTCTGTGTCGATTTCACCGACCTCAATAAGTCCTGCCCGAAGGACAGCTTCCCACTGCCAAAGATCGATCAGCTGATTGACGCCACTGCCGGGCACGACAGAATGAGCTTCCTCGACGCTTACCGGGGATATCACCAGATCCCGATGTATGGACCAGACGAGGAGAAAACTGCATTCATAACCCCCAGAGGTATATATTGCTACAAGGTGATGCCCTTCGGGTTAAAAAACGCAGGGGCGACCTACCAGCGGCTAGTCACGTGGATGTTCCAAGTCCACCTCGGCAAGACCATGGAGGTGTACATTGACGACATGGTCGTCAAATCCAAGAAATCGGAGGATCATCTGGCCGATCTCCGGATAGCTTTCGACATCCTGAAGGAGTTCGGATTGAAATTGAACGCGTCAAAGTGCGCATTCGGGGTCGGTTCTGGCAAGTTCCTCGGGAGCCTGGTCACTCGCCGAGGAATTGAAGCCGATCCGGAACAAATTGCCGCAATTCAAGCACTCCAGAGCCCATCTACGACGAAGCAGGTCCAAAAGCTCACCGGGATGGCAGCTGCCCTTAACCGCTTCATCAGTCGAGCTTCGGACAAATGCCTCCCTTTCTTTCAACTCCTGAAGAAAAGTTCGAAATTTCAGTGGAGTCCGGAATGTGACCAAGCTCTCCAAAAGCTAAAAAGCTATTTGTCCTCACCCCCCATACTGGCAACACCGCTTCAAGATGAAATTCTCTACCTGTACCTGGCAGTTTCGGACCATGCGGTAAGCTCGGTGCTGATTAAAGAAGACGATGGGCAGCAGAAGCCTATTTATTATACGAGTAAGACATTGCTCGATCCCGAAACCAGGTACTTACCATTGGAAAAGCTCGCGCTGGCCCTCGTCAGCGCCTCCCGCAAACTCTCCCATTACTTCCAGACATATACTATAGTGGTTGTCACAGAACACCCACTCAAATCTCTCTTCAGAAAGGCGGATTTCTCCGGGCGAATTTCCAAATGGGCCGTCGAATTGGGACAATATGATATACAGTATCAACCTAGAACGGCGATCAAAGCCCAAGTCCTTGCGGACTTCATTGTGGAATTCGTCTCTCCGAGTTCGGCACCCACCCAGCCAGGTACCGAACTGGGGGGGCGACGGGCAAGACAACATTGCAGACAAGGATGAAACCACCAAAGCGGAAGATCAATCCTTTAGCACAGCATGGAAAATCTTTGTGGACGGATCCTCAACTTCAAAGAGGTCTGGCATCGGAATAGTGCTCCAATCTCCAGAGGGCCTCGTCATCGAACAGGCGTTGACGCTTGGGTTCAAAGCATCCAATAACGAAGCGGAGTACGAGGCACTAATCACAGGACTGGGCAGCGCCAAGACCTTGGGGGCAAAACAGCTGGTGATTTTCAGTGATTCTCAATTAGTAGCAAGCCAACTCAGCGGAGACTACCGAGCTCGTGATGAAAGAATGGCCGCATATGTGTCCCGCGCGAAGCTGCTTCTCTCACTGTTCCAGAAAGCCGAAGTAAGGCAAATCGGCAGGGAATCAAATTCCCATGCCGACGCCCTTGCCAGTTTGGCATCAGCTGTCGAAGCCGGCAAGAAAAGGACCGTTGAAGTAGGAACACTGGAGTCACCCAGTATAGAACTGCCTCCTGTTCGGTATGTCCTGTACGCCGATCTCGGCCCCAGTTGGATGGACCCAATAGTAGCTTACCTGAAAAACGACCAGCTCCCTGAAGACAAAAACGAAGCCCACAAAATCAGATTGAAAGCATCTCGGTTTTGGCTATCTCCGGAAAGCCAACTATACAAGAAGTCCTTCACGGGTCCTTATCTCCAATGCGTTCACCCGAGCAAGGTTGAAGATTTCCTGTATGAAATCCACGAAGGAATTTGTGGGAGCCACATCGGAGGTCGGTCGCTCGCTTACCGGGCCATCAGCCAAGGCTACTGGTGGCCTTACATGCAGAAAGATGCGCAACTCTATGCCAGGAAGTGCGAGAAATGTCAGAAGTTCTCCCACTCTCTCCACCAGCCGGCCCAGGACTTAAGCCCACTTTCAAGTCCATGGCCGTTCGCTCAGTGGGGGTTGGATATCGTCGGACCTCTACACCGGGCTCCAGGAAACAAAAGATGGCTAGTAACAGCCACTGATTATTTCACAAAATGGATCGAGGCGGAACCTTTGTCCTCCATCACCGAGCAGGACATAAGGAACTTCGTCTGGAAGAACATTGTAACGAGATTTGGTATCCCTCGAGTATTGATCTCGGACAATGGGACTCAGTTCGATTCCAACTATTTCAGGAACTTTTGCCAGGAGCTCGGCATCAAGAATCATTACTCATCTCCGGCATATCCGCAGAGCAACGGCCAGGCCGAAGTCTCGAACAAGGTGGTACTCGATGGCATCAAGAAAAGGCTCGACAGGGCCAAGGGAAGATGGGTAAAGGAGCTCCCGAGCGTCCTTTGGGCATATAGGACCACACCGAGGCGATCCACATCGGCAACACCTTTCTCCTTGGCCTATGGGATGGAGGCCGTGATACCCCTCGAAGTTGGCCTTCCCACTTTAAGGACGGGCCTTTTCGACCAAGGTGAGAACGACACAAGTTTAGCCAAAGAGCTCGACCTGGCCGAAGAGCGAAGGGAGGCTGCGGCTATCCGTCTGACCGCCTATCAGCAACAGCTGGCCAGAGGGTATAATCAAAGAGTTAAAGAGAGGAAATTTGCAATCGGAGAGCTGGTCCTCAAGAAGATGCTTCCGTCAGAGAAAAACCCAAACGAAGGAAAATTGGCACCGAATTGGCGTGGGCCATTCAAAGTAATCTCAACAGCAGGGACATCCTCATACAGGCTTGAGGACATGGATGGGAAACAATTGCCACGACCTTGGAACGCCGCTCATCTCAAGAAATTCTACTTCTAAAATGTACTCTTTCTAAATAAATAAAAGAAGTTCTTGAGCCCAGCTGTGCCTTGTCCTTCGAAGTCATCTTGGTACGGTCGCAGAACCGCCCACCTGGATCCCGAGTTGCGGAATTCGGCAGATCGGTTGTGGAACAGGCTAAGCAAGAAGCCAGCTTTCCAACCTTCGTGGTCGCCAGACGACCACCTCGGTTATCCCACCGGCTATTACTGGCGTTGGGCCTGATGGCCAAACCAGTTACCAACCCGGCTGCACAAGAACTCATTTTTGAGGAACTAAGCTCGGTCGTGAAACCAAGGATGTTTGATCGGAACGATGTCATGTTTACTAAACCGAAATTCCATCATCAAACAGACACAACAAACACGCTCATGCAAAAATGAATCTTTTATTAATAGAGGAGGAAGTACAAACTTGTTTTTACAAAGTAAATAAGAAAAGTACAAAAAAGAGAATCATTTCTCAGGAGTTTCAGGAGGAACTTCTGGAGCGGCGTCGGCGACCGGAGCCTCGAGTGCTGGAGCTGCTGCTGGGGCTTGTGGAGGAACCGAACTCTCTTCCGAGGCCTGGGGTTCAAGTTTGGGCAAATCCCGGTATATGGGATCGTCTTCAGAGACGGCCATTTTCTTTAGCACGGCCTTGCACCCAAGCTCAAACAGGCGCGGACCCAGGGCCTCGAGTTGCCTCTCATAATCCTTGGTGGCTTCCCCCACCCCGTCGTTGAAAGCAGCATCGACTTCCGCCTGGGTCGTAGCTTCGACATGGGCTTTCTCCGTACAAGCGACCTCAAGCTCAGCACTCCTTCTCTTCAGCTCGGCATCTTTTCTCTTCAGCTCGGCTCTCGCTTCTTCCAGCTCGGCCTCCAGCTGTATTGCCCTTTTTGCCTTGACTTCGGCCGCTGCTTTCAGAGCGACACTCTCCTCCTTGACCTTGCATACCTCGTTTACGGCAGCTTCGAGGTCTTTCACAAGGCTGAAGTTTTTCTCCTCCTCCTCCTTTAGATTCTTGCAAACGCCCTCTAGGGCGTCGGTTACCTTCTTCTTCTCAGCCTCCAGCTTCTCGACCCGGGTGTCCCGGTGCTGGACTCTGTCCATGGCCACCTTCGCCCGCTGGATAATCTGCAAAGATCAATTTTCGAATGTCAGGAGAATCCCATGAAAAACAATCAAGACGCCCTAAGAGGCTCACCGAGAAGGCGGACTGAATAATGCCGACCATCAGGGTCCCGTCCTCCATCCGCTGCAACCGCTCTATATCCTGCGGAAGGGCGCAGGCAGCGGCAAACGTGGCTGCGACGGCGGGGTTTCCATGCAGACGATCATCCACTGTCACCGGCCTCCCCGGGCCAAGCAACAGGGACGGCCTCCATATTGCCGGCCCCTCTCGAGGGACTGCCAAACTGGCCCCGGGGGCCTGCTCTGTGTTTCTCCCCGGAGCCTTCTCTGCCGGCCCTTCAGTACGTGGCCGCTTTTCCGGGGCCCCCTCTCTCTCATCCCCTGCGGGGCGTTCCCGCCTTGAGGAGCTCGGCTTCTCCAACCTGGGCCCTTTGTCCGCCCGGGGTTTCTCCTTCGGAATCTCCGCGGGTCGCTCCCGGACAAGAGGCCCGGCGGAAGGAAGGGCACTGGCGGAGCCCTGACCAGCGGGAACCGGCTGCTTGGTAGAGATTGGGGGGTTCGGGGCAGCAGTTTCCTTCCCAAAAAATTTGCTGCCCAAATCCTTTGTGGCCAGGGGAGGGCGTCGTGGCGGCATTCTCCCTCCCTCGGAGCTCGGGGAAGAGTAGGAGTCGACGATCCTTTCAAGATCGGGCTCCGGTTCGGCTCTGGACGTTGTGGCCTCGGCTCCTGAAGCTCTTCGGCGTTCGAGATCGGGCGATGCGGCGTCACCCACGGGCCTCCTCTTGATGTACGTCTTGTACCTCGGCTCGTAGCCGAGGAGCGACCAAGCGGCGCGCGTGTTGTGGCCCTTGTAACCGCGCACAGCCCTTTGCCAGTCGCTGTTCGGCCTCCAGCCGGAATTGACAGCCTCACTCTTCCTCTGGCTGACCTCTGCGCAGGCAAAAAACACAAGGCTTAGTCCAACGAAAATAGCAGGAGAACAAGGGCATGAAGGAGTTCGGTGCATTACTTGGGGGGATCCCGAAATGACGCGGTATCCTGTACCGCTTCTCGGCCGCCGTCTCTTCCTCCCCGAACTCCCAATTGCCTGATACGAACAGGCGGTCGTTCCCGGCGTGACGGCCTGAGTCTTCCAGTTCGGTAACAAATTGTTCCCTTCCTGGCCTCCCCCGGAGGTAAAAACAGGTACTGTCCCCCGCCGATTTACATATGTCATATGCGTCCTCAATGTCATGGACGCCAAGGTTAATCCCTAAAATCCTATTGAGTTCCACGGCCCCCATTATTACCTTGTAGCCGTTAGGCATCAGCTGGCAGGGGCTGAGGTGCCATGTTGACAGGCATGCCCTCAAAAGTGGGTGGACTGGGAACCTGACCCCTCCCTCGACTATGGCCACTAAGGGAAAGGGCATCCACCCGTCGGCGAATACAAAACCGTCGAACATGTCGTCGGGGTCGTCAATCCTGGTACTAACATTTGCAGGGATGCGATACATCTCCCTGAAACTCTCCATAGCCTCGGGGGTGTCCACCCAATGCCTATAGACTCCCATTCCCCCAAAAAGAAAAACCCTAAAGGGATGAAGAACAGAAAGAGGAAGAGGGAAGAGAAACTCACGAAGAGCTCGCAACGGATGTGGAGGACTGGAAACTTGATTCACAGCGGGGACTTCCTTCGTATGATCTTCAAATCGCTGAGTCAAAAATGCAGAAGTAGGAGGAGAGAGGCACCCCTACCTATAAATAAAGAAAAACCGCCTTCTCCAATATGGAAGACAGGAATCGTCGCCTCGAGCAGCGCGCACACTGCCCCTGAAACGATTGAAGGACCCATGAAACAATGACACGTGTCACCACCAGCTGTCTCTCCTTGAAAAACGAAAGGTCGCTCCCCATTAGTTCCCTCGGGAGATGAAGCGAAAGGGTATGTGCTAATCAACCGTCCCTGACAGACAGGGTGGCAACAGCCTTGATTACCCTATCAGAGTACTCAAGATAAAGACGCCCGCGAAGTCCCTCACTGAACCGAAGCTCTTGGTCCCGAGGTTGTGTGCCGAGACCCAGAGCTTGGGGGGCAATTGTGTGGGGGTATTCTACCAGCTCGGGACCTGACGCAGGTCGGCTGACCCATCACGACCTCGGCTTCTTGGGGGAGTTCCGCTTCGCCTAAGGACTATCCGCCCGAGACTTGGGGATGCATTCCCGTTGTGAAATGGGTACCGATATGCATCTCTGCAGTGGTTAACCGGGTTCGGCATCTTGTCAATCAGCAATTAATGAGGGCATGTCCCGGCTCAGACGAGCGGGATGGGCGCCGAATACGGAAGAAGCGTGGACTTCATTCCGCCTTCACATCAGCAATCATATGAAAGATCAGGGTATGGTGTGACAGGATGGGACCTCTACCAACCATCATTTATGGGAAAAGTATGGTCCGATGGGACCGTACGCCCACCAACCTCCACTCAAGAATGATCTGAGGACACCAGCACCTATAAATAGGCACAGCACAGAACGACGAAGGGATAGGCAAAAGTAAGTCTCTAACCCTCTCCATTCCTGCTCACTTCGTTCAGTAACAAAACTGACTTGAGCGTCGGAGTGCCTTCGGTCCTCCACGACCAAGGTCTCTAACCTGTCTCCTCTTCTCAGGTCAAGAGCAGTGGTGTTTGAAGTAGCGTCTAAGCATGAAGAATTCTGAAATGTGGAACTCTTGTTGGTTTGGATGATTGCATTAGTAGTATTTGTATCTCATTTTGTTACAACAGGAGAGAATCAAGTGAGTAGTTTCTCTACAATATCAAGATTTGGTGGATTTGTTATAGACTAAGTATTGGTGGTTAGAGTACATGGGCTAGAATACATGGGCCTCAGATGGGCCAGGAATATTATCTATCAATTTAGACATATACTTAATTACACTGCAGCAGTACTTTCCTATTATTTTTCTAAAACTTTTGGACAGAGCACATTCTCAAATTCCAGGTCTTTTATCTTTTGGTGTAACACATCTACATCCTTACAAAGTGATGACCTGCAGGAAATCCGGCTACCGAGCTTGTGGATTACATAAACGAGAACCGAACTTCCAACAAACTTTCAAAGCTTCAAGACAATCCTGGGCTTGGGTGCATGGCTTTGCAATACATTGAGGAATGCAAGGGAAACTGCAGTGCCAATGGAACAGTAAACTGCCATCCTCCAGAAGAAGACATCACTGAGGTCTATGCTCCAAACTGCGGGGTAGAGTTACCGACAGTTGACATCATATCTGGCCGCATTGTCAGGTGTCACTCAAAATATCTAGAACCAGCACAGGCATTTTCTGAAATTATTTTCCAAGATAAAAAGACTCTATCTCTAGTGCACAGTAAGGGACACACTGAGGTTGGAGTAGGCCTAAGAGGGACACACCGAGGACCATTCTTCTGGTGTATTTTGTTTAGCAGCGGGCAGACGAATTCCACCTTTGTTCTTGAAGGTGGAACAGGCATCAAGCAGAAGAGAGGTTGCTTTAGTGGGACAGATACTCCTTGCAGTGGAGGGCAGAAGGTTATGGTCTTTCATGGTTTTTCAGTGCCTTTTGCTATGGTAGTTTTCCTAATCATTGGAATGTTGTTCCATTCATAAGAAATCAATAGAAAAGACTGAAAATTGAATAGATTATATTTGACTTCATTTTTCGTTATTACTGTGAAGGAGATTTTGCAATAGATTTTGATGCCTCATATTTTCATCAGCAGTGAGGGCAAGTGCACATTTACAAGAGTGGGACTCTTGACTTTAGCACAATAACATGAGTTAAAGGTCTATTTGCCTGATGTGTATGTATGTATGTATATTAGGTGGGATATCTTAGGATGTCTGTGTAAATAGAGGATTTTGCGCCCTGCGGATTTCTATACAAGAGAGAGGAATCTGCTTTCCTAGTGCTCCCTAGAAATCCAAACCTCTCTGTAAGGAAAATCCGTTCATTTTTAACCTTTTTCATAAGGAGATTTTGTCCACCAAATAATAAAAATAGTGGGCTACATGGAAAATCGGAACAAACTTCCTTTCTACAATCTTCTTGTTGCACTCTTCGCACAAATGCATCCTAATTTTAGGAATGATGTTGATTAAACAGCTCCATTTAATGGTTTGGAGACCTTTCCTTTGATCTCATACTTGGACTTAGATTGAAGTCTGCTTTTTAGGAATGATGTTGATTAAACAGTTCCATTTAAAATGCGAGATGTCCTTCATCCAAGGTGGGTCCATCGCAGAATCAGTGTGATACCCAGAGCATGTTCAAGGCAGTGAAAAGTGAAGGATGTGGAATGGTTTTCCAAACCATGACTCAATTTCCCTGAGTGGAGGGTGGGCAGTCATTTTCAATTAAAAAAAGTGGATATTTGTTTGTCCTTGGAGATCTTTACCTTTTGATAGATCAGTCTAATCCATGATAGAATCCCATTTCACATGAAAGATGATGACTGAATAGTTTTTCCAATCTGACTGCAAAAACAATAGGATCACCAAACCATGTTCAAGGCAGCAATGATTGAAGATATAGAAGAGCAATCAAAAACATGGTCTTTAATTTACTAAGTTTCTATATAAAATGGATATGTAATGGTCATTGAATATCTTTACACCATCTGATTCTTCATTCTCAGCCTTGATTAAATTGTTTTCTAACATGTGAGACACCTTCTATCCAATGTTGGGCCCATCACAGATACAGTAGTCACCAAGCCATGTTCCTGTGTGTACTGAAAAGTAATGTCCAACAAACAGCACAATTGCCAATGGTTGGGGCTTGGTTTTCTTAGAAACAAAACCTGTTTGGGAGATTACAAAAAAAAAAAATAATAATAAAATAAATAATCTTACCCCAACACAAATGCCATAAAATAAATTAATGAATGAATAAAAATTGGTAAGGACAAATAGGAACATGGTTTGGTGATCAGTGCTGTCAGATGAAAAGAAAAATGGTTGATGATTCATGTCAAAAATATTGATGCTATTTTAAAAATATTTGCGATATCATTGGTTATCTTGATTTTCTAATAATACAGCCTTGTTTTCCTTCAAAATACTGGCAAAATTGAAAATATTGTAATTAAGAAAATACACATATTATTGGGATGAAAGAGCAATAATCATGTAAAAATCAAAATTTTACAGTCATTTGCATCCTCTTCCTTTGTATGTATTTTTGTTACTTAAAAATTAATCACCCACCATCATCTAGAAATGCCCTTGAAGATATGAGAGAGAGGGAGAGAGAATCCAATATGTATACCATTTGGGGAAAAACAAACAAAATATGAATCTGAAAACTATAGGTGTTTGGATCATGGATTGACCCATAAATTGAGATTTTAAGAGATTCAAACTGCAGTCCATCTTTGAGATGTCACTTTTGGGCCCAAGTCCAAACACCTTACTTTTTGTTTAATCACACTTTTGTTTTGTCACATAAGTTTGTCCACGTACCCCTTTGCTTTATGGATTAGTGTCACTTTTATCATTTAATACAAGTCCCTGTCCGCCTAACCTTCCACTCGCCAAACACCTGAAAATAGATATATAAAAGTGTTTGGAATAGTTCATCAACAGAAGAAATGACAAAACATGAATCATTAAAGTGGCCATCATCAATTGGTTTCAGAGTTTTGTGGATGGATGATGGCCACGATTTGCCTAGGGCAATACATCTATCTATCCCTTCTCATTTTCTTAAGTGTAGTTGGATGATCAAGCAGAAGATGCTTTGGAGACATGTTAAGTAACTGCAATATTGAGAAAGCGCCTTGCCCACCCCGGTGGAAAGGAGCGACATTTCTCACTTTCCTGTACAAGACTCAAACTCCGGGCAGGTCACCTTTTCTTATCCGAGAGTCCCTTACCTCACCCAAGGGCTCTCCCACTCGTGTGGGTTCGATGGGTCCCTGGCCCCTTAGTTGAGGTTAAAAAAAAAAATAAGTGAACTGCAATATTTATTTACCGTAGATTTATGGCTTTAGATGAGATACATAACAACATTCATTGTCTGTTTCTTTGCATTAGAATATATAGATCTTGAAAACATAGGGTGGTTAGAAATGAATACTCAAGGTGAGTTTTCAAAAACGAAAATCAAATAATATTTTATTTTAGGACAAAACAATTAAAAGAATGTGTTGTCTAATGCTCGTTTTTTGAAATTTACTTTTGATCTCTATTTTAAACCACCATATGTATCCAATTTCTATGTATTTTAGCACAAACAAATAGGGCCTTAATGAATGTGAGTCTTTTGGGCATGTTTGTTTCATGTAATTGAATACAAAGAATTGGAAGACTTATATTTCAAAGATGATTAAATTGAAGAAACAAATGTAAATTGTAAACAATGGTCAAATTATCTCCTCTTTAAAAGGTGAGGGTGGGAAATGAATGCCCAGCCTCTTCCGCCTTATGTCTTTCACCTCATATACTTACGTGTCACTTCTTTAATAATCCTCAGTAAAAGCTCGCAGTAAGATCCTATATGATCTATGCAAATGAAGAGACCCTTTTAGATTATTAAATTGTAAAGTTTTCATCTATTTGATAGACACAAGTGACTCACACAACCTTTCATAGAATGTTCTGAAAATTTGAGATGGAGTTATGATTGGTTTTCCAATCCAATGTCAAAATCAAAAAGAAAAAGAAAAAAAAAAAAACCACTGCCACTACTGGTGCAAAAAGATGGAATTTCAAATCCTCCACACACTATTGGTGCACCACATCAGCCAATGTGTGTTCTTTTTAATAATAATCATCATCATCATCTGCAATGGAAGAGCCCTAGGTGATCCAAAATCGACAGTTCAAAACAGTGGACAAATGCACTTGAGCCCTCATTGCCCCATTTATAAGAAACCTTATCTAATCTAACAATCCCACACATCCATTCATTGATTGAAATTTATTTTCAATTGAATATGGCACTGTTGCTTTTACATTGTTTTACCAACATACATGCCATAGCATTATTAAAGAGGTGCGTGGTGAAGGATGAAAAGTAGATACCTAACTTTTGCAATTCTTTCATCAAATTTTTACTCGTCATTTGATTGAATCTCAAAAATATCTATGCTTTAAAGATTGCTAAATTTTTATGCTACTAAAATAATGGCCACCGAGGCTGATTTTTTGCGGGATAAGAATTCATCCAAATGGGCCCCACGAGCTGTACCTGATATGAGCCCATGTTCACAAGTAGAGAGTGAAGGAAAAGTGAAAGTTCAAACATGATGCACATGGGCGAGAAGCAGATTCTAAACTTAAAATAAAAAGTGAAACCTCTCCTAATCCCCTTTCTGATAGAATTGAGAGGTGAAAACTGTTTGAATGATTTGAATTTGAAAAAAGATAAAAAACAAAGGGGACGTTTCAACACAAGTGGTTTTGCATGGTGTCTTTATTGACCCATCACTTGTGGGGCCCACGATTTTGACGGTCTGTATTTACATCCACATACTTTGAAGCAACGGTAAAGGATAGCAGGGTCATAGTCTCTGCCAGAATGAACGGACAGAAAGAGTGCCAATAGACAGGCAAACAAACAAGGACTTAAAAAAAAGAACTCTCTCCTTCTCTTTCTATTCATTGTTGTTTTTAACTGACCGTTGAAATAGCCAAAGACTTCCCCTTTAATTACTGACCTCACCCAATTTGGAAATTTAAACCCCCAAGAATACTTTCTTGGGTGCAGCCAATTTTACTCCAAGACTTATTTGTGCAATACAAAAGAAAAACTTAGAGGCAATCAAAAAACTTTATGTTGAGAAAATCAGTTTGTGTTTTTTTTATCTTTATATAATAAAAAATGTCGCACTAAATAATAAGATATTGGGCGATATAGAAAATCAAAATAACTTTATTCTCTGTCGTGGAATTCTCTCGTGACACAAATTTAGAAAACATTAATGCGATTTTGGTCATTTTGATAAAAAGAAATCAACGTTGGACAACCAAAGTAGAAGTTCTCGTTCTATAAACTGTAAAATCACATGAATTCATGATTGGGACCTTGGTCTCACGTAGCTATCTAGGGATTGATTTTTGAGTATGCATGTATATCCTTATCACGTGCGAGGAAAATAAAATAAATCACGCATGTTACATATTGTGAAGTGCACGGCATGCATTTGACTGCACGGAGGCTATTGCAGTTTTGAGAAAGCAATGGTACATGTTCAACACTACATGTGAGATTAAAATTTTAATAAGAGTTGTGAATGATTAATTTTCTTTAAAATGGTCACATGACATGTATTAAATCAATGTATTTGTCTGCATTGGATACCAATGCCACACTAGTTTAAAACTTCTGAGACTGGCTGGCTTGACGTCACTCACAATTATTTTGAAATAGGTTTTGCACAAGACCAGCAGCATGTATATGATAAAATAATGTCACCAATCTACCCTAGTTGTTCAACTCCAAGCAAGTGCTAAACACTAATCATTAAGATGGCGAACATCTCAACAATAACGGACTAGCACAAAAACCCGTATTTAGTACAGGCATGTTCACTAATAACTAAAAAATATATTTACAGAAAAGTAAAAAGTGGGAAGAAGAGGTGATTACATTAAAGTGAAGAATTATAAATTGTGAAGTGAAGATAAATGGTTACTTATTGAAAGTAAAGAATTATAACTCCCAGTCAAAATCATAAGTTACGGTCAGAACTACCTAAGAAACCCTTTATCTTAATATAATACAATTGCTCTGATGGCAACTATGCATATCACGGGGCTACCTAGGTATTGATCCTTGCGTGTGCTACTCTTCTCATATGTGTGGGCTAAAAAAAGAATAGTGAATGTTTAAAAATCCACAACTTTTGATTATCAAGCTCTGTTTTCTCTATAAATAGTTAATTTTTGAAGCGGAATCCCCACCCTAATGTTTGTGTGCAACCTTTTGTTTTTTTTTTTTTTTTTTTTTCTTTTTGGAGGGTAGTTATGACTTATGATGTATTGGAAAAAATGATTCTCAAGGCTCGCATGTGGTTAATTCAACTCTTTTACAGTTAATTGCCCATGATGTGTGAGATAGCCTATATTTAACCTTCATTTGAAAGACACTCAATATTAGATTGGTAAGTTCACACTAGCATATATATATATATATATATATATATATATATAGAGAGAGAGAGAGAGAGAGAGAGCAAGGCTCTCCTAAGCTCATGCTTAGGATAAAATCTTGTAAGCTAATGCTTGTGGGGCCCACCTTTGGACCATCCAAATGGACCAAACACATGACCCTCTAAATTGCACATGTCCACCAACTTTCGGTCAAATCCGAATTTACTGGACCGTTGGATCGACTATGCATCGATTCGAATGGACTATTGACCATTAAAATTTTGGGCCCATATGGAGATTATAGAAATCACGGTTATGACTGATTTTTCTCAGAGAGGAAGATCCCAGGGAGTCCTTGAAATCCCCCTCACCCCCATCCATATGTGGGTCCTCAAGTAGGCCCCACTATACACTTGAGCTTACCTTATCCTAAGCCTGAGCTTAGGAGAGCTAGCTCCATATATATATATATATATATATATATATATATATATATATATGGGAAGTTTCAAGTGCATCTATCCCTCACCATAGGGTGAGGGATACTTCCATAATTGAGAATTTTCAAGTACAAAAGTTACTTTTTAAGTACATATGGTGAGGGATAGATGCTTGTCTTCATGTGCAAAAAAGAAAATATCCCTCACCCTATGGTGAGGGATAGATGCACTTGAAACTTCCTCATATATATATATATATATATATATATATAGACACACACACACACACACACACACACACACACACACACACACACACACACACACACACACACGTAATGTAGCAATAATTGTCATATCTAACCTTCATTTAAGGGTGTGCCCATGCATCAATAGGAGACTGCTCTCTCTGGATTTTTATTTTTGTGAAAGAGGAGAGTCTTGCATTCCTATCCTTCGTATAGAAAATAAAGATCCTTTATACTGAAAAAATTAGTTAATTCGTTCATTTTCCACAAGAAAAATGTTTCGCACCAAATGGTAAAAAGAGAGTTGCATAAAAAACTAGAACATTTTTTTTCTCTCCAACGAAGGTCTTTAAAGTGTTCATTCCACCTCTGCTATGCCATTTTTATTGGCCCTAATCTAATCCCATTGAATGCCAAGGCAATATATTGATGGTGTCAAGATTAAACACAAAGTTCGAATATCGATCCGTTGCTCTCACTGTAGTTGGGTTATTTTGAGTCTGCATGATAATGAGAAATCTTAGAATCTATCTTAAAATCCCTCCATCAACTTACCGTGATAATATTAGTGTGATTGCCCTAGCTTCTAATTCAATATATCATACTTGCACCAAACATGTTGAGGTTGATTATCGTTTTATAAGAGATATAGTTAACCGTGAAGCTATTCAAATTCACTTTATTAGCTCTATAAATCAATTGACAGACATATTTACGAAGGATTTAAACTCAACAATGTTTCAGTTGTTAAAAAACAAGCTTAACATCAATGTGTTGGAAGTAGGCGGGCCTCGTGGACAGATTTTCAAAACTTTTGACCAACTTGACTCAGGGATCATGTGCCCATAAGCCCATAAACCATATCCAGGATGCAATCCCTTAATCTCATGAATTATGTACATCAATAGAACCTATCTAATAAATAGAAATCTGCAGCACCATGCTACCAAAATAATCCACAACAAAAGAAAAGCAGATTATACCTTTAGCGCCCGATAATGCTCTAATGGAGAAGAAGACAATCAACTAGATCAATAACTCTTCTTGAAGCAAATTAGAATCTTCAAGACCTTGTTGTCTTCCACGCTATGACCCACTATTCCTTTCTCAAGAAGATTGGTGGAAACTTCAAGAGAAAACCCAACTAGAAATTCCAAGGAACTAGAAGAGAGATGAGAAATTGTGAAACACTTGCACACAAGGGGACTGGGTGTGCTCTCATTATGATGGACGTCAAGGGGGTTTACTCCCCTTTTTATAGCCTTTAATCAACCCCTCTTACTAATTAATTAGAAGTCCAACTTCCATTACAACTTAGTAACTTTCTCCTTTTTAATTACTATAGAAGTTTCACTTCAACAACAATTAGTAACTTACTATTACTACTATTAGAAGTCATACTTCAAATAAAAATAGTAACTTTCGAATTCCTTTCTTTTTGAGTTCAAGTAGGATTAGTATTTTTCCAATAACTTGGGATGGCGTGGGGACCACTGGGGATTCCATAGAAAGCTAGTTCAAACTGGAACACCGCAACCCCACATCTCATGTGCAATCCAAGCCCATAGTTAATTGCAAATAACACCACTATATAAATGCAGTTGCACTCCAATCTTAGGAATAAATTACAAAGAAGACCTTAAACTTTCCGATTACTAAAAGTAGGCCCCTCTATCAATATCCATAGATCAATTGAATCAAATATGTCCCTTCAAATCTTAGATCCATATCTTATTATCCTTGAACTCCAATTAATCACAGTGATCACCAGTACCATTCAATTAACTCTTAATCGAAATGAGTGCGTACTTACTAATGACAAATTCCATTAATTGGCACAAGGGGATAATATGGATAGATTCCATTTTGACCATTGGATGTTCCCACGGTCCTACTACCACGTACCCAAGACACCGAGGTGTTGACTTACAGTTGGCCTCACTCATTGGTGAATTAAAGTAAATGAATAGATAAAAACTTGAGTTCATCAATGTCTCAGAATTGAAAGTATATTGCTAAGGAATTATGTAAAGCAGACTTTAAAATCGAGACAGTATTCCATAAGGTGCTTCTCATGGTCCTTTAATACATCCAATGTACCAACACCATGATCCAGAATCTTACATTCTGATGATCGAGACAAATTACACTATCTCATAGTGATCAAAGTGCTGCAACCTTATCAGATGAGATGCCCAGTATCATCACTGTTTGTGAAAATATTTAAGTATAAGATTTGTGACACATGTCTCCCTTATATGGATCTCATCCATACACATATATCACATCTAATATACTAATGGGACCCAATTCATCTCATGAACCATCATGTCATATGTATTGGTCATGTGCATTAAGTAGTAAAATACCATTCATCTCATGAAAGGAAAGCATAACTGTTGATGACTAAAGAAATTAATCAATTTATTACAACTTCTGATGGATTGAGTCCATACAATTAATTTATTACCGTGACAATATTAGTGTGATTGCCCTAGCTTCTAATTCAGTATATCATACTTGCACCAAACATGTTGAGGTTGATTATCGTTTTATAAGAGATATAGTTAACCGTGAAGCTATTCAAATCCACTTTATTAGCTCTATAAATCAATTGACAGACATAGTTACTAAGGATTTAAACTCAACAAGGTTTCAGTTGTTAAAAAGCAAGCTTAACATTGATGATCCACTTTTCAACTTTCAAGAGGGTCGTTAGCCAATCAAGTCTCAACTGGTACAGCATGGCCCACCTAGCCTACCATTCCTCTAATCATGGTAGATAGTGATGAAGTTCTGCTTCTATAGAATCTTATCCACATAGAACTCTATCTCTGATATGATAATGATCATGACTTCTTAGAACTCTATCTCCAGAAAATTCTATTTCTGATTAACCTCATCTCGATAAGGTTCATCTGTATTCATCCCTACTATATAGGGACTCATCCATATCCTGTAAACATGTATTATAAATACTTGGCTTAATACAGATAACTTATGCTTTCGATTTGCCATATCTCTTCATGTCTGAGTAAGAAATGCGAGGCTCCATATTATAATCACTACACTAGCAAATTTATTTAGGTTTAAACCTTTGACTAGGGTTGCAAATGAGTATTCAATTTGTAGATTATTCGGAAGTTCCAACCCACAAAAGATCGAGTTTGAAACCTATTTTAGATTTTGATTTATAAATGAATCTAGGTCCAAAATTCAATTTAGATTCTTATTGATAAATGAGTTCAGTTCTGGGTCTATATAGGTTCCAACTCGGGACCTAGTATATTAGTTTTTTATGTTGCAAAATGTAGCTCAATATATATATATATACATTAATTTGTATGTATAAATATGGAGGTAATAGACTTGAAGTACTATTATAAGTTGATAATGTGATATGTTTATTTTAAGAAAATATATAAAAAAATAAAAATAAACTAATTTTGGAAATAAATTCTTATCTTCTAGGTGAACGCGATTCTAGAAACGGATCGAGGCTTTAATTGCTAAACTGGGTCTGCAACCAACCAACCAGGTTCGGAGTGAGAATCGGACTTGGAACAAAACCATCCCATTTGCAACCCTACCCTTGATGGGTGGGCTCACTTTTTCTTTTCTTTTCTTCTTTTTTTTTTTCATGCTTAGTTGGACTAATGATATAGTACATGTGGTGGCAACCTACCTACAAAAGGATCGATCAATCCCTAGGTGTATGCTCGAGGTGAGAAACCTAGGGCTAAACATTTTTTCCCCGACTAGGTTGGCCTACTAGCGATGACTGATGTACTCAATCCGAATGCCCAACGATGGATCTTCGATGATATTGTGGCGTGATTGTGAACAACACTCAACTGTAAGTGTGTTGGTTCTATTTTTATCATTCAACAATGTGATGCTATGGGCTATGGTTTGGATCCTTTGGGAACTTCGCTAGTTAGTAGAGTAGAGTGAAGTAAAGCTGTGTGAGGTTTCTTATGGAAATTAACAGTTAGAAATGTCATTAATTAGACAAACCGTTAGTTGCTTTCTACAGCATTAATACAACCCAAAACGGATACAGACCCACTTTCGTTATTTCCCTAAAATCAAAGGGTCATTTTTGTCATTTCTCTCACTACAAAAACTGCTGACGCGAAAGCGAATGCGGTCTCCAGCGAAGCGTTCTTGGACTTCTTTAACATAAAAAATCATTCTATAAAAAGCGGAAGAAGAAAAAGCGCAGGCGCTTCTGCTTCAACACCTTCATCAGATCATACTAAAAAAAAGAAAAAAAAATCAGAGAGAGAAGAGAGGATTCAGATTTCAGTAGAAGTATCTAGGGTTCTACATCTTCGTGCATTTCTCGATCTTCAGAAGAAGAAAGATAGGTACTTTCGTTTTGATCTTCTTTCTCTCTCTCTATTTCTCTGTTTTCTGTTTTCTGTTTTCGATCGGGATCGTTTGATCTGTTTCTCCAACGAAACTATCTTTTTAGATTGAATCCTTTGTTTCCTGCTGAGTTTTAGTGAAGTTGGTGATTTTTTTTTTTTTTTTGATGTTTTTGATGTGTTTTAGTGCTGTAAGTGTAGAATCGGAAATGCGCTTGGAAGATTTCTACAGTAGAAAGGATTTGACTTCTTCTTCTTCTTCTTCTTCTTTTATTGGTTTTGTTTTGGCTTTGTCTTGTTGTTTCGATGCGAACAACTGGAGTTTATTAGTTGAAGAAGGTGGAAGATTTCGATTGGAATTGTTCTGATTTGATTTGAACATGATGATATTTTCAGATCACTTTCTTTGAGCTCAATTTCTATCTTTCATTGCAATCTGAAGTTCATGGAAACTGAAAAACTAGAACTCTTCAACATTTTTGTTTAAGCTATTTTACACTCGCTCCAGGCATTTTTTTTCTTTCAAGAAACAGTATGTGAACAACATTGAGTTTTTATTTGGACATTTATCTAGGAAGACAGTTGGAAAGATGCTTTTCTCCCCAAATTGATATCATTAGTGAATATTGAGTTGGAGCTGATGGAATAGAAACCATCAATTATTCCTAATTCTATTCCTATTTTCGGTGCCGTAGCCACTGCAAATGAATGCCAAAACAGAGATTTTTCCTTCTGTTTGCGATTCTGGGTATGTCTGAACAAATCATTTCAGTTTGGTGGCAGCCTGTAACCTTGCGTCCTTGTCCTTTCTTTTATTGGTGATCAAACTTGCCAGTCCCAGTATTGCCTATATGTTTGCAAGCTTAGATACCTGTATAGGCATACATGTTCAACACAACCTACCTTATTGGACTTAATGTTGGTACCGGATAGAACCAATTATACATTATGTTGAGGCCTATTATATAGGATTTGGCATGTTCAAAATTCTGTTGATTTTCTTTCATATTGTATGCCACTGTGCAACATTAAGTACCACACAACTGGGATGTGGTCTTAACCTTCTTTTGTTTCATTTAGTGTGCTAGATTCTAGAATGACTCATTTAATAAGCAAAAATAGCATAGATGTAATTTTTTTTTCATAATCGAGCATTTCAAGTAAAATTCTACCAAAAAAAAAAGAAAAAGAAAAAAGAGAAGCATGTCAAGTAAAAAATGAAAATATTGAGCCAAACTTGACTAGCATGTCATGAATGAGATTTTCGTTTCTTATATTAGATTGGATGCATCATAGTTTGTGAAAGTGTCACTAAATCCTTGGCCTGTGCAATTATTGGAACCAGTTAATTATTATAGTGTGAAGATAGCATGAGAAAGAAAACTGTATATATTTATTATTATTTTTATATAAATAGTTTTATTGCTTCTGTTGCCAACACTTGGTCCTTTCTTCATGAATGATCAAACATACATTTGTCTATCCATATGTTTCAGCAGTCTCCATATTGTTAATTTTTTTAATTTTTTAGGACTTCCTTAATAAACAAATGTATATGCAGCTACGTGTTCCTACTCTGACATGTTCTTTGTTTTTACAGGTCATTCTAGTATCTGTTGGCTTCATTATTTCCTCCTCAGTTACAGTTCTTCCTGTCGTTGTTAAGGCTGTGAATTATGTGACTATTTCAATTTCCTCAGAGTATTGAGATCTGTTTCAGTAGGAAGCAAGAGGGCCCGCAATCCAAGACTGATTACATAAACTGAAGTCAGGGCTCATGATGAACTTTACTTTCTAAGCATATATACATGGGTAAATGCACCAAGTTTGAATGGCTCGAAACTTTGTGTGCAGTTCTGTTTACATTCAGCAGGAGCAGTAAATCCTCCTCTGCCTTCGAGATACTTGTGAATGGTGATGCCTATGGTGCTAAATCATGGGTACCATCGGTGGTGCGTTCTACAAGGGCATCTTTTCATATACATGCTTCTACTCAGTTCAGAGTATTATACAGGAAAGGGCCTTGATTTAAAAACCCAGTCTCAGAGTCATATTAAATCAGTTCTTAGAAATGACTATGAAAGTAGTATCTTTCACCACTTGAAAACATCATCTTCTTTATCCTCTTGGAATAATTCAGTGTCTTGTGAGTTGTTGAAAGGTGTTGGCTCGTTTAACACGACCTGCTTGCTAAACTCAAATTTGCATTTAGAAGATGATCTGAACATCACTGGGACAGGAAACCTAGAGATATCGCCACATGTTTCAATTGTATGCCCCATGAAAGGCTGTTTCTTGACTCTTCACTTATCAGGCAATGTTACACTGGGTCAAAATGCATCACTCATTGCAGGCTCTATAGTTATGCATGCCAGAAATCTAAATCTGGACCACCATTCCTGCATAAACACTACAGCCTTAGGTGGACCACCACCTGCTCAGACCAGTGGTACTCCAATTGGCCATGATGGAGCTGGTGGAGGACATGGTGGCCGAGGTGCTACTTGTCTGAAAAAGAACAAGACAAGTCTTTGGGGTGGAGATGCCTATGGTTGGCCTACTCTGTCTGAACCATGGAGTTATGGAAGTAGAGGGGCTAGTGCTTCTGCTGATGAACGATTTGGAGGAAATGGAGGAGGACGGGTGATGCTTAAAGTGAAGGATGTTCTATATTTAGATGGGTTTGTATCTTCAGAAGGAGGCGAGGGAGGATATAGAGGTGGAGGAGGATCTGGTGGAAGTATTATTATCAATGCCCTAAAGTTGTGAGTGTATCCGCTTCTTCTTTGTCTTCTCTCTTGGATTGTTGTCACGAGTGTACCTTAAGTTTGCTTTATTTGCTGCAGCTATGTATATCATCAAAGCGATGAAATATAACTGGTTGACTAACTATCATCGCATAAGTGCAGGAATAGACATGAATGTACCTTTCTAAATGGAAACTACTGGCAATTAAAGAGGAAATTAATGTTATAAAAAGAATTAAAGAGGAAATTAACAACTTGTTAACAAGTTCTCTTTCATGACAATTTTAACAAGTTCTCTTTTATGAAAAATCTTCGTAAGTTAATGAGAGTACACTTGATAGGGATGGAAATGGGTGACAGAGTTGGAAGTGCTCATTATTGCAACCATGAGATTGTGGGTTCAACTGTTACCTATAAGAAAAGGGATTGGGTCCATGGTGTACCTGGCCTTGGACCCAATACTTGAACCTCTGTATGAGAGTTGCACCTGCACCAGAATTTGGCCTGTATGCTCATACCTGTATCCCGTAGTTCAGAGTTACTATATTTCGTCCTTTGAGTCCTGACCTTCATATCACTTGTTTTGCTGTGGTCTTTCGAACAGGTAGTTTCTGCGGGGAAAAATTTCTTTTAGCTTTTGTTTCTTGACCTAGAATTCAAAATTCCTATCATATTTGTTGTTCCTATTCAAGGAGGGGGGAGAGGGGGGGTGGCGAACCGTAGGTTTTGGTTGTGTTCTATCATATTTTGATATTGATTACTTAAGGTGAGAGATGCAGATGTGTATCCTTTTGGGACGTGTGAACTGTGATGCAACCCTGACCAGATGTATCTTTCCATGTGTTTTGGGCTTGTTATGTCATGCTATTATCAACTGTGGTTATTATCATGGATTCAATGAGAGATTCAGTTAAGTGGAGGCCCTATACCTTGTTCTCCAGGCTACATTAAACAGTTTCCAGCTGTATAAGAAGTTGGTGCATTGGGTAGGCAAACCCTCCTCCATAAAGGAGGCACATGGTTTGAGCTCTGTGTAGTTCTGATAACCTTAAGACTCCTAGTGTGCCCCTTTCCCTCAACCCTCCACCCACACACACATCAAAGAATATAAAAAAAGCCTACAACAATCATCAAATTTTTTAGGAAAGAGGGTTGTGTTGGTATCTCTTAAGTCTGCCTCACAACCCTAAGAAACGTTGGTTTGGTAACTAGGGCATAAGCTCTGTGAGCATTCAGAATATCATTACCCTCTCATCTTTTTTATGCCTTTTTTCTTCTCTCTCTCTCTCTCTCTCTCTCTCTCTCTCTCTTAAAAATTCTTAATAAGAGCTTCTGGTCATCTACATAATGTTATAAAATAACACATCTAAGTTGATTAATTGAACTTGCAGGACTCAGCTATGCTGAGAGATTAGTCTTTAGGCCAGTCATGGATTGCTAAGATATTCCAATTACTGCACTGACAAAAATTTGTTCTGATAGTAGTGTAAGTTGATATGTAGAGTGTGTACTGGAGATTCTTCTTGCCTTTAGACGGTAAACTGGAACTGGATATTATTATGCTGATGATTTGTTTCGTAGAAATAAAACTCGTTTACAGAGTCTGACTTGGTTTTGACCTTGACCAAGTCATATTTGTTGTTATGATGAAGTCTTAAATTCTATAATGCACGGATACTTCAAAATGGGCAATGTATCGTGTCGTATCGTATCCGATACTTCGCTTTTTATGTGTAAAATCCGTGTCCTTGTTGTGTCTATAGCGTGTCCTTGCCGTATCCATGCCGTATCTGTGCATCATATCTTAAATTTCTTATTTAAAGCTTTCATAACTCTAATAAAATCATGAAATATATGAAAATTTTGAAAAACATATTATATTATAATAAACTTTGAAGACTAGTGTAATTTGTAAATTTATGTACTTTTGTGAACCAACTCAATTATGTATATCTGATTTGACTTTTTATATTTGATAGTCAGAAAACAGCTAATTCTAATATTCATATTATGTTTGAAAAAACTCTGTTTCTAGTTTCTTCGGAATATATAATGATGGATAGCATGGAAAGAAAAGGAAGGAAAACTATAAACAATGTAACTTTCTGAATCAATTTTAGTTAGAAAACAAAAGATTCATTTCTACTTGGCTGACCCGAAGTGAGACTTGATCTACATGGTGAGACTCCTTCATACTGATTGGAGCTCAGCCAAGACCCATGTGACTCCCCCTATTGTATATCATGCTTCGGACTTGCAAGTCATAACATCAACTTGAAACTCAGCCAGTTTTTAAAACCTTTTCCTGAATAGCCCTAGCGTTACTTGAGTGTTTCTGTCGCTGCAGCCATAAGATGATAAAAGCACATCCAAATCCAAGCTGGTAACTCCCACATGGGTATTGGACTTGTTCGCCCTACTGCTGTTTTGACATGGATTTATTAATCTTTCACTCAATTACTTGTGGTGTATCTTTTCTTCTTTTCATATTTTTAGGGTGTTTCAATTGTCACTATTCTTCTTCTTCTTCTTCTTGAAATTGTTTCTTTATATTGCTACTGATTGGATCTGGAGCTTGGGAGAAGTTTGAAGGGAGGCCCACTTCTATAGATGGACCCTGCTCAATTGCACAACCCACAGATGGGTTTGTGTATGCAACACCTTTTTCAGTTGAGTAGTGCCTAATTCCAGCTATTACTTTAGGTCCAGACAGAACATCTGATGCAATTTAGGAGTCCAGGTCTTGTTATGTTGAGGGTCTTAAGTTGTTATCATATTAAGAAGGGGATTTGACAATTTAATGCCTAAAAGACAATTCAATGCCAAATTCATGACTAAAAGACATTAAATGTCAGCATAGTCGTTTGACCTTGGATCAAATGATATCATGGGTTTTTGAAAACCCATGATATCATGGGTTTTTGAAAACCCATGATATCATGGGATCCAAGTAGCTTTTCAACTTTTAACATGTAGATCCCATGATATCATGGGTTTTTGGATCCAAGGCAAAAAAGAAAAAAGAAAAAGGGAGACCAGAGTCAAAGGACTTTGGTGACATTAGCTTACTTTGAGTCATGAATTTGGGGATTAGGTGTCTAAGGGGTATTGAATTGTCAAATCCCCTATTAAGAATCTCATATGATAGTCTTAGAGTTATGTAAAGATTCCTAACATATGATAGTCTTAGAGTTATGTAAAGATTCCTAAATAGCATTTATCATAGGAAGACTCTCAGTGTTACAAAATTACTGTTAGGTGTCTAAGTTGGTCGAGTAGTTGTAAAAGTTACTTAAAATCCTATAGTTTCGTCATGTGAGAAAGACAAAGTGCCCAAGATAACCAATTAAAAAAAAAACAGAAAACTGAATAAGCGGCCTTATATATTTGTATTTCAACCAGTAACAAGATGTTTTTTTTTTTTTTTTTTGTGAGTTTTATGGTTATTATTTCCTCTACTTGGAGATTGTTTTAAGACATCCCCACCATCAGCGCGTGAAGTGATAGAGACACTCATGTCAGAGAAATTTGATTTGGAACCTTCTCCAGCATCAACTTCTTCCTAGTGTCCCAAGTTGAGGATTTTAAAAATTATTTGACTGTAGTGAACTAATTTTTTAGTGGCACCATAATACAGTTGTTTGGAGGTTGAATATCAGAAGATTTTAAACTCAACTTTACAATTGACTAACTGCAATTTATAGTTGCTCGTTAAGTTTCTAATGTACATTCCACATTCAATGACTAGGAAAGGTACTGGCACTATCAGTGCAGCAGGTGGAAGGGGATGGGGTGGAGGTGGTGGTGGAAGAATATCATTGGATTGCTACAGCATACAAGAAGACATAAAAGTCTTTGTGCATGGTGTGTACTAACCTTGTTTTATTTTGACGACCATTTTTGGTTGAAGCGACATGTTTTTTTATCATAATGATGTTATTATTCTACAAGGCGTCTTAACTCAATCTTGTATGCATTGAAAGCTTATATTCTAGAATCTGTAGCAAATGAAGATAATTAACTCTTGCAATCAAGTTGACTGCAAATTGTCTAGTGCAGCATATATCTATTTGAAAGTATATTAGATTTTACGAGCAATGGTATCATGAATTTCTCACTTGAATTTATAATAATTTTGTATTGAGACACTCTGTTAATAGCACCATGCAAGAAAAAAGTTTATAGATCTGGCTTAGCAAAACAATTACAATGCGAATAGAAAAAAAAAAGAAAAAGAAGCGAGGGAGATAGCAAGTGGAAAAATCTTACTTTGATATTCATATTTTCCACATATTACAAGAGAGTGGTCTTCTCTTTATAATTGATATACGCTCAACATGCAAACCTTGGGCATGTTTGTTTTCCTACTGGTAAAATAAGGTAAAGTAAATGTTAAATCAGTAGGAAAGGTTATGGTTAGGTAAAGGTGAAGTATACTTTCTGGTAAAGGAAAAATACATTTGTTTCCATCCGGTAAAGTAATTTGAAGTGAGATGAGAAGTCACCAAGTGGTAAAGTAACCACTTGTGTTTTATGAGGTAGAGTTTTGGTGTCTGGAACTTTAGTTTTCGACTTGTTGTGACCAACCTAAAATGGTAAAGTAAAGTTTTTTGGTGGCTGGGATTACTTTACCACTTGAAAAAAAAAAAAAAAAAAAAAGCATTGCCTATTCTATGGAATTGTCTATGATATGTACCAATCCTAACGTCTATGATATACACTAATCTTATCAAAGCTATTTTTCAAAATTTTCTTTGTTATGGCACATAGCCTCCTACTGAAGTATATAATCTTTATTTTTCAGTTCCATTACGGTTCTCTGCAGGTGTATTTACTAAAAAAAATGTGTGAAGCATATAAGAATGTGCTACTTAGGGGGAAATTTTATGTACTGTAGAATAGCTTGCACCTGACTTATTTCATCTTGATAAACTATTCTGTTATGCTGCATGGGATTTGTAATTGAGGTGTCTGTAGCTGTTACTCGTTTATGATTGGTGTTCTATCTGTCTTCAATTAAAGAATCAAACATCATTCTGCATGGATTCTGTTGCTTTTAGTTATATTTGTATCTGTGCAAGTCTATCTTGAGAGTCAAGGTGCATGCATCATTAAGATCACTAGAAAGATGTTTGGGCTGGGCAAACTGCTGAAATTGTTAGAACTCATTGCATGGAAGTGGACAGAAAATTCATGAATGGTTAGAAATGACGTCCACCTAATTTAATCTAAAATTTTAAACATGACCCCACCACGAATGGCATGATAATGTTCGTGATTAATACGAATTATCCTGTTTTAAATGGAACTATCTGGTGTGGCATGGGTATCCCATTAGTCCATTCAAGACTTGTGTAAGCCTTGGAAATTGGCACCAACTTAAAAAAAAGTTGGAGCATAGGTAATATGTTCAGTGATTGGAAATCACCGTTATAGTGAGGACCACATTCATGACCCTCTTTTAAAGAAAGCGATCATGCCCTGTCAATTATCTTCACTTTATGTTTTTCCGCCACTATGTAATTTTCTCTTTTAGTGATAAAGGCACGTTACTCCTTCTGCTTCCTGCGCTCCATCTACCCACCCAAAAACGAGCACACATACAAAAAAGGAAGAAAAAGAACTCAAGAAATAAATAAAAAAATTCATTTTCATATTTTCCTGCTTGTATCAGGAGTAGTTTCTGCTCAATAGAACCCATCCACTCTAGTCCCACCATTTCCTGATTGGGTGATATCTCTTGCTTTGAACTGGAACTGGAAACTCTAAGTCTCTAACCACATGTTCCCAAAGCAAGTATGAACACAAACTTCTTAACCAATATTTATGGTACCAAAAGAGGTAAATGACCTTGTATTCCCGTTGGTATAAATACAAGGGAAACTTACTCAAAGTTAATATGACCTCATTAAAAACCCTATGCTCGTAGCAGTACTTTTCACAATATTAAAATATTTATTTTATCCAAGGGCATGCTACATCCATCTTTTCAGATTTGAGGACCATGATTCATGCTATGCATCTCCATATACAGACAGTATTTTGTGATGCAGGCAAACTTCTCTGATTCATAGTGTATAACTTTTTTGTTTTTTGGATTTATCTCAAGACATCCTGCTTCATCTTGTGTTGCATCAGGGGGTGAGAGTATTGGATGCCCTGGGAATGCTGGTGCAGCAGGTACTTCTTTTGATGCCACACTGCTGAGTCTCAGAGTAAGCAATAACAATGTTACAACACGAACAGAGACGCCTCTGCTTGTTTTTCCTACGGGCCCAATTTGGTCAAATATTTTCGTGGAGAATAATGCCAAAGTATTGGTTCCATTGCTTTGGACCAGAGTGCAGGTCATTAACTCTTGATGTCTCAACTTCTTTCTTCAGCAATATGATCTACACATTAATATTTTTCCAGTATTTCTGCAAGCATTATGAATTGTCAACTGTAAAGGTCTGACTCATCTGTATTTTGTCCCATGCCTGTCTTCTGATCCTAGCAAATGAATTCTTATCTTCCTATTAAATTGATATGTGCTACCGCAACCACCATTGTCTTTAGCAACAAAATCATCTACATGGTGTTGGATATTGGAGGTGGTAAAAATTTCTGTATAACCTACCTAGAATGAGGATAAAGTTTCATGTAGATCATTGAACATGAATAATTGGCAATAAAGTTAAAAGAGAGCAACCTATAACATATTTGTATGAGTGAAAAAATTCCTATAACCTTTGTTTTTCATGACATTATGGAATCACTTTTTTCGGGTTGTTAGTGGAACCCATGGTTCAAAATAGCTATGTAGTGGCTGCATTATCGGCCGTAGCAGTTGAGGCTGCTACGTTATTTTGAAAATAGCGGCGCTACTGTCTAAAATCCCATAGAGCCAAGCATTTTTTAATTCAAAATACTGTTTTTTCTATTTCTTCTCCTCATTAGAAGTTGTTTATACCCTTATATGGTTCCAAATCATTAAAAAACAAAAGATCGATTGCTACACAAGATTTGAATTCTATTGGGAACTTAAAAAATCCACACCACTATGCTGCTACGTGTTGTCGCAGCTGCTATGTAGCACCTGCTACGTAGCTTTTTGGTCACTAGTCGCTACACCCACCGAAACTGCTATTTTGATCCTTGGCGGAACCTTTAGCATAATTGTATTAGTGAAAACAATTACTTTAAATATGCTTTTGCGACCGTGATGGCATCAATGTTGTAGTGTTGTTTCACATAATGATGGATAGGTCTCCTTTAAGTAAATGAGTGACTTGTATTTCTCAATTTATGGGGATTTTTATATAATGCCCACTGTCTCTGTTCAATTGTAAATACAGCCTTTGATATTGCAAATTGTAAATTGGTCCTTGCCCTTTAAAAATAATTCTATGAATCCCCCACCATGATGATCGGTCAACAAAACAAACAAAAACCATTACGTGGTCAAAGAAAAGGTACCTAATGACATAAACATCTTTTTATTAACCATTTTAGTGCATGTTTGGCATCTCTCTATGTCAAACCTCTACTTGTCTAGATGTCTAAAGTGGGTAGAGATTTGGAAAATAAGAGCGTTTGGCACACGATTCTATCCTCTACCCACTTTACAAAAGTAGAGGCAAATCCTCTTAAAATGAGAACCCTAATTCTGGGCTTTCGAAAATAAGAGTTGCAGGGTCTCAATCTCAAAAAAGTAGAGGCAGAAGGTTTTTTTTTTAAAGATGAAACACGTTTTTATGATTTTAGCCTCTTTTTTTTTTTGGCTCTATTTCTGATGTCTCTGTCGGAATAAGAGTAGAGATACCAAACGAGGCCTAACTGTTATCCATTATTGATGTGGAGGATACAATGCATGGTACAGTTTTGCAAATCTTCCATATTGGAATTTATATCTTCATCAACCAATGAATTCCACCATAGATGGAGCTGACTTCGGTCATCTTATCTTAAATCCCATGGTCTGATTCCACAGTTTTGCTTTATAGAGAAGCTTGTGTTGGTGGTAAATTGGTTGTTTTGGCATTGGTTTCAGGTTCTTCTATTTAGAAAGATGAGGAACTAAAGATGGATATGTTTGCAGTGTAGTGATTTATTCTTGATCAAGGGGGCTAAGATAAGATCATGTTTGTTAAAATGTGATTATTATGATGAACCAAAACAAAAGCTATTTAGTGGTGAAATTAAAATTCTAATGCGAGAGATAGCTAGTACACCAGCTTGATTAATAAATATAGACACTCATCTTCCAAAAAAGTTGGAGGTGAAAATCAAAATTAGAAATACTAAACCGAAATGAGCAATTGAAGTATAAAATGATAAGTTGCTGAATCGAAATACAAAACCTGAAAACCAACCATACGTTGATCATGATTTTCTGATATGTGACCTTTTGGGATGGCAAGTTTGCTGGATCTTGAATTCTGAAATCCATTGCATCTTCAGGTTTCAAACTTTGAAGTGAGAATAGACATTTGGTTTGATTTTTATTTGAGTTCTAAAATTGGACTCCTCAGTTTTGATATATATATATATATATATATATCCATCATGCTAAAAACAGAGATATTACACTTTGATTTGTGGGACCAACCCTAGGATAACATAAGTTGCAGCTTAGGAGAGCTGCCCCCTATATTATATATATGTATAGATAGGTAGATACATAAGCAGCAGCAGCATGGTCTTTTAGGGAGGAGCTAGACCAAAGTGTTCTTTCCACATCATTAATTGATGTTTTATAATGACAAGAACTTTTTTGTTGAATATTATATTGGCCAAGGGGTGTCATTTTATAACTGGACCTCAGCATGTGTTGTGTTTAAATCCCTTTTTTACTTCACAAGCATCAATTGTATGCATAAATCTGCTTGTTTTCTCAGTCTGCATCGATATTTTAGTCATAATTTTGGAGCTATTTCATTTCACATTGCTATAAAAGTTAAAATTGGTGTAGATTGCTTTTTGCCAACTTTGCCTCTTGAAATCAAAATTAGATCTCTCTCTCTCTCTCTCAAACTTGTAGGCTGTCATTTCTCTGGAAAGTTATGGCTGTATTATTTGCTAAGATGATCTTGTGTTTAATGTTTTGGTTGTGAAGGTGAGAGGCCAAATAAGGCTACTTGATGGTGCCAGTATTAGCTTTGGATTGTCTGACTATCCAGTCTCAGAATTTGAGCTGGTTGCAGAGGAGCTTCTAATGAGTGATTCTGTGATAAAGGCATGTCAAATTCATGAAAATTATTCGTTATTTTTGTCATAGTTTTTGCTTGGTTCTTTCTGTTATATCATTGTATTTCCTTCTTAAGTCTATATGTATAATTATTATGACAAGAAAATACGGTAGAACAATCCACTCAACATTAGTTGATGTGACACTGATTATTTTTTAGGTAGATATTCTTTGATCTTTTATAAATTAGGTTATCTTTTCGTATATCTAAGATCGGTTCTGCTCACTTTTCTTGTTTTAGGTTTGCATTATATTTTTATGAATTTCTTAGACTTGAATGCTTGCATTTTGAAACTTCGAATATGGTATGCTTGCATCAAGAGAAATGTAGTCTACATGTTACTCTGTCCATGGCTGATGGCAACCAACAAATGATACTTAACTGATAGAATTTTCTTTAGAATCTTTTCATGATTGTTTTTTTTTTTTGCACCACAATCTCTGTTTCCATATACATTCTTTTTGTATGATAATAATAAATTGAATAAAATAAAAAAGATATGGCAGAAACTAATCATGGAGGCCGTTGGTGGACTCATGGCAGAGAAGCAGATGCACCTACGACGTAAGAGAATTTAATGCATTAAAATTGTAAGGATACAAGTGTGGACCCCTAACTTAGCCAACCTATCTGCCACATCATTATTCTCATGGCGCACACCAGCAAAGGAAATCTGTTCAGTCCAGAAATGTGTCAAATTTTGTCTTAAGCTTTAGCAATTTTTCACAGATAAGAAGTACCAGACACTTTATCACATACTCATCCTCTAACAGTTAGACGCAAACAATTTCTTTTCACATTTTTATTTTTAAACCACACCACCCCCCCCACCACCCCCCACCCCCCAAAAAAAAAAAAAAAAAAAAAAAAAAAGAAAAAAAAAAACACACACACCCAAAAAAAAAAAAAGGCACTATTTATTAGAAGTCAATAATAGAAAAGATCTCCGATAGCTGCTTGCCCAGGTTACTGGCAGAACTGCCATCAAATTTTTGGAAAAGGGGAATGTTTGCATTTTTGTGAATTTAATAATGTAGCATTCCTAATTTGATTTATTTATTTATTTATTTTGTTTTCTGTTCATAAAGAAAGCTAATTTCCGCAAATGATTTCTAATACTTGCCTACTTCTGTCACACCTAGGTTTTAAAGCATTTTCTATTGCTCAAAATTAAGAGAGCCTTTTGTTTTGGTTTTTAAAGAGCCTTTGGAGTTTGGAATCATAGGTGTTTTGATCTTTATGTGTGTTTAATTTCTCAACTTCCAAAATATTGCTACTGTAGCAGATCACTAGAGTCATTCTATTTATTGGTTGTCTAAAAATATTCCGTTTCTATTGAAGGTGTATGGCGCTTTCAGAATGTTTGTCAAAATGTTGCTTATGTGGGACTCGAACATTCAGATTGATGGTGGGGGCAATTCTGAAGTTGGTACATCTGTGCTTGAAATAAGGAATCTAGTTGTTCTCAGGGTATGTTCAGTGAGTCATATCTTCTGTTTGATGCTTGCACTTCTATTCTATTTCTACTTTTGATTTCGAAGACCATTGTATATTCATAATTTATTCTTGCTGCAGAAAAATTCTGTCATCCATTCAAATGCAAACTTGGGCGTATATGGTCAAGGACGTCTGAGATTAACCGGTCCTGGTGATGCTATCAAAGGCCAGCGACTTTTCTTGTCACTATTTTATAACATAGATGTAAGGATATATATCTTTCAACCAAAAAAAAAAAAAAAGATTTAAGAGTATCGGTTTGTCATGTGTCTTCTCATGATTACTTTTATGATGAGTCGAAATGCCAAAATGGTCCTTTCGATAGTCTTATGGTGTCTCCTTTTTAGTCAAAATTTGTATGATTGAGTAATATCCTTGATCTTGCAAATGAAGGCAGAGGAGTTAAATGAAGATTGTAAAGTGAAAATAATCGGATGCTGCTGTTATGTATCTTATTGTGAGTAAACATGTCAGATAAATATAATCATAATATGGTGCAAATTAAAGGATTGAAGCATTCCTTGAAGGATTGTATGTTCAGACGTGAAATAATTGCCTCAGGGCTGATAAAACTCACCACATTGCTACCCATGGAACTGACCACTGACGCAGTGAGAAAGAAAATTGATTTTCTTTTTTCTAAATTAAAGAAATCGATCTTGTCTAATGAATCATATGAAATTCTAAGCAATGTGTGATGATGTCTATATTGTTGTTGTTTTGCATTCGGTTGATCTTTATGTAAAATACCAAGATCATTTTATATAGTGTGTCCTGCATTTATTTAAAGCAGCGAAACAACTGTTAAAGTCTGAAGCAATAGAAGTATTTTTCATCTTGGAGGGTGCCCCTATGCCCTACAGGGAACTAGTCCGTTTTTTGTTTTGATCTTGTTCATTTGCTTCGGCTTCTGTGTTTGTGATACTTATCTCTGATTTTGAGGATCACAGTCTTTGACTACTTTCTTTTATTGGTTGCAAAACTAATTTTAAGAAGGAAAAAAATGCAAAAGATTAAATAAAATAAAAATAGAGAATTATAAGAGAAATATACTGTGTAGAAAAAGAAAAGAAAATATATTTAGATATCTATCCCTGATTTTCCATTCTGTTTTCTTTATGCTTGCTTCCAAGTTCCGATTCAATCAATTATTGTAAAACGTTAACCTAAGAAAGAGATATATATCCCTGAAATTTCTTTTTTTCTTTTCTTTTTCTAAATCATTGATGGTGTCTGTCTTAATAGATGCTATTTATTCTCTTCCACTTTCGTTGCCATTTCTTCTTTTCATGTGTCTTTTCTATTTTGGACAGGTTGGCGCAGGCTCCTTGCTTCAGGCTCCATTAAATGATGATAATGGTAGTATGTGAGTATTAATTGTCATCAATGTACTTGCAGATTTGGGATATTGACTTTTGGCATGTTTTTTATTTGCTACAGATATTTAGCTTTTTTTTCTTTTCAATATTCTTTTCATTAGGGAAACTAAGTCCCATTGTGAGAGCCAAACGTGCCCAATGGAGTTGATAACTCCTCCAGAGGATTGCCATGTGAATAATTCTTTGTCTTTTACACTTCAAGTAAGAAACTCTTCCATTTGACGTCCAATCTCTGTTTGTATCCTTGATATGATTTGGGTTCTACATGTTCAAAAACCTTGTGTTAAGATGCCGTAGTATGATTGAATATCAACATGTGCTCTTTCTTTGTAGATTATATCTGGCTAACATTTAGGCATATGGTCAAGCAATCCTCCACCGTAGCTAGAAGTAGTTTTGGTTGACACTATACATTTGAATCTGAAACTTGTCTGGTCAGAGAGACCTCAGCCACATTAACCATTAAATTTCCCTTCTTTTCAGGGAATCTTTCTGGTAGAGGGTAATCTTGGTCATCTGTGGACATTAGTTATACCTCTTCTTAGTTTGAATTATATATATATATATATCATATATCATCGTATTGTTTCTACCTGTACTTTATCTGAGTTTCACTTATTGATATGCATTCTATCTATATTATTTCACACTGCTATGCTTTTCAGATCTGCCGTGTTGAGGATCTTACTGTTAATGGCCTTGTGAAAGGAAGTATTGTGCACATTCACAGAGCACGGACAGTCACAATTGAAGGTGACGGCATGATAAGTGCATCAGAATTAGGTGAGGCAGAGGTTGAACTGAAACATTGCTCCATAGTCACTTCAAAATTTGTTCATTTTTTTTTGGCTAGTCTTTTTTATTGGTAACACGACTTAAACCCACAACCTCAAGGTTGCAACAGTAAGTACCTTCCACTGTGCCACAGGCTCTTGTCTGTTTTTGCCTAGTCATCAGATGGCTGAAATTGAATTGCTCTTACGTGTCTGTGACTTATTGGGAACTCTTTCGCCAGGCTGCGTGGAGGGTGTAGGGAAGGGAAAATATACAAGACACGGTGCAGGAGGTGGTGCTGGGCATGGAGGTAGAGGGGGGGTCAGGGATTTACAATGGCATGCAAAGTGAAGGTGGTCGAAAATATGGCGATGCTGATCTTCCTTGTGAATTAGGAAGTGGCACTGGAGAACCTAGTGAATTGAATGGGAATGTTATTGGAGGCGGAATGATAGGTAAAAACTTCTCACATGACATGTTTTCCACAAGTCTGAAGAAAAATAAATAAAATACAAATTGTTGCCTGTAAAGTATGTTTGGTTAATTCTTGGGTAAGGAAATTTCCTCTGGAATGTCATTCGTCAATTTTATATGAAGTTATGAGAGAAATTTTTAGTTTCAACTGATAAAAAATAAAAACAATTAGTTTCTGACTTATCATACAGCCCAGGCCTGTCTTATCGTTGCACTTGGATGGTCTAAGTGTTTTCTCATTCTTTTACCAAAAAGTGACTTGTAGTTCCAATGGAAAGTTCCTGGCTCTTTTTTTGAATAAATGTTGTCTACCAATTTTACATCCAGACAAACAGCCAGACTCCAGCATCAGTAAGATGGATGGAGTGATTGAATTTTGCAGGCTAGCTTCTCCTCACGTACTTTATCATTTTTAGCTAACGCTTGGATAAACATCATGTTTGAAGCATAGTTCGCAATTCCGTTCCAGTCGCCGTTCCAGTTTGACCCTTTAGTGGAATGTTTCGGCATTCCGGTCAATTCCGGTATTCCTTTCTGGAAAAGCCGCTATTGGAAAATGAAAAAAAATATATAAAAGAATACCTAAAATTGAAGAAATAGTTGAATGCTAAAATAATACTAAAAATGCATACTTACATCACTTAAATTAAACTGCACTCTACAATTGACTATTTTCTAGCTTTCACTACATGTGCATGGAAGTATGAAACCTTGGCCGGAATGGGGACCGGAACGGACTGGAATCTGGACCGAAAACTTTTAGGGGGCCATTCTGTTCCGCCCACGGCTAATTCCTGAACTTTCTGGCCAATTCCGTCCGGAACGGAATGGAATTGACAACTATGGTTTGAAGTCTTGACTTGTATATGTTCACATCTCTATGGTACATGAAACATATATTTTGTAATTTTTTATTTATGGAGTAATTTTTTATCTGATCTACAAACTAATTTCTTCTCATTGTGAACTTTGCAAAACACAATCATTTTCTTGGCATCATTTTAATTTGTATGGACTTGCATGTTATTTGAAAGAAATGTTTTCTCTGCCTTCCATTTTTTATTGTTTGTTATTACCTTGATGCGCAGTATTAGATTTATTTTTTTTACATATGCATTTCTGGGATTCTTTTAAAATTTCCATAAAAAGATGGCTTTATTGTTATCCTAATTTCCTTTTCATTTCTAGTGATGGGTTCCATGCAATGGCCATTGTTGAAGTTGGATATTAATGGATCACTAAGGGCAGATGGTCAAAGCTGTCGAGAAGCAAGAAGTAACCGTAATGGTACTTTAATGGGTGGGCTTGGTGGTGGTTCTGGTGGGACAATCCTCCTTTTCCTTCAAGCACTTAAACTTGGAACAAACTCATCTTTATCTGTTGCTGGTGGTAGAGGAGGACCAGTAGGAGGCGGCGGCGGCGGCGGGGGGAGAGTTCATTTTGATTGGTCAAACATAGCCACAGGGCATGAATATGTTCAGATTGCTACTATAAATGGTACAATTGACACTAGGTATGCTTTTCTCTGTTGCATTAGAAATAGCAAAAATCAGAGAATGAAGTTCCATCCGTATTCCGTATTATATGTTCACCAATTATTGTTCCGTGCAATATTTATTTAAAATTTTGATGTAATTGTGCCAGTTTGGCACTTCGGATATTTTACAAGGCATTCTAGATGGAAAAAAAATAAACTGACAGGAACCTACTTGTAAATATGACATGAATTTATTAAATAATCAAACCATAAGGATTTTTGTGCTTTATAATTTGTTGAGCAACAATCCCTAAAGCACCGTGCAGCACTTTCTTCTTCTTCCTCCTTTCCTCTTCTTCCTTGTTTCTCCTTCTCTTCCATCAATTAAAATACAAAAGCATATTGCTTATTGTTTTGTCAATGGTGTAAACAGGATATGTTGAATGCTTTGGTCAACTGGCTATATGGAGGAGTGTTTTCCTTTTTTTTTTTTTTTTTAAGGTAACATGAAACTATATTAAAAGAAGAAAATGAATGCAAAGAACACCCAAGGAAAGGCTATACTAGAGTACACGAGACAATGCCCAACAATGAATCACAACAAAATCACCTCCCTAGGTGATTATCTTTCTACCCCCCCTGTTTAGCTAGAGAGTGGGCCAGCCCATTGGCCAACCTCACCACATGACAAAACTCTACACGATATTGGAAACCAAAGCTTTAATCTCATTGAAGCAAAGTGAAGCTTCCATGTCTAAACACATTCCATTCTTCATCCAAGCCATAGCATTACACAAATCACTCTACACAATGAGAACACCCTGAAATGAGCGATTGAAGAACGTCAATGAAGACCTCAGCTTCATTGGAGTCCTTATTCCCTACCCCTTTAGAGAACATACCCAGAATGTTGCCATTATCATTATGAAGCACCCATCCAATACCTGCCGGACTTGGCTTGCCCCTAGCTGCTCCATCCATATTAAACTTGAGAATACCAATGGGAGGCATGCCCCTAAAGAACATTTTGCTTCTCCTTGTCCAAACCACATTGCATGCAGACTTCCCAATTGAACAATATATGTGTCGAGTTAGAATCAGAAAATCCTTCCTGATTGAAGCCCACTTAGCAATCCTAAGGGAGATCACATAAAGAATATCCTCTTTAGCAGTCAAAGCACCCCTAACAATCTTGTTATTCCTTTCCTTCCATACTGACCAAAGAATTGCAATACGAATAATCATCAAAAGAAAAAGAATGCAAGCGAAAAAAGACCCCTCCACCATGATCCCACTGACTCTGGGAGAGATCTAGGAAAACACCAAGACAGACTGCAACTGTGATCGAAATGACACCACAATAAGTAATGCTATTTGGAGGAGTGTTAATTGTTACTGATGAAAGGAGTAGTGGCTTTGTGCTATTAACTATTTTACTGATGAAGGAGTTAACTCCGGGAGAGATCTTGGAAAACACCAGGAAGTTGGGGTGTAACGGTTTGGTTAACCGGTCAATTTGGGAAAACCGTTAACCGAACCGTAACCGCGGTTTTCTGTCTTTTAAAATCGTAACCATACCCACAAAAACCGTGGAAAACCATATCTGCGGTTAACCGTATTAAACGGTTCGGTTACGGTTAATAACCGTGGAATGCCTTCCTCACATAAGGGGATAAATGTGAATGATTGAAGGTAAAATGATACATAAGGAGCAATTAAATAAGGTAAGAAATATTTCATTTAGCCTCTTTATTTTTTTTCTTTTATTTGTAAACGGTACGGTTAACCGAACCGTATCATACGGTTCGGTTTGGTTAATAACAGTGAATTATTACGGAAAACCGTAACCGAACCGAACCGTGCGGTTTTTGGATTTCATTAACTGTAACCGAACTGTGAAATACGGTTATTAACCGCAGTTAGGTTCGGTTTGGTTAAACAGTTTTCCGGTTTTTTTTTTACACCCCTACCAGGAAGACTGCAACTGCGAATGAAATGACACCACAAGAAGTAATGTTATATGAAGGAGTGTTCATTGTTACTGATGAAAGGAGGAGTGGCTTCGTGCTATTAACTATTTTACTCTTTATTTTTATTTTATTTTATTTTTGTGTGGAGAATGTATCTTTGTTACTTATCTCAATGTTGTTTTTTTAATAGTTATCCATTACTTGTATTTTTCTACACTTAATTCCTTTTTCTCCTTTATTTAAGTCAATGAGCTATTTTGTATCATGTTGATTTTGGAAAGTATGTCACTTTTATTCAAGCCACACTGTCAACATGACAGCAACTGTAGAAAAACTCTATTTGGCTCCTCGTTTGGAAGAAACCCATATGAGTTGTTGATGCAGGCCAGACAATAGGTCGACCAACCCATTGGGTCCAGTCCATAGGCCCAAGGGGACATCCATTTAGTTAGGAAATATCATTTAGTAGTTTGGTTTGTTTATGATTAATATTAGTTAGTTTCCTTTTTATTTTAGAGGTGATTCATATATTAGGAAATTTTGTTGCTTAGGGATCAGGCCAACTCCTTTATAAAAGGATGTTAGGCCGCATTGTAATAGACATGCTTATTATCAATTAATCTTTTGAGTTATGAGAGTTTTCTCTTCAGTTATGGTGTTTTCTCCTTTTGTGAGGTTACCCTAGTGGCTGGAATCCTCTTGGATTCGATCAATCCTTCGGGAGATTGATCTATCAACCCGATCGCGGATCTTGGCTGCGTCAGTTGTACCTAATACTTCTATATTCTTTTTGTGCCCAGTGTTAATAACCAATAACACCAAAAGCTTGAGCTTTTGGTGAACGGCATAAAAATTTATATCAACCCCCCTCAAAAGGGAAGCCGTTTGAATTCGAAACCCAACAAATAGACAACAGACATATGGAACAGACAGATTAGACAAACCAGACAGACAGATGGAGGTAACATGTCTCCCATGGGTTTCGAACTCGTGACCTCTGGCTCTGATACCATGTTGATGACCAATAACACCAAAAGCTCGAGCTTTTGGTGTTTCTGGTTATTAACACCCAGAACAACAGCTTATAACTTCAAGCTGGTTATATTTAGTCTATCTTTATTCCTATAAATGCATCAGTTTAGGTACGATGGACATGAAGGAACATGCATGTAATTGGAGCAAAGCTGGCGCAATGGAGAGCTTGTGCAATGCGTTTTCCCCTACTTGTCAGAAGTAACTCAGTGGGAAAAACGTGGAACTTACTCTCGCCGTTGGATTCCATCCATTCATCATATGGCATTTCAACTTTTATGATGGAGGGAGTCTATATATTCGGGCAACGTTTGTCTAGTATGGTGTCCAATGGGTCCTAAGGTGTAGTCCAGATTATAACCTGTTAAAGAAACAGGCTCTGGTTAGAATTCCAGGGACGGCTTATCAGGCTCGTATCTATGTCCATGCCTACTGTAGCCAGTCTGGACCGGGGTGGAATCTGTAGGCACTTTGTAACCCCTACCAACATCAGTGTGATAACAAAATGGCTGCCCTTTTAACTTTTTCCACATCAGTGATAGACTATGATATCAATCTATTATTATTTCAAAACCAATTGGTTAGTATATCCATGATCATCTTCTTGTAGCGTAGCGATTTGTCATCATGGTAGGATAATCTTATCTTCATATAGTTAGAGAAATTCGTTACAAGATTCGCAAAACTAATCAATGGTTTGTCCAAGTCATGTTTGGTGGGTGCAATTATACCCTTTCACCATCTGTCCCTCCTTTCCCGTTATCATTGTTTTTTGGTCAAGAGTTCAGTATATGTACGTTACAAAACTCATCTCTACTATTCTTATTCCCGTGTCACAATTTTGACAACTCACAGCATTCATGCTTCCCGTCTTCTGCCTTCCAAGAGTCTAGATATCAGCTGCTTGCTGTAACAAAAGATGACATTCTGAAGTGAGCTGGTTTTTCAATATATTTGGAGGTGGGTCCTTGGAACTAACATAAAATCACATGCTTTAGATAGAAGAAAATGATGGGCTCATGCATCTGAAACTTCTGGTCCATGACAAGCTATAGGACATTCCAACCAAGGTTTTTTTAAGAGATAAGCTGTTATGTTACCACCACCACTGCCACCTTCACCAAACCCTTATCTCAACTATCTGGGGTCAGCAGATAAGTTGTCATTTACAAATTATTCATTCATTTTTTTGCTCTGGTGTGCCATACATATTTCATCACTTTCATAATCATAATGCTTCCACCTAAGAGTACTTGTTTTTTCCTTTATAATTTTTTGCTCCTTTCAATTTGTGCTTGTGTCCCTCTACTTAGAAGCACTTTAGGTCTTTCTCCAATTGTCCTCATATTTTCCCCTTTAAATTTCATTTACTACAGCGGGGGGCTCGGCAGCAGTGGTGGTCGTGGTGGAGAGAAGGGTACAGTCACAGGAAAGAAGTGTCCTAAAGGACTTTATGGCACATTCTGTAATGTACGTCTGATTCATTGGTCTTTGTTTCTCTTCATCTTAATTATCGCTGTATTAGTTCTGTCATCCTCTTGTATTACTGTTAAATATTGCATGTGTTATTGAATCCATACTGTTCAAATTTGTATTTTTTGCTTATTTCTTGCTAAGCATTGTTATTGTAAGAAACCATGTACCAATTCAACAGCTTAAGCTGATAGGTGGAAGGCCCAAACAAGTATATGAAGCCCTGTCCAACTTAGGACTTGGGCGATGTGGGACTTCCCAACAGTTATGAATAGTTTTACACGTGAATAAATCACTAGACACTCCTTTATTGTAACTGTCATCCCAGAGTGTCGAAGAGATGTCTGCTTTACATATATTCTCCATGTATATTTTTGAAAGGCGTGTCCTTTTTCTGGTTCATAAAAAGCACACATTTATTTTCATGGAGAGAAGTCAATAATTGTTGCTATCATTGCTGTTTAGGAGCTGCTAAATAACTAATGCCATGGTTGCTGTTTATGAATTGTAAGTACAGAAACTGTTTCTATTTCTTCATCCTTATCATGCATAAACTAAAATGTGGTACAAAAATAAGTAATGCCGTGAATTGCATCTGCTGCTGTCTGGTGAGTGACTTGCTGTCGATTACATATTACACAAAACAGGCGAATAGCATGCTTTGTGGCCAGTTTTTGTGGACAAAATAAGTAACGCCTGTAAAGTTGGTTTTGTTTTTATTGCTGTTTTTTAAGTGGTCAATTTGGTCACTGTATTCTTAATGTTCTGATGGGTTCTCTTTTTATTTTTTATTTTTTATATAGGGTGGAAGCCTTGTTCTGCCCTATTCCGTGTGGGGCATTGTATTCCTTTGGTGCTGTTGTAGCCTTTTGTTAATATATATTTGTAATTCAGCAAAAAAAAAAGGAAAAAAGAAAAAAAAGAAGCATGCTTTATGATCATCATGTCATGTATACCGGATCAATGTACTCCTTTTTTTTCCTTTTCTGCTTGACCCTTGGATTTTTAGACCTTGCAGTTATAAAAGGTGTATCTGGCTTATTGTGAACAGAACAGAACTTATTATTTATGCATGTGAGAGTCACATTTGGGACTGTCATCTGTAACATGTTGATGTTATTGCCAACCAGTTATTTCATCTTCTTTGAATTTATGGAATGCTATCAGTAGTTTTTTATCAGCTATATATATGAATTATGTATGTGATAGATTTTGTTGGTTTTAGTCAAAATTATTGCTTCACCTGTACGTTGAAATAGTGTTCCTTGTATTGTTTCCTTTGTGTTTCTTATGAGCGTCATAAATTTCCAGGAGTGCCCTATTGGCATGTACAAAGATGTTGATGGATCTGATTATTCACTTTGCTCTCCCTGCTCACTGGAGCTTCTTCCTCAACGTGCAGCCTTCATTTATGTACGAGGTAATTACTTTTTCTGGGATATAGTTTTTACCTATTGCTCCTTGTTCATGCTCGTGTATGTAGCGCATAATTAATAGATTTTTTTAGTTGTCCTTTCATTTCTATTTACAGTTTCCCCCCTTTATTTTTGTTAAATGATGATGCTAGTTTAAATTATCTATTCTCTGTAGGAGGAGTTACTCAATCATCTTGTCCATATAAATGTGTATCTGAAAAGTATCGGATGCCAAAATGCTATACACCTCTCGAGGACCTGATATATACATTTGGAGGACCATGGCCTTTTGCACTACTCCTATCCTTCACTTTAGTTGTCCTAGCTGTCATATTAAGTGCTCTACGAACTAAATTGGTTGGACCGGATTATGCGTATCAGGCTACCAATACTATCGATCGTCATGGTCCTCATACTTCCCCATATCTCTTGTCACTTGCAGAGGTAACTGTCTCATCAAACTCTAACCTTCTCCCTCGTCAATTGTATGATTTTGAAGCAGGAGTTTGCACTTCCTGAACATGTAGTACTGCTCTGAAGGTTTATGTTCTGATAAATTCTGGCCTCATGATTTTATCTAAATCTAGGTGCGGGGGACCAGCAGAGCTGAGGAAACTCAGAGCCATGTGTATAGAATGTATTTCATGGGTCCCAATACCTTTAGAGAACCCTGGCATCTTCCTTACTCTCCACCTGATGCAATTATTGATATTGTGTAAGAAGAGTTTTAACTTATTAGGACCTTGAGTTTAATACTTGATTGGGTGTGCAAGTGCATTTGTGTTTCTGCTCATATTACCTTTTAAGTTCTTCACTAAAATGGTCTAATTGTGGCTACAGATATGAAGATGCTTTCAACAGATTCATAGATGAGATAAACTCTGTTGCTGCATATGAGTGGTGGGAAGGTTCAGTTCATAGCATTCTTTCAGTGCTAGCTTATCCTTGTGCTTGGTCTTGGAAACAGTGGCGTAGGAGAAATAAGATACATCGCCTTAAGGAATATGTTAAATCAGAGTATGATCACGCATGCCTTCGTTCTTGCAGATCACGGGCACTTTACAAAGGGATGAAGGTTTGTCTCACATGATAGTTTTTTTTTTTTAGCTCATTATGTTTTAGTAAACTGTCTTCTCCTGTTGACTTGATTCCTGTGAGTTATTTCTTTTTATTCAAGTCATCCGGTCTCACAGATCATATCTTCAAATTATTTTCTGTTAAGATTTGTTTCGACAACCATTTTCCTAAAAGATTATCAATTTGGATGTAGGAGCTTACTTACAGTGGTTCATAATTTGATAAGTAGCAACCTCCTTTGTACTAGGTTCTGAAACAAGACAAGTTTTCGATCTTTGATTGAGCTGGGATTGGGTTGGTTTCTGCAGGATTATGTTGGCATGTCTTTCATTTTAGTCTCACTGTTTCTGTTGGGGCTAAATAGTAGCCAAAATGGTTCTTGCAAATATTTTGAAGTGTTGGATTTGGGCCCGAGAATCTTCACCGATTTCATTTAAATGTGAGAGTTTCTGTTTTCTATTCATTTTCCAACTTTCCTTTTTAAAGCTCCAGTATATAGGTTTTAGGATCATCTATGGAAGTGGTTTTTTTTTATTTTTTATTTTTGCTTAGTTTGTCACACTATCGAATGTTCAAATATTTGACCATGAAAAGAATTAGTTATTGTTTATTACAATATATTACTATATCAAAATAAAATGTTGAACTGCCCATATGGGTCTGATTTGCCCATAAGCTGCCCTACTCAGATCATTACAATTTACTTTTTTTCACTATTAATATATATATATATATATATGCAGATAAGTGGTTTTTTTCCTCTGATGATATAACTGGACGGATTCAAAATTCTGTCATTGTGTTTGTTAAAACTTTTAATATTGTACTATAAGTTACAAAAATCATGTTTAAGCTTCTGTCAATGTGTCCAGTGCTCCAGAAGTCTGGGGAATCATCTTAGTTATCTATGGAGTCCGCATTGAATGATTGAATCGAGTAATAGTTCTGGAATTGCATTTCTTCTGTCACTTTATCAATTTTATTCAAGTAATGAAATTTACAGGTTGGTTCAACACCAGATTTGATGGTTGCGTACATTGATTTCTTTCTTGGCGGGGATGAGAAGAGGCTAGATGTTGCATCTAATGTTTCACGGAGATTCCCCATGTGTATTATTTTTGGTGGTGAAGGAAGTTATGTGTCACCTTACAATCTTCACACTGACACTCTTCTTATCAATCTTCTCGGCCAGGTACTATTCTTTCAGTTATTAATTTATTAATTTATTTATTTTTGGAATTTAGTGTTCAATATTTGTTTTTGAAATCATTTGAAGTATGACGAATCATAGTTTATAGTAATTCACAATTGTCTAATGAAATGTCCTTTTCTCCAGTATGTTCCAGCAACAATATGGAATAGGTTCGTTGCTGGTTTCAATGCACAAGTAAGGACAGTGAGGCAAGGATGCATTCGATCTGCACTACTTCCTGTGATTAAGTGGATCAATAGTCATGGAAATCCCCAACTTGAGGTCCATGGTGTTAGGGTTGAGCTTGGATGGTTCCAGGCCACTGCATCTGGCTACTACCAGTTGGGTGCCTTGGTAGCAGTGGATGATGTTGTTGTATACGATCTGCGCCAGTTGGACAAAAACAGTAACGACCATCTAAGGTACCCGCAAAAAATTGAACACAGGTTACTGTTTGCGAATCAATTGAACATTCCCATGTATCATATATTCTATCATCTTGCTGATTAACTAGAATGTGCTGTGGGTTTTCCATATTCCAGGAAAGGCACAGTTGCCGGACGTAAGGTCCTTAAGCAGTTGCAGCAGAGCCAACCAAATACCAACCATGCATTGTCCCGTAAAAGGGTAACTGGAGGATTGAACGGGGGGATAATAAATGAAACTACTCTACCATCGTTGGAGTATAAAAGGAATTTCCTCTTTCCTCTTTCGCTTCTTTTACACAATACCAGGCCCATTGGCCTCCAGGTAATATGACAGTATCATATCACTACTCCAGTCCTATGTTTGTTGCGAACCAACCTTATCACCATATAGGTCAATGATCAATCACCACACAGCACAATGCCTGTGTTGTGTTGTGTGCCCAGCTATGACCACATGCATTGTCAATGAGAGGAGTGGGGCTTTTTTTTTTTTAGATGGCCTAAAATTCACTCAGATTGGATGAATATAACTATCATTTTGAGGGCATTCAAATCTAACAAGCACAGCAATTTGCTCCAGTGATCAATCACCCCTTTTCTAATTGTGTAATTTTCTCTCAATTCACAGTCGATAGTGCCAACCTGGTAGTGGGGCCAACCTGGTTCTCTCTCTCTCTCTCTCTCTCTCTCTCTCTCTCTCTCTCTCTCTCTCTCTCTCTGTGGTGGGGGTGGGGGGGGATCATTTGGCGTTGTGGTTTAGAAAGATCTCATTGATCCTAGGGCTGTGGAAAAGATCAGCCGGATCACATCATCCTAATCCCTTGATCTTTTGCCCAAATCCTGATCATTTATGTGTGTGGATACGTTTCGTCAGCAAGCACATCCACACCATGTATATGGTGCAACCCCATTTTTTTGCCCCACTGGCCCACTTGTGATCAATCCAATCCTTTACATTGACTACCCCCATTGAATTGGCTCACACTCATTACACCTAAGTTCACTGTGGGATTGAACTTCGAAGAAAGACATATCTTTAAAACCATTCAACTTTGAGAGATTAAATCAAGGCTAAAGGGTGATGGGGCTCGTTTTTTGCCCAACCCTAATTGACAATGAGGCCTTTTTACCCCCCTACCCCCAGCAGATTCATTCATGCGGTGGGCTCACAAGAAAAGTGTGAAGATGTGCACCCTAAGACTTTCCTTAGTTTCCTTATGCTTTACACTTGATCATTGCCATATACCTGTGTCTGTATTCACTGTGCTTTTTTAAGCTAGGTAAGCACCTCTTAGTGGAGCTTTTTAGTTGCATGACTCATGGGTGGGCGGGGGTAATGGAATGGTTCTATTGCATATTAGAATAGGAACAATAATCAGCCATATCAAGTTGTTGTAACCCTTGATTTAGTTATTCTCGGAGTTTTGAGGTTTATAAGTTGTTATCAAAATTCAATTTAAAGGTGCTGGTTGGATGAGTGTCCAATTTGGTGTGTGGCAATTCATGATGGGCACTGAGTGTGAGAGGTGTGGGTGTGGGTGTGGGTGGATTGATCACAGGTGGACTTACCTGTTTATATTTGAACAAAATTATATACCATTCTTACCATTTCTTGATATTGGATTGTTTCAGGGCACAGTGCAGCTGCTTATTACTATCATGCTATTAGGAGATTTCACTGTTACCCTTCTTACATTGATTCAGTTCTATTGGATGTCTATCGGAGCATTTCTTGCTGTCTTGCTTATTCTTCCTCTATCCTTGCTTTCTCCATTTCCTGCTGGTCTGAATGCTCTTTTCAGTCAAGTGCCTCGAAGATCTTCACTTGCCCGTGTTTATGCATTGTGGAATGCTACATCTCTGTCAAACATTGTAAGTAATTGCTTAAAATGGTTATCAGTGTTTCACGGTCACTCTTTTCATGACAAACATTAGCATATATTAGCAGATTTTTATTTTTATTTTTTTGTTCGTCTATCTAGTGTCAATCGGATCCATGTTGGAGGATTGAGTATGAGGGGACTGCCTATGTTTGTGTTGCGTTTATCCTCACTACACCTGCATGCAATGATTTTGACTTTCTTGCAGGTTGTGGCTTTTATCTGTGGCCTTCTTCATTATGGATTTTGCACATCTAGGGTTCCTGAGGAAGGCAATGCATGGAACACAAGGTGTGTGTATCTTTTTGTATCTTATCCTCTGTCCATATTCATAAAATGAAACCAAAAAGGAAAAGATGAAACAAAGAATTATATCATTTAGACCTCAACTAGATGGGTAAGGCCTTGGGTGTGTAGAGTAGGGAGTCCTGTGCTTGGAGTTCCGTTCTGAATAGCGCCATCAAGGAATAATTGCATAATTGAAAAACATAGTTTTTTCTTTCTTTGTTTCTTTTCATAGCATCCCTCTCATACATTGATCCTGGAACCTCTCCCTGAGTGGGAGAATGCATTAACCACCATTCTAATTGCATGTTTGGCAAAGTCTTTCAGTTGATTGGGTGTTTCTAGACTGTTTTGTTCAATCCTTTATGAAGTAAAATGAGAATCAGCTTCGGTTTTCATTTCTTGTCAGCATGAGCAAAATAGTGCTTTACAAAAAAAAAAAAAAAAGAAGGATAAAATGGTGCCTTTTGATGCAGTCTTATCCATTTGCTTCATTAATCAATCTTTTCTGGATAGACCAAGGAGTTCATAATACATTACTGGTGCCAAGCTCAGACTGAGCCTGTCTCAACTTAGTATTTAAGATGTTGCTATATATACGCAGTTGAGGTACAAGCCTGGTTTTGGTCAGATCTGTTCATTCACTGACTCCATGTAGAAGTCATGGAAGAAGTCTGCGAATTATCAGTCCTTAATAATCTTATTGTTTGTTGGTTTGGACCTATGCCTTTGCATCACATACTCAATAACAATGGGAGATAATGGAGTGGACTACCAAGCCTGAACCAGGAAGAAAATTCTGACCTTCTAATGCTAATTTGCATGGATAGGGAGGGAGAGAACTGGTGGGTTTTGCCGACCTCTCTTCTCATCATTAAATCATTGCAAGCTCGGTTCGTGGATTGGCACATTGCAAACCTAGAGATTCAAGATCTTTCTCTGTTCAGTCAAGATCCTGAGAGCTTCTGGGGTGATGTTGTGACAACCCAATTCTCAGCTAGAAGAAGTTGAAGGCTAACTTGAAAGAAAATATGAGCACCTGTAGCATTATTCCTTCTTTTTTTTTTTTTTCTCTTTCATTTTTGTGTGTTGTTGTGCGTCAGTTGTAAAAATGTCCAAACTTGTAAATCATTGCTTGTTTGTATGTTGAGTTTGTATTTGAGAGGTGTAGAAGAAAGATAGGTAAATAGAAGAAAGATGATGTACTCATTTGGTTGAGAAAGTCTTTGTATAAACAAACGCCCACGTTTTGGTAGAGGCAGTTTTTCTCCATGTAACTACTGTAATTGTTTCTTCTTTCTTTTTTTTTATCCTCTTCTTCTTTGTAGACATTCTACCTGTGGCCTATTTCCTACGTTGGCCTCCTTATTCATTTATTTTTTTTCTTTTGGGTGATTCATAGTTTTAATTAATGAGCCTCAATGAGGAGCCTAGAAATTTCAATGAGACTTGACCCCCCCCTTGGGGTCCCGATTTCACTTGGGAGAGTTTCAAAAGGAGAAGTAAAAATCCTGCTTCACTTGGTGGTCTGGTCTGCTGATACAAACATTGAAAAACTTTTGAAAGTATTGAGACATTTACCTGGAGTGTTATTTTCCTGGTATCATACTAAATTTTGCCCAATGATTAAATATGTTTCACGAAATGCATTATAGTACCAGAGACTAAAATGAGAAAGCAAAAAATCAAGAAAAATGGTTACTTCCCTTAGCCTCTTTAAGAACCTATTATTCACCCGGGCAAGAGAAGTACCTACCTCTCCCCTGCACCATGAAAGTCAGGCTTTAGCCTGGGCAAGTGACCTTAAGCCGTGGTCCTAGCCAACTGTGCTACTCTGGTCGTTAATTTAATTATGTTTCACAACTTTTTCCACACAATATCTCATGAAACTGTCTCAATTTTGTGATTGTTGTGAGAATGGTTGTCATTTTACGACAGTTAATTGAGCGAGTCTTGGAGTTGACTGAGTTGTTAGAAATTTAAGAATGCAAACCACAGTGTTCAAAAAATACCCCCTGTTTTTTTTTTTTTTTTTTTTGTGGTGTGTGTTGGTGGTGTTGTATAATGTATGTATTTCATAATGTGTGACACTAACAAAGAGATAATATTGTGAAAGTTAAAACTGTCACCAAAAATAAAACTGTGCTATTTCTCTTTTAATGTGTTTTCAAGATATTAATCCAATATGCTATCAACAAATTCATATATTTCAATGCGTCCTGATTGTGTTTTAAATTGTTTTAATTTCAATTATTTATTTTCTGTTATATGTTTTCTTTTTTTTCTTTTTTTTTTTTACTTTTATCTTTTCATTAATAACTTGAGAAATCCAAAGATTTGAAAATCTCCACCACCAATAACATATTAACGAAATTTATCACAACGGAAAGACTCTTGGTCATAAGATATCTTTATCTGGCAAGTATGTGGCAAATTAGAATTTTTTTTAAAGTAAAAACTAGTTATTTAATTTACAAATTAGGAAAATATAAAAAGAATGAAAATAGTAATAATTAATTAATTAGAGAAATTAACAAAAGCTGGCTTTTTTTTTTCAGGCCACTGGTGAAGAGTGATTCTTTAGGCACTGTGTGAAGGTGCTTAGACCACTCAGCCATAGTTCTGAAAACAAAAAGGAATATTACCTGTACAAGTGCCCTTTAGATTTGATGTTCACCCCATAGTCGTAAAAGTTTAAGTATTTTTCATGGCATTAATCATGCGATATCTTTTATCTATGTGGTATCACATTAATATTTTACGAACATCTCTGCTGAAAATATTTAAATTTCAACTCATATAAATGTATATCTCACCCCTTTAAAATGAAAAAAAATAATAATAATAATAATAAAAAAGAGCCAACCCCGCGCCCTAAAACCTGCCCCATCGTCACTCTTTTTCCCCCTTCATTTCTCCCCAAAATCTTCTTCATCTCCTCAGATACAGAGAGAGAGAGAGAGAGAGAGAGAGAGAGAGAGAGAGAGAGAGATTTCATTCAGGCAGGCACAGTCTATCTAATCTCATCATCATAAGTGCTAAGTGCTAACTAAGAAGAGTCTTCTTATCCTGGATCGATCGACAAGGATAAAGAAGAAGGCATGTACATGTTGAGACACGCACCACGAATGTTGCTGGGTCGAGCCCTGGCTGGAGCCGCGTTCGATCCATGTCGGACCTTCCAGCCTCTCCCGTAGCAGACTCTGCTTTCGTAGAGGCATGGAAGAAGGTAACGCCAAACATGGAACCCCCAAAGACCCCTCTCTCTTTCATGCACCCTCGCCCTCCCACTCCTTCCTCCATCCCCTCCAAGATCTCCCTCAATTTCGTCCTTCCCTACCAATCCGAGCTCTCCACCAAACAGGTATTCTTCTTTTGAAAAAAAAAAAAAAACTCTGTAATCTTTTGATTTCTATCTTCTGATGGTTAGTTTTGATTCTTTGAGCAAAACCCTAGTTTTTTTTTTGTTTTTTTTTTTTTTTTGAATGAAAATGAATTGGGTATGTGTGGATTTGGAGTGTGGGTTCCTCATTTGTTTTCAAGCATTGATTTTTACATCTGGGTGTGTTCTTTTTTTTTTTTTTTTTTTTTTAATGTATAGTTGTGTTCTTTTGTCTCTAGTAGCATCTCTTCTTCATCTTTATTGCTGGCTGGTAAATCCTTTTTTGCAGAATCCCCATGGTGTGGAAATGTCACCACTTGTGCTGATGTTGACTAGGAAAGCTCCTGACATCCAAATGCATGGTCATCCATGTTCTTTTAGGATAAGCAAAACAACCCATTGGGCCAAAAAAAAAAAAAAAAACATTTGTTGTTCTCATCTGATGAGTTCTAATGGAGCATTTGAACTTAATGAACCATGGTGTTTAGCTGAATCATCAATTTTGTCATGTTCATCATCCCCCATGGAATCATTCACAAGTTAGTGGTTTTTTGTCATTTTGTTACTATAATACACCTGACCTTATAAGCAAGATAAGACTGTTGGGTCATTGGTGAGCAGAGATGCTGTTCAGTCCCCACATGAGCATGATACATCTCTTGCTTATGTTTCATTTGTTATATCTTACCTGCAGATGAATATGACATGAGAGTAGTAATTTTGAGAAGTTGTATTTGGATGTAGCTTCTTTTTAACCGTAACCGTACAATGTGTACTACTGTACTTGGTCAGTGGTAATTGATGTGAGAGTTGGAGGTTGTCTTAGCTGTATATGAACTCTTTCTTGTTTTCAGTTGTGAGATACTAGAAAAAACTTAGCTTTTGATTTTAGTTATTTTGTGGGAATTCAGTGGCATGAAAAAATAAGCTCCTTTGGGGACTGAATGAAATCTAGACAGAGAGTGTGGGGGATCACTCACCAATTTTTCCCTTTGTCTATATTTTCAGGTTGACATGGTGATAATACCAGCAACAACTGGACAAATGGGTGTTTTGCCTGGACATGTTGCCACTATTGCAGAGCTCAAACCCGGAGTGCTAACTGTGCATGAAGGGAGTGAAGTAACCAAATATTTTGTCAGCAGCGGCTTTGCATTTATCCATGCGAATACCTTTGCGGATATTGTTGCTGTTGAGGCAGTCCCTGTTGACCAAATTGACCCGAGCCTGGTTCAGAAGGGATTGGCCGAGTTCACTCAGAAACTTAGCTCAGCGTCAACTGATTTGGAGAAGGCTGAAGCACAAATTGGTGTGGATGTTCACAGCGCTCTGAACTCAGCGATCACTGGATAATAAAAGTGTGGTTGGGTAATAAGGGTTGTTCAACTTGTTCTCCTTTCTTTCGTCCAGCTTTCAGCTCAGATTCAAGACTGTTTTCTTCTTGAGAAGGAAAACTATTCAGTCTTTATTTTGGGTTGTCTGCTGTGTGCCCCCTTTCAGTTTCTAGCTTTTATTTGAATTAAAAGTTCTGTCAAATTCTAATAAACCTTAAGACGAAAAACTGGAAATTTTTCATTTTTAAATTTTTTAAAGAAGGGCTACTTTTGTTCGATATTTTGTTGATGATGATGGGCAACCACTGACGATGAGGATGCTGCACTGTTCTTCCAAATATGGGAAGGTCCTTGTCCTTGATCTTCGATTGTCAATTTTAGAATCGAGCGAATACAGCAAGAGTTTGTAACAAAAATGCTTGGATGATTATTTTTCCCAATCTGGAGCATTCTCCATGTACGACGCAGCAGCCCCGTTCTAGGAGATATGTTGAAACATGGCCATGAGGCTGCTTTGCCGATGCTTTGGCTAATCAAGGGGTGGAAAGAGCTATTCCTCTTCTTGTTGTGAATTGTGATTTCCTAGTTTTTTAGTTGTGCTTTTTCTTTGAAGTTGTTGATGTTGTGGGTCTCCTTATCCCTTCCCTCTGTGTATCTTTTGGTTCTCTTTAATGAAAGTTATTGTCCCCGCCTAAAAGAAAAACATGGGCCTTATATACTATACTTTGAATTATGTTTCTTTTTTGTTTGCTATTAGTTTTAGCAGAATATCTATCTGACCCCAGTTGGTAAGTTTGGAACTATATGGATCATTGGACAGTTCGAAAAACAAAAATGCAGGTGAAAAAAAGGGTAGTTTTTTAGGCCCATGAATCAAGGGCTAGGATTGTTAAATGGGCCTGAGTTTTTGTAGGTTCATCATCCAAGATTAGGGCTTACCATCTCCCCTACCCCTTGACTGGCACCTTCTCTAGCGGGCCACAGGCTGTCTTGGATGGGATTCCTTGTAGCATGGCCCACAGTTTAAAAAAAAAAAAAACCATTATTTTTATGCTTGTTATTTATCTTTTTATTCTTAATTTCTGTTTGGTATAGAAAGAGAGGGACGCAAATTGTTGTTGTGGTTCAGAGTATCTAATATCATGGCACGTTTGCCTATTTTTCACTCTTTTTGTGTTTATTTCAAGCTCAGCTGTTCATTTACAGACCACCCATGAGATGAAAAGGTAATAATATTTGATGTTGAATCAATGCTACTCTCACCATGGGAAAAGTTCCAGATTGAATCAAGTTGTAGTGAAGGCTGGATTAGTTTAGATTTCTTCTCAATAAAGCCAAAAAGGATTTGTAAGATGGCCTTGTGTTCTAAAAGCAATGGACTGCTAACTACTGGGGCACATAGAACTCCTAACATGGTAGCCTAGTGGACCCATGGGATAGAGCATAGCAAGTTTGTCCTTGCCCTTAGAAAGCCAGTGTGGGTGTGGTTTTCAGGACTATATATAGTCTTGATAGGCACTAGCTTCAGAATGAATCTTATCTGCGAATAAAGGATTTCTATGGATTGTCGGCTGATGTTCATATTAACAAACCAGCAATGACTAACTGTTTTTAGTAGCCAATACATTGCTATCTGTATACAGAGATCGGTTCAGTTGTACATGGATTGTTTGTTTGTAATAAGGCGCCTTAAGATTGAAAGGAGAAAATGGAGACGGAATTTAGTTCTCTTTTGTTCAAGGAAATACTAATTCCCCTCTGTTATCATGTGAGTATTTAACACCAACTTTCCTCCAGTCATTTTCATTCTCTCTTCTTGCACAAATTATCCCACAGTTTCTCTTTCCTACCTTTTCTATTATGGGTACTCGAATTGGGAAGAGGAGGGAAGAAAAAGGACAAGTTACTTTTTTATATGTGTAGGGGAGAAAACTTGAGCCCCATTTGTTTTGTCTTGAGGAAATTAAATTGCTCTGGAAGATTAAAAAAAAAAAAAAAAGAACACCACCTTTGCACAACACCACCAAACATGGAAGGTAACTCTCCTTTTTTAATGTTGCCTAAAGAATTTTCCAACCTTCTTCAGTGATCTCTCAACAGGGATTCTCCTCCTGCTTTCCTTCTGCTCTGCCAATCATCCATTGTGGACGTCACAAGATAAATTATTTGGATAGTTTAATGGTGAGTAGGCCTGTTGTAATAACAGGCACAGGATTCAGCAGGCACCAACTTCGATTGGGTCACCCACTCAGAGTGATTAAATCGTTTGCCACAAACTGATTACTAGATTGGGTGATTTCTTATCCAAGGGTCATAGCTTAACAAATAACGAGGGCAACAACTTATTATTAAATACTGATAGGCACTCTTTTAATTCCTAGGAATTCAAAATAGATCAAAACAGGCCTTATGAGAACGCAAGATAGCCCGAGCGGTCAAGGGCATCTCATCTCACCCTCAGTGCCATGGATCAAGGTAAGAGAAGCACAGCAGGAGCGCACGTGTTGCCAGGGATATACCTCATAGATTAGGATAGTTTATAATTCCTCCCATGTAATAGCGAGGCAAAAGAGGGAAAAAGGAAAGTCCCTATAATGAAGCAGGCCTTATAATGCCAATAGTAACCTGAGATTTTCTTTGGTTGAAAATTAAATTATCAGAATGGCTCCTCCCTCTCCACATGACCACGCGATAGTTAGGGACTTGTGTAGAGTTTGTGAGAGAAGGTATGTGAGTTGTACCAGGGCAAAAGGTTAAAAAAAACAAAGCATCAAAGAGTAGTAATATCCAACTTAAGCTCATGTATTAACATTAAAAGTATAAAACAAAACCAGCTTCCATTGTTACAGATGTTTTATGCTACAGATTATAACGAATACTTACATTGATGTGAACTTCCAAATTTGAAGAACAACAACAAAAACAGATATTGCTCGATTCATATGATAAATCAGTATAACATAGATAGACAGGCAAGTATACCAGCAAGATTGGTGGGAATACCAAGGAGAAGACTGGGATGGCTGATTCCTTCCAACTGAAATGGGTGCTCTCAAGTGACTTTCCCCATTTATCTACTAGAAACGGAATAAGTAGATGATAATAAGGTGGTTTGCTGCTGGCATTCATGAAACAAAATTTGCAAACGGAGCAGTTAACAGGTCAACTCTCTGTTGCCATTGGCTTGGCTATGAGAAGCAAGCTTGATTTTCCTATAATCTTGACTGCTGTCTCCAAGGGGATCCACCATCAAAAGCTTGTTCCAACACATCTTCCATCCGCTTTGCAAGAAGCACCTGTGTCAGTAAATTAAGCGTGAGAAAGTTTAAAGCTGGCCTCAAGGTTCAACCATTCTACGTCTGGCAGAAAAAGGCATGTGTTCCTTTCGGTGTTTGGTCAGCCCATCCGAAGAACCTGCATAATTTTTATTTTATTTTATGGAGTAATATGCATATATATCACAAGTTTGTGCATAGTTGTGTGAGCATTCTATAATCATTCAAACAACCCAACATACCTCGACACTGGTGAGTACAGCTGACGGCACTTCTACTAGGTCTTTTAAATTCCTCTCAGGTAGAATAACTCTCTTGATACCGTAACGGTGAGCCGCCAGTATCTGCACATTCAAATAAATGAAGCTAAGGTTCCATCCAACAAAGAGATACTGATATGCCCTGCTTCGCAGCAATAAAAAGGCAAAAGCATTTTACAGGTACGTGCGTTTTATAGGTAATGGATTTTCACTGCAAAAAAATGTACAGCGAGAAAAATATACAATATTTTTGAAAAAAGAAGACGACAAATATGCAATATAAGAGTTATGTACTGCATGAATATGCAAAAATACTGAGAGAGAGAGAGAGAGAGAGAGAGAGAGAGAGAGTAGACTCCAAGATTTTTGCAAGAAACCAAATGGCCAGCCCCTTTCTGGGCTAGGCCATGCGATCCTCCCAACCCACCCCTCAACATGCCTCTGCACAGGCCCGACCTCAACTCTCTGAAGCCCAGGTGCCCTGCACTCCTTCGAGCAAGCTGCTCTAGGCTCCAACTCATCCACAACAAATATTTACATGTTGTTGCCAACATGTCGCCACCCAAATGCTCAGACGATGTGACCTGACCAACATGTCACCACTCACGTGTTCACAATAACTCATCTGTACTAGCCCACTCTCCCCTCACGCTCAACCATGTCTGGCATTCCCCAACAAACATATGGACTCTCTCAGAGCCCTCTCTAAAACCTTCAGAAAAATCCTAATCTTGTAATGGTCCCCTACAAAAGGAACCAACGCTCCAAGTTAGGGATCCTGGATCCCTAGCCCAAAATCCTGAGTCCTTGATCTCAACTCCGAAATTAAAACAGTTGTCTCTTTTTCATATTAAATGGGAGGATTTTAGTAGAGCCTAATGATATAAAGAATTAATGGAGAAACAATTTAAGGACGAATTTAAGAAATATGGTGGCCTTGATATCGCTTTACCACTTGGAAGGGAGGGAGGGAGGAGTGTACTTGTGATTGGAAATTGGATTCTAATTGCTTGATGTTTTCTTCTATACTAAAAAAGAAAAAGAAAAGTCACATGTCCAAATTTGCCACTTCCAACTTTTCCTCACTATTGGATTGAAATCATAAAAAAAAAATGATGACTCTAAAACCATTAAATTTTAGGGCCATGGATCAAAGGGTCAGGATGATCTTATGGAGTCAAATTTTTACACATAGGCAGGTCTCATATATAGATCTTTCCATCCAATGGACTTCCATGATCATCATGCATCCCAGTGGGCCAAAAAAAAAGAAAAAAAAAAAGAGAGTCCGCCATCAGCAATTGCTTGATGCTCTTGCGTGAAAGGAAATTATTGCTTGATGTTTATTCTCCATTTTAGGGAAAAAAAGGAAAAGGAAAAAAAAAAAAAACAAATAAATAGAGCAAAGAAGCAAAACAAACAAGTTTTCAGTAAAAAAAAGTCGTAAGAATGGACAGTGCATAGCCCCACCTTATCCTTGATACCACCAACTGGTAGAACTTGACCTCTCAGAGTCATTTCTCCAGTCATTGCTGTATCAGCCCGAACTCTTTTTTGAGTAAACAGAGAAACTAATGATGTTACCAAAGTGACTCCTGCTGATGGTCCATCCTTAGGTATGGCACCTGCAGGGAAGTGTATATGAACATCTCGGCCTTCCAGCAAATTGATTTCTCCAGCAGCTGACAGTTTCAGATCTGCTTCTCTTGCTCTTACCTAGCAATTTAAGAGAAAAAAAAATAATATTATAGCATAATTATATCTCACTTGTTTACAGAAAATTAAAGAAGTTCCAAGGCAACACTGCCTATAGTTCCTCTCAAACATAGCTGAGTTAGTGTTCAGCTCAGTTACTAACAAAATGGTATTCCAATTGATGCAACCTATCATAGTAGTAAATGCTAAAATTTTATCCATAAACAAGCCTTCTAGCTAGGGATGAAAATGGTCTGGGGAGCAGGTCCACAATTTACCGAAACCCATATCCCAGTATATCCGTACCTGAACTGATATACAATATATGAGACCTGCACCCTTACCCATACACAACATGAATATCCATACCCATATTTCTACCATCTAACCTGACCGACCTGATTCCTACAGTCAATGAGGCCCACCTGATTAATCAACTGAGCCAGCTTTACAACAAAGGATTTAGAAAGCTGGGCCGCCTTATGATACACATTGGATCTGGACCATGTGTCTGACTGTTGAGATGCTGATATGGCGTTTCTTTTTTCTTTTTAATCCTTGTATGCTTAAGAGGACATGAGCTTGAAATTTTCGGGTCCAGATCCAAGATAAAGACCTAATTTCAATTTGGGTCCAGGTATGGGTCCACCAATAGGACCCTAATAAAATGCATCCGGGAAGAAGGATCAGTGCCCACTACTTCTAGCTTAGGGGTCATTTGTTTGCACTCATTTACATATGAAAATGATTCACATGCGGAATCATTTCACATGTATCACGTTTGTTTTGTCCGGGTTCACTCGTGTGGTGTGTAAATGAGGTGTGTAAATGAAGCAATTTACAAGCCATCATTTTCACACCTCCATAGGTGTGCAATGATTCACATCCCCTCTTGGCAAAAGAGGCTGGTACAGGTTCTACACGGTGATTTTTTCTCATGTGGGTCCATCAGAGACCTTTATTTTTCTCATTCCTTGGGCCCCACATTTGTAAACCAAAATGTTCAATTTTTTTATTGGACTAATTAACCCCAAGACCTTGAGATGCTGACCTAGATCTCTTATTTTCTAGACTTCTGCAGGCCCCTAATACATGATCTGAACCTTTCAATATTCTTATATTAGTAAACACTAAGAAGCAAAGTTTCATATCTTAATTCTTTATAGATTTTGAGAAATTTATAAAAAGAAACGTTTCATATCTTAATTCTTTATAGATTTTGAGAAATTTATAAAAAGAAACATCCAAATAAATCTAAAACCGTTGGATATACTCAGTTCCTCGAGAAAAGGATGATTTTGACAAGTATGATAATGTGTTTCACATGTGTCCGTGCGGAACACTTGCATATGTAGCATATGCATGTATAACATTTACATACATGAAAGGCAAACAACCCCTAAGGGTTTTCATGTTCTAGTTTGCATCATAGTTTTAGATATCAGTACTAGAGGCCACTGATACCGCTACAGCTGATATATCCACTATGACCTATTGGCCATAAGGGGCACTATAGCAAGGCGCAGGGGTTTAAGCTCTAATAGTAAATCTCAAATATTATTTCTGTAATACAGCTGAGGCTGTTTTCAACATATCATGTGATCATACTGAAATATGGAAGAACGCATATGTATCAGTGTCAAAATCGATTCTCTACAGTGACTGATACTGTAATAGAACAAAAGGCAATGATGTTGATACTAGTGGCCTCAGTCTATATTTAAAAACATAGGCTGTTCCAGAATAAAATATCATACTTCAGCAATCAAGATTTAGCAAACCACTCAGTAACAAAAGCTCGTTAGGGTAGTCAATGAAATTAAAAAGATAGGTGCCACTCATTGAAAGAAGGATAGGAGAAGCGTGTTCCTTTTATTCATCAAAATTAATTATCTGAAAAAAGAAAAATAATATGAAGGCATACCCATGTTAAAGCAATTTGAGCTGATTCTTTAATAACGTCACCAAGTTGACCAGTAAGATGAAGGTCACCCTTGCCAGCCGTTGCTGTGGCCTCAACAAACTGAACTTCTCCACCGAAGGAGGTCCATACAAGACCAACAGATACTCCAGGAGTTGCTACTCGCTCAGTAGTTTCTTTGTCATCAAACCGAGGCGGCTGCATAGCAGTATCAATATCATTATGATATGCATAACAAATTTAGCTGTACATAAAGATGGAGTTTCATAAAAGTCGCCTCCTCGCATTATACAGACTAGAGACCAGATGAGTTACCCCCAGAACTTTTTCCAGCATAGCCTCGTTTACAACCAAGGATGAGGTGCTCTTCAAAGCATTTGATATTTCTCGGCTGTTTACATCCATTGGAATAACCTCCATTTCAACTTCACCACCATCTGCAAGTCTGGTGTCAAGCAACGATTCTGCCATTCGGTGCACATCTTTGCTGAGAGGAACCACACATTCTTGCTCAGCAATTTTGACAGCAGCTGCACGAGCCAAGGCAGCTAAGTTCCTCTCCAGATTTCGTACACCAGCTTCTCTAGTATACCTCTGAATCACAAGTTCCACCATAGCCTACCAGAATAGCAGCCATCATTGATGAAAGCAACAAAATAGAGATCATATAATAATTAGTAACATACTGAGGTCAGTAAGCTTATAAAAATGGACTTCAGAAATGACAGATGAAGGAAAAAAAGCATTATATTTTAATGCCTTTTGGACCAGCGGCGCACATTGCCATGTATATGTAAAATCCTAATAGAAGTGCAGTCAACTAACCTCAGGAATTTGAAGGAATTCAGAGGTCAACCCATGTTGATCTAAAACCCGTGGTATTACATGCTGCATGGCTATTTTAAGCTTTTCTTCAGGAGTATAGCCAGGCAGCTCAATAACTTCCATTCGGTCGAGGAGTGGAGGAGGAATAGGCTGCATCCTATTTGCAGTTGCAACAAAAATTACTTTCGAAAGATCAAATGGAACATTCAAATAGCTGGTGATCTTCAGTTAAGGAATCCTTTACTATCACTTCATGTTAACTTATGCATATCTTGAACAGAAAAATAACTATAGATGTTATACAGCATTTCAAATGTATCAAAGAAACAGCAACAAAAATCTATCAAGGAGTAATGGTTTTTTAATTTTATTCCAGAGAAAAGAATATGATTTAACAGCTCCATGAATGAGCTAAAAAGATGTAACATTTTGGCAAAAAAAAATAATTTATGATGAGTAACCCGCCAACCCCGCTTGCGGTTGATAATCGGTAAAACCCCAGATACACAACACCACCCCTTAGGGCTTCTTATATCATCAACATCAAAGCCTTACACCATACACCACCTACCAAGGGTTGGGTTTCTCCTTGACAGTGAGAAATAGCATGTCCAGGGAAAAGCAATTCTTACATGGAAAGATAAAAAAAAATGAACATGTGCCAAAAAAAAAAAAGAAAAAAAAGAAAAGAAAAAGAAAAAGAAAAACACTAACAAAAGATATCTTTATAATGTTAGCTCTGAATAAGATGGACAAGACAAATGGATACTGATCACTGAATGTCTTGTTCAGCTCTGGGTCAAGAACCTCCAGTAATGCTGAAGCTGGATCTCCGCGGACGTCCGAACCGGTCTTGTCAATTTCATCTAGAAGCATAACTGGATTGTTAACAGCTACTCTCTGCAATTGAAACAAGAGATCTCAGACTAGCTCTTTCTCAAAGAAAATTGCAGACATGCAATCAGGAAAAAAAAAAATCAAGGAAGCAGGTGCCAGGAGAACATGACAAGAATTTTTATTGTGAAGGAAAACGCTAGGACTTAAACAAATGAACTATGATGCCTAGATACGGAATGGTAATGACAGGGACACGCCATGGACCCAACAAGGACACGGATTTTACATGTAAAAAGTAAAGTATCAGATACAATACAACACGATATGTTGTCCATTTTAAAGTATTTGTGCATCATAGCAAACGAATATTTGACAAAAAATGAACCTTTTTTTCTCTGAATTTAAGCTACCAACCAATTATCAATAACCCATAAAGTAGAAACCATCCACAGTTGCTTAATTTTTATTTTTATTTTTTGAATGGTTACTTTGATTAATGAAAGCTAACAGTACAAGAGATGAGTACTCACAAGGAAAAACAGGAGGGCAGGAAACCAAAAAAATACAAGAACTCAAAACCACCCACGTAAGGCCCTGCTTAAAAAAAAGGCCAGCTCTTTCCATTGATACACTATTTGATCTAAGGAGTACCCTTTAAAAGAAGGGTTGATGGACACCCAAAGAGCCACTAAAAACTTCGTTTTCTCTACCAAACCACTTTCGTTGGAGAAAACTACTTTCCATTCATTTGTCTAAGTCCTAGCGTTTTCGTTGCTCAATTTTCTTAACTAGGTTCCAATTGTAATAATGAAAAGTAAAAAAATTACCAGCTTCGAGACTAACCTTCAGCCCTTCAATAAGACGCCCAGGCATGCTTCCAATATATGTCCTTCGATGTCCTCTAATATCAGCCTCATCCTTGACACCACCAAGGGATATACGTATAAATTTTCTGTCCAGAGCAACAGCAATGGATGAAGCCAAAGACGTCTTTCCAACACCTGGAGGGCCAACAAAGCACAGAACTGGACCTCTGGCTTCTGGTTTAAGCTACATATCAGTAGATTGAAATTAGCAACAATACATAACAATCAGAAAAGTCGGTGGTCAGTAGTGGCAGTATACCTTGCGAACAGCAAGATATTCAATTATCCGCTGCTTAACCTTGACTAAACCATAATGATCATTGTCGAGTCGTTCCTTAGCAGCTTTAAGATCCAGTTGACGTTCTTCACTGGCCTTTTCCCAGGGGAGATCAGCAAGAAGCTCCAAGTATACCCGTGAGCTACTGTAGCCAGGTTGCTGAGGTTGCATTTTCCTCAGCCGCCTGAGGGAGAATCATCACTTTTCAGGTTAAAAACTACAAGAAACTTCTTCATCCAGAAACTGGGCATTCAAATCTGAACTAAATATCTAAGATTCAACCAGTCAACAGCATGGGCACACACACGGATACATGATCATGCAGGCCCTGATTTTATGGGCATAACGTGCTTCAAGTAAGTCCAACCCTCACATCTAAATGGTTCATACATCCAATAAATGTCTAAAGAGAACATCGTTAAGAAAGCTTTCTTGATGATATGTGGCATACCGTAGCTCTCTTTGTGCATGCTTCCAGACATTTGGAGGCATTCCTGCACTTTGCATCTTTCCTTCCAGGGCAACCACATCATCCTCATCGTCGTCATTGTCACCAAGCTCCTCTTTTATTGCCCTCATCTGAAGATTTCAACATAAAAATGTAACTTCAATTCAAGATTACTTAGGATGGCAACAGGTCAGGGTTGGTACAAGTCGGGATGAACCTAACTTGCGTCAACTCACTCCTGCCCTGCCCATACCCAACCACAGTGATGAACTTTTGACCTGATAACAAACCCACGTGCTGACGAGTATGGGTCAGGCTGGGATTGATAATTTTTGTCTTTTCTTAAATTTTTATTTTAAAAATTATAAAAATATCTTGCAGGAAGAAGGGATCAAACCAAAAACCTCATACTCCACTTTCCAAACAGACAAGTATAATCATAAAGCTGATCCCCAAAAAAAGCATTTTACATTAATGTAAATATCAACTCTCTCTCTCTCTCTCTCTCTGAGGCCGTGACAATTATGGGATTAGAAGATTCTGATGGGACCTACCTTTATGCAAAATTTCAAGTCCGTTAGATCACCCTAACCCTTGATTCAAGGCCCCTCAGGTTTAACATTTTTACTAGGCATCGTTTTTTTTAGGATTTCAATGCAAGTATGAGTATAAAATTTGAATTTATATATATATATATATATATATATATATACAAATGCATATACGGTAATATTCAGGTGAGAACTAGTTCTCACATATTATATGAGAACTTTTGGGGATGGGACTGGGGGGATGGAAAGATCTATGTGAGACCACCCCAAGTATCAAGTTTGACCCCAAACCCAAGCCCCTAACCCCTTCATCCATGGCCCACAAGTTTAATGGCTTCATATTCAAAAAAATATTCAAACCTCGATCCAACAGTTCAGTCCATTTGGATGTGTGCCAATCCTTGGGTTAGTGACTATCAGGGGGTTCCCTGTTGGTTGCTACATTTGGATGAGTTGCTAGTTGGGCCCCGCAAAAAAAGTTCTCATATAATAGGTGAGAACTAATTCTCACTTGAATATTTCTCATATATATATATATGTATATATATTATCTCCTAGGCAAACCTATAAAGGCAAGAGCCCTGTGGGGGCGTGCCTATGACTCTGCCCCAGCAAACCAACCCCACCCGCCCCCCCCCCCCCCCCCCCCGCGGTGCGAGTCCTAATACACTGTGTTCACCATACCCAGTTTGAAACTAATCAGGTCTTTCCCCACCTTTGGATCTGCATTTGATGGGCCCCATTCAAAAATAACCTTTTTCCACACAAAGAACCAACACCCCGCTCCCAGCAACAACACCAAAAATAACAAAAAGTTCTGTGTGCACGCACACTCTTGCCCATACATATTTTCTCCTAAGCAAAACCATTAGTGGAAAGATCTGTTGTTCGATCTGCATTAGGAGGGGGCGATGAAACCAATATAGTCTCGTTAATCCTCCTGGCCTTTCGAATGAAACACTTGTTATGAAATATCCGGGCCGGGTCCTGGGTCCAACAGCCGGATCGATGACGAGTAGATTGGTCCAGATGTGGGATCAAGCTTGCAACATAATCCAACTATCACCATCAGTTAGTACCAGCAAATTCAACATATTCATATGATTCCTTTCTACCATCATTGTTGCCAGGAACTGCCTCTTTGGACACTTCTTACACTGCAATCGTTGTTTTTGAGTGCATGAGTAGTGGCATTGTCAGCTTAAGTCATGTTAGTTGTGGGCCTGTGGCTAAGAGCTGCATAGGGCCTCATAAAGCAGGCATGTTTAACAAGATACATGAAGTGTGTGCATGTGAAGGCACTGCTAGGTAATCAATTACCACACCAGCCATGTAAGACTAAAATGAAAAAGTACTAAAACTTTTACAAAATAAATGCAGTATTCACTTTGGACTTTCTTTTCCAATTTCAGGATGAAATGAGGTATAGTGCGTATATTGTAATCCATCTGCTACTTATCTGACTGATCTGAATTTACTTTGTCAGCTTGCCACAGAAAAACTGCAAACAATTACAAACTAGAAGTCAAGTTTGAAGTTTATGAACCATTTCTTCACCATACATTAATAAGGACTGATGGGTGATATGGATTTGTACTCTAATGCGGGCAACACAACTAGACTAACCCTCGGGTTATTTGTAAAAGGCCGGCATTCTTGTTCACATTAATATAAAGGGAACCTCAGTTACTTATACCTTAATTGACCTTTCAAACAAAATAATGTGATGTCCAGAAATATATTTCCAAAATTAAATGTTTACCTGCTCAAGAACAGAGATGAGCTCCATAGCAGTAGCTTTAAACTGACGAGACAGCGATATAAGATCCGGATCTTGTTCTGCTTGCTCCATCTCTAGTTAAACCAAAAATGAGAAAGTGCCTCAGCATTGCGACAGATGATGTTGATGCAAGATCTCAATATCCCCAAGTCACTGACAATATAATCAGGAATTTAGAGCAAATAATCATCAATAACATGTGCATGATCAGATGCTCACTCAATTTGGCATTGACCAAGTAAGCAAGTTGGAATATAAATTTCAAGGAATATTCAATAGGAGCTAGATAGGGAAGTAACCAGTTGTTATGTGATTTTTGTCAGTCAAACAAGCAGAGCTGCCTGGACTATAGTCCAACTATTAAAGCAACGCACAAATGCAGATCCCTCCACACGTGTGAGCCCCAGGACTCTGTGTCTATCTCAGAAACGGCTTTGGTTTGAGTTCAATTTTAATTGATTGTGAATTTCCTCCTTTGAAGGAATCAATTGTAATCTCCCCAGTATAAGGGGATATCATCTATCTGTAACAACTGAAATTCAATGGGTGAAGACAAAGAATGCATGCCTCTAAAGCTTATAGGTTAGATTTCCAGTAATTGAATTAAATTATTTTGACAGCAATCTAATGTAGAAAGTGACATGCACTTCCATTAGTACCTTGTCCATTTGCTATCAAACAAAAGTTCAATGATTGAAGATCTGATGAGGGAGAGGATGTTATCAACTCAATTATGTGTACATAGTGCGTGCGCGCGCATGTATGAATGTCACACACTCACACCAACTTGGAGAGAAACTAAAGGCTTCTCATTTCCATCATCTATCAAATAAAAGTTCAATGATTAAAGATCTAATGAGTGAGAGGATGTTATCAACTCAATTATATATATGCCGCACCAGCTTAGAAAGAAGGTAGAGGCTTCTTATTTCCTTCTATCAATCCTATGATAACTAACAGGACCTGGACCTGTATATTCAGTCTGCGTCTAGATCAGGGCTATGACGAAATAGCATAAATACATTATAAAAAACACAATAATAATAATGATAATAAAATAAATTATTAATGCCATTGGGTTGGCCAACTCTGGATTTATGGGATAAAAGAATGATGATAGAATTTGACGTAGAGTTACGTCGTCATAATATTCAGGTCCAACTTGAGTCTTGAACCAAAACCTGCCAGTTTCCAGGTTATCAGTCAGGTCTCAGTTTCCAACCGAACAATTTACAGCCCTAGAACAGACAGTTGGAAGATGAATGTGCAAATTTTATTTATTTCTTCAAAGAATGTCTAAGAAATAGGAAAGGAGCTAAAGAAAACTCATGGACTCAATAAGAATTGCGAAAAGATCGAACACACAAAGTAAGCATGGATATTCTCCCTTAGGTAGCAGTGATGCCAATATGAAGCCCTAAAAAAAGGAGAAAAGGGACTGTTGCATGATGCAATCCCTATTCAGTATTCCCACAATTGAGAAAATTAAATAGCCCAAATAAATCATTTGCTCCTACTCATTTATCCATCACCATGGAATTGAGGTACCAAAAAAAAAAAAAAAAAAGAGCTTATATAAGACTATCAAAAAATTCACTGAATCTGCAAAGGGAGACGATGCATAAAACAGCTTACCAGCCTTTGTCAAGTCAAGAGGTGAGATGCGTGCAATGTAATATGTTCCTCTCGCACTAAGATCCTGAACATTAAATCTGCACAGACCTTCAAGAACCACGATGTATGTGACCCTCCCACTAGGTTTCTCCACACCTCTGGAGAGATGTAAAGCTCTAGCAGCAACACCCCTAAAATTCAAAACCAATCCAACTATCAGCATCCATGGAGCAATCAAATGCCATTGAGAACTAATCCAAGGGCCTCGTTAGTTCCCATAAGGAAATCCGAGAATTTATGTTTGTAGTTCAATGAGAATTTCATTCATATCTGCATGGGGAATAGACAAGACCTTGAGTGCCAATGAATCAGCTCTGGCTGATTCTTTGCATCCTGCTTGTGAGCATCAGTTGTAGCTAATGGACTTTTCAAACTGCGCTCCCCAGAATCGCTTGCTGCACCTTCAAAATAGAGAGCTTCCTTCAATCATAAGTTAAAAGCATATCAAGCAAAAATTCTTTTAAACAATCCAAATAAATAAATAAATTGGCCCATTTAGATGCAAGCCAGAACACAACTGAACGTTATATCATGGCAGAAGAAGCGGTTTCAGTTTTGCTAAGCATGTGGCATAATGCAGAAATAAGGGGCTACTGTCTTTCCTCTTTTCCTGCCCAAAATCTAGATTGCAGCTGCCCCCAAATTGAAATTAGCGACCCTGTGATGTCCAACTTAACTTTGCATATAGAATCTATCTAGGCACCCCAAAAAAGAAAAAAAAAAGTGAAGACATCCAAACGCATCTACAATACACACACTCAAGTCACCTGGAGATAAAGCAGGAGCAACAGATGTCATCTCACCATCTCGAACTGGAAGTACACCAATCAACCCCTTCTCTTCCCTCTGCCAAAGCTCTTGCTCAACCAATTTCACACTACACCAATTCATACACGTTACCCAGTGACACAAACAGTTAAAAACCTATCTCAATAACAATTACAGGAAATAGAAAATTATAGCAGCACAACTGCAACCGAAGAAAAAATGGTTCAAAAACCAAACCCCAGGGTCAGCTACAACTAAACAAAGATCCCAAATTTAGATCATTTTCTCTAATGTATGCGATTCAAAACACCCAAAAGATATTCAACAAGTTTCAACACTGTAAAAACATGAGATAAACTTTCAAAAACGAACATTTTTTTTTTTTTACCACAGCATGTTTCATTAATCATCTTTCAGTGTCAAATAAACACATCAACATTAAATGATTCAGATCTACCAAACAATTCATTCAGAAAACGAACAACAAGAAATCGAAAGAGAGAGAGAGAGAGTCGAAGACTACAACAAGCAATCAAAACCGAAAAAGATGAGAACTTTAGGGCTTGTGAGACACGTACGACTTCAATTATGACAGAACAAGATCCATATCAGCAATTTTAAAATTTTCTCAAACGCAAACAGCAGAATCGCTAGATTTTGATTGCGATTGGGAAGAAATCGAGATTTCTAGGGCTTGTGAAGATCGCATCGGAATCTCGAAAGCGTGGAGAAATGATTCTATGCAATACCTGCTTGGAGAAGTGCATCGGATTCGTATGATGGCGCCAGGCAGGAGAACCTTGTTTCGGAAGGGAAGAATCGCGAGTCGACTCGGCAGTTCCACCGATTCCGCCATTTCCGAAAATCGCTCGAAGCAGAGAGAGAAGAAGAAGACGAAGCAGAAGAAGTGGCGACTATCAGCGTTCGATGCTCGTATGGCTCCTGCAATCAATCATCGGTCGGATATAAGCGCATATGGTCTTTCTCTTGTTTTATTTAAGTGAAGGCCCTCTGAAGATAGTGCTCACGAGAAATTCGTGAGGCTCGTCAGTAGTGCCACTTATTAAAAAAAGAAGAGAGAGAGCGTCATGATTGGATTGAATTTGAATATCATAATATAGGGCTTTTCGTAATTTTATGTACATATTCAACTCACATTGATAACGGTGTCGATGAAGAAAAATTTTTCATTTGAATTTAGAGTCTACTAAGAAAAGGTGACGTAAAGGATGTTAGAATAAGTTTATAACTTATCCAATAATTTGGCATTGAGTGGATCATGATGGGGGAATAGAAATTTATGCAGCCAACAACCTCGGCATAGTTAGGACAAAGTTTTAATGATTAATTGATGATAATGATGAATTTGTTGAGATCTGCTTAACTATTTGTTCGTCATGGAATAGGATAAAGATAAGTTATCTTTATTGATTGCTAGCTGTCTTCCCAAATACAATTTTAAGAATAATAAATTATAACATATTTGGTTTTAGAGGGAAATATCCATTGAGACTTTATAAAGACCAAAAAGTTCATTAAACTTTAATACCGACTAAAAGATCTTTGAACAGAGATATCCCCACTCATGTATACAGGTGAAATAAAAGAAATGGAAATAGATGTCTTCGTTCATATAGGTGAGCTGCAATATTCTCACTTAGCAAAACAACAACAACAACAAAGAAACAAACAAACAAGCTATAATATCTTCGTTTTGGTCCATGTTGGACGATATTGAAGTTTGAGGACTTTTTTAGTCTGCAGCAAGTTTAGGGAGTATAAATTGTAAAATCTTCTTAATTTTATTTTGGGATATCTATCGGAAAAATCTCTTTAAATAAGATCACCACAGTTGAGGACGCTAAACTTTTATAATGACAGTCAAGGACCTCCAGCCCAATTATCTCTCTGTTTTTTTTCGTTTTGTCATTTCTTTGTTGATGTCAACATAACCTTAATCCTAAGTTAAAGTTATTCTATGTTGATGCCGATAAATCTTCTGTCGAAGCTAATAAATTCTATGTATAAATGTTAAACACGTGTCGTGCGCAGGGGTCACTTGATTTGTGCTAATTGGGCGTTTTTGTCGAAATTGACAAAAGTTTATGTTGGTGTCGACAAATCTTCCGTTGATGCCAACAAATTTTATATATAAATGCTTAACTTGTACAAGAGTCATTTGATTGTGCTAATTGGACGTTTTTTGTCGACGTCGATAAAAAATTATGTTGATGTCTACAAATGTTTTATCGAAATATTACTCATAACAGAATCTGGGACTTCAGTTTATTTAGATTTGAGTAAAGAGACCGATTATTTGGAATAGGGAATATGTTTTTTTTTTTAACATGAATAGAGAATATAATTATATTGGCATCAACAAATAAATGACAAAACGGATAAAAAAAAGAGATGGTTTGGGCTAGAGGATTTTGGCCGTCATTACTGTAATTTTTCTATTTAAGAGTATTTTTTAATAGATGATTCTTTTATTTTACTCAACCTTTATTTTAATTCATGGCAAACAAATAGGTCGTGGGAGAAGGAGGTATGTTGATATGAAGGGAGTGGATTTTAATAGATGGCCCCTAAAAGCTACTTAATAAAGAGAGCCTCACAAGATTTTCCTGTGTGCGAGGGTCACAGGCATCATAAGATAAGGTGTGCCAGTGGTTACCGTGTGCGTGGCAGAACGACTGTTGAATAGGTCAATCAAGTCCAGCAGCCGACCTATATTTATATTAGTACATAAAATAGGTGGGGTCTCTAACTCTAGGGCCTGAAAGGACCCATGAACAAATACAGTTTTAACATCAAGTGGCATGGCTCCCGAGAGAGATTTTTATGAGTATTTTTTGCAAAATGCCCCACTATATTTCACAAGACCTCAAAAAGACTCCAGGGTCAAAGCTTATTCTGTGTGATGCCTGCGTGTTTCGTGTTTCGATGGATGATGAATTGATATAAAGTAAGCAAAAATATAAATTTAAAAAGAATATAAAATATAATAAATTATAATGTTATCTTATTTTTAGTGATTTGATAAGAAATCTTTTTTACCTTTTTTTTTTTATAAAAATGAATATGTTTTCTTTTTTCATTCTTTAGAAAAAGGAGGTTGCTTTTTTACTTTTTTATTTTTTTAAGGATGAAGAGATTTTGAATTTATATACTTTTGATATGACGCCTTGTTCTTTTCTTATATAGATAATGGAGGTTTTACTTCAATTTAAGTTTATTAGTTAAAGTCCCAAACGTGCCCATGATCCTCTTTGGACAAGGCTGGGCCCATGACGTAAGAGAAAAAAGACAAGTATTGGTTTTTTTTTTTCACCTATTGATTGCAATGAGTGTATACTGGACATTAGCTGTGACGCCCCGGAGTCCCATATCGACTATAGAGAGGAAAGTGAATGGGGTTATATGTAGAACTTACACCCTTACCTTGCATGAGGCCTTTTGATGGGTTGAAACTCATCAGAAGCAAAACAGTGATGCCAGTGGGCCAAAGCGGACAATATCATGCATGCGTGTAAGGGTGGGTAGTTACAAATGGTATCAGAGCCGACCCTCAACTAGTTCGAGTGTGGGTCCCCTGTCGTGGTCTGGTGCAAGTGAGCAGGTCTCCCCGGAGTCCCACAAAGTGATTGGGGTTATATGTAGAACTTACACCCTTACCTTGAATGAGGCATTTTGATGGGTTGAGGCCCATCAGAAGTAAAACCGTGAGGCCAGTGGGTCAAAGCGGACAACATCATGCATGCGTGTAAGGGTGGGTCGTTACATTAGCAATCCTTTATTTAAGTTTGGAAATACATATCCCACGATGAAAATTCACTTTAATGCAATTTGATTTAGGGTGGTGGTTAGGCAATCATTTAATATCCAAATTAGAAACCATTTGATAGTAATGGTAAATCTTAAGTTTGGCAATCATTTAGTAACTAAGGATAGAAACCATTTGATGGTAATTGTGAGTTTTATGTTTTGATTTATCAAATTTAAGCCGAGTGCTGTTGGTGGCACACCAATTTTTACTTTCCAAACACAGCAAATTTAACCTTTTTTTATTACATTCTTACCCCTTCATGAAATAACGAAAATATCCATAATCCCACCAAAACTCAAAACCCATTTTCTTTTCACACACAAGCTCTTATTCTTCTTCTTTCACCCATTTCACTCTCCACTTTTTCCATCTCATTAGGCAACTCGTATTCACTCACATTCATCAATTTTCTTCTCCTAGGTAACTCATCACACTCTCCACTTCTCACTCTTTACTTCTTCCATCCTTCTTGACAACTCATCTTCACTCACATTCCTCCATTTTCTAGTGCAATGAAAGAAGAAAACAACAATCAAATTATTCCTTTCAATTAAAGTAGCAGTGGAAATGTCTGTTCCTTTGTTTGTTTGTTTGTTTGTTTGTTTTTTTTTTTTTTTTTTTTTTTTTTTTGTATTTATGCCTTTTTTAAAATTTTTTCTCGCCTGGAATGGGTTGCAGCTTCCCGATATGTATGATCTTTTAAGTCCGAACAGATGACATTTGTTCGGACCTATAGTTCCGAACAGATGACATATGTTCGGATGTTTCAGACCGAACAGTGATATTTGATTTGTACATTTTGCAGGTCTCTGTCGAGGAAAGTCAAATTGGATCGGAATTTGTCATGGATTATACCAGTAGTTTATAACTCAAGAGGTAAGACCAACTGTGAATTTATTATTCAAATTACAATTATTTGTTATTAAATTCGTGTTAAATTTGTTTATTGTAGATATTTCACAGTCGTGATTAGTTGATCAGTTGGGCTCGTGGTGTAGGAATGAAAAACGGGTTTGTCATTGTGATAATGATTTCAAATGCTGCTCGAATGGGTGTCAAAGGTAGAGTACTCATTGCATGCGAGATAAATGGACAATATAAGCATGAAGAGGGCTAAAAGCAAAAAATGATCAAACAAATCGGTTCAAAAAAATGTGGATGCCCTTTCGCATTAAAAGGGCATAAAATTAGACTCAAATGATGATTGGAAGTTGGAGGTCAAATGTGGTGTGCATAATCGTTCGGCAGTAGAACATTTAGAGGGGCATGCATTTGCAGGCAGATTATCAATGGAGGAAACAAAGTTGCTGGTTGATATGTCCAAGAGCATGGTTAGACCAAAATAAATATTGGTTACGTTGAAACAAATAAGTGAATTAAACGTAATCACAATGAAGACAATATACAGTGCATGCTACAGATATAAAGTTAATGAGCAGGGTGGAAGAAGTCAGATGCAACAACTGCTTGGGAAGTTAGTAGAGCATAATTACATTGAATGACATAAGAATTGTGAGGATAACGAGACTGTGACTGACTTGATTTGGACGCACACAAGCAATTTAGATTTGTTACGTGTATTTCCACATGTTTTGATAATGGACTGTACTTACGAGACCAATTGTTATCGTATGCCTCTATTGGAGGTTGTTGGAGTCACATCCAAAGACATGACTTTTTCTGTATGCTTTGAGTACCATCATGCGAAAGTGAAGAAAATTATGCATGGGCATTGAGTATATTGCATTCTATTATTGGTGATGGTATTCTTCCATATGTCATTGTGATGGACAAAGAATTGTCACTCATGAACGCCATTAACAGAGTTTTCCCGGGTGCTACTAATTTATTATGCAAATGACACATTAATAGAAATGTATTGGCGATATGCAAAACGTTGTTTGAACCAAAAGAAAAATGAGACAGGTTTATTATGAGCTGGAATATGTTGGTGTCTTCATCCACACAAGAGAAGTTTGGCGAACAATTATATAAGCTAAATCAAGAATTCAATACGTATCCTGATGCACTCAATTACGTGAAAGGTTAGTTGGATGCTTATAAGGAGAGATTTGTCTCCTCATGGACAGATAATTGGGTTCATTTTGGGAATACTACCTCGAACAAGTACTTAAAAAAAAAAATACTAATTATTTAATTTATGCCATTACCATGCCTGACCTCTTAACAATCCTATGCAGGGCTGAGAGTTCACATGCACAGCTTAAGAGGCAACTTGAATAAAGTCAAGGAAATTTTGAACTTTTAAACCTACCAGACTCATTCAGTTACCACAATGGCACTTTTTGGCCATGACTTAGACACTTCAGTGCTCCTCGATCATGCATTCAACCATTGATACATCATTGAAGAAATTAAGAAATAAATCAAACTTGATATGATACAAGTGAAATACACCTGTTGAATCAAAATGTACTCAGCTATATGTGTATCAAAGCTGGTCAATAAGGACCTATCTTGTGGCCCCGGAGCCGGTTGCTTCGGAGCTGATTGCTCTTCCATCTCAGGCTATTCTTCAACATCCTCCTCAGGGACATCCGGTTATACTACAACCTCTTCTACCCGGTGGCGTCGCCTCCTATTTGAAGCGGTAGGTCGCACCCTAGAAGAGCTTGGTTGGTCCATATTTGAAATATAGAAATACATTATTTGCAGAAAAACAGAAAACTATGTTTTTAGAGTAAACAAAAAGACCATTTGGAATGTTCGGACAAACAGAGACCGAACAGATTCGCGATTTTTGGGTTTAAAAGCATTGCGAAGATGGATAAAATGCAACTGAAATATGTTAAAAAGCAGTAATATTGTTTGTAAAAACTTACATTGAATGAGAATATATCCCCATAACAAGTTTTCATGGAAAAAAAAAGAGGGAGTTTAAGATGAAAAAATGGCGAAGAAGAAATAGGGAAGAATAATAAATGGTAATGTGTTTTAGGGATCCATTTACCTTTGGAAGAGGAGATGGTGGAGACGACTGGTAACGCCGGAGGAACGCCAGAAATAACGAGTTGCCGTTAATGTGGAATGTCCAGTGATTTATGTGTGGGAAGAAAGAGGGAAATTGATGGATGTGTAGTTTAGAAAATATTGGTGTGGTAAAAAGAACTAATGTAATTTTTAAATTTTATGAATGTATGTAGAGAGAAATTATATGGAAAAAATAAAAATCTGTGTGCCAGTAGGAATTCCCATTTAAGTCCTTAATAGAATGCTTCGAATTCTCATGAATTAAATGCAGGCCTAAACAAAAGTCCAATGTGTCCTCTGGCTTTTTACAAAAAAACAAAACCCTCATTGAAGAGCCCAATTGATAGCTCAGGGAAGGTCAAGCCTAGGCCAACACATGTGAGGGCAAGGTGTAGATCTAGGCTTGCTTGCACCGTGCCCTATTTAAGGGTATTCTTGGGCTGGATCGGGCTGTCCGAGGCATACCTCTGTTTAACCCGACTTTTGAAACATAAGCCCATATCCAGCCCAAGCCTGCAAATTATCGTGTCAATTCGTGTCGAGCTAACTTTTATTTTTCAATTGCATGGGTTTTCTAGCAATTGTTTTGACAAATTATCACTAAATGACAACAACTCATTCTTCGGGCTAGCTCGGCTGGGTTCCTTGCTTTCTATCATTTAATCCACAAGCCCGACCCAAATACTAGACGGGCCCAAATTTTACATCCAAGTCTAGCCCAAAGTGGGCTGGCCCAACTCATGACCACCCTTTGCCCCACGTAAGGTTGTAAACGGGTCGGTTCAGGTCCGGGTCCATGGTGGACCTGGAACCAGAACAGTAAAAAAGAAGGTGGAACTGAATCCTGACTCGGAACCATTTTGGAACCAATTTCTTAGCTCCAGAACCATAATCAAACCATATATGGGACGAATCTAGATCCGGATCTAGGTTTAGATAGAGAATGATATTTAAGAAAAATGACTTTTAGAAGAAATTTTCAAAAAATGAGGTAATATCCGAGGTCTTGGGTCCATGGGTTCGAACCAAAGTAGAACTGGATTTTGAACCACTTACTTATTAGAGTCTAAATAAGAATTCAAACTCAATTTTTAACGTGTCGGAACCTCGATGATGGGACCCATTTACATCGCTGGCCCTACCTGGCCCTATGAATCCAGATTTGCCTAGGGTTCAAAGCGTCAGTGTGAGAGGTAATAAACGAAAGAACGAGGCGATTGTTTTGCCGCCAAGGTATTCGACGAAATTCCCCTGCGAGAAGGCAATGGCCGCTTCCTCTCCCGCTCCCAGCAACAACAGCAACGAGACGGCGACAGCCAACGGCGGCACGCCTCCTCGACGTCCGGCTCCCTTTGACGCGCCAAGGACGAGCCTCCGCGGCCTCAACAAGCCGAGATGCTCCACTTGCGGCAACGTCGCCCGTTCCAAGTACCCCCCTCAAATCAAAACACCTTTTTTTCATCATCTAGCTTAACGAATGCAACTATTTTATAGATTTGTATAAAGAACTTAGTTTTGGGTTCTTATCCTTTCATCAATTCATCATGTTGTTTTGGGAATCTTTTGTGGGTTTTAGCGATGTGCCTTTTTTTTTTTATGAATGTTTGTAGATTTATGGGTTGTTTTTATGATGGGTTTCTTTGATTTGGGGTTCTGCGGTGAGAAAACCCTTTTGGGTTTGTTTGAACTTATGGGTTTTTAATCGGATGAATTCCGCATGTCGTTTTGGTGGTGTTTTTCCTTTTGGGGTTTCATTGTTATGCTTATTCATGAATATTTTTAGGTTTATGGGTTCTTGCATGATCAGTTGTGTTGTTTGTTTTGATTTGATATCCTATGATGATGAAAACTCCAGCGGCATAATCTTTTGAGTACTAGGGTTGTAGCTGCAATCTTCTTTGGTGTCTATTCAAATGAACCCTATCGATGCAACTTGTGGGGCTATATTTCACTCTACTTACTTCAGCAATTTTGTAATTCTGGCATCCTTTTGCACTAGTGTGGTTTGGCAGTAATGTTTTTTTGGGCGAGGATGGGTATGATGACCAAAGTGATGTAGCTCGCTCATCCTGGTGGAAGTTGTAGTATTGAATGCATTAACTTGATATATGTAGGTCACGGCCAACACTCGAAAAGAAGCCCACATAAATTAGAATTAACACAAACAGTAAAAATTCAAACTCACCAGTTGCATGAAACAGTCACAGAAAAGAAATCAGCAACAGAAATGGAGTAATTCAGCCCTACAATCATGCTGAAGAAATCCATTTACCATGTGTGAATACGCTGCCCACCTAAGGTTCAAAACTGCCAGTAGATAACTCAGCCAATATGTATTCTGCCCACAATAGCAGTTGAACATGCTAACCCAGTCTGAATATCAAAATAATTGATCCCCATCTGCATGTAAAATCTGCTGCAACGGGGGACAGAATTGCATGAGAGGTTTAATACTCAATTTTGACACCAGTAGTGCCAATCTTGGACACTTTTTATTTTTATTTTTATCGATAACTGTAAATTTTATCAAATAGAAAGGAAAGAACAAGGAACGGCAAGATAAATACAAACAAGAGTGTGTTCCGGTATAGGACTATACTGGACATCGACCACATCTACATAACAGAAGCATCTAAATTACATAAGCGATCAACCCCCTGCTTAGCAAGACTATCCACTAAATTACTGGCGGACCTACTTATATGCTTGAAAGACACCGGGACCGAGACATAAAAGGCGAATCTCATTAAAGTAGAACTGCATCTTCCAAGGACAGTTAAAAGAATTCACTCAAGATATATCATTGGAAGAATCACTCTCTACTGTGAGATGTTGCTGGTATAGGGAGCAGAAAATGCAAAGAGCCTCCAGAATAACCAAGACTTCAGCTTCATTTGAATCTTGAATTCTAACATGCTTAGAGAATATATGCAATACTTCTCACTTTGTCATTCTTAATACCCCATCTACGCCTGTCAACCCAGGCTTACCCCTTGCTGCACCATCCACATTAAACTTTAGGACTCCTATCGTCGAAGGACACCAAGATACTTTCCTTTTCTTCTTTGAGGTACCCACCTTTAAACAAGCACTCCAATTATGAATAATATTATCAATTGTAAGGTCTGAAAATTCCTTACTAATACATGCCCATTTTGCAATCTTCCACGCCACCATTGAAATAATATCCTCACATGCCGATTCTTTCTATTAAAAATTCTCACATTCCTCTCTTTTTCAAATAGACCAAAGAATGGAAAAGGGAATGAGCCCCCATAGACGTAATTCGCATCCCGCCATAGGTTAACCTCTTCAAGCCTCAAGGAGCCCTGATAAAGAAGTTGGGAAACGACCATTCAAAAAAACAAAAAAAATAAAAAATAAAAATAAAAGAAGTTGGAAACACCAATCAACACTGATTTCTTTAGGGAAATGTCTCCATTTAGCCGATGACACATTGAAATGAAGAAAAAGGTGATCTATAGACTCCCTCTCCCTCTCACAAAAGCTACGCAGGTATGATATAGAATCCCTCCACAATCCCTTCCTCCCCAAATTATCTATTGTCGAGATCTTGCTTGCCGTTGCCAACCAACAAAAGGCCTCCACTCTAGGGGGAGCCATACCCATTTAAACAGCAGCACATGATGGTCGTGCCTTGATTATTGGGTCCAACTCTCATTAAAAAGACTTTGATGAGAAGAATCCTGAATAATTAGGCTTCCAAAATATGAGAATTTGGACTCTTAATCTGTTTCATTATTGATCTGGAAGGATCCCATTGAGATTTCCAACACTTAGCAGCAAAATCAGTACAAATAATCAGTTTTGACTATCTAATAGTAGCTGGAACAAGCAGGAATCAATTGAGCAGCAATTGATTATTTTTTCTCGCTTCACTTTGCTTTATTTGCTGCAATCTAGAAGTGACGGACCCAAGGTCTTTCAGATCTTTCATAAAATGGTGAAAACTGTCGTCATACATTCACCCATGGTTGCTACTTTCATTTTGTTTCAGTTACGATAGGCATAACTTTTCTTCAGTCACTAATCCAAACAGAATGCTTTCAGCTGTAACTGAAATGGACTCAAAGCACAACCACCCACTATATTATATTTTAGAAAATATATATTTTCCCAGTCTCTCTTTTTTGTTTCTGACCAAGTGAACTTAATAAAACTCTGAAATAGGGGGCATAAAGGTCTTTCTACCACCATTCCCCCAAACAATGGAGTAAGAGGGTTTTGATCATGTTTACCTGTGTAGGATTTAGGGAGAAATCATTATTCCCTTTATTTTTAATACGAGATAGAGGTCAAATAATAATTTGTATTCTTGTGACTCTAGGCTACTGCGATGCGTTCTAGGTTTTTTTCCTTGTTATCGGTGACATGAAACCACAACCTCGTGGTGCGAAAATGAGCATCTTCCATCTGTGCTGTGGGCTCTTGTTCATGTGTATAATGTTGTAAGCATGTGGTTATATGTGTTTCTTTACTTCATCTTTTACCTATTTTTGAGTTTTCTATATATATTTTTTTATTATAAGAAAAGAAATCCCAAATTGGAGTAAGGTGTTTCTATTCAGAGGTGAACTGAAAATTGCCTCCATGGTGAAATCGACAACTACAAACTATGATGCACCGATACTTCAAAATCTTCAAAATGGGTAATGTTTCATGTCATATTGTATCCGATGCTTCACTTTTTATGTGTAAAATCTGTGTCCATGTTGTATCTGGGCATCATAGACTAGAAACCTCGCATGATGTGATATTTCGAACAAAACCCTTCTTTTACATTATCAAGCCCTATTATGCCATTGCCATCTGATAGAGGTATACAAGGTATTTCTTCCCGTTCCTTGCCAAACGCGTCTTTTGACCACTTCTTGGATATTTTCTTATGCATCCTTAATTCATGCACTATGATTTGAAGTTTGAACTATTTTGAGCCTATATTTTTTTACTTAGCAATTAGTTTCATATCAATCACATATAGATTAATTTAATTGTTTAACTTCTACACTTAAAAAACTTCAAATTAATTAATGCCAAGAGACTCTATTAAGCCCAATAGACTCAACAATTTAGGATCCTGTAGTGCTATTAGTTTCTCACCATCATCATTGAAACCTTATCTCATCTATCCTGAGTTGGTTTGATAGGTTCTCATCGTGTATGTATGCGCTGGTTATCAGGTGAGCCTTGTGCGTGTGGGGGGGGTGGGGGCGCACCTGGGGGTCGATCCGAGTGGACCAAAAATCCCCCTATTTACATGGGTTCCACCGAGTTGCAACCATCTGAATGGATTGTACACCGCTGGATCAACTGTACACCGATCCAAATGGACTATACACCTTAAACTTGTGGAGCTCTGATTGGTTAAGGCTGATTTTTTGAAGTGATGGGGGGGCCGGCGCGATATTCAACCCCCCCCCCCCCCCCCCCCAGCCCCAGGTGTGCACTCACTCACAATGGTATATGGCGCCTGGGCGTTTGAAAAAGAGAACCGCCCCATGCGTTTGACGAATCAAACAAGGAAAAGGTGTACTTACATTAATTATTGTTGTCTGGAAAAAAAAAGAAGGAAAGCAAATGGATTAAAAGACTCCTAATATCTATTTCCTGATTTTTCTCCCCTAATTTACAACTCCTCAAATTCTCTCCTAAAGAAGAGGAGAGAAAATAGTTGTACACTCCTTGATGTGCCGACTTATTCAAGTCAATCACAAACATTACCTATGTTGGAGTTAGATATTCATCCTTTTTAAAGCTCTTCATACTTTATCTATTTTGGTAAAAATAGACATTGAATCCCTATTGTTTAGCAAAGAGATTGAATCCCTATTTATTAGGCCTTATCTTTTTTATTTTGAGTAAATTTCAATTTCTCATGAGTTGCAAATCAAATAGGAATCAAGAGCTTTTTTATAGGTGCCTGGATTTCAAGGCATAGCAATTATTACTGGTAATTTGTATCACACATTCGTTGGCTACTAAAGAGGGAAAAAAAGGCGGGAGGCTTTAGAATCCAAAGGCTTTAAAATAAGCCGTATAAAGACGGAATATATGAATTGTAACTTCAGTGGGCATATAAAAAGAGCTGAAACTATTGTGAGAGTTGAAGACATGAGTTACCACAAAGTGATTCTTTCCATTACAAATGATAGGGAGATTGATGAAGATGTTGAACATAGGATAAAAGCGAGACGGTTGAAGTGGGGATTTGCTTCTGGAGTGCTTTGTGATTGCCGAATGCCAATAAGACTGAAGGGAAAATTTTATAGGACAACAATTAGACTAACTATGACCTATGGAGCAGAATGTTGGTCAATTAAGTCGTAACATATGCACAAAATGGATATAACAGAGATGAAAATGTTGAGGTGGATGTGTAGTAAAATTCAGTAAGATAAAATTAGAAACGAGCGCTTTCTAGAGCATTTAGTAGTAGCAATAATATGAGATAAAATTAGAAAAACCCATTTGAGATGGTTTGGGCATGCCCAATGTAGGCCGATAATTGCGCCAGTAAGGAAAAGTTTGGCTATGAAGGTTGATGACCCCACTAAGTGGAAGGGGCAGGCCAAAGAGGACGTTGATGGAGGTAGTAAAAATAGATATGAAGTAGTGTAACTTATCCGAGGATTTGACTCAAGATAGATCGAAATGGAGCAATAGAAGTCGTGTAGCCGATTCCAACATAGTTGGGACAACGCTTTGATGATGATGATGATAATATATATATATATATATATAGAGAGAGAGAGAGAGAGAGAGAGAGAGAGAGAGAGAGAGAGAGAGAGAGAGTTGTTTCTTTCTTTCTTACATGTTTTGCTTTCTTTGGAAAATTAATATGGTCCCCACAAATGATTTAGCTAATTGTATTTGTATGATATTTTTACAGCGGGTCCCATTATTTAGATGGTATGATCATATCTAAATCCTTTGATTCCAAATTTAATAATTCATTAGTGAGGCCTTCTTATAAAATCAATGAGCCTACTAAGATACTTAATTCATCTTTTGAATAATCATGATGGACCAACTAATTGTACTTGTATATTGTCTTTTATAGTGGGTCCCATAAACTTGATTTATAATTTCTTTAAGTGAGGAAATTTTGCAAATGGAGTCCATTTACAAAGATCCAAGCGGTCAAATTAATTGGCCCGATTGGTTCATTCCCAAAAATTGCAGTGACATCTTATTTTAAAAAGGAGAAGTAGGACCGATTGGTTTGTGCCCTATAAACTTGCCATAACTTCTTGTTTTAAAATGGAAAAGAAGTAAGAAAGTTAGTTAATATTGTTTAGCTTTGTTTTTTAGCAGACAAGGATGCCAACTAAGCAACCCCTATCATTAATTTCTTTCCTCATTTTATTGGTTAAACTTGAGGGGGCGTTTTTCATCTCCAAAAGCCCGGGTGTTTTCTAGCGTGCCTCGTATACATATTCCAACTTTTTGAACACAGGGAATTTTGTTTCTTTAGGCCGTAAAAGGTCACGTTGTATAGGCTGATCTGCTTATATTAGCTGTATTGCTGTTATGTATTAGACTTCTCAGCTGGCCAATATGCTTTGGCAACAATATTTTGAACCTTATTCACTTGTTTCATAAAAATGGCCAAACTAGTCAATTTCAAGAATTTTTTTTTTCAATTACAGTTGCTTTTCTCAAGTTTGTTCAAAGAAAATCAAGGTTTGGACTTGGTCTGTGTAAATTGTAAGTTGTAACGACTAATGAAGCAAATCTGGGTTGTGTCAGTGTAAATTTCAAGTCGATCAGCACCCAAAGTAAGTTGGAGATTATTGGATTTTGTAGTTTCTATTTCATATTGGAATACGGGACTTTGAGTTGCTTTTCCTTTGGATCAAATTTTCGTTTGTGGGCTTGCTAAAGTCAAACTCTCATATGTCTGTTCCTTCTTCTGTTGCCTTTTGGCTGTTTTTCAGTGATGTGCTTGTACCCATAGTTTTCAAAATCAGAATCGTATCACAAATCGTTCATACCCATGAATCGAATCGAATCGCGAATCGTAGGATTTTTTATTTTTCTAATAAAAATGAAATAAATTAAAAATTAAAAGAAAAAAGTAATTATTCATAACCATCCATTTTCCCATTTATAGTAGTATTAAGTATAAACATAATAACTAGTAAATCTATCATACAATCATATCAAGAACATCATGACATATATTAATATATATATATATGGAATAAATAATGTGTAAATAGTTAAATAAGTTCAAAGTATCAATATATATTTTGTAGTATCTTTAAATAAAAAAATAAAAATAAAATAAATTGAAACCATCAATCTTACACGGTAGGATATCTCTTAAAGTTAAAGAAAGTTCATGAAGAAAAAAAAACTAGAATAATACTTTAGTTAAATGCATGTTCTTTATTCATCTTTAAAACCTTATCTAATCTGCAAAAAATTCTTACTAGATTTCGTTAACTTCTAAATAACCTTTTAAAAATACAAGCGATAAAAGAAGGAGAGAATAAAGAAAGAAAAAAGGGTAAAAGATTATTAATATTAATTTATTGGTTGTAGCCATTCTTGCTTAACTGAATTACTTGAATCGTAAGATTCAATGAAACGAGTATCGAATCGTAGGATTCACACCTGAATCCTAAGATTCATTTGTAAATGGGATTCATTATATAGATACGAATCGTTTTCCTTAAGATTTGGGATATGAATCGGGATTCAGGATACGAATTGTAGGATTCTGATAACTATGCCTGTACCCATAAAAAAAATATCAATAGATAAACTACTCATCTTTGGATGTTCACACTTGTTTCTTCTTGAGTCTTAAGTATCTTTCTGTGCCTTTAATTTTTTTTTTTTTTTTTAAAACTGTGCCCATCTTTTTTATGAAGTTGGAAATCACAATGAACTGGCTTGATATAAGCTTATGGATGTGTTATATTTGCTATCTGATTCCTATGGAGCCTTTTCTATTGTTATTTTCTTGACATATAAGTATACACATGAATTGTGACTTCTTACAATGTGCCCCTTGTTTGCTATCCAGGTGCCCGTTTCATTCATGCAAGAGTTGCTGCTCAACTGCTCAAAATCCTTGTCCTATTCATGGTATGCATATTTTATATTGACAATAAACCTTCTTTTTTTAGCATTCCCATTTTCTCTATGAAGGTTTGTTGAAGCATATTTTGGCCTCTTGTTTTTTATATTATGGCACAACTATTGAGGGAACACCTGTAACTGTTTTCCTTTTCATCACCTTTTTTTTCTACTCTTTTTTCCTGATGTTTAGTTTACTATTTATATTGGGGCAAACTATTTATGTTTGCCCTGATATGTTTCTATATGAAGAAAAGTTCAGTGGGCTTCGGGCTGCCGTTGGATGGAAATGATGAGTCTTTCCCTGAATTTCCCTGACTATATCAACTAATGGGAGTCAGGAGTCTAAAGATCTGCTGACCATGAATTGAACTGGTCCTCTTTCAGTATCAATGTTTTTCAGTATCAATATTTTTTATGAATCAATTTTGTGTTATACTTTTCTCTGAAAACATTTCTATAGATGTGGTGGCATGCTGGGTTTAGTGGTGGTTCTTTGTGAGGCTTGTAAGTTGCCTGAAACCAGCATATACGTTTGTCATGTAAACAGATGCCTTTTACACATACCGAGTATTTGAACATGGAATCATGAACTAACATTATTGTAGATATTGGTTGAGACGTTGCATGACGGACCTAAACTTTTACTTCCATGATGATATCGTCTCACATTTTTAGTATGCTAGCATTCCTGGCTCATCTCCTCTTCTTTTCTGTAACTTTCTTGTTTAAAACATTGCAGTTCTGAAATCGAATGCCACTTTACCAGACAGACCGGTTCCATCTAGCACTCCTTTGCTTGACCAGCCTTCCACTGATGCTCCTCCCTCAGGGTAAGTCACTAAATACGAAGCACCTTACCAGTAGATACAGAATCCCCTATTTTGCTTGAAAAACTTTCAACATTTCTATACTGGATTCCTTCAGATCTTCTCTAAGACCTCCTTCACATCGGCAACTTTCCAACAAGTATGCTCAGTACAATGGAGCTCAAGTTCGAGCAAGGAGGCCATTGACCCTGAAGGTGCATATTGAACCTCTAATGTCCCCGAGAACCCACTTTTAGTAGGCTTTGCCTGATTGCTGGATCCTGTTTTCAGGATGCTGCAGCTATAAATTCATGGAGGTTTTCAAAGCTAAAGGAATACAATGACCAAAACATAGAGGCTGAAAGTGAAGCATTTGACAGGTACATGCAGAATGTTAGTTTACTGGAGGAATCATTTCTTGTTAATACATCATTGGAGGGGTTTGCCCAAGATGTCCTCCCTGCACAACTTTCTGCTACCTTGTCGGCTGAGGATGAGACAGAGAAACTAATCTTGGGAATGAAAGCAAAGCTGAAGTCCAATGTGGAGAGAGCAGATAAATACAGAGAGAGAATACGAGAGCTCATAGATAGGGGATTTAAGAGATTGCGGAAATGGGAGTTTGATGATGAGAGGGGCTCAACCAATTTGGATGACTTCAATGGTGAGAGAGAACTTAAAAAGCCTAAGAAGGTTGAAAAATTTCAGGCGGAAAGGATGACTGCAATAAATGATCTTCTTGATAAATTGAACAAAGCTGGAAGTAAAGAAGAGCTGAAATCCTGCTTGGAGATGAAGGTGAAGTTGTTTAATCACAAGGAAGTGGCTGATCCATTAGCTTCTGGAAAATCTGACTTCCATCCAAGTAAGGATGGTCAAATTTCAGAGGAGCAGAATGACAAGGATGCTTCATGTCAAATTTCAGAGGAACAGAATGACAAGGATGCTTCATTATCTAGACATGAGTTTGACATGGAAATATCTTCTTCGCCTTATTCACTACCGAAGTTGTGGAGGACTGCCGAAATCAATCAAGAAATGCTCTCTGGTATTGACATGCAGTTTTCCTCACTTAATCAAATTGCAAATCTTTGACATCAGGGCGGATTGTTTAGAAGTTCAACTGTGTTAACTTTATAATTGAATCTTGCTATTATTCCTCAAGCTTCAGAAAGTTGAAGCACGAAATTGCATTTAAGAAAAATCTTTTCGGAGAAGGTTTAAGGTGCTTTAATTCCATGGCTGTATCATAGGGCTGAATGGCAGTCAAGCCATGTTCATTGTTGAACTAAACGTATCATAAGCTTGTTTGTTTGCATGGTGTTGAATTTCTATGAATTCTGAGAGTGTTCTTTGAAGTGGTTAAAATTGGAGAAACAAAGGTGAAGATCCATAATGGCCATCAACCAATCTCCATCTGATGGATAATGAATTAATGGAGATGGTAAATGAATACCCGGCCATCACCATGTAAGTTAAATACTAGGTAAGTTCAGGTCCTATCTACATCTCCACCTTATATCCTTCTCCACTTCTCTTTAATAATCCTTTGATGGAGATTATTTCACCATAAATTCCTATGCGTTCAATTCCTTGTAAAAAAAAAAAAAAAAAAAAAAAAAAACAAAAAATGCCCCTTAGAGGTGTGATATTACAGGCTATAATGTTAATGGTGTAAGACATGCCATGTCATGAATATCGACGCGGCTGGGACATGGATTTTAAACATGAAACTTACATAATGGATATGATATAATATGGATACAGTGCGTGGTTTGTTTGAAGTGTTCATATATCATACTTTGTAGGTGTCCATTAGTAATGATATGTTAGTGCCACTGCCACTACGTAAGAATCTATTTTATTTGTATTGGCTGATCAGATTATGAAAATGATGTTTTTTTTTTTCGCTTTCACTGAGAAGAGGATTTTCCCCCTCCATTAAGAATTTGACCTTGTAATGCAAATAATCCACTTTTAAGGTGTAATTTTACAATGGAAAGTGTGGATATGCTGGATCGGATGCTGAGGTTGTGTCTTTCAAGGTTCTAACTACTTCCATGGCCCTTTGCAAATATGATGATCGTTATCATTCTCTGGAGTCAATTGCATAGGTGGTAGTTCCCATGTTGTCGATTTACTCAGGGCCAATTGTTTGTATGGAATTAAATTCACAGGAGTTCATGGTAAAATGGGTTCCAAAAATGGATTATTAAAAGAGATGAGAGTCGAAGGATATAACAAGGAGATGTGGACCTGACTTTCATATGGTTTAGTTTAATAGGGTCTCGTTTTATCTCCCCTAAATTTAGTTTCCATGAAAGGAGAGATTATTTGATGGCCGCTCCATTATGGACCTTCAAATTTGTTTCTCCAATTTGAATCACTTTAAAAAAGAGAATTCTTAGAATTTGTAAGAACTTAATTTCATGCAAACAAATGGGCCCTAAATTAATTGAACTATCTCTTAGTTGGAAGCAACTTATCTCACGCCCTTCCAACATTTTGTAGGTTCACTACTGCAAGTTGCACCCTTGAGGTTGGGGATTCTAGTCATGTTATCAATAAAAACCTTAAAAAAAGAGATTAAACTCCCCTAAATCTTAAGTTCCTGCTCTCAATGGATCACAAGCCCACCTTCTTAGATCAAATCCCATAATCCTCTCATCAACTGGAACTTCTAGTTCTACTCATCCTCCTTCCTCTCATAAGCTGAGCATCAAGACCCCCCTATCTTTAGTTTATTATGTCTATAGTCTGTACACATAGTCTGTACACATCCTTTTATTTTCTTTCTCCTGAGCTCTCTCTTTCTATAAACACATGCTTTTAAAAAAAGGAAAAGAGGGGAGAGAGAGAGAGAGAGAGGGAGGAATCAGTTTGAATATTTTAGCCAAAATCAATTGTTGTTGTTGTCCTTTCCAATGGGTGTTTGTTGCGGCGAGGAAACCGGAATTCAGCTTGATGTTGCATTCCAAGGTGGGGGTGATGCTTCCATCTTTTCTGCACCTAATCAACATCAACTTGTCTGAAGGTGATTTGAGGTGGGGAAAAAGGTACCCTCACCTAATGTGGTTTCTGATTTTTGTATCATCTAAACCACAAATCTGAATGTATAATCCTGTTTTACCTAAATATTCCAACCAATTGCATATGAGAAAGCAATATTTTCAATAATAAATTAAACATCACATGCAGCCCATATGGTCAGGCTTGAGTGGTGGGCCAGACTTGTTATTGAATTTCCCAGTTTTGACTTTAAGGTAGAGATTTTTCTTGGGTCAAAATCCAAAAAGCTTTCATTACTTTGGGTTGGCTGCTTGGAAATGAATGAGGGATCTGATTCCACCCCCCCAAACCACTGAAGAAGCCACCATCATGATGGAATTTATGTGATTTCCTCTTAACTTCTAGTAAGAGCTTGTATAATAATAGTAGTTTATTGCTGCTTCATGATAACTTTCTTTGGCTATATTTCATGTCCAATACATATAAAAGATGCTCCAATCAACATCCTACTACTACAGCTTAAATGGTTGTGTGTGGTGCTGCCTCTTAAAAGATCCCATATGAGAAAGGAACAGGCCATTACAGAAAAGAGAATTCCATCTTTCTCTGACATTTCTACGGTTGGTTTTTTGGTTTGATGGGTGGTGTCTCCATGCATTGTGGCTACTTGCTTTATTCCATTGCTCCAATGCCATAAACCTACCTTTCTTAAAAGTTTCTTGGTTGTGCCTTTCTAGGCTATCTTCCTTTCCAGGAAGGTCCTCTGGAATTCCATGACCCCCTTTACTAATTAGTACATAGACCAAGTATATCAGTGATATCACCTTGATATTCATATTCATCATATCAGCAATATCTTCATGTGGAATATGATCCCCAGGCATCTTCAGTTTGGACATATGTGGCCCATGGTTGTGCACTGAAGACCGCTGGCCTGATGTGTCCAACCAAGGGTCAGCCATGGCCCCAAAGCTACGATGTACGGATACTTTAAAATGGGCAACGTATCGCGTCGTATCGCATTCGATACTTCACTTTTTATGTGTAAAATCCGTATCCCTGCCGTGCTTACGACGTGTCTTTGCTGTATCCATGCCGTATCTGTGCATCATAGCCTCAAAGTCATGTGGACTGGAAGATCTTTCTACCTTCTCTAATTCTCAATTTCCAGGCTATCCTAGGGCTAGGATTGTCCTCTCCCACTGGATAATTCCTGTGGGTAAGTCGATCCACGATAGGCGTCTTGGGTCAGAAGTCTGAATCACCAAACTGGGGTGGTCTCACTTTTAAATAAGGCCCAATAATTGCCAAAAGACTTTTTAAAAGCAACCCAATAAATGAACACCAAACTCTACATACCCCATTTACCTTTCACTATCATTTTAGTGTTGATTGTACAATCAAGTAGGCCGGCCCTGAGGCATTTAAGTGGGTTGTTGAGCACATGCCCCGTTTGCCAATGCACTTGGACTTGGGTCACACATCTTTTTTGGCTAATTGGTGCTATGTTCTGGAACCATGCCCCCTTTCACATGATCTCTGCCAGTGCTAATTAGGCATCATACTGATGTGAAAAATAAGCATTCTACAGTTTGATTGAGTCATCTGACCATGCCATTTATCTGCAATCTCATACAATCCATGAGGTTAAGCTGAAAGTAGAAGCAGCTTGCATGGGTCCCACCATGGATAGGCAATAAATTAAAATTCTTTTCTAGTGATGGTAATGAGAAACTCCAACAACTTGATGTCCACTATTGGATATTCATAAACAAACAAAAAAAATAAAATAAAAATAAAAATCAATAAATGTTAATAAATCCATTGAAACTTGATTTACTTACTGTGTGCATCAGTTATATGGGCTTTTGGTTGGTCAACTTTCATTTCCATCCTTCTAATATTCGCCACTGTCTTTCCTTGACAAAGGACCAGCAAGTTTTGAATGGTTGAAATATTTGCCCATTATTTTTATGGGATCCATCTACCTGATGATTCGTATAGATATGGGTCTTTCCATCCCATATCAAATGAAAGGCATGTGAGAACCAACATGGAAGAAAATGAGCTTTTCCTTAATTGGAATCAGTTGAATTTAGGTGGTCAAGTGGAAGTAGTTAGAGCTTGATATAATTATGCATTAAGTGATCTAATTAAGGACTTTCAAAGAAATAATCCAAGAAAAAAAATCCCAATTAGTTCAATTAGTCATTGATTGAATTGCTTGCATTGTGATTTGTGATCTTCACATCCAAATCACCATTAGAAGAGAATTTCTTCTAATCTTTATCCATTATTATTATTTTTTATCCCCTTGTGTGGGTACCCTTCAGTTAGATTTTAATTTATCATATTGGACAAAGTGGGTGGATGATGGTTGGATTTTAACCTTTCTTAACCTTCAATCCCAACCCATATGGGTTTCAGTCCTTAAAGATAGTTTGATGGAATTATCAAATGGTGGTAATGAGATGTTTTGTCCTCTAAGGGCAATCTGCAGAAAAAGACTTTGATGAGATTGCACATAGAGATATGAAAGCATCCTTGGAAGAACAATCAATTAGTGAGAATTGTCGGCAATTTTTAGGGGGCAATAATACCAAGTAAGTAGATAGATAGATGACTTTGTATTCTCCATTCAATAATCAATCCAATGAAGTGCAAGGCACCTTAAGACACATACACACACACACACATATATATATATATATATATATAAATTAAAGTGGGGAGGACATAAAAAAAGGGTCAAGAAAGAGCACATGAGAGCTAACATGACCTAACCCAACAAGAGGCTTCTTGTGAGTCATCATCTCTACTTCCAAACCACCACCACTAGGGCAATAGGGAAAAAGGGTCACTTACCTTACTAGCTTTCCAACCAGGAGAACCCTTTCTTTTATTTGCTTGGTGACATGACCCATGGAGTAAACAAAGACTAACCCACAATGATAAAAGTAATGACTAATGATAATGAGGGAGGGTATAAAAAAATGGGCCAATACATAGCGTATTTGACCTGTACTTTTTATGCTTGGAATGTGCATCTTATCCCTCTCTACATGTCACACTTGTGCTGAATGTGTTGTCACCTATGACCCAAATTGGCATTTTTATCACTTGTTTAAAAAATAAGAAACGATTCCTAACCCAGCCATGTATCATGCTAATACATATGGGTAAATCTTAATGGTTGAAATGGTGGGCCCAAATAAAGATGGGGGATGCCCAAAAGATGTTTTGGCAGGATCACCACCATCCTTTTATTCTCTCCTTTCTTTTTCAATGGACGACACTTGTATTCCTTTCTTACCATTTAATATGGAGGCCATCAATCATATTCTAGTGAGCAGTTTTTTAAGAACTCTCCATCCATCCTAAGAGCTTTCAATCATCATCATTATCATCATCAAAGCCTTATTCTAATTATATAGGAGTCGGCTACATGAATTTTGTCTCTTTGTTCTGCTCTATTATGTTTTGCCCCCATTAAAAGCTTTCAATCCAATGGTGAATATCATTATGATCACGGAGACAAGTGGGCTAGTTACTACTTTTAGGGGGACAATTTTGATCCGACGGCTTACCTTGATGACAGGTGGGCCAATTATGCAATTTTTTTTGGGGGGGACTGCTGGCATGGGGGCTCCTATTCAGCCATACAGATATGACCCTTTCTCTTAATTCATTATATGCTACTAGAACCTTGAACTTTAATCATGGAATTGATAGTTTTAGGCCTCTTGAGGTCCATGGTCTGAAGCAACATCAATACATGCATATGATAAAAGTTGAGGAGGTCCATTGAAATTTGAAAAGCTGTGCCCTTTGAGACATGGTTTGTTCAGCATCCAAAGGAGGGGGGAAAAGAAAGAAAGCATGTGATGCTAGGTTGAATACTTTACCTAAGGGAAACTTTGAGAAGCCAATTTAATTTTTATGTACCCAAGGAAAGAGATCTCTGATCCAAAACCAACCTCCCCAATTGATTTCTCCTCTTATTTTACTAGGGTAGGTGAAGATGGGTTATTTTCATTGGGGAAAGGTGTAGATGGCAAGAGCATTATAGCATCAAGAGAGGCCAACAGGCACAAGAACGTGGAGGCCAAGGAAAGGAATCCTGACACCATTGCTTGGGCATTGTACTAAGGGACTTTTGAATCCCTACTTATTAATATTGTTGGTTGGAAGGTGGAGAGGAGCTATAGCTACAAGGCAAAAAAGAAAAAAAAAAGAAAAAGAAAAAAAAAATCACCCACACTTCTCTATGTAGGATTGCTTTCTCCCCCAACCCTTTATTCAAATATCTTTGGCTTTTCTTTCTTTTGAAGTTTCTAGGGTCTTTGTGATACTGATGATAGGGAAGAGATGTTGGGTTTTCTTCAATTTCATCACTCTCTTTCCATCTTTCCATGACAATGAAAGGGTTGTTTACCATGTGATTTTTGAATTAGACCATGATGACTCAAGGGCCCCTTTTAAACAGTATGTGAATTGGATTGAATTAGTGAAGAGAAAAGGAAGTGGGTACTGTCAGATTTTTTATTTTATTTTATTTTATTTTATATGCTTAAAGTGAGATTCAGAAAACCAAAAAAAAAAAAAGAAAAAAGAAAAAGGAAATCTCATTTAGTATTGACAATCTTACAAGTATCTCGATCATCTCAATCTCTGTACATCAGTATTTCTTCTGACTTCTGTATCCACTTGCAATGAGGCTTTTGCTCAGGTACCAGTTCTAAACAGTAATTGTCTAACCTTACTGAGGAAATAGAATTTGGGTTTTATCAATGTCCATTTTTTACATGGTAAAGAATCAATTTCCCTTCTTCACTTGGACCAATTGAAACAATGTTACAACTTAAATACAGGAACAAGCAAGCCCTTTTAATAAAAATGACCAAACAATATTGCAATCCTTGAAAGACTGGGTTTTCCCTTCTCTTCAATGACAAACAATTAAAGAGAAATGGTAAAGTCCAATGGCTGGCCTACCATACAGTCTAACCCACACCCATACGCATGGTGGATGATCAAATAGCTTACCACTAGGGTAAGGAGACGTTCTTAGAAACAATATAGTGTTGATGACATATGGCTTCCAATTTAATTGAATCTGATGGTCACCATCGAATCGAGGACATGTAAAATAAAATCTTGTACCTAGTTGCCTATCCATTAAATGTAAGTTAAGTGGAGGAACAATTCAAAAGAGGCTGGTTTGAAAATTAAAACATAGTTTTCATGCAAAATTTATTATTTATTATAATTTTTGTTTTGCTTATTTTAACAAAATTTTAATCTGCTTGAGTTTGAATTCTCTTGGAAGGTCCTGAAAGAAATTTAGAGTTTGATTTAAGAGTTTTTATGTAATTAGATTTTTTTAATTTTTCTAATTTTTATTATTCCTAAAAAACTGAATTTTTCAGAGTTTATATATAAGACATTATTATATTACTATTGGAATATATAAGGAATTCAGTTTTCTCTAGGTTTTTTCTTGTAGAATCAGCAGTTTTGTGGTTAGGTTGGGGATGATTATCTTCTTCCTTGAACCTTTCACACTTTCTCTGATACACCACTATTTATTTTGGAAGCCCCCAGATAAGAAGAGGGTAAACCAAATGAAGCTGATCCCTATCTGTATTCAATTTGCATACAAAACCCATTTTTTTTTTTTTTTTTAATCTAACCATCCATCACACATACTTAGATCAACAAAATGGACCCCACAAAATGGATTGGGCAAAATTGTAGCCCCACCACTTGGAATTGATCATCTCTAATAATTAAAGGGTTGTTTTTCATAATAATGTTACACAAGGCAATAATTAAAGGGCATTCTCAGGTCTTAAAACAATGGTAGAATCTTTTGAACAAGAATACATTGATAGGAAATGGACAATGAGGTCTCCATTTTCTTCACTTACATGATAGCAGGAAGGCTGTTCTTTGTTTACCAAGTTAAGCTAACATGAGCCTATGATGCTAAATGAAGGAAAAAAATTATCCCTTTCAAACTTGCACTGGAGATTGATGCCCATGGACCCTTTCTCATCTAAAATAATACTTAGATCTTTCAACTTCTTTATTTTGTTTTTCCTCTTTTAAGATTCTAAAATTTGGGCCTATCACCTATACTTGCTTAGTGTATTTCTTAAAGATGAGCAAACCGTCCAACCCCCTCATTTCATGTCTCTAGGAAAATGACCCAAACCAAACATGTCACCCAAACTTATCCTGAAAAGGACTGAAAAACCATAGAAAATTTCTGGGGTGCTCTTTCTCAGTCAGAGAAATCCAAACAAGAGATCCTTACAAAGAGATCTTCTTCTCATGAGGTATTTTAGGAGTTGGTAGTTCTATGATATCTTGGCTTCACCTTTTCCAGCCTTTTCACGCTTGTGTGAAAGAGGGAAAAAGTAGGAAAGAGGGTGACATTTTTTTACCCTGCTTGTGGCTTTTGTATGCATGTGATTATTGTTTGGCAGAGTTGAATCAGAGACCCAGGGCACCATCACATTCACGTGAATCAGGTGAGAATGGGCCTCAACTCACAACAGGAACAGCAGTAATAATTTAGTCAGTGGCATCGCTCAGACCGTCCATCTGGTGGGTCCCACTTTCAGTTGTAATGTCCTACCCATAATGAGACCCACTGTCGACACCCCTCTTAATAGGCAATTGTAAAAAAAAAAAAGAGAGGGAAAATTACATTTAACCATCCTACTTTTTTTTTTTTTCACATGTGTAGATGACTCCCTATGTTTTTATTTCTACATACCTATATAATAATACCAAAGAGCCACTGTCTTTCATTGGTGGGTCATTTGTCAATTTGCATAGCTTTATTAAGGGCTTGTTTGTTCAACACCATGTGTCCTCTTTCCATTGCTTTGGCAAAAACAAAATCTTGAAATGGGGGAGGAGGGGAGAGGGGGTGAGACTCCACTTTCCTTTCTCCTGAGTAAAAATCATTTAAAATATTTATTTTCTATGAAGTTTTCAAAATGCAATGAATACACAAACATCATGAAAGGGGTCCATTAGGAATTTTACGAAACTTATTCCTATCAAAGTGATTTAAGTTAAAGAAACAAAGGTAAGAATTCTATAAATGACTATCAAATTCTCCTTTGATGAAAACTGATTACCTATCATCCTGTGGACTAGAATTCTAAGAATTTTAGTTTTCCTCCACTATATATCCTTCACCTCTCAACTCTTTAATATTTCTTCGGAACTCATTTTACCATGGATTCTTATGACTTAAATTTCATGCAAGCCATTTTAGAAATACGAAAGATACTCTTTTAAGTATACAAGTTTGCCTCTGTAATTTGTCCTTTAATTGTGATAAAAATACCATGGTAAGTTTGATATTTAGTTTCAGTTATTATAAAGAGGGTTAGGCGGCATTAAATTTATTACGGATTAATTTCACATTTTGTTTTTTTGGAAAAAAATCAATTTTTGATTAACATGATGGATGATTAGATTTGGATCTAATCGATGATCCAAATGCTTGACTTAGAGAGTGAAGGTGGTTACAAGCATATAATCAGAAACATAAGCAACTATTTATGTGAGGAATTTTTTCCTATGGGACATTCGCTTGGATCCATCCCAATCCAGACATTAATGAGGCAGGGTTCCCATTAAATAACCAGGACTTCCCAAAATTTTACGGTATTAATCGTGACAAGACGGACGTCTGCAGGAAAAAATTCGTCCTGTATATGTATGATAGAGAAGGTGGGCCCAGATACTTGATAAAACTTGGGGAGGTACATCTTTTGATTTGGTGCAATTAATTGCAGTGAAGATTCAATGCGTGAGATGTCCCTCTTGATCAGATGATGGCCAAACATGGGGGACCAGCAACACCTGAAACCATTAAAGTAGGTAACCCAACTAACTCACAAGGTGATCATCCACATCCAGTAAATTGGAGTGTACTGATGCAATAAAGAAGAAATGTTTAGAGTCATGCACTAGGGTACACCATAAAATTGGTGCATCCAGCCTCTTGAAATGTCCATGGAAAGCATGATTCTTACCATATTTTGATTTAGTTTAACATAAAACAGTTTTTTTTTTTTTTTAAGATTATTTAAAAAACCCAAAAAAATAAAATTAATTTTAGTAGTTTTCGTGTTTTAATTATATGTAAACGACACCTTTGCTGTTGATTTATTTCATTGTCGCAAATAATTTTTTTCGGTCAATAACAACAAGATTATTAAATAAAGATTTTCAAAATTTTGGATATTTCATTGCTATTAAAGTGGAGCAAGGCTCTCCTAAGCTCAAGCTTAAGATAAGGTAAACTCAAGTATGTGGTGGGGCCCACTTAGGGACCCACATGGGGATGGAGATGGGGGGGATTTTAAGGACTTCTTGGGATCTTCCTCTCTGCAAAAAATCAGCTACAACCATAATTTCTATTATCTCTATATGGGCCCAAAAAGTTTAATGGTCGACAGTTCGTTTGGAATGATACATAGTGGATCCAACGGTCTAGTAAATTCAGATCTGACTGAAAGTCGGTGGACATATACAATTTAGGAGGGTCATGTGTTTGGTCCATTTGGATGGACCAAAGGTAGGCCCTACAAGCATGAGCTTATAAAATTCTATCATAAGCTCGACCTTAAGGGAGCCTCGCTCATTAAAGTGATGTGCTGTGAAAATAAAATAAAATAATAATAAATATGTAACATAAAAATTCTGGGGTATGGAGTTTTTGAAAGATTTATCTTTTGGATAACTATGGATTAAAACTTTAGAAAGCACTAGCTTTAAAAACAAAGACAAAATGGGGCTTCCAAATGAAATAAATAATAGAAGGATTAGAAGCACAAATTATATGAAATATAATATGTGATAACAATTATTATCTTGTACTAATAGGAGGAATATTAGTTTTTAGATATTGTACTACATAGGAGACAGAAGAAATTGATAAAGAGGAAGTTTTAGTCAGTGTGAAACCAAGTAAATCCACATTATTTTCACCATATTTTCAAAAAGAAAAAAAATGTTATGTTGTTAATGTGTTACTTTACAGGTGATTAATATTTTTCATATAAGTTTCACAATAATATTGTGGTATTTTCAAAAACCAAGATAATAAAAGTTTATTAATATTGGCTGTATGGCACCCTGTTTGGACCTTGGAACTCTATTTCTCTGCAGTAAGTTACTTATAAGTCTGTAAATATAGTTGCCTAAAACTTGTTATTTGGAGAAAAACAAGAACAAATGTAACTCCTCATAAAAAAAAAAAAAAAAGATTATCTTCACTTATATGTGCAAATTAAGTTACCTTCACAATATAGTGAACAAAAAAAAAAAAAAATCATGAAAGGAGGGTTCAACAAGAGATATATTTTAACAAGAGAGAGATTATATATAACTAGATGCCTTTTCTTCTATTTACAAATAACTAACTCAATTATCTTTTTCCTTTTTTTTTATGAAACCACTCAAAAAGGATGAAAGTGCCCTTTAACTAATATCATGATTAGTCTACTTGCAGTAATTGATATTTAGTTCTCACCTAAATAAATTGCATGTGTTTGATCAATTTGACTAAAAAGCAAGTCTTAGTGAGGACGTAGTTGGCTAATTGGTCGGGGGAGTATAGGTAATTGAATGTGAAAGCAAAAGGTAGGAGGACTTGTTTCTATCTATTAGAAAAATCAGGTGTTATATGTAAGTTACCCTCACTAATTAATAAGTCCTCATCGAAGTTTTATTTCATCTATTTTATGTTAGTATACCTTAACAATAGGTATAAGTCATCAATTCCAATATCAGACTTGACCTATATCAATTTTCTGTCATATTGCGCTCGTTTATGTAGCACCGTTCTCAAGAAAGAGAAATGAAAAATCTTTTAATTTTCCATGATTGCTCTTTCCTAATTAAGTGAAGCATGCTCTTCGCTAAAAAAACCTCAAAAACTAGCATCTTTTCTTCAATTGCAAAGAAACGAAAGTCCAAACCCTCATTTAAGGAAAATTGTTAATTTTCAAGGTATTTTCTCTTCTGCGGTATTACACAACCGTGCCCTTAATTGTCTCTTTTGCAGGAGTAGAATAATATGCTCTCATGGATACCTATAATAGACATACTATGAATGTATAAATCTGATTCTAGCTATAACCCTAATTTAATATGAATGGGCATTCATCCAAATTTATTTCAATATTTGAGTCAATCAAATGCACTCAGTCTTCAATGATGAGCTCCACACTAGTTGGAGTGAAAATTTGATCATACCAATTGAAGAGAAGTGCATAGGATAATTAAATTGAGGCAAGCTATGAGCCTGTTTCTTTGCTTAGAATTCCTGACATGAATTTGATATTTTGGAATTTTTAGACATTATGTGATGGCTCGCTTCTTAACATTTTCAAATATCTTCTTTCTTTACAAGAATTTTAAAATTTTATCTACCTAAAAGGTTTCAAATGCCCCGTAGAATTTTGAGATTATAGCCCTATTGCCTTTTAGTGAAATTTCTAGATGCTCAAGTACAATGACATCAAGTATAATTAGACAAAAAATTTAGATCATTTCTCTGTTAGTGTGTGTCATCCTTAGCTAGAGTCATGCTAATCTTCTCTATACGATTCAGATTTTATCGGATTTTTCAGCCTTTTTATGATATTAATACCCACAAATATTGCCATCTAGAATGGAGCAACACTTACCATTGAATTGGATCACAATGCCAACATTGATATTCATTCATATAATCACATTGAGAAGTTTGATTTTTCTTTTTCCTTCTGTTTTAGATGTTGCTTTCCTCAAATCAGTGACATTTGTTGTAGAGGTCAAATCGTGTTGTAATCCTTCTTGATAAGATGTTCCCATATTGTAAATTTTTGGAGGGATGCACCAGGATTATGATAAGATGGTGCATAGCAATCAATCTATTTTTTTTTTCTCAAAAAAAAAAGAAAAAAAAAAAAAAAGAAGAGATAGACATATTTTATCTAATTATAATTGTTGAAAAGAGGAAAAACCCAAAGAAACCAAGAATAAGGATATAGACAGTTGCCATGATCCTTGGTTGGCCTTGTTTCATTCATTTCAAAGCCTGTCATTTTCATCTTCTTCTATCTTTGTTTTGCTTCTCTGTCATGCACACATGATGGCCACTTTGTTGTTTTTGGTGAAGGAGCTGGGCCCTCACTACAACCTACTAAAGGTCACATAATGCTCTTTCTCTTAAAAACCAAGGAGAGAAGAGATGAAGAAGAATTACTTACAAGAAAGAAAGAGAGAGAAGAAAGCAAGTCCACCTTGTAATTATTATATTCTGGTGGCATCATCGAGAGAGACGAGCTTCTCTTGTTTGCATCGGTCAGTATAATACACACAAGAGAAACGGTCAACTCTCAAGAGAAGGAAAGGCAGGCATGGTGTGATTCGTTTGCTGGCCCTTTCCTTGATTCTCTTCTCCCTCTTGCATGGTCCCCAAAAGAGAGAGAGAGAGAGAGAGAGAGAGAGAGAGAGAGAGAGATTGGGGTTGTTTTAAGATAAGAAGATGGAGAATCATCATCTTTTGAGAACTTATTTGTTTGGATGGATTTGAGTTTTTAATAATTTTAATGAAAAAACTAATTTTAAAAGTTATTAAAATTGAAAAATATATATTATATAAAAATGAATTTAGGAGAGATGAAAAATGAAACCAGCTTCCATTTGAATGTTTCAAATACTACAAAAGTAAGGTCTCTTAAATAGGGCTCGGTGTATTAATTCTTAAAATATTCCTTCTTTAACAACCATTTGTTGAGAATAAGAGGTAGTCCAATTGGTTGAATAGGCCCGGTGTCTCATCTGGGCGGTGGTTTTGATTTCTGAGTTTTTCTTTCTACAGGAGCGAACTTCTTTTCCATTATTTGGGTTTTATGGGTTCTAGCACTTTGTTTGGGTTAAAAAAGAAAAAGAAGATCTTTTTGTTGGAATCCATTTTACTATTATAAATTCTGCTCTATTCAATTACATATAAAAAAAGAAGAAAAAAAACTCGGTGAAGGAAGAAAAGCAAAAACCCATTTAGCGGAGTTGGAGACTATTTTCTCAAATCTAAACCATCTAGAAATAAAACGCTTTTACTTGATTTAGTAGTTAATAAAATTATGCTCCAATGAGAATGAAAAACATCGTTAGATTAATCACTACCCACTAAAAAGAAGGATTTAGTCACTTTTTTTTTTTTTTTTTGAAAAAAAAGAAGCCTGTGTTCCTTTCCTTATAAAAACACAGATTAATCACTTGTTTTCTTATCCTATTTTGATCACTTGTAAAACAATCGAGCAAGGCCCACCTTGAATCTGATCATACCAGATTGCAGGTGAAATTAACAAAGGAAGATGATTGTGTTGTGAAATTTGAAATTAAAAAGATAGGCACCACCTGGTCGAGTGAATTAATCTTTTAGCTGCCATCAAAAGTGGCTCTGTCGAATATGGAAGGATAGGATGATATCAATATGAACTCTGCAAATTATTGGTTGGTGTACATGAAAGTGGATCCCCATCGTCCAATCAAAGGCTCTCCACTTGGACCACCCCAGATCTTAAAATAGGACTCTGATTTGACAGGTTGATTAACAACAACATCAATTTGAAGAGCAACGGTCCAAAAAGTACTTGGACATAAATGTTAAATAGAGTGGTAGAGAGGCTCTGACTCTTATCATCCATACAAAAGTGGTTGCATGGTTGGTGCAGCTGTACCGTCCATCTTACGGCATTTTAAATTATAGGGATGGCCCATTATGAAGTAACACCTCCAAAATAAGATCCAACCTAGATCCTCTCGGGTTTTCTCTTTTTTTTTTTTTTTATTCTACTAGAGGGTTCACAATCCTTTCGATTGGACTAATTTTTTCGGGCTCAGAGGAAAGTCAGATAAATTACCCTGTAGTCCTAATCTGATAGTGCAGTTTCGAACCTACAACCTCCAGATACAAACCGTAATCCTAAGTTAATTGAGCTATCCCTTTGGATTCTCTTAGGCTTTATACATATATATCATCAGTTAAAATGTCAACATCAACAGCAAGGCTCCGTTATTAAAAATCTAAACCGCTATATAGCATATCTCTAAATTTATTTCAATAGGAGCTAATCCCATCATGTAAGATTAACTATTTGATAGAAAACATGACTAATAAATATGCATGAGATTGTTTATATCATGTTTTTAGTCAAACAACTAATTTTACGGTGGAACCAACACATTAATGTATATTAATGTGAAATGTTGTGATACACCATATATTAATTAACGAGAGGAAGTTTATTTTGAGGGGATGTAATTTTCAATAGGGCTGTGGAGCTAACTCCTTGAACATAGAATTTCTCCAAGTCAAAAGCATGAGGGGATCCTCACTCCATAAGATCTCCAAGATCAAGAAGTCAATTAATCAAATAGCCACGAGTTCCAATCCTTACACGATTTTCAGTATAGTCCACTCAAAGGAGGACCCACCTGCACCTATCCAACACATGGCCGGCCAAATTAGCTAAGATGTTCCCATGAACAAAGCCTTGTTTATGTCAATCGCACCCATTTGGACATGGGTGGTCCCATTTAGTGAATGGTACCCGACGTGCGTTGAATCAGGCCACAGGGGTCATTAGATTAGATGTTTGAATGAGAGAGAGAGAGAGAGAGAGAGGGAGGGTGGTGACAGTGAATGAATGGCATTGGGACTTGGGAGGAGTATATATGCCTAGAGTGGAGTTTTTTAACTTCTTCTATTATTTTGGCTCGACCACGACAAGCACTGCATGGCCACGTTCCTTGTCAGGGTTGTGCCTCGTGCCCTGGTGGTTAGAACGTAAGGGTTGCACCCACTGTGGCCATGGGTTCTCGAGCATTTTCTTATTCACATTAAATGGTCATGTTTGGTGGACTGAGTTTTCAAGCCACCACAACTTCCAACAACAGAGAAAGAGAGAGAGAGAGAGATATGGTTGAATGGAAACGTCAAGATGTGAATTGCTAGATTAACTGTGTGAGTTTGATTGAGTCTTGTGGTGGACATTGTCAAACTCATTTAACTGGGTGTGTCTTTTTTTGAGCTTTTCTGTTTGCTTTTTCTTTTTTTCTTTTAATCCTTCCCACCAAAGGGAGCCGGAGCCCACAACAAGAAAGAACTCACACATGGAGGGAGTAAAATTTGCACATACATGCAATGAGTACTGGTGAAGACTTGGATCAATCTGTGCCTTTTAGGTGAGAAGTGAGGTTGCCAACCAACTGACCAATCCTTTTGAGTTGAGTTGATTTAAAATGGGGTTTAGTGAGTTTTTTAACTGATGCTATTGTATTCATTCCATTAACAGAATTGGATTTTAAATCAAAAGAGACCACAAGTGAATCTATTTTGCCGTGGAAATGGAATTCTAATAGGACTTTGTTACAAAATGTAGGATTTGGACAGTTTCCTCTGGTCTTACTTTTTGTGGGTGTTCTAGGCATTTGGTCAAAGTTGGAGTTTGACAAAAGAAAACTATAATTTACCTAAAAAGAAGGCATGATTTGGTAGCAGTTTGCCTGTTATGGGTTGTTTAGGTGAGGAGAAAATGACTCAAAGAAAATCTGGATTGTAGTGGAGAAATGGGGAGAAATTTAGAAATGGATGGTTTTTTTCTTTTTTCTTTTGAATGATTGATTACTTTGATCTTAGTAGTGGTTTTTCGTTATTTGTATGAAATTGAATTGTAAAAGCTATTTAGGAAAAACATTTTGAAATTTGTATTTATAATATAATTATTAAAATGTCTGCATGACATTTCATTAATTAGTTGATATTTAAATGTTTCCTTGACATTTCAATAGTATCTCTTGATTATTTTAAACTTAAAGCCTGATTGTTTGTAGAGTACACATAGGAGTTAATACATAAAAATTCATTGTCAAATGAACTCTAATAAAATAATTATTAAAGAGGTGAGGAGTGAAGGATATGAAGTATAGATGTATATGGGATCTTGACTTCCCCAGGATTTGAACCATTGGCTAGGTATTTATTTCTCATCTTCCATAGATTCATTTTTAACTAAAAGAAAGATTATTCAATTCTTATTTTTGGATGTTTTCCTTTGAATTTTTTCCTTTCATGCTGCTTATATAAATACAAAATCTTAAAATTTCTAGAAATTCAATTACATGAAAAAAAAAAAAAAAAAACAGGCATTTTAGGATGAGACAGTCTCATGCAAGAAATGTGTAATTTGAGAAAAAGAAAATAAATTGGACACAACAATTGCAGTCTCACCTATGTCAACAATAAAACAATAAATGAATGAGGGACCCACACAGATATGACAGTGAAAAGGCTATAGATTTGAAACTTATTTTTAGATTTGATATGAAATTAAAGTCCAGGCCTAAGATTCTGGTTTGATTTTTTTTTTAAAATCTAAATTAGGATCTATATACATGAGGATCCAAATCCAGGTTATAGGATTTTAACCTTTTCCCATTTTCTCATAAAGATTAAACTCTCCTTCTTACTTAGGAAAAGCAGTCATTACCGTCTTCATCAAAACCTTATTCCCACTATATTAGGCTAGCTACGATTTTTCCATTTCGATCTATTATGAGCCTAATCAATTTAGAAAAAACTGTATCGGATTCAAAATTTTGGAAGCACCCAAATTACAGGGAGTTCTTAATTATTTTCTTCTCTCTCCTTTTAAATTGTTAGATTATTTTTCATTAGTGCTTTTCAGGTACAATCCCTTCTACGTGCCTTAAACGTGGAATTAAAATCATCCCATCTAACAAAGAAGATTGATAGAAAGCGATTTTTTTTTTTTTAATAATTGGAACTTGGAAGGTCCACGAAGGTTTAGGCACATACATGCATCTTACTTTTTAGTCGTAGTGCTGCAAATCTAACTGATATTTTGGATTTATTATGATATTATCAATAATATTTGATTCTAACAATAATATTTGGTGATACATTTAGCTGAAAGTAGCAAAACGTTGATGGTGGAGTCTCGATTGAGACATTTTTCAGTGATAGGGTGTCTTTCCTCTTCAAGAAATGACCATTTCCCGTGCATATGAAGTAAGTTAGGCTTTTAGTTGGGCAAGTGGCCTTAACAAGAGAGCGCAAGTTCAAAACCTTAAAATCTGGTTCATGAACCGTGGTCCTATCCAACTACACTCACTACCTCTCGAAGCTAGATTGAGACATTCACACTTGCCCCAGAAATGAATCTAGTGAGCTAGACATCTGCACCCATTTAAAATTTAAATTACTCAAACTAAATGTCCTTAATTATTATAAGATGTGTCCAAATTTTAAGTCCAAAAGAAGTTAGTCCGAATAAAAAAATTGAGCATATAATTAATTATGAAGTTAATCGTATTATTAATAATATGTAGTCAATGTTACAGTGGACCTAATCTTTATTTTAGTAGAATCCAGGATATGGGGGTGGGGGTTAAAAGAAGAGGGTGTTTAATTTTGAACGGTTCAAATTTTCAATTGATGGGCTCCACTAAATTAAAGACACTACTTGCTACGTTTTTCTGTCTCGTTCAAAGGGTAACGTATGAATCCAACTCCAACCCCTAAAGTTGGAAGTTTGCTGGAAGAGCACTTGCAGGAGACATGAAATGGAGCCCGTGACTCTCATGAGTCATGAATGCAGACGCGGACTTACTTTAATTTTGTTGGATCTTGATGGATCATAGTCCATTGGGCATGAGTCTCCAACTCCCCATGCCTAAATGCATCACACATAATATAAATCAATGCTATAAAATTATATTATATTGAGATTTTCCCATACAGACGTCACAGTCGATGCTTCGAATTTAGGGCATCCTCCGGCCTCACGCCTTTTTGATGGACCGATTGAAAATTCCTCATGCGGATGTTCATGTAAATGAGAGTTTTGCTTACATTTTTATTGTAATTTTAAGTTTATGTGTTCAAATATTGATCCAACCGATTATATCTAAACTTGGACCTAAAATTAGTAATTTTGTGAGTTCCAACGAGTTGGGTCTCCGGTTCGACTCGGCCCGTAGGCAATCCTGGAATTGGATTTCCACTTAAAATTTTTTATTCTAAAATGGTGTTTATCCCATCTTGTAATGGAGGTTGTAACTGACAAATGATGGAGATGAAGAATGAGGGTGGCATGATTCAATGACTAAAAATGAAGGTAAATAAAATATCAACAAATAGCAATAGTGGCCAAATGGAATTTTTATAAAAAGAGTTGTGGTTGTTAGAATTGAAGAAAGACCAAGAATCTTGTAGGTCTGCCCCTTAATTTCCGAGATTTATGTGGAAATGAAGCTCATATGGTCAACAAATTCTCCTAACCAATACCCAATAATACCCAATTCTAAAATCATGGTTTGTTTGTGGATAATATAGCTCAAGAGAAACAATGATCTGTTTGAGTATGATTGTAGGTCCCACAGTTGAGGATGATAGCTCTATAATCTAAAAGATTGTGTTTTTTTTTTTGTCTTTTGGTGTAATAATTTAAAATGTTTAAGATGATGTGATCCAGTGTAAAGAAGAGAATTCTCGAAAAATGTCAATCCTTTGCTTTATTGGATGACAGATTTTCAATGTCATGCCTTTGTACTTGTTTTAATTTCTTCTTATAAAGCGGTCGTTTTTAAGCAATCAATCTAATGCGACAAACTTAGGGGCAGTTCCCATGTAAACAGGTTCATGTGATATGAGCGAGTTTGATCAAATATAAGAGGGTTAGATGAGATCAATTATATTTTAGCAAATACAAACACCATATATATATTGACCGTAGCATGGGATCACATGATATTTTTAAAATATTTCTTGCAAGTTGTAGTGTGTTATGAACCTTCATTTTTTTACTTCTTTTTACCGTGTATTAGATGTAAATAAAATAATAAATCGTAAGAAAAGAGTTTTACAACTTTTTAGCTAGTGGTTGTCCAAACTACCACCGTCATTATCATCACCGTCTTCACTAAGCTAGCTTTATCTCAACTATGTTAATAAAGCAACCAATGCTTCATTCATCGAGCTTTATCTCAACCGTTGGTTGATCCGGACCAATCCGATCGACCGACTTGGCTAGAAGGAAAAATGGATATGTGAAAAGAGAAGGTTAAAAGCGGCATAAATCAAGCATTTAATTGAAAGATTAGGATTACATGACCCTACCTATTAACATAATTTCTTTAATTGAAGCCCTTAATAATAGGGACAAGAAAGGTGTGTGTGGACTGTACCGTCCAAGTTGAGAAAGATGTGAAAGATGTAAATGTGAAGGTGGCGTGTGCCCTGTCAAGCTGTGAGATTAGAAGAAGAGGCCGCCTTCGTGGGTCCAATTCCAACAACAAAGCAATGAAATGCGTGAGTGAATGATGGATATGCCTAACACACAATCCCTGAATTCATGATCACACATCCATCTTCTTGTCTTTCTTTCTATTTAATTTTGTTGTTATTGTTGGCAGAGGCTCCCTTTTTCCACCTCCCCCTGACAATCACTTCTAGGGTAACTTTGAGAGTTACCATTAGCCTTCTTTATTTATTTATTTTTTTTCATTGTAGGTGGCACTAAATATATACTTATCAATATATATGACCATTATAATATATTACGTTAGGAGATTTTTGCTTCAATTTTGACCGTCGATTATAATTTTCGCCGACGATTATGGAACTACTCATGCAACTACCCACTCATTTTTCCATCAAACCACTCTTGTTTCAGTTGTTCCTACGTAATCATACTCTTTTTCTCAAATTTTTCTATTTCTATTTTATCTAACTTGTCCTATGGAAAGAAGTAATTTTTTTTTTAATATGTGATTATTTATTTTGCATTGTAGGGAGATACCGTGCTGAACATGGGTTACTGGGATAGTATTTCACTTAGAAAGAAACACCAGGGTTTCAGTTTCTATCTAGTGGTTTTGTTGGGGGAAAAAAAAAACTTGGATCCACATGTTTCTTATGCTTTTGTTTGTGGATCCATTTGACTTATATGTCCATAAAGATCACGATAATCAGCATGTTCACCCATTTCTTTTAAGTAGGAATAAACACAAATAAAATATAAGTAATTTTAAAATTTGATTGAAGATAAAGTGATGTAAAAATCAACACAATAACTATAAACAATAGATATTTAGAGAGTAAGAAAAAGAAGAAAAACTAGATTTGAAAAACCCATTGCTATGATAGATAATAATATGATTTCAACATGTGACTCCAATTGAACTTTTAAGATGCACTATTATTAGGTAGGTCACAGGTCAAACAATCCCAACCCATAGTTAAATGAATGGGACACAGATTGACCCCCTAAACCACCCCCCCATATAAACTAATTGTAATATAATTCTACCTAGATGTCCATACATAACCTCTTAAATGAGCAAAATATGGCCTGAACTGGTGACTCTACGTGAACTTGTAGGTTAAGAAATCTTGACTTACATTTAAATAAGAGATAGATACAAATTGGCCCTCTAATCCTCATGTATAAAGCACCCACAATATAATTCTAATACATAGGTTTATGTACTTTGGTAGTTTTTTCATGCATGTATGGTTTTCGTTTTTACATAGGCCTTACTTACTAATTCATTGAGGAGGGAACATTGAAAGACATTGAAAAAGGACAATATAAATATAGATGTTATACGCGTTGGCCAACTTAATTAGGTCAAAATGACCCATGACAAGCTGCAAGTTAGGGATGTATCACATTTAATGAAAAAGCTTGGATCTGACCCATTCAAAATTTCAAATCTTAAGCATGGGTTCATCATTTAATTTGATATGTTATATAGCTAGCGTGATGCTACATACATTATTATATTTTGTTGATTAATTATAGAAAGTTCATCAATTATATTTGTTGTCATATATTTGTTGTGACTAGATAAAATCACATTTATGCATCATTTATAAATGATGGTGCAAAATTATATAAAGTAAGTTTTGCCATCTCTCTTTCATTTGTATGTACATGTTCAAAGTTTTTGAAGTAGTGAGATAACAAAAAAAAAAAAAAATTGAAAAATCAATAGAGAATATTGATATATTAAAAAAAATTAAAAAGTAAGGTAAATGTTTTATTTGAGAGTCATTTGTCTTATTTTATAATTGTTTTTTTTTTTTTAATGATTATACTTAGTTTTTTCTTTGTCATATGCCTCTATTATGTTGGATAGTTTCGATTTTTCTTTTGTTATTGAATTGATAATTATGCTTGGAGCTTAGGATCGGCTTGATACATATGTTTTACATCTATTTATGAGTCAAGGTTGCGGTGAAGCTCCTGGGGGAGTAGAGTATCTAAAAAGTCTTACTAGACTTACTTAGCAAAACTTGGGAACCAATATCATGAAAGGCAAAGTTTTGAGAGCCTAACAATTGTTAAACTCCTAGCCATTAGATAAAATTAGATGAGTGTCAAATTTGCATGATCAAATCGAGGGTGTTCAAGCCTTTCTTAAAAAACCAAATATACTATGGCATCATCCAAAAGCATCAACCAATTTTGTATATCATTATTCCTTTGTGATATTCTCAAAATATTGGTAATATTTGAGATTTAGGCAATGCAGAGTAGAGACCATTGTATGATAACAGTATAGAAACAAAGAGAGTACAATAAGATTTTTCAGAAAGCTTTTAATAGAGATTTTGTTGTTTAATGGAAACTTCCACTAAATTATACAATTGCATTAATCTCACTTTTTAAAAATCAGGGAATTTTTGGTTGATAACACACACGACATACATGTATACAAATCAAAATCATCTTTGATGACAAGCTGTCATTTTCATTTAGGGGATGGATGAGACTTAACTAAATGCATCCTATAGGAAAAAGGGTCATTTTCTAGTATTATGGTAGAATCTAGAATAACAAGGGCAATCATCCATCCATTCAAGGTGCTTAACCTATCTAGAAATCTCCACAATCCACCTAAAATCTTAGAAAATATCATTAAAAAAAAAAAAAGCCTAATGGACAATATAATATTCTATAGGCATCTCTAGAATCCCATGACTATTTCAGTCATTTAATATGTGGGGTTAATACAAACACCTTCAAAACTAACAAAACCAAACAGGTGAGTTGGAGGAGGAGGAGGAGGAGGTGGTTTGATAGTCATCAGTGATCACCCTTTCTTTATTTTCTAAGATAAGGGAGGAATTGAAGCTGTTGAAAGTTTGAAACTTCAAAACCAAGAAAAAAAAAAGAAAAAAAAAAAAGAGGATTTGTTACCAAAAAAAGAGAATCTCATACAAAGTTGAGACATCTAAGCAAAAAAAATAAAAAATAAAAAAATTCATGTATTGAAAGATGGAGAAAGAAAGAAATAGACAAATACAAATAGTGAGAGAGAAAACAAGGGTGGGGTAATGTGGCAAGAGTCCCATGCGCGCCATATACAAACAATTCCACCGGCAACGGCAGCGGTACCAAACACAAACTCATTCAATTCAATTCAATCCAATCCAATCCAATCCTCTCCTCTCCTCTCCTCTCCTCTCTCTCAATTCCGTTCCTTTTCCATCAATCTTTTCTCTCCTCCTCTTACTTTTCCTCTCCTTCAAACCCCAGAGATATATATTTGTTCTTTCTTTCATTACAATTACCATTTCTCTTTAAGTTCCTAACAAGTATTCTTCCAATTGCTTATATCGACTTTTACCTCTCTCTCTCTCTCTCCCTTCGGATTCCAAGGAAATAATAAAGGACTTGAAAAGAAGACAACTTGCAGTAAGGAGAGCGTTTTCTTTCTGGCATATCTGTATCTGCTCTTATCATCTCTGGTCTTCTATTGCCAAACACCTTTTTCTATTCTCGAAAATCTTAATGGCAGTTCAAGCACAGTACCCATCCAACATCTTGCTATTAAACAGGTTTTTTTTTTTTTTTTTTTTTCTTCTTCTTTCTCTTGCTGTATCTGAATGGTTGTTGTATCTCCTACAGCTTGTTAGGTGATTTTCTTCTAAGATTCTTCTTCTTCTTCTTCTTCTTTGTTATTAGAAGCGGGCAAGAGCAGAAAGATATCATCTTAGGAATGGGTGGAGATTACTTGCAGCAAGGGGAATTTACCCATCAGAATTTGATGATTGACAATGGAGGTGAGATGGGGTTGCATCTGTTTTTGCCATTTCAGACTCTTTTTGATTGGGTTTTGTGGGTGACAATGTTTGGTTTTTGTTGTTCCTTCTGCAGGAGTTGTTAACCCAAGAAAGAGAGGAAGAGAAGCTCCTGTTTCTGTTTCTGGGTCGCCTTCTAATCTCTTCTCTCTGCAACCCCAGCAGCATCAATCTTCAACTTCAATGCTTGTAAATCTCTCGCAGCTCAATAACCAACAACACCAAGGTGGTGTGGTCTCTACGGGTCTCGGTCTATCTTTAGAAGACCAACAACAACAGCGGCGGCAACACCAACAGCAAAAACAACAGCAGCAGCAATTAGGCCTTCTCTTTCCTTCTCCTGTTCTCTCATCATCTTTAGCAGAAGACATCTCTGCCCAAATCAAACAGCAGAGAGACGAAATCGATCAACTACTTCAGACCCAGGTACCAAAATCTCCTTCCCTCTTCTGGGTGTCATTGCTCTTTTTCACATTTCATTCTCTTCTCCCATCTCAACCACTGCCATTCCTCCCCAGAGAGACCAGCTTCGTCGCACTCTAGCAGACAGGAGGGAGACGCACTACCGTGCGCTGCTCGGCGCGGCGGAGGAGTCCGCCTCCCGGAGGCTGAAGGAGAAGGACACCGAGGTGGAGAAAGCCGCCCGCCGGAACGCCGAGCTGGAGGAGCGGGCGGCGCATCTCAAGGCGGAGGCGCAGGTCTGGCAGGCCAGGGCCCGGGCGCAGGAATCCGCCGCGGTGTCTCTGCAGGCGCAGCTGCAGCAAGCGATGATGGCCGGGCCGGCGCAGGATAGGAGGGACGAGCTAGGATGCGCCGGGGGCGACTCGCTGCCCGTAGACGATGCCGAGTCGGCTCACATCGACCCGAGACGGTCCGAGTCGTCGCCCGTGCCTCCGTGTCGGGTGTGCCGAAATCGGGCTGTATCGGTGGTACTGTTACCGTGTCGGCACCTTTGCATTTGCACTGATTGCGAGCCCGTGGTGCACGTGTGCCCGCTCTGCTGTACGGTCAAAACTGCCAGCGTGGAAGTCTACCTGTCCTGATTTTTGAGATTATATATTATTAAAAAAAAACACAAATTCAAATAATATGAAAAAAAAAAAGAAAAAAAATATATAATGCCGATATTTCGGGTATGGAACTGTTACACAGAAATCGATTCCGTTACCGAAATGTGTGAAACCCAAAAAAAAACAAAAATCTTATTTTTCTTTTTTTTTTTTCTTTCTTTGGTGTTTTTTTGATGGATATGAGATGTATATGATTTGTTGTTTAATTTTCTTTTTTGGGGTTTTTTTTATTTATATTTTTAACTTTAATTTATATAATTGTTTTTTGCTTTAATTTTTAATCATCTGAATATTGTGGGGCCCATGGTGGATGGGGGCAATGAGATGATGTGATGATTGTGAACTGAGGATGCCCATTAATGGCCATGTCATCATTTGATTCGAAATGGGGCCCACGACTAGAGCAGGAGCATGATTGAACCGTTCAGTTGGTGGGCCATGGGATGGACATTTATTGGGTGGTCTGTGGTCGGTGGTCGGTGGTCCAAAGGTATATGATGGGCTAAATCTTTGCAAGGTTTTGGGCCTGCACTTTCATCACAAGGATAGGGGCTAAGCTATTATTTCAAGTTGTGGGGGACCCACTTGAAGAAGTTTATGCTCCTTTTTTTTTGTGAGCTTGTGTTAGTTAATGTGTTGGGCCTGGCAATGGTTGGCCAATTGTTGGCCCAACTTTTCCCCATCTAAGGTCAGAAAGTTAAAGCTCAGTCATAGGCTGTTGAAAAAAGGGGTTGATAAGGCTTGTTTGTTTCATGTAATTGAATTCATGTGGACTGTAAGACACTACTTTATAGCTTATAAGTGGTTATCTACCCATTTAAAGGAAATTGAAGGAAACATGGGAAAAATGAATACTCACCCTTCACCCCAAAAATTCATATCCTCCCGTTTACATGACACTATATCTTATATCCTTTACCCTTTACCTTTTTAATAATTTTTACATCCTTTCTTGTTTGCATAGAATATGTAATGAAGACCAAAGGTGAATGAATATACATGCCATGAGTGGTTAAAAATGAAGACCAAAGGTGATTATATAAAAAAAGGCCATCAAATAACCTCTCCTCATAATGAAGATTGAATAAAGGAGAGATGAGAAATGAATACACAACCATCACTTTATAATTCAATACCTAAGAAAGTAGGTCCCACGTGGGTCTCCACCTTCTTTTCTTTCCTTATCACCTCATGTGCTTCACCCCACTCCTCTTTAATATTCCTCGGTAGAGCTCATTTGATCATGAAAGACTTGTGCACTCAATTCAATTTTAATTATATGATGGTTTTTTAAGGTGTATTCTCAGATGAATTTTGTATGATCATCCAAGTCCTACAACAATGATTCATACTTCTGCGAGAGAAGATGAGTTGCAGGTAATTGACAATTCCATTAACCAACCAGTTGACAGGGCCCTCCTTGCATCAATGTACCTCCTTCATACTCACTCTTATCATCCCTTTTCCCAAAATAATTTTGAACTAGGCCTAGTTTTTCCCTCATAAGAATTTAACTTTAGATTAAAATAGTTAAAAGACTTTTATACTTTAGGACTATTACATGAGAGGCTCAGGATAATCTATTGGTACAGTCTCTAAACTTAACATGATGACACTTTCCAATTCCTCCTCAATTGATGGACATGCATCTAAATGGGCCCCATGAACTATACTGGTGGAGATTGTAATTCGGTGTGCGGGTTAGAAACCAATGACCCCATTTTATAATTCCAATTTTTGTTCAGCTGCAGCAGAGCTAGTCTCATACCACTTCCATGCCCTAACCTTTTTTTTTTTTTTTTTGTGGTCCTTGCCCTAACTTAAAATGGGTTTAAACCCTGGACCAATATCCAATTTTGTGGATCTTAATCTTTGGTGTTTGGAGATTCATTTTTAGCTCATTAATACCCACTGTCAAGTTCTATCCCCTCAATATCAGAAATCTGGCTTTGTCAATTTTACTTGAGACAGAACATGGCACTTTGGGCCTAGCCAAATTATCCAATGAGGTAACCCATTTAGTTATTGCCACAAAAGGCCTCATTGTTAGGACTGGGCACAACTAGGGGTTTCCACGCCAGAGCAAACCCAACCTGGACCCATCCCACTTTGGGTCTGTCTAAATGGGCAGGCTCGAGCTTACACGGTTGAGACGCACAGGAACCTACCGCCTGTGTCAGGCCTGTGCCAGATATGGACCTGTGTTTCTAAAGTGTGGCCAGCCCTGGATATACATAAACCCGGCCCATAAACACCCTAGGTACAGCTTCTTGACAAATGTTATCTCATTGTATTGAAAACATTTAGCACAGTTGGCCCCCTAATTGGACCTCAAGCCTGCTAACTTGCTGTACTAATCCTTCTTTTCCCCTCTTATCGAAACTATGTGCTTATGATGTAGAGCACTATGAATGTGAAGATATGTGCTAGCATGATGATCAAGCAATGAAGAGTGAAGGGACAGCAGAGGAAAAGTTTTATAAATTGAGTTTCATGGTGTGTTAGACTTCCTGTTTTTCCCTTTTCCTTTCTTCCTCTTTCTATTTTTTACCTTCTTTTCTCGGACCATCCATTTGTAGTCCCAAGTCCAAACCATGTCTTTTGATGAGCTTCTGGGATCATTCATCAGTGGTCTGATTTTTCATGATGCACAATACATTAAGCAGCAGAAGAATGGCCTGGATTTTGTACGTGTATTCATGTCCATAAGTAAAACCTCTTTCTTTTATTTGAGCGTTGATGATCTACTCCAATACTTGTACATGTATCCTCCTTATCAACTCCATTATGTTGTACAGTTAATTTAGTTTTTTTCCCCTTCAATATTAGAAATGTTAGAAAGGAATGTAAACAATGGCAAGTTCATTAATTCATAAATGTTCTAAAGAAAAAAAAAAAAAAAAAAAGAGGACAATTGTATGTACAGCTGCTGAGTTTAAGACATATTACATTCACCATCCAGAAAAAAGAGAATAACATATCAAACTAGAAATTTCATACCTCATACGAATGATCCCATGTAGCAACATGACATAAGAGAGAGACAAAATTGGCTTGTCATACGAATCTCAATAACTTTTTCACATATCAAGGTTGCAACCTCTCTAATGATTATGCTGCCAACATTGGTGGCTATGGGTGTGAATATGATAACAGAGTACAGTAGAGTTGCTGAAAGAAAGAATATCCAGCAACAAATCCCAACATAGACAGCATTCCTTCATAGTGATGAATTTGTATCCACACTATCATACGCCCTAAGTAGCTATGATATATCCGAATAAGTGCAACCTATCTGAGGATTTATCCTAGTATAGACTGGAAAGGCGAAACAAAATTCATGTAGGAGACCCAAACATAGTTGGGACAAGGCTTTGTTGCTCCTGCTGCTGATGACAATGACAGCGACTATCATAGGTCCCCAAGACTCAAGAGAGTATGGTTGAAACTTCACCTATCCGTAGTTTGCTAGTCACTCTTATAAGCTTGTGTGTCTCTTCATCCAACTCAACGTTATCTTTTCTCATGCGTTCAGCCACTATAAGAGGCATCTTACCTGCTCTTACATATGTGCGCAGCAGGGAGTTATAAACGTCAGTTGTGACATGACCTGCATCCCGAAGAATAACCAAAAATCGTTCTGCACCCATAGTGTCACCAAGCATTTCAAGGTTGTTGAATACAGCTTCAATAATTTCAATATTGGGCTCCCATTTCCTCACACTCGAAAGACCATTCTTCAAACAATCCAAGGCCTTATCCATCTTTTTCGCCTTTATATAACCCCATGCTAGAATTTCCCATGTGCTGTAGCAAGGCGTGATGCCTCTTTGTACCGTGAGCTCGTGAAACTTCTCAGCCTTGTCCATTGTATTCTCTTTGATGTACTCTTGTAGCAGTACATTCAGTATTCTAGCATCATGAGTTCCTGACAGTGATTCCCACTCATTATAAAGGCTCTCAGCTTCTTTGACATCCCCTAGTTTCACAAGAGAAGAGATCATGCATGTATACTCAGCATCATTCATATTACAGAAAGATGATTTCATCTTCTTCCATATTCTGTAAACTTCATCCTTACCAGACAGGTTCGCATGCAAGGTAATGAGGGAACAATATGCGACACGTTCTTTTTTGGAAACTCTTTTCTCCATCTCCTTTAAAGCGTATTCTGCTTTTTCAACAAGGTTTGCATTAAGATATATGCTGGCTAATGTGCTGTATGTTACCCAATCTGCTACTATATTTCCCTTTTTAAGCTCAAGGAAAATCATCTGTGCACCCTCCACGTCATTGCAAGTGGCAGATGCTTTTAACAACAGATTATACGATAATATGTCTGGGGAAGTATTCTCCTTTAGTTCTTTAACCAATGCAGGAATTTTCTCCAACTGAGCTCTTGAAATATACAAAGCTAACATATGGTTATAAGGGCTAGGACTTGTGATAAAACCACACTCTTTCATTTTTTCCATCAGAGCCTCAGCCTTTGTGCACGAATTGTTCTGAACATAACTATGGAGAAGAGAAGTGCATGAAAATTGTTCCTTCATCTGCTCTGGGAGATCAATGAAGAACTTCTCCGCACTACCCAAGCCATGGACTTTGGATATCAAGTCCAAATGGATTGCATAATCCCCTGGTAATAGCTTGATATCATGCTGAGTCACCATCCATTCACATACCTGCACAAGGCAGAAATAATGGTGTGTTTATCACATTCTCCAAAAACTTTCCCATCAGCTTGGAGCTCTGCCAAAGATGCTAGAAATCCATGCATCAAATTTTATTTTATTTTCTGAGAAGCAACACAGATGATCAAAACAATATGCTTAAAACCATGCATCATTGTTACAAATTACAATTAGCTTCTCAAAAATACACACACACACACACACACTTTACTAATGAGAACCACAAAATAAATAAATATATAAATGCAGCCGAACATTTCAGAGTAAACTATTCTAAAAAGAAAATCTGTTATCCTTTTTGTTATGCATCATACCTAAATTGAAAAGATCACCAAATCTGTTATCCTCTTGCTACAGCCTACACATATACCTAATTGAAAAGATCACTAGTGGAGGTTGTCTTTGTCAAGCTAGAGGGTCCATTGCTTGGCGGATACATGAGTAGAATTTAGATGGCAAGTAGAAGAACATCCCCTAGAAGGCTCATCAGACAAGACTGCCTAACTACTAGTAGCATTGGAACCAACCATTATTTTCTGAAAATGGAAACCAATTCCCTGGTGAGCATTTCACCACAATGCTCATTTCCCCTTTCCATAAAAAGGCCAGTATTATTATTTTTTTTTTCAAAAAGAAGAAAAACTTGAGGGATGGAAACAGATGTTGAGCAAGGACAACAGCAATTATAGAGAACAGCATCTAGCAATCAACAAGTAATTCAGAAGGAGGGGCTCTTCCACCATAGAACAATGGAACAAGATCCCCATACTGAAACCTCATCCAAATACATCTAAACTTGATACTTACCCACCCAACAACAACAACAACAACAACAACAAAAAGACACACCTTCATCGAGCCAATTCATCAAACACATAGTGATCTCATTAGAGAACATCAATTTTCACCACCCAAAGCACCAGCCTTTCCAATTTGGCCCAACCCCAACTCATCTTGTGAAAATCCCCATGCACTTTTTAAACTAAAAGTCAGATTCATGGAAACCCAAACTACTAAAAGAACAAAAACACCACAGATCAAAGACAACCCAATATTTTTCTCGATAGAAGCTTTGCAGTACTAAAACTACTATTTCTGCTGGTTCTCGTCAAAACCCAAGATCCATTTTCAACTGGGTAATCTCCAAAACCAAAAACTAAAAGGAAACGAATCGTGTAAATGAGAGAGAGAGAGAGAGAGAGAGAGAGAGAGAAGAGACCTCGAGGGCGTGCTTGTAGCGCTTGTAGTTGCGTAGCTCGCGTACTACGTGGTTGAGCTCGTACTTGCGGAGCGGCTTGCCTTCCTCCGCCCACTTGCGAAGAGTAATAACGGCACTGCGCTTTGGAAATATGAGCTTCAAGAGCCTACGGCCGAGGGTGTCTCGGCCGCCCGAGCTGCTGCTCGCGGGCTTCGGTCGGCTCTCGCCCCACGCCTCGGCCGAAAACGACCGTCGGATGGTGTGAGCAGCACGCACCCATCGGGCCAACATTCCTTAAACCAACCACTCAGTTTCTATCACGACGCGCGCCCAAATTTCTTCTATCACGCATTTCGTCGAACAGCTTTGCTTCAAAAACTGCTTTACATTACATGCATTCACTTCTCCAAATGGGCCAAAGGGTGTGTAGGAGAAGCAAAAAAATATTTTTTTTTAGAATTCTCAAATGATGCCTTAGGTTTTTTATTTATTTCAAAAAAAGACATAAGTTTTAGAAGTATTCTGAGTTATAATTACCAAAGTTTCGATTACAGACAATCAACTATTTTTTTTTAAAATACCCAAATTGATCTTCATAAAAATAAAACTCACCTAAACTTCTGCCCTTTTTTCTTTCGTTCATTCACCAACGTCCTCGTAGTGATCGACGACAACAGCGTTCCCACAGTGATTGACGACGTATAGTGACTCTCCGTAAGCATGTCATAACTTTAAATGAAAGATAACTTTGGTAGTTAAAAGAACGAGGAAAAAAGTCGCTAGAAAATAACTTTAAACGGTTAAAATTGAAAATTTATTGAAAAACTTCGCCCTTTTTAAAAGTAATATATTTTTTTTGAAATAAGGTAAAAACATAAGGCCTATTTTAAACTTCTCCTTTAAAAAAAAATAAATAAGAAATGTGCAATTAACTGCCCGCATCTGGGTTTTAATTATTTAGGGCTTTCACAGGTGTAAAAAGACCCACATTATTATCAAATGATGACTGTGAGTGTGGGACCCACATTTGGTCAATCCAGTAGATCATATCACATGAAGTTACCCATGGACGGCTTTGATCAAACCATAGATGAGCGGTTCAGAAGTTAAATCAAGTGTTCAGCTGCAGGCAACACTAGAGGGTGCTAATGGGCCGGGCCTGCTTGACTCGACCTCTTTGGGATGGATTTGGCATGGTTTCAGACTTACTGGTCTATTTTTTAATGGGCCTATTCTTGATGGCCCAACCCAGCCCGACGTATTAGACACAAACTCAGGTAGGAGAAGATGGAACCCAGGCCTAAGACCTGATAACTGGGTTGGATTTGGACCAGCATTAGCCCAGCCAACCTAGCAAAAAGTACCCCTTGTTACCACCATGCTCTTACCTAGGGTTTTAAATGAGTATCCAATTATCCAAGTAAGGAATCTTTAGAATCCTCTGATTTAAGATAAAGTGGGCATGGAATCTATTTTTGGATACGAGAAAATTTAAGTCCCAAATTAGAATCAATATGTTCTTACCAGAGGATCCAATCCAATACAACAACATGGACATGTTAAAATCAAATATAAGTTTAGAGGGCCTAGTCAACCTGAGTAGTATTGATATTTGTGGGTCTACTTGGCTTTAATCACTTGTCATTCAGTAGCTCCAATTGTCGATTTCATAAATTTATTTTGGAGCCCTTTTATCCATCCATATGACTGAATTCCGCATCTTATTTTAGATTCGGATTCGGATCCGGACCTGAGTTTTTTCTTTATATAGTTGATGGATTTGGATACAACACATAGGTTTTACATCGGATCTAAAATCTGGATTGTATCCTATAGGCTCCACACCTGATCTGACTCGTTTGCATTCCTAGTGCTACTTGGCGCAAGAGGTGGGCTTGTCCAAACTCAAATCTAACCCAATGGAAACCGAATATACCTGACCTAAACATGACCCCAACTTGTCAATTCCTTGCCCCAGTGCAATTCAAGTTCAATTTATTTTATGAATAGCACAGTGCTATTTGTACTATATATTACACTATGTATGTTTGTATGTTTATATCCAGGTCGAATACTCAGGTTAAGCCCAAATCCAAACTCAACCTAAATTCCAAACAGATGCCAAATTCTAAGTTCGACCTGACCCAAACCCGAACAAGTCCAGCCTATATACAATAGACATTTCACTTTCAGGCAGACTCAACTCAAGTTGCATTCATACTGATACAAACTCAGCATCTTCAGTATCTTTTCAAATTATTTTGCTGTTGATCTTCAAAGTGTGAACTAGGGGGCAACTCTTTTTGATGTTATAATAAACATGCATGTCCCCTTTGCCCCAGACTTGGTCAGCTATTTCAACTCGACTTAGAAGGCATCTAGTCACTTGGGTTAGCCTGACAAAGTACTTAAATTGCGGTTTTTTGCTAGGTTGGGCTAGTGGTCAAGGAATGATATTTTAACTTGAGGACAAAGGGATCGATTCCCGGCATGTATTGACACAAGGTGTCAACACCACTCAACCACGAACAAAAATAAAAAATTATGAATCATCACGTCGATTAACTTTAAGGTGTTCTATAGGTAAATAATGTATAAATGGAATATAAAGGTGGGGGAGAAAGGAGTTAGGACACATTAATTATAGGGACTTTCATTATCATTTGGTTGATATCCATAAAGTAGGCAACTAAGAAGAAAGAAATATCATAAAAGCACACACATTATATTAAAAGGAAAAGTAAAAAAGCTTTGGTTCCTGGATGCCAAAGGGATGATTTAAAAGAGATCAAGTTAGGATACCACATTTGTGACCACTCTTTTTTTTTTTTTTTTAGACTTGAAACAATGGATCTAACTTATGAGAATCAATTAACAGATGTGCCACAACTATATATTATGCCCTACTTTGATCCTTTTGTGATGTCATCCATGGATATCATCATGTAAAAGAGACACAAGAGGTTGAGACTGGCATTCATTGATGCAGTTTAGATAAAAGAGGAGAGGTTTCATTTTTAGGTCTAATTAAAAGACCTAAATGTCACCAAGATATGAGCCTTGCTAAATTAACAGTAAAAAAACTGCTTGATCTCAGATCTAACAAATTAAGGTGGCAAATTGACAATTGCAAGAGCCCAAACTAGGCCTATGAACTATTAAGGGGGATCTTTCATTAGAGAGGGAAGAGGGAGAGAGGAGTGAGCTCCACAGAGGTGTCATTCATAAAAAAAAAAAAGTTTGGAGTTAATTTTGATGGACATCACTCTTAGATAGGCATCAAGTTAATTTGAGCTTTGTCTAGTTGGAAGAGTAAGGACAAGATCAAAGGTCATGGTTGCAATGCAAAGCACCTAGCTCATTGGATAGTTTTCTAATAATTAAGTGTTTTAGTATGTTCTTTCAAGCAATAGAGAGTGCTTGTTTGGTTGAGATTAGAATTTCATTTGTTGGGAATTTCTGATACCAATGTCAACTGTTGGCCTTGACACATGAAATTTCTTATTTAATTAGTGAGATTCTTTCATTTTCTTTCAAAATATCAGGGCTACCAACAGGTTTTCGGTTTGACAAAAAATCTTTTCAGCCGTCTGCAATTCCTTATTTGATTTAATAAACTTTCAGATAATAAGAATTTTTAATTTTCATGAGAATTCTTCAAAATTTTAATATCAAGCTTTCAAAATGAATCTTCTTTCAGGGATATCCCCTAACATTAACTCTAAGACCTCTGATAATCAAATAGGCCAAGCATTTAGTAATTAATTCAGCTTGAAGATAGCATTTGGGTGGTGGATTCAAAGCAGGAATTCTCAACCATCCACATTCAAACAGGTCCTAGGGGCCAACCCCAAGCCAAAGTCCAGTTTCACCTCCCATTTTAATAAGTTGGGTTGAGTTGGAATACACTAGCTATGACCCAAATCCAACCTGTTTTGATCCTGACTTACTTTAATTCCCTGCCAACATTTAAAGTGTGCACACTTTTTGACATAGTGGACGGTTCAATATATCCTGCAAAGATCATTTGAAAGTGTGGGAATCAATGGCACCCACAGCAAGTCCCCATCTGATTTATCATTGGACAGTGACAGGATCTTTCATGCACTTAGCTTTTCTCGATGTGTTTCATCAGCTGGTGGGCCACATTTCTTGTCCATTTGAATGAATTCAAAACCATCACTTTCATTGAATTGAAGTGAAACCTTCACATTTCTCTTTATCTTCTATTTTGTTTTATTTTTTCCAGTTTGGTAGGATTTCCGCACCATGGATTGTGGCACATTGTTTTCCATGGAATCTTTATTTAGATGAACCTTTTTTTAACCATATTTTACATTCCTCCTCATTCAGCCGGCCCCTTAAATCATCAATCCAGTCCCTTGAAATTGAATTTGGATCCTGCCTTTGACACTGATCCCTTACCAACACATGGACTTAGTCCGGAAAATGATATGTAGTAGTCAAAGTGGACCCGAATACTTATTTATATATAGATCAGCTCTAACTTTTACTCACTGTTGGATTAAGTTTTAAGTATGTATATATAATTCATAAAATGGGGTCAATCTCATGCTTCTATGCCCTTGATGTAACTTTATATTAGTATAAAATAACTCTTGATCCATCAGTCTAGTTCATTCGTTCGAAATACCAACCAGGTCGAATAATGCAATGCATATAGGAATAACAAAATGCTACTTGTTTAAGCCATAAGAGTTTATTATGAAGCTAGCATTTCATAGGTGTCACATGCTACCAGGCTGCAATCTGCAATTCATGTGGTGGGGAAGTGGAAGAATTCTCCTACAAGCTGCTTGCATGTGTAGTTCAGCTCTATATCGCTCGCTTAGGCTCACCTATAATCGATCCACCTAATTCACATGAACTTTTGTTCATCAATGAGTGAAATTTCAAAATAAAACTTTAGTTAAAAGACCTTTTAACTTTAGGCAGTTAAATTAAAAGTCAGAATTTTGATGGGCCAATTTCTTGCATGACTTCTATTCCATCCTTTCATTTGTCCTACCTCCAATAATATAAATGCATCCAAGTCAGCCCTACAAGCATTAGGCTGCCTAAGGAAAGTATGTGGTCCACCAGCAGGCCAAATATACAAGTGAAGAAGGAGGATTCCCTTGTCACCTTAGCCATCAACAATCTTTCAGTAAAATATTATTACTATCATTAAACAAGGTGAAGCACATGAGACCTTCTTTTTTTTTTTTTTTCTGTAACCAAGAGCATAGAGGGAGTCTTTGTGTCTAGTACCTATACCTAATGAAATAATAAGAAACATGAAGTTGGGTGTAACTAGACATGTGGATTGTTTAGGGGGAGAACAAGTATAAATGCCTTTTCCCAACCATTTGAAGCTCAAGCTCTTCTTTCTCTTGTCCCGAGCATTGTGTAACTCTTATGACGTCCTGTGTGGAAAGCTTTGTCTATGGCTTTTTGCTGTTTTCTTTATTATACCTTTGTTGAGGGAATTGCCGGGGGCCCAGTTGAGTAGATGCATGCATTGAGCAGGGATGCAGCAATTCAGCTATAGTATCTTTGTACATGCATGTATGTGGTCCTTGAAGTCGATGATTGTAATAGATCCTTGGACTTTAAATATAATTCTCTTTTTTGTTCATAAATTCTTCACATGCAAAAGCATAATTTACTTTTCAAACGAATTTGAGACCGCTCGATGTTGGGCATTGTTCAAGAATAATTTTCTTTCCATTTTGAGCTTAGTACAGTCATCAAATGGAGGCCACCTGAAAGTGTGAGAATTTTTCAGGAAGCATGTAACGCAATTTATCTATCTCGGGATCGATCTCTTGGCGGTTCCATAAAACTAACATGCAAATGCCTCTGTGTTGCCGGTGCATTGATGGAAGCGTGACAATTTTAGTGAGTTAGAAAAGTACTTAGATTAGTCACAGGTGACTAGGTATGCTTCGAAAGAGGAAATTCCCCGCTTGGAAAATCTTAAGGTATGAAAAGACGGTTCATTTTTTTACTTTTCCACGGAATGAAAAAACTGTCCGTAAAAACATGGCCTCATCCACAAAAATGGATTTATGGAAATTGACTCTCACATTACCCGCATGTGAATTCCCATCCACCTTTAATTTGACCCTCACAACAGTAGCCAACATTGGATTGATTAAGAAAGAAAAATGCATTAAACAGACATTAAACTTCTAGACCCATAATAGGTTGAGGGTCAGAGTTGTTGGATACACTGAGATTTTGAATGCTTTTCGGGCTGTTGCTTCTTAACCTTTTTGGAGGCAGGCTTCCCTCCCTAATGACTCTTAATTTAGTAGGCCCCACAGGTTGTCCCATAACAAGTCCATGTGGGATGTCGTTCGGTGTATCAGGACAACACATTTGACTAAGGGATCATCTGTTTGTTGAAATTGAATATCTAGAAATCCTTTAAAAAAATTGTTGCTGAAAGTTGAAACGAATCAAATTTTGTCCCCTCTAAACAGATGAGAACATCAAGGGGATGTGGAAAATGTATATCCAAACCACCACCTTAGTAATTAAAATCCTAAAAAAGTGAAGGTTTTATTCACATCGGGATTTCATATCCTATTCCTCTCGCTCTTTTATCTTTCACCTCTTATATCTTTAATCATATTTTGATGGATCTCATTTGATATTGACTTCCTTAATATTACAACAGATCAACTCCTGTTGAAGTTAAATCTAATACTACGTAACTGAAGGAGACAACATGTAATTTTTAACAGTGTGGAGTTTCAAACATCACACTTTGGAAAGTGTATGTGTTGGGGACACACAAGGGGGGCCTGGACTCCAAGCTTATATACTGCATGTTGGGCCACAAATTTGACAACCATGAAGTGAAATGAATGGGTGCATGTCTCCATTTCCTTTCCATTTTATGCTTTTGCTGTACCATCACTGGACAACTATAATCATATCACGTACACTTGCTCATTTACCAAGTGGGCCACCATTTCAACATCTTGCATTTCAAGTTTTAATGGCAACTATGACCCTACCTTTCTCTCCTATCTAACAAGTGGGCCATCCCTTCAACGGCCTGGATTTATGGTCTGTCAGCAAAGCCTGCAGGTGGCCATGCACATCAAAGAAGTCCCTCTCTATAGCAGAGAAAGATCCTTTCCTGTTATCAGTTCAATGTATAGAACAACACTGGTCTGCTTTTTGAGACTGTCACTTCAGGAAGTGATTATTTAAGTAGGTTTTGCATTAGACTACTCCATGATCAAATCTTTAATCATTCTCTCTCAAACAGCAAAAGGAAAAAAGCTTCCATGCATCCCATTCCATCCCTCTGTAATCTAATGATGCTCACCTTACTTTATTAGTAAAGTTAATTTACCAAACAAGCTCGGGTGGGTAGTGTGCACAGTGGGCATCCAATGGCTGTGGGGTGGGGGGCGGTTTTTTGCCAGCTGCAGCTATGAATGCTGGGTAATGGTACAGTAAAAGTAAAGTAAAAAGAGCTTCAAACAAAATTCCATTTAGTACTCCGCGTGACTGTCGGACCTGCTCCTTTGTTTGCAAGCCATCAGACAATTGAAGGGGGGGGTAGTTTCCTGTGAATGAACAGTAGATGGTGGTAGATTGCTGCTTCATGACAACTTTTCACTATTTTATTGTTTCAAAGTAAAAACCCATACATGATCATCATCAAATTAGCATTGGTGTTATTTTGATATTAAGTAGGATCTTCTTCATAATTACGTTGTAGCCGACATGATTAAATTTCTATATTATATTTTCATGTGTTGAGAATTTCTAATAGTATTTAATACATATGGAGTATATAAAAAAAAATCTCTAAAAATGTAACCATGAACCTATTTATATTTTTCAATTGGATTCACAAACGATCAATGACTCCCGGAAAACTTAAAGGCTCGATATCTAAAATCTAGTGACTCTATAAGTAAAAATGCTTTTAATATTAGAGGAATCAATAAACGAAACACAGAATTCCAAAAGCTGAGATTGTGATTTTTAATATGTCATTGGGAATTTTTGTTCGACAAAAATTCTATATCAAGATTTCTCGCATACATTGAGAATTTTAGCCTAAAAGTTACTTATAGATCACCAACAAAATTATTTACAGTTTACAGCCTTGGGAGTTCTTAGAATTTTAGCTTTTTGATTTGAGGAGTGTTATTTATACAACAAAGTTGAGCAAATTCCAGATTTTCCTGGACTTAAAAAATACAGTAGTCTGCGGACTACAGAGACTACTGTAATTTTTCCAAGGAGAATCTCGTTTGTCGCCTAGTGTGGCACGTGGCAGCCGTGCGTGTAAGATCGGAGAACAACAAGGAGACACGTGCCGGGCAGCTCTGCCCGCGAGTTTCGGGCAGCTGCCGGGGGGCCGGGGCAATGAAAACCTCGGAGGCGTCTGTGGGCGCGATGGGGCCCACGTGGGCCCCGCAGGGTCTGGAAGAGCACAAAACGACAAACTACGTCCAAAAAAGAGAGGGCAGGATGACGTCAGCGAGGGATGTGACCTGCACACGTGGCCGTACGACACAGAAAACCTGAGGTAGCCGGTCAGTGCTGACGCAGGTAGGGTCGGTTTTGTTCTTAGCGGTTTCTGCCCTGGTTCGTACTGTGGGCTTTTGCAAGTAGAGTTTAGACATGATGTTGTAGGAAATTACGATTTCAACCTTGTATTCAATCAACCATTTGAAAAAAGGACTTCAATTCCATTTTAAAATATATATATATATATATATTTGATGTCATGATTCAATCCATTTCTTCATCTTCTTCCAATTTTTCTTACTATTACAATAATAGTAAACCATCCTAAGTCATTGCCCCCGAGTCTTTCTTGGGTATTTTATATGTCCTCTGCCATAAGAATTCTCGTAATTCGCCATCATATTTCACCCGAAGATACCCTCCTCATCTCGTGGTTTATTAATGCAATAAGTCGTTTTCTAGCACCGTGGGTGAGAAGCTATGCTCTTTACCACTATGAAAAGCAACGCTTCTCAATTCATTTATTCTAGTGGATATAGTACTATTTTCAATAAAAAAATTTAGAAATATATATATATATATATATGTTTGGTGTCATAATTTAATCCTTTTCTTCATCTTTTTCCAATTTTTCTTACTATTACAATAATAGTAAACTATCCTAAGTCATTACCCCCGAGTCTCTCTTAGGTACTTTATATGTCCTCTGCTATAAGATTCTCGTAATACGCCGTCATGCTTCACCCAAAGATACTCTCATCATCTAGTGGTTTATTAATGCAATGAGTCAATCTCTAGCACCGTGTAGGGGTGTAAAAAAAAACCGAGAAACCGTCTAACCGAACCGAACCGAACCGAACCGCGGTTAATAACCGTATTCTACGGTTCGGTTACGGTTACGGTTAATGAAATCCAAAAACCGCATGGTTCGGTTCGGTTACGGTTTTTGATAAAAAATCACTGCGGTTAACCGAACCGAACCGTAAAATGCGGTTTGGTTAACCGCACACGGTTAACCGTACCGTTATAAAATAAAGGAAAAAAAAAGGGGGGCTGAATGAAAATTTTCGCAATACATAAGTAAAAATTTTCACAAAATTGACTGGACTTAAGAAGTTATTGTATATTAAACCAAAAAAGAAGATGCAAATTGAGAAATTAATATTCAAATTTTTCCACGGTTATTAACCGTAACAGAACCGTCTTATACGGTTAACCGCGGTTCGGTTTTCTACGGTTTTTGTCTTCACGGTTACGGTTACGGTTTTCAAATACAGAAAACCGCGGTTACGGTTCGGTTAACGGTTTTTCCCAAAAAACCGGTTAACCGAACCGTTACACCCCTAGCACCGTGGGTGAGAAGCGATACTCTTTACCACTCGAAAAAGCAATACTCTAGTGGATATAGAACCATTTTCAATAAATTTTCTCTATTTCCTTCGTCATTATCCTTACCCTAGAATATAGGGTGTTCCAAGTATTTCCATGAGAGGGGAAGCTCCACTTAATAATAATTTATAAACATCTATCCATTATTTCACAACCTGTGGCATTTCTGTAACTCACTTGATAAATCAAGGGCATTTTGTACCCTACATCCTATCTTTATGTAAAATCAGTGGGTGCAGGTATCCTGGCCAATGGATTCTCAAGAATTCCAGCAGCGGTTTGTTTCAAATCCATGACCCCTCTCTCTCTCTCACTCTCTCTCTCAACTTCTCCATTCCAACCACTCCCTTCCCCACCCACCCACTCCTATGTATAAACTGCATGCCTTCCTCTCTCCCACTCTCCATCACCCACCTCCTCTCCTCCCTCCCTCTGCTATCTCAGCAAACTATACCTCTACTTTTCTTACGTGCGCCGCCATGGGTTCAGGCTTTATAGGCATCACTGCAAACAGAGCCACAAGAAGGACTCTTTTTGGTGAAGATGAGGGTCTGGCTTCCCTTGCAGATATGGAAGCTGGCTTCTCTGGAAACAAGAAAAATGCTATCTTTTCAACTTCTTCAAGGAGAAGGGGCAGTTATAGAGCTTTTCCTCTTTCTTCTTCTTCTTCCTCTTCTTCATATTTGAGATCCGGGGGCCTGCGATATGATGAACCCCACCCTTTTCTGGATTCATGCCATCTCTGCAAGAAGCACCTGAGAAACAGAGACATCTTCATGTACAGGTTAGATTTCCTAACTTTTGCTATACCCATCTATGAAAGTTTATTTTCTCTCTCTCTCTTTGCCTTCTCCTCTTGTGGGGTTATTGTGAAAAACGTTTCTGAGTTTGATTCATTAACAATGCAAAGAACCCAACATTTCTATTATGGTGTGTTTTATTCCAAGAATCTAGACCAAGTGGGTCTTCTTGTCTTGTGATTTTTCATCTAGAAATGGCAATCCTTGAGGGGTTTCATACAGGAAATGGTTGGATTTTAAATTTTAATCCTTTCATCTGTTTGAGTTGGTGGTTCTAAGATCAGTTGTATATATCTATATCTAATGAGTAGGGTTTATTTTGGTGGAATTGCAGAGGGAATACTCCATTTTGTAGCGACGAGTGCAGGCAAGAGCAGATTGATAGAGACGAGGCCGAGGAGAAAATGAGGGACTTGTCTAGCAAAGCTGCTTCCAGAAAAGAGCAGAAATCCTCCTCCAAGACCAACAATACTCGTGATTTACATTTCAGAACTGGAACTGTAGTTGCTGGGTAGAAGAGGAATACAACATTGAAAGAAGTAAAATAAAGTCAAAGGAATGTCAAATATCAAAGTCTATGCTATGAACAAGGACCCAACGGTCCAGCCGTCCAGGGAGAAAAGGAGACTAGAGAGCCCTTGTCATTCGAGGGGTTTTCTCTTCCTTTCCTTTGTTGTGTCTTTTTCCAGATTTTGTAAATTATAGAGAAGATGAGAGGAAGATGAGAGAGAGAGAGAGAGAGAGAGAGAGAGAGAATTTGGAATGGCGATGTTAAATTCGTAAATATTGGATTTGAGATATGGAAGCTTTCCAGCAAGCTTTTGATGTTTATGACAGCTCAAATTTCAGGAAGAAGTTTTGCTAATTATCAGACAAGTCCTCAGAAGGATCTTGGACACAAGCAATATCAAATAAAACCATACTATTTATAATAGGAATTCCACTAGGGCAGTAAGAAGTTGATAGTGAAGATCAAGGTGGATATATTAAAATCACAATCAAATCAGTTTTTCATGTCTTATATAAAAATCACAATCAAATAAGTTTTTAATATCTTTAATTTTTAACGGAGAGTGAATCAAGGAAAGATGACAAATGAATATCCAACCACCTTCAAATGTTTTTTTTTTTTTTCCTAAAACCACCCCCTTCAAATGTTGCAAAGTCAAGGTTCCATCTATATTTTCTATTTCATATCCTGGACAGGAGCTTATTTAACTGTGTATTCCAATGTCTTTGATTTCTTGTTACAAGAATTTTGAAAAAACTTGTCCATGTGTTCCTATGTCTTCAATTTCATTTTACAAGAATCCTTTAAAAAATTGTCCATGAGAATTTGGTATTTTTCAAGTGCCGCCGGCCCCAAGTAGAAGTTCAAATGCTCAAACGCTAGCATTTTAAAAAGTTGAAATTCTCATAATTTCAACAAATTAAAGTAGAAGAGACGTCTCATGGAATCAACTTTGTGAATTCGCAACATTCAAATAGGGAATTTAGAATTTTCTAGTACAACAATTGTATTGAAGTCGTGCGTTTCTAACGAGGAAAGTTTTCTTTTAAAAATGTCCCTAAATAAATAGGCCCTTACTGTTGGATGGTTATAGAACTTGAGTTGAGGTATGTCTTAAAGGAAAGTAGTTAATTTATCATCTAATGCATGGGAGGGGAGAAGAACCGATCCTAGGTTCTGTTAGGGCATGTATCAGTATCACCAATTAAGCTTTGGTGGCTTGACATATATTGTTATCATCATCATATTGTACTAATATTTGGTCCACCTTTAATTCATATTGAGACGTTGATGTTACCATTATGATTGAAGTACATAAGAATTAGCATGGGTCCTTGGGAAACAAAATTACCCCCGAGTATCGTTTTGGCACTGGGAAATTTTTTTTAGTGGATGTTGGGCTGTTTGACAGTTTCAAATGTGAATTTTGCCTTCTCAATTTCTGAGATTTTGTCATACAGAATTTCAAAAATCAGCTACAGTAAAGCCATTCGAATGGTCTAGAATTTGGAATACCAAATGCTTTGGACTCCTTAGATTGATATGAACATTAGTGTTTTATTATATCATGATCAAAGAGTAACTGATGGCACCACGAAAGCAATACAAATTTGTTAGACGTGAGTGGTCCTCATGATCACATATGCAACACTGTTGGGATCCATGGTTTCAGCCCACTAATTTAAGTTGCTTTTCCCCTTTTATTTTTAGATTTTACTAAATTTATTTTGGATTCAATTTTAGTAAGCCCAGTCAAATAAGATTCTTGTTGGCTGATTTGAGAGAATTAAGGAAATTTATCTTTATTAGATTTCTTTGATAGAAAGAAATCTCTTTAGGGCTTATCTATATATATAGTTTTTTGGTACTCTCTCTTGACTTAGAAGTACCCATCAACTTTATGTGTATTGGAGTTGTTATTTGAGAAAAGAAATCTGCTCATACCATATCAAATTTTACAAAATTACCTTGTGAGGAACAATGCACCCACCAATTATGGATAGTGTGCTACAAATAACATAACACATGCCTTGAATAAAAACTTGATCCAATAGTCTTAATCATCACACCAACTGGCTCGAATTGATCTTAGCCATTTATTTTTTTAGGCCCCCTTTGACATCACAGCTATTACATAAAGCCGTATAACAAAATCTTGGAACTCGATTATAGGATCCAAATAAAAATGATCTAGACCGTTCAAGATGGATTTCATCCCCTATGGAGCCATATCATCAAATTCAGTTCAAGAGGAGTGGATCCTACCATCCCATTGAGCACGATGGAACCATGATTGGGCACCGACATCGAGTCACAGCTGACGTGTCACAATTTTTTTCTGTCAAGTACTCTATCGGATGGTGGGACCTACTCTTTTTGAGCTGAAATTTAAAGATGTAGCACTTCAGGGATGAAATCATCTTGAACTTTCCGGATCATCTCTATGTGGCTCTCTCACAATGGAGTTCCGGGATTTTATTACACAGTTACAATTGTCCGGATACTGAGTCATTGGGCCCACAAATATGAACTCAAAGGGCTCCTCTATACTTTCATTGCAGTTTGGGCCTACAATTTCACAAGTGCAAAATACACACAAAAAAAAGTGTAGAATTAACAAAGAAGTGAAATATTTTGATATCGACCTAATTGTTTCCAAGAAAAAAATAAAAATAAAAAAAACAGACCAAGAACAACAGCCGTTGTAAAATGCCAATTACAATTTCCACTCATGATCATCACCTGTCAACTATACACTGATTATCAATGCCAGCTACAAGTTGACTTCACTACTAATGGATCACAAAGAGCAGAAGATCAACTTCAAGAGTTCATTCAAAGATGAACTGGCTTCAGATGCATTCTTGGGACAATAAAACCAAGTCTCCTCTCTTCAAACGAATATTCTATATCTTCCTCCATCTGCGAAGCCCTTGTTTCAAAAGGAATTGAAGCTACAGCAGGGGTCATAGAAGTCTGCATAGGGACAGAAACAGTGGAAGGAGTTGCTGGTGCTAGAATTGGCATCTCCTTGGGGGTTGCTGGTGGTATTTCTGTAACTCTAGCTCCAAGAGGAACTGAAACTGCACCAGGAGTGGTGGTTGTTGGCATGGGTGCTGCAGAAACTGTTGAGGGGGTTCTGGGTGCTGGCATGGGAGTTGCCATGGGGTTCCTGTTCTCTTCATCGGTAACAAACATCTGCTTGGAGGGTGTTGTGGATAGCATGTTGTTAGACAGACCCACTTTCACTGGAGCCTTGTTATGTGCAATATTCAGCTCTTCCAGAGCATTGGCCACATTGGCTTGAGAAGGGAATGCAGTAACAGGAGAGAAGGGCTGACGGATCATAGGCACTTCGGTTTCATAAGCACCTATTGCATTGGAGGGGTGTTTTTTTAGTGGGAGGTCTCCAACATCCAGGCCTTTTCTTCCTGCACAATTTTTAAAGTACACAGTTACAGGGAGAACATTTCTCAGTGGACAAGTAGAGCGTATCTGAAGAATGCACGAGCAAATTTGGAATAAATTACTGTCTTAGGAGTTCACATCCACTTACCAGCAGCTAAAGCTGTCGGACCATCATCCTTTCTGATTGGGCGTGATGCAGGAGTAGCCATGGCTGAACCATGTTTTGCATGGTGTGAATCAAGTTTTTGAGGTTGCAGCGATGCTCCACCAAGAGACAATCTCCTATTTGCATTTCCAGTGGAAACTCTGGGGACCTTTTTGGAACTTGGTTGCTTGGAAGGGCTTGGTTTCGACCCAAAAAGTGCCTCCTGCTCTGCAATCAACTGCCCCTGAAGCTTCTTTTGATCCTGCATTGAAAGATTGTGCATGTTTAGGCCATATAATTTTAATTCCTTATTGATAGATCAGAATTTTACCCCAGGTAGGGATGCCAATATACCTCCATTTTCCTGGTAACCCAAAGGTTCAGACCTGTAAAATCTGGCTATGGACCCTCTTGTGGACCCAACAGGTAATGGGGTCTGGATTTGGGTCCCATTGAGGTCCTCACTCCTCACCGCAATATCCAGTTGCCCAAGTGATATTTATGCAACAGTATATATTACATAAAATACAGATTAAGAGATTAACACATTAGTAACATTTTTATATAACACAGACAAGCAAAAGAATGCACCACAAGTATTGGCAGCTCATTGCTGCTGCAACCATGTTGCACCATTTGAGTCCTTACAACACTTCTTTTTAGTAATAGTGATTCTGAATCATATATGGTGTTGGGTCCGAGTCCACTTGGGTCAATCAGAGTAGGGCAGGGGTCCAGCTGTATAAACTCAATTGGAGTTGGGTCCCCCTGGACCCAACACAAACCCAACCCATTAACGTCCCAAATCCCAAGGCCATACCCGCTGCCTCCGTTGTTCCTGCTCTTTCTCCTGTCTTAGTATGCTATACTCTTCAAGCATTGAAAGAAGACGAATCTGCATGTCAGGGAAAAAAATAGAACCAACTTCAGACACTACTACTAGCATGCTAGAATAAACGAAAAAAATAAAAAAAAAATTAGAATACATTACTTACTCCATCATAGTTGAAGCCAACACCTCTTTCTTTCTCCCATGCTGTGGTTTTGGATGCCAATGCCTCCACCATAGCTGCACCAGATGCAGTGCACAAAACAAAATATAGCAGTTTATACAAACTAAGGAGGTAAAAGTAAACCACTAAAATCAAAGGAAATTGGTAGACAAAAGCATCATAATTCCTAACATTGGTCAGTGAAGCAATAACAGATGTGTACCTGGGAGTTTGGCAACTAAAGCACGTGCTTTTTCGGCACGCTTCAGTGTAAGATGTGCGCCTCGTCCAGCATTGTAACGGTTATCATCCTGAAGTACCAAATGCAACAGCAATCATATCTCTCTTCAACAGGAGGAGGGTTGAAAGAAATACTAATTCATTTATGATGATGAACACAAAAAATCCAAATGCCTAACCCTGTTATATTCCTCAAGCCAGCTCTCCTCCTCACACGCAGCGAGCCATTTCTCGACCTTTTCGAGAATTTCTTTCCTGCTAAAAGCTTCATCTTTCACCTTAGCAATTTGAGCCTCAATTTGTTCTAAGACACAGGAGGGGTCAATGGTTCCTACAAAGAAGAGGGCAGCATCATTCAACAGAAGTAAATGCAATCCCATGTCCCATGATCACTAATAAAAACATGAAATGACAAAGGCCAAGCAACATCTAGTAGCAGCCATCACCCATACCGATGGTTTCATTCAGGCTCATACCTGTCTCAATAGCTTCAATAGCATATTCCATAGAAGTGTCTGTTTCTGCAACCAAGTGTGTTCGCCTGCATATCTCCTCTAGCTCTGACCTCTTCTTAAGAACGAGCTCTTTCATCTTGCTTGCTTTCAGCTCTTCCAGCCTCAAAACCTCTGCCTCCACCTGCATCACAAATTTATTTCTAATTTAATTTGCACACAACATATGTTGGAAAAGAAAAACAGCAAATAAAAGGCTCACATAATTAATGAAGTCCTCAGAAAGAGTTCCAGGCTCCGTTATCTCATGTTCTGAAGCAGCAATATTGCAGGTGACATTTTGAAACATCTGCTGCTCCTCAATTGGTGTATCCATCAAATTCCAGAGCTCCAACATAGTAGTTGCTAGATCTTGAAGCTGCCACATTTTAACAAGGTGAGATAAGGGATGATTAGAGCATCAAAAGCTAAATAAAATCTTCACTTCATAACTTACCTTCTGCATTCTTTGTATCTTAATTTCTCGGAATCTCTGTATTGCAAATGCCAACCTTTCAATTGTATCATCACTGATACTCTTTGATCCTTCGGTTTCATATAAACTAGGATGAACCTCAGCAACCGTATGCTTGAAATCCATACCAAGAACGATACACAGAGAGTTCAATGTGCTTATGTGGTCCAAAACCTGTTTCAAGCGATCACTCTGCAGGGAAAGCATAAAGAAAATTGTTATAGGAAATAGCATTGCAATCAATAGGGCTCAATGATTTGAAAAATAAAAGAAAGAAAGAAAGACAAGGGCATACCTTTTCCTTTTGGAGCACGAGAAGGTGGCCGTGTAATTCATCAAGTTTTCTCATGGATAAATCAGTTTCATCCACAACAAAGTTGGATGGTTTGTAGTCTCCCGGCCCAAAAATCTCCTTTGAGATCTTTTGAATTTGCTCTAATACTTCTTTAAATTGATTCAATCTGTCATTTTTCCTCTTACGCATCTCCTCAACTTGTGGAACAATGGCCCTAAGCTCTTCCTTCAGGGAACCTGTGTTCTGTTCTGCCTGAAACATGAACTTAAATGTCATACATTCAAGATGAAAAATAAGAACTCTTCAATAACTGAGGGACACTCATAAAATGATGGATCCTCTCTTTTTTTTACCTCCTTTTTGTTCTTTTTCTTTTTTTTTCTTTTTTGAAAAAAAATGTGGTTCAAGAACAAACAATTAAATTCCCCTTTTTTTGGTAAAAAGTTACAGACATTGAGACATACCTGCCTCAGATGCACTGGTCGCTCACCCATCGTGGAACAAATGGCTGCAAGCTCTGCTTCAGAATCAGCAATTGCTTGCCGAAGTTGAGCTCTTGACCGGTTTGCCTGGTCAACCTTTCTTCTGTACACTTCTAGACACTCTTGTTCTAGCTCTAGTAGCAGTCTGTCTCTCTCGGCATCAGACTCTCCCACTTCATCCCATATTATCTATCCAACAGAAAGTGGTAACAATAATTAGGGGAAAAACAATGTCAGTGCATACAATCTATTGTAACCACTGTAACTGCGGCCGCTATCAAGGGAGAATACATATGCTTCTTCTAGACAAAACAGAGATCACAAGGAGCTTCGAAGAAACCTGAAGTTCATACAAAAGAGACCCACAAGTCGTCTCCATTTGTGTCAGCTGCTCTTTGGGAAGATTTGACATAGTGAAAGCAATGTTTTCTGCAAGAGACTATCATTTTGGTAAGAAAAACGGCATCCACCATCATAATATACTTCCATACAAGTTAAGAGAATGAAATGCACATATTTACATTAAATCAAGACCTTCACATTCATTTGATAGATAACGAATGAGCGTCACCACAAAAACCATGTAATGAGAGATTTCTCTCATTCCCCAAGAATCAATACTAAGAAAAAAAACGGGGGGGGGGGGGTGCGAAGATAAAAAACAGATCAATTAAAGACGCGGTCAAGGGGAAACAAACAGAAAATTGACTCTAAAACTAAAAGCATCATCTTAGGTTTCCAACAATGAATAAGGTAGGTATGTACAGCCACCCCATGTCTCCTAAACTCAAAAGAAGACAAGGGACCATAGAATTCTTATGATGCTTCTAAGATCAGAGAGTTCTAGATGATATTTCTGACTGTATCCAGTAAGAGGTCAAGTGTTCTTCATTTCTGTTCTAATCTCTAATGAAATAAAATCGACCGAGATCTCTTATAACCTCACCTTTATTTTCTGATAGCAATTCAAATTGCAGGCAAATCCTACTGTCTACACTATTGATTTGAATTAGAGCCATACATACACCTGAAGACCTATTTGGATCTTCAAAAACCAAGTGTAGGTAACTCATTTTTAGTGTAAATGATGATATCTTTTCCATCCTTTCCGTAACAAATTACAGGTAAAAAAAGTGTAGGAAACTGAGTTCCAAGAATCCAAATAGGGTTTTAGGAAGATTACCAGTAATCCTGCATTCCTATCCCTATGAAATCCAAACATTTCTACACAAATTACATTCCTACTCAGCCCCATGCGCGAGGCAATTCTCCACTGAAACCCTTCCCCGAGAAATGCATCCATTTCGACACAAAATCGCGATTTCAAAATTGCAATTCGGGTGGGTGCATCCAAACAGGACCTAACATCACCATCCCTCCATATCATTCCAGATCTTCATTTTTTAGCTAAAATCCCAACAAACACAAGTCGGAAATGCACTAAACTAACATGAACATCTACATACCCAAAATTTGAGAAAGAAAAAATAACAAATGAGGAAAAATTTTACTTTCGCTTTGCAAGTGCGAATCTCAAGATGGAATCGCATAAAATTCAATTCAAGAGCATACAAACATCATAAAGAAGAGATTGGAGTTGTAAGAAGGAAACCTCTTTCTTTGTATGCAAGCAGAGATCTGATAGTGATCGATCGCTAGATCTGTGAGAGACAGAGATTGAAGGTTTTAGGGTTTAGAGAGATTGAGATTTGAGATTTGAGATTTGAGAGATGTTTGGAGAAAAACGAACGTTGGGTTGAATTGAAAGCAAGGAGAGGTTTTTTAGGGATTTATATTTATTTGTCGATGGTGTGATTTGGAGAGCATTTGAATTTCAAATACTCAACGCTCTCCTTGTCCTACAATACGCTGGGTGCGCACTGCCTAAACATGCGCCTACCAACTTTTTTTTTTACTTTTTTCTTTCTCCCAGGGGCTTTTCTTTCTTTCTTTTTTTTTTTTTTTTTAGGGTCCGTTTGTGCATGGCTACGGGGTTTCCTCTTCTGCGGCACTTGGCTTCTCATCCTGTTAGGTCGAAAAAAAATGGCGTTGGTTGCCGCTGAAAAGGGCCTCTAGAAAAAGGCGCCTGAAAATTCTAAACGAGGATTCCATCACTGCACCAAACGAGATGTTCCAGCGCCCTGTCTCCCGCCCGTTTTCGCAGAAAGCCCCGTTGCACAAACCGAGTATTTTTATATCCTTCATTTTTATTTTTATTTTACTCAACCCTAGGGATTGGGACCTAATAGAGCCGGCACAAGTGGAAAGAGAAGGCCCACAAAGTAAACAAAGTGGTGTCCTTAGGTGGGTAGCCTGGTGACAATTGAGCAACCCCTACGCATGTTTCATAACTTTACTTATATAGTGAAGTGAGGTAAGTCCCAAATCAAGAGAGATTAAAATATCAGAGGTTCTAATCATACTGCGTAATTTTACTTTTTATTTTTAGTGGCTTGATAAGGAATTTTCTTTTTTTTTCTTGTGTAAAGTTATATGACTTGAGAATGTTGCTTTTTTACTTTAAAAAAAGAAAAGAATAAGGGAATTTTGGATTTTTATGCCTTTGATATGACCCCCTCATGTTTTCATGTCTCTAAAATTAAAGCTTCACCTTACTTCACTTTAATAGTGAAGTTAAGTTACCAAGCAGATTTATTGTCCGTCATGTTGAAAATCTCTTTAGGTAAATAAAATATAATCTAAAATAATAGATAATATAGCAAAATCTATTGAAATATCTCGTTTCTAAATACCTCCTAAACCATATAATTCACTGGTAGTAAATATTCACCTTTGCACATACATACTGTACACCATGCATTTAGACTGCAAAGGTGGGACCCACGTTTGTGATGGTATGGATGCTCCTTGCTGAGTGTGCTTGTGGACGTGTGAGTGTTTTCCTTCACTCTGTCACTTAAGAAACATTTGATGAAGAGTATGTTATGACATTGAATTGAATTGGAAAGCAATTTTCAAGGGAAGACAGAGTGGTCAAAATTGATTTGGAAATCTTCATTATAATATACAATAATTTGCTCTTCAAATATATATCCCTTCTTTAATGAGGACCAACTGGATGCATCAAATCACTAAATTTGATGAGAGTCATGTTGTGGATCCTAGGATACAATAATTAGAACATCTTGTTTCACCAAAAAAAAAAACATCCTGGCCCTTTATTTTATTGTGATTCAATCCAACGGTGGATAATGGCTGGGCTGCTGGAAATTGGTATTGATTTGAAAAAGGTGTTGGTATGTGTTATAGGGCTTCCATCAATCATAGGTTATTCTCGTTGTACATATGGAATTGGATTTTTTTCTTTTTTTTTATCTAAGAGTGTGTAAGCAGGGTGGGTAACAGAATTCCACAATTGGGAAGCAAATTGTTCTGATTTTCTGTGTAGCTCACGATTACGTTGTTTGATGCAACATAATTTCCTTTTTGAAATGGAGAAAACCGAATTGATTTTTCTTAATAGAGAGGATTTCAATTTTCTTTGATGGATAAAAATGCAATGTGTAAGTAATAATCCAAGAGACTGCACAATAAATCCTCTCATTGCACAAACAAGTCCTTACAAGTTCCATCATTTCCAAAAACCAGATCAACATGGATCCCATTTGTTGGAATAGATCTAACTTCAAGTATTTGAAGAAAAATATGGCTCTAGATAAGAATCTGAGACAAGAAGATAGGCCCATATGAACCTATCAGATCAATGGGCCACTGAAAAGAAAAAATTGGTGTAATGGGCGTGAAGTCTAAAATGGGGATGCAAAAACTCCCCAAATCTAGAACTAAATTTCTTCTGGATCTAAGAACTGCATATCCTCCTTCTACTAGATTGGTAATCTGGAATATTTAAATGATCTCAAAAAACACTTCAATTCACTGTACGGCCATTTCTCAAGCCTTGATTTTGCACAAGTGGGGCCTATAATCTGGTGATCTGGATCATTCCCAAGTCCACTTTGTGGATGAGTCAATCTGTTGGGAATTTTAGCCATTTGATGATCCGTCCATGATCTCAACCTCATGCTTCATCAGACTTCCAAGGCCAAAATATTTAGATCAAAACATTTGGTAACAGGTGAGGAATCCACATATGTGAGGATTCCTCGCATCCCTATTATAGGGCTTTCCTCATTGACGTTTTGTAGAGCTCAGGATTTCTTAGCTCAATGAGGAAGAGGAAGATTTGGGGATTTTATATCCTCTCCTTTCAGCTGAGGATTTCCACATCCTATTAGGGTCAGATTTGAAAATGCCTCAAAATAAGGATTTCATATGGCCCAAATCTTTGGGGATTTACAATTGCAAACGAAGATTTTCCACAACTTTATTGCAAGCGAAAATAATCTTCCTCAAAATTAGTTTGCCTATCATGACCTAAACATGAACCTTGACTTTGCACTCTCTTTTTTTTTTTTTTTTGCTAGTACAGGATTCCCAACCCTTTAGGTTAGACTAATATCTTCGGGCAACTTTGCATACATGGAACCTCCAATTGGTGAATCCCTTCATTGGCCTGATGGGCCCTCATACTACAAATTTCCATCAAAGGGGAGATTCTTTGATGGCCATTTGTGGTTTTGACCCCTTTTTTCCCCACTCAATTTTAGCCACTTCGACAAGAATACATTCCTTAAAATTCCTAAGAATTTAATTCTATGCAAATATGAACAACAAAGGCTCTTAGCATGAGACCCTTTTAGGAGGTGGACTTGAAGGTTCTCTAGAGTCTTGAGTATGTCACATAATCCATTTCAGAGTCCCATGGCAGAACCAGATTGTAAGAGGACCTTTAAAATCTGCACTGCCATGGATTCAAAGGTAGGTTTCACGCACCTTCCAAGTTTAAAATTCTATTACCAACTTCCATTAGCCACTAAACAGTTTTCAGTTTCTGGTCCTTCCATTTCCAGGGCTCTAGAATGGCTCAGGTAGTAAAAAAAAGAGAGGGTAGAAAGAAGGCTGGAGAGATGTAATATTTAGCTGGCAGAAAGGCAAGAACATGAGCAACAACACTCGAGTTCCTTCAATTTTTTGAATATTAGAATGCTCAATTCATGGAAATTACAGCAAACAAACATCTCCATGTTGGCAGATTTAACAAATTTCAGAGTTTCTTGACCAGATATTTATTTTGACAGATTATTCTCGACCCCTTTCTTTTATCAAAATAGGAATTCCACTTACTTCTCCAAAGGTAAAGGATTCGAGCAAGTGATGCTTTCATCAAAGCATCAACCCTTTCCAAATGATAGTTTCTCAAAACCAGATAGTCTCTCAAAACCAGGGTAGAGAAGTATGAATGTGTGGGTAGGAAAGCATCATTGGAAGTGTAAGCAGTATATCATGTGGGTGCAGACCGGTATAAGATCAGATGCACAGGCATAATCGCATGGAAATGATCAAATGAGGCATACTAATCAGCATTCAAAAAATAAAGGACTGCACAAAAAAAGAATGGAGACGCGGCAGGCCTTCCCCAAATCCATTTCACTAACGCTGAACATTGATAACCAAGTCTAATTGATGAAATAAACAAATGACTCAAATAACCAGCTTATCCAATTAAACAAGAAAAGTACCATGGTATCATCACCTGCGTCAGGTCATGTTTTCACTCACTCCAGAATCTATCGTCTTTTCTCACAAAAGAATTTAAAGAAATAATAATAAAAACAAGGGAAAAAACCTCAAGCCATGACAAGAAGACCACTCAGACCATCAGAGTTGGAGTTGATGAACCAGTATTGAAGCAGATGAAAAGCAGCAGCTCATCCAATCAGACTTCAGCAACTTTCAGTGGTGAAAGAATCAGCTCGCCTTTTTATGGTGTTTTGGTGCACCTCTATTTCAGGTCCCAAAGAAGTTTACGATTTTGTGCTGGAGGGCCTAGCCCCGGAATATCCCGAATGTCCTTGTTGTTTGGGTTCACAATCTGAACATCCAAAAGCCAACATAATTTTGAGTATGTTTGGCAATTAAATATAAAAGGTAATATCTAAAAGATAAATTACAAGTCATATAGTGGCCAACGCACTCTTGCTTGAGTGGTGCTGGCACCTTACTGTCACACACATGCCCAGGGATTGATCCCTGGGTCCAGAAAGTCAAAATAAAGTGCGAGTGTAGTACTTCCTAAGACAAACCAATTATGTTACTGTAAAATAATGGCTGGTCAAGAGAAATCATACCTTCACAATGATGATGGCTATCACACCAATAACAATCAGGAAGAGAAAGGCCATGATACATCGGTCAGTTGCAACCTAAAGAATCATCAACATTATCACCAAAGGAAATGAGAAAAGAAGACATAAAAAATGCTATTAGAGGAAAAGGAGTTCATACAATAAGAAGAGTTAGAAATTTGAAAAAACTGACCTGTCTACCAATTTCCTTGACCAGCTGAGAAGCCTTCTTTATCGAGAAATGGATGGAGTCCAGCTCATTAACAATCCTACTCATTTGATCTGTCTGAAAATAACTAATAAAAAGTTTTAATCAGCATAGCATTGTAGGAAAATATAAGAAAACCACCCTTATGACTTGACAAAATAGGAGGAATGCGAATGATTCCAGTGGCAAAGAAACTAGGATTCTGGATATCACAAATCATGACCTGATTCTTAAGAGCTGCTGCTGTCTCCGCTCCAACATTTATAGTGTCTTCAACAACCTATAATCCAAAGTCACATGTGTTAACAGATTGCAATTGAAAAAAAAAAACCATATATATATATATATGGAGATTTGTGGCAACATGAAAGGGAAAAGTGACAGTACAATCTTACAAATTCTGAACTAAAAATAAAGCTTAAGATCCTTCAACAATCAACATATATTCAAGAAAATGTAACTTCTAAAATGATGAAGTAAAAAAACAAAGGAGATTGAAAATCATCAACCCTCTGACAACAGCCACACTATATTATTTAGGCTGGTAATATTGGTCTCTGGGGCAAGAAGTTAACCTTTTTGGTCCGATCAATAGCTTGATCAGTCTCATCCATCATGTGGTTTCCTCGATCAACTAGCTGCTGATTGGTCATAGCTGCACGATAATAACATAGTATTGACGTCTTAGAATTTACATGGAATCTGCAATCAGAGATACGTAAGTTGGGAACAACATTATGCAAACAATATAAACTAATAACCATAACACTTTGATGAATATACCCCAAGCATTCAGCCTACTTATAGAATCTAATCTGAAAGAAATCACACTCGACAAACCCTTTAGATGGGATATATATCCATGCTTGGAAATCCTCAGGTGAGCTCCGTCAACCACCCTCCTTTTTATAGCATGTGGGACCCCCTATGATCATTCCAATACCCTCATACTCACTACCCACAATGAATAAGCACAAGCCCAAACTAGACACTCATCCAACTGTTACCATTGGATTGAAATCCTAAAAAAGATGCCTTCTAAAACCGTTAACCTTGAGGGCAATGGATCAAGGGGTTAGGATGACCTAACGGACTTGAAATTTAGCATAGATGTAGGTCTCACAATGATCTTTGGATCCTCACCTCCCCACATGAATTGATGTGGGCCCACAAGGGGGTGCACACAGTGAGGGCAGCCAATACATATATATTGAAATTTTTCAAGAGCACCCACAATTGCAATTTACAAATCTGTAATTTAGGATCAGATAAGTCCAAACCATGCATATGGACGACACACCCTCCTTCCCTCTCGTATATTGACATGTGACCCAACTTATCACAAAATTTATGCAGGTAGCTATAAAAATTAAGGCCCTTTATATCACCAGTTACCATCATCTGATTAGACCCATTTAATGTCCACCCTAGTCCACGTGGTTGTGCCTGTAGAGGGCTGGACTGGACCCCAAACCTTTCCTTTTTACCTTTACAACTCACATAGCTGCCTAAGATATGCAGCATTTGTTACTGGTCGCACAATTATATGAGACTATGGTGACTATATATATGAGACTATGACTCACACAATAGTGATGAAAACCAATCCAAGAAATAGATATGTTTGTAACTGTATCAAGTAGAAGGCCACGTGCTTACATGAAGCCAGCAGACCATTCTCATTGCCAAACCCCTCTTCACCACTAGGTCCATCAAATAGATCAGCCCGCTTGTTTTCAATGCTACTTGCATACCTGTAATGTCATTCACAAGAAAAGTATGAAACAAAGGTAATTTGGAAAACATTAAAATAAATTCCTGAAGATACGAAAGTAAATAAGAAGACACTCAAAATAATCCCAAACGTGGCATTAAACAAACAAAAATGGGAAAATGGACAATAGATTGTATATATTGAACTTCCAAAGAACCAACCAGTTGTAAATTATAACATGATCCACCCAGCTGTCAAAAATTAGCTGCTTGGGCATGCATGAATTAAAATGACAAATAGTTTTTTATAGTCTCAATTTTCGTTTTGATAAAAAAAGGGTTAAGTATGGAAGAGAGCCTAAGTTAAGGGCTAAAAGCCCAGCACAAAAAGGTCGATGCACTTCTTGGGCACCATGTTTTAGTTAGCAACGATCAAAGGCTCATTAGGACACAAAGAATAATTTCCATCTCTTTTAATTGTAAGCAATAGCAAAACCTTCCTGGTATTATCACTGGAACAAAGCTTATCAGTGTGATGTAGTACGAGCCAGGCCTAGGTCAACTGGGCCAGCCCATTGACCCATGGGTTCAATCAAGTCCATTGAGTCCAATCCACATGGCCCAAGAAGACTGCCAGCTACTGTGGGAATTCTATTGCTATTTTTATTGATTTGATTTTTATCTTGATTAAGCAGAGATTTTAGGAATTGGTTTCCCGTTTGCTGCCATCGCGAGTGTACCCTAGTGCTTCAATCCTTCACAAGATTCGATTAACTCTATCTGAGGTGCTGGTCTATTTGATCATGGATCAGAGGCTGCTCCAGATTGGTATCAAAACTCAGAGCCAAAGTCCAATCAACGGGAAGACAATAGTCCCTTCCGGATCATATCTTCAACCCCCCACCCTCCCAAAACCCAATCCCTTCACCCATCCATCGATCTCAGTCGAACCCTAATCCAACCCGTCTCTAAAACCCACCCTAAAGCTCACCCCTACCGAACCATCATCCCTCATCATCATAATCCTAATATATACCAACCCAGCCGAGCCCAAACCCTACTCCATCTCTAACCGAATCAACCGAACCCCAAATTCAAGTCACTGCCACATCCCAAACCTTAGAACACGATCATCCGAACCCCATAATATCCGTGATCAAATAGACCAACACCTTAGATGAGGTTGATCAAATCCAAGGAATCAAGCAATAGGGCACACTCACGATAGTTGAAAACAACGTTCTTGAAGAAAAACTCACAAGAAATTGTTTTCAATAATAGATGATTGTTCTTTGGATATCCCCAATACACTTATTTATAGTAGAAACTCCCGTGATTTAGAAAATCCAGAAGATCCTTTTAAAATAAAGAACGAAACCAATTCCCAAAATCTCTGATTAATCAAGATAACAATCAAACCATTAAAAATAGCAATACATCCCCACATTAGCTGTCAGACTTCTTGGGCCTGTGGCTGGACCCAATAGAACTGATTGAACCCTTGGATCAATGGGCAGGCCCAGTTTACCTGCGCCTGGCTCGTACGCATCACAGCATGGAAAGAGTGGTTGGCCTTTTTGTTTTTCTGAAGCACTAGTTATAAAAATGCCCATACATGACAATATGACTGCATCCATCCATCAATTTAACAGATGGACTTAACATGTGCATTTGAAAACCAAAACGCTGAACTCTCGACTTCCAGTGCCTAAATATGAACTGGCCCTCATATAGAAAGCAACAAGGATCATGTAAAGAAACTAATAGATAAAGGCAAAGAAGTTCTAAGAACTCAAAGTTTTTCACCTGGAGAAAAAGGCTGGATGCCTAATGTAAGGATGCAAATGATCCTATTTACATGCCATCTTTATGAAAGAAAATGAAATTTCTAAAAATAATTGATAACTCACTGTTTTTTGAGAGTGATATAGGAATTCAGCTCTTTGGTCTGCACAGGAATTGCAAAAAGTAAATAAATTCAATTTGATGTCAGATATATAGCAGCATTTTGGATTAAGTTAATACACATCTATAGCTTTTCATACCATCAAGGAAAAATTTGATAAATGACATAATTATTAAAGATCTTAAGAGTGAACAGTACCATTGACTTGTTTTTCTCATTGAGCATTCTATTAGTGTCTGGTGTATTTCTACTCTCCTCTTCCTTAGCCACTCGTTCGAACCTTTTAATAAGCCTGTAAAAAAAAGAATGAATTAACAAACTTTTCATAGAATAGATCTTTTGCTTATGAAGTTAAAATACTCCATATCTGTTTCCTTCAAATACGTAATGCTTCTGTACAAGAAAACACAATATAGAAATCTCCTATTCATCAACAAAAGAAAAATACTGCTTAGAGAGAGAATTCAGCTACATCTTGCATTCTCGCATCCTTTCTGTAATTTCCTCCAATTTTCGACTTTGCCTATTTGTATCTTTAATCTTCTCCAGTTTCTGGAACTCATTTCTGTAGGCAAACACACAAACTAATCAGATATCTACTGACAGTGAAACAACATTAATCTCCAGGACTAACCAAAAGCAAAACCAATATCTAAATTACACATTTCATCTATTGATGAAAATTTTGCAGCACAAGAGACAAACTGACCACCAAAATCAATCAAACAACCATGAGACAAACAAGGCAAATTATCCAGTGCAGAACACACATAGTCAACCACATATGGTGATGCAAAATAGACTACACTTGCTTCGACCCTGTCAATCCAGTGAACAATATTCCCCATCATCGCCAGCTGATCTTTAATGGGTACAGCTGAGATTCACATGGTGGAAGCTTTTCAATCATGGCTGCCTTCCACACTGCTACTTCCTTATAACCAAAAGAAAACGGATCCATTTTCATCATTTTTCACCATTATTTCAACACCCCAATGTTGTCAATCCAATGCAATCAATCATCAAATGTAAATAATCTATACTACATTGTTATAAGCAGGATTTTAACACAGATCTCTGCATCAACTAGCTGATCAGAACCCCCCAAAATCGAATCTTTAAAGGAATTTCTACAGCTACAGTCTACAACTACATAAAGTTGCAAACTTTAACTCTGAAAAGGACAATTCAAATTCAAAATCCTTACGATAAAGTCCGGAAGATATCACTGATCTGCCCGTCGATGCTGGCCAGCTCCTCACTGATCGCCGACATCGAATCCATTACTACAGATCAAGTCCTCAACAATCACAATCTTCACAATCTCTACTTGTTATATTCAAATTCAAGATTTCTCTTTTGAAGCAGGAAATCGAGTTTTAGAGAAACCCTCCAAACAGAATCTCAAAAAAAGACATCTAGATCGTTGAAATGCACCAAAACCACGTACGAAACCCGATCTGATATCCTCATTGACGCCATTTCAACAGACAAAAAAAATCTTGGTTTCAACAGCAAAAAGAATGCGCTTTTCAAGCACTACAAAGTCTTGTATCGTTTCAAGTCGAGTCAAAAATGCTGAGAAACTGCTCAGATCTCGTTTGGAATCGAATTGCAGTTGCAGGCGTCGAAAGCTGTCGATTGAGATGGCAATGGAAGAAGACGCGTTCGAAGGTTGGATCTCCGGATTCGAGATCGGGTTCGAGATGGGATCGAACGAGGAACTGGAATCTAGGGTTTTGCGATCGGGTTTTCCGGGTATTCGGATTTTCCACGGAGAGAGAGACTTTCGCGTCCCGACATTAACACGGGGAGGTAGCGGAGCGGGTCTGGTAATGCACCGTCTGTGGGCCCCACCTGTGGGTCCAGTCTTGGCATGGGCCCCGCCTGGGTGGCCACAGTGGGAGCGTCAGTCACGCAGGCGTCCAAAATCTCGGCCGTTGGCAGAGAGAATGTCTGAGTGGGTCCCACCTAGGATTGGTCAATGCAAACTCCGGAGAGAAAATTTTAAGCTTTGTCTTGTCTGTGCGGCGGGTACTCGGAGAGGGAGGGAGGGAGGGAGGAGTGTGGATCCTCTTTTGAGTAAAATCATGGGTTAAAAGGAATTGAAATTTAATTATTGAAATCTGAACCGGTTAAAATAAATTTGTTGTAGGTTCATGGGGGTATCCTAAAATTTTATATCAACTGAATTCATTTAACCGTTGGATTGATTATTTAATGAAAAAAATGTGATCATGAATATGATTGAGATTGCGTCAAATCGCGGTTTTCATCACACAGGCAATCCAATGGAGGAAAGACTTTGGATCGACGTGAAATTCGAAGACACCTCGTATAATTGGAGAAATAAACTGTTCGGATCCATTAAGTGGACCCCAATGTGGAGTTCCACTCCTTCGACTCAGGATATCTCTAAGTTAAAAGGTCAGTGATCCGAATTGAGAGAGAGATAGGGGTCAAAACGTTTGACAGATGTTTGCAATGGTCGTGGGTAGGGACAAGATGATCAAGCTTTTAGATCAATTTGGGGTCATATATTGTGGTGCCCACTAGTAATGAGGAAAATAACAGGCAAAGTAGTCATGCTAGCCCAACTCAACTCAGACATGTGAAAGAAATAAGAAATAAGAGTAAGACGAGTCTAGGTTGCATTTCCTTACAAACGTCCAAATTACTTTGGAGGAATTTCTAATAAAAATTTAACTATATTTTAAAACTTTTTTGAAAGTCAATAGAATTTTTAAAATGTTTTTGGATTGATTAATAGGATTTTAAATTTTTAAATCTTCTAAAATGTCTCTTTGGTCATCAATTTCGGGCATGTTTGATAGTGAGTAGGGAATCTATAGATTTTATAATTCTTCACTGACAATAGTTTTGAGGATTCTTTACTAAGGATTTATATAGTTTATTTCACATCAAAGTACGTGTACACTGAGGTGTATAGCTGAGGGTTTTTTTTTTCTTTTTTTTTAAATGATGACGTTGGTGATGTATAAGGTCTTTGACTCAATCAAACAAATCCCTTGGGTGAGCTCATAACAAAAAAAAAAAAAAAAAAATGTCAGTGCAAAGTCCGTAAAACTAAGGATTTCTAGATCCCATGTGGAAGATCTAACTTGAGAATTCCCAAATATGAGGATTTCCACTGGCTCACATCCTCGAGGAATTACAAGTGTGAAATGTGGATTTTCTAAATCCTCATGAAAAACTAGAGAGAAATCCTTAAGATTTTAATTGCTAAATATGACCTAAATTCCACTAGAGCATTTAGAGCATGTGTTACAGGTAGCATTTAGATAATTTGTAATTCTGTTTGTAAGAACTTGTATAATTTCTGTGAAAAAAAAAAAAAGAGGCTCTAAGAGAATGGTTCAAGTTTTATTCTAATCAGAGAGTGATAGTAACATAAATCATTGAATTGATAATGTATTAAATAGATTAAATTGTGGTTTGTTGTGTGATACAATATTCATAGAAGTGTACAATTATTTTTTCAAATAAAAAATGAAGCCATTGAAGCCACATCTATCCAAGTTTGATGATTTACTAAATTAAAGGCTTTAACCAAAGCCTTTAGCAAAGTTAGCTTTAATCAGAGTTTTAGTCAAGTTGTAAATGTAAGTAGTAAATGTTGTAAATTCCTTTAAACTATGAATAGGAAGAAAGAATAACCATGAATATAACATGGGAGGATATTGTTATTTGAAAGTGAAAGTTTCTCTTTTCTTTTTTTTCTTTTTTTTTTTAAGACTTTTGATTAAAAAGGGAAGAAAAGGACGATGAAAGATGAGATAAAAGATAAAGTTGACAACTGTGAAAAGAAATTAAGAAGAATAGATTGAAAGAAGATTGCCAATGACCAAATTTCATTGAAGTGATATCTACTATTGAACTGACAATGAAATGTACATAGAATTTTTTTTTATAAAGATATCTATTAATCAAACAAAAAGACACAATCAATGGACAAAAAAGCAGCAAACACTAGCCCCACCAACCCAAAATCTGCCAGCAAAAATCAACCTAAGTTATAGGGGTCCCTAGCCCATAGATAGGTGAGACCCACTTGGCAAGACGGTGGGCCACCATATTAAGTTTCCTATGAATATAAAAAGCTTTTACAGACTAAAAATGGACAAAAAAAATAAAAAAAAGAGTCAGGACTGGATATCTCTGATGACCATTTGGATCCTCAAATAAAAAAACTCACCTAAAAGCTCTCGTAACTTCCAAAGCATCCATGCACAAAATAATTCTTAAAAGCGTGCATTCTCTTACCACCTTTAGTGTGAAAAAGAGCCAACCTCGTTTCAGCCTCTTTAGCGGAAAAGGTTCTTAGTCCTTTGGCAGCACTTACGGCTACAAGAGAACCATTTATGAAACATCGTAAACTCAGATGCGTCAATAAGAAAAAAATAGTTGCATTCTCAAAATCTCATTCCCCGTATTGAGGAAGATGAGTTAGAATATTAGAAATAGATGGATATTTATCCATATATGGGTGACTATCCATTTTGGGCTTAATAATCATACTAATCAGAAAAGTGATATATCCCACATCGAATTTGGAGATCTAGCTTTGAATATAGAGTTGTTTCTCACCCTCCATATAGCCTACCATATGGCTATGGAAAGAGCTTGTGATTCTAAATCGGTGAGCAAATGTTGTCCTAAAACCCCATCCTTGGTCCACCATTTTCATTATTCATCTATACTATTATATGAGAAAACTTGTGGGCGAACGTACCAAAGCATGATCTAAACCAAACAGCTTGGGTGAATTCACACTTGAAACATGATATGCTTCACGATTTCCTCTTTATTGTTACAAAGAGGCAATTAGAAGGGAAATTGGGGTCCCCAATCATTGATTTCTGATTGGATTTCACTTGATCTACTTTCTTTAGACATTTTCATTGAAACAATAAAAAATCTTTAATTTAGGGGACACTTCCAGTAAAATCTCGAACTTGTATTTGGGCCATTCTGATTAAACGTTTTTGAAGAATGCATTTATAAGCTAACTTATTTAGTAGAACGATCCCATTAGTAGTAGCGGTCCATATTCTCCCATCCTCCTCTATAGAATGATAGGAATGATTTTGAAATATCCTCCCTATCTCTCTAATCAGTAAAGATGTTGATTTTAGAAAGACCCGGACTCCCATTGGAATTCCTAAGATCCTTGACTGTCAGGTAATGTTTATTTTCCATGATGTAAAATGAGACACAAAAAGAATTTACTTTCCTCGTCATAAGAAGCTGAAAAGTAAAGTCTCACTCACCAAAAAATCTTACTTTGACTTTATGGCAATAAAAAATTTTAATACACAAAAACTCAAGTAAAGTGGTTACTCTACTACTCAAGAACTTCTAATCTTAATTACTTCAAATTACTTTATATTGTGAAAATAGACATAAATTTATTTTACGAAAGATGTGGTTTTTCTTTACATCATCATTACCTTTTTCATTAATTTACATTTACTTTATCCGACTTTCTCCATGCATGCTTAAAAAGAAACCAAGAGTTGCTTATAACATGCTCCAACTGTATATGTTTTAGCGTTGGCATAAGCCCAAAAGATCGTACTTCAGTATTAGTTTTTCCATGTTCTTGATGATACAGTTATTATGCACAGGGCTTAGATGCAATAATCATAGAAAAAACAAACTTATTTATTTATTTGCTTAAGCTTTCTGTTTTTAATGATGTGAGTATTCTTAAGGTCTTTGATCCAAAATGACTAATTCTCCGAGGTGGCTCCCACTAAACACACGGTTGGCAAATCCAAGGCGGTTTAGAACACGAGATATCGGGAGCAAGCCCATGCTTGATTAGATTGGATCATTAAGATGATGGCTTGGACTTTTTCTACACATCACTAGCATAAGCTTTCTCAATATTAAAGAGATTCTTCATATATTTTAGTTTCGTTGAAAAACTTCCCTTGAGTAGGATAGGTATTGACTAAATTTGAAATCCAATAATGAAATATTTAATTGTATAAAATAAGGTCCACTCTCTTTTTCAAAAACTTAATTCCAGTGAGAGTTCAAACATTTGTAGATAAACCAATCATGTGTTTATCAACTTTTCTCTTTTATTTTAGGGATCTTTTATGCATTAGTGCCTTTTAAACTTATTTTTATAGGCGAATGATACAAGATATAAAAAAGTTATTACAGTGCCTTAACTATAATTTCTTACGATCTTAACCCTAATCCCATGATATCATGGGTCCCGTATGTATTCCTCTTCTTTTTTGTCTTTTGACTTCTTCTCTACTCTTTCAACAAACTCAGCAAGGGTTTTGATACTATCAATTTTAACTAATTTAGTTTGGATCCCTCTCCAAAGGAGTGGACATAGTTCGGCATTGAAGTAGGACCCATTAGACTTGCCACAATCCTTGGTGAAGGGTTTTTTTTTTTTTTTTTATCAAAAATGGAGATCTAAAAGAGAGCCCACACATAGAAAAGTAATCCGCACAAGCAGGAAGAAAGTTCACATAAGTGAAAAAGAAGCCCGCACAAGTGGGAAGAAATCCCACACAAGTTGAAAAATGTAATATACCTATAATTTAAATCCTGAACAATTAGGTGAGAAGTAAGTGTCCGGTCAATCCTTGCTGAAGGTTTGATATTCTCTCTGGCCACCTATGTGTTTTGGCAAATTGCAGTTATATAGCCATTGGTTTCTTTGTTACAATTGAAAGATCTAATTGAGAGGTCGATGTAGAGAAAACACCATAAAATACAAAGAGGCACCCAAGTGCTGCATTATCTTTGGAGTTCTATAATCTAACACTGGTGTAAGGAGTGGAGGAAGAGGAAGAAAAGTGGAGGAGGGAGAGCATATAATTAGAAAAATATAGAAAAGAGAAGGTGACCAATGAAAGAAAAGAGAGAAATAAGATGGGTATGATTTATATGTCACTTGCAATTAGAAAAGTGAGAAGAGCACAGACAGGTTTGGGCGATAGAAAGATAAAACAAATATGGGGCTTGATGTGTACATCATTTATGCTCCTCAGCAAGGCATGCAATAATTTTTGGCAAATCCAAAATATAAACACTCCTGGGCTTGGATTTATTAAAAAAAAAAAAAAGAAGCAAGGGAGACATCAAAAGGAAGGGTATGTACCTTCTCCACGTCATTGTGGCCATCTTACCCACAGTATCATTGATCACAATGTCACAGGTAAAGGATAATACCATAGACGGTTTCATTAGGATATATTGTGGGAGAATATTTAGATGGAGAGAATTGGATATGTGTATCACTGATGACACGTGTCATACTTTCATTGGTTAAGATAATGAATGTTTTTTTAGAAAAACGCCCGAGAGTTTTGTAGCGCAACTCTATATATATGGAAATTCTCTCACTCTTGTATGTATGAAAATTTTCAAAAACTGCTCCTATTTAATATCGAATGATTCGTTAGTATTTTTAGGGATCCAACTTTATAGGATAATATTTAGGAGAGAGAATAATCGAGTATGTGTATTACTGATGACACATGTGATACTTTCATTAGCTAAGAGAAGGGCGTGTTTTTTTAGAAAAATGTCCGAGAGTTTTGTAGCGTAATTCTATATATATGGAAATTCTCCAACTCTGTATATATGGTAATTCTCAAAAACTCTTATATCTCAAAAGGGGAGTTTCTACCCCCTATCTAATAGCCAATGATTTGTTAGTATTTTAAAAGATCCACTTTGTAGAAGAATATTTAGGAGAGAGAATCGGATATGTGTATCACCAATAATAAGTGTTGGTCCTACCTTTGATCATTTTAGCCCCTTTGATACTCTTTTCGGTATATGAACTAGCTTGATGACAAAATATACATCCAATGAGCTTTCATTCAATGTTGGATTGACTCTCTAAAAGTTATTCGGTTAAAACACCATCAAATTTTAAGGTCGTTAAATCAAAGGTTAGAAGGACTGAAATTTTTTTTTTTCCTTCCTTTGATCCACAGGGAATCCTTCTCATTTTCTCTCTTCCCAATGATAACATGTATCTAACATGGATTAGAGTCTGCTGATCAAGAGGACAACATGATCCACCTTTGATCGGTCTGGATTTCATAGCTGTGCGATAAACGATGGAATTATAAAACATTGCGCGAAACCTTTGCGACCAAGGAAGGAATGGTACGAATTGAAGTGGGGGCACGTCCGTGGCGCGAAATCTTGGCGACAAAGTTTCCGTTACGAGGAGACAACTTCAAATGAAACAGTGTAAAGTGCAAAAGAGAAGTGATCTAATTTCCAAAGGAGAGAGAGAGAGAGATCCAATGGCAGTCCGACACGAGAGAGAGAGAGGGAGAGAGAGATCATTTCTCCTGTCAGCTTCCTATGATTCGAGAGAGAGAGAGAGAGAGAGAGAGAGAGAGAGATCATTTCTCCTGTCAGCTTCCTATGATTCTCTTTCTTTCTCTTTCACCGGCTAAGGATGAGGAAAGAGGGGAGAAGGTTACCCAACAAATGGGAGAAAGAGAGAGAGACAATGCCCATCTCTTTCAATCTCTCTTTTTTGAAATGGGTTCTCTGTATAAAACACATTTGAAGCAATAGAAGAAAGTTACAGAGTCGTCTTCCTTTCTTTCAGTCTTTCTTCATCAACTTCGTCTTGCTCTTACTCTGCAGCGTTGTGCACAGAAAATTAAAAAAAAAAAAGGTACTTTTTTTTTTTACTTGAATTCCCTTGGTCTTTTTGTTAGTTTTGATGAATGGTTGATGGGTTTTGGAGGATTCATTATTTGGAGAAAAGGGTTTTGAAATTATGGGTTTTTATTGGATGGTTTCTGGTTGCTGTGTTGTTTGGTGTTGTAGGTCAATTAGGTTGGGTAATGGAGGAGAAGACTATGGAAGAATCGAGTGTTACAAGTTCCTTTGTTGTTCAGAAGGATGACCAGTCCCAATTGCATGGTATGGACTATGGAATTCATCAAAGTCACTTCTTTTTATGCTTTGATTCCTTTCTCTGTTTAGATTTTGCATAGAATGAAGTAAAAGTAAGGCCCAGTTTCGGTTGCCCTGCACTCAATTTTGCATGCAAGTGTGATTAGCTCCAACTGTGTATCTGTAATTACTAATTAGCTATGGCTAAGAACAAAAAAACTGTCACTTATGGTCAACTCCTGTTATCTAAATGCATAAACCTCAATTTACATGTAATTGGAGCTATCTGCTTTCAATTTACAAAGATTTAAGTGGGCCCTAAAATTGTGAGTGGATTGGAAGAGTGGTTATTTGTCCGTATAGTTGGGTTTTGTTCAAGCATCATATATATGGAGGTATTGGGTGCTCTAGAGCTAGTCTGGAACTCAGAATGTGTTAACTGTTGCAACCATGAAGTTGCCAATTTGAGTTAGGTCATCAGTGGAAAGAAAGAAAAAAAAAACATGTGACAGATGAGAATCTCAGAATTGGCATGAAAACTCTTATCCCCCTTTGAAGAGGTGCTTCGTTTATATATTAATGTCCTCAATGTACAACTATATGAATGAGTAGATTAGTAAGTAACTAAGTCACAATAATTATCTCTAAGGTTTTCTATATTTTGAATCAATCTTATAGAAGTATCATGCTATGTCGTATATTGGAATGGGTACTGATAAGGAAGACCATAATTCCCATGTTCGGCCACATCAACAGATTGGACCACTTACATTAAAAGAGTCAAGAGGATCAGACACATCAGAACACAGCAAACCATTCAGTAAGCAATCCATAGGATATCAATCATATCTTTGAAAATATCTTATGGATTGCTTGATTGAGATGAGCACAGTCCAACCCATAAGATATTTTCTAAGATATGATTGATATCCTATGGATTGCTTGCTGAATGGTTTGCTGTGTTCTGACTTGTCTGATCCTCTTGACTCTTTTAACGTATGTGGTCCACTCTGATGATGTGGCTGAACATGGGAATTATGGTCTTCCTTATCAGGCACTCTCTTCACAAATGATTTTGTGAGCAGTTGTTTTGAGATATTAATAATGTGGATAAATGATTTTGGGTGATTTGGATTCTGGTTTTACCAACAGCAGATAAAGTGAAGCATCTACGCATTGCTTTGGGTCTCTAATACCACTTGTTGGGGCTTTGATACTACTGGTTGTGTGCGTGTGTGCGGAAGCGTGAATCACCACGATTGCTAATCAGCAAACCACACATGAAAAGAGAAATCACACACAGATATTATGTGGTTCGGTAAACTCGCCTACGTCCACAAAAAGGAAGACTTTCCTCCATTCAGCCCACAAAAAGTTTTCTGAACCCACGGGAGAAAGAGCTCTCACATCTCTTAAGTCTCTCATAGAGTCTAGGATTACAGATTACATCGATATATAATCTCTATTTTCTTGGCCTATAAGAAACCCTTTCTGAGGCCCCAAGAAAGCCCTGATACAGTTACCAAAATACCCATGACCTTGAACCTTATTATTGGCCAACCCAATGAACCAATCCGGTAAACCCGGAATACAAGACATAAACGCAACACTATGAAATAAGGGCACATCTGCATGGATTTTCCTATGTTCATTTTCAGTTCCCACATTTTTCTCCGGAGACTCCTTTTCTATCAAAAACCTTAGAAAAAGAACTACCTAGTTACCTTAATTTGCTAGGATTTGCTGCACCAGATAAAAGAAAATTTTCGTTGGATCGGGCTTTCGTGATTTGATCCTATGAACTTTTGTACACCAAAGGTCACATCTTTGGAATCCCCTTCTTCAGTTTCTGATTCCCTTGTGGAGCCTAAAAGCCCATGAACACTTGCTTGGCCTTTTGGCCGCTTGGATATTTCCAGTTTTCCAATTGGATAATATGTGCTCTGTTAGAAATTTACACACTCAAAGGTCTGGCTTGAAGTTACTCGGATATCAATTCCGACAGTTGGGATGGCCCTTATGAAGGTGCAGTTTTTGAATGAATGTGCCTGCCATAATGATGGTTATATTTTTCATTAGGCAACCATTCATTGGTGATTTCGTGTACGTTCAAGCAAGCCCTTTGGTTGCTATTGAAATGCAAATGAACTAATGATTGTGTGTTTAAATAAGGCTGCAATCTATGCTTCTTGATTTGCTCTTCTTTGATGATAATCTTTTTTTGCCACTGAAAAAAGAGTGTAGATCATATCTGTGAGTTCCTCTTTTTAATAATACTTATAGCTTAGGATGTAAAAAGATATGTCTTGTTTCATTTTATGATACTGTTATGATTACTTCATACTTGCTCTTATTTTCAGTCATATTGATTGTGTTCTACCATGGTTTCACTGTAGATGATGCATTCAGGGCTCTCCCTCCTCAGTTTGGATCCTCCATTGATCCTGGTTCTGTAGAAGGGATGCAGGTATTTAAGCGTTTATTCATTTTTACATTTTATCTTGATTGTCGATTATACAGTTTCCCCCCTTCTAATTGTACGTCCATAGATGCTCTTGTTGTACGGAACTGTTTTTCTCTGGTATCAATGAAACAATTCCATGCTCTCTCTGATTGTAAATACTTAATTGGATTTAAGAAATCAATTATTGGCTGAAACTAAGTCTACTTGGACCCATCTGACCCTTATGAGTTCCAACTCCTCTACTTAAAAGAAATGTGTAGGAATTGGTCTGACTCGGTGAGTTATCCATTTGAGCCAAGTTGAGCCACGCTTTTCGTGACTTATTTGGTGAGTAAAATGGTAGGTGCTGTTACTTTTCAAAAAAATCTACTTATTTTTTATTTTTCAATTTCGTTTGGCTTTCTTTGGGGTTAAGGTAGAGTTTGAAAAATTGAGCTCGGCCATGGTCGAGTTGAGCTCCTCCCTCCCGCCCTCTCTCTCTCTCTCTCTCTCTCAAAGTGCCTTTCACCTTCTTTCCAACTCTCCTCTTCCTCTCCCCATTTTCCACCTTCCCATTAGCACCTTTGAAAATTTTGGGTTACCAGAATGGATACTAGTTCTAATTAACCAATGCAGCGGACATAACCAAATAAACAAGATAGAACTAGCAATCTACCAATCACACACCACAAGAAGGCAGACAATATTTAACGTGGAAAACCTATCCAGGGAGAAAAACCACGAACCAAAAATTAAGAACTCACGAACAGTTACAAGATATACTCATAGCTCATTTATCTCAGTCAGTACCTCGACCTAAGGACTGTAGTTGTTCTTGCACAACTTCCACTGCCACGACTTCCCCACCATGCACCGTTCTCCTTACTTGATCTCCTTGCACCTTGTCAACCAAGATGATCAATCTTCTACAAGAGAGTAAAAGTAATAAAACCTTCTAGAGCAGCCCTTCAGAACAATCTCTCACTGGCTCTAGAGAATCAAAGAATCTCTCCTAGGGTATTCTCACCTCATATCAATGAGAGAACTAATTGATGTGTATCTTAGTGTTGCTCTGTATCTTAGGGTTGAGAGCAACACCCTATATATAGCCCCAAATTCGTGCCTTAGAGATGGAGTACAAGTCGGACTCAAAGTAGGAAACGAAGTCTCAAAAGGAAACAGACTCGTGCAGCAAATAGGAGACTTTCCCATTTTTCCCGCCATCCAATCGATCGGACAATGCATCCTAGGGATCGGACCACCCAAAATAAATCGCTTCAGCACTTTGATAGATCGTATAGAGGGTCCAATTGATCGGTACTTAATGGATTCACTCGGTCTTCTCTTTTTTCTTCTTTTCTTTGCTTCAGCTCTTCCGGCGACACAACCAAAGTCCATTCTAAAATAAATTTGAAAATACAACTCAATGGATCTAGAGTTTTGTCCAACCCATGAATTAGCCAACATAAAAATACTAACAACCTTCCTATTTCCCGTCAGATTCCTCAATCGAAGATGAAAAATCGAAAGATAAGAGAACTGATTGATGCATTTCAATCGTCTCATTCAAAAGATTCACATCCCTATGAAACATTGTCCATCTAGCAGCTCTTCACAACCCATCAATTAGGCCTTTCAAAGGGTTGGGCCCGGGGTTGTCCAAGCCCTACCCACAACATATGAGGGTTGGGCCCGGGGCAGGCAAAGCCCTTGGTAGACCTGCACTATCTAGGCCCGCACTTATGGCTTGAAAAGAACAAAATCAATTTTTTATTTTTTTTCTACACTAATGAACACATGACCTAATGATTGCAGCCAAAGGTTTGAACCATGGCGCCTAGGTAGAGATCGGCAATAGATCCACATATTTATTAATTAACTCATCACCATCAAAGCTTTATCCCATCTATTTGGGTTCTTTTAAAATTAGTTTACTATGTAAAATTATTGATCCCTTCTATCTGAGTTTTTTTAATTAATTTACTAAGTAAAAATTATCGATCCCATCTATCTGGTTTCTGTTTTAATTAATTTACTAAGAGAAATTATTGTGAGACTTATGTGTTCCCTTTATACCTTAGAAAACATTGGTATTTAGTAAACCTTGATTCCTTCTCTTCAAACTTCTGAACAGGCATTGAACAAAAATGGGAGAAGGTACAATTACAAGGAAAAGACCAAACAAAGAAAGCTGAACGCCATTGTCAACAAGCTCAGTCCTCAAAATTTTGACAGGCTTATTCAGCAAGTCAAAGATGTTAACATTGACACTGTAGTCACTCTTACTGGTGTCATCTCACTTATTTTTCAAACCCTGGATGCCACCACCAGTGAAACATATGCAAACTTTTGCATTCATCTTGATGGTGTGTTACCTGTTTTTAGTACTGGTGATGAAACTATTACTTTTAAAAAATTACTTGTGAGCCAGTGCCAGAAGGAGTTTCAGCAGGGTGGAAGAGAGGAAGCTGAAGATAATAGAGTTGAAAAATTGAAGGAAGAGGATATGGAGGAGAAGGTCAAATCACGTAGGCGGTGGATTGGGAATATTCAACTCATTGGAGAATTGTACAAGAAAAGGATGTTCCAGGAGGTAATCATGCACATGTGCATTGTAGAGTTGCTTAAGAAGGAAGATGGCGAAGCTCTATCCATATTGATGCGTATTATTGGGGAGGAAATAGATTCTCTGAGATCAAAGAGGCTTATGGATGCATTTTTTTACAAGATGCAGAAGTTATCAAATGACCAGAAGCTGCCTTCTAGGGTACGGTTTATGTTGAAGGATACAGTTGATCTGAGAAAAAATAAATGGCATCAGAGGAAGTTTGAAAGGGTGGAGACTGAGAAAGTTTACAGAGGTACATCTAAAGAATTATCATCAGTACCTAGAAGAATGTTCCATGCTGGATCTGGTTTCGGTTCTGCAAGGACGGTAAAATATATTGGTTATTGTCCCAATGAGCCTGTTCCATTATCTTCTCCTGTGACTCCTTTAATGGTAATGCACAAAGCTGAGAGAAAGCTTGAAATTGGTATAGCATCTGACAAGGAAGGGGACAAGCAAAGACAACTAGAAGCTATTCTAAACAAGCTGACACCTCTAAACTTTGAGCAACAATTTAAGAAAATCAGGGAAGTTGACATTGACAGTGCAGTCACACTTACTGCTTTAGTCTCACGGATATTTGATAGAGCTGTGATGAATCCAACTTCCTGTGAAATGTATGCAAACTTATGCCACCATCTTGCTGGTGCATTACCTGATTTCAGCGAGGATAATGAGAAGATTACTTTCAAAAGATTGCTTCTCAACAAATGCCAGGAGGAGTTTGAGAGGGGGGAGAGAGAGCAAGCTGAAGCTAACAGAGTTAAGGAGGGAGAGATTAAACAGTCTGTTGAGGAAAGAGAGGAAAAGAGGGTTCAGGCACAAAGGCGAATGCTGGGTAATATTCAATTGATTGGAGAATTGTACATTAAAAAGATGCTGACTGAGAGAATCATGCATGAATGCATCAAGAAGCTGCTGGGTCAATATCAGAATCCTGACGAGAAAGATATCGAAGCCTTGTGCAAATTAATGAGTACAATAGGTGAGATGATAGATCATCCTAAAGCCAAGGAACATATGGATGCATATTTTGATGTGATGCTGAAGTTATCAAATAACCAGAAGCTATCTTGTAGGGTACGGTTCATGTTGAAGGATACAATTGATCTGAGAAACAATAAGTGGCATCAAAGGAGAAAGTTTAACTGGGTGGAGACCAAAGAAGTTTATAGTGATACATCTAAAGAACTATCACCACTAGGTAGTAGAGCGTCTCAATCCCATGCTGGATATGGCATTAATTATGCAAGAAGAGGAAAGCAAACTCGTCATTATCCCCAAGGGCCTGCTTCATTATCTTCTCAACTTTCCCTACCAAAGCACACTTTGTATGATCTGCCACATAGGGGTTCTCAATGCATGACTCGAGGTGTTCGGTTCCAAGATGGACATCCTTCTGAAAGCAGGACATTGCCAGTTTCTTTTCCACGAAGACCCGCCAGAGTACAGTCACCGATGCCAAGTATTCCCTTGGCTGATGTCTCTTCTACTTGGGCTCCTTCAGATTTGCGAAGTATTTCCATGGCAACCATTCGGGAATACTATGGGTATGTCTTATTTCTCATGTTTAATTAGGATTGTCTTTCTATTTTCCATCTTACTTGAGCAAGGCTGCAAGATTAACCTTTGAACAAGCCTTTAGCATTATCAGCATGCAAAATTGAGATCTAGCTTCCATTTTTATCTTACATCTTTATCTTTCTATATATGAATTATAAATGCATGGGGTCATAAGAGCAGAGTTTGAATCTTTGACCTTAAGAATTTTCACTTGCAGCCTCACTGTTATGACAAATAGTATCTCCTTCTTTTCTTTATTGTTTTTTTCCCTATCTTTTCAAGTGCTCTCTTGTCACATCTCGTGCATATGATTCTATCCTCCCAGTGATATCTAAGGGTGCAAAGTTATCTAAGGGTGCATTTGAGATATCTTATGTTGCATACTTTCCATCAGTTGGTCTGTGTTCAAATGCAAAAGACAGAAATATTGTGAGTTGTGCATTAATTTCTGACTAATATGCAACATAAAAAAATACCAGGTTGGGTTGAGGTTTTATTGCAATGGTTGGGGAAAGCAGGAACCTTGCAATATTAGAGTTGCATTGGGCCATGCTGGGCAGTTGGTAAGGCCAGGCTTGGACAGATTCATTAAGCTTGTGGGCTAGGACTGGGCCCAAAGCTCATGCGCATTTAATAAAGGGTTTGGCACTGGGCTTCTGTTTTGGAGCTCATTAATTTTTTTACTTGGCCCAAACCATTTAGAGCTACCGAGTTTTTTAGTCAGATTAGCATAATCTCATAGAGGGTCATTGCTTTGGTGCAATGGTAAAAGTCTTGGGTGCCAGACCCGCGAGCAGCCATGTTGTGCAAAATTGCCAAAGATTAGATTTGTCTCCAGTTTGGACCCTCCCAGCACCCTACTTCGGGGGAACCACACTGGGTGATGACCTTTATTAGCATAATCTCATAGAAATTTTAGTGTCATCTTCATCATCATCATTGTTTTTCTTGCTTGATGATATGGACCTTCTCTTGTATGGTACACTATATAAAGGGTAAAGTCCTGAGGCCATTAAATCACTTCTCTAACAGCCTAAGTTTTTTAGAGGCGGTAAAACATAAGGTTGAAGTAAAAACATATAAAATACCTTCTAATGAAAAATTAGTTTTGTATATTAAATATTCTGCAAGGGAAACACCTAGTCCTTGGATTGAAACTTGTGCCTAAATTTCTATCCCAAGTGTAACTGGCCTAAGGCTGGGTGGACCTTGGCCTGCTGCATCTACACCTGTACGAAGTTGCGATACCTCAACCTATCCTTGATAAGAGCCTCTGTTATAAGATAATAACCTCTGTCATAAATTTACAACATGCTTTGTTTTCTCTCCCCTATATAATATGATAAGCGCAAATTGCAGAAAGTATTATTTGCTTGCTTTTCATATCCTGAAACTTCTCGCTAACGGAACTGAATGTACCTATATTGATTCCTATGTTTTGATGTTCTACCTACGTTGAAAAGGTGTTTTTCCATTTTCAGTGTGAGAGACGATGATGAGGTTCGTTTATGCATCAAGGAGTTAAATGCGCCACGATTCTACCCCAAAATGATTAAGCTCTGGATTGAAGACTCTTTTGACCGAGCAAATGACGTTGACAGGGATCTTTTGGCCAAGCTTCTTGTCAAACTTTCCAATTCTAATGATATAAGTCGAGCACAACTCATGTTTGGGTAAACTACAGAATTTCTTGACATCAAAAGAAGTTTGTCTAACTGAATTTTATCAGATTTATGCTCAAACAGTAATATATATATATATATAGAGAGAGAGAGAGGGAGAGAATATCTCTTGGCCACAAACTGCATGGAGACCCCCCACCTTTATATTATTCTAAAGTTTGATTCCCTTGTAAAAAGGTGAGCCTTACTTGTACAGTTGCTGCTGAATAGGAAAGTTTCCTCAACTGAGCAGATCGTATAACACTTCTACCCTCCAATATTTTCTTACTGACAATGTTACTTTTGTTCGTTTAACAGGTTCAAGTCTGTGCTTTCTATCTTGGAGGATGCTGTCATTGATTCCCCGAATGCTGCAAAATATTTTGGGCGTATCCTTGGTAAAGTCATCATCCTGGAAAGCATCTTTTGTTTAACATTAATTGGAAATTTGATTCTTAAAGGAGGTAGCAAGCCAGGGCGGCTTGTACAAATTGGGATTGCATCGGATATTCTCTTTAGTATTCTTGATACTATAAGAGCAGAGAAAGGGGAGTCTGTTTTAAATGAAATGTGGACAGGCTCAAATCTGAAATTGGAGGACTTCCAACCCCCAGATACCAGCGAATCATTGTCATTTGAAGAATTTATTCAGAAGATGACTCTCTGAGTTGGAGAATGATGATGAGTCTATAGTGCTTCAAAGTGTGAAGTGTTACTCTCCCTGGGGTCTTGTATATAGATTGTGTTTTGCTATGTCTTGTTCATAAGTACACCGACCAATGATCGGTTGAGAAGAATGTTTTGCTATGTCTTATTCCTGCACATTGTTCTTGTGGCTTTTTATTTCTGTTTGTAATACTGTGATGGTGTCTTTGAAAGAGCTTACTTAACGGCCTTCGCCTTGTTCATGTAGGTGGTGGGACATTGTTCCTGCACATTGTTCTTGTGGATATTTATTTCTGTTTGTAATACTGTCATTGTGTCTTTCAAAGGGCTTACTTAACAGCCTTCTTCGCCTTTTTCATGTAGGTGGTAGGAGTGCACTGCCAATTTATTTTTCATCATCATCATCACGTCGACTTTGTTCCTTACATGTATTGTGTGTTCCTTTAAAATTCTATTTAGGTGATACTAGAATGGATTACTAGTTCTTATCTTAACCAAACAATGTAGCAGAAATAAATCAATTAGACAATAAAGAACTAGCTATCTACCAACCACACACCACAAGAAAATAGACACAATATTTAACGTGGAAATCCTATCCAGGGAGAAAAACCACCAACTAGATTCAAGAGTTCACGAATAGTTACAAGATATACTCACAAGCTCTTTTACCTTAGTCTGTACCTCTACCGTTTCATTAAAAATTGGTCCCGCTGAATTTCCTTATAAAATTTTTGCAAAGTAGGTATCTCAGTTATAGATGCAGTAGCATAGGCCAATGAATTGAACTCAGTCCAGAGATTAATAAATCCAGCATAATATTCTTCAATTGTTTTGTTTCCTTGAGAATATTCCGAAAGATCACATCCGAGTTGAAATCTCCTTGCTGAGTTTTCTTGATTATACACCCGTTTTAGGTAATTCCATATTTCTTTAGCAGTCGGGTATGACCGTAGATTAAGGACAAAGTGCAGTTCCACAGAATTTAATATCCAACTAATGATTTTGGCATCATCAGTTTCCCATTTAGCCAATTTTTCAACATCGGTAGGTTTCGCATTGGATCCATCAATATGTCCCCATAGGTTTTTTCCACGAACAAACATTCGGAATTGAAATTCCCAAGAAAAGTAGTTTTTTCCATTGAGTCTTACTGAAAGAAACTCAGTTTTCTCAGCCATTTAATCAAGAATGAAAAACAGAGGGGAAGACCCAAAAAAATGCTACCAAAATCAATCTGAACAACCTATCAGATTTCCAAGTTAAATGGAGTATGTATTTGTGGTACTTGGAGCCTATAAAAGAAAATCCAAAAAATGCCTTGAAATTCCGACACCAATAGTAGACTTTGCTCCAGAAATCCTGACGAGATAATGTCCAGAATGCTTTGATCAGACAACTGCAATCTAAATCAATCACTGGAAGATCGATATATTGATGGCACTACTAGATGACTGAGTTCCTGAATGTATTAATGCAAAACAGCAACTCCTTCGATGAAGAAGACAAGAGTCAGATATCTTAGATGATCAAAGGTGGGTCGACAACCACCAACCTCCAGAAATCCTCTGTCCAATCTGAATGCTCTAAGAGGATCCGACGAAACACGAGATCCCGAAGTCGATCACGAAGGAGTCAGAGGCAAGAATCCTAGACACTGAAAGAAGATCACCGAAAGACAAACAAACCTTCTTGGGCTCTGATACCATATCAAGGTTAACATAAATAGAGAGAATGCAAGAGAATTTTAGGAGTAAATTCCGTGTCTTCTCCTTTGGAGGACCCCTCGCTATATACTTGATCAATGTACAATAATAGAATGTTTACAGGTCATGATTTCCCTGATTGGGGTAATTAAATCAATTACAGACAATGTACAAATCAATCTAAAGTCAACACCCATGGGATAACCAAAGAAGATTTGGGCCCAAAGTATGAGCTCAGGCTCAAGGCTCGTTAATGCTAAGGACTGTAGTTATTCTTGTAAAGAATCAACTGACACGACATCCACCATGCCCCGTTCTCCTTACTTGATCTCCTAGCACCTTGACAATCAATCCATACTTGATCTCCTAGCACCTTGACAATCAATCTTCTACAAGAGAGGTAGAAGCAGCAATGACCTTCTAGAGCAGCCATTTAGAACAATCTCTCAATGGCTCTAGAGAATAAACTCTCTCTAAAACATCTCTGACTCAGATTAATAAAAGTAGTGGTGGTCTATGTGTGGTGACCTCTAGGGTTGAGAGAAACACCCTATATATAGCCCTAAATTCGTGCTTAAGACTTAGTGCACAAGTAGGACTCAAATTGGAAAACACAGTTTCAAATGAAACACTACTGAAATCAGGATTATGAGACTTTCCCAAAATCTGCGCACCAGTTCGCTCGAGCGAACCCATCATCCGCTCGAGCAAATGAGGTTCTGTCTCAGCGAAATATTTATTCTGTCAGGCATCTGGGCTTTTAATCTTGATTTCGCCTCGAGCGAATGGAACGATCACTCGAGCGGACCCCTTTCAGGTTGATCCAGAAATTCAGCACATGTAGATTTTCTTCAGCTTTTTGAGTCCTTCCAATCTTCTAACTTCAGAGACTTCTTCTAAAACTAATTACAACTCAAGAGACCCAAAGTTTTGTCCAACCAATGAATTTAGCCAACACTAAAAATCCTAACATCCTTGCTTGTACATGTTCAAAACAGACCATTGAAGCCCCTTCAAACTTTTTCAAGAACCTTCAACAGGAGCTCTCAATTTCCATGAAGCTGTGAGTGGCAATCTGGAAGTGTTGGGCATGGAATACAGAGATTCCATGGTATATAACATGTTTGTTAAATCCAGTATTGAATTCCTAGGATTTGAAAGCAATGCCTTTCTATGAAAGGTAATATTAGTTAAGGACCCTTGACCAATTGGAAATGAAACACTGCAGAAAACTTCAGCACACAAACATGTCTGATTTTTATTATTTAATCTCTCTGTACATCTGGGGCCTACATTTCAGTGGCCCAGATCACCATAGATGGATGATAGACAGCACAATATCCAGTTCTTTTGGGTTGGATCTATTCAGATATTGGTTAGATAGGTTTATCCCCCAGTTTTAGAAGTGTAAATGGACTGGTTCGGATACTCGGATCCATGACACTCTACTCCCACTTTTGAAAAGCCCATGTGGCACATTAACCATCAATGAGCTGGCCCATCTTAGATGATTGAGCAGTCCCCATCAATCAAGGGGAAGGTAGGGGATCCAAAAACTTGTATGGGCCCTACCTCTGGATAAATTATCGGGCCCATCAAACCGTTGTAAACCCTTAATCCGTGGCTCACAAGTTTGACATTCTTATATTGAGAAAAAAAAAAAAGTAATCATCAATCCAATGATGCACTTCAAATGGATTTGTGCAAACCCATGAGAGCAGGTAGGGGTGTAACGGTTCGGTTAACCGATTATTTTGGAAAAACCGTTAACCGAACCGTAACCGCGGTTTTCTGTATTTGAAAACCGTAACCGTAACCGTGCAGAAAAAAACCGTAGAAAACCGAACCGCGGTTAACCGTATAAGACGGTTCGGTTACGGTTAATAACCGTGGAAAAATTTGAATATTAATTTCTCAATTTGCATCTTCTTTTTTGGTTTAATATACAATAACTTCTTAAGTCCAGTCAATTTTGTGAAAATTTTTACTTATGTATTGCAAAAATTTTCATTCAGCCCCCCTTTTTTTTACTTTATTTTATAATGGTATGGTTAACCGTGTGCGGTTAACCAAATCGCATTTTACGGTTCGGTTCGGTTAACCGCATTGAATTTTTATGGGAAACCGTAACCAAACCGAACCATGCGGTTTTTGAATTTCATTAACCGTAACTGTAACCGAACCGTGGAATACGGTTATTAACCGCAGTTTGGTTCGGTTCGGTTCGGTTAGACGGTTTCTCGGTTTTTTTTTACACCCCTAAGAGCAGGTGACATTTGAATTGGAAGTCACTAGGTAGTGTATACCGTAATATCCAATCTCCTTCTCCTATACATCATTTATCGTCGACTTTATATGAAAAAGTGATATTTCCAGTATAACTCCTTTTAAATCTGACATTTGTCCCCAAACAACTAAAGTTTAAATATTTTTCACCGAATCGTTAGTATAAAAATGATGCGATATCGCACGGGGCGAAAAGTTCCTTAAAAAGTACGTAAATTTGAACAATTCATGGACGAAATGTCAGGTGTAACAACAGCTGTGTGGACAACATCCCATAAAACATTGAAAGGGATGGTTTAATTTTGGGGCAATATACTTTATGGGCCCAAGTGTGGGTCCAGCGTAAGAAAAAGGTCCGTGAGAAATACCAAACGTCGGTGAAAAAATATCCACGTGACCATTAAAATCCTTCTACGCAAGCTGCAACGTGGCATCTTCTTACACCAAAACTCAAAGAATGGAGGTATTTGGTAGTCCGCGGGACAGGGACAAAATATATAGACCATTTGGAAATGGAGCCAAAATCAACTATAATCCCAAAATCCATTGAAGGTTAAGTTCATAGGCTGAAACTTAGCAAAAACCCATCCCAAGCTAAAGTACATGGGTTGGGCCCCATCCAGCTCTTTCCATGGGCATCCTTGTGTGCCAGTTTATTTGCATTAAATTACATTAAAATTGAATACGTAGATATTCAGCAGTCAAATGAGCTCATTCGATAGACTAATAGAGAGGTTAAAGTATGAAAGATATAAGATGGCAATCAATGATATAAGGTGACAATTTAGATTTGACCTTCACTTTCTTACCTTTATAAGTGACTAGGATGATGATTGAGTATTCATTTTTCATCTTCCTTTTATTAAATATGAGAAGTTAGTTGATATATATTTTTATATATTCACCTTCTATCCTCATTTTTAACCACTTATAAAAGTAATTTTCCGAGATTTTATGCAAACAAATAAGCCCTGTAAATCCAAACCTTTAAACTCATTAATCGGATTTACATCTTAAATCCAAATTGATCACAATCAAGGTCCCTCTTTTTCTCTAATTTTGGCTATTGGCTACAGAATTAGACTTCCAACATAAGGGAGAAGGATGAACTCAGATTCGCATCATAAAATCGAGGTGCTTCTACTGGCAATCCCTGAGTGGTTCAGTTAGATTCCTCTTATCATTTGTGCTAATGAGCTTTCAAATCAATTGAAATTTGTGCAATCGACAAATTAATTTACATTGCAATACTCTCAATATGTCATTTGGAATATAACCGAACAACTCAACAAACTAATTTACAATGCAATAATCTCAATATGTTCATGAACGCTTGTACAACCAATTCCTATGAAAAAAAAAGTGAAATGATAGAAAATGCTTTTCCGCGTTATAATAAAATCCATATTCGATGCCGGCTATATAATTGAGTTAAATTTTTTACTATTTCACGAAAAAGGAAAAGTTTTTTATTTAACAATTTTTTTTTTTTTTTATTATCAATGTATACCCAATATGACAAATACTACCTACAACTTGGTGTGATGCCAATGTGCACCTGTCCCTTTCCCATCGCAACAAAACCAACTCCCCCAAAGCCAAGGTCGGTCATGACTCTAAGCCCGCACAAGCCCCCTTGGTCATTAATGACTCTAAGCCCCCCTAAGCGCCCCCTTTAAGCCCCCCTTGTAAAACGCACAGCCCACACGCGCCTCCACCCAAAAGCCCCACAAAGAGCGGGACTGACGCTCTCTCTCTTCATTTCCTCTCATCTAACAAGACACTGTCTTTCTTTCTTTTCTATCTGATTCTGATTCGCGAAAAGGAGAAGAAGAAGATCAGCAAGAACTGTCTTTTGATTTCGACTCTCTCTCTCGCTCTTTTTCTCAATCTATCTCTCTTTCCATCGTCATGATTCGCGCCGCACTGTTGTTGTACACATATTGAAAACCCTAATTTGTCAAATCTATCCGTCTCTCGCGCCTTCAGGTAAAGATGATCGAAACCCTTGAATCTCGAATCTCGAATGTCTCTCGATTTGCTGGAAGTTAGTTTCTTTTGATCGATAATGTCGATTTCTAGGGTTTATATATTCATCTGTTTTGATTGATGGATGGATCTGTTGTTTATGTTTTTGTGGGTTAGGAAAGGGAGGAAAGAAGAGGAACGAGGAGGTTTGGATTTATCATTTATGTCCCTCAATCAATCTAAGGTTGAGAAGAGCGAGGCGCAGGTGAGGAGACCTGGTCGACACGGGAACTCTTCGCAGCAGAGGAACTTCGTAGGCGGCGGAGGGAAGGGCGGCGGCGGAGGGGTGGCTGCGCCTCCACTGTCGTCGCCGGGGTCGTCTTCTCCCGTGCCTTCATTGCCCACCAACAGAAGGTGAGGATTGTTTTTTCTTGTGTTGATGGATTGTGAATGGGTTGGGTGGTGTGGGATATGTGATTTTGTGGATCGAGGAATTGGGGTTTTGATGTTGTTGGGTTTTTTTTGTTCTTCTTCTTATTAGCTTTAAGAAATCTAGTAATGGACAAGGAGGGCAGCCTAGGATGGGCGGGGCGAGTTTGAATTCTGAATCAAATGTTGCTGTTTCCAATGCGCGGATTACGCAGAATGGTGCGCATGCTCAATCCCAATTGCATGGTATATATAAATTTCCAATCTTTCTTTTTCTCCAAACAGTGGTTATTTTTCTTATTATGATTTTGTGGTTTTGGTTTGGTTGGAATCTGGATTCCATTACAGTTATGGAATACAAATCAGTGAATGGATACTTTTTTTGTAGTTTATTTTTGTGGGTTTTCTTGGGCTGATTCTCATGTTTGGGTTTTTTTTTTTTTTTTTTTTTTTTCTAAATGTGCTTCAGACGCACCAGCATCTGGCGCTGCAAAGCGGATTGATTCATCTGTTTCAAAAAGCTCCCGAACCCTTCCAAAGGCTCCGTCTTCTCAACCTGGTCCTGGTTCTGGGCCGCCTTCAGAATCTGCAACTCCTGTGACACCATCTAAAGGTTGAAATCCCTTCTTCCTCCTCCTCCTCTTCTATATAATGATTAGTTTCATTTGTTCGATGATCAAGAAGTTGATTCCATGTACAAATTGGAAATGAAAATTTAAAACTAGCTAGAATCTTTCCTAGAGTCCCAACTCCCAACACTAAGCAATTAATGCTTTTAGACATTACGTCCATCCCTTAGTCTGTGCCAATCTCTGCCCAAAAATGCGTTCTTTTTCTTTTTCAAATTGCTAGCCTTTTGCTAAAGTGACTATTTTACCATGCATTGGTTCTCTTTTGGTTTACCAGTTTAGTAAGCAGTGCACTGCTGTAGTTAATTATGTTATTTGATTTTATTAAACTGATGATTTGGTTATCCATCAGTTATCTTCTTATTAACAATTACAACCATCTGTATTCAGCTGGTGTAGTACTGTAATTCATTATGATATTTGATTTAACAGCACTATAATCATTGTACAATGGGGGCAGTGTTTGATGTTATACTGATTGCGTTGTACATTTGTACTATTCTATATTGTCACAGGAGATGTCTCGAAGGCATTCCCTCTTCAGTTTGGATCCATAAGTCCTGGGTTTATGAATGGAATGCAGGTACTTTGTATACATTTCGACTGTAGATGATACAATTTTTTTTCTGCACACTGTTGTTGTTTTCATTTCATTTTTTTTTATTTTTTTTTGGATGGAGCTAACTTTCTTTTGTTGCTTTAATTCTATTAAATAAAACAATTGCATCTGCTGTATGTGATTGCAGATACCTGCTCGGACTAGCTCCGCTCCTCCAAATTTGGACGAGCAGAAACGTGACCAGGTCCGTGGCTTTTATCTTATTGCTATTATTTTCCTTTATGTCTTCATCATCTATGCTGCCTGGACAATTAGAATGCATGACTCTCTTATTGCTAATCAATGTTCTCTTTAATGTTATCTGATTTGCATTTAATATGCTGATATTTATCTCTTTGTTCTCTGTGAATATTTTTGCATCCTCACTTGAAGTGTCTGGTGTTCGGCCCCTCTTGTAGTCTGTTTAACTGGCAATAGATTTATTCTTGAATTCAATATGAAACTTTATTTATTGTATTTTGTGCAGGCACGTAATAATTCTTCTAAAGCTATGCCCACATTGCCAATTCCTTCCGCTCATAGGGCACAGCAATTAAAGAAGAATGTCAGCAGCACAAACCAGCCTAACATTGTAGAGTCTCATCCACCTTCACAGGCAAATAGGGATGCACAAGTCCAAATTCTAGCTGGTTCTGTTGCCACCACAACCCAAAAGTCGACTGCTATTCCTATTACTGCAATCTCTATGCCCATGCCATATCAGCAACCATCAATTCCGTTGCAATTTGGTGCCCCTGGTGCACAAATGCAGTCGCAGGGTGTCACTACCAGTTCATTGCAGATGCCAATGCCATTACCTGTGGGAAACACTACTCAAGTTCAGCAGCAAGTTTTTGTATCAGGCTTACAACCACATCCTTTGCAGCCTCCGGGGATGTTGCATCAGGGACAGAGTCTTGGATTTGCACCTCAAATCGGCCATCAGATGGGCAACCTTGGAATGGGTATGGCCCCACCATTTGCCCCACAGCAGCCTGGAAAATTTGGTGGTACTCGTAAAACTGTCAAAATTACTCATCCAGACACTCATGAGGAGCTGAAGCTTGATAAAAGGGCTGATTCATATTCAGATGTTGGTTCCTCAGGGCCAAGGGGCCATCCTAATGTGCCCCCTCAGTCCCAACCCATTCAATCATTTTCACCTGCTCATTCGATGAACTATTACCCAACTATTCCATCCAATTCTTACAATCCATCTATATACTTTTCGAATCCAACATCAGTTCCTCTAACAAGCACCCAGATGACTCCTGGGTCATCAGCAACAAGATACAATTACCCAGTTGGCCAGGGAGGGCCACCCATGTCTTTTATGTTCCCTTCCGTTAGTAAGGCTGGACCTCCTGTGCATGGAGTTACGGAGTCCTCAAATTTAGAACATGGCCGTGATGGTTATATGGTATCAGCTTCTGCCCCATCTGCTTCAGTTAGGGTGACAGTGAAGCCTGCTGTTAAGCCACTTGCAGAAAAGGTTGTGACCCCAGTGATAGTGAGCTCACCTGTTATCAAGGGTGAATCACCTAAGTTAATGAGGCAACCTGGTGAAGCCAGTGCATCTAATCAGCAAATAGATAATGATGTTTGTTCTAAGCAGCCAAAATCTATATCTGAAATATCAGATTCCATGCCCTTGCCTGTCTCAATTAAACATTCTACTCATGCATCTGCTCCTGTTTCTTTGCATGGATTGCCTTCTAGCACTTCATCTGTTCCTACCACCCCTGCTGAAGTATCTGCTACTGTCGCGACCAAAGCAGATGTCCAAAGACGAGAGCCTTTTAAAAGATCTGACTCATTGAAGGATCAGCAGAGGAAGCCTGGCAAAAAAGAACCGCAGCTCTCTGAGCAACAGCATCAGGTATCTCGATCAGCGTGTTAATGCAGAATCTGTCCCATGCCACTTATTATTGAGGCTTTATGTGTGAGAGGCTGGCCTGAAAGATCAATGGGCTTTGCCTGTAATAGGCCAAGCTTGGGCTGCATGTCAGGGTCGTTGGACTCGGTCTAAACATGTGATAAGGTCTGATGTTAAATGATCTGGACGTGCATCTGTTTTCACAGATCCCCTATTGTGAAGCCCAGCCTTACTCTAGGCCTGATTATGAATATTATGGGCTGGTTCAGAGCTTAAATTACAGGCCTCTGGGCTGTGTCCAACCTGATTTATGACCCTAAAATATCCGGAGGCCGATTCATTTTATCGGATTTGTGATGTCTGGTTATATCTCATGATTTTTTAATTCTTTTTTATTTTTTATTTTGGGTATGAAATTACTCTGTTGCAGGTAAATTTTGCTGATTCTGCAAATCGATCGAACTCACCTTTCGTAAAGTTATCTGGGGATGTTAGTCCCTCAGATTTAAATGTTGAGCAGGCATCCAAAAATCCTGATAATTTGCAGCCTCCTTCAGAGAGGGTTGCAGAACCCACAACTTCATCGAGCACACCTCGTAATTTAGAATGTAATGTTTCTTTTTCATCGGATACTGGAAAGGGCAATGCATTAGCTTCATTAGAAAGCTCTGGAATGAGTCTGGAAGCGTCTGAGGAACTATGTCAAGAGGCTCATGCAGCCTGTTGTGATGCATCTGCAACTCTGGCTGATGGTGTTCTGGATGGGGAGGGTTGGACCAGTGAGCCATCTAACCCTTCTGGCCTCGAAGTTGGTGAGACTGCATCTGAAAAGTCAGATACTTTGCTTCGTAAAGAGAAAGAGGGTCATGTTTCACTGGGTGTTAGGCTGAAACAAGAAACTACAGTCACGGAGAACAGGGTTACTGCAATAGCTGATGGCTCTGTACATGATGGTGATAATTCTGAAGTGCATGCTGAATCTACTATCGTTTCGGAATCTGCCAGTGATAAGCAAACTGAGGTTGTTTTGCAACATGTAGCAATACCAGAATATGCGGAGGAAATGAATGTTTTTGGTGAGTCTAAGAGCTGTGATTCTGAAGTTGGCAGACCTGTGGACAACTTAGTTATGTCTTCTTCTACAGGAGCATCTTCAGTCTCCATTGATGGCACAACTGCTCCTCCATGTCACATGTCTTTGGCTGATGCTCTTGAAGAGAAAACTTCATCTATAGCTTCCTCCAAAACTGATGGTGAAGAAGTTTCCTTGACAGGATCTGGTATATTAAGTCGAGAGACTACCACTGCCACACCTTCTGCTTTATCTGAAATGACCCGGAAACATGAAGGGAGAGGGGTAGAAAGTACCAGTGGAGGCCAAACATCTACTTCATCCTTGGTGTCCAAGGATAAGATCCCTAGGGAACAGAGTAGACCAAAGACTACTCCTACTGGAAAGAAAAAAAGTTGGAAAGAACTTCTTTCGAAAGCAGATGCTGCTGGGATAACTTCTGACCTGTATTTGGCATACAAGGTTCCAGAGGAAAAGCACGAAACTTCTATTACTTCAGAAAGTACGGATAGTGCTGCTGCTGCTGATGAGAAAGGTGCATGTGTAGAGAGGGACACTGTAACGGCCGAGGATGGACAGAACAAATCTGAACTGGATGATTGGGAAGATGCAGCAGAGATCCCCACTCCAAAACTTAAAAAATCAGAAAATGGGGAACTGGTTCATGGTGCCACAAAGCCTGATGATGAATATGAAGGTGGGGTTACAGGTCAAAGGAAGTACACTAGAGATTTCCTCCTGACCTTTTCAGATCAATTCATTGACCTTCCTTCAGGTTTTGAGATAGGACCTGACATGGTGGATGCCTTAATGAGTGGTCATGTGGCTGCTTCTCATCTTGTTGACCGTGATTCATATTCAAGTTCTGGAAGGATTATAGATAGGGCAATTGGGGGATCTCGTAATGACCGTCGTGGTAGCGGTATTGTTGATGATGACAAATGGGGCAAAGCACCTAGTTCCTTTGGTTCGGGACGAGATCCTCATATGGATGGTACTCATGGAGGCATGGCTGTAAACTTTAGGCCTGGTCAAGCAGGAAATCATGGGGTATTAAGGTATCCACGTGGGCAGTCTTCTGGTCAGTATGTTGGTGGGATCCTCTCAGGGCCTATGCAGGCACTTGCATCTCCAGGAGGGATGGCACGGAATAGCCCTGATGTGGACAGGTGGCAGCGTGCTAAGGGCTTGATTCCTGCTCCTCTGACTCCTCTACAGGCCATGCACAAAGCTGAGAGAAAGTATGAAATTGGTAAAGTTTCTGACAGGGAAGAGACCAAACAAAGACAACTAAAAGCTATTCTCAACAAGCTGACACCTCAAAACTTTGAAAAACTTTTTCAGCAAGTCAAAGAAGTTAACATTGACAGTGCACCCACACTTATTGGTGTAATCTCACAGATTTTTGATAAGGCCCTGATGGAGCCTACCTTTTGTGAAATGTATGCAGATTTCTGCCACCATCTTGCTGGTGCATTACCTGATTTCAGTGAGGATAATGAGAAGATTACTTTCAAAAGATTGCTTCTAAACAAATGCCAGGAGGAGTTTGAGAGGGGGGAGAGAGAGCAAGCTGAAGCTAACAGAGTTGAGGAGGGAGAGATTAAACTGTCTGCTGAGGAAAGAGAGGAAAAGAGGGTTAAGGCACGAAGGCGAATGCTGGGGAATATTCGATTGATTGGAGAATTGTACAATAAAAAGATGCTGACTGAGAGAATCATGCATGAATGCATCAAGAAGCTGCTGGGTCAATATCAGAATCCTGACGAGGAAGATATCGAAGCTTTGTGCAAATTAATGAGTACAATAGGTGAGATGATAGATCATCCTAAAGCCAAGGAACATATGGATGCATATTTTGATGTGATGCTGAAGTTATCAAACAACCAGAAGCTATCTTCTCGTGTACGTTTCATGTTGAAAGATGCAATCGATCTGAGAAAGAATAAATGGCAACAAAGGAGGAAAATTGAGGGGCCTAAAAAGATTGAGGAAGTTCACAGGGATGCAGCTCAAGAACGACAACTACAAACAAGTAGGCTGTCTCGTAGTGGGTCTGGCATCAGTTCTGTAAGAAGGGGAACACCTATTGATTATGGTCCTCGAGGTTCAACTACACTATCTTCTTCAAATGCCCTGCAAATGAGTGTTCCTCGCAGTTTGCCGCCTCAGTTACGTGGATATGGGATTCAAGATGTTCGGTTAGAGGACAGACACTCTCATGAAAGCAAGATGGTATCAATTCCCCTGCCACAAAGGCCTATTGATGATGACTCTATCACTCTTGGTCCCCAAGGTGGACTTGCAAGAGGAATGTCCATCAGGGGGCAACCTTTAATGGCAAGTGTGCCCTTGGATGTTTCTACAACTGGGGACCCCCGAAGAATGGCTTCAGGTCCAAACGGCTGCAGTCCTGCATCAGATTGGGCACATTATAACTCTCGAGAGGAACCCATGCAGAGATACATGCCAGAGAGGTTTATGGCAACACCTGGTTATGAGCAATCAAATTCCCTAGAGCGCAATAGATCCTTTGGGAGTAGGGATTTTAGGAATGTGGACCGTTCTTTTGATAGATCAATGGCAGCACTGCCTGCCACAGGCCGTGTTCAAGGATCTACATCTGGGGCTCAAAATGTTCCTTTTGAATCTAAACTATCTGAAGATCACTTGCGGAATATGTCCATATCAACCATCCGGGAATACTATAGGTAACATCTTATCTTCTTGTTCTATTTTCCATTTTACTTTCAAGGCTAACTTTTTCAAAGAGCTCTTTAGTATTACCAGCATTCAAGATTTTGAATATCCAGTGCTCCTTTTCTTTTTATTTTGTCATTTTCTGCATATGAATCTGTCATCATCTCTTATTTGTGAATCTGCTTTCTAGTCATGCTCTGCCAAGCTGCTGAAATAATCAATTATTGATTCTTTTTTTTATCTTTTGCTTCATAGAACCATTTGTCATTGGATAAAAGTTATGGTTCTAAATTCCATAATTAGGGACTGAAGTTGCACAATTTTTACAGTATCATGAATTTCAATATTTGGTTTGAGATGTATGGTTGTAATTACTTGTAATGTTAGTTAAATTTATTTTTTATCTATAGGCACAACCATTGTGAAGTCTAGATGGGTTGTTTTTCCTCTTCAAAGGCAGCCCATTACTCATCAATAGCAATAAAAAAAGAATAAAGAAAAAAGAAAGGCCAGTACTTTATACTAACAAGCTGAATATAGCATGAGCATGACTGCCTTTTTTTTTTCTTTTTTCTTTTTTAATGGTTCAGAGGAGTTGTGAACCCACAACCTCGTTGTTTTGTAGAATGATTGCTTTTCCAAAAAGGAAAAACAAGAAAGACAGAGAAAGAAAAAGAAAATAAAAGAAATGAAAAGGAAAGAACATGATTAACAAAGGAGAATGCAATGCAGGCTGGCCCACATCAGCTTAGCCCAATAATCATGGTCCAAGCCCAAGCACAGGCCCTGTGGCTTGTCTAACAGGCAGAATCCAACTGTGTGCATAAAGTCAATGGAACCAATAAAGCAGTAAATCATATGTGCTTGGATATTCCTATTAGAATACTCATCTTTTTTTGAGTATTTTCCTCTAGTTTAGTTTTCCTATTTACGTAGTGTGTGTTTTTATTTAAAGAAGATCTACGTAAATCTACGTACTATTAGAAAACTATCTTCTTTACAATTCTCAAGAGGCCTATTTGAAGACCTCCCATGTATTGATAAAAAAACATGGCAACTATATTTCAGAATTCCTCCTGTTTGTTTAGGAATTGTGTTGGCTTGGAGCTGCCTATGTTTGGGCAGATCCTTCCATCAATCCGGTGCATCAGAATGTGAAGAATATCACTAGTGAATACAATTGGTTGAAAGTTGAAACTGGAATAGTTTTCCACGAATGGTTTAAATAGTATTTGTGTGGATGGTAGAGGTTGTTTCTAATAAGTACCCAAAAAAAGTGCTTGGAGACTTGTGAACAGAAGGGAATCTGATGTGAAAATGCAATCGTTAAAACTTAAAAGGCTATTGGTAGAATGGAAAAATATTTTCAGGGAGCGGAAGGAAGCTGGAAAATTTTTATGCCAAATTGAGTAGTACTTGATTCAAGCTTAATTTGTATAGCAGCCAGAGAGGGAATCCAGGTTTGACAGGTTTAGGTGGTTTATTTGCAGCTTGAATGCTGAAGTTGTATTTGCCTCTTCCAGAACCAACTGCTTTAGGTGGTTTAAATGATACTGAAATTTTAGTTGTGTGTGGGCACTTGGTTTGCTATGCTGCGTGATATGGTCCCTTTAATTTAAGTGGAGGTGAGCGAAGTGCTTCATTTGGTGTGTTGAAGTTTGAAGTTTATTCTTGGATAAATGTGGATGCCAATGCCATAGATAATTCATGATTTCCGTAGGAAATTCCAGGTATCATGTCACTTTTTTGGGGGAAGCTAATGAAGAGCCTGAGCAATTGGCGAATATGGGTGTTATGACATCTGTTATACTTGATTCCATGGTCCCTTGTTGCTCTGATCTTTTGTTTTTTTTTTTTTTTTTTGTTTTTTTTTGCTGTGATTTAATCCAGATCAAGATCTTCCTTGGGCTGTGTTTGATTTTTATTTAAAATCTTATTATCATTTGAGAAGACAAAAGGAGTTTAGTTTTTTGAAGAATCTCAACTTGTCACAAGAATCCAACATTGGAATACGTGTTAGTGATTTGGTAGATTGCGCATTTCAAAAAATCCATGTAGACAAATCTAACTTGATGTGTGTTCTATGAAGCTGGAACTTGAACTCTTAAGTTTCGACTCCTTGCTTAGCTCCTTGGTGATGAAGATGCTTCAATTGTGATCAACCAAGTGAGGAAGGAGGTATAGGTCTTGGGTGACTAGGATATACCTATGGGGTTAATCCAATCCCTAGAAATGGATCCTTTCATAAGAAACACTTTGATGAGCTTTGAATGCCTAATGATATACTTATGAGGATCTTTTTTTTTTGGTAACGCAGGTTTCCTAGTCCTTTGGGCAAGAATAATCTCTACGGGCCCTTGAGAGAAAGCCGGGTAAAATTCCCCTGTGGCCCCAGTATAGTAGTGTAATTTTGAACCCAATACTTATGAGGATCTTAAAGTGTGTGGAATAAGGTCTTGAAGGTCTAAGGAGATTCTACCCGTGGGAAGCAATTAAAACTCAAAACGCTAGATCCTAATTCCACTAATCACTCTCTTTTGATGTTTGAATGCTCTTTGACCTAACTCTCAACTTGAAGAGTGAGTGGAAGAGGATTTTGATGTCTCTAGGGGGTTGGTTCATGGTTTAAGAGGGGCTCTCAAAAGCACATTACATACAGCCTTTGAAATGAACCAGTATATATAGAATTGCTCTCAATGGCTATTCTACGGTTAGCTGTAAACTGGCTACGGCAAGCAGTAAACTTCCAATGCCTAGTCTGACCAGCAGTCAATCAAATTCATTTGTACAACGGTTAGCCAGTCGGTTAGCTGTGGATGACTACGGTTAGTCGTAGGTAACCGCAGTTCAAAAATGATGAAAAACAGCATCTTGGAAAAGTGACCGTAGAGCATGTACGGTTGCCTTTTGAGGACCTTACAGCTAGCCTGACAGTTATCTGTGATAGGCATATGGTCAGCCGTAGGTAACCATAGTACAAAAATGCTGAAAAAACAACATTTTGGAAAAAGTAGACAGAGAGAATCTACGGTGAGCCTTTGGGACCTTATGGTTAGTCGTACCTCTGTTATGGCTAGTCGTGAGACCTGCAACCGAACAACTGAATTGCTCAGTTTAGCCAATTGAACCCGATTATTTTTACTACTTGGGCTGAGGGCTCTAAGGAAGGGCCTTTTCTTGGTATGCCTAAGGTCCATTTTACCTGAATAGGTTGCCACAAGTTGGAGATTTAACTTGATGGAGCGCATGTCATTCCAAGACTTGATTTTCTGGACTTGATCTTGATCTTCCTTGTTGGAGCTTCTAGAGGCAAGGTCTTAGACTAAGACACGGAATTGACAACCTGGGGAAGTGCAGATTTGACGATGACGCTAACAGACCGATAACGCGATTTTCATCCATGTAGGAAAATGTGCTCCTACGAGCAGATTGCATGTGCAATCCAACTCTATGGGGCCCACTTGGGCTCACCTTTAATCAGTACAATCCCTTTGATAGTCTTGTCATCCTATGATATGGCATCAGACTTGAGTTTACACTCATTGAACCTTCGCCATCTTTGGATTAAATCTGAAAAATAAATTACAGTTAAGACGTAATTAAATTTAAAGGTTGTTAAATCAAGGGCTAGGATATTCTGGTGGGGCTAATTTTTTGGCTCTCCCCCATGTCCATTAGGAGACCTTTCCATCTATGCTCCTTTTGATAGGCATGCATCCAAGGATCAAAATAGCGGTTGCGCGAGCGTAGCGGCAATAACCAAAATGCGATAGTGGGCGATATGTAGCGGTGTGAAAATTTTTAAGCGGTCAAAAAAATCTGAATCTTGTATAACAACCAATCTTGTGCTTTTTTAGTGATATGAAACCATATAAGGGTAGAGACAACTTTAGGAAAGGTTATTGACGAAAAGAAATAGGAAAATCAATGTTTAAAACTAAAACTGCTTTGCTCTACTAGGTTTTAGATGGTAACGCCGCTATTTTTAAAAAAGCGTAGCAGCCTCAACTGCTACTGCCGCTATTTTGAACCATGCATGCATCTAAGTGGGCCCAATGAGTCGGATTGCATAAAGCAATATATAGTCTGTGCATAGGAGAACGTTCTCGAGCACATGTAGCCAAGAAATTCAGCTGCAAAGCTAATCCCATGGTCCATAATAAATTTAGTGGAGTGTTTTTAAATTGCTGGAGTCATTACCACTCGGTTTTAGATCCAACAACACCTAAATCAGTCTCTAATTCTTCCATGTTTCCAAATCCCTAGAAAAGGAAGCGGCATCGCTTCCCATTTGGGGGCTTGTAAATAGCACACATGAGTATTCTATTTAATTCTAGAAATTTCTTATGGTACTTGCAATTAGTTTTTCCTTTGTTCAGACAAAAAAAGAGATTAGTTCCATAACCTTGTAAAATATATCTTTTTCTTGCATTCTGTTTGCCATTCATCACTAGTGAAACTGGTTATACTTCCATATCAGTGCTCAGATCTCTGTTTTTCTGTTCTAATTTACATTTGTAATACTGTTTTTGTTTTCAGTGCGAGAAACGAGGAGGAGGTTCGATTGTGCATCAAAGATTTGCACGCCCCAAGTTTCTACCCAGACATGATTATGCTTTGGGTGGCAGATTCTTTTGACCGGAAAAATGAAATCGACAGGGAACTTTTGGCCAATCTTCTTGTTAACCTCTGCAAATCTCGAGATGGCTTGCTGAGTCAAGTACAGCTCATCAAAGGGTAAAATACAAACTTTTATTCTGCATCTTTTTTTTTTTTCCCTTTCTTTTAAGTTATGATAAATATAAATTATCTACAGTGGTTTTGTTTTTTTTTTTTTTTTTTTTGGGTTTTTGCTGGAAGAGGAAATGAACAATTTTCAATCATCTTACAATCCAACCACTGCCTGTACATCTGAGATCCATTTTTGTAGTTATATTTGAAAACTTGACATGTTACTATCTGCTGTTGATGAATATTGTCCTTGAGGTCTATCTCATCAAATGGCCGTAGTGACCAATTTGGCCAAGTAAAATGATATTCTTGCCCTGTTGTCTATTTGCAAGCTTTCAGTTGGATAAGTAAGTTAATCAACAGGGGAGTGATGTAAGTAATTAGAATATGGTCTCTTTCATGATGGGGATCACTTTGCAAACAGTGTAGATCATTTAAAAAACCGTATACTGGTGGTACATAAAAACGATCATGTGATATGTTTTATGCTTCAAAGGTATACTGGTTGAACAAAAAAAAAAAAAAAAAAAACACGATCATATGATATGTTTTGTGCTCGAGTCTATTATTACCTGAACTTGTTCTCACTTGCATGATTGTTTTCCAGTTTTGAAACCGTGCTTGCTACATTGGAGGACACTGTTACTGATTCTCCGAAGGCTGCAGAATACCTTGGCCGCATCCTTGGTAAAGTTATCTCAGAAAATGCTGTTCCTCTGAGGGAGATTGGAAGAATAATAAAGGACGGCGGTGAAGAACGAGGGCGCCTTAAAGAGACAGGGCTTGCATCAGATGTTCTTGTCAGCATTTTTGAATTCCTTAAAGGAAATAGAGGGGATACCATATTAAGTGAGATGTGGAAGAGCTCCAATTTACGGTTGGAGGATTTTCGGCACCCAGATCCCATCAAATCAAGGAGGTTAGATGCATTTATGTAAAAGGTGATGCTATGTATCATCGGGTAAGAGATTCACGTCTAGATCTAGGGTACCTGATGTGCAGAGATGTTCTCTTGTTCAACTGTCTTACATATTGATTTATCTTTTGCCACCATCATTATCTTATTTTTCTATAGTACACTGCTGAAAGATCAGTTGAGAAGAGAGGTTCTCAGGCAGAAGTATTTTTTCACCATGTGGTTGGGTATTTATTTCTGTTACCATTCGTCTTGTTGCTTATGCACTGTGTGTGTGTGTGTCTAACACCCACAAACATAAAACTTACCTCGGAATAATAATTGTTGTTGCTGTTTCGCGGGTTAAATTTCTCACTGTTTAGTGTAACATTTAGAGCATTCATCTTGGATAAACCTGTCAGCTTGTTGGGTCAAAAGGACCAGGAAAAGCCCTGGTGATCTGGACATGAAGATCATTAAAAATATGATGCAACAGGTTCTTGGTAGCAAATATCGTTTGTGGGTATGTCCTACTTACATTTGGCAAAATAAGTAATTTGCAATCTTGGGACCTGTTAAATTTCTCTAGTCAAGTGCATGTCTGATTTTTGTCTCAACAGGAGAAAGAAATCATCTCGATGCCAGCCAGAGCCAGTGGCCTTTGCTCTTGATTTTTGGGAATCCATCTTAGACAGTTTACCTTTACCTTTTTTTAATGAAGGGATCCTCAGAAATTATAATGTCTAAAGTGTTCCCTCTAAAAGATTCTGGATATAGGGTTCAAATCACGAGTGGTGGGTGATATATGGTGTTAGTGGGTCCGTATATTGTAAGACAACGGTACTAGTAATCGAATTTGAACATAGTTGTAAATTCCTAACGAAGAACATCCTCTTGTTGCATAGATCAAGGAATCCAGTAATACAGATTTGTGCCATTCAGAGATGATTAATTTGCATTAAAGCTAACAATTGGTATTAGAGCACGGTTTTTTTTTTTTTTTTTTTTGGGGCGGGGACCCGAGAGAGCCCACATACGTGGGAACAGTGGCATACTAATAAGAGATTGATTTCTGGACAGCTGGGTGTGATGCAGGGTTGCCAGCGGAGAATACCTTAGTGCTCAACCCCTTGTATTAGGGTGCATGGTTAATGGGAATAGATTTGAATGATTGAATCAGGAAGATCAATTCAATTTTGTTATTTGTCATCATAGAATGGTTCATACTTAATTCACAACAGTTAAGGCGTGCGTTAGAGAAGTAGTAGTAGGACTAATTGATGGACTTGGTTTGAATCAGTCTCTCAGACCCTTGAATCTCCTTGTGAATTGTGATCAAGGTCTCTCGAGTCTCCAAGGTAGGTAGAGACTAGACAGTGTGGAAAGTACCCTAATTATCCCTTTCCTGTGGACCTTGGCGTACAATACAACTGCTGTAACTTGTCTTAAAAGGGGCTATTGTCTTATATTCCGGTTTAGCTGGGTTGGTCCATTGGTTTAGCCAGGGACTGTGTTTTAGGGTCAAGGGTATTTCAGTAATTATACCATGATTTTCTTGGGAGCTCCGAAAGACATCCTTGGAGGCCAACAAAGCGGTGACTATAATGTTGATGTGATCTGAAATCTGTTGTACCACAGCAGGTTGAGCTTTCTTTTTGGATGTAGGCAATTTTGTCAAACCACATAAATCGCTGTGTCTTCATTGCGCAAAGTTGTTCGTCCCCATGCCACTTTCCCCAACAAAAAGGACTACGTCTTACCCAATCCAATTTGGCATCAATTCAAGCAGCTGGATGATGGTTAGAGGGCTTCAAAACTACTTAACGATTTATGAATCACTTGTCAAGCTTGATGGACTTGATGAAGAATGAGTGATAGATTTCATCGGATCATAAAATGATAAAACATGGGCTGAAACTAGATAGGGGAAATCAGACCTAACCCACTGACTCAACCGATATCCTTCCTGCAGTTGACCCAGATAACCTCAACCCGTGCATATACGGGTCGGCCACAGGTCAGGTAAACCCGACCCAGAGAAAATGGGATTTGTATTTTTTGGTTTTGGTGGTTTTTGGTGAATATAAATAGCTAACTAGAGCCCCCCAAAACTTTTTTTAATGGGTTGAATGGGTGAAGTAGAGCATATCATGTAGAGTGTGGATGAAGGTCAGAAGGCCATGATTAGTATGGTGAAAAGGGTTGGAAGATTTCAGGCAAAATTATATTGGAAACTTTGTTTCTTCTATCTAATTAAGCAAAAGAAAAGGAAATTCCATTTCACCTCTTAATTAAGTTACTTACTGTTGACAACCATTATTGCCCAAAAGGACTGTTTGTTTCTGTTTTGATAATTAGTGAAAAAATTCAAGAACCTCTTCAATTCAAAATTCAGCAAATGACTGCCATAATTCCATTGCCATTCAATAAATCCACAAAGTATGGGAGTTTGGATACTTGGAGATGCTTCTCACTAAAATAGAGACAGGTTTCTTGTTTTTCTTTCTTTTCTTTTTTTTTATTTTTATGGTATTCATGTAAACCAAGTAGGAAATGAGAGAAAATCGACTGAGATGGTTCGGCCAAAAATGACCTTGCCTATATGGATCTAACGGAGAACATGACCCTAAACAGATTTGAATGTCATCGTCAAATCCATAAAGCCGACCCCATCTAGTGGGAAAAGGCTTGATTTGGTTTTGGTTATGGTATTCATGTGAAATATCTTTGAACCAATGTGAAAGCTTGCTCTTATGATTATTGTTATTATACAATATATGATGATAAGCTTCCCAATTCACATGCCTAATTTCAATTGGAGTGAAAATTTAAGAATCCCAATTCAATTTAATTTAGCCAATGAGCCCAAGCATAAGCAAAGTGAAATAATGGTGCGCCCACCCCATGGTCCAAATCACAAAATACTTTTATTGAGTTGATATCTCAATTAGGAGAGCTCAAAAATTCAAAGTTGATCAAAGCATCACACATGCAAGATTAATTGGACTCTGGTCAAAATTGAAATCGATTACAAAATCATAGCATTTCCTTCACCTATTTTTTTAACATCTTCTTAATCCACTGCATCATGTCTTTCAACCTTTTCAGTGCTACTTTTTTTGAAAGTTGGCATCCATGATCTTCTTCCTGATCTTTTTTCAGATGATTTGGCAGCAAGCCTTCTCCACTTGTCCAAAAATCTCCCCCACTTGACCTTCAAACTATCCCTCTTTGTAGTGTGCCTCCTTACTCTTCTTGATTCTTCCCAAGAAGATTCACAGATGATCAGGCGGAAAACAGCCCCAAAAACCTTCAGCACCCCCTCCACCAAAGCATCAACAACTTCGGCCTCAGCCCAGTCTTCCATGGGTTTGGTCAGGGTTTAGTTGGGAATGAAAGAATGTTTAGGTGATGGGGAAAGCTACTAGAAACATTCTAGATAGAGTTGTGAAAGTGGTGTTGAAGAGTAGTATAAGAGCTTCTATTTAATTATCTTTCTTATTAAGATTTGGACCTCCTATGATTTAGGATATAATCATTAGATCATGAGAGAATATCTGATTATGGTTAGGTCTCTTCTTATCTTGAAGATAAGGATTAGTTTGAAATAGTTTGAATAGATAAAGATTTATTTTAAATAGTTTGAGTTTTAGGGATTTCTTTGTATTGCCCTTTTATAAATTGGGGTTTTCTCCCATAATAAACTTATGATGACATTATGAGAATATATTGATTTCTGAAAGTATTTACGGATACGATTGTATCCTTTGTGCTTCTGCGATAATTATCGTCAATTTTCTTTTTATTTCACTAAAATCAAATATCTTCGTATATCCAAAATCAAATTGTATGATCGATTTTGTTTTAGTGGGCCATTGGCATCGACAAGTTGTGACAGTGATAGATCCATGAAGACTCAAAAAGGAGTAAATTAGGAATGGATCATGAATAGATGGTGATCACCAAGAAGATGTTATATTTAGAAGACCAAAGATCGATAAGGATAAGTTTGAATGGATAAGTATTTGTTTTAAAAAGTTTGAATTCAGGGATTGTATTACCTTTCTTTAAATTGGGATTTTCTCCCATAATAAACTTACGGTGAAGTGTTTGGTTAGTAGTGTAGTACACAAGCTAAGTGGTTTCCTAAATATATCTCTCAAGTTCTCATATTCCACTAATCCTTTTCCCCAATCATGTATGTTTTGGGGAGTATCATCTAATCAAACATTATTGTTGTGGGCTTCTATCCAAATCCCATGTTTGACTTTAGAAAGAAGTATTCTCAATCATTAATGCACTGATTCTTTAAAAAGTCTTTGAAATCTTTGGAAAGATAAAGATTTGAGAGTTTTGGCTTCGAAACAAGTCTAGGATAAACTGGACTATTGAGTCATATATTTCCTAATTCAAAATTTAGGAAAGGAGAGCCTTGCACTTTCTCAAATTTGCACCATAAGGTCTTGTTTCCATTCCTCTATCATAACTTGATTCTTTATATGTGAAAAGCTCTTTCCCTTGTTATTAATTAGTCATCCTGTCTAACCTAACTCATGTTGTGAATTTTGGCCCTACTCAATCCATTTCAAATATTAAGGCTAAATTTGAGTTGAGTTGCATGTCAAAAAAAGCCCAACATATGGGGGTGACCAGATGGTTGGAAACCCCCTTCTCACCTTTGTTGATATCCGGCGGGAGCAGGTGTAATATCTCTTGGGACAGAGTTCCTTACCTGCAGGAGTGAATATTATTATTGGGGATGGATTTTCTTACCGTAGGTTCCCAGCCCCCCTAGCTGAGTAAAAATAAAATAAAAATAAATAGTGTAAAATGAAGAAAATGAGAGGGTGGTTTTATTGGGTTCCATTAGATGAAGAACATAAAATTGGATTGTATGGCATGGGTCAATTCTATGGAAATAGAAAACCTTATCTGTGAAAAGGGTTCTTATTTTTATTAGGAAAGTTCCACATCCCACATTCCCTAGGTTAAGCTTTTGGGTTGGTACGCCAATCATGACCCCTATTTATAAAACCAAGAAAGAACCCACAATATCATGCATGATATTATAAGATTTATCAGTTTTTGGAAACTACGGTGACCGAATCCAGCAAGGAAAATGCTTTTTCATCTTTGACAATAAATTGAGTTTTGAAAAATAAAATTCACATTTGGTAATCATTTAGTTGGATCTATAAAATTATGAACCCATAATATCACAGGATTTATTATTATTTTTGTTAAAAGTCCCATGATGTTGTGTGATTTTCATAATATCATGGGATTTTGGGGAAAATAATCAAAAGAAAAATACAAGTTTTAGAATACAAGTTTAAGAGGGATTAATCTGCTGTCATTTTGGGGTCTTTTATCATTACCTTTTAGAATACAAGTTTAAGAGGGATTAATCTGCAAAAATCCCAAATAGAAAACCTTAGTTGTGAAAAGGGTTCTTCATTTCGGAGTGACATTGGGGCTATGATCAAATTAGAAATAGGATTCAGATCATGATTGGTTAGGTAATGATAGTGGGTCCGATACATGGAAGAAAATGATAATGGTGATCAGGGGTTTACATGGGGTCAATTCTTGCATGGGCTATGTTTTTGGGCTTTGGTTGTTCTCATAAATATTAATGGATAAATACTATATGCTATGATGCACGGATATTTTAAAATGGGCAACCTATCGTGTCGTATCATACTTGCTGCTTCACTTTTTACGTGTAAAATCAATGTTCCGGCCATGCCCATGGCGGGTATCTGGGCATCAAACTCTGATTAATATGTATTGGGGTTTTGCATGGCCTGTGGATGAAGGTGATGAATATGGTGGAATCCACATTCGATGGTGTAGGGATTTGAAGTGTTGAGGCCAAAATTACTTGGGATTTGGGTTTCTTCTAAGAGAAACTTTCATTTCACATCTTTAAGTTACTGACACGAAGATTAGGGACTTGAAAGGACTGTTTTGATTATTATTTGAAGAAGTCTGGAACTCTTCAAAAGTCAGCAAAGTAACTTCCATAATTCCATTGCCCTTCACTCCTTGGTAAACTCCTGTAATACTAACTTAGTTTTGACAACCGAAATGAAAAAATCTTGATTATGCTTTGCTATTTACTTAATTTTAAGTAACTCTCAATGAATCACTTACAAAATCTCCATGCTTTCCTGTTACATGCTCTCTCTCTCTCTCTCTCTCTCTCTCTCTCTCTCTCTCTCCCCCTGTGTATTTAATAGGCTACCTTGTTAGTTCACTAGCAGAAGTTAAAAAGAGAAAAGACTCGTGCCTTTTTTTTTTTTTTTTTGAAAGTTAAGTGTTTTTAAAGTCTGTGACTTACAGACATGAGGATGGCAAGGGAGATGTTGATGGTCTTGATCTTTGGTGCATATCCGCCACTGCGGCTCCCATCTTGGTTCAAACCACCATGTTTGTCACCCTATTGGAATGCAAAATGGTGCAGGCATGAGGTTGCTCGCATTACCATGAAAGAACAGATTCATTTGAGCTAAGCTTGTTGCAAGATGATACATAGTATAAGTGATGAGTGCTGGTCTGAGATGTTTCTGGGCAGCCGATTGCACTCTGTCTTGTGTATCAGGGGAAGGACCCGCAGCTGCACCTACACCTGGAGTTGTAATTGCTAACTAGTATACAAATATCAACCCATAACTATAAGAGGTTGGATAATAGGATGGTTCTCACTACGATAAGAAGAGAGGTTTTTTTCTGGTGTGGCCTGGAGTTGTAATTGCTAACTAGTATACAAACATCAACCCATAACTATAAGAGGTTGGATAATAGGATGGTTCTCACTACGATAAGATGTGTGTGTATGTGTGTGTGTGTGTGGATATCAAATTTCTCGCTGTTTAAACTTCTAATGGCCAGGATTTGGACAGCTTTGAGGCCTTCAAAAACCTGCCAATATGATTCTGAGTTTTTTTTTATTCTCACAGAGGTATGTCGTAGGGAACCTTTCAAACTCCCACCCTACTTTGATTATCATAGTTTTAGGTTAGATTGCAGGATTGAAAATATTCTATCAAAACATGTGATGTACAGGCACTTGTACAGGAATTAATAAGATTACCAAAGAACTTTCGCATGGATCATCTTACCCATTTAATGATAACCAACTCATTACTGGACAATAAGAAAGAAACTTCAAATCAACATTTTATCTCAACCTTCAATCTTGGCCTTCGCCACCAAGTGACCCAGTTCATCCAACATCTAGAGAGAATGGTTTACATTAGGCCATGCCCATCCACCATAAATTTCCAGTTCCCCTAATCAATGGTTTTCGAAGGCCTGGATACCGGATAGTAGGGGCCACACAAAGAAACCGAATGCCGGAGTGTCCTGTGACAAACCATGGTTCAATGACCTTGTAGTTTATGTCATGAACCAGAAATTCTGGCCTGGCTAACCAGTGGTTACAATTAATATTTACAATTTGACATGTCCCTTATCTACAGCTAGGCCTAACATTCCGTCTTAAATAACTCATGTTTTGTTTTTCAGCCAAACAAGTTCCAGCCAATGAATAACTCACAAACCAACTCATTATTTCTAGAATGCTATTCATCTAATGAATACCCTAAACATGTACTACATTTTCTTCTTTGACGTTTGAATGTCACAACATTAAAGTAAAAATAAGTTATACTCACGGAACACATAAAATTCAGTAAAAGAAAAGGTAGCTACGCTGCTACTGTCATTGTGTGTAAATAATGTATCGTACAATGTAGAAATGTGAATGAAACAATAGGATAACAGCATTGTATACATCCTCAAAGTGCATTGCAAATGTGTAAATATCACAGGGCGAACGGCTTTGAATACACGTCAAACTGCTCGTAGGAAGTTAATTGAGGCTCCTGAAGCAACAATTAAAACCATGGTCAGTCATAGACGTATAAACTGTCACAAGGATCTTATTCTTTATATTGTAAAATAGCATGTTTGGAAAATTTTGTGGTTCATGAAAAAATGGTTCACACAACCGACACTATTTGATTTGTTCATATAGGCAGGTGAGATTAGTAGAATTTTGTCGCCTCCCACTCCCAAATGACCCAGACTGGAAGTATGGATTTTATGATTTTATTGGGAGTGTAACACTTTCTTTCCTTTTCAGAACTTTTTAGAGCTTATTTAGAAAAAGCCTAATATTGATTATTATCAGGCTTGCCCCGCTGATAATACAGCTCTCCTCAGTCAAGCAACTCGCCCAAGAGGTACCACAATCAATACAAGAAGACAGGCAGATAGGAGTAGTTAATCCTCCGGAATTCAATGAACAACAGTGATTACTTAGGATCAGATTGTGAGTTTGTGGCGCCATAGTGGAATCATTGACAACGGCACACTGTGCACCTAAGAATAAAAGGACAGTGCAAGCTTTATTCTACCGAAACCAAAATGTAAGTCCACAATACTTCCAAATGCCACTTCTTCTGATTCCATCCATCTTCAGAACATGCTTTCAGGGAACAAGTGTGGACTATATCTTGTGAGTGTTTGAAGCAATTATTGGAAGATTCAGTCACAAGTTCGCACTAGAGTTGCAATACAAGTCAGTACACCTTCCAATCAAATGTTTTGGCCTGCAAGTGGGGCACCCCGATCCTCATCCATGTGGAATCCAGTAATAGAAAACTTCAAATAGAAATTAGCAGCTTGGAACTAATCTCCCTTCAATTTGGTGGTAGGATTGCACTTATGAAATTGACCTAACAAATATACCCACAATTTTTTTGTTCAAATCCTTGCTAGCATTGGCAATAAATTTGAAAAAACTCAAAGAGGCTTGAGGAGAGGAGAGGAAAGGAGAAGAAAAATATATTAACATCTTATAAAGTGGATGGGGTCAAACTACCAATGGAGAATCAATGGTTGGGTTTGAGGAATATAGTTGAAAAAGAATTGGCCTCTTCTAAGTAATGGGGGAGGTTTGGAGTAGATATAGAGGCCTGGAGGAAACACATTCCACTTAGTATAGACAAAATAAACGGACATGGGCTCTAGGATGGGTGAAAAGAAGAATGACTTCATAGTTTGGACAGACAATCCATCCAACCAGGCATGTCAAGACCTAAAGGAATGGCCAACCTGGTTTTGGAGGACATTTGGAATGGCAAAGACTCACTTTCGGCTTGCCTTTCAAGAATTTATTAGTAATATGCAAATTGAATAATATGCAAAGAATATAAGGTGAGTTTTTGTTTGCTCTAGCATGACTAATCTAGCATAGGTGGCTAAATGCTGATGGTGAACTAATGAATTTGATAGTTTAGACCATTCAAGGCTGGGATTAGTCTAAAGCAAGCTATATGCTTAACACATGCGAGTAAAACTATGATTTCAGGGAGGGGGTTGTACTCCATTTCACAATAAATGAGTGCATCAATAAGAAATTATGTGGTGTGAGTAGGTGAGAATATTACATGATGTTTGACCTTTCGAGAGGAATCTTCTTGTTTATTAGATAGGGAAATTAGGGTCACTAATGAAGCTCATCAAGCGACTGGTCCTCTTAATCCAATAAGAGATATGAGAGGATTTGGGCACTGTATTCTCCTGGAATGTTTTCAGGCAAGACTGTATACTCCTATCCTTGCCCCCAATATATAATGTCTCTTTCGCTTTTAAGTACAGAAGCCTTGGCACCTCCAAGATTTTAAGGTACGAACTGTCCAAGAGTAGTCGGTGATATTGATTGGATTACTCTAATCTAATATAACCCAAACTAATCTAATCAGAATCTAAGATGAATTCATCCTTTCCATGTCCAACATTGTTTGGATTATTCTCTAATAATATGATGAGAAAAAATAATATTTTAACTAGGCAGGCCAAAATGAAAACAATGGGGGTAGTGAGTGTGGCCAAGTGCATCTGTAGTGGGAGCTCAATACCTGTCTCAACCCGCCACCAGTACTGCCTCCTGTTAAAAGCATGGTCATCAGTGATGTCACCTGACCACCACCTGTTCCACCACTAGTACTTCGAATGGTGGTTCGCATTGAATTGAGTATACTCCCATATGTGGCTCCATGTCCACGCTCGATTGCTTGGATGAAACAAAAAGTCATAGCACCAGTTGAAGTGATTCTTGATAACGCCTGTTCACATGAACTAGTAAGAAGATTAGCTTACATAAGGATTAAGACATGAATGGCAAGTCTCAGTGTCAACTTTCAGGATTTAGTTTGTTGTTTTATTTCACGCTGCTGAAATTCTGCTTCTCAGCTCAATTAGGTTTTTGTTAAATTGACATTACAACTGAAATACAAAAGAGAACAATTATAGAATTTGATGCTTTACCGAGGTATCAGCAGAGGTTTGATTATCATCGCAACCACTGAAAGAAATGGCTTCCCCACCATTAGTTCCTTTCCATGTGCCTGATCTAGGGCGATGGTCTTCCCACACATATTGCCCACTCCTACATCCATAAAAGGAAGGCATATATTGGTAAAATGTTTCTGACAGAATACACAAAGTACAAGTGGCTCAGTTGATGCAAGCTACTATATCATTTAGTAAGAAAATATTGGAATTTAATCTAATGGGAATTCAAAATTACTTTGCAGAGAAATTCAGAACAAATTGAGTTTTTGGTGTAAGTTTGCAGAAGGTGGACTGATGCAACAACATTCAGATTAAGAAACATAAATTCCACTGGTACAAAAGGACTGCTACTGCTGTGTTTGCAGGTTGTGTCTTTGCTAAGTAAATTGTTACAGGGTCTGCATGGACTCTTAGTACTTAGATTCCAGTAAAAAGGCACACTCCCTTATTTAACAGAGGGCATTCTACATCTTATCAAGTAAAACCTAACCCAAACATTGTACACTACCACCCAATGTACTCAATTATATTTCCTGTGGAGGATGTTGCCTCAATCCAATTGGAGCTACACCTCTTTTGGATTATTCAGATGACATTAAGTAAACTGCATGTTTTTTCATGTGAACAATCCGATGGTTGGATCTACTCCAATTGATGTGGAATATTTTACAGCATATAGGAATTCATGGGTGCATAATATGAGCAGCTTGGATTCATGAACGGTGGGCTGGGTGTGTGGGTTTGAGAAATTAAGCGTGCAGTCATGCTTTTGTTATTTGGGTGGATCTGAGTTCATGTCTGAGGAGTGGCTCCATTTCAAGTCTTGAAAAATTTGGGCTGCATGTATGGTAAAGTTATCTAGGATTTCAGAAGTATTATGAGAAACAAGCAAGCCAAGCACACAAATAATTTTTGAAATCATCATACCATCAAACTAGATTCATTGTTGACTACGTTAAAAAGAAAAAAGATTCAACTGATTCCCTCATGGATCACTAAAATGATCTATCACATGGATGTCCCTACCTCTGAACCCAACATCCCAATTCGGATGGGGGATGATGGGCCCTTCTTATTCAAAATATTCCATATAACAGAAAGCCCAAACCATGTAATCAAGGTCAAGTGGGTACACACACATACATTCCAACACTAGATATGGACATGTTTGGATCCAGTATACTTATGGACCCAAGAGAGCTACACGGACTGGGCTCCATGTCTAACCCATACAAATCTGTTGAGCTGAGTTGAGAAGAATTCCAAAGCAGTTGAAATATGTCCTTTCTGTTAAGGCTGACTTTGATTTACGAATCCGTTATAGGGTTCATGATGGCCAGCGGGTTAGCTTCTGGAATGATGAATGGTGTGGGAAAAATGTGTTGATTCATCTCTTTCCTAATCTTTATTTGTTGGATAGAAGGCCTAAAGGGACTGTTGCTAATCATTTTGCTTTTACAGGAGACTGTATGTCTTGGGATTTTTGTTTTCGGAGGCACTTAACTGATGGAGAAATTTCTGACTTTACCAGTTTGCTTGGCATGCTGGATAAGATTTATTTATCAGTTGGGAGGGGAGATAAAAGGGTTTGGAAGCCTGATGTTAAAGGTCACTTTTCGGTCAAGTCTTTTTTTAATAGCTTGACTGAAAATTCTTATAGAGTGGTTGGTTGGCACAGTTTTTGGGATCCTTCTGTTCCTCCAAGAGTTTTAGCTTTTCGCTGGATTGCTAGGTGGCATAAAATTTTGACTATTGACAAATTACGTCAATGAAACCATATTATAGTTAATGGGTGCCCTATGTGTTTAAAAGATGAGTCGGTTCATCATTTGATGATCCATTGTCCTTTTTCTCATAGAGTGTGGATTGCTATCCTTGACATGTTTGGTATGCAGTGGGTCATGCAAAGGGCAGTTGATGACCTTTTTCATCAATGAAGATTTGGGTGCAAGTGTATTCGTGGAAGAATCTTATGGAAATTAGTGTTGTATGCTACACTATAGAAGCTTTGGCTGGAGAGGAATGACAGATTATTCCAAAATAAAAGTAGGTCTTCGGATGAGGTTGTTCGGTCTATTGTTTGGTCTGTTTTGGAGTGGGTACGGACTAAAAAGGAGTTTGAAGGTGTTGATCTGAGTGATCTCAATATATCTTGGGTAGATGTTTCGAGAGGCGGTTGGAATGCTAAACCTGTGAATAGAGTGCTTTGGTCGAATCCTCGATGGGGCGTTCTAAAGCTAAATTTTGATCATGTTCATTCTATTAGTAGAGGTGGAATTGGGGGTGTTACTAGAGATTGGTCTGGCGTGGTTGTTCAAAGCTATTCAGGGCCTGTGGATTCGATTGATGCTAATGAAGCTGAACTTTTTGCTCTTTTGATTGGCTGTCGTGAGTTGCGTAGGATGGGATGTGTCAATGTTATTCTTGAAGGCGATTCATTTTCAGTTATTCAGTCGTGTTCTGGTAAGTCTTCTTTTCCATGGAGGTTGGCGGATTGGGTGGAGGAGGTGCAGGATATTTCTCTTCAATAGAGTGCTTGCTTCAATCATATTTTAAGAAAAGCTAATGTCATGGCAAATGATGTTGCAAGGGAAGGAGTTTTCCTTTCTTCTCTCACTTTTGATGTATAGTATCATTTTTGTTTCGTTGTTCTCTTTTTTAGAGTTTCTGTTTGAGCTGGCATGTTGTGGCTAATTTCTATTTTGTTTCTTTTCTCTGCTTAATAAAAATTTACTGTTAAAAAAAAAATACAGAAAGCAGTCGTAAGAAATCCTATATAATGTAATACGAAGGACAAAGTCACCTGCTTGAGAGAAAAAACCAAACAAAACAAAGAATCAACAGCAACAAAAACAAAAAATTTAGTAAAATATGTCACTAACCTGTTCATTCTGCAGAGGAATGGCAAATCAAGGACAGTGCCACTATGGCAAGCATCTATGATTGCATGAAGCTTAACCCCGCGAGGAAGAGGTCTGACTATGGTTGCATTTATTTCATCATCAATAATCATACCCTGTGTTTCAAAGTCCAAAGGGCAAAGGGTTTCATCATATCCATCAACCTCATCACCTGTATAATTCCTCTTTTGAGATCCATGGCCGGAGTAGTGAAATACTAATGAATCTCCGGGCTGACAACCTTGTACAAGCCAATATAATGCCATCCGCAGGTTATGTTTAGTTGGAATCTTGTTACGATCATTTTCCTCTTCTGCAATGCAACTTCCAGAGAGGAATAAAATTAGAACTCGTTGAGAGAGAAATACAAAACTAAAAACATCCAAAACATCCATGGCCTGTCTAATACAAGTAGCAGCTTATAAAAAGACCAATTCAGTTTCACGTTACCAAAGACCAAAATCCACCTATATATATATATATATATATATATATCCCATAACCAAGAAATCTTCATTGATGATGATGATGAATCAAGAAATCTTCATTGATGGATCATCAGAACATTAAACAAGAGCCTCAGCTTTTCCCTTTGCTGGTTTTCAGTCAGTAGGATTGCAACTGCATTAACTAGAAATCTAAAAAGGCACAGTTGCCCATGTCAAAGGCCTCTTCCTGCAGATGCAACTTTCAATTATTTCCCAATTCCTAAATTGTTTCCAACAACCGGCAGTGGTTTACAGGGAAATGGGTGATTGATTACTTATGCCTTGTGCATCACTCTCCAGAGCCATAGCAAAGAATCCATTATCATGTGCGGCATTTGCAATCTAAGTTCCCAACTTCAACCAGATTACCCTGTTATGAACATTGTCAAGTCCCCTTATCAAGATTGAGGAAGGTTTCCATAATTACCAATAGTGATTAGTTCTTTCTAACATCTGCCCTATGGAGATTGTTTCATTGAGGCATTATATGAATTCATGTGGAGTAAGGTACAACCTTGTTGCCTTCATTTTTATCTTCACATTAAGGATGACAAAAAAAAAAAAAAAAAAAATATATTATATTGAGATATTAAGTCACCCAAATGCTTTGAGAACCTGAAATGTGATCATGTAGGAGTGAAGGACTAAGTATGAAGTTTACTACTGCAAGAACTAGGTCATCCTAAGGCTGTGTGGAAGACAAATGGTTCAAGGCATTCATCATACATCCTGTAGACACAACCCCTAACTACAGAAATCCAAGTTTAGCAAGAATGAAAATTGGCACTCCAAAATATCTAGTTACCAAGTAGTCTGTCAGTCCTTTTCACGACATTCTTGTGTGGATTATGGGTCATTCGCCCATGGGATTATTGAAGGACTTGGACATCAATGGAAGAAAGTTCCCAATTGGCAGGTTGGATCACCCACCCCAACTGATTCATAGGGTGCAGATATTCATAATTGATAGGCCGAAATGAACAGTGCATTCGTTCACCCCATAGATGGCCTGCTTTGTGCTCCAAATCATTTCTCAAAACCCAAAAATCAAATCAAATTAGTGGTGTGTGTGGATCAAATTTAAAGCTAAGAATGAGTTTCCAAATCTATTATCAAGTGGGTCAAATTTCAATCTAAGAACTAATTTCTAAAACTATTATCAAGTCAATTGACCAATTCAAGATATCAAATGAAAAAAGAAAAATAGGAGTCGACATATTGTTGAACCAAATTAGAAAACAGATTCAATGAACCCAAAGTGCTCAATTTATGACTAGGAAATCAGTAAACAGATTCAATGAACCCAGAAATCAGTAGACAGATTCAATGAACCCAAAATGCTCAATTCATAACAAGGAAATCTGTCAACAGACTCAGTCAACCCAAAATGCTCAATTTATGACAAGGGAATCTGATTTGTCTGTCAAGGAATCCACAATCAAGGCTACAGTATAGTAAAACCAAAGTCAGAGCATACAGCATATTGAATAGAATTGGAAGAAATCCACATCACATCACATCATATGTAATCTAAAGAAACAACCCCAAAATAGATGGGTCACAAATTGGGGCACCTGTGAGCATGATGATGGAGGATTCCGGGAACTTGAAGCGATTGATGAGGAGGTAGCGCATGCACCTGGCGTCGTTGATGCAGCCTTTGAGCTCATTGCGGGAGTTGTGGTAAGAGATCCCGCAGATGACAGCCCTCTTACGCCCATAGGGCGATGGGGGTGGGCCGCCAGGAAGGGCATGGTTGTAAGGGGAGGGAGGGGGCGGGGGAGGGGCAAATTGGTGATTGTAGTGGGGAGGGACGATGTCGCGGTGGTAGGCGATCGGGGTGATGGCCTGGCACACTGCGCATCTTATCGATGCGGCTCCGGGTGGGAGCTGGAGAGGGGTCCGGCAGTTGGAGCAGTTGACCAGCATAGACATGGTCGGCAAAGGTGCAACTGTAAAAAGGCTGGAACTTTTTACTAGAAGAAGAAGAACAACAACAACTACAACAACTACAAGATGATGAAGATGATGAAGATGAAGAAGATGAAGATGGTTTTGGGTCTACTTTTCCTATGTAAATGGTGAAAAGAAACGTGGGATTTGGTGTGTTTAACTCTCAAAAGGAAGGAGGGGAGGAAGGAAGATGGCACACGGCGGTCGCTTTCGTCAACTTCCAGAACGAACGACTTTTTCGAATTCACAAGAGTAAAAATATACACCTTTTGCCGCGTTTTTTTTTGAACAGTGGTGAAGGTGGAGACTAGAGAGGACTGTTGTTGTCTTCATGGGTCTAGTTTTAGCCTCCTGTCAAAACCATGGAAATCTAAAGATTTGTTTCATGTAATTAAAATCCTAGAATAATAAAGATTTGTGCATCTAGTCTGGAAATGAGAATATGGTAAATGAATATCCAATTATCACCCTAGTAATCCAAATTCTAGTTATGAGAAGTCAAGGGCCTTTAACTCCACCTTATCACTTTCACCTCTTCAATAATCCTCTCTTTTTCTTTTCTTTTTTTTTTTTTTTTTTTTTTTTTTGAACCATGAATTCCTTCCTATGTATTCAAATCCATGTAGATAAATGGGCCATTTATTCAAAAGACTCAATGGAGTCTATGACTTGACTTTTCTGCCTACTTGCAGATCATAGTCAAGTTTCCAAAGTTTTTATAAAAACTTAAATGGAATCCATGAGTTGTCTTGGTCTGCCAACTTTCATATCCTATTTAAATTTTCAAGTTTTCCTTCTTTCCCTAGCTTTTTTTCTAACACTGTTGGCATGGGACAATCAGGGCCAGCTTTACTAGAAAGCCAACAAAGCCATTACTTTAAAACAAAGCCAATAAAGCCATTGCTTTACAACAAAGCCAACAAAGCCATTGCTAATTGTTATCCCTTTATTTTATTTTTCTCCGCAAAATATAAGCCCTATAAACTCTATCTTGAGAAGATACTATCAAGATTTTCATCGGACCTTAATGTGTCATTTATGGCCTATTATATTTCCAAATCTGCCCATTCTATTTCTATTGCTAGAAGTACAATTGATTTTAGCACACCATTATATTTGTAGTAGTCAATTTGTATCAAATATCAACTATACATTCAGTCATGAACTTACTTTACAAGCATTTCTCATTATTTTTGTGTATTCTATTTCAATAGGAGCCCATTCAAATTTGATCCATGATGTGGTTGTAATAGATTTATAGCTTGGGATTTCAGCCGAAATTTATTTACTTGCCTACCGTACATATGAGTCCAATACATGGGACACACCTCTGAAGTCCATCTTGAATGGTCCTGACTCATGGTGCATATGCGCACCGTATGTAAGTGAAAATGCTCCGAGCCTCACCCATGGCAAACTCAAGATTTTTGTTTGTGGGGGGTAGAGCCAAATAGGTATTTGAATTTTGTAACCTAAAATTTTCATGTGAATTTTGAGGATGGGCCCAGAATTTTCATGTGGGTTTTAGAGGTGGATTGAAGATAGATTAACAAAACTTAAATATAAAAAATTAATTAGTAATTTTACATCACAAAAAAGAAAGAAAAAAAAATTTAAGTAAAATATTTATAATAATATTAAAACATAAAAAAGACCTCATGTAGGATTATTGCTTTATGCCTCGAATTGTCTCGAGCCGACTACCATTGAATAAACTTACTTGGAATGCAGTGGAATTATCCATGACAAGCACTTGCTAACTTTTGGATGTAGAATGTCATAAACGCACAGAAGAAATAACAATCAAACAAGCAACAAGAACCAGCAAGCTAATTCTAGGCTACCTACTCATGAAGCAACCAACCCTGTGGTAAACCTTTACACATAAATTGGAGTTAATGCATTTGGATGACTCTTACCCTGTCATCTCCTTTGTTCTTTGCCAAGACCAGTTTGTTACAGATGAGGTACACTGAGTGCAAGGCAACTTTGTTCTAAGAATCCAAACAGGGCCAGTGGAAAATGGGAAAGAAAAAGCAAAAAAGGGACATCTCCCATAGAGTGATTCATGATAAGCATGCACATCCAGCCTTACAGTTATCTAACAATAGAAGCCTTACTTCACATGCATAATGACTAGCCTGAAGTCTGTAAAAGGAGACAAGCAATGGCGACAATCTTTCAAAGGGCAACCCAAAACGAACACAATGTAGACAAGAAGGTTATTCTCCAGCAGAGCTCTCAATGTAAACATACATTCTCAATCATGCCTTGATCTCATCAGTCTCGGTTCACATACAAACATAATGACTGGCCTGAAAACTAATCTGGGACCAGCAGTTACAACACAATACTTCACTGGACAACCAAAAAAGACCACACAGTCTACACTTGCTTGCACAGACAATCACCTGTTCCATATGTACACGTGGATAAAGCAAATGAGAGACCAACTTGCTCCACAATCAGCCATCCCCAAAACATCTGAATGTGGTTCCAAGAAGGATCCCATCATGATTCAACTCAAGGGGTAAAAGGAAAATGAGGGTAAAAAAGACAAAAAAGAAAATGAGTAAATTTCTTTTTCTTTTCTTTTTCTTTCTTTTTTGTTTTTTTTTCTTTATTTATTTATTTTTTTTGCAAAATTGCTGAAAATTTCCTTTTTTTCTTCCAATTTGGTGCTCCTCCACCATCTCCTGTAGCCCTGTCCTCATCATTCATGTGATGCCACCCGATTCTGAAGAGGTGCAAGTTTCTCACACAATTGGAATTGGGATGTCATGACTGTTGTTTATCCGCTTTTGAACAGCTTTAACTGCTGCAACTCTCGCTGCATTGGCAGCTTTGTTAGCTGCAACTACTGCCTTGTTTACTCTATCGTCCACTCTGGCCACATCAAATGCTCTTTCTGCAGCACGTCGTGCTTCCTGATGATAAAGAACAATCAGCAAACAATAATTTTTTGTTTTAACAATGTTTTAGAGGATAGGTACGTTAATTGAGCATTTACAACTGCCAACAAAATGAGAATCTGGCCCCAACTTTTGGAGATCCAAACAATTTAAAACAGGACCCTATTGGAGGAGGAAATTTTAGGATACTGGAACTCGTTATGAGCAAAACGTCATAAATAGGGAAAAGGATTGACTAATAGACATTGTTCCCATTCTAGATTGAAGTATTAACTCTGATATCAGTACCCAGGGGGAACATGGTGAAAGATCATGGGGATTTACTCACCAAAATTTGGTTTATGCTAGGTAGATCCACAACGTAAGCAATTTTTCAATTAATACTAGTAATTCATTAAAAAACTTACAGAGAATAGGAAAAGTTGCATGAATTTTAATGACTTGAAGAAGGCAAAAGACAAGGGCCGAAGACAACTACGTCAGCAGAGATTCAAGAAAATGCATCACCAAAGGATATATTGAGCTTATAAAAAAATGCATGAAAGAACTATTTGAGCAAGAACTGCTTGTGGTGAGAGAACTGACTTCTCTGCTGGCATTGGTCTGCACCAAGTGTCCATTTTGACCTCCTATTAATTTTTGCATGAGTTACAGACAACATGGATATCCAGCATGAAGTTCCTTAGTTTTTGTTGATTTCAGATGATGTTGGGGAAAATTAGTCCCACAGATTGAAAACACTGTAGGTTGAATTCCCTCCCTCCCTCTTTTTGACATGATCTTGTAACCTGGAGTCCTAGTTAGAGAAGTATTTGCTTATGCATTCTCCTAAAGGAGATTATGATGATGATATTTATCCCCCCTGAATGGGATGATGCACCAATTTTTACAGTTATAATTGATGCTTTAATTTTCTTAACAAAGTCATTTACATCACCAATTTTTTATTTTTATTTTTGAAATGGTATTGATGAAGTATATTAAAAAAAGAGAGAATACAAAGGGAGATTACAAAGACCCCTCTCTAAAAATGAAAGAGGAACAGAAAGGTATAAATACCAACATGCAAAATTACAAAGTGAAAGCAACCAAATCAGAAGACCTATACACCCTTGCTTAGCTAAGGAATATGCTAAACCATTGGCAGACCTACCCACATGATTAAAGACAACTTGAATCTTAAACGACAAAGCTCTATCTCATTCATGTAAAACTGAAACTTGCAAGGAAACATAGTCGAAGATGACACCCACGAGATAGCATTAAGGGAATCAAAAAAAAAAAAAAAAATCTTTTTCACTTGCCTGGCAGACCCATTCAAACTTCAAGTCAACCTACAAAAGGAAGACCAAGCCTATTCTTGATCCTGAGTTTCAAACTAAAATCCAAAAAGAAGGCAAGTAACAGATAAACCTATCCTGAAGAAATGATAAGCTACAAACCTGGAGAGATGTTTTTTAACTAAAACAGCTTAAATATGGAAGAACAAAAGACTGTACAGGGCACTCGTGTTTTTTATATATATATATATATATATATATTTAATGAATGGTGAATTGTATTAGAAAAAGCTTAACAGTACAATAGAATTATACTGAGAAGCATAGGGCTGAAAAAAGGAGCCCCCAAAACAGAAAACACCAAACAAAAAGGGAGATAGTGGGGAGCAAAACCAAAAGCTCCCACCATAAAGCTAAAGCCAACAAAAAGACGGAAGCTAACCTTTATATTCTCACAGGGCACATGTTCAAAATTGAAAACTACTTGCTCCGATATCTGCGAGCGAATATTGAACAAATAAGGGGGCTAGGTAATAATATTGTAAACACTACATAGGACAGCATGAGGTGGGCAAAAGTAAAGACAAGCTAGTGGAGTGCTATTTGATAGTCAAATGACAATATGTCATACAATTAAAGCATTTTTTCCAGAATGGCAATTAAAGAGAAAGACACATTCTTATAAGAGAGCAATTAAACCAACATATATGTGAAAATGAATGCCGGACAACAAATAAAGAAGACAAGACATGTGGCCAATGTGCACACTGAGATGGATAAGTCGAGTAAAAAGAAAAGAACACAACACATCTAAACAAAATTAGATGGGTACATGAGTAGAACTGACAGAGCTGACCCTAAATTGGTGGGAGCAGACTCCAATGATAATGAGAACCAAAATTGTTCCCCATGAGCTGATCCTGTCTGATTGGGCTCTCGGCTCTTCTAAATGGGACCATTGGCTGTATTCCAGCACCATCAAATCATGGTTTGCTAATGGTACACCCACCAGATCACATCTTGTATCACTTAAAGATGGGCCTCTCAGCTTTATCATTATTATGTTTATGGAGCAAAGCCATCTCCAACTGAGAGCCCTAAAATCCCTTATTCTCTGTTATTCTAACCTGTCACTTTTAATTGAGAGCCAAGTCATTTGTTTGTCTATGAAGAATAAAAGAAATTTATGTTACCTGAACTGCATTGAGTACTTTGGAATGGTTAACTGCAACAGGAAATGAAGCATGAGTGTTGTGCGTGCTCAAGGTGTCAAGCGCACCATTCTGCCAGTGTCCCGACTGCGTTTCTCCATTCCTAAATGTGTACATCCCAAGTCCCTGTCTTCTCCCCTCATGCCAAGCTCCCTCATAACGATGCCCATTAGCAAATCGATAGACACCAAATCCATGCATCTTATCTGCAAAATATTCTCCAAAATACGTGTCTCCATTTCTGCATTTAGCAACAATGTCAGTGCCAGAGTACTTAATCAGGACTCGTATTGGTTTTTATGAGCACATGCATAAATCAACAGCAGATGCACAATGGAGATTTTATGGTTTTTTTTTTTAATGGTAACGGAGATTTTATGTTACAGACTGGTCTTTCATTATCAAAAAGCAAATATCTATAGCCAGAAGAAAACAACAAAACTTAAGAGCTATCACTACCCACGAAAGCAAATAAAAGAGAAAAATAAATGAAATGAAGTCAATGACTGCTAATATTGTATCATTAGGGAATATTCTTAGCATGTAATGGTGGACGAAGATTCTAGGAATGTGAATGGATGGGCAAAAGATAGTTCCAATGTGCATAGCAGATTTTATCACAAGTTCAATGAAGCCAAGTCCCAAGAACTGAAAACAGGTTCTTCTTTCAATCACGTCTATAAGGCAGCTAATATGGAGCTTGACTCTTTGTCCAAAACTAAGGTAACAGGGGAATCTTCTCATGGAAATGGCATGCCTACACCCTACAGGCTACAGCTGTTATTTGTTTTTACGCTAAAGTGCCCATCAACTTGTTTGGACCTTGTAACTGTTATCAAATTCTCTAATAAGCTATCATTAATGTTATAAAAAAAAAAAAAAACAGTGGTGTACTTCCGTACTGTCCAAATAAAGTATCCTGCATCATTCTCAAATGTTATCATGTTGAAGGTGTAGACCGAAAGCAACTTGTACTATATCTAAGAACTTTCTCTCCAAGAGAGCGGAAAGAAACAAAAAAAAGGAAGAAAAAGAAGGGCAAAACAGAAACCATAAGGAAAAAGAACACAGTATCGATAGAAATATATATATATATATATATATATATATATATAGATTATGAACCCATTTTTAGTGTCAAGACATGACATCGCATTGACACTAATCAATGCTATGATATCAGAGTGGTGCCAAATCAATTAGAAATACAACCACTGATTAACCCTTTATTTAATCAAATCAATTAGCCTGTGGGAATCAATTAGCCTGTTTAGCTTCCATTAAGACATGTTACCATTCAAAAAAAAGAAAAGAAAAAGAAACTGTGGGCAGCTGCAACTGTGTACCATACAATATGGACTTTGGATGACCCACTGTGTAATAGAATCACTGTTTGAACCTTTATACATTCAAATCAAGTAGCAAGAGGGCACTTGCAAGTTGCAACTGTGATATAATGTGGAGTTGCAACTTGCAGTACACATATACATCAAGAGATGAACATATTGATGATGATGATGACGACGGTGGTGATGATAAGCGCCCAATCCAAACATAAAATTCATGAACCAAATTCAATGATCAAAAATCCAAATCGTCAAACCAAAAACCCAAATCGTCACATATCAAATTCACCAATTCATCCGAATCTAAGTTTTCAATTAAAATCAAGGAAAGCCTACATAAAGGTAAATAATCCAAAAAAAACCCAACATCTCAATTTACCTGAAATGGTAGTGCCCAAGGCCATGCTTCACCCCCCACTTGAATTCCCCAACATACCTACTCCCATCCTCACAGGTATGAACTCCACATCCATGACTCTGCCCATTTGACCATTCCCCAGAGTAAACATCCCCGGTATAGAACCTATAAACCCCAAATCCATGCCTCAGACCCTGCCGATACTGGCCCCGATACCGACTCCCCCTCGCCCATGTCTCCACACCATACCCATCATACTTCTCATCAACCCAATCCCCCTCATACCTCCCACTCATGTAATAGTAATAGACACCACTCCCAGAGCACCTCCCACGATGGAATTCACCCTCATAAACGTCCCCATTGGTGTAGACCTGGACGCAAGTCCCAGAAATCACACTCTTCTCTGACTTGGGGTTGGACCCAATGGACCAAAAAACAGGCTGGGAAGGGCGGGCGGAAGGGGAGGAGAGCTTGAGTGGGAAGGAGCGGCGGAGGAGGAGGCGAATAGAGGGCAGGCGAGGGAGGGCTAGATTGAAGGAGAGGAGGAGGGCGGCGGAGAAGGCGAGCGCGGAGAGGAAATCAAGCAAGAATGAGCTGTTGGGGTTGGATAGGAAGAAGTAGAAAGATGGCAAAGAGAAGAAGAGGAGCAGGCGGAGATGGAGATGGAGGTGCCTGAGCTGCCTAAATGTGCAAAAAACAACTTTGAGGGCCTTGGAAGAAAAAGGACAAGGTGAGGAAGAGGGAGATGGCTTTGCAATTGAAGAAGAGGTGGAAAAAGGTATGGAATTGAGGGATTGAGAGTGGGAAAGAGATGGGGTGATTGCATTCAGAGTCCTCTTATGGGGTGTTGATAGAAAAGTGGGTGTCTCTTTGTTGTTGATGCTATTGCTATTGCTATTGCTATTGCTATTGCTATTGTTTGGATGGTGATTGTGGTGCAAATCATGATCATTTGGGATGATGATTTGAAGGGTTGTTGTTGTGGGGTTGCTTGGAATTTGGATTTGGGGATGAGGAGTGAGGATTTGGATGTGGTTTTGATGGAAAGGGAGAAAGGGCGGTGTGGGGTTGAAATCGGAGGAGACACCGCTGCTTTCCTTTCCGATTTGAGTTTCAGATTTCTTATGATGCATTTAGTGGTTACATCACAATCAACACAAAGAGAAAGATGAAAGATTTGAATTTGATGAAATGAAAATATACAAGACCTCACACCCAACTAAATACAAATCAAACAACCTTGGAAGAAGTTACAAATCAAACAACCTTGGAAGAAGTTATCTATTTCTCTCTCTCTCTCTCTCTCTCTCTCTCTCTCTTGTTGTAATCTCTTTCTTCTTGTGTAGTTCTTATCTTGTGGGGTGTTGTGGGGTGTTGTTGATGTTGATGATGATGACGATGTTGTTGTTTTGTCTGTTTTCTTTTCTTTTGATTGATTGTTTGTGGGGGAAAGAAAGGATTGTTGAAAGAAGAAGAGGTCATTGTCATTCTTCTTTCTTTTTCCCTCAATTTCTGGTATTTGTGAGGTGTTTGGGGCCCTCAGATAGAGGGGAAGGGGAAGGGGGTTCTGATTTGCTTTAATTTACGAGAATGCCATCAGGCATCCAATTTTCTTTCTCAATTTTTTTTTTTTTTTTGGCTGAGAACCATACCATATTATACCTCTATTTTCTCTACCAATAGGGAAATATGGTTTTCCTCTCTTTTTTTAAGTTTGTATCTTTGTTTGTTCTCTCTTTTTTTTTTTTTTTTTTAATTAGAGAGGGTAGGGCCTATGTTGATGGGTCTCTTTAAACATGCGAGCTAGCTTATATTGTGCATGGTTACTTTTTCAATGAAAATAGAAAGAAAAAGAAACTACCAAATAACCTAGATCAAGTTTGTGGAAATTGAGTAAAGTATGTTTTTTCTCTCTTTTTTTTTTTTTATTACTATGTGGGGATACTAATTCAAGCGTGATACTTTAACTTGAGGGATCCAAGATTGATCCATAGACATGTGTGTGAAACTAAAATACCAACATTATTAAACCATGCATGTGTTGGCCGTAGAAAGAAAGTTATTGCAAGAGAGTATGTAGTGAGTGCTGGTTAAATTCAACTCAAACACCATCATTGGAAATTGAGCTGAAACCACTTTGTTTTTTAGTCTGTTTAAATCAAAATCAGTTTCGCTCAATTGGATTGTATGAACTATGTAATCTAATTGCAAAACATGTTTAAATCCACAAACTTTTTTTTTTACAAAAAACTAATAAGATAAAGGTGGAGAAATAAGCATGACAAACTTATTTATTGCTGTTAGTTTCATCAAAAAACTTAAAAATATAACTTTCATCAACTTCTATTTTTTTGAAAAAAAGAAAAAGGAACATTATATGCAATATTTTTTATGATTTCTTTACTTCCAAAATATATTTGTATAATTTATTTTTTTTTTGTTTTTACGTTTATTATATACTTATAATATCATTCTAAAATTACAGTTGGACCAAAATTAACCATTGATTGGTCACATCCACCAAGCCTCAGCCCCTATCAAGTTTTTGGAACATGACCCAAATCAATACCAAACTCATCTCATTGTGTTTCCTGGTTTTTATCTTGAATTAAAAAATTGTTCCTCTTGGATAATTATGAAATCAGAAAATTCTACAGGAGGGGCATGTTCTGTAATTTGAACAGAAAATGAGGCTGTTCTTTAAAAGAGGAGTAGAAGAAGATGTGTGGTCCGCGGACTAGCGTGCGCGGCCAATGGTTTTGAACATTTCGTCCGACCTTTTCACTTGCACCTGCGGAAAACGGCAACGACTCTTTCAAAAGCGGACCCACCAATTCCGACGTGGCATTATCGCAGCCTTACACGTGGTGGAACAATATTTAAATTGGGACCGCAATTCAATGGGGGCCTCAATAAACAATTCTCCAAAAAAAAAAAAAAATTTTTGAGAAGTTATGAGTAATGTATAGAATCCAGTGGGCACTGTGCACACCTCTAGTGGGGCCCACCTTACGACGCATCCGACTGGACCCCACGCAGGTAACCCTTGCTGAAATTTTACATGTCCCGTGGGTTTGCACTCATCCGAATGGCTTAGACCGATCATCCGAAATTGACTGAACTTGTGGGGCCCTGATGATAGGTGTAGGATGATTAGATGGGGCTGAGTTTTTGTAGAGATGAGAGCCCCACCCAAATCTTCAAAAACTCCCGGTCCAGCACTAGATAGAGGCTGAATTTTTACACGTCTCATAGGTTCGCACTCACCCGAATGGCTTAGACTGTTGGATCGACTGGACAATTATCCGAATTTGACTGAACTTGTAGGGCCCTGATGATAGGTGTAGGATGATTAGATGGGGGCTGAGTTTTTGTAGAGAGGAGGGCCCCACCCAAATCTTCAAAAACTCCCGGTTCCAACACTAGATGGGCCCCACCTGTTAACAGAAACATTTGGTGGATTATTGAAAATGGAAAAGAAATTTCAATTTGGAAATGTAACTACATTTTACTTCATAATGTTTTTTTCTTCTTTTTAAGTCATGTTCCAATTAGTCATTTTGATATTTAGTCAAGGTTGCTTTCAGAAGATTGATTTAAAAAAAAAAAAAAAGTTCTTTTTTTGCCCTGGCTGTTGATGGTAGGCTAAAGGGCCTACATAATGTAGGTCCACTCAGGGTGCCAAGGCTTTCACTTAGCCTAGGCTCGCCCGCAAATGCCATGGGCTTCTACTAAATGAGCGTTATTTCATCTAATTCATCCAATCATATCTAATCACCAAAAAAGCAGGTCTATTTAGGTGTTATTTGGAAAATCTAATTCAAATATATGTTTGAGTGCTTTATTCTGTATGGTAAAGCTTTACTCTAATTGTTTCTCACGCTTTATCGTCATTGGCCAATGCTATAAAACAGGTATGAGAAGGTAAAACATATTTTCAAAGTGATTAACTTTAACACATAAAAATATTAAAATCTATGCCAAGTATGGATGAGCATCTACCACAATGTAAAGCTAGAATGTTGACTTCTTCATCTTTGGTTTTTTTTCCCAAAGAAAGAATAAACAAATGTAACAACCCCAAACCCCCCCCCCACCCCCCAATCGTTTTCCTGCTGAGGGAAGAATGCAGGCTCACATTTTGGATGATATACAAAGCGTTTCAGTCAATTTTTGAAATGTGAAGGTTTGGCCAATCAGAGATATCAACCATACAAATTAAAATGATCAAGGTTCGAACCGGTGCTACTACAATTGTAGTACAAACCCCCATTGTGATTGTGTAGCCCATTTATATGGGTACATACCATTCTCATGAGGGCCCTCTAAAATACACAAACCATTTATTTTTGCATGCTTACGATACGATCATTGAATTAGATTCAAATTTAAGAAACATGTAATCAAGATTGTGTCATTCATATGAATCCAACCATCCCAACCACATTGCAATTGGCACGAGTGGGGGCGCCACAAGGTGGGCTCCACTTATCATCTCTTTTATAGGTCCAACCCTTTTTTGATGATCAAGATGGGTAAGTAACATAGCATAGGAAAGATGGTTGGAGGGACGGCTCACCATTTCTTGTTTAATTGGTCCTTTCAAAAGCTAAATTTTTAACAATCCAGATTATTCATGTGGTAGGGGGGCCACCTCGCGCAGAACAATCTAGACCATTGTCTTGCACTAACTAAGAAGATCATGGCCACATATATGTCCCAATGAAGGAGATAAATGATTCCTTGCTTATTATTCATGGATGCTTGGATCAAAACCTGTAAGGCGTAGTAGAGTAGAAAAAGAAAAGCACAATCAGTAACTGGAAAGTGTTTTTTGTTTTTCTGGTGGGTGACCTTATTCATCATCAGTCATGAATCCAGACAACTATGTACCCCTTCAATGGATGATGACAACTACATATTAGCAGCATTCACCTAGACAGCAATGCATATCCTTCCATGAGCAGTGTATCCAAGACACTTCATATTCGAAGCCCATAACAGAAATGGAGACCAACACCAACACTGATTGTGTACCTAGTCTTTGAAAAACATACAAGCACAAAAATCCAACCAAGACTGCTTAATTGAAGCACCTGTTGTCAGATTTTGGTGGGGTGTCATTCTTTGCTGGGTTTCTCAAGTGGATCCAGTTAAAAGGCGCAGTGCAGAAGTATCAGCCAGCACAAACAAAATCCAAGTATGTCAAATACAGTATATTGTGACCTTGTCAAATGCCCCAACCCATTCTATCGATGGGATGGATCAACCATCAATGCTTGAAGTAACAGAAATATTAACAAGAATTCAAAAATGACGATAGGATATAGAAATGACCAACCACATCTGAAGCCTATCAAACAATCAGCTGTCTTATGGTGCACACGAATAAACATGTGAATTTTACAACATTACAGGAATAGGAGTGATGTAGAGGCTAATGCTCTCCTGAAGCTTAAATAAAGCATAAACAAGCAAGTAAAATTAATTATCCAAAAGGAAAGCCAAGTGGCAATACAACAATGGCAAGGCAATTCAATTCTCAACCACGAAAACCTTGCATAAGCTTTCTGATTGAAAAAATAAAGATAGAAATAGCTGTGACAGGTAGGCTGATTTTCTCCGCATCATTCCCTAGAATATGAAAGAACGAAGAGCAAAGACTCCGGAGTGATACTGAAATCTTACCAGGGTTGTATTGGGATGGGAAGGAATACTATTTCTTGTAAATATAAACATGCATTGGAGTTACGAAAACTAATGTGTTCAATAACCCAGCGTGTTTGACTGGAGAACTCCAGCATCACGGCTTGTGAATCTTGAAGCCAAATACTCTAGGAACATAGCTCTGGGATGCCTTCTGTGGCTTGAGGTGCCCATATGTCATCAGAAACAGGTGAGGAAATGTAGTGCCAAAATAAGCTCCATCAATATCTATGGCACGGTCAAGAAATTGCTCACAACATAAACAAAATAGAATGCAAAGTGCCAAAGGTAAAAAATGATGGTAGTGCATGAGATATTTCCTCAACATAGTTGGGACAAGGCTTTGATGATGAGTGCATGATATATTTCAGACTTTACTTCCATGCTGCTATTGGTTCACCCTTAAAAGTAAGAATGATTACTGAGATGAATAATAAAAGAAATAACATATTTTATTTTGAAGCACAGTTTGCAATATCAAAGACTCATATGCCGGGTCCCAGGTCCACGGGTCGGAACCTATATGGACCCAGAACCGAACCAGTTTATCAATTGGAACCTAAATTAGGTTTCGGACCCGGACCCAACCCGTTTCTAAATCAAAACCTAAAATAGGTTCCAGACCCATTTTTTTCGGGTCGAAACTTTCAGGTAATCAGAGAATTGGATACCCGTTTGCAACCCTAGTTGGAACTCTTCCAAGCTAAAATAACCCCAAGGTGTGGGGCATGCCTGGATGCATGCCAATCATGGCAGCAAGAGATGGAAAGATCCTCTCCAAACACATGATTAAGAGCCTGTAAGTTTGACAATTTTTTAACTATTAGATGAAGTGCTTTTTTTCTTTTTTGGTAATTCAATAGGTGGGTGATCAACACACTTGTTTGTGTTGCGCAATGATCTCCTCCAAACAGCAATACACAGAATTCTATGCTAGCCCTTGCATTGAGCCAAGCTGGGTATGCATGCCATTCAACAAAGAGGTGGGGATAGGAAGGTCTTGTGTTGGACAGGGTAAAGCCCAACATCATCCTAATTTGAATATTGTATAAAGGATTTTATGGCCCAAAAGTCCCAAGTTGCATGAGTTTGGACTCGTAAATATCCAATACAGGATATCTGGTGTCTGCTTCAAAATATCTCATAACGTAGTGTTCTAAATTTGGCATAATACTTCTATAAATCTAAATAGATATGAATTTTTGAATGAAAAAATGTGCACTATTAACACACAAAATAATCTACAGATCTTACTCCAAACAATTAAGTAATGGACATTTCAGTATCATAGATTTATTGTATCAAATTTCAAATAATATTTAAATTAGTACTTAGAGAACCCTTTCAAGTATACAACACAGTTTCATGTCCAATACTTGTACAACAAGGGTACGCTGTCTATTTTAACAAATCCATGCAACATACTGAACATAGGCAAAAGTTCATACCTCACATTGTGGAACAGTATATAGATCTTGAAGGCATCAAATACTGGGTGTAGAATAAGTTGTAGGATGGCATGTGAAAACTGGAAGACATGGGCCAAGGATCGGGTCCCCAAAAAGTGTGGAATCCTAACCTAAAGTGGACCCAACTTGGGTCTGCCAGGGGTTAGGAGTTGGGACACAAATAGAAGGGTTGGGTCAAGTTGGACCTGCCGGATCCAACAAGTGATGTAGATACCCACCCACCTACCTGACATCTTAATCTTCATTAAAAAACTAATATCCCCTCCCTAATTAAAAATCCCTAAAACAAAGTTTTCCATTTCCCTTTTCCGTGCTTAGCTCTCTTCTCATCAGCCCTGCATACCCTAGGGGCATACCATATATTTTTCTGTTCTTCTCCCCTTACCCACGACAAGTGATGGATTGGTGATAGCCACCCACCCACCTGACATCTTAATCTTAATTAAAAAGTAATATCCTCTTCCTGACTAAAAATCCCTAAAATAAAGTTTTCTCCCTTTTCCACACTTGGCCTCACTTCCTCATCAGCACTGCATAGCCTACGGGCATCACTTCCACATACTATATTTTTTTATTCTTCTTCTCCCCTTGCCCAGTCAAATCAACCCCCCCTCCCTCCCCTTGTTTCCCTTATTCTCTTTGGAAAAATGCTCCTACGCTAATATCCATAGAAAACTTTCCATGTGGACAACTCCTGTTCACCATCAAGGGGGCCAACGCCCACCTTTGGATGGTCCAAGCCATTCATATTGCATGCCCTCTCATGAATATCCACTTGGCCAAATAAACTCTCAATGGGAGTTAAGAACCAAAAACTTAACTCAATAACCAATCTCAGCTTCCATGATATTTATTAATGTTGTTATTGTTTGGGGGTGCGTGCCTCCCTCCCTCCAAAGGAAGCATCAATTTGTTTGAGTGCACATCCAATCTAAGTCTGGATATCAAAAGGCACTATGCTTAAAGTCTACTTGGGATAAAGAATCGATTGAATCTTCTAACCCATGTGAAGAATATGAAGATCAAGAAGAACATTGAGGATTTGTACATTGGACTTTCAATTCTGTAGGACATCTATAGAACTCGAGGTTGAGTTCTCTGCGAGACATCATTAAACAAAATAGTTCTCTACAAGACGCAGAGTAACTGATGCAGGACAGGCCGACAATCCATGGGTCGACCAATCCTTTGGGCTCAGCCCATTCAAATTATGTGTATTTTATTCAGAGTTGTGTTTGGATGGTCAACATTAGTTCTAGCCTTCTAGGGTTATTTACTTTTCTTATGTAATGAATAATGATGTAATGCCTCCTTTGGCTTTAGATTTTGATTATGTCTGAAAATATGAGTGCTCTTTGCCACTGTCTCTATGTGTCTGTTATTCATGATTATGAATCACAAAAAAATACTGCAATTACAAAATCCACTGAGCTTTTTCTTGGACCCTAAAAGTAAGGGTTAGGACCATCTTTAAAGATCATTATCATGACTGATTATATACCCCGACAGTATGGCACCTATGATAGAAGAAATCAAAATCCAAAAAAAGAGGATCAAGATTGGGACGAATCCAGCTGGCCCAAACTTACTTCAGAATTATAACTCTCAATACATTATTACAACCGATTATATACACCTGAGTACCTCAAGGTATCATCATCATTATCTTAGTTCTGTAAATTAGTGTCAGATAACCATCATAGGTATGATAATCAAAATCCATATAATGGAGATCAAGACTGAAGCCAGCATGCCAAGCCATCAGATCTCAACATCCACATTATTATAAATAATGGGCCACAATATAAGCCGTAAATAGGTGAAACTCACAAACAGATTGAACCACATCTCTGACGCATGATTATCTCCCATGAAAATAATCATGCCCCATGGCATAATAGAATTCAACAGGGAATCACTGATATACATACAGATTGAAGCTTGACACCTATCACCGGGTCAGTTTTAAAACCAAGGCTTTCCTATGATGATAAGTCAGCTCCACGTGTATGGATTTGACTTGAATCTATCATAACAACAATACAGTTGTGTGTATAGAATCATCTCATTGTTATAGAAATTCTACTATTTTTACATGTAAATTTAATAACAAAAAAAGGCCTGACCCTGAACCAATTAAACATAATCAGGCTCGGGTCTGGTTCCAACAGCCAACTTGTTTACAACACTAAAATATCTCTTCACCATGCTTCCATGAAGGGGTGAGTTGTAAATTTTTTATATGGCATGCCAGATTAATGGAAGTGGATCAATGGGAACTAGCACCTATTGGCATGAATGCATGGGGAATGCAACTGCCGCTGATGCATGTATTGAAAACTAAAACAGCATGCATATAGTGATTCAAAGGATACTACCTTGGTACTTTGATCTTGGATAATAAATATCTTCACATTTGGGACAGTAGATTTTCACAGTACTAGATCGAGGAATGTCTGATTGACCAACTGGAAGACAAGGCTGACCACAGCAGTATACTCTTGGGCAACGACCAAAATCATAGTTTTTGTACTTGTCTAGCTGCAAAAATTCACAACTAAAACCCTCAGATAAATTCAAAACTTCAAGTCCATCAAAAGGTAAGTAGGTAACAGCAAAAAAAGGAGTGAAATTTAAGAGCACACCATTGCAGCCATCCCTTTGCTGGTTAAAACATATCGAACATGAATAAGACCATACAGCATCTCCGCTGCCGACTCAACCAACTCATTCTGTTCCTCAGTAAACATATCACCTGTCAATATCAATGGTCCATGTCAATACAGATCAATTGCACAAGCCATATTCAACAAGCAAAAGGAAAGACTGAGCATCAGTTATAACTATCAAACAAAGTTCATGTCCAAGGCAGTTAAAAAGCAGAATAAAGTAGCAGCCAATGTTGCATCCATTTCTATTGTAAATTTACATGGTCTTCACAGAGCTAATTAATGAGATGATACTATGTACTCTTGTTTAAATTACTCACTAGAAAGGGACCATGTCAGTAGTTGATAAAGACTGAAATGCTTGGGAGTTGGGACTTGAAGGATCCCAAAAGTGGGCTCACACCCAAACAAGGGTTCCACGTGCAAAAACCAAGAACAATGGTCTTTTTTTTCTGCACAAGTACCCTTGGTTGAATATACTGCATTATTAAATTATGCTTATATATTAAGGATAAGTAGTATTATTTAAAACGTACACTGGTTGTTTTAAATAAGATAGGAGCTCTCTTCATAGACAATCAGTCAAACAACTCTGTCTTAATGTATGCTTTTTCTATTTCTTTTGGGAAGACTCCGAGGGATATTACTAGTCAACTCTCATTATAACTAGGAACTTGACAAAGATAGTCAAGACAAGTTTATATATGTTTCGATCCAATGATGGATATAGATGAGTAAAAAATTTAGGTGAGTACCAATTCTCTCTCACAGATCTACTCGATCTCATTTGGAATACTTTTGTTTCTTTTTTTGTGTTGTACTATGTTAACAGGCGGGCTTACCCCCTGCTGCTTCTTTCCTTGATCTTTATCTAAATAAATGAATCCTTTTCAGCAAAAAATAAATAAATAAATTTAGGTGAGTGCCAATTCATGAGGGAGTAGTGAGAGTGAGGGGGTTTACTTGATCATAAAGGAGGACGTAGTGAACCCCACAAAAGTATAGCTTATCTAGTTAATATGAGCTACACCTCTCATGAAATCATGTGTGTACATGGGGCACCAATGGATGCATGTAATTAATGGGGATATGAAGGGGAGGAAAACTCATGGCGATGGATAAAGCTTCACAGCCATCCAATTACATTTGGCCTTCTAGTTAGTGTAACGACCCGGGCCCGCTATCCACTTTGGCTCATGGGATTTCAACCCAATCTTGTCTCATGGTTTAAAAATGTCTCATGGGAATTAAGGCCGGGTCACACACATATAATCCAAGATCAGGACTAGCGTATTTCCGATGTGAAACTTATGCACCATTGCATACCCAGTCCTCGTCGGACCCAACGCCCTTCTTATAGGGTAGCTACAAGTGTGACATACTCTCCTACCGGAAAACAGAATCATCCTCAGCTCGAATACCACCTATAACGACCCGGGCCTACCATCCACATGATATTGACCCCTTTGGCTCATGGGATTCCAAACCAATCTTGCCTCAAAATTTTAAAAGGCCTCATGCGGAGTTAAGATCGGGTCACGCACATATATACCCAAGATCAGGACTAGCGTGTTTCTGATGTGGGGCTTATGCACCACTGCATACCCAGACGCCCTTCTACAGGGGAGCTACAGGCGTGGCGGCTAGCCCTTGGAATTTTAGAACTATATAAAGGCCAAGATAGTGATGGCCCATTTTCACCGACATAAAAATGATTGGAAGGTGCTCAACTTCTTCCATCACATATCTTAACAAGAGACACATATCCCAAACATCTCCTCCCCTGGTAGGTACCCAGTGAGCTCCAAAAAAATTGGCATTGCACCATTTCATCACGTTAGAACTTTTGCCCATACAGGTTTCAAATATATATCTAAAAATCAAGTCCAACAGCCACGAATGTTGATGTCCTCAATAAAGTAAATCCTACATTATTAAAAACCTGGATCTTTGATTTTAAATTATTACTATATTTCATGAAAAAAAAATCCAAACTTAAAAAAAAAAATAAAAAAAAAATAATAATAATAATGATGAGGCTTACTATGAGAGGATTCAACATCCAAAATCAAATCAAGGGCATAATCATAACAAGGAACTTGGCTGCTTAATCCGCAAAGATTAAAATCATCTTGTATGTAGTCTTCATCAACTTCGCAGAAGAATTCATTCCCTCTCAGATTGCAAAACCAGGAGATCCAAGAGGTGTCATCCCCCATCTGAACCGCTAACGTCTGATTCTTCGCTGTCTGTTTCAGACTCTTCTGCCAATGAACGTGACAAGGACATCATCAGAATATCGATGAGTATAATGTCGTCACACTTAAAAGTACATAAATATGCCTAAAAAAACCAAATTAATAGAAGCACCTACCAGTAAATAAAATATAACATAACAAAGGAGAAATGAATCCATAAATATCCTTGAAAGTCTAAACTCTAAACCCAAGTCATCCCCCTTTTACACAAATGAACACCATGTACTTTTAAAGACCGGATTATGATGGAAATGCAAAAATCCTCAAACCTTCCCAATAACAACTTATGGAACATTCAAATTTACCCACAAAGTTAAAAACCTATGAAGAATTTATCTACAGAAGTAAAAGGATTTTCTTTTAAAACAAAAAAAGTAAATTTATTTGCATCCCAAGTAATTTATTAAGGCGCTGAAGCACCCCACCCATACCTGAAAGAACTTGAAATTTTTTAAGAATCCCTTCTTTTACATAAAGCGCCAAAGTTGAAATTCCTAGTTCCGCCCCTATAATCAACAGGGATCAGCAAGCCAATGCAGATCTTCAGGCAGATAAGAGATGATGCACAGAACATGAAGCAGCATAATAAGAAGCATAGAAGTTGAAGGACTCAATCATTTCACTTTGTTGATTAAGAACCTATTTGTTTTGTAGCCATTGCAGTCCTTAGACTTACTTATTAAGCAATACCTTTCTATTGGGGTGTGCACAAAGTGAAGGATTAAAAGTGAAGATCCACAAGGGGTAATCAAATGCTCTCTCCTCCTGTAATAAATAAATGATTACCCACCCATCACCTAGTAAACTAAATCTCCCCGCCCATTTACATATCCAGCTCAGAATCACCTATTTAACACTCATTGGTTAAAACCCTTTTACCATGAATTACTAGGAATTCAATGCAAATAAAGCAAAAGCAGGCCCAAAGTATCCCACTCATGTGAATTCCACACTTGCTCGCAGCTTGAAATCATCCAAATGCATGGATAAACGCAATTATTGTCAAAATCAGAGGAAACCCAGTATAAATTTAAGGAAAACAAGACATGGGTTTCATCAATCAACGAGATCTGAAGAACAAGAACTCACCGTCGGAGCATTTGTTCTTGGAAAGAGAGGCGGGACGCAGGTCCCTGTGATCCGACTGCGGTGGCAGCTTCGTGGAAGAGGAGGTCGACGGAGCGGTCACTCTCTCCTTGTCTTTGGTGATGGGTCCCTTGGAATTAGACCGCGATGATCTCTCCAATTGCTTGTCTAGGGCATCGGTGATACGCTTCCGATCGAGAGGGCCGATATCCGGCTTCGATCCACGGCCGACTCGATCTCGGTACATGTCTCCCCTTCAATTGAATCTGAATCCTCTCTCTGTTTGTCGGATCGAATTCAATTGACTCTCCCAAACACGATCCACAAACAGGACAGAGAGAAACCCCAATTTCAAAGAGAAAGAGCAGAAGAAAATTGAGGGTTTTGTGAGAGAAGAAGCCCTAGATTTCCAGAGAGGGAGAGAGGCTATGGTTAGGGCTAGGGTTTTGTTACCTTTCTGTGCGTGTGGAAGTATCGAAAACATGAGAGAGAGAGAGACTGGGCTAGGGTTAGGGTTAGGGCGCACCCTACAGTTTAGTCCAGCTGCTGGTGGGTGCATTGACATTATCGTCGCTGGACAATGTTATAGAAAAACAATAATTTAATTTTTCAAACTATACGATGAAAATATCCCCATTACACACCACCTATGCCTTTGGTTGTCATCATATCAAACCTCTAACTCCGCAGGGAGTTGGCCGAGTGGTCAGGATCACGATTCCTCCCTCTTTCAAAGCTAGAGGTCTTAGTATCGACTCTCAATTCTCCATTCTTCAAGAATGGGATGTTGAATTCACTAGTGCTACTACCTTAGGGCCATAAAGATGTTTATCCGGCTTCCCTCTAGGCCTGGAGGGATTAAGTCTTGCCCAATGAGATAGGAACCCTCTCATAGAAAAAAAATGATATCCAACCCCTTTTTCATTTGTCTAGAAAAAAAAAATGATATCCAACCCCTTTTTCATTTGTCATAATGAAATTGATCATTAGATTGAAATCAACAAAAGTAATTTCTTATAAAGCTTCTAAATTTTAGGGTATTGGAACAAGGGATTAGAGTGATCTATATAGATCCTTCCATCCAATGGATTTCCACGATAATTATGCATCCTAATGGGCCCTTCCAAGAATGGTATTTTACTTTTAAAAAATACAAGGGTGTTTTCTAGCGATATATATACAATGCAATGTCATTAGAATGTCTTTAAAAATGTCACCTATACTTGTTGCACTTGAACTAGTGAAGATTTATTAGGGATGTAAATGGGTCACCAATTCTCCGATTACCCGAAAGTTCCGATCCGTTAAAAACATAGTCTAGGTCCTTATTTAGGGCCCGATAAATAAATGGACCCAGGTCTGGTTTCACCTTGGTTCGGACCCGTGGACCCGAAATCTAACAGATTAACTCAATTTTGAAATTCTCTCATAAAAATCATGTTTTTTTTTTAATATCATTCTCTACCTAAACTCAAACCCGAGTTCAGACTCCGTCCCATATATGGTTATAGTTCCGATTCCATAGCCAAGAAACCGATTCTGAAACGGTTCCGAGTTGAGATTCGATTCCACCTTCTCCTTAACAGTTTCGTGTCCCAGAACAGACCATTTACAACCCTAAGATTTATAGGTACCCTTTGAATAAGGATTTTTCTTTTGAGAACTTATATAGGTAGGGATTTTGCAATGGTAAGGGTGCATATCAACGCATACAACCAAAAGAAATGGTATCAATGTGAATCCACAAATATTAGGATTTTTCAATCCTATGTAGAGGCTTTAAAACCCACAAAATGAGAATTTCTACTTTCTTAATTCCTCGAGGATTTCTCACTTAATTTTTTTGAAGAGCTTTTTGTATAGACCCCACTAAGGTTTGTAGGATTTGTAAATAGGCCCCTGAGATTTTAGTATTTGTAAATAGGCCATTGTCTTTTCTTTGTAATATCTTTCATGTCCCCATTATCAATATTCCTAACCAGAATGGGCATCCACTATGAGATTTGTGTTGGATTTTTATATAAATGACAGCTTTGCCCTTACATCCATTAAACAAAAATGAGTATGCTTTTATTTGCAAAAATATCATTATTTTATCTCAAGTCCCAATGGTTTCTCTCAATAATAACCCTCTCATGCACTTGACCGAGGGGTGGACCCAGGTACAAGGGCATGGGGACTTAAGCCTATACTCATATTTGAAAAAAGTTTAAGATTCCCTCTCCCCCCGCACATTCTAAAAATTTATATATATTTTTTAACATTTGCCCCTCCACCCAATATTTCTTTTACATAGAGCTAAACACCACTCCCCTCACAAATTCTAAAATTTAATATTTTTTCTACGTTTTCCCATTCCCCCAATATTTCTTTTACACCCCCTACACATGAAGCATAATCATGTATTTATAAACTTTTATCAATCCAAATGTGGGCCATGTATGGATTGAAAAATTATAACTAGTTTTAAGTACATGTGTTATTGTCGTCATGATCAATGTGGATTGAATAAAATGAGCCCCGTATTTATAAAAATAAATAAATTTATATAGGGTTATTATCTCCCACTAGGTACAATTGTTCATTATATATGCTTTATAAATATAAATAAATAAATAAATAAAACTGAGTCCAAACTTTTAAATTAGGAATATAAGGATAAAAGAAGTTGATAAAAGTGTCATTTTACTCTAAAAACCTATGGTGGTTACAAAACTACAGATTTTGGGGGCACGGAAGGTATTTAAATGAAAAGGTAGGGGTCTATTTGTAAATACTAAAACCTCAGGGCCTATTTACAAATCCTATAATTTATTATTATTATTATTTTTGTGTGTGTGTGGGGGGGGGGGGGGGGGGGGGGGGGGGGGGGTTGTTTTATACAACAAAAGCTCTTTTTTAAAACTAGTAGAAAATTTCTGTCAGGTGAAGCGTCATTTCAAGTCCTTACAGCCCGTTTGGCAATTTATTATTAAAATAAAAGTAATGTAAAGCATCAAATCAAAAGAGAATGAAATAAGAGGGTTATGATTGTATTTTCTTTTAGTAAATTGGTAGGGACCATTTTGACTTTATGTGTAAAAAGTGAGAGTTTTTTTGTTATTTAGTGGAGAAAGGATATTTGCTTTTTTACTTTTTTTTTTTCAAGATAAAATTTTTGAAGATGTGTGCTTCTTATGTTACCCCTTTTTCAAAAAATGAAGGCTTTACGTTACTTTTATAACCTAGTAAATTGCCAAACGGACCCTTAGGGATTGTTTTGTAATTTTAATTTACCAAGGAGACATGGGAAGTTGCTATTCACATGGCTTTACTTGCTCATTCCACATCCCTTTTTTTCCGAAAGCTCGGCGCCCTTGTAGGAAATTCCTAAACTATCCATTTCTCTCTCCTTCCCTCGTCAATCACGTCGTATTAACGAATTCAGGTTACGGATTAACGAATTCATATTAAAATCACCTCAACCTATATACGATCGGTTAACTTAACGGGTCAAAAAATCTAACCCGAACATGACCCGTTAATTTAACGGGTTACACGTTTAAACCCATTAACCCATCAAGTAATTAAGTAATTTCAAAAATTAAAAGAAAATCCATACAAATATATATATATATATATAGAAATATATAAGCCACAAGAAACTGTAAGTGAGGATCTCATCAAAAACCCCACTATAAAATAATAAATTTCAATTTATGAGACAACGGCCACGGAAAAGGAGATGGAGAGAGGGAGAGGGAGAAGGAGAAGGAGAAGGGTCGGGCCGCCTACGAAGGGCGGGCATGGTCAGAAGGCGGGTGGAGGTGGGTGACGAGCAAGGAGAGGTATAGAGAGGGAGATTGGTAGTTTGGAGATTTTCTAAAGAAGTGCCCAGGTTTTGAAAATAGGGGATGTGAAATGAGTAAGTGGAGCTGTGTGAATAACAACTCCCAAGTTATGAGACAATAAAAGAAATTTGCTCAAATAAAAAGTACTATATTTTAAAAAATACTTATACTTTTTACAAAAAAAGTTAACAATTTATTTTCCCACAGTACTAACTCACAAAAAGTCATCTTTTTTTTCTTCTTTAGAGTAAAAAAAATTATATTATTATTTTACTAAATAATAAAAAGTCATTACCTTTTGAGTTGACCCTTATTCTTTTTTTTTTTTTTTTTTTTTGTCTCTTTCACCTCATGTTACTTTACTAGTGAAGTGAAGTGAAGCCACCATTTAAAAGACATGAAAATAAAAATAAAAATAAAGGGTCATATTAAAAGTACAGAAATTTAAAACTTCTTCTTAAAAAAAAAAAAAAGTAAAAAAACAACCTTCCCAATAAAAAATTACGATAAATTACCATATACTTTTTACAGAAAAAGCTAAAAAGACTATTTATTAAGACTCTAAAAAGAAAAGGCCACCACATTATGATTAGACCCTATCATATTTTATTTTCTCTTTATTCGAAGCTTCACATGAATTGAACGATGAATTTAAAAGTAAAATAAAAAAAGAGGCGTGAAATAAAAAAAAAGAAGAAAAAAGCAGAATACATACCTATACTTTGGTCATTTTGCAGAGTACCCCTCGTACTTTGGTATTTTGTACTAAACCTACCTGTATTTTAAACCACGATGCAAATAGAGATGGCCGTGACGGAAAATATGGAACGATGAATTTACCCCTTCATATATAAGATGTCTCTTGGCCTTTTTTTTTTTTTTTTTTTTGTTCATTTTCCCCTCTTTCGCTTGAGGCTAGGGTTCTTATTCATTGGCGACTTTGGAGGTGATGATTCCATTCCCTTCTCCCCTTTTCCACATTCCCAGGGTTCCTTCTTCCTTATTCTCATCTCCCCCTTTCAGATTGATATTTTCCATACAAGTTCACTCAAATCTCTCCCACCCCTGCCTCCTTCCATTAATTTCATTTCAAAATCTTTTAAAACCCCATTTTTTGGCATCCAACTTCGACCTTGAAATCCCAAATACAAATCCATGTTCCCATTCTCTCCACCCCCCTCCTTGTTTCTTTGGTTTTTCTCTCTACATTTCCCTCTGATTTGATCAAATCCCTCTTGAAACCTATATCTCAGGGCCCCTAACCATAATCACTGATGTTTGTGTCTTTGAATTCGATTCCTCAAACAGGGCTCTTCTATAATTTTTGGTACTTTTGATCTTGGTCGCATATGTAGATGATGAGGTTTTTGATGCCAAATTTCTTCTTAGAAGTTTTTTTTTTTTTTTTTTTATTTAATTTTTTATACTCATTTTCTTGTAGTGAAGGGTCACTAATTGTGCTTTTGCTATTACCCAAATTGGGGTGATACTGTTTTCCCTATATAAACCCTGTAAGCACTTTAAAGGGTATGCCATTAAAGATGATGATGCTATAAGGGAGCTGTGTCTTGTGAAAGAAAAGATGTCTTAACATTGATTTGGGTGTTTTTATGGATAAAGCTGGTTGCCCTGAAATTGCGAAAGTAAGGGCGCGTTTGGATCCCTGCGAATCTGGTTACCTGCCCCATTTGATCCTCGGAATTTGATTGCTTTTGCAATATGTTTATGCCATGATTTGATTTTCTATAATCTTTAATGAGCTATGCAAAAGAACAAAACAACTGTCACATGCATGCTAAATCTAACTTGGGATATGCATAGGAGCATGAGCATTGATTTATGCATAAACCGACTTACCTGTGGTTGTGATTGAAGATCTTAACAATCTCATTACTCATTTACATATTGCAAGAAATACATTTAAGTATTGCATGCTTTGGACTTTGAAATTTGACTCGCCAAACAGTACCATGTACATACTCTGCTTAAGCCTCATCCGGTCATCATCAAACCTCCTCACTAGGTTCAAAGGCAAAAAAAAGTCTTTGGAGGCGAATAATTTGCAATCAGTATGCACCAGAGACCATTTATACGAACTATGCAGTTAATATTAACAGAATCTGTTCATACCAAAATATTATGAGGTACTCTGCAAAATACCAAAAGCCCGACGGTAGGTTTTCTGCTGTTTTCCCAAAAAAATATCAAATTTTAAAAATCACTTTTGAACCTTTTTCAATATTAGAATCAACACCAAGAACCATTCTAAAATTATTTCCTATATAAATTGGTACAAAGAAGCTAGGGTTTCTCTCTTCAAATCGCCTTTTTATCCCTTCGCTAGCTTTGGATTCGAGTTTTCAAGGTTTCTGTTCGTGCGTTCTTTCTTTCAATCTTCCCAATTTCGTCACTCTAGGGTTTCAACGATGCCTCCTCAGAAGAAAACCCCTGGGAAGAGGACACCAGGCTCTGCAGGCGCGAAGAAAACCACTGCGAGAGCGGCAAAATCAGCTCAGAAGAAGCAGAATCCACCCGAAGTGCAAGAAGAGAAGATCGAGCAGGCGCCGGATCCCATTGTTATTGAAATCAAAGAAGATCCCGTTGTTGTTGAAGTGAAAGAAGACATAAAGGTAGAAGAGACAAAGGTGGTGGGAGAGATTGTCGAACAAGAACAAGAACAAGAACCCGAGGAGGAGAAACCTTTGGAACCAAAATCTGAGGCGAACGGATCTCTTTCGGCTAAAGGTAAGATCTTTATTGCTCTATATGGGAAGTTTATGTTTAAGATCTTGTTTTTTGTTGGTTTTGTGGCGTTTGAGGGTTTCTCAATCAAGAAAGTCTATCTGGGGTACCCCCAAAACTCGTGCTTCTTATTTGCATTCTATCTGTATTGTTTTGTGACTGTCGATATGTAGACCTCTGAACAGATGGTTAGGTCTCGATGGCGTCTTTTTTAATGTTTTCTTAGATCATGGTGTATATTTTCTTGGTTGCGTGGTGGGGTTCCGTTGTTGGATTGTTTTACTCTTGTGGGTTTACGGAAAAAAAACACGTTCTTTAACCTTTTTACATGGGTCATTGAAAGGCACACGTTTATGCATCTCTTACAGGCACCAATGAAAAGAAAAAAATCTCTTGCAGGCATTGTATGTGTTCTTTATTTTATTATTGTCTTCTTGGATCATGTCTTGCGCTCTGAAAATTGGGGTTTATTTGATTATTTTCTTGGGGGATTGATCTGCCTTGTTTTGGCTACTGGGAAAGCCCGTGCTTTATTCTCTGAAAATTATTTCCCTTGCTGAGTGGGTTTTTCTTTGTTGGAATTGGGGGAACATCGTGTAAGATTATCATCTTTAAGATGCAAATTCCTTCTGATTTTATGATGCCACTTTTTTTTTTTTCCTGCATTTGAGTTTTTATTTTTCTAAGTTCCATGGCATTTTGAGGGAATTCTTTTTTATACGGTGTGGTTGGTATTATGCAATGAAGAAGGTTTCTACATAGGGGGCTCATTTAGAACCTATAAGGAAAAGGTTGGAAAATTTTTTATATGACCTGGTCGAGAATATCTGAGTCACAGCAAGTGACTGCATCCAGAATCTTTGAGTTCTGGTATGAGATAGTGTTTGCTGGCTCAAGGGGAGCTAGAATGATCTTCAGTGGGTTTTGATTTCATGCACTAGTGAAAGGACTTGAACGTATAATGGGCTTTTGACTTACCATTGCGATGGAATCCCTCTTCCAGTTGATTTAAGGGATGCAAATAAGTGTTTTTGCTTGTTTTCATGACAGTGGAAGAGGGTGGCAAGGAGGTGTTTGATGAGGATGATAAAGGTGAGCGGTTAGAGTTTGATGATAATGATAATGATGCTGAATATGAACCTGAAGAGGAGACAGCTGTGGATTATGATGAGAGGGTAGTTGAAAATGGGGATGGTCAAGAGGGAGATGATGGCGAGGAAGAGGGTGCCGAGGAAGATGTAGGTGAAGAGGAGGATGGTGATATTGTTGATGAGGAAATGGAAGCTGATGGCGAGGAAGACGCTGAAGATGCACAGGAACATGAAGATAATGTCGAGGAAGAAGAGCATCATGAAGTTGTCAAGGAACGGCGTAAGCGAAAGGAGTATGAAGTGTTTGTTGGAGGCTTGGACAAGGATGTATCTGAAGAAGATCTGAAGGAAGTTTTTAGTGCAATTGGTGAAATTACTGAAGTAAGGTTAATGATGAATCTGCAGACGAAGAAAAACAAGGGCTTTGCATTCTTACGTTTTGCAACTGTTGAACAAGCAAAGCGAGCTGTTTCAGAGCTAAAGAACCCAGTGGTAGAATACTTTTTATTTTTTTTCCAATTTGTTCAAGTCTAAACTTCTTCTGGACATCCATTTAATTAATTTCAACTTTTATGGCAGATCAATGGGAAACAGTGCGGTGTCGCCCCAAGTCAAGACAATGACACACTCTTTGTTGGTAACATATGCAAGACATGGACTAAGGAAGCTGTAAGTAAGCTTGACCATTTAATGGGCATTTATTTCACTCTTACGTAGGTCCACGACTTGCTTTTCTCCTTACCATGTTGACAAAATGTTTTCAGTTAAAAGAGAAGTTGAAACATTATGGGGTTGAAAATGTTGAGGACTTGACTTTGGTTGAAGATACTAGCAATGAGGGTATGAATCGGGGGTTTGCTTTTCTGGAGTTTTCATCCCGTACAGATGCCATGAATGCTTACAAGCGTTTAACAAAGAGGGATGTTGTATTTGGAGTGGATAGGGCTGCAAAGGTGTCATTTGCAGACTCTTTCATTGAGCCGGACGATGAGATTATGGCACAGGTAAGCATTGAATTTCAGATCCCCTTCTCTCTTGGTCTGCCAAAATTATTACTTTATTATTGAAATTATCTGTAACATTACTATGTAAAAAATGTCTAAATATTTCATGACTGTAATTTCTGCTATTGTGTTGAACTGTAAACGAGCTGCATAAATTATTCAAAAATCTGTGCCATCTCTCTTACAGGGAAGATGGATATATTTTCATGTACAGTGGCAACACTTGCCCAACAATGGATTTCATGTTGTCGCTTGTGTTTGAGGAATTTGTTCTGCCTTTTTTTGCTTAATATATCAGGTGAAGACTGTATTTGTGGATGGTCTGCCTGCATCATGGGATGAGGATCGTGTCAAAGAGCATCTCAAGAAATTTGGATTGATTGAAAAGATTGAGCTTGCCCGTAATATGCCATCGGCAAAGAGGAAGGATTTTGGGTTTGTCACTTTCGATGCGCATGATGCTGCAGTGGCTTGTGCTGAAGGCATAAACAATCAAGATCTTGGTGAAGGGGACCACAAGGTTTGTATTGTTTGTTGCTTGTGTTTTTCATCTTTCTTTTAATGGTAATTAGTGTTCATGACAAGTGGTTGAGATTTGAACTTACTTTTAATTTATTAATTCATCATTTCAGGTAAAAGTAAGAGCTCGTTTGTCACGCCCACATCAGAAAGGTAGAGTAAGACGTGATATCCGAGAAGATCAGTGGTTTGGACGAGGGATTTCACGAGGTGGCAGGGGGTCTTGGGCACCTGCACCGCTGCGTCGGTTCCCGGGCCGAGGTGCTAGTGGAATGGGAGGCTATAAGCCACCTTTGTCTAATCATGGATTCAGGAGGCCATCTGTGGTTAGAGACAGGCGGCCTGTAGTGGCAGCACCTGTGAGAGCAAGGTACTTACCTTCTCCCCCAGCAAGGTCCTATGATCGGAGACCAATAGGTAAGTTCTATGCTCAAATTGCTTGTAACAATTGTGATACTTAGGTTTGAGTTACCTGCTTGTTTGTTGTTGATCTGATACCATGTCTCTGTTTGACAGTTCCTCCTTATCCTAAGAGCAATTCAAAGACGGATTTTGGCAGGCGTGAAGAAGCTCCTCTGAGAAGCAGAGCTGCTGTCAACTATGGTTCTAGAGTTGCTACAGAAAGACGGTCCTACAAGCATGATGACTATCCTTCTCGTGGGTCTGGCTACTATGATGTTGCTCCTCGTAGTGCTTCTCGAACTAGTGCAAGGGGGGTGTATGTGGATGATGGATATGATAGAAGTGTGGAGAGGCCTCCTCCAACTTACCGAGAAGGACGTGCCCGTGACCACGACTCCATGTCTGGATCAAAACGCCCCTATTCTGCTTTGGTTAGTCTTCTTCTCTATTGGAAGATGAGGTTGCAACTTCAGTGACCTTTTTTATTTTACTTTTTTCACTTACCTATTATAATAGTAGAGCATTAATATTTTGTTGGTTTTGTTCTCGTAGGATGATGCTCCTTCAAGGTATGCTGATGCTCCTGTTCGAGGGTCAAGGGCTCGTTTGGATTATGGATATAGTAGTACTTCTCAGTATGGGGATGCCTACTCTGAGAGGTCTGTTTGATCCCTTTGGCACTTTTTAAACATACAGACAGAGCTCTGTAAATGGCTAGTTTTTAATTTTCATAGTACTCGCTGAGTGAATTTTTTGTTGTAGGCTTGGAAGATCTCATATGGGATATGGTGGCAGAAGCTCCTTCTCTGGGGAGGAGTCTCCTGGGCTATATGGCAGTCGTCATGGAATGGGATATGGAGGTATGACAAAGTTGTTTCCCATTTGCTGCCCTCCCAGAGGTGTTTGATGGTTTAGTGGCTGAATAATAATATGTTCTCGTTGGCCTTTTTTGTGGTGTTCAGGTTCTGTGAGCAGTGGTGACATTGGTGGGACTGGGATGTACTCCTCAAGCTATGGCGGTGATTACCTGTCACGTGGACCTGATGTATGTTTCTAAATTGCATCTGTGATACTTTTATGGATCAACCACCAACAATAGTGTAAAGCATATGGATCATTTACCTTTTCTTACTAATAGCCATATAAATGAATGGCTGGTGCAGGTCGGTGGTAGCTCATATTCATCATTATATTCTGGTCGTGGATTGAGTGGTAGTAGTGGCTACTTGGGTTCCAGTGGTTCTGGATCATACTACTGAGGTGCGCATTCTGCATTTATGTTCACTTCTGTTCACATATACTTCAGCTGCTAGAGAAAGCATTTCAATCTTGGCCTCTGTAGAATCTTCCTCTTGGTGAAAATTTTCTTGCGTGTGGGTTTTATTATTATTTTTTCAAGCAGTCTCATTACGAGCATGCTGGTGTGTTTTGGTCACATGGATTTGTCTTCGTGACACAGATTTGACAACACAAATGGCTGTAGGCTGAGAATTGTTTGGAGTCTTAAGAAAATGATGTCTACAGAGTTTGGAAAGAGAGCTTGTCGCCAACCATGGTTCAACCTTGTGTTGTCTGAGATGGGTATTTGTAAGGCTGAGTTGATGTGTACATGGCAAGGACTGTAAGCTGAGCCGGGGATAGGTCTCTTTCGGATTCCTGGCTCAACATTTTCTGCTGTTAAGTGAATTATCAATGGTTTGGAGCTCAAAGCTGGGAGTAGTAAACACTAGTACAGTATGTATGCGACAGACTATTTATTTATATTGCTATTAGAACTTCACTTGATGGTCAAAGAGTGTTTTTTTATATCACAATTCAAAGTTTCGAAGAGCAAAACATTTGATGTGATGATGTGAAAGGCTTTTCAGACAGCTGTGTTTTAGGCCTTCTAGATGCCTTGGTGGTGTAACTTTCTGGATTATCTCTGTACCAGAGGCCATGGTAACTAGTATGCCATAATACTAGAAGAAAATCTTTAATTGGAAGCCAGATTAACAGAACCCATGAAGTTCAGCTAGTGCTGATCCTAAATTGAAGAAATACTTCCTTGAGTTACAAAGAAACATTTGGATTGGTGATCCTTTCATTTTCTATACGTAACACACTGGTTGTGACAATATCATTTTATTTGGATGAGTTCTTTGAGTGGTGCAGCTTAAAATTTTGGGTTAGCAGGTATGCATTGTTGGTGTGCCTCTTTCCTTATAGGTACTTGAGGGTGGCAGTTGTGCTTGCGGTTCAAAGTGTTTAGTTGTGTTGGTTCAGAGGTGTTGATGGATTATTCATGGTTGATTTATGCCACTCAAAAGTTGACCTCCTACTGACATAGATGCATATGAAAAATGTACATGCATAAGTGTACATGATTCCTACCATTCAAAAAGAAAACTAAAAGTGTGCACGATTCTTTTAAGCTTATCCCAGTGGATGCTGGAAATACATAAAGTGGAACATTTGATAGTCACTTGTGGGATTTGAAGTACATGTTTATATGCTCAAGTTAATATTGTCTCACAGAATATCTGTGGTGATTAAGAATTTTCTGGTAATGCTGGCAACCTACAACTATCCTTGTTGCTTGGGAAGAATGGAGAAATTAAGAATTGAATATGTCCTTTTTTAATTGTGGATGTTCTCCATTAGTTTGACAGTAATTGTATTATAAATCCGGTATGTCTTTTTTAGCTTAATGATTATTCAAAGTACTACCAGTTCCTTTCGGCTAGTTTGTTATACGGTAAGTTGCTGGATGAAAGTGTGTTAGTCAAGTCAACAGGGGCAGAAGTGATTCTAAGGTGTAAGGAAATACTATCTTTAGACTTTGAGCAACCTATTGGTAGGTTCTGCTAGAACCCATGTTCAACTTCATTGATGTTTTAAGTAGGTCATTTATAGGAGCTACTCAGCTAAGGCCCAAATGAGTACTTCTGATGCCAACCATTGCAACAATCTGAGTGTTGACCGTGTTCTGATCCCAGATTGAAATGGATTCTTTTTTTTTCATTTTTGAAATTTGAATTTACTCCAGAGCTTGACCTGGGCCAAATTTGCTGCATGAGATTTAAGCCTACCCATTAGAGAGATGTTGGAATGATATGCAGTGAAGTATACACTGATTTGCAGGTGATCTTTTTCATCTGTTGGTTTTCTTAATTTGAGGCTCTGGTTATATAGGAGATTATTGTGAAATTCACTTGGGGACTGCAGTGTATTCATTCATAATATAAGCTGGAAATGAGTCCTTTATTTTGACTGAGGTTCTTTTATGATGGGGGCAAAAATCTTAAATCTTATTGTGAAATGTATTTGAACAAGTTTGTTGACTTGGTAGGTTCTGATTTTTTGTGGGCTGTTGATCTTCTGATATATTGTGGGTGGTGCATGTGCAAGGATCGATGCTTCTGCTAAGGTCACTGGACAGTACATATGGTGCAAATGGATGTTTGCCTTTTGACTTTTGAGTAGCTATTCTTTTGATTTCTCTGGATGAGATAAAATAGTAAATCTGTCTAATTTAGTCTTGTCGGAATGAGTCCCTCTAAAGAGCTTAGTATGCTTTAAAATTTTTTGGTAGGCTTGGATCCACTGTATCCCTTTTTAATAAAAATATATATTTCTTTCATTTTAATATTTTTGTCTGCAATGCATTCTTTTTTTAATATTTTATTTTGTTAGATGTTTATTCTGTATAAAATGTTGAATGAAGATCTACACTACCTGGCACTTGCAAATTCCTGGATAGTTTCTTCTTGTAGCGAGGTACAAGGCACCATACCAATCAATTGAGATAACTGTTTTGAGTCATAATTTTTTTTCCTCCATCTCTTTCCTTGCATGCAAGGATAGACTTGGCATACTAACTACTATGAGTATTATATTGAATGAACTTACTATGCATTGTCCATTATTATTTTTCTTACTAGCACAATAACTCGTGCTAAGCATGGGCATGGCCCACATGGCTAGGGTCCCCACTCCATCTTACTACTTTTGACATATTTTTTGTTAAACAATCACATATTGATTTAGTGTGGTGTGGTAGAAGTTAGTCGGGGCAAAAGGTCATGAGTTTGAATCTCATTACCTATATATTTTTAGATTTTTACCAAAGCACAATTTAAAAAAGTCAATATTAAAAGAAATCCGTACAAAATTGAATCTAAAGCCCTTGGTTTAATATATTATAATTTACCTTAGATATAATCAATCTTACCTGGGAAAGCAATGTTTTTCTATTAGCATATTGTATCTTGCTAAAAATATTTCATCTTTCTAAAAGCATGTCCTCTCACTCTCTCTGATCATACGGTGGATGGTGGGCCAAACAGTGCCCACCTCGCACGGGTTCATCACCCACTGGGTCGTCCGTGGGTCCTCCTTTGGATCCACGGATCTGATGGGTCATCGGGTGGCCTACCTGGGTCCCGGCCTCAACGCAAGAAAATGAAGTTTTGGGAAACACTATACTGTTTCGATTTCTAAGTCATCTAAAACACATTCTCTCCCCTCTCTAATCAGACGTTGTTGGGCCCACCTCGCACGGGTCCACCACCTACTGGGTCCACCACCTGTTGGGTCGCCTATGGGTCCTCCTTCTGATCCACGGATTAGATGGGTCATCGGGTGACCAACCTGGGTCCCGGCCTCGACGCAAAAAAATGAATTTTTGAGAAACACTATAATGTTTGAATTTCTAAGTCATCTAAAACACGTCCTCTCCCCTCTCTAATCAGACGCTGTTGGGCCCACTTCGCACGGGTCCACCACCTACTGGGTCGCCCGTGGGTCCTCCTTCTGATCTGCGGATGAGATGGGTCATCGGGTGGCCCACCTAGGTCCTGGCCTCAATGCAGGAAAATCAGTATGTCTATCGGTCTTTTTTTTTTTTTTTTTTTTTTTTTTTTTGTATGTGGAGTTGTAGATAAGTTACGTAGTGGTTTTCTTTTTAAGGAAGTTATGTGGGTCGTTTAGCGAGAGTGGAAAGAGTGGATAGGGAGAGGGTGAGGAGATACTGACACTTGGAGCCCTATGGTTAAATGAAGGGAAGATACATTCCCTTAGTAATATAGATTTCAGACACTTGTATCTGATGTTTAAGACTGTAGGAGTTGTGTTTTATTATTTGGGTAAATTATAATCCACTCTTTTACTTAAGAGTTAGTAGACCTTTTACCAGTACCACACTACCTTTCATGCCTGACTTTCATGTGCAGAGTCTCTTCCTGTACACAAGCATCCTAAAAAAAATGGCTCCCCATTACACAAAAACACCGAGCATTCTCTGTTCATGTTTCTCTGTAAATTCCATTACTTTAGTACATTACTGCGTTCCTTTTTCTCCCTTCTTAAATGATGAGCCTCTGCGCCCTCTCTAAAGCAGTGGCAATTATAGTTTCTTGTCCCTAAAAGGAAATTTCATTAGAAAGAAAAGCAACACAACAGCTAATGCAAGAAAACAAAAGATGCCTGGCAAACTGTCTACAGAAACAGATAAAAGATAGGCTCCTTCCCGGACATGGCCTGGTTAAGATCTAAACTGATCCTGTCTAGGCTGCTCTGAGTTGGAACGATAGACCAGCATCTTCCCTGGTCACGTTAATCTTCTCTTGGTCATACCCATTCGTAGAACACTGGAGGCGGATAAACTGAAGACAGTGTGAACTGGTTGTGCCATTTCAGCCAAATAATTAGCTACACTGTTCTGGCCACAGAGCCTGATTTCCCAGCTTTCCACTGAAGCTAAGACCTTCACAAGCGTCTTCCACAGAGGGCCATGAGCTCCCAGGTTAAGAGATTTTGCATTTTTCTCCAACAAGACTAGTCTGTCGACTTCAAGGGCCAAATCCCCCAGCCGTCACATTAAATGGGTTGACTGCATCATCAAAGTTTTTAGCTTTTGGAAACCTTCTTGGGGAGGACTCCAATCATCTTAGGAAACCTGCAGAGGGAACTTTATAATTTATTTTCAATTAGAACACTTGGAGTTTAATTATTCACTTGGAGACACTTGGAGACAACTGGTTGGAGTTTGATTATTCACTTTTGGAGTTTAAGGCTAGTCAGCTGCTGATAGATATCTGTGGTTCTGATGTTGGAGCGTCATAAGGGTCCTGTAGCTTGCAGTCTCAATATAATCATCCACAGTTGGTAATTTTTTGTTGTCTAATTTTCTTCAAATTTTGATGATGGATGGCTAACCTTGTCTTGGTTAATACTAAGTTGCAATTTGATCAGGGTGAAAGGTTTCTAGAGGGGGACGTTCAGCTCAATCTTGTCTTCATGGTTGATGCATCCAGTTGTTTTTCTGATCTTATTTTCTTTCAAATCTGTTGTTTGCCAGGGTTTTGTACATCAACAATTTTTATTTTTTTTTGTTTCTCTCCCTGACCAATGGGGATCATCAATTTCCTGACATGTAATAATTTTCTACTTTTGACTGATCATCTCTATACTGTTGCTTTACTCAAAATGATGAAAGACAAACACAACCTTTTATTCACTGGAGGATTGGCCAGACTACCATTTTGTAGCCATATGTTGTAACAAATTCAAGCAGACATTTACCATGAAATTGTAATTGAAAAACTGGTCCTAGAATCGTATAGAATGGGTTTCATCTGTGGTCTTTTAAATATATTGACCCTTAGATCATACTCCATATAAAAATGTAAATGATTGTGTAAGTAACTCAGTGATTGTGAGATTGTCATGTATTTATATACAATCTATTTCTTTGTCATCATGCTTTAAACTGATCATAAAACAAGCTTGACTCAGTTGGAGTTAATTTCAAGCTCAAGTTCGATCAAGCTGAGCTGATAAATGCACAGTGGCTTGAGACAATTTGCTGATCTTGGTGAAATTAAAGCCAAAGGATGTTAGCTTATGTTGATGAGGAAGAGCTTAGTGAGCTAATCTTAGGTCAGTTGCTGCTGCTATTGGCCATATGAGTGGTTGAGAAATTAAGACCTTTAATATAGGCCAGGAAAAAGATGGATTGTGGAGTTACTGAAAAAATTGCCATTAATATGAATGCCTTAAAACGTGTTAACTTGTCATGATCGAACAGAGGATGAGGCTTTAATGATGGTGACTTGACTATGGCAACTAAAGTTTCTCTAAGTGAAGACATTGTCTTACCATGCAGAAGAGTGGTTATAAGAGGGTGCTCTCTTGCTAAAAAAAAAAAAGAAAAAAGGATGCCACTTTTTAAGCAAGTTTGTATTAGATGGGACACTTCTAATTAAAGTTAACCAATGAACTATGATTTTGTGCATTGGCTCCTGCCGTTTTGACCTATTTCTGGAAATGGTTGTTTTCCTTACTGAAATATGGAAGAAGCCTGTTGGATTGCTGTCAACTGTTTAATGGGGACTTTGAATTAGGGGTAGTCTGTTTTGCTCTTAGGACTTTGAACATTTTTGAACCTCTTGAGTTAGATTCGTTTGAGGGCATATAATATTTGATTTGGTCTTTCTAACGATTATTGAAAAATTACATTTTAAATGGTTTAATTCCAAACTTACTCACTTTTTTAAATATATTTTATTGATTGGTAAACTTTGTCAGTTTTTTTTTTTAACTGTGGGTGCTAAACCTTGATCAAGGAGGATCGTGTTGGTAGGTTGACAGCTTGTGTAAAATCTTGTCGCCATCTAAATATGGATCTGGCTAATGATGGATTGGAATGGAGAAACAAATTCATATAGTTGATCCAACATAGTTGAGACTAGGATTGGATGATGATTGTGATTTAATTGATTGGTCATTGTAAGCTCAATGATATACATGTGATTCATAGAGTTTCATCCGAATTGGAGAGATAACATTCACACAGAGTACCTCTTCTGATGTGACAAGACTGCAACTCAAAAGCAGTTTTTGATCGGATGGTTTGAATCAGATTTGGCTGTTGGGCTTATTTTTTAAACATTGGTTTACACTCTGAACTTCAAAAGTAAATTAGTTCAAGAAATAAGGCCAAACAACAAGATAATGTTTGGCAATCAAATCCTTATCTGTAAAGTAAGGTAAACCAATATTTATCAGGAATTATATAGGGTTGCCTCTGTGGAAGGAGCGCCCGCTCTCGCAGCTTCACCGATGGATCAACCCCTGGGTGGGCAGGTTTAGTTATCACTCCCTGGCTACTTGGCCAATTTGATTGATTAAACAAAAGAGGTTAAATCAATACAAACGGTAATGATGCTTAGGCAAAAGTGAAGCATAGTTTTGGTAATGACTCATTTCTTTTTATAATATAAATTGAGATGGGAATTCAACAAGTGGTAAATTAACTACTTTCCTTGTTATTTTATTAGGTAAGCTATTTTGGGATATGGTAAAGTAAAAGTAATTTTTTTTTATTTTTTATGGCTGAGAATATATCTTTTCCACTTGTTTTGGACCAACTAAACTTTGACAATATTATTATTTTTTCCCCGGCTAAAACTACTTTTGCACAGATTTTCACAGGTCCTTGCCTGTGAGAAAGTGTCATGTGGGCATGTCTAATGTGCGGCTCACTTGTCTCAATCTGGACCGTTAGATGAACTTATCCCTCATTGAACAGGACATGCCTTAGTATTATTGTGATCAAAGTAAGTAATTCCCATTGTTGAATTGAACTGTAAAGATGAGAATGGATAGATGGGGGAGTTAATTAATTGTGGCATATGAAAAGTTTCAACCCAATGTTGACCAGCTCTTTGATGAATGTATTTTGTTTGATCTGACTGTTTGGATTGAGGAAATCAATTCCCACAAGAAAATTGAAACTATTGGAATAAGAACAACCAAAACCTTCAATAAATCTTTCAAATGGTCCCAGTCAATTAGGACCGTCCAAGCAGTTCCAAAACCCATCAAGGCCAGCTTGTTGACAGCTCACTCCCCTTTTGTACATTTATTTTGTGTATGTCTGTGGATGATCTGAACTGTTGATCTAAATACCCATCATCATACACAAATAAGTGGCTATATTATGGGAAATCTGAATATTGTAGTAATACACAAATGAACTTGAGCAAAATTTTCTAAACAATGAGAATCTTGGGTTAAGGCCCATACACATTGGCATGGTAGCCCTCAGACATTGAGCCTCTGGTACATGTCTGAGGGCTGAGATAGAGAGAATTAATTAAACTAATATTACATTCCCACTGGGATCTAATAAGGTTTCAGTAGTTACCTTCTTAGAATCCACAATATTCATACAATTCCTTTGGCCACAATCCATGATATTTTGAATACAATCCGGTACCTGTCCGTTTGCATGGTATTGAATTCCAAGGAATTCATGGTATGGTAAAATACATTCCAACCAAGGAATACTAAAGTGAGAAGGGGTGAAAGAATAATGTAGACATGCACGTAGAATCTCACTTCTTATGATTTGATTTACTAAGGTGATGCTTGGGTAATTATTTTCCACCAAAGGTGAGATTAATTTGATGGCCCTTGGTGGATTGTCACATTCGTTTTTTCACTTTCAGCCACTTGATAGGAATAGATTTCTTGGAGTTGCTAAGAATTCAATTCCATGCAAATGATTGGGCTCTTACACAATTTCTTCAAACAATGATGAGATTGTACATTCCAGCAAATACAAGATCTCTCAGGAACATAAGGGTTTGGATTTGGATTCACCAAAAGCAAGAGCAAAATGCTTAATTCACCAAAAGAGCAAAGACTATCCATTTTCTTTCCTGCGCAAGCAATTCATGCAGAATTTTAAAATAGCCAAGATAATGGTCATGGACAAATTTCCCAATCTCAAATAGTGAACCATCAAAGAAATGAAACATGATGACTAAAAGAGAATAAACATAAACTCTGAAAGACAGCAAATGCCACTGTTGGAGAGACACACAGGGTTAAAGGGCAGGAACAGAACCCAGAAGTATATCAAAACTCAAATAAATCGTACCCATCAACAAGGTAATACAAAACCCATGAGCACAAACTGCCAAACCTTCAACAGAAGCTCAAACTACTCAGATTCAGTACTGGGAAACAGTGCTTCAACTTCTGCAATAACGCGTTGAGGTTCTTCTATTTCAGGATCTTGCTGATTTGACTCCTTAAACTCTTCCTGAAACAAGAAAATATGTTAAAAGAGTACATTTTATGAAATTACAAGCAGCTTTTAGCTCACTCAGTAGGCTATAACAGACCAAAGTTGCCTTCAAGTCAGCAAGGGAAGCCTCTAGGCGTTTGCGGCAATCAGGAATCATCATTCTTGACTCAGCCAACACATTCTCCTAATCAAACCATTAAACCAGTGACATAGTAAATAATAAATCCAACATTACACTTCTAATCCAATATATGAGACAAAGTGCACAATGGAGGTTTTATAAGCTCCTGAAACATCAACCCAGGTGGCTACATTGAGCTGAAAACAGATGATTCCATTACCTTCTTTTTTATAAAAAAAATAAAAATAAAAAAGGGGCAAAAAAAAGGCATGATAACCACAAAATCTATATTGCAAGGACAGCAGCTTCTAAATGTAAGATGCATAATCAAGTGGGAACTACTGGGCCAAAGAAAACATGGGGAAAACTGCCAATTGTAATGCAGCTGTGAAAGCATGGTAAATTACATTACATAGATGAAATCAACCTTATCAAGCCTCCCAATGTTACTGACCCTTCCTAAAATGGCTAATTCAGTACCAGAGAAGATTTAAAGTTTCATCAAGGTGAATGAACTTGGCATCAATAACTTGAGATTTAGGGTTCAGTTGGCATCATTCCTGTGCTGAGGATGAGTTATGCTAAGAATGAGCACAGAACTTGATCAGCAACATTATGTTGGATTGTTCTGCTAATAATCTTTGGTGCAGAAGTTTGTCAGGATAAATTTTGTCAGTATTGTTCCAATGAGCTGAACAATAGAAGCAAGTTTGGCACTCATATCATTGGTTTAAACAATGAAACCCACATCAAAATATTGAATATGGATTACTATGAAAACAATTGGTGGTGGTGGGCGAGGAATGGGGATCCATATGATTCAAAACAAAAACAAAAAAGAATTTCCATCCTTATTCCATTAATACAAAATTTATACCTACAAGAACTATCAACTTAATTATATCCTCCAAAGTACAAAACCAATAAAACAAAAACAAATGAGCAACGGAAAATTAATATTAGGATTCAAAACGCAAATAGGAACTTTGAAAAAATTGACGACAACTCCTTCAGTCCATAACTGAAAAACAAAATCCATATGCAATTGAAATTCTTTCAGCAGACTTTTTGGCCAAAATCATAAATCATGACATTTCCACATCTCTGTTTCTACACTTTTGACCCCCTCAAAACCAGTATAAAAAAATATCATGAGCATTTTCATGAGAGAATAGTGGGCTTTCCCATATCATTTTGGTTACTGAGATTTTTATGATATTTTTTCAAAAGGAGAATCTCCAGGTACACAATTATCAAAGATGTCTCACCTGCAATCTATATATTTAAGCTACACAGTTTTAAGCAATGGTACAGACGATAGGCATTCAATATGTAGGCAGGATTCAGTTGAAGTAATCCCAAAATCACGATTAGTTGTTCCTGAAAGTCATGAGAATAGGTGGGCTAAAGATACTTCAGGCAATTCTAATGAACATATAAAAGCCTCTTCTGTAATGACCAGAGTGCAAAACTTAAATGTACTTCGATGATATTACAAAAGCAATGAGCAGCTCCAAAGAAGATGGCTTTTTTGGTGTCCCTGTCCCTTGTTTTCTTTTTTGTTTTGTTGGCTGATCCGGTTTTCGGATCATGTACCTGGTGCTCTTTTTGTGGTGGTTTTATCTCTGTTTTGCTTTTCGGTATATATCTCTTGTACTGTAAAGTTTTTCCAATGAATGTTATTATTCCAAAAAAAGAAAAAAAAGAGCAGCTCCAAAGAAGACTAAATACAATTATGTTTAGTGCTCACTGCTCAGACATCACTTGAGCAACTCGGTGCAGCTGCTTTTGTGAAGACTGCTCACAACAAAGGTTCTGTACTGTCCAAACAAATTCAAGTCCTCAACAACAATCAATCAATCAATTAAGACCAAAGTGAAATTCATTAGAGATTGCAAGCTGTTTCCACATGTTTAAATAATGCTACAGTTACCTCATTTGTACAGCAGCAGATAGTTGGCTCATCGATTGCAGTCTGCCCAATCTCAGTCATTGGGACATAGGAACAAGAAAAACAATCATAGCAGATGCAAGACAGAAAGGTGCAGCAATCAGAAACCAGTAAACTGGAAACACCAGTCTTCCATCAAAGAAAGGGAGAGCAAACTGATTCCACACAAGAAACATGCTAAGATGTGAATAGCTCACCTACAATAACTCAGACTGTATGAATCGTGAATGGGGTTGAAGGACAGGAGGTCCATCTGTTTGATGATCTTTTGATTTCCTCTGCAAGTGAAATGTGGAGCCAACCCATTCAGTTTACTTACTCCTTTTGCATTTTGGGATGGTCCTGTTCAGATGACTTGCACCAAATAGGGAACTTTCTGCTAAAGAAGCCCATATAGTATTTGTCCGCAAGCGTTTGGACCTTAGGCTCACTGTTAAAGCATTTGGAACTTACATTATCATCCCAAGATTATGTTTTTTCTGTGCCCAATCCAACATGACAGACTCCCACTAAGGTCTACACAAACAGGTTCCTTAACCTCTCTAATTTCTCCTGTGTCCAATGCAACAAGGATCATGAATCAATTGAGCATCCATCACCTTGGCTTGTGAATTTTCCCTAAAATGAACAGACATTCTTCAATAGTTTTATTTGGACCTTCAACCATTACCAGCTCAAACATGTTACGACCTGTTCAGGTATAGCCCGCTGGCTGATCTGATCCAGAAAGCACATAATGATAAGTTGTTTGCTAATACCCTCTCCAAGAAACATATGGGTTACTAATAAAACTCACCTCCTTCAGCCTAAATTCATAAGGATATAGTCCTCCATGTTCCAAGTGAGGACAATGAAGAAGCAAACAAGATGACAATGCTTAGAATGCCGATGAACTCGATCGATACATCGCCCCTAATGTATGTTCCCTAAATCCATACCAAAGGTACCCCAATTCCTAAAATGATAGCTGCCTATCTTTGCACATTTTTTTTTTATTTTTAATCAAAATCAATTTTAGTCTCTTGAAATAACAGAGACCCAAGATCTATATTAACATTTCATACAGTATTTGGGGTTTGTATTCATGAATCTCCATTCACCCCAAAAAAAACACATAATGATAAAATAATAAAAAACAAACAATAATCTCACAGCAAGAAGAAGAAGTTAAAAAGGAAGGCAGATAATGCAGATACCTGTTGCTTAAGATCATAAGGATCAGCTCCCTTGTCCTTCATATCTGCAGTCTTTGCAGCTTCTCTCTGGACCTCTTTTTCATATGAATGAAGCTCTTTAAGGATGCGTTTGCAAGTTGAAGTTTTTATTTTCAGATTCCTAACAGTGGTTGCCATCTCTACTACCTTCATCCATCAAAACCCAAAAAAAAAAGAAAAAGAAAAGAAACCCCATATCATGGATTTAGAAAATGCTACCAGAAACAACCCTAAATCCAAACAGCAGCAAAATGAATCCATGGAAAATGAAACTATTCCCTTTCTTCTCCTTAACCCAATTCTTGTATTAGAAAGATCTGAGCTCTTTAGTACCTGGGTCCTTGTTCTCCTCCTCCTCTGTCTTCCCTCTTCTCTTCCTTTCCCTCTTTTCTTTTGCTTTTTCTTTCTCTCCTGGTTCTCTCTTTGATTGAAATCAAAGGAGCCTCACAACTTTGACTTAAAAGTAAGTGAAACTCCACAATGGGGCCACAAATTGAATCTCAACTGTTGAAAATAAACTCCCCCAAACTTTACAGTGGGCCCACATATTAAAATTTGAATATTTCAAAATAAGCTCCCTCCCACCCTCCAATATATGAATCAGGATCCTCGAAATGGGCCTTACTCACAATGACGATGACTGTGAGTGGACCACTTAGGGTCCGCCATGTCACCACAGGCACCCCCCTGTCTGAATACATGGCAGGTTGCTAGCGGTGATGTGGCGGATCGTACATACACGGTCACCATGAGGTTTTCCTTCATTAGATCCAGACTCCCAATATATAGTCTAGATCCTCAATTGCAATTGATATATGCTCATAGTGAGTGGACCGCTTAGGCTCAACCACTTCAGCACAAAATGCATGGGTAAGCGTCTATCAAGGATTTAGATTAGATATATCGAGAATCCTCAAAACTTACATAGATCTGAGGTTCCCTTGCATTGACTATTAGAATAAAAAGAAAGAAATAATTAACAGAATCTCATGCATTTTCATTATCATATTTTTCATCAATTAGTCAATCCAATAATGAGACAAAACTCAAATGTAAATAAAATACGAGATACCAATTAGAAGACCTTTATTTTTTAAGATTTTGGATTTCAATAGATAGGTCCCACCGTAGAATTCCACTCTTTTAAGTAAGGATATATGTAGGTTGAATATGTAGATGATTGGGACTCCCTTGATAGTTCACATGATGGAATGTCGTGTGGGCAGCTGTGGGCTCCATGCTGGGCCATATATTAAAAATCAAGGCCGCTCAAGAAAATTGCATCCTTATTAATGAATCCTAAAAAGAAACGGGTACAGTAACAAGAAAATTGTACTCCTAAAACTTTATGCTCCCAATGGGTTTCCTCAAACTTACTAAAATATGAGTTCGGCTCGCTATCACATTGGATTGAACCATACCCCATGTTGGTTGATGGTCCATATTGGGTTGGACAAAGCATGAGGTGTGAGTAATCTTCAATGTCCACCCTCGCTCCTAAGTGGTCATAATTATGGTCGAGCCATCGCCCTCATCATAAAATTATTATTGTACCGTTTTCCATCACCAATTGGTTTTGAGATAAGTGGTAGCTCAATGGGATGTAAGATACTACAGATCTTATATAAGTTGTTATTATTATTAAAAAAAAAAAAAGTAAATAGAGTGATCTCATATTAGTTGGTACTTCATTGTTTTAATCTAACCCATGCATTGCAGGTCAAAAAATTGATAGAAGAGGAGAAAGAAAATCCCAAGTTAGTCTAATTCGAACAAAAGAGAATGAGACGGGAGAAATTAAGAGGAGGAAGAAGGGAAAAATGAAGAAGGGTTTGTACTTGACCCAAGATATTGTGGGAATGTGACCCATGAAATCGTGAGTACCTTATCCATGATACCATGAGCAACGATATTGCAGGTCCAGTGTAAATTTGTAAAGAATTGCGGTCAAGGTATTCTAGAAATATTTTCCTTTGTTTTCATTTGTGTATATATGGAATTAAGTTTAAGAGGTATTAATCTATAAAAAAATCCTAAAATCATTTTATTAGTAGAAAAGACTTCTAATATTTACATACCACCAAATGGTTGGAGTATATATCTTACTTGAAAGTGAAATTCTCCTGAAAATAATGCAATATAAACTTCATCTCAAAACAATTTGATGTCCAACTTCCCTTCTCTACTTGACAAATAAAGTACTCCTAAATAGATCACTTTGCAAACCATGTATGGCAATCCATCAGATCAGGATGGAAACCCTGAAAAACACTGCCAAATCATTTGAGGATTGGATTCCTGGTTAGAGATAATTTCACATTAACAAACTGGCTTGTTTGGATTTTTTTCATTGTTTATATAGAAAATGATGCAGAAACTGCAGCAATTTGAAATTGTTCAGGAACCTCTTGACCCCACTAAAAAAACCCAAGATAACACAAGTTTTCTGGTCCTACTCTTGAGAGAGAGTATTGAAAAGGCTATTCTTATTCTGATGGAGCCATTTAAAATAGAACAAAATAAAAAGTACCAAAATCAGAAAACGTGCTTTGTCTTAAAAATCAGAATTAACTTCTACTTTTATATATCAGGTAGAGGATAGAATCATGGGTTAAACACTCTTATTTTCCAAACCTCTCTTAAGTATTATTAAATATAGCAACTTTCCAAACCTCTCTTAAGTATTATTAAATATAGCAACTGAGAAGAGGATGCTGATCAGCATAATAGATTAGTAACAGTTATTATAAGGGGAGAAAGCTTTTACATTGGCTTGAGAATGAGAGAGAGAGCCTTCACATGAAACTACAGCTAAAGGTGCCTTTATTTAGTGAGAAGCATCCAAACATCCAAACTCTCGTCCTTAGGTGTTTATGTTTCAATAACTGTAAGGTCCGGGAGGGAGCACTTCGGGCGTGAAGTATGGAGCCATCTTAGACCAGCACTCGGAGCTTTTTATACTGGTTAGGATCTTTTGGCAAGCAGCACTCACTGGAATCTTTTCATTCTTGATATATAGTCCAAGCTCATCCATGCACCACTTACTTTTATACAGGGGTGCAAAACATGTTTCGACTTGGTCGATTGATATTGGGGCCCCAACCCCATCCACATATCCTTGCTGTGGCTCTGGCGGCACTTGTGAAAAAACAGGCACTACCCATGCAGTTGAGCAGGCCACAAAGATCAAGACCATCAACATCTCCCTTGCTATCTTCATGTCTTAAGCCTAACTTTCTCACAATCTTCTTCCTCTCTTTTAACTATACATCCTTGGGGGATACATAGATTTATAGGGAGTGTGAGAGAGAAATATTGCAGTGCTGAGATCTTGTAACTGATTCATATTTGCTCTTCTTTATTAGCACAAGTAAACATCAAAGAGTTAAATGACAAGTGAGTGTAACAGTATTCATTTATTTAGGTTATCAAAATCACTTTAATACTAGAGGAGTTTACTATGTAATAAATGGCAATGGAGTTCAGGAAGTTAACTACACTGAATTTTGAATATTAAAAAGGTTGTTGAGTTCTTAAAGTATTTATCAAAACAGTGCTACAATAATTGTCAGATGTAACTTAAGATGTGAAATGACATTTTCTTTTTTCTTGATTAGAAGAAATGGAAATTTCTTCAATGCATTTTTGTCTCAACACTTCCAAGCCCTCATGCCATCAAGTGTGAATTCCACTGTAGTCATCACCTTCATCCACACACACCATGTCTAGCTATCTCACCCATTCAAATTAACCATCTAAAATCATTTGCGGGCTCCAATCATCCATTGATATTTTCATAAAAAAAAAAAAAAAAAACATGGCCCATGGAAGAATCAGCACCACAAAAACCCCCATCACCATTTCCAACTTTTCATGTAGCAAACCCACCCCATGATCTGAACTGTCTCTCTCATTTGATCATAGCCCCAACATCACTATAAAAATAAGTACCTTTAACATAACCTTTTTGTTATTTATTTTGGCTAGCCTTGCACAATACCATTAAATCCAACCATTATAATTTCATTGGAAGAGAGAGAGAGAGAGAGAGAGAGAGAGAGAGAGAGAGAGAGAGAGATGAGACGTAAGAGGGACATGTTATATATAATTTCATTGGATCCTTTGTTGCAAAGAAAGGAAATGGACTATCTAATTTTCTTGGCTCAGCTGTCCAATTCAAATTTAAGTATTTCAAGCATTCCTCCCATTGCATCCAAATAATACTTCTATTGGTTCTTGCATTTGGAGAAAGATTAGAGTGTCCATCTGTAGTTCTCCAGTATGGTTGCAGGTGGACCGTTGGTAGTTGTTAATCTAATTTCTCATATACTAAACTCTCCCATCAAATACAAAAAATTCATGATTTACATAGGTGAAACCTGCCCTCCTTTCTGATGTCCACACAAACTATTTCCAATCCATTCCCCTCCCCCCCTGGCCTTTCTACCTCTCTCATGATGAAAGAAAAGGGAAAAATACAGAGACAAAAGTTTCTTAAAGGCAAAATTGCCATTTGAGGTAAAAAAGATTTTATTTAAATTACAATCACAGAGAACGGTTGGACAAGACAATTTTGATATTAACTGTGAAACCAGAGGGACGTTTAGATAACATAATTTCATAAGATCCTTTATTAAAAGAAAGGGGCTATCCAGATAATTTCCCAAAAAATAAAGCCACAGTCATAAACAATGCCACTGAAATCAAGCTGGTTTCTCCCATTAGACACATCAAGCATGCACCAACTAGTTTAACATATAATTGAAATGCCAAACAAACATCCATTTCGTTAATTTTACTTGTATAGCCGCCTTTTCTCTTTCTTTTTTGTTCTTTTTCTTCTTTACAAACTTGCATGGGTACTTTTTTTGTAAATTAGTTATTTAGAGAAGGCCTGCCAGATGCAACAACCAAGAAATGGATCTTACTTCTGTCTCTAAGCAAGGCATCTGAAAAGCACTAAAAATGTTGAAACTCAAGCAAAGACCCAGACTGTGAGACACTTAATAGGTCCAAGCCTGCAAATTACAATCCACAAATGAATAGGACAGACGAGAAATGAGATTTGCTACTAAGAACCTGTTGCATCCAATTTTTCATTGGACTTGACATCCAGATCACCATGACTTTTTGTGATTCGTTTGACCCACAGGCTGACGGGTTTATCCAAGACGGACACTTTGATGTTATTCCAAACATCTGACTTTGTGGGTAGCTGTGCAATTTTCTCTGCAACTTCCATGTCTTCTGGCAAAACTGAACCAAAAATAGTGTATGCTCTTTTCCACTCATTATGGTTCGCGAGGCTTATGAAGAACTCAGGCCCTGAACCAATCCACGCAACTGATCCTCTTCTTATACTCGGGCATGCTTCCATTGGTATCTTGTTGAATGTGACTCCTTGGGCTTCAAGAGTGCCTTGGATCAATGCAAAAGGTGGGCCTAAAGGAGCCTACATGGTGAACATAAAGATAAGTTTGGAATGGATCCTGATTTAGAAACCTACAAAATAGCATACGCAAAAAAGTACATGAATGTCTAGATAAATTATTTTTGTTGGCCCCTTCACTTCTCATGCTGAGAAAGCACCAATGAAATAAGACGACACCTACTATTTGGATGGTGTATCTCACAAAACTGTAAATGTCGAGGAATACTGGGCAACCATAGCATTGTCGCTAGACTAGGCATAACTAAAGGTTTCTATGCCAAGCCTGCCATGGTATAGACTTGGACCTCATCTTCAGGTCAGGAGGTAGGACGAGGTTTCAGGTTAATGCCTAGAAAACAAAAGGCTGGACCTGGACTGAGTGTTAGAAAATTGCTCTTTTCACATGGTTGAGCCTGCATAGTGCATACAGCCCATTTATGGCAAGGAGAGGTCTCAATTTCAGACACGAAATAAATGGAGCGCTTAAGCTGACAAAGGCCCTCAGACATCTCTAACCATCAATCTAAAACAAACACCGCTGCAAAATACAGTCAAAAGATAGCCATCTAGAAACCGTTTTACAGAAGATAGACTTGTAAAACTCAATCAAATGCTAGATGTAAAATCATGGCATGTTGGAGAGAAATCCATGGAATCTTACATCTTTTATGTGGTTCCCTTCAGAATCCCAAGAACTGCCACGGCTTTCTGCACGATAAAACTGACAGCCTGCACAGTGACGCGCTCCTAGCAGATCAAATATGTAGGCCACTGAGCGTGGAGCACAGTCAGGAAAAAGCTGTAACATATCTCCAATAATTAGAAAAGGATGGAGGAAGCTGAGTGCTTCAGAAACCAATACATTTTGGGCAAAAATAAAAAATAAAAAAATGAAGAGAAACAACACAAAAGAATACCAAGGAAAGTTATTAAGCAGCTATAGCACTATAGAAGAGCTAAAACTGACAAACATAATGTGAAAACAACAGAGATCTCAATTCTCAAGCATGAGGTGACTACATATATTGCTAAAAATAGCATATAATCTGGTGGCAGACTCGTAAGCTTAGAAAGGGAGTTAGTAGAAAACTTTGTATCAAGGATCTCTGCTGTAACTTTTCTTTCTTTTTTTTTTTTTCCTTCTTTGTTTTCCTTTTCTTGCATTTTCTCATCCTCTCTTCCTTGCTAAGTGCATCAAATGGCATGGCTCCCACACTGCCAAAGCTCCTAGCATGTTCTTATCTTTGCCGCTATGGAAGTTTATCATTACCGATAAAAAAGGGTTCTCAAAAAATGGCACAAAGTTATACCACAACCTTGTATTTTTATGATAAACAGAAAAGAAAAACCTCATTAATTTGGCAAGATGCACTCATACAAAGGCGCATGATATCATTTTTTAAAAAGGGCAAAATCGCAAAGATGCTCCCAATTGTGCAACCTATAAGATAAAGAAACTTCTTCTCAATGAACCCAAGACATGGTGGCCAACTCCAAAGATTGCAAGCCAACCGCAACAAATCCAAAATAGTTAGATGAAGTTTGTTGCCTATGGAAGACACAGGAAACTTTGACAATATGTTTGAGAAAGAAAAACAAATCAAAGGAGCTTGCCCAAACCACAACTAAAAGCATAAAGGAATAACAAAAGCATGAAAAAATCAACCGACGTCATCAATGCATAAGTCAAGGGCTGACAAAAAACTTTGTTTTTCCCTTATATATAAAGCACAGCTCCAATATTGCAGCATAGAAAAAATTCACAGAAATTGATATGACATTGAAATGTTAGTTGGGCACAGTGGACATTATTCTTGTCAATGGGACCATGGAATCCAGTACTGTACTCGGGATCCACATCAAATTCGAAAACTAAGTTAAAGATCCAAGGTGACTATTGCTGAAAGGGAGTGTACCTTCAACTTTACTGTTCAAACCTCAAGTATTTTGACTTATGTGTTTCACATAATGGTATTCATTTTTTAATAACCACAACATTTGATGAATTGACCCCATGAAAAAATTATTCATTTAAAATAAATGATTACAAAAACCTGCCTCACGCCAATTATGTGCATATTTACCTCGTGTTTATTTTTTTTAATAAGTCCAGTAGTCCACACTCCACACGAAATCCTCAAAGATACTCAAGTAATGCATCTATACAAGTAAACATACACCTAATGGTTCATGAGTTATAGTTGAACACTGTGGGGTGGTGATTCCTATACATGGCATTCATTTTAATCCAAAGTATCCTTGGAATTACCTTCAGGCTTCGAAGAATCTCATTTACTTGCTTTCCCATTTGAGGAGACAGGGAAGTTTAACTTCAAAGCTACAAGAAATTCACATTACCCACCTAATATTAAAAAAATTAATTCAAGAACTTTTGGTCCTTTCAGGTTTCCTTGAGTTCTCCTCTCCTACATCGGATATCTAAATATCCTGCAGTTTTCTTGCTACTTAAAAGCAACATAGCTTATATGGAAAGGCCCTTTGGTATAAGGCATTATAGAAGAGTATGCACCTGAAAATAAGCAAAAGAGTAGGAGAAATTGCATAAACAAAGAATCTCAAATGCAACCTCAAACTAGATAAGAGCCCGTGCCAAAGTGGAATGTGCTCACTATTGCAACCATGAGGTTGGTTGTGGGTTGGAGTCACGTTGACAATCGGAGGAGGGGCAAAAAGAGGAAAAGACCAATGATACAGCGTAACTAAAATGACATTATAGAAGAATATGAACCTGAAAATAAGCACAAGAGTAGGTAAAATTGCATAAACAAAGAATCTCAAATGCAATCTCAAACTAGACAAGAGCTGGTGGCACATTGGAAGGTGCTCACTATTGCAACCATGAGGTTGGTTGTGGGTTGGAGTCATGTCACAAATCGGAGGCCAAAAAAAAGGGGAAAAGAATCCAATGATACCGAGTAACTAAAATGAAAGAGACAATGAACATAGATATCATACGAGATGAACAAGCAGCAAACTACTACTACAAGCCAACTATTCAAAGTCATAGTAGAATTTTCTATTAAATCTAAACAAATGCCCCGCATGAGCATATCAAAATAATTGAAATTACAATGCTTGAAGAAGCCACTTACTTTTATATGCATGACTCCATATTCTGTTTCCAAGGCAATAATACCCTACAATAATTATGAAAAACGTCAAGCAAACACAATTACCAAATATTAGTAATCACAAAACACAATAAAAAAAATTTGTGCATTCCATGAATAGAATGATAAGAAACTATGGAAGATCACCTTTTCTCCAAAAGAGATAATTTATAGAGATTTGACTGGAGCCAAAGCCCTCAACAGGGATGGAGTTACAAATGTGGGACAATCTTTTTCTGAAAGGGCTTGTTGGGGGTGGAGTGAGGGGTGGTTAAAAATCAGAGATATGGAAGAGGACAAACAATGGACAGTGTTAAAAAGGAAACTTACCCGGCTACAAAGGAAAAAAACCAATAAATAGCAGTATCGAACTTGAGAGAGAGAGAGAGAGAGAGATGATCGAGCATTATCAACTTATGACCATTCTGTGACTAGTATATAATAATTTTAAAAACTTCATAATAATATATATACAAGTCTGATAGCTATGTCAAGATCCACATCGAAGGCCCATTTAGTATTTAGCCTCTATAAATTGAACATGGATATGCCAAAGAGGTCATATCTAATTAAACAATTATGATTATTGATGTATGTCGACCTGTTTTCATGTGCTGCCAAAATGGCTAGAGAGGGATCAAAAGTGTGTCACAGGGACCTGTCATAGGTTCAATCATAGGTTCAAACCATGTACGCTCTCCATGAAGAAGGGTATGCCACACTACCTCACCAGGAGCGGTTTTGGCACTGGACTGTGTTTTAAATGGTCAACTTTGATGAATTTGACCAGACAAAAGTCACATGCCATAACAGGGCGCACACAGTTGCCTAACAAAGTAAATTCACTACTCACAATAGTGGTAAGATGCGGACGGAGAAGTAGCATTTCTTTTCTTTTCTTTCCAAATTGCCAAAATATTCACATTTATAATCTCTCTTACAAGTCTGTTAATCTAGCACTATTGTTGAAAACCAAGTCTGTTGAAAACCAAACAATATTTTGAAGAAAAATATATACCTCGCCATTTCCAAAAATGAGCCCAGAAGTCCAAACAACTTTTGCTCCCGCCTCTTGCAGATCAGGGAGCAAGGGATCCTTCTGTTTCTTTAACCAGCACTACAAAAGGAAAGAAAAGGGAGATCAAAATTGGCACAAAAAATTGGTATGTTTACTTAATGAGAAAATGTTGAAGATATTTACATTCTAAGAAATGTGAGAAATTGATTATAAAAATATAGTCATTCGATGTTCTTAGATCGGAATGGAGAAACAGAATTCGTGTAGCCAACCCCGACATAGTTGGGACAAGGTTTTGATGATGATGATGTCATTCAATGTTCTTGCTCACCTCATTGCTCAATGGATTTTGGCAGAATGGTTTCTTTTCTTTCTTTCTTTTTTTTTTTTTTTGATGATGATGAGAAAAAAAAAAAAAAAAACTTTTAGAATGAAGAAACTATAAAACCATAACTAACTGAACCTCAGAAGGTCATAAGTTGCAATTTTCTTACACTAGTATCCTAGTAAAAATAATTCCTACATCAGTTGCCACCAACTTGAGAAAGTTACGGTAGAACAGATTTCTTTGTTATGACACTTACTTATGTGTTGCTGACTCACGCCTTTCCTTTTTTTTTAATTGGTAACAAACATGACATGGACCCACAACCTCGAGTTGTGATAGTGATCATCTTCCATGGTGCCATTGGTTCTTGTCACAACTTATAATTTCTCTATTTGATAGAAAGAAATAATACTGTTAAAGGCTAGGCTAAGTTACTTGACTCAATCTAAAGGCATTGTCACATCTTATTAAGCCCGTTCACCATGTGGCTTGGTGAAAGCATGGGTTGTTTTCTTAAGACAAGGTATGGCAAATGTTAGTGTGAAAGGGTTGATAATAGGATCTTTGGTAATCTCATAAAGCTGGACACAATACCATATACAGTTTACATGATGTTGGAAATTGTTGTTTCACATATATGTCATGGTTTTTTGAAAATCTTTTAGTGCTCATACATGAAGATTGAAGAGACAGTAGAGGGCAACTTTTTTGTTCTTCCTATCTCACTAATCACTTTCAAACAGATCTTACCAAACCTCTTGCCAAACCTATTTAATATGTCTCCTATTTATTTAGGAAAAGAATAAGCTGATAATGCCAAAATAAACTTTGAGCCTTAAACAATCAAGGCTAAACAACTTCATCATTTCCTTATACCAATTCCAAATAATGCAGGATAGGTAAAGACTAAACAACTTGATAAGATTAAAATTTTCCTTTTAGGCATTCTCATTAATTTTTTAACATGTTTCCACCAAAAAGGAGTGCAGCAAATGATGAGTGAAATACATTCATTCCGCAGATGCATTTGGGAATCAGTTTCGCCAATGAAGGTGGTTTTGTCACATGTTTATAGAGAATCAAATGAGCATGCCAACATGGATTTACAAAAAAAATTCAAATAATCAAAACCCAATTCACCAACACAAAAATGATCCAAAAAGCAATCAAAACCAGAATCCAAAACCCCAACTCACCTGTCCAAACTTGTCACCACATCTCTCCCTGTCGCCGCAAAAGACCCATGTATCACACAAGCAGGGGCCGTCTCCACGGCACATGGCCTTGCAAGCCAAGCAACAATCTTTTGAAGAATTGAACTTGAAATCGGTACCCCACTTCACAGCTGCTCCCCAAAGCTCCAAATTATCGATCCCTTGACAGCATTCCTCCTCTTCCACATCCCCACTTTCTCCTACAACCCCTGTTGCTACCGCAGACGATTCGAATGACGCGGAAGAGAAAATCCTGGATCTGAAGGAATGAGAAAGACCCATGTATACCAGAGAGCAAGAGAGAAGACCCATCAAGAAAAGGGTCAGGTATGCCCAACGCCCACTTTCTGATTCATTTGGTTTTCTACCCATTTGGGGGAGAGAGAGAGATATGAAAAATTACTCAAAAAACTGTTCTTTTTCCTTCTCCTTCTCTAAATGAACCCCCAAAATCTGTTCTTTTTTTTTCTCTTCCTCCTTCTTCTTCTCCAAAATGACCCAAAAGACTGTAACTTTCCCCACTCCTCCTCCTCCTCCTAATGACCCAAAACACTGATTTTTCCCCTGCTTCTGCTTCTTCTCTAGATGACCCAAAACACTGATTTTCTTCTTCTCCTTCTCCTTCTCCTTCTACTGCTTATTCTTTGGGGAGATTGAGATGGATTTGGTGGAGGCGTTGACTAAAGATATCAACCTGAAATTCGGTGTTTATTTAAGATATGAAAGGGATTGGTGGCGCTGAGATGAGCGCAGAGGACAGAGCGGAAGAATCTCATGGAAGACGACAAAAGCTTTACGCTATATTTTATGTTACTAGTGGATGGATGGGTGGATGGAAAGTGGGGTACCTTTTTCTCTGATGATGGACCCCACATGTTTGTGAATCTTGGCCGTTGATGGAAGCTGTTGTTGGACAATGGGTAGATTGATGAGGATTGATTAATTGAAGATGAAGGAGAAGGACCACACTGCTCTTTGCCTGAATGGGGTTGGTTTTGGACTGTCACTACTGCCTTCTGTTTGAGGCCCATGTGCTGTCACTGCTGCTGCCTTCATATTATGGCAAGGGACAACCGGAAATTCCCACTTGGAGCTCTACTGATCACGGAGGTGGGCTAAGGTATCAAATTTGGAGTAAATCACATGCTTCTAATCTCTCCATGCATGGCATACAAGTTTAATGACTCTCTATTAAAGAAAAAAAATATAATCCATGATCCAACGGTATAATCCATTTAGATTGGTGAAAACTCAATGGATCGCGTGTAATTCAAGAGATCTAGTGTGTTTGGATGGATCATAAAGTTGGCCCCACTACGTGTCCTTCACCTTACGGTTAGGGATGGATGCACATGAATTTTTTTCGTGCGCATACACTTACAAACCCATTTGGCCAAACATTAAACACAGATGGCCTATTCATTTTTCATGCTTATGTTTTTTTGTAATTTTTTTTTTCCCTTATCCCTAACCCCCCATCAATCGCAAATCAGAAAAAAAAAAATACTTTTTTATGCATTTTCATATTGAAAAGCATTTGAACCAAATGATAAAAAAAAAAAAGATCTTTCTGTCGAAAAACTAAAAAAAGAAGTCCTATTTTCATATTTTTGCCTAAAAAAGGTTATGCCAACGCCCTAGATTAAGAATCCAGAAGGCCGGTATATTGGAATGTAGAAAACCATAACGGCACGTTTGTGTACATACCCTTTCCGCGGAAAAGGGAAATTGCCACGTCAGTAATTTCCATAGAAATGGAAACCTCGGAAAATGATTTCCGTAGAATTTAGAAATTCATGTTTGGTGAAAAAAAAAATCTTGTTGAATTGGTGCTAATGTTGTTTGGTGCGACTGTGAATTTCTTATTGAAAATCAAATTTTCTTATTTGGTGAAATAATTTTTTGAAAAAATAACATAACATGTATATATTTATTCAACATCACATAATAATTTATTTAAAGAAATAAAAAATGATAGAGTTATAGGGGAGTGAGGAAAAGAGGGAGAAGTTTTTCGAGGTAATCTATTTCCCATACCTCCCATAGGAAACCCATTTTCACAATTATTAAGGAAAATGCTGAGCGTTTTTGTGAAATTATTCCGTACCAAATGCCTAAAAATGGGTTTTCCATAGAAAACGATCTACTATTCCGCGGAAAAGTGTTACACAAACATACCCCAAAAGTGAATGTTTAGGGTTTGAGTCGAGTCGTAAACCATCAGTTCCAACAAATTAAGTACTTAAAATTCACATGAGGATGGAAAATTAACATCATCTAAAACTTAAAATTAAAGCTCTATATCTTTCCATTAAGTGTACTAAACTAAGAAAAAGAATAACATTCTAACCAGAAAAAAGGGCAGAACAGAATAAAACCAATACTCTGTATATCTTTCCATCAAGTGTACTAAACTAAGAAAAAGAAACCAAAAGGACTCCACCAATTGAAACGAATGCAATGGCCCCAAACTGCACAAAAATGGCATAGCGCAATTGAGGGTTCATGGGAACTCCCTGTAGAAGAAGGCGGCAATAATGGCACCGGTGGGAGAGAAACCACAATAGGATCATAAATCAATTTTTTCTGGTGGCTGTTGCGAAGGCGAACAGGGTGGGTTGCACTGGTGGAGAAGTAGGTCTAATATTATTTCTCGCAGGGCGTCAGCATACTTCTCCATCATGACCAGGAACAATGATGAAAATAGAGTGTTGTGAAGATGAGAGATGTGGTATCATACGTACCCTATAGCATAGTAAAATAAAAATAATATAGAAAATTAGAATGGAATTGCGGGACAGAGACCTTCTAAGGTTCAATTTGAGGAGAACTGCAACTTTTAAGACAAGAGCAATGTTTTGAATTATTCTTCATTCATATATTCAACCATTTCATCAGTAAGGTGCGGACCTACGTATGGTGTCTTGGGGGCTTCAGCCCCTCTACAAACTTGAAAAAAGCCCTTAGGGCTATATGGGTTGGCTGGCCCAACCCCCATGGAACAAGACCCATTAGCCCTCGTAAAATAGCTCTCTTTCTCTCTCTCTCTCTAAAATTAGTGATAGATAATCACCTCTAGTTGTCATCATTGCAGTCTTTCTTTCTTCCTTTGCGTATTGGTTATAAACAATTTTTAAGTGTTGCAGGGTGTCTGTTTTGTTAGGTTCTCTGTCTCAAAAATATTTTTAGAAATGAAGACATTAGAAATGGGGAATTTCTAAAAATCTCATCTTATGAAAATCCCCAATTTTGAAATGGATTCTCTTGATTTATAAAAGATTTTGACAAGTGGAGAAAAATCCCTATTATTGAAATGGGTTCTCTTTATGAAGTTGGATTTGATTTCAAGAACAAGTTAAGCAAATATTCATATTAGAGATGGGGATGAGAGATGCATCTAATCTGTCATTAATGTTTTTTTTTTTTTTTAAATAATGATGCATGTTATTGATTGTTAGCTAATTTTATTTAATTTTGATGCAATATTTGGTTGTTTGTGGTTGTGATTTGTGTCGGTTTTAGAAAGGAGTTTTATATTAGGTTTTAGGAACTAGTTTTAGTTTTGATTTGAACAAATAAATGAATGAAGATCGAAGGATGTTTTTGAAAGGATGTTTCCAATCAAAGTGCCAAAAAGACAATAGGCTAAATCCATAAAATCCTTTGTTAGTTATTCTTTTTAACAGATTATATGGATTTGTTTTAACAAACTTTTTAAAGTTCTATAAAAAAAAGACCTTTTGAAGTGCACAATCTCCAATTTTTCTACATAACAAATTAGACACTTGATTAAAAAAATGAAGAGAATAGAGGTAAACTATACTTTGGCACATTTTATAATAAAATTGCTACACATATAATTTGACTCAGAAAAGAAAAAAGTATTGAATATCGTTTTTATCCTGTCGTAGATGCTTAACATGAGTCAATTAACAAATGAGGTCTCATCATCTAGGAATTTTTCAACCTTTAAACTTGTCTTGCTTTTAATTAGAAGGGATTTTCCACTTCTCTTTCTTTTTTTTCTTCTTTTTTTTTTTTTTTTTTTTTTCTGCTAAACAAGTTTTAGATTCCCTAAAAATAACTATCATATCATAGGAATGAACATAAATACAATTGACTGGCTTTCTTTTTTGCCATTGATAATGTAAAGAATGTATAATAAAATAATGATCGACATTTTTAGTTGACTATCGTCAGCCCCCCTTAAACAAAAATCTTGGGTCCGCCACTGTTTCCTACTAACCCACTATCTCTCCACTCTTCCACATACATAAAACATATTTACATACAATCTGGACAACACTATTTTAAATACAATTAAGAATCCCAATATAATTTATTCCTAAATAAAACATTATAGCTAATAAAATATATAATACTGAGATTAAATAATAGTGGCATCGATTGATAGTGAAATTAAAATGAGTATTACTTGTAACCATGATAAACTTTTTTTTTTGCGTAGGAGTGTCAGCTGGACTCGGTAATATGTCTATTCCAGTTGGAACTAAAGATGGTGATTGAGGGAGATAATACAAAAGCAAAACAATACAAACAATAGAATTGATTTCTGTCTGATAAGACATGTACTCAAAGAAGAAAACCGAAGTCGCATGAAAGCAACATTTTAAAACAAAATAAGAGCATTTTGTATGCCTCCAAAGTCGCATGAAATCATCATTTTAAGAAATAAAAGCATTTTATATGCCTATTCTAATGCAAATAGGACTTGTAAGTCGTCCCCTTTGTATTCTTAGGAAACTTGAGCTATATTTTTGTTCTAATATATATAAACTACACATTATAATGAACTTAACATTACATATATTCTAAAAAAAAAAACACATTACATATATACAATTGAGTCGGGTTTGAAAATTTTTGACCCAGAAACTTAGGCCCAAATTTTTTTACAAGTCACCAAATTGTACCCAAAATGCAAACCGAATTGAAGAACGAGATAAAATATTAGACCCATTCCGACTTTCTTTCTTCTTCTTCTTCTTCTCAAAAAAGAGAGACGTGTAATTCTTTGGCTTGGGTTTGGTAGTGGAATGGTTGGATTCGGGGAAGGATACTGATTTCAAAGCTCTGGCCAAAATGGGGTTTCATTTTGAGATTTGGTTGTGCTTGTTTTTTCTTTGGTTTATGTATAACTCAATAAAATCAAAATAAAAAAACACCATTAACTGAAGTGGCAACGAGCAATGACATATTATTAGTAGTAAGTGGTTCAAATTGTAAGATTTGGAGCAAAAATTTTTTTGTTAAAATCTTTTACATTAAAATAAATTAATTAGTACCAAACCTGACTTGATATTAGGGTTATAAATGGGTCGGTTCCAGTCCGGGTCCATGGGGGACCCGGAACCGGAACCGTTAAAGAGAAGGTGGAATCGGATCTGGACCCGGACCCATTTCGGAATCGGTTTCTTGGCTTCGGAACCAGAACCAGAACCATATATGGGACGGGTCTGAATTCGGGTCCGGGTTTAGGTAGAGAATGATATTTATAAAACATGGTTTTTAGGAGATACTTTTGAAAATTGAGGTAATATGTCGGGTCTTGGATCCACGGGTTCGAACCAAGGTGGAACCGAAACTAGACCAATTTATTTAACGGGGCCTAAATAAGGACCCAGACCCTGTTTTTTACGGGTCAGAACCTCCGGATAATTGGAGAATCGGGTACTCATTTACATCCCTATCCAATATATGTACCTGGCACTAGAGTTGCAAACGAGACGATTCTGGATCAGAACCATAGTGGTCCTGTACTTAGACCCGTTTTAAAATATCGGTTCTGGATCCGGTTTTAAATTGGAACCTGTTTTGCTAGTTCCGGACCCGCTTTCGATAAGAAAACCAGAATCTGATTCTGGAATCGGGTTCACCTAAAGGACTCGAATCTAGTTCCAAAATCAATTCTGTTTTCTCTTTATTCTTCATTTTTTTTAAAAATAAGCATATCATTCAACTTATAACTATGCGTAAAGTCTATAACATCTAGTATTATACATAAGAATGCCAAAAAAGAGTTGGTTTTAAAGTACAAATTGCAATATCAAAGACTCATATGCTGGGTCCTGGAACCGAACCCGTTTATGAATCAGAACTTAAAATAGGTTTCAGACTCCTTTTTTTGCGTGTTGGAACTTCCGGGTAATCGGATAATTGGATACCCGTTTGCAATCCTACCTCGCACATATCGGTTTTTCTCCTAGGAGACTTGACCCACTATTGAATTGATCCACATAAAAACTTAAACTTTCTTAAACTATTGTTTGCATTTTTTTTTTAAAGTGATTAATCTGATAGTAGGCATACTTTGACTAAAATTTGTTGATGGCCCATTTAATACGGGCATTTATTTTGAATAGTTTACATTTCAAAATACTTCAAAAACTTAAGACTCATTGTTAAATTGAACGCTATAGAATATTTAATTTTTGTTGATATTTGTTCACATATATTGTCATTGATCAATCTAATATTTGGCCCATCCACTATTTAAAAAAAAAAGAAGTAATAGACTATAGGCTTGAGAATTGGGTGCAGCCATTTGAAATCTAAACCACTAAAAGTCATTGACCACCTCATATATGGACTTTGGCTAAAATTCATTCAAATAGGAGATGAATCCACTGTGTTGTTGATCTATCTGTTAAAAAAATCTACACTGCTCAAGTCCCCCCCCACCCGATTGATTGATTCCCACCAATATTTGCTTTAGTAGGAGATTAGATCGCTGTCATTGTCAATGTGAAAGTGGGCTCATGGCCCTATATAATAAGATTTGACCGGGGCCTGATAAAGAAGGGTTCAAGTTTTTCATATTTGGGCCGGATCTGGGGAGCCCAAGAGTTTTCTATCCAGTTTGTATATATTTAAGGATTTAACTTAGAGAGAAACCCTAAATTGGAAGGAGTGGAACTTCACAGTGAAGTCTACCTATTAAAAATCCAAACCTCATAAACTAAATGCCCCTTAAATATATGATATATCACGCAATTTTTGTTCAAATTGGAGTTTGTTAAAAAAGATGCGATTAATGAGTATGCATAAGATTGTGTTTATCCTACTTCTAATCAAACAGTCATTTTTATGATGGGACCAATTCTTGTTTGGGTTACATTCAACGATACCCCCATACACTGTGATGGGATATTAATTTAAGATACCCCCATACACTGTGGCGGGGTATTAATTTAAGTGACTTAAATTTTTAATAGGTGAGACCTTACAGTAGAGTTCCACTCCTTCAACTCATGATTCCTCCAGGTCAATTTCTCAGCCCATTTGGACACTGCCAAATCAACATGGACAACATGGCCTTGAGAGAAGAAAGCAGGCTCAATAGGATGGAGCTACCCATAATTTCGAAATATATCGGCCGTTTTGACATATACTTTTGCAATATTTTACAGATGCATTGATGTGAGTATTGGAAAACCCATATTAATAATTATTTTGACCCTAAAACTTCTCAAAATCTTAGTTCTAAAATCTCTCTAACAATAATTAGCGATCCAACGTTATAATCCATAATCACCAATCATTTGGATTTCTTTTCACATTTTTAATCAATAATCACCAATCATGTGGAATCCTTTCTTACTACAACCGAAGGAAAAAGAAAAAAAAACTGAAAAAGTAAAGGTTTTTGACATAAGTGATATCAATTTTTCATAGATATATTACCTCCTATTTATATTTCTAATTACATTCAACTAACATCTCTCTCCATCCAATATGCATGCCCCATGAGTGGGAAGGCATAAAGGTATATGGAGTTCTCCAAAAGCTGTTGACTATTTTTGAATTTTATATGTAATTGTTTAAAATCGAATTTTGTTTGTTTGCTCGATGTTTACTTTTAGTTTTAAATAGGGTTTTCTTTCGATGAATTAAAGGGTTGCGTTGGACTTATATTTTCATGTCTAATTCACATAATGTGCCCATTTATAGATAAATCAAGATAATCATGATTTTGACCCTAAAATTCTCTAAATCTTAGTTCTAAAATCTCTCTGACAATAATTAGCAATCCAACATTATGATCCATAATCACCAATCTTGTGGATTTTTTTCCATCTTTCTAATCCATAATCACTAATCATGTGGAATCCTTTCGTGCTACGGCAAAAGAAAAAAAAATAAAATAAAAAAATAAAGGTTTTTGACATAAGTAATATCAATTTTCATGGATCTATTATTTCCTATTATTATATATTATAGACGTAGGATCCGATTTCGAAATTGGAGTCCAATTTGCTAATCGATTGTAAAATTAAAGTCCAATTTCTCAATTGATTGAGAAATTGGATCTCAATTTCAATTTCAACTAATTTCGAAATTGGAGTCCAATTTGCTAATCGATTGCAACATTGCAGTCCACTTACGATTTCAATTGCGAAATTGAAACTCAATCCAGTATCCATGCCCCCTGAATGAGAAGGCATAAAGGTATATGGGGTTTTCCAAAAACTGATAACTATTTTTGAATTTCATATGCAATTGTTTTAAATGGAATTTATTTGTTTATTTGATGTTTACTTTAATTTTTAAATGTAATTTTCCTTTGATGAATTAAAGGCTCACATTGGACGCGGGCCTTGAAGCACTAGTCATATAAAGCTATCCTTTTTATATTTGGCTATTGGTCTCTACAAGTTTTTTCTATCTTAGCTTTTTCCAAAAAGCATGGATCCTTTGAGGGTGGTACACAAAACTATTCTATAAATTGAGACCAATCCATCAAAGGGACCCACATCATAATTCTAACTGATAATCAATAATGCAACTCTTTTGTGTTTATATCAAATTTCACTCTTAATAGATTTATTCCCCAAAGTAAGATTGATCAGATGAAACAACAACCACTTTATCAACGACTAACAAATTTTCACCATCCAAAACAAATACATTTGGTCCCACGATAATGGATGTCAAATTAGTGGTGACTAGCCTAGGGGTGTAAACTAGGCTTAGGCCTCCACGGCAGGGCACGACACGACACGATCCAAGACGGAAAAAATCCTGCTTAGGCCGTGCATAGCCCATTGACTGCGTTGACTGAGCTGGCTCGTCATGACACGACCCAAAGGATGGGCCGTGGCATGGAATGACACGATCCACGTCTTTAGCTGTGCCGTGGTAGACAGATGCACGGCACGACATGACCCAAAAGTATGGTCCATGCTTGGCCATGGAGCCTTGGGCCGTGGCTGCCTCAAGGGGCAGCCACCTGGACAATTATATATAAAAAATTAATATTTTTATATAAATAAATATAAAAATTAAAATAATTAAAAATTTATTTTTCATTTGTAAATTAACATTAATATTTATGCATTTATTTTAATAGTCTCAACCTTATTTCAAGTTGAAAAATACTTTTAAGTCCAAAAAAATCTATTTTAATTTGTAAAAAGTAATTAAAAAATAAATTAGAAGTGGTATGTGGGTTGGCCCGTGGGCACACAACCCAGCATGACACCACCTAAGTCATGTCGTGGGCCGACCCCAGCCAATTTGGGTGCGGCGCGTAAATCTTCACGAGCTGGCACGACACGACTTGATTAGCCTAGCCTGAAAGCAGCACAACCCACTTTACACCCTTCGGTGGGCCCAACTAGGTATTTAGGCACGTGGCACTCGCATGAGGGCTTTTCCTTTACAAACCTGCTGCATGGACCAAATTTTTGGGACCGGTCAAATTTGGTCCATGCAGACTTTTTCTTTCCTTTAATCAGATGGCCTACGAATGTCCAATCTCACGGTGGGCCACATATCTGATCTTTACATGTGGGCCCCACCGACGCTGATTAAACAGATCAGCCGCGTGAGAAACCCTCCGAGTCGCGCACTCAGAGTCAGATCGGGACTCGGCCCCGGACTTGCCGCTCAAAACCACCGCCTTCCGTTTTTTGGTCTCTACTTTAACGTCTTCCTTTCTCTTTCTTTCGCTCTCCACGACCAAGAACGCCGGCCTTCCGGCCAATCTCCGACGGTAGTCCGACTGGTAATCCGTTCACGGATCCCATCTCCTTCTCAGCATACATATACACCACTTAATCGAAGAAACTAGGGTCTCGATTTCCTGTTCGGACTTTTTCACAGATACATGTATGCATATGGGTTTTCTTGGAAGAATCTCTTCTTTTAATAGCTTTCTTCTATAAAAGTCTGATTCTTTCTTGAAAAACCACTATGATTTTTTCTTTATGGATTGAAAGGTGTTATTTTTTAGTGGAAAGATTCCAAATTGCCATCTTTTGATCAAAACTGCTGGTCATTGTTCTTGAATTTTGGTGGGTTTTGTGGGTTTTTCAATTCCATGGTTCTTTTTTGGGGGGGTTTGTGATGATATTTGAATTGCATGATTTTGGTGGCAATGATTATTGAATTGGGGTTGTGTTTGGAAGGGGGCATGATGTTCCTGAGGTGGTGTTATTGAAGCCTTGGGCTTTACCTGATTGCTTTCCCCCTTTTCTTTCAGTAAATGGGCTGCTTTCAGTCAAAAGCTAAAAGGCAATTCCCTGTGTGTGAAGACCCTGTTGTACTCGCATCGCAAACAGCTTGTAAGTAGGCTCTTTCTATTGATATAATTTATTGGGGGTGTTGTTGGTTTCATTGCTCATTTATCTGCTGTACTGATCAGGCGTCTAATTGTCCATTGCCATCTTTTCCCCCCTTGTTCTGGGTATGATGTTATTTTGTTATTGTTCTATATGTTGGGAAGTAGTGCTTTGCTGTCTACGTGTGAATTAAATGGGAAAAATAAAGCACAAGTAGGTCACTACTAACTGCAAATAACAAGGAGCTGTGGAAGCGACTCCAAGCAATCAAACATAAGAGCAAGGTTAATGTGGCGGGAGACTCTTCAATGTTAAGGGGAAAAGCATAGGGCAATCTAAGAGAATTTCACTATGAATATAAGACCGTTATTGTGTTTCTTCTACTTCTTTTCCAGTTTATGCCCAAATCTTGAGGAAATACATGAAATAAGAATCAATACAAGTTACCTCTTTGATGCTTCAAGAAATCCTACTTCAAAACCCACAAATACTTTACCCAATGAGACATCGGGAATTTGGGAGGATTAACCCATAGAGGGAGTATGAAAAACTGCCAATGAATCACCTCTTCAACCTTGTTTTCAAGCCACCAAGAAAATTTAGCCGTTTCCAACCCCCCCCCATCCCCCCCCCCCCCAAAAAAAAAAAAAAAAAAAAAAACTCCTCTTCTCTTCTCTCTTGTCTTGTGTCTTAATGGTCGACACAACACTTAGTCTGTAGAAATTCTGGAATTGGTGAATTGATGAGTTTGGATGTTGGTATAGTTATCAACACTTGGGGCTTTTAATGATCTATCCAAGTTGGATGAAAGAAAAAGGTTTGATACATTAGGTTGTGTTTAGACTTTGGATCTAACCCATGTCACTGGCCAATTGGAAATTCTGGCATTACAGAGTAGTATTTGTTCTACTAAGCTGTTGGGACAGCATACAAAATCAGAATTGAATAAAGCAGGATGGGTCGTCCAATTTTCAACATCTTTCTTACCCCAAACCAATATATCGAAAATTATAGAATGTAAATTTTGGTGGAAAGACTGAGCGGGCTTTGGCTTGCTCTATATTGTTTATGTCATTTGTTGTTGATTTTTTTTTTTTTTTTTTGTTCTATCGGCTTTTGTATTTGTATTTTATACTAGTTGGATCTTGATTCCTGAGTTTGTTTATTTTTGTATTTAATCATTTTCCCTATCAATCTATATATTTATGATTTTATGGTACTAGAGTGAACATGCTGAAAGTAGGTATCTTATTTGAGTGCAAGAATTAGACTCTATTTGTTTAACAGGCAGTGATTCTGAATGCCTTAGGCAAAATGACTTGTGGACATAGCTTCCTTAGAGAAGGACTGAGCAGCTTTTTATAAATAGTATTCCATCTATTTGTAAATATCACTGGTACATGTGAAGTTTTTGGGGATCCATGTTTTGCAGTTTTGAAACCATGAATATTTATCTCCTTCTTGTAAATATAATTCATGCTATTGGCTCTTATGTAGTATGATGACTGGTATGAACCGGGAATCGGTTAGGCATGTAAATAGGTCAGGTATATTAGTGCACTTATTGAGTGTGGTATATTGAGTTGGTTTTTTATTTTCTTATGTTATTTTACAGTCACTGTTAGTGAAGTTGAGGCACTGTTTGAACTGTTCAAGAGCATTAGCAGTTCTGTGATTGATGATGGGTTGATAAATAAGGTAAGTTACCATTCCAGATACTTTTTCAGGTCACGTGTCATTAATGTTGCAGGTTTATGGGGTGTCTCTTTTGCAGTTGCTTGTTCAAGCAATTTTTCTTTCCATGTTTCTCTCTTTTATTTCATTTCTATTACTTTCTCCACAAAGCCATGCAGACTTACTATGCTATGATCTGGTCCATGCAATTGGCTGTTATTAACAGTTGCTCTTTATATATTAAGAGTAACCTAAAAAATTCATTCTTGCAAGAATTCCAGTCTTTGATGGCATAGTGCTGTTTTATTAACAATGTGTCTATTTATTGACTGACTAGCTCTAGCTGATCCTTTGGCTAAAGGAACAAGAAATTTACAGCTTTTTCTGTGAGTAAATTGGCTAGTGGCAAGCATAACTTTGGCCTCTAACTATCTCACCACATTGCTTGTTGCTTGTTTGGTTCCGAAATTGTTCTTTTCCTGAATCATTTTTCTTTGGTTTCAGAATTGTAGTGACTACCTATCTTTTTGTCAATACAGTTTCATTAATAATAATAAAAAAAAAGAGTTTTCCTGACATTGCCATGATATCTGTGCTGGGGGTCCAATGACATAGCCATGCCTCTTTACCTATGCCTCTTTGCCTTTGTTCCATTAAGTAATATTTCATTTTTTTTTTATAAAAAAAAATTATTTATGTTGATTAATAATGACAAATAACAAGAAGCTTAATCTTTTGTTCAATGATATACATGACTACATTACTTCCATATACCTAGATGGTTGACACTCTTGACAGCTTTTTGTGTAAACACTTATGAACATTCTTGAGAAAAAATCTTTTCTTTGTGATGATGTACTGGTTATCTAAAGAATGTTTTAAGACTGCTGGAGTCGGCAAGAAACTTTTTTCATTGAACTCGACTATAACGATATGTAGTAAGATTCAACAGTCCTTGATTCAATATCAGGAACTATGCTCCTCTTTATGTTCTTACGATTTTCTACTGTTTCCATATTGTTTCCATGATCTTAGAGCATTGTGCTGTTATATTCTCCATTATCTGAAAAAGAAAATAATACCTTATCAGAAAAATGAAAACAATTTTCAACATATAAAGTAAAGCCTGGTGTCTATGTGACTTTGTTATCAATGTGGTGTCGTTCTGATTATTATATATTCATACAGGAGGAGTTTCAGTTAGCTCTGTTTAAGAACAGGAAGAAGGAAAACCTATTTGCTAATCGGGTATGTAACATTCCTTCCATTTTTTTTAATTAATTATTCTAAGAAAGACCCTACAAATCTATGAGATAGCCCACACTGGAACACATCTTTTAATGAGTCCAAGGTTCCAAGCTTCTTTGTTCTGAATATGGTATGGAGTTGTCCTTTGTAGCTAATATTATATGTTAAGTTTTTCTCTAATTTTTATCGATATTTTTGGAGTACATTGTGTCTATATGCATGCGTTCAATGTTCCCATAAAATTGGGCCGCTTTCTATTCTCCTTAAGCGTGCTGCGTGCTCATTGACCAGGCCAGCCTGGGCCCAACCTGCTTTGGGCTGGGTTTGGACAATGGCTCTAGGCCTCTAGTATTTGAGCGAGGCATAGAACTAAAATTTTATCTATTTAATATTTGGGCCACGGCGCCACGCTTGGATTTAGTGATAGAATCATAGGAAGCCCACAGTCTGGCACGGTTTGGCCCAACCAATTATGCTTGTAGTTTATTGTCTGATTTGCCTAAGTAAGTGAGAGAAAGCCTGAACAAGTGATGTAAACCTTGCCTCTGCCCGCCCTGATTGATTAAATGGGTGGGCTTGGGTCTGATGTGTTTCTGGTGGTTAGGCTCAAGCCAGTCAATTACCGCCCTTGTCAGGCTTAGGTTGGATACATGCTGATGTAGGACAGACCCATGGTCCCCATAGGTTGACTGCTCTGTGGGCCCAACCCATCTATCTCGATCCAGTCCATTGGGCCTGGCTCATCCATTTTATGTTTTATTTTATTTTATTTTAGTGATATTTAATGGTTTATGTCTTTTATTTATTTAAGATGAGATGTTTCAATCTCAACCAGAGGATTGTTTAGATAGTTGAGATGAGATCTAGGTTTAGTTTTCTCCTATTTAAAGGATTGTATGCCTCTTTTGAGATTGGACTTTGATTAATGAAAAAAAAAAAAAAAAAAAAAGAAGAAGAAGAAGAAAGATTGGGAGTATTTTACTCTCCTCTGCTCTCCTCAATGGGAAGCTTTCCTTGCTTGTGATAGGGAATTTGGCGTGAGGCTAAGATTTTCACCCGACCTACCCCCCTCCTCGCGATCTCTATCCTAGCCACCCTTCATCTCGATCCGGTATCCGCATCATAGGCCTATGTTTTTAAAGTTAGGATAGGCTTGGATATGCCTCAACTTGGCCTGACCGGGCCATGAACGCCCCTATTTCTCCTGTATATGTGCGTGCAGGGCTTCACATAAAATGCATGCAGTTTCTGTTCTCTTGTTTTACCTTGAGAGGAATTTAGGCCGTTATAAGCAATTATCCATAGACAAGCTATGACAAGGGATACTTTAAAAGTTAATTTATTTAAGAGGCTACCAAGCACAGAGAAAAGGGGTCATTGTTCATATTACACAAGAATTTTCGCTGATATGGCATTGTACTGTCACACTTCCCTTACCAGTGGACCATTAAATATCTTTATGAACTGCCGGGGAAAACTTGCTGAGTAAAATAGAAGTCCAACTTTCCTTAAATATTGGGCACTCCAATCTGATTACCTGGTTACCTACAAGAATCTTTGCTGATATGGCATAGTATTGTCACATTTCCAAAACTAGCAGATCATTAAATGTCTTCATAAACTGGCACTGAAGTTTGTTGTGTTCAATGGAAGTTTCCATTACCTGAATTTGAAAGTTAGTTTCATTTATGAGGCTATCACGCACAGTGGCCAAGGGGGTCACTGTTCAAGTTACACACATGAATCTTGGCTGATGTGGCAATAGTATTTTTAGTTTCGTTTATGAGGCTATCACGCACCGTGGTCAAGGGGGTCACTGTTCAAGTTACACGTGAATCTTGGCTGATGTGGCAATAGTATTGTCATGTTCCAGAACTAGTGGAGCATTAAATATCTTCATTAATTGCCAGTAAGGCTTGTCAAGTTAAATGGAAGTCCAACCTCTATTGTGCACTCGTATTACCCAGCTGAAAGTTCCGTACTTGAATTTGAAAGTTAGTTTCAATTTTAAGATGCTACCAAGCACTGTGGTCAAGGGGTTTAGTTTCATTTAAGATGCTACCAAGTACCAAGCACTGTGGTCGAGGGGGTTCCCAATTCAAGTTACACAAGAATCTTGGCTGATATTGTGAACTTCAGAGACCAAATTCGGGTTTTGAATATATTGTACATCAAATATGTTTTTGTTTTTGAATGCTCACTGAGAAATATATATTAAACCAGAAGAAAGGATACAAGACTGCAAAACAAAGAGAGCAACAATAAAGAGCGATGGAAGGTATATGAGCACTATACCGACCAGCCCTCCAATGAAAGGCAAAGAGAAAACCACCAAATCAACACAAAACTACTCTGAAGCCCCTCTCTTAGCCAACAAATAACCTGCTGGTTCCCCAATCGGAGAATGTGCCTGAACTCCAACACCATACTTGAAGAGAGAAACTTAATTTCATTACGATAAAAATAGAACTAGCACAGGGATCTATTGGTGGATTGTTGTTATGTGTTGTGTAGGTTATAGCCATTTAGATGTTGATTCATAGTATTTTTATATTGAAGCAACTAATTTGAATGCTAGTGGTTCATTCTCTGAAGCAATAACAGTCAAATCTAGTTTTGACATGCATTTTTTCTCTGTCTCTGTGTGTGTGTGTGTGTGTTTATTTTCAACATTGTATTTCTTGATTATTGTGCTGTCGGTTGAAGTCAAGGAACATATGAACTATATTAAAGTCCAAGTTCCTCTTCTATATTGCAGTCTTTGTAATAAATTTTATCTGAATCTATAATGGAAATGTTTTTTTTTTTTTTTTTGTTCTCTTATTGATTTGTCTTGTATATGCCAGATTTTTGAACTGTTTGATTTTAAGCAAAGAGGAGTCATTGATTTTGGTGACTTCGTTCGAGCGCTCAATGTTTTTCACCCAAATGCTTCGCAAGAGGAGAAGATTGATTGTAAGTTTTTTGAGAATACATGGTTACCTGATATTTGTTTATAATTTACTTATTCGGCTTGATGACTGTACATGATAAATTTGCAGTTTCTTTTAGAATGTATGATTTGGATGGTACAGGCTTCATTGAACGACAAGAGGCAAGTTCAAATTTTCTTGCATGTATTAATTATATAAAAATATATTGCGTGTGATACTTTGACCAGAAATTGTGTTCTCCTTACAACTGTAACTTCGTTTGGCAGGTTAAGCAAATGTTGAATGCACTTCTGGGTGAATCTGGAATGAAACTCTCTGACGAGACTGTGGAGATAATACTTGATAAGGTAGTCCACTCGATCTCTGAGAATGTTGTAAAATGATTTTGTACTGTGTCCAAAAAGCCAAGCATGAAATGTAAAGCATGCATAGTTTTATGTTTTGTCGATCTGTTGGCCTTGATTGCAGCTTTTGGTTTAACAATTTTTGCATATATATATATATATATATATATATATATATATACAGACATTTCTGGAAGCAGATGTAAATCATGATGGGAAGATTGATAGATCTGAATGGCAGAACTTTGTTTTCCACAATCCGTCATTGATGAAGATAATGACACTACCAAATCTCAGGTTAGCCTTGTTTGTGATGTCATAAATGTTATCTTCTATACAAATATTTCTTTTATTTTATCAGGATTAGAAACTCTGGTGATTTTGTGTTTTTGTTTGGCCAATTTTTTGGTTATATGTACGTTAAGTATGAAAATCATTTCATGTAGCATAGTTGAATCTAGGTTACCCAAGCCATGGTAAAGTCACTGGAGTATCTATTGAACCACTGAATAGCTCAGTGGTAGAGGCATTTCACTTCCCAGGAATTACAGGGGGTCAATCCCTGGTACCCTAGGTTAGACCCACAGTAATGCACCACTCATCCATTGTAGCAACAAAAAAAAAAAAGGCATGGGGAGGGGGGAAATTATTTCGAGTATCTCCATATGTAGTATGGTGATTGTATCCATGTAGAATGTGTCCGTTTGTGTATGTATGTGCCCCCTGCTAAGCCCTAGTTTGGATAATAGTATGGAAAAGAATAAGAAAAGCTAATAGGATGTTCATGCAGATGCAGCAGATATGTTTTCTTTGGCCATTTGTCTTTTTTTTTTTTTCTTTAAAAAAAAAGAAAAAAGAAAAAACCATACACACAAAAACCCACACACGAAGATTCGGAAGGGGATACTGTGTCACTGTTGCCATTAAATTCTTCCCTATGAATCTTCTGATTTTTTTTGCATCATAAGTGTCAAAAGTATTTCGAAAAAATTCCACTGGGTTTCATCTGAAGTATCTATTTTCCTTCATCTATTATCATGCTTGGCACAAGATATAACCCTCTATTATGGAGGGCAGTGGGGCTACAGGTTCAAACCTTTGGTAGGTCGTGTTTGTACAACTATCCTGGTTGCTTCTTCCGTGCTACACTGGATGATTTTTTTACAACCCTTCTGAGTTCTGTTGTTAACTTTTCATTCATATAGCACAGTTATCCTTTAGTTCAATTCTTTCAGTTCTTTTAGGCCCTGCCAAGCCTCTTTATTTACTGCATCAGCAGTGCCTCCCTCTATTACACAGCCGACCTATTGGCATCATCATCCAATGAGGTTCAGCAGTCCATGCCACCTTCACAGTAGCCCATGAGCATCATCATTAAATGAGGTTATGCATTGTTCCATGCAGGCAGTTTCATGTAGGAACCATGCAAAGCAGCTGCCCAATGAGTTTAGAATTCCCAAAAGAAGAAAAAAAAAGAGTGGATAAACCATGTTACTTTATTTTCTACATTGTCTTATATGATTGTAGACTGCAGGGAATCTGATATTTTTCTGAACATACAGAGAAATAACTACCACTTTTCCAAGCTTTATATTCCATTCAGAAGTTGATGAAACTGCCACTTGAGAAGCTTTCTTTGATGCACTGCGCCATACCTTCCCATGCCATCACCTGTCTTCAATTTCAAAGAAGATGACGGCATCAATTGTGCCAAATTTTAAGGAAAGGGGTGAGAGATTTGACAGGGAGCTTATATGTTATCGTATCTGTCAAGGGTTTCCGCTAGATTTTGATAGTCAAGTATGTTTGGTGGTGGATTTGAATGTGGTTATGATATTTCTCTTTTTTCTTTTTTGAAATGGTAGATATGATATTTCTCTGTCAATTAAATTGTTGGCTGTTTGTTCAAATCTTATATTGTGCTCCAATTGATCAAGGTTGAACCATTCTCAATGTCATTTCACCCTTATTTAAATGAGCAAAACACACACAATCCATAATATATTATCTATCAAGCACAGACCATTGAAAAAAAAGATTTGTCATTTCAACTTTGAACCGAACCAAACAGTGCAGATGAGCAAATTCTCTCTCTGGCAAGAAGTTTCATGTTTTCATGGCATTCCAAATCACAGGCTTTTGTCTTTAAACAATAAACTTAAACCTCCACAACCCGATCAACTTACATTGTGTGGTGAAGGTTTTGTGTCCATTACCAAAATAACTTTGCCACCACAACCAAGATAAAAGAGGTTTTCTTGTGAATGTTTTTTCCGCCTCCAAAATATTCATGTAAATAAGCTTGATTATGAACAGATGTTATGATCCCATTACTTTAAAATCCATGTAATTCACATGTTACCGGCACGTTATGAGAACTCAGTCAGTTGACCAACTGATCTGTTAGGTTTAAGCAAGATCAACTCTTAAGCCATTGCTAACTTCCTCTGAGCCATTGCGGTCGCTATATTTTCTTGCCATCTTGATATCTCTATACCTCGTAGCACATACCAAGTACACTACAAAATCCGCAGTGGTTAAAGCTGCTAAGAGGAAGTAGAACCTATCGATGTGGCCCATGTTAAGGTTTCCAGGTATCCAGCCAGGCTTGTTATCTTTTGTAGTGATTTTCATCACTATGGTCACAAGCAAGCTGCTCACATAGTTCCCTAGAGATATTGAAGTCATGCAGAGAGCACTTCCAAAGCTCTTCAATCTATCTGGGGCTTGCCCATTGAAGAATGCCAGCTGCCCCACATACATGAAGACTTCAGAAGCTCCTATCAATACATACTGAGGTATTTGCCATAAAATACTCAGAGAGCTAGGATTGTGACAATCTTTGCAGTCTTCCTTTGAGTACTTTAGCCTGTAGGACTCTACAATTCCGGCAGAAACCATCGCCATTACTGCAATGACGAGCCCGACGCCCATTTTTTGAAGTTCTGTTAACCCTCTCCCGTCCTTTCGAAGTCTGCAAACAAGTGGATACAGAATTTTTTGGTAGAGAAAGATGAAAGTTGCTACGCTGATAATGTTGAAGGATGACATGCTTGCAGGGGGTATGTGGAAGTTTGATATGGTAGTTTTCATGACTGCGCCTTGTTCTATAAAGAGAGACGCCATTTGGGTGAAGACACTCGAGTAAAGTATGGTGCATAGCCAAATTGGAAGTAGTCTAAGTATGCACTTCACTTCTTCTACTTGGGTTATAGTGCAAAGACTCCAAGGATTGTGAGCAAGAGCTTGGTCTTGATTGTAGTCTTTGGATGTGATCAATGCAGCTTTGTCCAAGAACCTGGAGATTATGAGATGACAAAAGATACAGTTAGCTACTATTGTTATATATTCTCTTCCATGCACTTGTGCACTTGGATAACCTGAGTTAGAGACTGTTGAGTAGCATAGAAAAAAATAAAGTTTCAGAACAGTGACTGAAGATAGAATTCTATCTAATGACTTACTTGAATTCTTGGGTATGGAGTATATTTCTGCCTCCATTGACTGCACATTCTTTTCCATTCACCTCATATAGATCATTGTCTTGTGGCGGCATCTCAACCATCCATTTCTTCATCGCCGCGATGACCACTTGGCAGACCCTGATAATAGGATTGCCACCTGGCTTGAATTGTCTATACCGAGTGGTCCCACATAGGAACAACACTAATGCCATGAAGGCAGACCCACTCGACATCCAAAAGCACAGGGCCCAGCATCCTTCATTCTCCAAGTACCCAAAGATGGTATTTGAAAAGAGTCCCCCAAGGTTCAAAGCCAGATAGAAATAGCTGTAGAAGGTGTCCTTTGAGTCTCCTTCTTTAGGGTTGTCTTCATCGAATTGATCTGCCCCAAAAGTGGCAATGGAGGGCTGGTATCCTCCATTCCCTAGAGCAATCAAGTAAATAGATAGATAGAAGGCACTTATCTCTAACTTGGAGTGGGGCCCACCTAGAGACTGCCTGTCCCCACAACCTGAAGGTTTGAGCAGGAAAAGGTATGATGATAGGGACAGCAACACCAAACCCTGCCACAGAAAACCAAGGATCTTACATGATTGGTTTAATGAGTTTTTAAGAGTGAATCACTTCATAGTTTTATCCAGTGGATGCGGATAGGATGGTTTGCAATTTGCATGTGCTCCCAGGGATTAGTTCTCAGCTGTCTAGAATCGAGTCTCTTGGACTTGGGGCTAAAGGCTCTTGAGCTTGGCTGGGCGGGAGATACCTTGGATTATGAAAAAAAAAATAAAAAATATGTGGGCGTCACTCTCACCACTTGCAATAAGTGGGTCCCCGGAGGGTGGGCCCTAACTTGCACAAACCATTCTTACACAGCACCTGGTAATCAAAAGTAATCACAGTACGTAATGAAATCAAGGATGGGTTTTTACCAGGAAAAAGATGAGTTGAAAAATGGCACAGGTCTTGTATCTGCCCCAGTAGGAATCACTGAGAAAAGCACCCACGAGAGAACACATTTCAACAGTTCCTGTCCATTTACTGACATTGTTAGCTGCCTTGGCGTTGTTCTGTTTCAAGACCCTTGTTAGAAACAACACCAAATTCACTTCCACTCCTGCAAAAGCAAGAGTTGCCAGGCCTTGATTCACTGTCCATCACATTCATTCAACTGATTAGATGTCCCTTCTGCAAAACATTTTATTTATATGTATTTTTATCGTAATGGACTTATTTTTGCTAAGAGGTATCTCTCACGGGACCCTCAAGGATCAATCCAACCACCTTACATTTATTGACACTCGTGAATTGGTAGTCATCCTAATTTGACAGTAATTTGACTTATAAATTTCATAAGAAACGTATCTTAAAGAATTGATAAACTTTGAGAGTCCCTAAATCAATGGTTGTGATGATTCTAATTGAAATGATTTTTGCTCAAAATCACATTCTTATTGAAACATTTCTATCACACTATTCTCTCATGATTCTCATGCATCCAGTGTGTCCCACAAGGGGCATCGATTTTTTTTTTCCTCATGCAAACCATGAGAGGTATCTCTCACGGTTTGTATCTCTGAGCAGAACATCAGACTATATAAACTGTCTACCATGCCAAAAACATTGTTTACTAAAGTCTATAGATGTCTGGACTGTTTTTTTCAGTGATCAAAACAAAGAAAGTTTCTCTACAAGAGAGAGAGAGAGAGAGAGAGAGAGAGAGAGAGAGAGAGAGAGAGAGAGAGACAAAAAAACTAATCATCTAAGTCATCTAAGTAGGACCATACATGTCACATGAGATGGCATCTCTTTACAATTCCTATTATTGCATCTCACATGAGTTCAACCAAATCTCAGAGAACTTCAAAAACATGTGCATGCATGTGTCTAAAGCCATGATCTCCCAGGCAAAATCACACATGGTTTTCATGGGTGAAAGCCCATTGGGTCCACCGCGCAGTAGTGGGGTGGGTGGGTTGGGAGATGGAAATGGCTCTGCTTGGATTAGGAGGGCTTACCAAATCTAAAATGCAAAGTATATGAGATGAAGGAGAAGTAGGATTGATTAGTATGCTCTTGCCCAAGTGATCATTCATGCATATATAAACTGCAGAAATTTGCAGACATCCACAGCACTAAGTGGGATAAGGGTTATAAAAGAATCTTCCTGATCAAACTTCATTTGTACAGCTTCAAATCAAATTAATTGATAAAAATGTTAAAAGTGGAGAGAGTAATGCATGGAGTTATGAGTCTAAGAAGGTTTGTCTGATCAGGATGGAAAGAAGAATATTGTTGTCAGCCCACAAAAGTGTAGCTCTCTTAATCTAGGTGTTGATAAATCCACCGCGGTCAGTTGGTCCCTTCTGCTATCTCTTGGTCCATCGAGAAGGAAAGGAACAACATGATCTTCTTAGGCTCTTCTTCCTAAGTGGTAGACTTGATTAATAAGATTACTTTAAGGATTGCGAAATGGGCTTTGAGAAGAAAAGAGTTCTCCAACATCAACATCGATTATATTATTTTAAATTGGAAGGCTTGCATGGAATGTGACCCAATTAATTAAGGCGAGGAAAGTCATCCCTTGGTCTCTTCTTTTTGGGGTGTTAAAGTTTAATGTGGACGATTCTTCGAGGGGCAAATTGGGGCCTGCGGTTATTGGAGGTGTGTTGTGCAATAGTAAGGGTGGGGTGTTACTTCCGTTATCTAAGAATGTAGTGTTTGTGACTCTAATAAAGCGGATGTGCTAGCTATTTTAAAAGCGCTTAGATTATTTGCTGGAAGGTATCATGGTAGGCTTGTAGTGGAAAACGACTCTTTTAATGCGATCGTCTGGGTGTTAACCGAAGAAAGAATCATTGGAAATCTTAATTTTACTTTAATGAAATCATGGAGCTATCTTCTAGTATCTCGGTTTCTTTCTATCATGAGATTAGATACGCTAACTCTATAATGGATGCTTTAGCCAAATAAGAGGTTCATAGGGGGGAGTGGTTATGCAATCCAGTTTGAATGGTACGTCACTCTTGTACCATCTTGTTTCCTTCTTTCCTTCTTTTTTTTTTTTCGCTCTATTCATTGTTTCTTCCTTTTTAATGAAATTACGTTACCGATCAATAATAATAATAATAACAACAAATCCACCGCGAACACCTCTTTAAAATTACTTAAACATGCATACTTCAAAAAAGGTAAGTCGAAGAGGACACAAATGGCAGTAGCTAGAAAAGATAGATGCGAATAAGTATCACTTATCCGAGGGTTTGTCCTAGAGTAGATTGGAACAACAAAACAAAATTAATGCAATTGGCCCAACACGGTTAAGACAGTTCTTTGACGATGAAAATAAAATAAATATTTCAAAATCAGAGAAAAAACTTATCAGCCCATAAAAGTGTAGCTCATTTAATCTACGTGCATGTCAATAAATCTACCGCGAACACCTCTTTAAAGCTACTCAAACGTCCCTACGTCAAAAAAGGATAAGTCAAAGAGGACATAAATGAAAGTAGAAAAGATAAATGTGAATAAGTACAACATATCCGAGAATTTATCCTGAGATGGATTGGAACCGTGAAACAAAATAAATGCAACTGGCCCACCAGGGTCAACACTTCTTTGATGATGAAAATGAAATAAATATTTCAAAATAAGAGGAAAAAAAAAACACAATAGTAAGACGAGAACACATTTATTATTTTTTATTCATGGATAGAGGAGGAGCTTAGAGCATACCAAGCAGTAGAAAACCTGCTCGCCATCCACCACTTCTTCTTCTGATCATCCCAGGGCATCCATCCCTATCCACAGACCCATCTAGTGCATACTCTTCTTCTTGTTTCTTCGTGATACCTTTCATCATTCTATTCTCCTGTTGCATGGTAACTAAACTAAGTACTTGTTATCAAATGAGAGAAAATGAGGTAAATCACTATCATAGGCCTAGAAGAAGAAAGAAAGAAAGAAAGAAAGAAAGAAGGAAGAAAAAGAAGGAGGAGAAGAAGAGAGAGAGAAAAAAAAAAAAAAAAGCAGCAGTAGTTTATTAATGGTGGGAGACTTGTAACTGACCCACTGACACATTTCCAAAGCTTAGTGTTGATGCAAGGATTGGAACGAAATGATATGAATGTATAAGTAGAAGCCAAGAAGCAGTTAAAGAAAGAGATTTACATGGGGGGTGCAAATATAGGAGAAGCAAAGTTTGATGAACGGACCTGATCATTTTAAGATGGGTATGTTTGTCAAATATTAGTTAGTTTGAAAAGATACCTTTCAAGTTTCCAAAAAAAAAAAAATCAGGTTGGTCATCCTTTTTTGGGTCAGGTTGGTCTTGCGCAAAGGTTTACTGCACCACCATTTTTTAAGCTCAAGCGTAAATTATAAGATCTGGGAGTACGTTGAATCCAAGCCTACTAATTATATATATAGGTGGTGATAGGTGGTGAGGTTGTTGTTGTTCTTCCCTTTTTTTTTTTTTCCTTTTTCTTTCAACAGTAACAGTAGATTAGAATAATAATTAAAAAAGTGAACATAAAGAGAAACAAAAGAAAAAGCATGCAAACGTATAAGAGCTAAATACATGCGCATAAAACTATATAGAAGCAAGTAAAAAAACATCTCTATCTCCCCCCAACTTTGTCGAAGAAGCATCTGACATGGCGTAATTTGCTGATAGATAAGGGTGACGAAACCCAGCATTCATGGATGGATTTTACACTACTTAATTAAGTGGATGTATGGAAAATTCTCTCGATCATGTCATAGAGGAGTTTTGACCATACCGGACCCCTTGGGCTATTGCTTCCCTCCTCCGGTTCACTAATTTCAAAAAAAAAAATCCCCAGTTGGTCTTCGTGAAGAAAGTATGTGAAGAAAAAAAAATAAAAAAAAAGACTTAAATGCTCTTAAATCAGCTATATTGTATAATTTTGTGGAATTGTGTGATATCACATATTTTGATATCCCCATTATATATTAATTTTTTCCCCCTATACTCATCTTTCTTAATCCTTATGGGACCCTTCACCCTTTGTTTTTTTTTTTTTTTTTTATGTGTATATTTGTCCGCTATATCTTTTTCTTCTCACCTTTTATTTCATTAAATATCCTATTCTCCTCAAATTCTATTTTAGAATAAAAAATCTGAAATCAAAATAGTATTATCCTACACATTGTTAATGTGAGGCATCCTCTTCCTTTGGTTTATATGGGTATATTGTCAGCATCATTGTTGAATGATTTACTAGTAAGTACCTGCAAATGCTGTGACTTGTAATATGGGACTCGCACTTTCATATAGGTTTTTTGGTTTACTATGGTCATGGATGAAAATAGTGTAGGTGCATGACTTTGATGCTCATTCTTTGATATTCTTCCTTGTTTTCTCAATTTCAGCTACTAGGGTGGAGGTTAAGTATTTATTTTTCATCTTTTCTTGATTTAATTTGCATTAAAGGGGGGGTTATTTGATGATTATTTTTGTATATTTATTTTTGGTCTTCGTTTTTAACCACTTTTTTTTTTTTTGGGTGAAACACTTTTATTGAAAAACTTAGGGCATGAATTCCTATGTACATTCCCTTGATTCAATTTTCATTAAAAGGGAGTTTCTTTGATGGCTATTTTTGTATATTCACTTTTGGTCCTTTATCCACTTTTTTTTTTTTTTGTAAAACAGTTTTTAAAAATATTTATGGCATACATTCCTATGTATATTCCCTTGATTCAATTTCTATTAAAGAAAATGTTATTTGATAGTTATTTTTGTATATTCACTTTTGGTCTTCATTTTTAACCACTTCTTTTCTTTTTTTTTTTTTTTTCGTGTAAAGTGTCTTCATTAAACACTTATGGCATGAATTCCTATATATTCTATGCAAACAAATGAGCCCTTAAGAATGTGTTATGATGTCATATCTACATTGCTATCTTATATCCTTCACCCCTCACCTCTTTAATAATCCTTAATAAACAAATAGGCCCAAAACAACTATAACAGCACATACAAATACACAAAGAGGAGACCTAGGTCATTTTATAAGTACGAAGGAAACTAGCTATACGAGTACATATTTCCTTGGTACCAACCAAGGGAGCTAGGTTGTAAGAGAGGTCCCAAACACAGAAAAGATGAGTCTGAGTCTGGGTCTAGGTAGAGAATGATATTAAAAAAAACATAATTTTTAGGAGAAATTTTTGAAAATTCAAGTAATATATCGGGTATCGGGTCCATGGGTCCGAACTAAGGTGGAACCGGACCTGAAACCATTTATTTATCGGTGCCTAAATAAGATCCAGATCCGGTTTTTAGCGGGTCGGAACCTCTGGATAATATGAGAATCGAGAACTCATTTACATCCCAATATCATCCCTATATGACGTTCACTTGGTGTCTCTCTAAACAAAGAATTATATTGTCAATGATAATAAAAATGGGGCCCACATGTGGTGATCAAAATTACTTACCTGATTCACTTGCCAAATATGGGAATGCCTAAAAATATCCTACGTTTTGGAGATGATCCAAATCCATTGATATACTTGGCCAACTTTCCATTAAATAAAAATCCTCCCAACATTCTTCCTTACATAGACTACATCAGATCAGCAATTAGGTATAATTTTTTTTTTTCCATCCTTCCAGAGGTAGAGAAGAAGTCTTTTAGCCGAACACAATTAATGAGATGAGGTTTTGTGGTTGATTTTGATGATGGATCATCCTGATACATCTAGTCACCTCAAATTGTCCACCCAAAAGGTTTGGAATTTTTTCTCCTTCTTTTCAATTTGAGGATTGCCCAACCATTGTGGACCACATAAGGGTTTGTAGAAATTAGTGGGAATTAAAAGTAGGTTTCTGGTATTCCATTGAAATGATATGAAACAGACTTTGTTGAACCGGCAATTACTCCAAGTTAGACACATTTGCTTGCCCAAATTTCTGATAGTCATACACGCTACTAACTACTTTACTAATCTCTCTTCCTAACCTTTAGGCAATCTACTTAAATCTTCATTTAAATTTAAACAAAGAAACTTTCCTCTCTAATGATTTCTACCAAAATCCTAATCCAAGTCCAAATCAAAATCACCAAATTCAAACTCTTGACCAAAACCAACAATTTAAACCCAGTGTCATGATCTAACCAAAAACTTTTCGAGTACTAGAGAAATGATTTCTCATGTAAGGTGTTGCAGATGATGGTGCTTCTAAAGGCATTTGATGGGAGGGGCCCATTGGCAAAGATGACTGCATATTTGAAGACCTTAGCATTTGCTTTGTTAATATGATTGAGTGCACTTTCTTGATTTGTTCTTCCCTCCTGTAAACATTTTAAATTCAAATATCTATCAAACCATATATTCTTAGTTCTTTTATTTGATTATATAATACTGCTGACAGTGGAGCTCTAAAACTAATTTTATGTGTCTCTTAAATGTCTGTAATCTTTAATATTCAGCATAAATGCATTGCTCAATTATAATACAAGGGTTATAATGAAAAGTGCATTATGTGAGTAGATAAAGGTCCTTTTATAGAAATGGTAAGATTCCAGTGACTTGCTTTTCTGCCAATTTCTTAGAAAAATTAACTTCCAGAGGATGATTTAAGTCCCTTGGTCCTTCCAATCTTTATTTTGACAGGCTTGATGAGAAAAAGACCAATTTCAGTTTTGGAACAAATTAAAACATATATTTTCCCCTCTTATTAGTAGACAATTAAATGAAAAACACAATCAACTAGAGTAAAAGAATAGAAAAGAAAGGATAATAATTTTATGCCATAAATCAAGAAAAGTTTCTTGCAACTGTGATTTTAAACTGACACAAAAAGTAAAATTATTATCTGAAGTCATATATGTGCAGCATGGCATCCTTCCATGGCATGGGAAATTTTCTCCTGCGGGATGTCTGCGTGCAGACTTGTCGGTGGAGACCTCTAGTTTAGGATGGTTCTGGTTTTGAGGCCGGGAAGGTACACTTGCCTTGTGATTGGCATAGTAGCACCCAAGATCCACATGTTTTAAGCTTTTGAGTGTATTATTATCAGGGGGAGGGTTGGTCATTCTCCAATATCAAGTAAAAGGTTTAGTGAATGGATATTGTAGGGGAGCAAACCAGCAAACCGCCGAGCACCGCCCGGGCTCTGGTAGCGCCGGTGGCGTGGGGCCCGACCCCCATGGGGTTGGTAGCCCTTACCTGTGCCCGATCTGGTATCGGTGGGGCCTACTAGGGCCTATTGTGGAATTATCCCCCCTTCCGCAAGGGGAGGGGCCTCCCCAGGAGTCGAACCCGAGACCTCTCACTTTAAGAGATAATCTGGGAGACTCCTGGTACCACTGAGCCAGGCGGAAGGGGGGGATAAATCCACAATAGGCCCTAGTAGGCCCCACGGATACCAGATTGGGCGCGGGTAAGGGCTACCAACCCCATGGGGGTCGGGCCCCACGCCACCGGCGCTACCAGAGCCCGGGCGGTGCTCAGCGGTTTGCTCCCCTACAGATATGGACTTGGATTTAGATCAGATTTGGATCCTTGGAAAATGGCAAAAGATATCCATTGTTTCTTATGAAAGGTATATTACACTTATCATGTAAGAGAAATAACTCTGATATGTAGTGAAACAGAAAACAGATAGATTTTGTCAAGTACTCCATCATGTTAAAAACTCATTACAACTACGCCACTCCATGACAATTCTTGAAAAGAAAAAAAAAAAAAAAATCTTGGGGAAGCCAATATCGCCTGTCCTTTTACTTCCTCCTAGCAACTCTAACCACTGTTGATTTTACAGTGTACTTGGTATATGCTAAGCAGTACAGGTACATCAGGTTGGAATGCAATTGTGCGGACGCCAATTCTGCTGAGGAAGAGTTGGCAGAGTCTTGTGATTGTTAATGATCTTCAGCTGGTCAACTGTCACTTTTCAATGGGATTTGAGGTAATATGAATGTAAAATCTGGTAATCAAGCCCATGTTTTTATATTCATATTACCTCAAATCCCATTGAAAAGTAACAGTTGACCCAATAATACAGAAGAGTCCAGCTGAAGATCATTAGCAATCATAAGACTCTGCCAACTTCTTCCTCAGCAGCATTGGTGTCCTCACAATTGCCTTCCAACCTGATGTACCTGTACCTCTTAGCACATACCAAGTACACAGCAAAATCAGCAGCAGTTAGAGCTGCTAAGAGGAAGTAAAACCTGTCCATGTGGCCCACATTAAGGTTTTCAGGTATCCAACCGGGACGGTTATCTTTTGTGGTGATATCCATTACTATGGTCACAAGCAAGCTACTCACATAGTTCCCTAGAGATATTGAAGTCATGCAGAGAGCACTTCCAAAGCTCTTCAATCCATCTGGGGTCTGCCCATTGAAGAACTCCAACTGACCCACATACATGAAGACTTCAGAGACTCCTATCAACATATACTGAGGTATTTGCCAAAAAATACTCACAGAACTAGGATTGTGGCAATCATAGCAATCACCATTTGAGTACTTTAGCCTATATGACTCCACAATTCCAGCAGAAACCATTGCCATTACAGCAATGATAAGTCCGACGCCCATTCTTTGGAGTTCTGTTAACCCCTTCACATTCTTCTTTTGAAGCCTGCAAATCAGAGGATTGAGAATTTGCTGGTAGAGAAATGTGAAAGCTGCAACAGTGATAATGTTGACTGATGACATGCTTGCGGGAGGAATGTGGAAGTTTGATATAGTAGTGTTCATGCCCACGCCTTCTTCTATAAAGAGAGAGGCTATTTGGGTGAAGACTACCCAGTAGAGTACGGTGCTTAGCCAAATTGGGAGTAGTCGAAGTATGCACTTCAGTTCTTCTACTTGGGTTATGGTGCAAAGCCTCCAAGGATTGCAAGGAAGAACATGGTCCTGATTGTAGTCTTTGGATGTGATCACTGCAGCTCTGTCCAAAAACCTGGGTATTATAAAAGAAAATAAATTTTGTTAGCGACTACTATAGTCATTTATGAATATCTTGTTTCATTGCAAATTGCTTTATGCTATAGAAAATCACAGCATGAATAGTTCATGCATTTTTTGTTACAGCAGGTGATAATGCTTTCTTCTTTTCCATAATTGATATAGATAAATATAGTTACTAGTAATTAGACTTCAGATACAGTTTTGATTTCCATGCCACATCCACTTATAATTGAATAGGTAACCAAACATTTCTTCTAGAACAATGTAAAACTTAAAGTGATTTTAGGCCAAACATGCATTCATTACATGAAGTAAACATACAGGACTGGCTCCGAAAAGAGTTGAGTAGCCTTGTTTAAGACTGTTGGATGTATATGCAGTCCATTGTACTCTACATGGGCCACATTGCCTGAAAAGGTCACCCAAGCTCACTGATGGACTAAAAAATGGATGTTTGTTAATGTCAAAACAAGAGAATCAAACAGTCATAATTGCCAATTCTGTGGGCCTCAGAGTGGATGGGGCGATAGAAAAACTATATCAGGGACCCATGTCTTTAAACCTGTCATCAGGTCTCAGAGTTGAAATCTCCTTAATACCTTTCTTTCTGATCATCATTAAATTCTTAGCAGTTCTAAAACCCAAAGTTCGACTCAACTCTGTTTGCTGTCCCATGGCTTGGGTCACCTAACTCTGCGGAGTTTGACTCAGTTCTTTGGTCTGACTTTGAGACTCAGTTGATTTGACCGAGCCAATCTGAGTCTTATCAGGTTTTAAAACAGTGATTGAAATTAGAAAGAATCTCATTAGTGGCTTACTTAAGTCCTTGGGTATGGAGCATCTTTCTACTGCCCTTGATTGCACTTTCTTTCTGATCCACCTCGTATAGATCATTGCCATGTGGTGACATCTCGACCCTCCATTTCTTTGCCGCCGCAAAGACCACTTGGCAAACCCTGGAAAGAGGATTGCCACCTGGCTTAAAGTGTCTATACCATCGGGTCCCAGATAGGAAAAGCACCAATGCTATAAAGCCAAATCCACTGGAGATCCAAAACCCCAGGACCCACATTCCTTCATTCTCCAAGTACCCCAAGATGGTATTTGAAAAGAGACACCCAAGGTTCAAAGCCAGGTAGAAATAGCTGAAGAAGGTCTCCTTTGAGTGCCCTTCTTTGGGGTCCTCATCATCAAACTGATCTGCCCCAAAAGTTGCAATGGATGGCTGGTATCCTCCATTCCCTAGAGCAATAAGGTAAATAGACAGATAGAAGACACCTGTCTCTAACATGGAGTGGTGCCTACAAGGAGATTTCCCGTCCCCACAACCTGAAGGATTGAGGAGGAAAAGGCTTGTTGATAGGGACAGCAACACCAAGCCCTGCCAAAAATAAGAACAAACAGAAGGGTCATGTATCATTAGTTCTAAAGCTTTTGTAGAACAATGCACCAAGTATAGACCACTATTGAACACCATCTAGTAATCATAGATAGTCCCATCAGGAAATCAAGAACACCACCTTGTAATCATAAATAGTCCTAGCAGGAAATCAAGAGTTGGTTTTTACCAGCAAAAAAATCAGTTGAAAAATGGCACAGGTCTTGTATCTGCCCCAGTAGGAATCACTGAGAAAAGCACCCACAAGAGAGAAAATCTCCACAGTTCCTATCCAGTTACTAACATTGTTTGCTGCCTCTTCGTTGTTTTGTTGCAAGACCCTTTTCAGAAACAACACCAAATTCACTTCCACTCCGACGAAAGCAAGAGTGGCCAGTCCTTGATTCACTGTTCATCACATTCGATTCAACTCATTAGATGTTCCACCTACTCAACATTGTAATTATATGTAATCCATCTCAACTATAGCACAAAGCCCAAGAAAATTGTTTACCGATTCTATAGAGAAGGCCCAAAGGAGTAGTGTTTTCTACAGTGGGTAGTAGTTACAAGTGTACCATGAGTCACACACATAAGAAGTAAGTGAGGTGCAAGTATGAAGCCAATTTAGGTGGATAGATAGGAAAGAAGGCCAAGTGGATAGAGGTGCTATAGAGTTGCTCTTAAATCATGGGAAAGTGACTGTGAGGAGCTTACCAAGTAGTAGAAAACCTGCCTTCCATCCTCCACTTCGTCCTCTGATTGCAGGGCATCTTTCGCTATCTGCAGTACTGTCTAACATATTTCTATTCTCCTGTTACATGGTGACTAAAATAAGTGCTCATCACCATGTGAAAGAACAAAAATGAGAAAAATGAAGAAAAGTTTTTTAATGGTGGAGACATATAACTAATTTATTGACACCTTCCAAGCTTTAGCATTTCAGCCATTGGAATGGAACAAAATGATTGGACATGTAAGTAGAAGCAATTAAAGAAAGATGTTCACTTTGTGGGGTATAAATATCTTGGTGCAAAAACTTCAAGTATCTGTTGTGTAACATGTTAGGTATTTTATTTGCAATCAAATAAGCAACCTACAGGATTTGGGAAATGCCCTTTTTTAGTGCAAGAAACTGAACCTCAAAAATAAAAAGATCATAGTACCATGGCTGCCACAAAAATATTAATGTAAATCATACTTTAAAAATGCCAGTGAGAAGTTTCATGATTTAGAGAGAAATAAACTACAAGATTATGACTTGTTAGTATGTTCTGCATTACCATCTCCTACTGGTCCTAACAACGATGAAATCAAAATTTGCAATCTTCACAAATTGCTATGAGACTGACGGTGCATAATTGGATGATATGTTAAGCATCTAAACCACAGACAGACAAACAACTTGAAACTTATGATGGTGTGACTTGATGAGTGATGGTCTACTGCTGGTCTCAGTTGACTCTCAATTCTCAATGAGTAGACATATACATGTAACATCTTATGATGGTTTCTCACAGAGAAATATCATTTTCATGTTTCCAATCATCTTTTCCTAAAGTTTACTACTTAAACTATTTGTTGCTATAAGATGCTTTTACTTCTTCTGATTCCTTTCTAGCTTAGATCCATACTACATGAGTCTTGTCCTTGGCAGCCGTTTAAGGGGATTTGGAGGAGCTGGAAATTACCAGATAAAATATTTTAAGACTGAGTATAGAGGTCACTCATAAACCCATAAACTTCTGAAACCAAAAGTTGAACTTCAACTTTAATTGTGGCATGTAGTTATGCCTTCATACAACTAAAGCAAAAGAACTACCTTGTGCAGTTGAACAGAGGTAATGTCATAAACCCCAAAGAATCTAAGAGGTCAAATAAAAATTGAAAAATATTGTGGCTAAAAAAATTTATGAAGTTCTAAAGATAGAAATAGGTCAGTTTGTGACTTTGAACAATCACAACAACACCAATATTTTAATTATTGAATTCTCGAAATGCAAAGCTGTCAAAACAGCTTAAATGATTTCGTGACCGTCTCAAAAGAGTAAACTCACTGAAGCTCCAACTAAAATTTAGCAAAAAACTAAGAACTCAATTGTCACTAATAAAAAGATGAACAGTCTGTAGCATATATGCCATGCTTTAGCCCAGCATATGTGCTTCGGAAAAGTGTTTATCTTGCTGCTCTCTTGTTGCTCTGTTCTTTGCAATATTAAAAGCCAGAATACTGTTTTTCTTGATGTTAATAGTAATTTCAACATTACTAAAGCCTTGTGGGAGGTACTTGATGATGCTAATTAAATACCTTCAACAAAGCTCAACGAATTCTATTGAGGACATGAATTATTCAATGTGCCTTTGGCAGAATTGCATTTCCAGAATAGTGCTGACATACTCGAGAAATGAACTTCCACTAAATAGTTCTATACCCTATAGGTGTATAACACTGACTCGTACATTTCTACCTGGTAACATGATTACTAATGCACAACAAAGAAAGCTACATGTGTACAGAAGAACTAAAACTAAGCATAAAGGGATCTCTCTGTGCATAGGACTTCCGCTCTCACCATACGGCCTAGTGATTGATCCCGGGGCAGGTAGGTTTAGGTAATTCCCCTTGGCCAATAGGCCAACCAAGCAAAAAAAGAAAAAAAAAAAAAAAAAAAAAAAAAAAAAAAAAAAAAAAAAAAAGAACCTAGCTTCGACCATAGGACCATGGCATCTGAAAATCCCGAGAAGTAAACAATTAGATGTGTCACGTACGATGATCAGATTGTTCATAGATCTCCATTATTTTGCTAAGAGAATTTTGCATCATCAATTCGGGTGCATTTGTATTATGATGGGATTGTGCGACAGAGTAAAATTGTTGTTTTTTAGTACAATGCACTACTCCATTGTTTGTTTGGTGCGACACATTTTTCCTTGTAGTTAGGGGAAAGAAAAATGAAGTGACTTTAGTGTTGATGGACATTGTTGACGCCGTTTGCTAACAACTTGAACTTTTGGTGTTATCGGTTATTAACATTTAGTCCATTGAGAGGGTTTCGATTTCCTACAACAGGATTGCGAATGCAAGATTCCTCTCTCCCTAGGAAATAGAAACCGTGTGGCCCAGCATGCGACATGAACCATGTATGGATTATGCATTAAGAAGCTAGTCTCCCAATCAAAGTATTAAATCCTAATCTCTACAAGAGTTTGGATGACTACAACAAGGAGCTAGACTTCTTGTATCTGGGTCTAGCACTTCTACAAGTTCTTTAAAAGATGCTCAGCCTACTATGAAAGATAATACTTATACAAATCTAGCTCTCAAACACATTCATTCCATTAGAATAGTGTTCCTGCAAAATCATGTCCCAGAAGAAAAGACTGGAGAGAGAGAGAGAGAGAGAGAGAGAAGAAGGAGAGGATAGAGTACCTGGGCTAACATTTGGGTTGAGAGGAAAGCTTTCGCAGAATAAGAATGTTGCTGGAAAGGGTTGGACGTGGAGGGAAAGATTTGCAGAAGAAGAAGCAGGAGGAGGTTACAGAAGAAGATATTTGCAGTGAAGGAAACGAAAAATAGAAGCGGTTTTAGAGGCACTGCAGAGAGGAGGTTTTGAACGAGGAAATATTACGTGGGGTGTTTTCTCAGATGGGGTGTGTGACGTTGAAGTTTGATACCATGCAATTAATGTGACCGATCCCCACACACACCAATACGTCCGGGATTCCCTGTTGGAATACTGAAACCATTTATTTCTTTGTTTGATCTCTTATTTAGTCTCTCTTACTTTTTTTTTTTTTTTTTTTTTGTCATTCTCCTTAGTAGGGATGTAAATAGGTCCACATTTTTCCTATTGTTTGGAGGTCCTGACCTGTTAAAAATCGGATTTTGATTCTTATTTAAATCCCGATAAGTAAATGGATCAGGGTCCAAATCCTTTTTTGAACCTATGACCTATACGGGTTAGGGTCCAATTCCACCTTGGTTACGACCTATGGACCTGAGATCCGATGTATTAGCTCAATTTTCGAGAATCTATCCTAAAAGCTAGGTTTTTTCCCATATTAATCCAATGGCTCACAATAAAAGATTTTGTTTTTCGGTAAGACAATAGAAGAGTTAAAAAGAGTAAAAATAGAATAAAAAAAAGTACAAAGGAAGAAAAACATATAAAGGGGATTTGGCTTCTATTTCTTCATCACGATCATCATCATGAACATAAGGCTGAATTTCTTGCAGTTTTTGTGGAGAAATGGAGGAATTGTCAACTTGCATATCAACAACAAGTTTCTCTTTCTTCTCCTCTTTCATATTCCTTTTTTGCAAACATCTCATTCTCATTAAACACAACACCACGGCTCCTTACAGTCTTCTTAGTAATAGGATATCAAAGCCTGTAGCTTCTGTAATCACCAGTACCATAGCAAAAAAAAACATTTTCTTGACTTAGCATCTAGCTTAGTTTGATTCTCTTTTGGTACATGAACACAAGCCTCACACCCAAATTTTCTCAAGTGGTTGTATGAAACTTTTCCACCATGCCAAAGAATTTCTTTTACTTGATCACCATTCAAAAGTTCACTTGGTGATCTATTAATCAGGTATACAGTTGTATTTGTAGCTTCAATCCAAAATGGCTTGCTAAGGTCCGATTGTGACAACTTGTTTCTTACACGTTCCAAAATGGTTCTATTCATTCTTTTAATGACAACATTTTGTTGTGATATCGTAGGAACCATCTTTATCCTACAAAATTCCATTTTGTTTGCAAAAGAGTTAAAAGTCACTGAACAATATTTACCACCATTGTCAGTTTGGAAGCATTTAAGATATCTTTCAGTCTCTTTCTCCACTCTTATTTTAAAGATCTTAAAAAGTATCAAAGACTTGGTCTTTGTATGCCAAAGGATACAACCACACTTTCTAAAATAATCATCTAAAAACGTAACGGAATATTTAGCTCCTTCAAGAGATTTAACATGTATAGGGCCCAAAACATCAAAATAAACCAATTCTAATGATTCATTTTTTTTGAAATTCACTCTCCCTTGCTTACCTATAATGCAATGATCACAAAACTCAAGAAAAGAATGCTCAAAAGTAGGAATGAGGTTTTTGTCTTGTAATACCTGAATGCCATGCTCACTAAGGTAGCCAGACTGTGCCAAACTTGAGTATTATCGAGTTTGCTAGTCGTCGCAACTATGTCCTTAGCACCATTATTCTTTTGAGTTGTGCCATGAAGAACACATAAACTTCCATCTTTTTGCCCTTTCAAGATTGTGATGCGACCTCTTGAAATCTTCCATGACCCTTTGCTACAATGGCTACTATGAATCCAGAGTCATCCAATTGCCTCGTAGAAATGAGACTCTTGGTTATTTCATGAACGCGCCTTACATCTTTTAATATATGCTTTTTCCCATCTACTTGTTTTATCACAATATCACCAATGTCATGAATCTTACAAGCACAATCATTACCAAGATATACAAAGTTGTTTTTCACATTTCTATGTGATCGGACAAATATGGAATGATACACCAGAGTCCATAATCCAAGTATATTCGGTAAAAGATGCCGGACATGTAACACTTAAATTCACTCCTTCATAAAAAATAGAGCTTGCATCTCCATTGTCAATCTTTCCTTTGTTCTTTTACTTGTTTTTCATAGTCCAACAATCCTTTCTTGTATGCCCATCCTTCTTCCAATACCAACATGTCACTTTTCCGCCTTGTGACTTTGACTCTCCTTTGCTTTGAGATCTACTCCTATTAAATTTAGAAGATTGGTCTCTATGTTGTGACTTCCTCTATCATCAATTGCAAAAGCCTGACCAGACTCATCAGATAATTGTGATGACGCCTTCCTTTTTTATTCACTCACCAATGAAGTAATAACATCTTGCAATCTAAACTTGCTTCCAATAGTATTTAACACCGTAGTGACAAGGGTATCTGAACTAGGAGGTAAAGAACTCAACAAAAGCAAACACAACACTTCATCATTAAGATTGATCTTCAAAGCTCTCAATTATGCCGAAATAAAATTAAACTCATTCACATGTCTTTGAATTGTAGTGCCTTCTTTCATCTTCAAAAGAAATAATTTCTTCATAGCATGCATGAGATTATTGCAAAGTTTGTCATAATTCAACCTTTTATTGGTAAACATCCAATAAAATTGAAGGAGAAATGCAAGGCCTAATGGCCACCAAGAATTTTCTATCAAGGGCATCCCACATCTAATCTTCCTTTCCTCTAGGTTGGGCTTCTTTCCTCTTAAGTGGTTGATCAAACTCTTTTCCAACAAGAAAATCGTTCATCATAATCTTCCATAAGGGCCAATCACTGTCATTTACTTTTTCAAACTCCATTTCCTTCTCCATTGCCAAGAATGTAACAAATCAACAAATTCTCCTTTTCTCACTCAATAGTGAAGCAACAACACAAGCTCCGATACTAATTGTTGTTAGGAAATTTCTACAAACAATTGGTAGGTAATGTGATTTTCCAACACCAATCATCAACTAAATGTTATGGCAATACAACTAAGGCAAACATACATCAAATAACCATCATGTAGAGAAATCAAGCAAGACAAGAAACACACACAAGACACAAGAGCTTGTCTTCTTCGAGAACCTCTTCTCTTGCCTCTTCTTCCAACTTCCTTTACTCTCTCTACCAAGGAATACAAAGGATTGCACTCTCACTTTTCTCTTTAGGGTTTCTTAAAAAGAAAAAAACTCTACAACCATTGGATTGACTCAATCCAATGGCACGCAATAAAATAGTTAAAAGAGAGTAAAAATATAGTAAAGACAAGTACAAGGGAGGAAAATAAAATAAAGGAGATTCAGCTTCACACGTGTTACACACACAACACATATACAACAAATTAAATACGCAAGGGGTGAAGGATATGAGGTGATGATTAATGGATATAGGGTAACAAATGCAAACGGGACCTTGATTCTCTAGGGTTTGAAATACTTGGTTGATGGGTGAGCATTCATTTCCCATTTCCTTCAATTGAATTTCCACTGAAGGGATAAGTTATTTGATGGTCATATTTGGATAGCTTCCCTTCATTTATAACCACATATAAGAATACAACCATAGAAATTCAATCACAGGAAACACATATCTCTAAATGCTAAAGATTTGCTTTGCCAACACAAGCCTCAATACTTACCATGTAAGCAACACCTTCACAAGCAAATAATGGTGGGTCTGTTACTTACTTTAGGCGAGATGTATCTGGTATGAATCAATTTTTTCTTTCCTCCTCTAAAGGTGAGATGTATTAATTAATAGTTCTAATTTGCCCTTTGGCCTTGTTTGAATAATCATCTCGTGGGTAGTGAAATGTTTCATGTTTAAAGTTATTCAGCATTCCAAATTACATTTATTTTTCTTTAGATTAAAAAAAAAACCTTCACCTTCACAACCTTGACCCACCAACATTGTCTATTGAAGATTTCCGTGTTCATTAATAATAATAATACAAGCATGTCAGTTTATGGTTGAAAAAACTGTCGCCAACAAGATACGCTATCATCATCATCAAAGCCCTGTCCCATCTATATTAGGGTTAGTTACATAAACTCCATTTTACCATTTCAGTCTAATATGATCCAATTCCTTAGATAGGGTGCACTTTTTCAAATGCCATTAGATATCCAACTTTTCTTACTACTGTTATATTACACTCATCATATATAACAACAACTCTAATATGCATATGCAACTAGTAAAACAAAATTAATGGATATTGCTAATCCTTTCCATTATCTTTCAAATTCATTGCAATCACCCCAAGTAGATGCCAATACCATACCTAACACTATTATTAATGAAATGCTTCCAGAACCCTGAAGTCATGCAAAAAGATCTACAACTGAACATATATAGACCTAGTCAATGGCCGCCACCAGAGGTAGGATGGGAGAAAATTGTCCAAGAGCCAAAGGAGACATGGGTTCTCTTTTAAGCTTGATCTATCAATCTCTCTTCTACTGTAAACTTCCAGTTATTAATAGTTGAATGTGTTTTTCCTAACCATCCATGGGAGCTTGTCATGAGCAACCCCAATTGAGTACTGACAGTTGACCCACTAATCCATTGGGGTCCAGCTGAAGATCATCAACTCCTACACTTTGCTATCTCCCTTCTCTGCACCATCTTCACACTCACTGTATTTACCCTCCAACTGAATGCACCTGTACCACTTAGCACATACCAGATACACTACAAAATCAGCGGCGGTCAAAGCTGCTAAGAGGAAGTAAAACCTGTCCATGTGGCCCATATTAAGATTTCCAGGTATCCAGCCAGGCCTGTCATCTTTTGTTGTGATTTCCATTACTATGGTCACAAGCAAGCTACTCACATAGTTCCCTAGAGATATTGAAGTCATGCAAAGAGCACTTCCAAAGCTCTTCAATCCATCTGGGGTCTGCGCATTGAAGAACTCCAACTGCCCCACATACATGAAGACTTCAGAAGCTCCTATCAGTACATACTGAGGTATTTGCCATAAAATGCTCAGAGAGCTAGGATTGTAACAATTATGGCAATCTTCCTTTGAGTACTTTAGCCTGTAAGACTCAACAATTCCAGCAGAAACCATCGCCATTACTGCAATGACGAGGCCGACGCCCATTCTTTGAAGTTCTGTTAACCCTCTTTCATCCTTCTTTTGGATTCTGCGAACGAGTGGGTTGAGAATTTGGCGGTAGAAGAAGATGAAAGTTGCTACACTGATAATGTCAAAGGATGACATGCTTGCAGGAGGAATGTGGAAGTTTGATATGGTAGTTTTCATGACTGCGCCTTGTTCTACAAAGAGAGAGGCCATTTGTGTGAAGACCACTGAGTAAAGTATGGTGCATAGCCAAATTGGGAGTAATCTAAGAATGCATTTCACTTCTTCCACTTGGTTTATGGTACAAAGACTCCACGGATTGCGAGGAAGGGCTTGGTCTTGATTGTAGTCTTTGGATGTGATCACCGCAGCTCTGTCCAAGAACCTGAAGATTACAAAAGAACAAAAAAGTTTCTATTATTGTCATTTATGAGTATGTTTATTCAAATTACAATTGGTTTGAGTAATTTGGTGGGGGTAGATGCTTATCTTTGTTTTTCACTGTAAATGAATATAGGTAAAACAAAGTCCTAGCTAATTAGATTTACAGGTAAACTCATTACTCCGTACCACCATGGCTTTTGATTTCCATCTAATCCTAATTCATAGTGTGGTTCAATAGATAATTGAATCATTCATTGTGATTTTGGGTACATGCAAACAAGCATTTAATGATGTGAACGATACAGTACTTGGCTCCAAAAAACACAAAAAAAAGAGTTAAGAGTACCTTTATTCAATCAGATGTTTCATCATGTATGCGATTTCTTGTACTCTTCAAGGACCACATTCCCAAAAAGAAGGCCATCTGAGCCCGATCTGAGGTTATTGGTAATGGCCTTCAAAATTGATGGTTATGATGGTCAAAACAAATTAAAGAGGTCCAACAAATAATCTTGAATGCCTACTCTCTGGGTCTACAAGGGGTTGCGCAACAGAAACTATAAATATCATCAGGGACACATCTACCCCAACATTTTGTTTATGATGATCATAAACTGCATGGCAGTTTTAAAACAAGAAACTGTGAGTCCACTCGGTTCTTCCCTGAGTGTGTTCTTTGGTCAGAGTTAGAGACTCAGTTAATTTGGCTCAGTCAAGTCTTAGTCTTGTCAAGTTTTAATTAAAGGAGTGATTGAAACTAGAATATAATGCAATTAACTTACTTGAATTCTTGGGTATGGAGCATCCTTCTGCCTTCTCTGATCATACATTCCTTTCCATCCCCCTTGTATAGATCATTATCATGTGGTGGTATCTCGACCCTCCATTTCTTTGCGGCTGCAATGATCACTTGGCAAAATCTGGGAAGAGGATTACCACCTGGCTTGAAGTGCCTATACCATGGGGTCCCACATAGAAACAACACAAATGCCATGAAGGCAGACCCACTAGACATCCAAAAGCCCAAGGCCCACATTCCATCATCCTCCAAGTACCCCAAGATGGTATTTGAAAAGAGGGACCCAAGGTTTAAAGCAAGATAGAAGTAGCTGAAGAAGGTCACCTTTGACTGTCCTTCAGTGGGGTCTTCTTCATCGAACTGATCGGCTCCAAAAGTGGCAATGGAGGGCTGATATCCTCCATTCCCTAGAGCAATCAGGTAAATAGACAGATTGAATATTCCTATGTGTAAATCGGAGTGGGGCCCACAAGGAGATTTCCTGTCCCCACAGCCTGAAGGTTTGAGGAGAAAAAGGTATGATGACAGAGACAACAACACCAAACCCTGCCACCCAAAAAAAAATATCATAAATGATTTGTTTAAAGGTTTTGGAGATTCATCAACTACTAAGACTGGAAATCTGGTTTTCACTTAGTGTGAAATCACACTAGTTTAATAATCTACACCAAAGAAGAAAGAAGAAGAAACTTCACTCAAAATGTTTTTAAGAACATTATTGCACACCACCTAGTAATCATAAATGATCACAGTAATGAAATCAAGAGTGAGTTTGTTTTTACCAGCACAAAGATGAGTTGAAAGATGGCACAGGTCTTGTATCTGCCCCAGTAGGAATCACTGAGAAAAGCACCCACAAGAGAGAATATATACACAGTCCCTGTCCATTTGCTGACGTTGTTTGCTGCCTCGGCGTTGTTTTGTTGCAACACTCTTGTCAGAAACAACACCAAATTCACTCCCACCCCAAAGAAAGCAAGGGTTGCCAGTCCCTGATTCACTGTTCATCACATTCAATTCAACTTCAGTAGATGTCCCGCCTACAAAACATTATTATCTATGGGTGCTCCTGTTTGTATAAAAATACAAAAGAATCGCATCCATAGGAATTTACTATGAAATGAACTTCACCAAAGGATTATTAAAGATATGAGGGGTCAGCTGAACCACTAAATAGCTCACTCGTAGAGGCATTTCACTTCCCAAGGACAATAGGGGTGAGCCCTGGTATGTAGGTTAAACCCGGCAGTAGTATGCCACTGATCTAACATCTAAACGACATTAGTACATCAGGTGAGGGGTGAAGGACATTGTTCACCAACTTGATCACTTTAAATGGGCACCAATGCATGTTATATGAAGTGGATACGTTTGACATGAAGCTAAAATTGGTTAGGAAATTAAATAAGCATGTGTCTAAATGCTGGAGCCGGGATCTCTAAAAGGCCAAGTTGCACATGGATAGCATGTGACTGCATGGGGCCGTTTGGGAGGATTGGCATGGATTGGGAGCCCACAAAATCTCAGATAGAAAGGATATGAGGTCAAGGAGATTTGGTGATCCTTCACGTGTGTGACTAGCAAATTAAAAATAGTTGACTTCTGGCCTCAGAAAAATTCGCATTTACCGACGGTTTTTGGACTCAGCTGAAAGTCAAATAGATGTGGTTTTTAGTCTGCGGAATTTTTTCCCACCGCTAAAACTGTCGACAAGGCCTAGACCCAAAAACGACAGTTTAGCAGCGAAAAAATTTTTCTACCGCTAAAAGTCACGGGTATTTTTTTTTTTTTTTCCGTCTAAGAGTGGGTTTTTCCACTCCAAAAAGTCATGACATTTTATTTTTAAGTTATTTCTTTCTTTTTTTTGCATAAGCTTAAATGATCTGTGGACACTTATGCGACACTCTTGTGGGACCCACCGCGAGGCCACACTTTGTGGTAATGAAGGAATGTCTTTAAACGCGGTAAGGGATGCACATGCACCAGAACCAGACTGATCATATTTCATTGGCATCAATTCAAAGGCTTCAAATCAACTATAGAGACAAGTGTTAACAGAAGAGTGTCGATTCTTGGCTTAGGGGCTGTTTGGTGAGTCTGAACTATTTGAAATATAGCTGATTGATCTGTTTGAAATAGAACCATTTCAACCAGATCTTTTTACTAATAAATCGTTTGGTATGTCCAATATAATAACAATTAAAAAAAATACTTGTTTTATTGTTAAAGTTATGAGAGGAAAATGGTCATATGATAAAGCTAGAAAAGACAAGCTTTTTATAATATTGTAAAAGTTGTATAAGCATCTTGTAAAACTAAAAATGGATGTAAACTTCTCCAAATAGTCTGACACACCAAAAAGATGAATCAATGTTTTGTCAAATATAACAAAAAAATAAAAAAAGAATTGCCAAATGGAACCTCCGTGATGAGTATCAAAAGTTTTGCTTGATTTCTTAAAATAAAAAGTGGTAACAAGCCAAAAGAGCATAGCTCACTTAGTTTAAAGGAGCCACCTCACTTATTAACCCACAATCAAAGTAGCAAGGATAGACCTTGAAGAAGTGTGACTTATGTGAGGACTTGGTAGACTTAAATGACGAAACATTCATGAAACTATCTCAACATATTGGAGACAAGGTTTTGATGATAAAGATGAGCCGCATCTTTTATTGAACTGTTTGCGAGATCATAACCTATGATACCCAGATACTTGAACAAGCCCAACGTATCGATATTAGACCAATACAACACTTGTATTAGTACTTTATACTGCACCGATACTTATAGGGAATAAGTTTAACATGTCCTATTTTTAAAGTCCTTTATTTCATATAGATTTTTTCTCAATATTATTTTTACTTCTCACTGTAAGAAATGGTAGAAAAAGATGAAAACAATAATAATATCATTGACTCAAAAGCGATTTAAAAGAAAAATTAGAACATCCATATTTATATTCGTATACTAAAATTTTAAAAGTGAGGCGTCGTATCTCCAATCTCCATATCAGTGTTTGTATCCATATTCATGTCTGGGCATCATAGAGATCATTATAACCATAAGTCAAACAGGTCCCATTGTTCAACCATCGGTTCAAATTGGTTTTGGTTATTTTGACTTTTCATGTTACCATATTTCAGCAATATAGCAATTTAGATTGGATCAGAGGTGTAGATTCAACCAACCCATCCGAGCAGCTCTTTAAAACTACCTTACATATACATTCCAAAATCATTAAAAAAAAAAAGGAAAAAAAAGATGAAGAACACATACATATTTATCATTGTTTATTCATAGATGGGGGCATGTGTATGGCTTTCAATGGGCCAAGCCAGTGCCTTGGAAAATCAAAACAATTAAATAGGCCAGGCCCTGTGTTTATGGCTTATGGGAGAGCTTAGAGCTTACCTAGTATTAGAAAACCTGCTTGCCATCCTCCACTTCGTCCTTTGATTGCAGGGCGTCCATGCCTATCCACAGACCCATCTAGTGTATACACTACTTCTTCTTGTTTCTTCTCTGTACCTTTCATCAGTACCCCAACTCCTATATTATTCTCCTCTTTCATGGTAATTAAACTATCTACTTATTCAAGTGATCAGAGAAGAACAAAGATGAAGTAAATTCGATCCTATCACAAGAATAAGAAGATCGGAATTTAGTTAATGGTGGAAGACTTACAACCAACCAACACACACTCGTCCAAGCTTGGGACTAATGATGCTATATTGGAACAAACTGATGAATGAACATATGAGAAGAAAATGAAGAAGCAGTAGGAGTGGAGGATGAGAGAGTTGGATAAGAAGAGGTGCACATGGGGGGAGTATATATAGGAGAGGGAAGGTTTGATGAACGGACTAGATTTTAAGATGGTTAAAGGTGGGTGTGGCCTACATGTCACCCAAAGTGACATTGCATGCAACTTTTTTTTGGGAGAGAGAAGTGTGTATGTTGGTGTGGTGCACATGTTTTGGTAGATTAGAAAAGGTCCCTTTCTAGAATTCAATTTGTCCTTTCTTGGGCCAATTTGATTTTCAAAGATCTACTGCACCGCCACCTTTTAACCCCAAAATGTAAGTTTTTGGGATCTAGGAGTGCGTTGGATCCAGTCCTCCCTAAGAACTTCTGATTACAAGCAGGCATACATGCATGCATTTCAGACTACTTGAATGAATGCATCTCAAATTCTCAGTCATAACGACTGTTCAAATCATGACCTTCAACATGAAATTCATGGTGCAAAAAGTAGCCTTAGAACTGTTGTATTTATTGCGAATTTGTTTGGTTATCTCGTTTGCTTGGGTTAATTAGTATAACCCAAAAAAACTTGACCCTTCATTTGTTTGGTGCTGCTTACTCAAGCAAATGAAGATAAATTTGAATCAGGTTTTAGTTTTGATGATGAAGGATCAACAGTTGCAAAAAACTTAGTTTTCAATTTTTATAATTTTCGAGCAACACCTTCTTATTAAGAAAAAAAAAAAAAAGAAAAAAAAAAAAAGAAGGTTATAGAAGTGAAGGATCAAAAGTGATAATTGACAGCCAATCCATTGTTGGAGCAGCTGTAAGCACTACTCTATCATGGAATAAATTAGATTTGACTTTTGATCGAGGATAAGCTAAAAAAGTCTGTCAATGAGACAAGAAAGCATGAACCTTAAAGCTTGTTAAATGGGTATGTACAATCACATTAGATTTGAATTGAAAATAATGACCAACTTTTGTTCATTGAGCCTAGACTAATGGAGGGTCATTGATAGAACCATTTTATCAGCCTGATTCTTTGTGCTGGATTTAATCATTTGTAATGAGGCTTATGATTTGGGTGGTTAAGATTAATGCATATGTAACACGAGTGCGTGCATGCATGCTTGAATTTGATTGAGCAGGTGCTGGCATGACTCCTACCCTTCACCAACTGAGGGCCCTAGGAGGCTACATTAGTACTCTTTTTGTCATCAAGTTAAGACTCCCTTTCTTTCTCTCTATCAATCTGAAAAGTCAGATCCGGAAGAATAGTGCTGTTGGCCACATACAAGTAGGGGCCATGTGTGGTGATATGAACCACTCATCTCATGGGCTTGCCATAGATAGGAAATACCCAGCCAAAAATGTTAAAAAATATGTGATCCTCATCCATCAATATTTAATCAACTTTCCATTGAATACGGAATCTCCCTTCATTTTTTGAACAAGAAGAGAAATTTTTTAGCCAACCCCAATTGATGGCATAAGACTTTGTCCTTGATGATGACCACGCATCCTCCCCAGATATCTAGTCACCTCAGCTGTCCAGTTGTAGGCCACCTGAAAGGGTTGGGATTTTTTCATCTTTTCTTCAATTTGAGTATTGGCCAGCCATGCGAGACAAAAGGGCTATTTGGATTAATGTAAGTTTGTAGGAATTGATGGAAACTGAAAAGTAGATTTCTATGTATTCCATTGAAATGCTCTGAAACTGACCATCTTCAAGTAGCAGTTTCTTAAAGTTGTCCACTTTACTTTGCAAAAATGTATATACACGGAAGAAGGTGGCAGATCCAATGATCCAATACAATCTGATGTCATCAGGCGAAAAATACACCTCTGAAGACATGGCCCTTTCTTTGCATTTCCTGTTGTCCCCAATCCAAACAGTAATATGGAGGAAAAAAAATTATGCATGTTGTAAGGTGGTGGCCATGTTCTATTCACCTTGTTCTTTGCTTGGCCCCACAGTTGTATTCGTACAGACTCTAAAATCAAGACCATTGGTCTGTAAATGCATTATTTGATGTAAAACAAATTAACAAATAAAATCCTTCTTTAGAGACTTTAGCTGGCTGATCAGTAGCCCTAGTAAGGAATCATGCACTAGAGTGGCAGAGAATCCGGCTGTCTCTAAATATTCTATAAAGGCTGTTAAAAAAAATAATTATAAATCTTTGGGGGCCGAGAAAAACCTGTCTCCTTGATCATGGGATTCATCAACAGGAACCAAACCCCTTGATTCACTTTTAATTTCTTCTTTTCTAATCAATGTTAAAATGTGAATAATCTAACACTAAATTCTACTCTTATCAGATATTCAAAGACATATATTTGACTGATCTAGATTATAGAAAGGTTAGAGCAGTGTGATTTCCCCCTTGTTTTGCTACTTTTAGATTGCTCCTTGGATGGTCCAAATTCAAAGGCAACAATGGAGTCCCAAACAAAAAAAGAGTTGATGAATAAGAAACATACTCTGACCAACAACCACCAAGAGTTTCGAACCTCTCGGGGAAGTGGGACTCTATATTAGGCACATTTATTGAAAATCTGAACGGCTCAAAATGAGTACTCTTTTTTTTATGAGATGCCCTCATATTTTAATTCCAATAAAAAATGATTCCGGTGTAAAGTTGATCATGTGATTAATAATGTAACTGACATAATAATGTGTTATTAATCAAAGAAAGTGTGAGTGAGACATCTGGGGGAAACCAGACTCAACCGGAAAAATTATTGTCTCTGCTGTGGCCATAAACTTGCAGCATGGTTGGTGAGGGGCTTTGATCAAAGGTGAGGAAAAGGGGTGGGTACACTTGCCTTGTAATTGGCATGTTAGCACCCAAGACTCACATATTTTGGGCTCTAGGATGTAATATCAGGGGAAGGATTTTGAGAGTATGGGTGTGTTATCTAGGGAAAGTAATATCAGGGGAAGGATTTTAAGCTTTTGGGTGTATTATCTGGGGAAGGATTTTAAGCTTTTGGATGCACTATCACGGGAAAGTAGGTCATTTGAAAATTAGATAAGCCCAGCAAGACTTTCTGCCACGGCCTTTCAACCTGTCAAGAGAAAAGAATTCAAAATTCAAAAAGAGTAGGTGGATGTTTATCGAATGACAGGACAGTGACAGACCAACCAGTAACAGGGGCGCCTTGAGAGATGCAAGTGCTCATATATGATATTCCACTCATACACGGCTTATCAGCTGCAGCTATGTATATTCAGTCAACAATAAGCCGAAAAGGAAGATCATACATACTCCCAGTCTATCCCTGCTTTCAGCTTTCTTTAGACACTCCTAGGGCTAGATGTTTAAGATATTTTTGACAGCTGTATAGTTCTGCCACAAGCTGGATTCACATCCCCCTATTTATAATTCAATGAACAAGAATACAAATCTTTGTGGAGGAGAGTCAGACAAGACTGAAAGAAAAATGTTTTACTATTTGCAGTCCACTTTCTGTGTGAGTTCTACTATGCAAGTTCGTTCTTCCTTTTTTTTATTGTAATGGGGTACTTTGCTATGGTTGTCCACTTTCTGTAATTCAAACCCCTTTCCTTGACATAAGATTCTCTCCAATTGAAGTGTTGCTGATCATGAGATTGATCAAGTTACCACCCATATGATGAACTTCATTTTCTATTTTCTTTTCTTTTCATTTTATGATCAATCTAATGGAAATTTCTATTCTTGCTGCAATGGACAATTTACCCATATGTTAGAAGTTAAGGTAAGACAAGAGAAACGCAATTTATGAATTTTCTTCTCTTTGCTTCTTTTAGAATTCTCTTAGAAGAACCTTTAGATGATTTAAATTTGAGCTGCAAAAAATCTAGTCCGATTTAAAGATGAGTGGATAGATAAGAAGCATACTCTTGTGCCTCCATAAGCATTGGCCTTACTTTGACCATACACTTGCAGAGTGGGATATTTATATGGGAGATAAAGGGTGGGGGTGCACTTGGCTTGCCATTGGTATGGCAGCACCCCAAGACCCCCAGTCCCACATGTTTCATGGTTTTGAGGGTATGAATCATCAAGGGAAAAGCTTGCAGAGTTGCAGTCATTTGCCAGTTAGACACGACTTTTCTGCCATTGCTTTCGAACCAGACATGAAGAAAGAATTCAAAAGAGTTGGTGAATATCAACTTCATAGAGTCAGGAAGCACATCAATCACAGTTCCTGAAATGCAAGGGCACATATATCCCACTTTCATACGGCTTATCAAGATCATCAGCCTATTATTAGCAGAAGAGAATATCATAATTTCCACACGAGTCTATCCTATCTTTCTCGCTTCTAGATATCCTAGCCTTTTTTATCTTTTACTCAGTCAGACCTGTCCTTGATATTTTCAAAAAGGTGATAAAATCATGACTGTTCACATAGAACATTAACATAGAACACAATCTCTGCAAAAAAAAGAAAAAAAAAAGAAAAAAAAAGAAAAGAAACATAGAACACAATTTATCAAACGATATTGAAATATACTCAAGTCCAGAGGAGGCCGACGTCGATGGGGGAAATCTTTACATGCAAATTCATGATCCACCAAGAAAACGTGGGTAGTTTTAAGAAGACTGAGAAGAGATATGATGAATGCAATCCATCCAAGGATCTAGTTGATGAAAGATATAGAATGGAAAAAATATAATTTATATTGTTGAACCCAATATAGTTGGTTCACAGCTTTGATGATGTTGGTAGAAATATTTTTAAAATTCATTAAATTAAAAAAATATTAGAAAAGGATAACGATAATGTAAAAATAAATGATTATAAAATAGTATCTTTTAGATGTGCACGTACTCATCTGAAAAATTTGTGCACAGCCTCGTGAGGCTCACCTAGGGCCAAGTAATTCATGGAAAGATGGAGATTGGAAGATCTAGATGTAACCCGCTTGTGTGTAAAATTTCATGTCCATCAGATCATTTTAACCCTTAACATGTTGCACTAAAGTTTAACGATTTTTGAGTGCGTCATTTTTTTTTTAAGTTTCTATCCAATTGTCAATCTAATTCAAGTTGGTGTAAAAATTATAAGATTGGTGACATTCAAGGAGCCCAGTGGTAAGAGTCATCAATTCTGCCCGGGGTTCGAACCTAGGTAGCCACCTTTCCTCACACGAGAGCTATCCTACCTCACCACGGATAATCTAACCCAACTCTTAGCGGCAACAACACGTTGATCAAGTGTTGTTTTCAGCAACTTCATCCGTAGATGACAATGATCCATGAGTCTTGATCCACTAATAAGAGTCACACTCAGGAGAAACTCATGATATTCATGAGTGAGCTTATTTATAGAAAGGGATTATGAATTCTCGTAGAGATTTTATCCTAATACGATTTGGTACATAATTAAATTAGCCTCTAATACGATTCGGTGGCGGAGAAAGGTGATGACATTTCTAAAAATAGAATGAAAATATTTTAAATATTAAAAATTTATTACAATAAAAAAAATCATAAAAATTAAAATAAAAAAGGAAACTAGTAAAAATTGAAATTAAAGAGAAAATAAAATTTGATTTGCAATTTATTAGGTCGATATATTCTACACTATCATTCATACATCTTATTATATTTCTCTGTCCCTGCTTGAACTAATAATAAGGATCATTTGGCCAAATCTCATCTCTCTTATTTCTATTCTCATCCCAAACTTTCATCCTCTTCTCCTCCACTTGTCACACAAGCGGATTGTATTGGATGTTATGTAATACCATAGAATCCCCTCTTTACCATTATATATATAAAAAAAAAATAATAATAAACATAGAATCCCCCAACCTAACTTCCCACCTACCAACCAACAAATGATCATTTCTTTTTCCCGGGTCCTCCTAATTTCAATCTCCTATCACTTCAAAGTAGGAAAAAGGAGGAGTCATGACTCATGAACTAGAGAAATGTGTAAGATTTTGACTTTCCTGAGTGTGCCCACACATCACAATCTAACGTGGATCACAGCAAGACACAAAAGACAAATGGTAGATGTCACCAACATAGCGACTTGCCTTTCAAGTGCCCACCTCTCTCTCTCTTTCTCTCTATCTCTATAGATACTAAAAATCTCAGTGGAAGAACATCTTTTCCATCACATTGGAACAGAGTTCGGAAGTGTAACACGGCCATGAACTCCATTGTGGGGCCACATTGAGATAATCCAGACAGCTTACGATGAATTTCATCTCCTCCCTTGGTATATCTTTAAATTTCGCCTTAGTTGAAGTAAGGCCCACCGTCCTATTGAAAACATTGAAAATGTGGCCGACACTGACATGGCATTGCTGTTAATATGTCATTAATCACGTTTGCGTCATGTTTCAATTTGAACGGTGAAACCCACTCCTATTGAGCTTAAGGATACAACTATGGAGTGGATGGAATTTATCTTGAATGGTCCTTTTTACCTCTATATGGGCCCGCGAAGGAGATCTCCTATAATAGCTGCAACATGGGATCTGGACCCATTGGAATGTGGCACATTTCCAAGTAGCTAGACTCAACTTGGCCGAGTCAAGTATATCAAAACTGGACTAGAGAAAATGTGTATGTCCTCTGCATGAGTGATCACTGATCATCCTCCTTTGATAATGTAGATTGGTTTATTCATGCCCATGATTTGGGGTGTTACAATTTTCATATGAATATAAAGATACAATTGCAAAGATATATAACCACTGTTTGTTTTTCTCCAGGTTGATAGCCCTCAAGTAAAAAGAATCGGCCCAACAGAATATGAATGAAAGTAGTAAAGACAGATATGAAGAGATCCGGCCTATAATAAAATGGAATGAAAAAGTAGAATTCATTTAGCTGACTCAAGATAGTTGACACGGACCATTGGATGTAGTTGTAGTCCCTTTTTTGGCCTCTTGAGTTGGTACATAGAAAAAACCTCCAAAGTTCTTTGAATGAAGGCTGGTGTATTACTCTAACCATTTTCTTTCACTTAGATCTAGTAGAATTCTAATTGAGCTTTTTGTATAGGGCCCCCTAAGGTTTGTCGGATTTGTAAATGGGTCCTTGAGATTTTAGTATTTGTAGATAGGACCCTGCCTTTTCTTTTTAATACCTTTCATGTCCTCAAAATCAATATTCCTAACAAGAATGAGCATCTACCATGAGATTTGTATTGGGTTTTTGTATAAATGATAACTTTGCCCTTATATCAATTAAACAAAAATAAGTATATTTTTATTTACAAAAATACCATTATTTTTCCTCAAGTTCTAATGGTTTATCAAAATAATAACCTTCTCATGCACATGACTGGGAGTAGACCCAGGTACAATGGCCTAGGAACTTAAACCCCTACCCATATTTGAGAAAAGTTTAAGATTTCCCCTCCCCCTGCACATTATGAAAATTGATATATTTTTTTTAACATTTGTCCCTCCAAATATTTCTTTTACATAGAGTCAAACACCACCACCCTTACTAATTCTAAAACTTAATATTTTTATTTTATTTTTTTACATTTGTCCATTCACCTAATATTTCTTTTACACCCCCTACACATGAAGCATAATCATATGTATTTTGAAACTTTTATCATCTAAAGGTGAGTCATTTATGGATTGAAAAATTATAACTAGTTATAAGTACAAGTATTATTGTCGTTATGATCAATGTGGATTAAATGAAATGAGACCCGTATTTATAAAAAAAAAAAAAAAAAAACCTTATATAAGGTTATTCTCTCTGTACAATTGTTAATGTTATATGCTTTAGAGAAAAAAATTTGAGTCCAAGCTTGTGAAATTATGCATATTAGAATAAAAGAGATGGACGAAAGTGTTATTTCACTCTAAAAACCTATGGGGGTTGGAAGACTAATGATTTTGGGGACACAAAAAATTGCAGACGCCTATTTGCAAACACTAAAACCTCATAGGCCTATTTACAAAACCTACAAATCTCAGGGGATATATACAAAAAGCTCATTCTAATTAGAGTGCTTACTGCACTTGTTTGACTATAAATAAAGGTTTTTTCAAACTTCTTAAGTGGGCAATGGACAGTCAAGATCTCCAAGTCTCATGCAATACGTCAAGTAATTATACTTCTTTAAAATCATATGCAATTTGTCATGTAATTGTAGTGCTTTCAAATGACATGCAATTTGTCATGTAATTATTGTTGTTTGAAATGCATAACTACAAGATGATTTTTTTGTTTTTTCACTCAAAGCTCTGACTTTGAATGAGCTGGGTTCCAAAGAGTGATATCAAACAATCATTAGAAAAGAAAAAGTTAGCAAATCTAAGAATCTTCACCTTCAGGGCCGCCGGGCTAAGATAATTTGAGGTCTAAAGCGACAATCTTACGTAAGGTATTTTGTATTTTTTTTTTTTATTGTAAATCTTTTATTTAAAATCTATTTTTCTCATTTTTGTGACGCCAAATTACTAATTAAGTTTTTATATTCAAGTTTTGTTAACATATCTTTTTCAATTGATGTTATGCCTAATCCACTTAATCTTTCTTATGACATTGTTGATCTTAGGTAATTATAATTCTTTGAAATCAAATGCAATTTGTCATGTAATTATAGTTCTTTCAAGTGACATGTAATTTGTCATGTAATTATTGTGGTTTGAAATGCATAACTATGAGATGATTTTATTTTTTTTTCGCTCAAAGCTCTGACTTCGAATGAGCTGGGTTTCAAAGAGTGATATCAAACAATCATTAGAAAAGAAAATAGTTAGCAAATCTAGAAATCTTCACCTTCTGGGCTGCCGAACCAAGATAATTTGAGGCCTAAAACGACAATCTTACGTAAGGTATTTTGTATTTTTTTAATATTATTGTAAATCTTTTATTTAAAATCTATTTTGCTCATTTTTGTCATGCCAAATTACTAATTAAGTTTTTATATTCAAATTTTGCTAACATATCTTTTTCAATTGATAGTATGCCTAATCCACTTAATCTTTCTTATGATATTGTTGATCTAGGATTTTATCAATTTTACTTTTGAAAAGCTTCTTTCTATAGAAGCAACTGTTACAAGTATTGTTAATATTATTCTGTAAGTAATGTATGCATTTGGAAAAGAGTTTAGTCTTTTTATATAATTAAGTATGTCAATTGGAGTGTTTTCTTCTGTTTGTAAAGTTTCTTTTAAAACTTTCAATTCTAAAAAAAAATATAAACCGTCAAATAATATATAAAAAAAAACTATCATGTTTCAAGGAACATTTGAGATGAAGACAATTTGGTTTTTTTCCAAGCTATCATTGTCTAGTGATTTTAAGATTTTAAAATTAAATAGAAATTCAAAAATATTTTTATATATTTTAAATTGTTCACACCAACTTTGAATTAAAGAAATAGATTGATCTACTATGTATATAAAACATTTTCATTTAAAAAACCTCATTGGTGATGTGGCAGAAAGTTGAGATTTAAAACGACACTGTGCAAAGAAAAAGAATGATTATTGTTGATTTAATGCTTTTTTGGAATGTGAAAAGATGACTTTACTAGGAAGTGACATTAATTGCTATTATGGGGCCTTATTATTTGGAAAAAAAAAAAAAATGATGGCATTTGCTTTCATGCATTTTTGGAATGTGAAAAGATGACTTTAGTAGGATGTGATACTAGTTATTATTATGGGATCTTATTTTCCTGGGGCCTAAAATAAGGGCATTTCTTGCTTTATGGTCAAGCCGGCCCTTTTTCACCTTGCCTTTCGTATAGAAGCACACATGTTGGCCATCATTTTTCTAATTTATGATGCTTTGGATGACTTCATGGCAACCTCGATTGCAAACTTGGATTTGTGTTAGTTGATCAGATAATTGTAGGCTAAAGTTACAGAAGGATGAAAGAAGATGAAAAGAGATCAGCGGAGAATTACAAATTTCATTCAAGAATTTATTATTTGCTACAATTTTCTTAATGAGGCAGCAAGTCATCAAATTATCTACATGAATAAGTAAATTCTGACATGAAATTTCATATGTTAAATCACTTGTAGTTGGCTCCTAATCCATTCAAATAGTTATCTAAAGGATGATTCCGTTGGATGGTTCCTATTTCAATGGTTTTTTTATTTTTATTTTTATTTATTTTTATTTTTTTTTACTGCAGTAGGACCTATTTTGATTACCCATTCGATATTATCCTTAACAAATTTGTTGTTAGGTTGATGTTTTGTACATTGGCTCAGCCATGAACCAATTTTAGGGTCGAGGGTTGGTCATTGTATTGGGATTTATCATATATTAATCTTTAGACTTAGGAGTGAGAAAGAAGGTTCATTTGATTTAATTGTCCATAGTTTTTTTTTTTTTTTTCCTTTCTTTCGCACGCAGTGTCGTTATCTTTCATTTTCTGAGGCCCTAAGTTGGGATTTTTAGCTTTCGCACACAACAATATTATCTTTCGATGTCTAAGGCCGTAAGTTTGGATAAACAAAATTGCATTCGGCTGATGATACAAAAGCAAGAATCACATAAATCTCTTGTGTAATTTTTCATCATGTGCTTCACTTTGATTTGATTGTCAATAGTAGGTTTTTCGCTTTCACACGCAACATTAATGTCTTTGGATGTGTAAGGCCCCAAGTTTGGATGAACAAGGTTGCGTTTGGCTTATGATAAAAAAAGAAGAAGAAGAAGAATGACACAGTTAACAAAAGAATGGAAAGAAAGCTCCACCCAATGGCGGATTCAGGATTTTCGTTTGGGTAGGGCTAAACTCTTGTTTGATTTTGTTAGGCTTTTCTTACATTTTACTCTTTCTATACATTTCTTTTTCAACTTTTCCAACAAAACATAGGCTAACTTATATATATACAAGACTACAAGACACACTCTCTCTCTCTCTCTATATATATATATATATATATATGGGGAACATTCATGTGCATCTATCCCTCACCATAGGGTGATGGACACTTCCATAAATGAGGATTTTCAAGTACAAAAGTGAATTTTCAAGTACATAGGGTGAGGTACACTTCCTTATCTTCATGTGCAAAAAGGGAAAGTGCCCCTCACCCTATGGTGAGGGATAGATGCACATGAATATTCCCCTATATATATACACACACACATATATATATATATATATATATCACTTGAAGCTCTAGCAATTGTCCCTTCCTTTTCTAAGGCCACCCTGGAGAATTCCTACTGAATGCCTGCAAATTCATGGGAAAAAGAGCTTTGATTAAAGGGGTGAAGAGATGGGGTCAAGGAGAATTTCATATATATTTTTTCTTGATCGGTCAAGGTTTGAGATTATGGTCAGATCAAAAACTCAAGCCCTTTAATGACCATCTAGTTTGGGGACATGGGCATATCAATGATAGACTAAATCTCTAACAATTGTTCATTTTTTTTTTCTAAGACCACTCTTGAAAAATTCCTACTGAATGCCTACAAATTCATAGGAAAAAGGGTTTTGATCAATGGGGTGAAGTGATGGGGTCATCAAGAATATTAAATATCTATAGAATAAGAGCATTAAATTCATTGAATTTAATTGCACAGGTGCAAGGGTAGGCAATCATTCCATATGGAAGAGGGGATACTCTCAAAGACCCAATTTTCAGTCTCTCCAACTTTGGTTTGTCACCTCAAAGCCGCCACAGATTCTAGAAAAGTCCTGAATCAATCAGGTAAAAAGGCCATAAATGGCGTTGAGGGATCATGTAATTTCTGACATATGGCATCTTGTCTATCCATGGAAAGTCATGCTATGATCTCACACACAAGTGTGATGTGTCTGAAAGTATAATGGATGATCATAGAGAGGTTACAAAGTCCCAGCTCAAACCCCATGAGAACAAAATTGGGTAAGAGGAGATGAGGGTTTTTTTTTTTTTTTTGCTTTCCTGAGGTTGAAAGAAGAGAAGGCACTATGAGATTTGAGGGGCTTGAGACACATGGGGTGGCCATTCTTAGATTTGTGGAGCTTGGGCCAATGCCCATTCCTAGTTTTGGGGGCCCCAGATGGTCAACAAGTGGGTCCGCCCCTGGCTCCACCCCACTTGCAGTCCCCACTATGACAGGCTGAGATAGAACATGGTGGCCATCAGCCATAGAAACAATAAAAAAGGAGCTAACCCACAAAAGAACAGAAAGCCAAAAACATAGAAAGCCCACAGGCTGGGCCAGCCAAGAAGAGGAAAACAAGATTATTAGCTAACAGCACTAATGACAAACAAAAGAACAAAAGGCAATCACAGACACTGAGGATCTGAATGTTAAAAAGGTTTCAAATGCTTTTCAAGTTTTTAATAAAAAATTAAGGTTCTAGATGTATGACATTGATTGATTTGGTTGCTTTGATATGGGCCCCATCCACTAAGAAGCAGCTGCAAAATGCTTGCTGTCTCAATATTCTTTAGCTGTCTTAAGTCATCAAGATGAGCTGTTTTCACATGGAGGATTACTGTACCAATTCAATGCATGACCACAGCACAGTACAAGATGAATGTGTGGGGGCATCTCCTGTGACCCACAATCCACATAGTTCAGGTTGGGGCCCACCCTGCAAGAGAAAAATCCAACAAAAAATTTTGGCCGTCCATCAAGTAACATTGATGCTTCAAGTTTCCATTGAAACAAAGGGCAGGGAACTTTAGTATTCATTTGGGACCCGGATGAATCTAGGCAGGCTTGGAGTAGGGTTCAAATCGGTATCCGATTCTCCAATTACTCAAAATTATGACCTTTTTAGGTTCTGATTTATAAACGGGTCCGGGCCCATAACCCAATTTAGGTTCCGATTGATAAACGGGTCCGGTTCTCGGTCCATATAGGTTCCGACTCGTGGACCTGGGACATGACATATGAGTCTTTGATATTGCAAATTATACCTCAAAATTAACTTTAAAAAAAAATATTTTTATATATAATACTAGATGTAATAGACTTTATGCATTGTTATAAGTTGAATGATACACTTATTTTTAAGAGAAGTTTAGAATTGGTTTTGGAACTAGATTTAGTCCTCTAGGTGGACCTGGTTCCAAAATCGGATCCAAGTTTTTCTATCCGAACCGGGTTTGGAACCAAAAAAATAAGTTCCTTGTCAAAACTGGAATAGAAATAGGTCCGGGTCCAGTATGGTTCCGACCCGGAATCATTCCATTTGCAGCCCTAGATTGGAGGTGGAGGTATTCATGGGCTTGCTGGCCTGAGCTGAGCAATATCTAGGCCTGGCTTATCTTGAGAAACATAAGTCTTATCCAGCCCAAGATCAGCACGGGCCTTTAGTGCCTTGCCCAAGCCCACTTTACAAATGTCAGGCCTCAGCCCGCCCATTTAGTCAATGGGGCCTGTCTAGGCTGGGCTTTGTATCACTCTTTTTAGCTTTCTAATAACTTGTTTTAAACCAGTCATTAAACTACATGTATTACCTATATGGGCCAATCCAATCAGGGGTTCGGGCTTTCTCTCACTTGATTCAAGTCTGACCCATATATTTTAATGGGCCAAAATGTAGATACAGGCTCGGATCGAGTAATAAAACATAAGTTCATAACCTTGCCCAAAATGGGCTGGTCTTGGGTCTGGCCCTCGCTGTCCTGACTGTTGAGCACCCCTAATGGGAGTATTAGGGGTGGGCCAGAATCCAACTATTAGGGGTGGGCCAGAATCCAACTCTGTAATGGGACTATTATTCTTTTTTATTTTCTTCCAGCTAAAAATGATATGACCATTACTAGAGGGTCAAATGGGTCAGGATGGGCTCAATGGATCTGGTTGTCAATTTGAAAGATCTATGGGCTGAGGGCCAACCTGGGTTCGACCAATTTGTTAAATGGGTCGGATATCCCCAAGCCTTTTTTGGTGAAGGTCAGCCTCACTTGACCCATCTAACCTGTATAATAGTAGCTTTTCCTCCTTTTTCTGTGGCTAGCTACCATGTCCTAGACAAATTAATATTGTAGACCAATGCAATAACTATACTCATACATTCATAATATTACAAAAAAAAAAAGAAAAAAGGTTAAAAAAAAAAAGGTTTATATATCAATCAAAACACATGAAACCCATCTAATTAGGTTTATGTAGGAAGGAGAAGGCTTATTTTGGTTAAATGGGTTAGAAGAGCCAACCATGCTTGACTCAACATAGGGTAAAAAAAAATTTCTAATGCAGGATGGGCCCAAGAACCATGTGAGTTGGGTTAGTTAGGTTTGATAGTTCCGAATTAGTAGGTTGGGTCAAGTATTCTCACCCCTGCTCATCCAAGTTGTATCACCTTGTTTGTACAGAATATAGATAGGAATTCATTTCATGAGTGGTTAAAAATAAAGTTGAAAGGGTGGTTAAAATAAAGATTAAAGGTGAACATACAAAAATGACCTTCAAATAAACTCCCCTTTAAGGCATGTTTGTTACTTTTTTTTTTGCATTAAAATACATACTACATAGGATACATACTATAAGAAGTGGTTAAAAATGACATTAGAAGTCCGTCAATTTCAAAAAATAACATCAAATTATTAAAAGAAGATGAGAAATGAATACCTAGCCATCACCCTAGTATTCAATACATAAGAAAATGAAAGGTCCTATATATATATCCACTTTATATCTTTTACCACTCACCTCTTTAATAATCTTTTGGTAGAGTTCATTTCATCATGAATTATTATGTATTCAATTCCTATGTGTTTGAATGAAAACAGACCAGTTAATAAAAATTAAATGAAGGGAAGATCATGAAAAATGAATATCTAGCCATCACCCAATAATAGCTCCACATTTTATCCTTTACTTTTCACGGCATATACTTCACTCTTCACCTCTTTAATAATTCTTCGATAGAGTTCATTTCACTATAAATTCCTCCGTACTCAATTTCTATCTATCTTAATGCCAAAAAAAAAAAAAAAAAAAGCCCTCATAATTAAATAAAGGGAGATTTTGATTGTCATTTTTTTTTATTCACATTTGATTCTTCATTTTAACCACGTACAGAAATATAAAATCTTAGAATCCCTAGAAATTCAATTACATAAAACAAAATCGCTATTAAAATATTTATTGTTGCAAATGGCACTTTGGTTTTGATTTATCTTTTATTATTGCTTGTATGCTTCTTCAAACTTGTTTAGAAGATATTGGACTTTTTTCTCACTGATAATTCAGTTTAGAGGCAATTCTTAGGTTATAAATGATTCTTTCCCTTAAATAGGGATTTGGGTTGTTCCATAAATGAATAGGGGGTTTTCAAAAAATTAGATGGCTGTTCACCTTTTTTTTTTTTGGAAATGGCAAGGAGTTTTATATATATATATATATATATATATATATAGAGCAAGGCTCTCCTAAGCTCAAGCTTAGGATAAAATTTCGTAAGCTCATGCTTATGGAGCCCACCTTTGGTCCATCCAAATGGACCAAACACATGATCCTCTTAAATTGCACATGTTTATCAACTTTCGGTCAGATCCGAATTTACTAGACCGTTGGATCCACTATGTATCAATCCAAATGGATTGTTGACCATTAAACTTTTGGGCTTATATGGAGATGATAGAAGTTACGGCTGAGGCTGATTTTTTCTAGAGAGGAAGATCCCAAGGAGTCCTTGAAATCCTCCAATCTTATCCCCATGTGGGTCCCCAAGTGGGCCCCACCACACACTTGAGCTTACTTTATCCTAAGCTTGAGCTTAGAAAATCCTTTCTTACTGATACTCATATGAGAGATATCTCTCACCTTATATGAAAGATTAGGTGGAGGCCCTCACATCCATATCTAATGCCAACAACTTAAATGTGAAAGCCCCCACTCCTATTTTTCATTTAGAGTGAGAGATATCTCTCAAAGGAGCATCTCCCATATATATATATATGGGCTCTCCTAAGCTGAAGTTTAACTTATTTTAAGCTGAAATAGCAAATTAAAGTTGATTATATCTATTTTTTGCATAATGGAATTGGAAAACCCATTTCTAATTGGATTTATCTTGATTTTGGAGAAAATCATCATGCAAAAAATAATTATAATCGACTTTGATTTGTGGGACCATTGTTTATATATATAGGAGCATCTCTCACCTTACTAGATAAGGTGTGGGCCCTTACATCTCACATCTAAATGTGACGGGCTCTCACCTAATCTCTCATAGTTTGGTGAAAGCATCTTTCAGAAGAGCATCTCTTATAGCATCTCCCATAGATATATATATATATATATAGAGTTAGGCTCTCCTAAGCTCAAGCTTAAGAGAAAATTTTGTAAGCTCATGTTTGTAGGGCCCACCTTTGGTCCATCCAAATGAACCAAACACATGACCCCTATAAATTGCACATTTCCACCAACTTTCAGTAAAATCCGAATTTACTGGACTGTTGAATCGACTATGTATCGATTCGAATGAACTATTGACCATTAAACTTTTTGGCCTATATGAAAATGATAGAAATCATAGTTGTGACTGATTTTTTTTAGAGAGGACGATTCTAGGGAGTTCTTGAAATCCCCCCCATCATCCATCCCCATGCGAGTCCCCACCACATACTTGAGTTCACCTTATCCTAAGCTTGAGCTTAGGAGAGCTGGCCCCATATATATATATATATATATATATATATATATAGAGAGAGAGAGAGAGAGAGAGAGAGAGAGAGAGAGAGAGATGGAGAGACGCACATTGCATTAAAGGTCTATTTGTCTTTAAAAGATAAATGACAATAATGATTATATGAAAATGATATAAATCATGGTTGTGACTGATTTTTTTGTAGAGAGGACGATTCTAGGGAGTTCTTGAAATCCCCCCCATCATCCATCCCCATGCGAGTCCCCACCACATACTTGAGTTCACCTTATCCTAAGCTTGAGCTTAGGAGAGCTGGCCCCATATATATATATATATATATATAGAGAGAGAGAGAGAGAGATAGAGAGACGCACATTGCATTAAAGGTCTATTTGTCTTTAAAAGATAAATGACAATAATGATTATATGAAAATGATATAAATCATGGTTGTGACTGATTTTTTTGTAGAGAGGACGATTCTAGGGAGTTCTTGAAATCCCCCCCATCATCCATCCCCATGCGAGTCCCCACCACATACTTGAGTTCACCTTATCCTAAGCTTGAGCTTAGGAGAGCTGGCCCCATATATATATATATAGATAGAGATAGAGATAGAGATAGAGATAGAGAGAGAGAGAGAGAGAGAGAGAGAGAGAGAGAGAGAGACGCACATTGCATTAAAGGTCTATTTGTCTTTAAAAGATAAATGACAATAATGATTTCCTGTACTTTTGTTTCATTTTAATAGAGTTGGGAAAAGACTTTTGCTTCTATTTATGGAGTGCACATGGCTTTAAGTTTTACCAATATCATTGCAAACTTTATAAACTTATTATTTTGGCTTGTGAACATTAGGGACCAGGCTGGGCCTGATTTGGGCCCATCCCCTTTGGACTGGCCTGATATTATAGTGTGAGCCAATTTAATATTTGGACTAGACTTGGATTAAGTGATAGAAAGTCCAAATATTGGCTTATCCCTACCCAAATAAATAATGCTTTATAATTTAGTGATAATGTGTTAAAAAATATTGATAGAAAGCTTTTAAAAAACCCAATTTGACCCAGGCCACCCCGATTGACTAAATGGGCGGGCTTAGGCTTGACAATTACAGCCCCTGTGTTGGGGATTGGCCCAGATATAGGACTGTATTTCTAAAGCCAAGCCTGATCATGACTCATAGCCTGACCAAGCCCATGAACACCCCTACTTAATGCTGAATCAAAAAAAAAAAAAAAAAAACACATATTCTTTTCCCATAGAAAACCAATAAAGTATTTTTTATATTGTTGATGCATGCTTGGAAATGGTCTTTTTAGGGCACTACCATTCTTGAAAAGAAAAAGGACAAAAAAAAAAAAAAAAAATCATCCAACCTTCATCTGACAATCAGTATTCTACATTCAAATCCAATGAATGGTCTTTAGACTTGGTCAAATTACAGTTGAAAAATAGGGTGTTGTGCTCATGGGCCCCACAAGGTGCTTGGACCCCTATTACAGTCCAACCAAAAAAGAGGGCAAAAAAAGGGTTGTGTGTGAAAAATTTAGGGCTGGAGAGAGAGAGAGAGAAGAAAGAAATCCAGAAGAGCTGCAGCAAAAGTACCAATACCATACCACCATCTTTAAATTTTCAGGTACCCCCCCTCTCTCTAATTTCTCAATCTATCTTAGTCCTTTTGATATTTTCCAATCATGTGCAGAATCTAGGGTTTTCCAAAATCGACGACCCAATTTCATTGGGTACTTCCATCTCTCCTCTTTTCAAATGAATTCGATCCGAGAGATCTGGTACATACATCTGAACGGTTCTTACAAATTGGGGAGAGATGATTTGGTGGGAGATTGAGGGATTGGATTCTAGAATCGGGAAACAAACGAGTCTGGAACTGGATTCATTGATGATAATAGATATGATTTGGGGTTTGGGGTTTCTTGATTACTGAGATTACAAAGGATTCCTTTGTTGTGTTAGTTCGATCTCGCAAGAGCTTTGGTTACTTTCAATCCCCAATGTTTGTAGCTAGATTTGAAACCCATAGAAATGATTAGGGCATGATTGGACTGCGGGGGGGAGTAGCTTCAAAGCCTTGCATTTTGAATGGTGGTTTGGGTTTTTTTAGAAGTAGATCTAAGAAACAGGAAGGGACATAGAAATGTGTTTTTCTAGGGTTTGACTCATCTGCAGGTGGTGATCAAAGGTAATGGAAGTTTTTGTAAGGTGGGGATTTGGACTTTGTGGTGATGTTGAAATGTGATATGGAGAATAACGGGTTTTTTTTTCTAATTTTGGTAGAACCTTAAACTGGGGTTTGAATGTTGCAACCAAACCTGTTGTTTGACCTGACCTGGCTGCCACCCCTAAATTCTAAATTGCCATTGAAAGAACAAGGGCGTGTTTGTGCAGTCATTTTGTGGATTTTTCCCCTACCAAGACCAACCCCTCAACCCAATTAGAAAGACTTTTTTGCATAGTTGCGTGCATTGCTTTTGATGCTGTTCTTGCAGAAAAGTATTTACACCAAACGATGAAAATATTTTTTCATGAAAAGTGGTCACACAAATGTGCCCCAAATCTAGGTTTGGTAAGAGTGAGAGAAAAGTGCTAGAGCATTTTTTTTTTTTTTTTCTACTGACTTCTTCTGTGTGTAGCAAAAGAGGGGTTAGTTCATGGGATTTGGTGTTGCTGGAAGTTGAATTTGTATATAATAGTTTGACGAATAGATGGTCTACAAGCAAACCATTTATGGTAGAATATGGATTTGAGCCTAATCATGTTTTGGATTTAATGTTCCTACCTAAAGATAACCTTGTGAATCAAGTTTCAGAGGGCTTTCATGTGAGTGTGAGGAGCGTAGAAGGGTAACTACTGACTATGTAAGGCAATGAAAATTAGAAACTGTAAGCCAAGAACAATCTAATGAAGTTGATTGTAAGGGAGTTGATGAAGGGATGCGAGAAGAAAAGAAGCTTCGTCATTGAGCTTTCTGATACTTCTTGGTACCGGGATTTTGATTGTGAAGTTGATGGTTTGTGGAGATCCTGTACCAGACTTGTCTAGTTCAGTGGATTGGCGTGGAATCAACTAGTTCAGTGGATTTGGGTGGAATCAACTAGTTCAGTGGATTTGGGTGGAATCTAAGATGTTATGGACACCTAGACATCGTCCACACAAATGAAATGACCAAACAGGTTCTGCACAAAATATTTTTCAAGTGGAAAAAGTGTCCAATGATTCGATGGAGATGGATCTTGTTTCCCATGACAGAAATATTGCATGGAAGTGGCATTCACGTTGTTTTGAAGCCTGATTGATGGAGTCAAAGTCTCTCCTACTCCGTGAAATGGTGCAAGGCATCCACAATTTGCATAAGCTATCTGATGACTAATAAGGGTGAAGGAAAACATTGAGATACATTTCTTTTATTATCAATTGTGAAGTTTCCACAATCATAAATACAGGCAAAAGATGGGCATGGACATGATGACATCGTTCAAGCATACCTCATTACAGGGGAAACATTGGGTTCTAAAGTTTGTTAATCGTCAGGCGCTCATTCCTATATAATTTGATACTTCTATTGTCTACTGTAGTTGTATCCACATGGGATGATAGTGGCACTGAATATTCCACAAATACTTGCAGGATATCATTTTAGTATACTGTGCTGTATGAGGTCTATTATTGCAAAAAATTCTATAAATTTCTTCTGATATTTAAAATTGTTTGAATGGAATGTAAATGGTATCACTTCTGTGGAATTTTGTTACTTCTTATTGGAGTACCAACAAAATTTTATCAATCTAGAAAGTAGATGATATAGCGAAGGACAAAAAGGAGGAAGACAATACCAGAGAACTACACCGACAGCCATCAAAAGAAAAAAGATAAAAGATAAAAGAAAAAAGAAAAAAGAAAAAAGAAAAGTAATAATTTTCATGAAAACTATCAAGCTACCCCCATGCTGTGAAATTTTCTACTAAGGATCGTATTTAGAAATATGGAATGTCATGTTGTGATCAAGATACATGCATTTGTATCTATCTCCTAAATTTTAGAAGGTGCAAACTCTGCTTTTTTTTTTTGGTAACGGCTAATTATATTAAAGGAAAATCAAAAGATACAAGCTGCCCCAACACAAAAGCATATGCGGGTACAATGGTATAAAAGCATTGTACCAAAAAAAAAAAAAAAAAAAATCATTGTGAAAGCTACCTAGTTAGAAGACGCATGCACCCTTGCTTTTCTAAAGAATCAGCAAAACCATTGGTTGACCTCCCAACATGCTGAAAAGACACTTGAATTAAAGATGATAAAGCTCTAATCTCATTCAGGTAGAATTGAAATCTCCACGGACGAGCCGCCGAAGAAAACACCCATGAAATAGCATTAAGAGAATCACTTTCCACCACTAACCTTGATGTTAAAGAGGAGGCAAACATCCAAATCGCTTCTAAAATAGCTAACACCTCAGCCTCGTTGGATTCCATACTCCCCATCTGTTTGGAGGACATTCTTGAAACAAATCCTTCACTATTGCGAAGCACCCTGCCAATGCTGGCCAGGTTGGGCTTTTCCCTAGCTGCCCCATCCACATCGAACTTTAGTGCACCTACTGTGTGGGGAACCCAAAGCGCCACCATTTTCATCTTCTTGACCCCACAAGATAAGGAAGCTTCCTAATTATGCAACACACCTTCTGTCCTTAAATTGTGAAAATCGCTCTTGAGGGAGGCCCATTTGGCAATTCGGACCACGACCAAATAAGATAACTCCTCCGAGGATGACAATGACCCTCTAAACAATGTGTCATTTCTCTCCTTCCACGCAGACCATAGAATAGCAAAAGGGATAAGTCTCCAAAGAATCAACCTGCACTAAAAAAAAGTAGAACACCTCCAGGCTTCCATCACCCCCACCAATGTTCCTAGACTACTCCAAAGAACACCACACCGCAAGAGAAGACTGCACCACAAGGAATGACAGAAGGCACAATGAAGAAACAAATGATTAACCCATTTGCCTCTCTTGCCCACACAAAGCACACATGTCTGAGCTCTGAAATTGCCTCTGATATCAAGTCTCTCCTCCTAACATTGTCTGCCATAGAAACCTTCTCTGAGAGAGCAAGCCAATCAAAGGGCCTCTACTCTAAGAGGAGCAAAGCCTAGCCAGGCCAAAGAAGCTGTCCGTTTTTTGGGGTTATGTGTCCCAAAAAAATGGTGCAGACTCTGTCTCATGATAGTATACATTATTTGGGGTTATGTGCATCTGTACCCTGTCCATATAGGCATGTCAAAGATTCTTAGAAAAGCTTGATGCGCTGGTACTATCTGCACAAGGAAATTATTAAACTGTCATACTTTTGTACGATAGAAATAAAGAAATAAATAGCGATCATTTGTTCTCGCCATTCACAGATGTCTATATCGACAGATAACTTTCAATTTTTTTTAGAAAATACCTTTATATCCATATTACAGATGCTAACCATTACTCAAGTCTCAAAGAAATAATGGAAGGGTTTGTTTCTCATCAGGACAAAGGAATTGCCATTTTATGGATACCATACCACAGACTACAGAGGTTTCTCAAGACGTGGCTCGGGATTCACTGATTGCCATTTCTGAGTTGAGCCCAGATAGTAGCCTTTCTGCATCAAAGTTGTTGCCTGACAACCCTAACAATGTGAATGAGGTCGGGTCGAAGGAAAGTGACAAAGCTGAAGACTATAGAACTAAGCTGATCTCCATTTCCTACACCCAGTCACCTGATGGTAAAAAAAGTATCCCAGTGTCCCCAGAAAATCTCAGTGATTAGTTAGGAAGTATCTTCTGTGTGTTGTGGAGGTTTTGTTGTAGTAGTAGTACATTACCACGGTTTATGATTTCAAACTGATCATGATGGGTGCATGTTTGTAATACTTTGTACCTATGCTAAAACCAAAAATAAATTATCAAAGAAATGATAGCTTCATATGTACAGATCCAAGATTTTGTTACATGGAGAAACCCTTTTCTGATTTACATTTTGAGAAGCCTTCCTTGCTTTGTCCTGTTTGATGCCATGGACACCACTTTATAGTTCAATGATTTAGGTATAATTCTTTTATAGGTTTAAGAGTTTATTTTCTCATTAAAAATTCTCTGTTGTAAATAGGTCCAAAATACTGTTTGTTAGATCTTTTATATACTTCATAGTTCAATGATTAAGGTATAATTCTTTTATAGCTTTAAGAGTTTCTTTTCTCGTCAAAAATTCTTTCTTGTGAATAGGTTTAAATATTAGATGAGTTCTTCCCTACTGTCACACTTTCGAGAGCTAGAGGTTCCCAAAATACTCTGTTCGTTAGATCTTTTATATACTTCTTTGATAGGTGAGTGGCACTTACAATGAACTGTTACTTCTGCAATGTTAATGAATTTTCAAGGGATTATTGTTTGGAGTTAACTTAGCATTATGATGTTCCTTTGTGAACCATTCGTTGACTTTCTTCAATAACTTGAATATGGAATGTTTAACGAATGTTTAGCTTCTTTCTTTCTTTTGGAAATGTATGGTTTCTTTGGACACTTCACTGAACAATTAATTTGATTTTCTTCACAAACTTAACTACAATCGATATGGTATCCTTGGCCTTCCTGATTTCCTAGGTGATGGGACCCTCTGTCAAAGTCTCTATTTGGGTTACTTTTTAGTTGTAGTTTGAAGTCACTAGATAGCCCTTTAAGACAGAAATATTGACTGTTTGAACTACTGCTCCATAAAAAGTGCCCATCACAAAAATAACAATGGAAATGATGTATATTAAGATCATGGATACCTAATCCTGTGGTCTCCAATCACTTCAGAAGTTCAAGTTGAATCTCACTGCACCATGTTATTGCAGAAAAGAAACTTCCATTGCTTCCGAAATATATGCAGAGTTCAGAAACATGACAAAAAACACACAGAGTTTATCATTTGAGATGAATTTGCCAACCAGGTGCTTCGCCCAGCTTCGTATTGATCTCAACTATTTCACCATAAACAGGGGAGTTAACATCACTGGTCGCTTTCACACTCTCCACAGCCTACCGCCTTTTGAAACCGAAACACCGGACTCCGGCAGCTCCACGAACACCACCTCTCCAAGGTGGCCCTGTTTCCAATCCACTTGAGTGTACAAGTTAGAAGCATAAAAAGACCTTGCAGACCACATGAATTGAAGTTGTTATTACATGTTATCACAACACATCAATTTGGAAAACCAGAGAGTCGCCGATATCCAAGCTGGTTTAATTTGGCAATACTTGATACATGCACCATTAACCCACCACCGTTTTGGATATTTAAATAGTGCAGTCAACTCACTAAATTCACAAGGATATTGTGCAACAAAGAAGAGAAAAATAAATGGAGAACATTGCCAAGCATCCAACAACACCAGCACAGGCATTACATGGTTCACCACTACAGGCTACATCCACGAGCAATCTGACAATGAGAAGTACAGGGTGTTCAAATACCTTGGAACCCAAAGAAATCTTACTGATCTATTTGCCGCTTTCTACAAAGAAGCTACAAAATCCTCTGTTACTCCACCACCAAGAGGATGCAAAATCCTTTGGAACTCTAATGCTAACACAAAAAGGCATCTTTATCCACCTCTTTGCCCCCTGTTTTCCTTCTCAAAACCTTCCAATCAAGCTCTAAAACCGAGCCTGAATCCAACTGGGAAAAGAACCAAGAAGAAATCCTAAAGTCCTTGAACACTCTTCTCCACCCAAGCTTCAATAAAGTCATATAGAATTATCACTTGTCGTGGAGGGATGAACAAAAGGCCATTTCCCCCAATACTCTTCACTTTATTACCTGAAGTCTTCTTGAAAGAGTAAGCCAAAACTATTTTCCCCCAAAGTGACTCTTTTGACTTTGTTTCTTGGCACAAGTGAAGGTGCTTACTATCGTAACTTTGAGGTTTCGGTTCAAGCCAATCAAATTGTTTTTTTGAATCCTTCCTAAATCCCAGACTTAGAGCTTGAGGCTAGAATAACATGACTTAAAATCTAAAATGCTCCTCTTTCAGTCAGAAAAATATCCTAAAGGGCCACTCATTGATATAGACATACAGTAGATTTCATCATTAAAAGGCTTAGAATAGTGCTTTAGATACCACTGCTCGTAACGCTACCTATAATGAATCATTCTACACAGGTAACACTGAGGAATGAAAATACTTCTGAGATGAATGAACTTCATGATATTGTACAGGCTGAGAAAAAAAGTTGACAAGTGAAAGAAGGAAGAAGAAGTTCATGGTATTTTAAAGTCTTAAGAATAAGCAATGGTAAATCTAAATAATTTATGATTAAAGATAACCACCCACAATTCTCATTTTGGAGGCTTGAGAAAGATTAATCTGAGCATGGTCTGTAATGCCAATAGTAGCCTCTGAGCCCTCATGCTTCACCTATTCATGGGAAGGTTAGGATTTACATTTCAGCCCATCTAAAACTGCAACATAAGGGCAAAAGCATACAAATGATCAGGGAGAAATAACAGCATTGTCTCACATTCTTTGATCTATACCTCAAGCACATCATTGCTTCAAGGTCTGATGATCTGAACCATCCTTCTGGTGGGTCCCAACTTGGAAGAGCCACGGCCTAAAAATGAATGCATAGGGATGATAATCACCAACTGGGGGCATTCCAATGAATTGTTCAAACAAAAGACATGTTCAGGTGGGAAAACAAGTGAGGTTAAGATGTCCTGATGGCTTGTTCTAGGATCATGGTCAATCAGTAGTGGGGCCACCGGATCATCTCTTCTTTTTTGAAGATAAAAAGACAGAAACCTCAAAAGCTGGGATAAAAGTATGATCTATAACCCCAAATACAAAATCCTTGGGAATGTAATTAAACATTCAAATTAGGGGCACTTTCTAATATTTTATCTCCACATATTGAATAGACATACCCACATAGTGTTTATTCATTACTAATAGAAGGTGCAATGCAGCAGTCAGAAATGCAGGAGAATATAAGATTTTCTGGAAAATTTTCAGTATATACATGTGAAACCTACAATATCCATCCATCTACAGCAGGTCAGAGATCATGAATAAGTACAACAAAACAACAGACATTCGCAGAGGAAGGTGAATGGAACTTACAAAAGAGACCCACTCAGGAGAGAGTACAGAAAACCCAATGCAGATCAAATAGATGAGTACCAGTTGAAAAGCATCTGGAGAGAGAATGCAGATCAAATAGATGAGTACCAGTTGAAAAGCATCTGGAGAGAGAGAGAGAGAGAGAGAGAGAGAGAGAGAGAGAGAGAGAGGCTTTGGCTCCACAGAAAATTCTTAAAGTGATTTAGCAGTTGAAGATGCCCACATTGTCAGTGACACGTTTGATGTTTCTGCATGGTGGGTTGAAGGAAGGAGGAGAAAGAAAACTGGGTCTTGTAGAAATATATAAGTTGATGTTTGATTTGGGGTGGTCGAATTGATCAGTTGGATGATTGATGGATATTGAGAGCCTCTCAACCTAAGCCCATGGTTCCATTTCTCTTTACAACTGCAGAGAGTTTAGGGTCCTGAGGCAGATATTTCATCATCAAGTTTGGCCATGGCCCATTGGCCCAGGCCTTACCTATGATGGGCACGATCATACAACGAGAGATGTCCCAAAATTCACCTAGATTAGATGATCCTGGTCCTTTGTGCTTGTTAGGGGGACCATCCATTGATTCATCCTCTTTTGGCTATCTATGTCAATTAACACGGTTTTCTTTGGTTGAAAGGTACCTCTTACGGATTGTATAGGAGGTAATAATTATGATACTATGTTGGACCCACCCATCATCAATCTAGTCACCCGACTCTAATCCTTATGGATTGATATTTATCCTAATTGGACATGAATTCAAAGTATACTTACTGTTAGATTGAATTTCATCAAAGTAGTGTCGGTTTGGATCCTAATGCAGGAAAGTTTTTGTTGCTTTTTATTTCTACCCTCGTTTTATATTCTGCGGCTTATGTCTTCAGTTTTTATGTTTGGTGCGACAAAGAATTTTGGACAGTGAAATTTGCTTTTGCCTTGTGTCTGAAACCCCATAAAATCGTATTGGGAACACCTCTTGGTCCAAATGTGCTTTCCCCAAAATATCCCAAAAAAAACGAAGATGAAAACCATAAAAATGTCAACCTAGAACATTAGAAAAAATATTCCCCCTTGGAAATCACTTTCATTTTTTTGAAGGAAATGCTCAGTGCAGAACATTTTAATGGTGAAATGTGCTTCTATCTTTCATGTTAGGCACATAAAATAGTTTTTAATATTCCCCTCTCGGGTGGAGTCCACTCCTCAACACTCCTCTTCCGGTGGACCCGGCTGACGCACTTTTGGCGACGCATTCTTTTCGCCTGGTATTTAAAGTCGCGACCCAAGGTGTTAGTAGAGGCTGCATAAATACTTTTCGATACTGTCCTTTGAGTGGAGCTCACTCTCTCATCCCCTTTTTTTGAGCCCAGTCGTCCCATCTGAGATTCGAATTCGCAACCGGTTAATTTTGATATCATATTAAATTTCTTTAGCTAGTTATTTGCAGCAAAACCTCGAGGTGTTAGTAGAGGAAGGTGCTTTTCAATACTGCGATCCCTACTTTCTTAAACATCAAAACCAAGGTTTGTAGATACATCAAAACCTTGGCAGAGAATTTGGAGCAGTTCCAACGGGTCCTAAAATCAACCAAGGTCTGTAGATACATCAAAACCAATAGAAAATGAAAAACAAAAACAAAACAAAAAACCCCACAAGAGCTTGCAAGTGAAATATTTGTTTGTGCGTGCATCACGAGTCAAGTGTTATGATGGGAGTGGAAAATATTGGGAGTTGGAAAGGGAAGCCAGGAGACATCTTTTTAAACTGATGACGGGTGACAAGTGAGTTTTTGCTTGCTTTTGGCTCTCGCTTACGACATTCGGACGTGTACTCTGTTTTTGAATTGTAGCAAATGGAATGGAGGCTCTCTGCTCAGTCTTGGGTCTTGTTTAGTGCTGAGTAACAAAACAGTGTCCAGTTGTCCACACACAGTGGAAAAGTGAAGAAGAAGAAGAAAAGAGAAAAAGGCAGCAAAAGCTCATGTTTTATAATGGGTTCTGGGTTGCTACCGATTACTGATGGCCGTTGATGACACATCCCAACTTAGACAATGGAGCCGAAAGTGGCAATCTAACAGTGACCAGGATAAGGTAAGGTCTCCATCTCCCCCAATAATCATAAACCCCACCATTTCCAATGGTTCTTCTTTCTTCTTCTTTTTTTCTTCATAGAAGACTACGCCATTTATGGTCTTTGTTTTTTTCATAAGCCATTTCATACCAACTCTTTTTTTAAGCTTTTCCTTCATGGGGGCCTTGCCTTTGTTTCAAGGGCCTATGTATCCTTCATTCTCCAATGCTTTGCGGCTAGTTCTCTCTTGTTTCTTGGTAATTGAAGTTTATAACTAAAGTAACAAGCAATTAAAATAGGCTAATGCTGCCATGAGGATGACTCTTACAAGAGTCATCATGCAAATCTCTCATTTTTTTGGCTCATGGGACCTCCTAAGATCAATTTAACCCCTTCGCGCTCACTACCCCACTCCCCATATGTGATTTGACACGACCCAAATTTGACACTCATCCAACTGTTACTCACCGTTGGATTGATATCCTAAAATAAATGATGTCTTTTAAACCATTAAACTTGAGGGCTATAGATTAAGGAGTTAGAATAGTCTATTTGGGTTGAATTTTGAACACCACTGGGTCTTATTGAGACCTCCCCACGATTGGTATGGTTCCAAATGGGCTCAACAAAGCTATCTCTCAAGGTTGTCAGCCATTAAAATACTTACATATCATTAATAGAAGGATCTAGTTTTGGTTGTGACAATTGCAATATAATCCTCCAAAACATCCAATGCTCTGGTCCTATTTGGATCCTTGGATCTTTTTAGCCCAAAATCAAGTTACCTATAATTCTTTATGGTACATGTTAATCAGGTGTATGAGCCCTCTCTCAAACAAAGTTGCTTGCACTTGGTTTACATAGATCCAAAATGTGTCATTTATAGATGACCCTTCAAATGGTGGCTTGTACCATGGTTTAGAAAAATGAACATTTAAGAATGTGACTGTTTTAGCCATGAACAATTTGAATTCTGAGATTTTAGCTGATCCAAACTTTTGGGTATATTGCTCTTTTAGCACTTTTTAGGGAAGCTTTGATTTTTAAAATTTTAAAACGTTCTTAAACACTTGATTAGTACTTGATTTGGAATCTTTACATGTCAAAAGATACATCTTTACATTCATTTTGACTGTTGGAGGCTGTAACATGAGTTCAACACCCTCTGTTAGGGTCTAATACCATGGCCTGCAAACTGATTAGATTAAAGTAGAAAAGAGATGGATTGCAAGCTGGAGGTGTAGTCTATAAAGGAACACACACTCTCCTTGAAAATAAAAAATAATTTTTTTGTATATGCTTCCTTCCTTTATATGCCTAACTGTAAAAATTACCCCCAACCTTCTGCTAAGATGTTAAAGAAAAACCACTTGTCTGCAACTGAACTTTTCCTAAAGGTTGTTAATCATATCTCAACATTTATTTTTCTAATAGAACAAAAAACAAACCCATTTATTTAAGCGAAATGGGTTCTTTAAAAAATAAAAATAAATAAAAGCTATTAAAAAAACATGTATCAATTTGGTTGAGACCCACCCAAGTGATCAATATTATAGCAGGGCCCTCCACCAACTAGCAATGGCTATTTGGTGGGGGCAACCCAAATGATCCATACATGGTGGTGGCCATCAAAATGATCAAATAATATCAAACGTGGTGGGGCCCATCCACGTCCCGCCGGAGGACTATCACAAATCACAAGATGGCACACCCTTTGGAGGGATGGATGATGATGATGAGTTCTCCATGAGTTCCACCATATTTAGTTCATTTTATTGACCAATTTGGTGGGCTCCAACTATAATGATACACATATTTCTTAATTAATATTTCTTTTCTTTTTCAGAAATAACAATAAATGGGAGTATTTTGGCCTTTCAAAAAAAAAAAAAAAAAAAAATGCATGCCATGATTTCGTCCAAACTGGCAAATTTGTTTAAAAACCAGGGGGAGTTTTTGAACATTTCAACAATGGGTAGAGATTTTTATGATTAATGATTTATCAAGAGGGTTTTTGCCAATAAAGTAGAAGGGCAGGATCTATTTACAAAAACCCCTCAATTTCTCTATTAGCCTCTCCTTATTGGGGCCAAGCAATCATTTGAGATGCAATAAGCTCTCATGTACTTGAACCTATGTTAAGTCCTCAGGTTGAACAGAGGGAGCTGGGAAAGGGAAATTAAAAAAATGTATACATACCCCTTTCATACCTCCAAGTATTGCATGAAGTTATAATGAACAGCTTGAAGAAGAATGTCATTAAGTTAATTCTAGAAGTTAGACAATTTGGAAGGTAAGAAAAAATGTCATTTCAAATATCTGCTCATTGGGATTTTACAACCAGAATTCTATAGACAACACAATGAGGTTTTGTTTGGTAGGAGGAATTTCTAACTGGAGACTACCCTGTTTGAGAATTCCAAAATTCCCTCATCATGTCTCCTTGAATTCTTCCATTGAACAAAAGAAATTGAAAAAAAAAATAATCAGAATTTGCCAGAATAAGATAGATTAAATTATTAATAGCCATTAAAATTCTCCAAATCTTAAAATCTCAAATACATTTCTGAGAAGAAGTTCCAATGACATAGTTTGTCAAAATTAATTTGAGAGATTTTGAAATTCTTCAGAAAAAGAATCCCACAAATACTTGCTATCAAACAGACCTGTTACTACAGTGAAAACAGAATTTTCATTAAAATTCCCCTAAACTGTTTTAAGGGCAGCCCAAAAAGATATCTAGTAATTTGAATGAGTGCATCGTCATACTCATCGACTGACAGTAAAAGGGTGTATTTGTTCAGTACACAAGGGTCCAAATTCCAGGAACTTGCATGGATGATTCAGTCAAGGTGGATTTGATGAAAAATGAGGGGGGTATTACCAACTTTCCATTTGTCCTACTCAGGATGACGTGGAGCAGTCTTGGACTGAGAGTACAGCTAGAAAAAAAGAGCATAGAAAGGTGTCATAACGGTAATTTTTAATTTGGCGGGAGCTCAGGACAGTCGGTAGTGTATGAAATGGGTTCGGGTTTGGGGGCCACATTCTTTGAAAAAATTGGAATTGCTTCATACAGTCATCTGAAACTTTCGGTTTTTGAAGTGTCTCTCTCAATCCTATATAAACCCCCCCCAGTCTCTACTCAGCTCTACTATACACTCCAAACATCTCAAAATCGATCTTGTTTTCTTTTTGAAGCCTATTTAGGCCTTATTTCATACATATATGCATTCAAATCTCAAGAAATCTTGATTGTAAAAGACTCCAATTTTGTAAGTTTTGTCTAGTTCTGGAGTCCTATGTTCAGTTTAAGAAGAACCCATGTGTGCTTTCCTATGAAGATTTAAATGGTTTTAGCTAGTGGGTGTTGTAAAAGCTTCCACTTTTGGAAGTTCTAGCGCATTTTATTCTAGTTTTGGAATGACCCATTTCAAAATCTTGAAGGTTTTGAAAGTATTGGCTCCTTGGTAGATTTAGTGTGCGTGCGCGTGTGTATATCTATTTTCCTTTCTGGGTATTGGTGTTTGGGTTGATTGACCCATTTTAAAAAGTTTGCACTTGGAAGATGGTTCTGTTGCACAACAGTTGTGTACCGTGGAAGATCTATTCGGCTTTGGTGAAAGTCTGTGTTGCTGAAAGCTTCTATTTTTGGATTTTTCAAATTTTCAATAGTTACAATAGAGGAACCTAACTCATGTTTCATCATTTAGATCAAGTTTATTGGTACTTTTGTAGCAAAAAAAAGCTGCTGTTCTTGTAGAATCGAAGAGCTTGGAGAGTGAAAAGAACAATGGGTGGGATGCCTTTGCCACCTGGTTTTCGATTCCACCCAACTGATGAGGAGTTGGTTGGGTACTACTTAAAGCGAAAAGAAGATGGCTTGGAGATTGAACTTGAAGTTATACCAGTGATCGATTTGTATAAATCCAATCCATGGGAGTTGCCAGGTATCTTAACCTTGCACTGCTTTGCTGATGCGCCGCAATTTGTTGCAATTAAAAAAAAAAAAAAAAAAAAAAAAAAAAAAAAAACAACAACAAATGCTATGACATGCAGATGTATGTTCAAATAGTGAATTGTTCTATAAAGTTCTTTCTGTTTTAGATTAGTAGTGTATGCTAATGCATTGATATCAAAATTTCCCTCATCCTGTAGTGGTTATAATTTCTGTTGTCAATCGTGTTCATTAATGTAGGTTCAAATTCTTCAGCGCCGCATTGTCTTTAAAATAACAGGAAACATTTCTTTCTATCAATATGATTGATCTTTTGAAAGGAGCATTTACACATCAAAACAGGAAATTATACAGTATAGTTAGAGGATCATTTTTCAAGATGGAACATGAAAATGGTTTTGGTTATCAGAAGTCTTTAGCTTCTAGTTGTTAATGGATCACTAGCAAAGCTGGTCATAACTGGTCACTTATCTAATAGTGAAAATGCTCTGTCCTCAGAAACTAGTGGAAGAAATGTCTTAATCCAGGATCTAACTTTCCTTTTAAAAGCCATTAATCTAGCATGCTTTACTTCCATAAAAAGTAAATGTTGTGCTGACATTCTCCTTTTAACAAAAAGCAGCTCATAGAATGTTCTTTCATTGGCAACATCCTTGTGAAATTATTTTTTGACTATTGAATATACAGGTTTCTCAATAATCTATTGCGTATTTTGTACTGCTGTGGTTTTTCCTAGAGTTATTGCTGTCATAGTAAAATGGTAGCTAATACAGTTTGTTCTTTTCTAGAGTAGAAAATAAACCATGTTTTGGTGTTGCAGACAAATCATTCCTCCCAAAGAGAGACATGGAGTGGTTCTTCTTCTGTCCCCGCGACAGGAAGTATCCAAATGGCTCACGTACAAATAGAGCAACAGCGGCTGGCTACTGGAAAGCCACTGGTAAAGACAGGAAGATTGTTTGTCATTCTGCAGTAACGGGGTTAAGAAAGACCCTGGTTTTCTATTGTGGAAGAGCTCCTTCTGGAGATCGAACTGATTGGGTGATGCATGAATATCGTCTCTGCGGAGATTCTTCTCAAGAATCCTCTGGATTTGAGGTAGATACATGTATTCATATATATATATATATATATATTTAACGAACACATACATCAATTCATATTTGTGTACTAAGAAACACATGGTTCTTGTGTAAAAGACCAAAAGATAGGATGTCATTTGATTATTGAAATTGTTCATCTCCAGGGAGCTTTCTCTTTGTGCCGTGTAATCAAGAGAAGTGAACAGGGACTCAAAATTGGTGCATTTCCTGGAGAATGCAAAACCAAAAGTGTTGTATCTTCAATTAAGAAGAGTGTCACTCCAAGAATACTCAAAAGCAAGACCTCAAGAACCTCGGAAGGAAGTCCATCTCACTCAAGCAACCTATTTGATGGAAGCAGCGATTCAACCCCTATCAAATCCCCATCTCAGATTCGAAGCACAATGGAGGTTGAGCCAACTGTGACACAATCTCATTGTGCAAGCTCATGGATGACACATGATTTGGTACCAGATTCTTCAGAGGTATATTATCATCAGCTAACAATTTAAGAAAAATTATCAAGACTAATTTCCTAAATATCTTCATTGGTGCACCATATGTTATTTGTGAATGGTTACTTAAGGTTAGTTTTCATGAACATGTTGGCTGATTGCAGGTCTTTCTGCAGGCAGGGCATCATGCTACTGAATGCCTGCCCCCCAATGAATTTCAAAACTCGGTAACAGCATGGCAGTCATGTAATCCAATAGTATCTCTGTTTCCATCTTACTCTATGGGAGAAGACAGTCTAATTGATGAACTTAGTCTGATGGGATGCATGTCACCTTACCCAAAACCCATGGCTTACGATGGGGTGTTCAGCAATGAGGACACACAAGTACAAAACCACATATGGGCAGAGTGTCCTAGAGATATAAACCCAATGTCTGATGGTATGATAGTGGAGTGCCTTTTCAGTTCATGAAAGAGCATTATATACTGGATAATTATGTTACTAATCTTTGAAGTTAATTGGCTTCTTTAAATGCAGGATTTGAAGCTTGGAACTCAACAACATCCCCTCCAATTTGCAGGCAAGGCAGTGGAGATAGTAGTTCCGGGGAGCTAAATGGTTTATGGTCAAGGGATGACAACATGCTGATTGTAATGTGATAGTTTATTCCTCCATAGCCCTCCCTGACATGATATGAGGGCATCATGAGTATCGGTTTAAGGATATTAGACCTGCGGATCATTCTCTGAGACAACGGTTTTAGATGATTGCTCTTGGAGGAGAAAAGTATTTTAAGTATTTCCTTTTCAGGACCTCAGGGAAAATCACTTTAGTGATTGCATTTAGAGTGGAAAGACAGTTGATTGAGAACATGTCTCATGGCCAATCACTTTAGTGATTGCATTTAGAGCATAGTTCACTTGCCCTGGAAAAGTACTACTTCTGTGAACTTTTTCGTATTCTATGTTGCTACATGAAAATAAAAACGTCATCGTGTACAAACCTATGTATTATTATATTGGAAGTCATGCTTGAGATCATATTGTTTCTTTTCTTAGTCAGTGTGATTCCTCTCTAGCTGTGAAACATACTAACTTTGGCATTTTCTGTCACAAATGGTAAATAACAGATATATAATGGGATTATGCACTTCAGTGCAGTAGACAATGAGTTGTGACTCTTGTGAGTTCGTACAACTTACTGAGAACTAAAATATGAGGCTGGTTCGTGTAGTATTGCACTATTTACTAAAGTTATTAGATAGACTTTTCACTTTTGCTTGACCATACAAAGATCTACTGTGGCTTTATTTGAATCCTTATCAAGGATAGGAGCAGGGAGAATATGTCTAGTTTAATTTACAAGGGAACCTGAGGAAAATTCAAAGTGCACTATATATTATAGAATTATGTTAAGGTAGATCATAATGAATCTTGCTCTTAGGGAGGCAAAGTACTTTTCGTATCAAATTTTAGGGATAATGGAAGAATTTTGTAGCATTTTTGAAATCAAAATAGAGAAAGGGAAATTTTAATTATTGGTTGAAATGTAGGAGCTCTAAAGGGAAACCAGTTGAAAAGGTCTATTTGCAGCCAGATTCTATTCATTCATATTGAGGGTTACCATTATGATAGTTTCATGTTGAATTCAGGTGAAGGAGTTGCAAAATGGTTTACACCATCGTTATAACAATAATGCCACCGACATTTTGGTATTTCCTCTTTGAAAGATTAGGTTCTTGCAATCAAATCACTTGGATATATAAACACACCGTAAATCTCAATGTAAGTGTGAACGTACTGATATTAGTAGTTGAAACATCATGAAGGAGGACAGAAGCAAATAATCATGAAAGGAAACTTGATTTGGGTAATATGAATAAGCAAAGGGACTCCTGGTTTGGTCATTAGTTCAAATTGTTACACTAGAGGAACCAAACAAAATAAACTGCTTATAATTTTGACACTCGCAAGTGCTTTTCAAATACCATAAGAATTCAAGAAATTAAGAGGCTTCTGTACTATTGTATGTATTTGAATTTTCTCTTCCTCGTGACATGGAAATGGAATTCACATTTACTTAAGAAAAGCTTCCAAAAAAGTCTTTTACCATATTTCTAATTTCAAACAAAATGTCTTTGCACTTTGTAGACAAACCAAATGCAACTGACATAAGCAGAGCCAAATGAATTTTTTCCTCCTTAAATGGTACAGTTTCTTTTGCGATTACGGGCTAATTAACTTTATTAATCACAATCGTGAAGACATCACGAAAGGAATCATTCAGATATATGATTGGAACCCGAGATCTTCAATCTGTATTGCACAAGATACAAATCTTGCGAGCACCGCCCTTTGAAGCCTTAGAAAAGTAGCAGGCATTGAGTGATGTTTCTTTGTCTTTCGCTTTTCCTTTTCCTTTTCGTGGTATAATTCTTTTATACCATTGTGCTCTTTTTGTTTGTTCGTGTGGTTTCTTGTATCTGGCTTTCTCTTTTAATATAATTTATCGTTACTGATAAAAAAAAAAAAGAAGTAGAAGGCATGGAGTGAATCAGAAGGAGCATCTGTTACTTTCTGTGGCTGCTTTGCAGAAAAGGGGCACCCGTGCCACCTCCCATGAAGAACCTACTTTGAGAAACTTTAAACAGTTCCTCAAAAGGGCAATACAATCAAATACTACCTTTCTGCAGCACCAAAATATTCTTTTAATAGTTTCTTCATCTTGCAGCATCTACTACCACCATGCATACCTTTTTCTCTGCTTGGCCAAAAATCTTAGACTAGGTATATTATTTGAATATAAATATTCACAAATGATGGGTTACATAATAAAACATGTCTAAAGTAATACCATTACAAGCCCATTAGCAGCACTAACAAGCCTGCATTGTTGCGAGTTTAATAAAAAAAGAAGGAAATAATACCAGTACTCTTGATCTTAGTTCTTGCCTCCACCTAAGGGGGAATATTGAAAAGTATTTATGCTGCCTCTACTAACGCCTCGAGGTTTTGGTATGAGCCCAGCCAAGGAAACTTAATAGAAACATAATCCTAATTTTTCCACGCATCTCACCAGGTGGTCGATGTCAGTCGCATTTTCTGCGGTCTTATACAAGGTGGAAACACATTTCATTGTGCAAAATGTTTTGTTGCACCAAACAATAGAAAGCTAGTTTTCATTGTCTGAAGACAATGAAACCACAGTGTAAATCAAATCCGCAGAACTATCAGTAGCTTTGGTCTTATGATAGATGTTTCTGCAAACGTAACCAAACAACAAAACAATCACCAATACTTTCTTCTTCGTTTTGTAGTAATGAGGGAAAACACACAGAAAGAATGAAAAAAAGAAAGACCTCAATTAGAAGCCCAGTAATCTTCAAGTACAAATGAAACTAAATTCAGTTCATTATCATTCATTCTAAGACAGATGGAAACAAACGTAATTATAAGGATAGGTCACTGTCAGAGACTGTCCATAATCAGATATCTGATCATAGTAGAAATTTAGTGAAGAGTTTTCCCCACCTTTTCCCCTCATACAAGAGTGTTAGCATGAGTAGTGTAAACTTGATTTGGCATACTTCACTCTTCTGCTTCTGGGCCAAATGAGGGCTATCAAAATGTTTTCTCTTGCGAGAAACTATGATTTCAATGTCAGGTTCCTCATCAAACTCCTTGAAGCATGCCATCTTCCCCAATTCTACCACTTGTTCAATCACAAGCTCTAGCCTCACCACCATCTCCACTAGCAATGAAGCAAAGGCTGCAAATGGAAGCACTTCAGAGAACTCAAGGCTAGTGATGGCAATATTGCTCAATGTTGTCCTTAATTCTTTCTTGTCTGTGTCATTGGTGATTGGACAGATGATCAGTGAGTCTTTGTTATGTTTCTCTTGGGCAGCTGCACCGAGAATGTTGTTGGTGTGCCCGTGGTTGGAGCCAAAGAGGAGTCATGGTTGTGATTTGATGGCGGCATTGAGATCCTGTAAGGCCTCATGGAGATGATTGGAGTGTTAAGTCTTGGGAGCAGTGGCACCACTTGTTTATGCTGTTTGCGAGTTCCAAGAGTACCTTTGCCACTGCTCCAGCAACGTGTATGCATGTGTCTTTTAAGAGTGCTTGGACTGATCTTGGAGCCTAGAACAAAGCCATCCCATCGGACATGGGGATCAAAAATTAAATATTTTGATACAGGAAACTGATATTTGGAGGTTCTACTATCTGGGTGTATGTGCTCTTCTAAGTATCACTTCCTATGGAGTTATTAAGGCCTCGATGCTATTGAAGTCTTCTTCTAAGGTTTGCAAATACTGTCAAGAAAAATGTCAAAGAAAAAAAAAGTGCAGTGATTGTTGAAAATGAAATACAATAATCACCTGAATTTCAGATTCCAGACAGCCATGCAGAGATACAGCTGTGAATCCAAAATGGCGAAGGACCACTCCAACTTTCACATATTATTTCCAGGGATGCCTGTAACAGTGCCTAGGATGTCTTGGCTCCCAGCTCGCAAATAATGCCTGATCATCTCAGTATCATTGTCATTACTATTACTGCAATCACAATTCACCCATTGGATATATGAAGAAAGTAAAACAAAATAACATACTAGTTCTCATCGTTGGATTTGGAGTCTAGAACTGCCCTGTAATACTTGTGTACAGTATCTTTCGACGCCAATTTGAGCCTGGTAAATTCTATCTCTGCATCTTGGAAATATTCATTCGCACACGCTGCACAATTCAGCACTTTAGTTAATGATGGTGATGCTAAAATACTATAAATGGCATTAAAGAATGTTCTGCATGCAACATGATGCTAATGTAGGAATAGGAATGATAACATAAATAATTCATCAGTCCCATCCATTAGCCCTCTGATAAATCATAGTAGGACCTTTCTGTTCTACATAATAGGTATACCAGCATCTTATTTCTATTCTACTTTGTTACTTAGAGCACTGCTGATCTCCGTATTTGGTATAAATGGACTCCATGTCAGTGTTACTGTTGCTTCTTAGTATGGCATTAGATCCTTGTACCTTCTGTATCTATGGGCTTTTTCTCCATTTCAATAGTTAATACAGCAAACTTCCCAAAAAAAAAAAAAAAAAAGGAAAAGAAAAGAAAAGGAGAGAGTTCATCCCTAATACATGGGGCATTTCCTTTAGAGCATGTTTTACAAATTCCTTCTAGATCCCTACTAACTCTAGAAATGATTTAAGACTCAAAGTGAAGCTCTAACAGTACAGACTACAAGGGGCCATCACAATTTCCTGTCCCCACCATCCCCCTGGACAAATAGATTAACACCCTTTTATTAAACCAGACTATATGAAGTTGATGATCACCACCTCACCCCTTCGATAAAAGGGATTTTTTGGGATCCAATAGGAATTATTCAAGCATGCCTTTGATCTTTACTGATTGGAATACCTTCAATTGATTTTGCAAGGCCTTCAAGCTTGGAGACAGTTGAATTATGGAGATCCTCCCCAGACCAGATAAGAAAAACCAAGAGGCGTACATGATAGCTTGATACCATGATCAGATTAAAAGTTAGCAGAAAAATCACCACACCATAGTCGTAGTTGTTCTTAATGTAAGGAATGAACCTCAGGTATGTAGCTGTAGTGCCTGTCAGAATTAAAAACATTATGGAATAAATAGAATCCATGGTTAGTAAGAACAGAACATGAACAACATGTACGAGAAGAGAGAAGTAGAACCTATGATGAAGACTGAAATTCCAATGAAGACTGCATGGAAGACTCTCCCTGACTCATCTGCAATATATTCAATGAGAAATGTCAATGATCCTGTCAACAGCGTCCCAAGTCCTCTATTTAGCCCCTTATACAGTGTTGCACCTAATAATTGAAAACAAAGTATAATTGAGCTCTAAGTTACAACAATGTATCATTGCTACTTCCATACAGAAGTAGACTCAAATTTAAGTTTTGGCGAGTTTCCATGATTGATTCCCTGGCTGAAGCCAACCCAACTCATTTTTTTCAGTATCAAGGTCCTAGATAAGACACATGGGACAACAAACAAGACATGAGGGATCAATGCAGAGCGCACACCATATATCGGCTATATAACCTTGACACCAGTGTGCACATGCTAACTTTGAGCCATCCCATTACAAAAACTTTCCTGCAGTGTATTCGAGCACTAAGACCACAGTCATTACAGCCCAAATCACATTTGCTCCAACTCCATCGAACAATGGCTCCAGGAGATACAGCAAGGAAACCAGTGCCAAGGCCACCCCAACTTTCAGTGAATGGATGACTTGTCGAGGGTCCTCTCTTCCGACCGCCAATATCTTATGCCACACTGACTCCAGCAATCTTCTCATCTTCCCCATGGTCTTCCAAACATGTCCATTTGAGCTCATGTTTATGCCATTTCCACGAGCTTCGCTTTCAGCCATGCCTGGCAAGGACACTGACCCCAACAGCAGACTCTCTTGATTGAGAAACAAACAATGTTTCACCTTGGAAGACTAGATTCTAGTGCAGCATATCATGTGGTTTTTATATTTCTCATTCATCTCCAGCAAAGAAATCCTGAGCAGAACATGATGATTGTCTTAAAGAAATTGAGATTCTTTGTTAGGAGCTGGTAGGATGCTTGGTTTGCTGTTTCTCAACAGACAGTGGTCTTGACATTTTTTTTTTTTTTTTTTTTTAAATTATCAAGATAGAAATGAGTGGTAGTTCATTCACATGTTCCCTTAGAATTAAAGCAATTGATTTATCAACAGGAGGTATCTAATTAACATCAACCAGATGTTTCTACCAAAAACAGGAGGTATCTAATTGACCTTAGAGTTAATTATAGAACTCAATTTGATTTCACATATGATGCACAATGTTGTATTTCATCTATCTTCTATCTTCTATCTTTTCATTCATTTAAATAAAAACTAAGTAGGATGCAAATTTATTTAAGGGTGTTGGCTAAGAATAAATTCATTGGCCCATCTAAAAAAAAAGTAAGGAAAATAATTTATTTCAATGTGATTGTTTTTCACATTTCTAGTTCATGGCCATTGGATCTAAGAATTCATTAAACAAGGGAGCCATAATCAATTCAATGTAGGATATTGATCTCTTGGATCTTTATCTTGCAAATGGACCATTGGGTACTATAGACCCCAGCCATGATCAAGTCAACAGCGGGCCGTCTGGCTCATAGTCCCTTTTGAACTTTTTCCAAGTCTTGAGGGTGACTGCTCCCAAAAACTTATACCTGGGTCCATCCCTGGGAGGATTGGATGATTCACATTTTTCAGATCACAGTGGATCCGGTCTTTCTCTTTTAATTCAAGGGCCAGATTTTAGATCTAAGATTTCAAGTCTATGATATGATAGGTCCTTAATCTAACCTTGGTGAATTCGCAGTAAATATTGGATAGTGAAAATTTGGGCCACTGACCACTAGGATCATGATTCTTACTCATCAATGAATTGATTCCTAACCAGATATATGTAGCTTGATAGATGTTTCTACCATATGGGTTCAACCCTAGATCTAGATACTAAACCCAAATTGTGAATCACGGAGTTTGATAATCATCACCATCATCATCATCGTCAAAGCCTTGACGCAACTATGTTAGGGTCGGATAGACGGGTTTGATAACCATACGGCTTAAAATCCTCTCTCTATCCTCATTAATTTTCCTAAACCCATCAAGGAAACTTACATAGGTCACTTTACTTAACCACAGCACATACATGAGGGAAAAAAGTTTGAAAAGAGCTAAGTTCACATGTATGAGTTCATCTAAGCTTTGTTGTTGGGCGTTGTCGCACTAGGTGGACAGTAGTGATAAATTACTATCAATAGGACTGGATATGCACTTGTCTTGATCCCAAAATGACAAAACTTGCCTTTAGATCTAACCTAGCCTGTTGAGTCCAACCCTGGGAATAAGTTCTAAATGATTGAACAAGATTTAAGTGGGCCACCACAGATTTAAGTGATTGAACGAAATTTTAAGGGCCTGTTCTTTTGCATGGAATTGAATTCCTACGAGTTCTAAGATATTTACTCTGTTAGAATTGAAGAAACAAAGGTGGAAATACATAAATGATCATCAAATAATATCTCCTTTTTAATGATAAACAAATCAAGAAGAAATGGAAATTGAATTATCATACATCATCCTAATAAATCAAATTCTAAAAAAGTCGAGGTCCCAGCTGTATCCCAACCTTATATCCTTTATCCCTTCACGTACAAATAATTTTTGTGTTGGAACTCATTTTACGATAAATTCCTAGGAATCTAATTCCATGCAAACAAGCAGGATTACTAGTAAAATAAAAAGAAAGCTTTCTATTTTTAAGTGTTAAAAAAAAAAAAAAAAAAAAAAAAAAAAAAAAAAACAGGTTAAATGACACTCCACGTCCTTAATATGGGCTAGGACAGGCTAAGCCCACTCTTGGTTTGGCTTGCATTAGCAGGACTTGGGCAGTGCCTTTTGGGCCGTGGGCTGGACTCAGGCAAAATTATCTGGCCCTAAGAAAATGGTCCAGGACAGGGCCTATGTTTGTCTAAGGCCTGGCCCAGCACTACTACTTAACTCAAAGAGGTTTATATACAATGTAAATGGATTGGGCCTACGGTGGATTCAAGGTGAATGGGCTGGTTCCAGAACTGAAATTATGCTCAATAACGGGCCAACGGGCCTCGGACAGGCCCGGACCCAGCCAAGGACATCCCTACTTAGATCCATATAATCAATGTAATTGAAAGACACGTGTCACCTTTCTGTATTCGACACGTTTCTAATTTTGTGAATGTGAAATATCACTTTCAAGTTTCAATCCTACAGGAAATATTACTGATCTGATCTCTTTCCTGTTGGGCCACGGCCATTTTAAGGTGTTCTGGTCAACCTATAGTTCATCTTAAAGATAGGAAGTCCCACCAACAAGTTTTGCTAGAGAAACTTGATTATTATATATCTGGCTAATAAGGCCTAATTGAAATGTGTCCAACCTAGGATTTATCAAGTGATTAATTCTACATCCAATTTTGAAAGTGTTAACCATATGGCCAATCCATGGAATTGAATTCCTAGGAATTCATGGTAATATGGGTTCCAACCAAGGAATATTAAGGAGACAGGACAAAGGATATAAAGTGGAGACATATAGATGAACTTTACTTCCCAGTGGTTTGAGTTTCTAGAGTGATGGTTCAGAATTAATTTTTCCGTCCCCCCTTAATTTATTCTCCATCAAAGGGGACATTATTTGACTTTGTTTCTTCAATTTATATTGCACAGAAATTTATGTAGTTTGACGATGTGCTTATGTCCATGGGCAAAGAGAAGATCTCTTTCTTTTTATGGTTTTGATCTATTAGATATAGAGCTTACAAGTTACATCATATATTCTCATTCATAAACCACGAAAAGCTCAGTATAATTACCAAAATACCCCTACCTCAAAACTTGGTCCCCCGCTGACCCTATGAACTAATTCAATTAACCTGCAGGAATAAAAGACATCAACCCAACATTTATAATCAACACTTAACTCATAAGTCTGTACCTCTGGCATTTCTTCCTAGAGGCCACAAAAAACAGTGCAGTAAGCTATAGGCCTACTAATCATCAACTAGTAACTGAATTAAAATGGGGTACACTAGCTTTCATTCCATAGTAGATGGAAGCCTTACAGTAAGCCAAAATCTTATTACAGGGGTAGGGGGTTGTCCAATGGAATTGATACATAATTGCTGTTTCACAGACACTAAGTTAGGCTGTTAGCAGAGTAGTATACTGTTGAATTAACCACCTCACTCTGCAGCTTGTGACGGCAAATGTGGGCTCTCTGGAACATTTTTCTTGCAAGTCACAATGATGTCGACGTTGGGTTTCTCTTGAAATTTGAAGCATGCCACCTTCTCCAATTCTTCCACTTCTTCAATCACAAGCTCTAGCCTCACTGCCATCTCAACCAGCAATGAAGCAAAGGCTGCGAATGGAAGTGCCTCGGAGAATTCAAGGCTAGTGATAACAATTTTGCTCAAAGTTGGCCTCAATGCTTTCCTGTCTGAGTCCTTGGAGTGATGATCAGTGTCCCTTTTGCTTTGGAATTCAGGCAGTGCGGAGGTGTCGGTCTTGACAGATGACAAGGAGATGCCGGACTCCTTGTTGGGTTTCTGTTGAGCAGCTGCAGCAGCCACACGGAGGACGTCATGGGTTTCACCATGGGTCGAGCCAAGGAAGAGCCGTGGTTGGGCTTTGATGGCGGCGTTGAGTTCTTGCAAGGCCTCATGGAGATTTTCAGAGAGTATGTCATGAGAGCAACAGCGCCGATCCTTTATGCTGCCAGCAAGTTCCAAGAGTACCTTTTCCACTTCTCCCGCGAGGCGAATGCATGGATTTTTGAAAATAGCTCGGACTGATCTTGGGGTCTAAAGTAAACATTCAAGTAGACATGAGATCAATTTTTAAACATTTTGATACAAGAATTTGATAAATATGCCTGTTTTTTCAGGTGATTCCTCATATATGGTTGTAGCTGCTCTTTTTATGTAATCACTTGCTACATAGTTATTAAAGCCTAAATAGCATCCATATGTTCCTTAGTTTTTACGATAACATTAAGATCAGTCAGTTCCAATGACAGAATAAATAATGCAGATGTAGGGAAAAATGAAAGATAGAAATTACCTGAACTTCAGATTCCACACAGCCATGTAAAGCCATAATTGTGTAGCCAAAATGGCGTAGGGCAGCTCCAAGTTTCACATACTGTTGCCAGGGATGCCTGTAACAGTGTCTAAAACGCCTTGGTTCCCAGCTTGCAAATAATGCCTAATCATTTCAAAATCATCATCATCACCATCTTGCCAATTCAGCTATTCCACCCCAATTAAAATGAATGATATTACAAGAAAGGCAAGAAGATAAATTTCAAAAAGACATCATGTTTGACTTTAATTTTGATAACCACCCACTAAGCTGTGGAAGAACTGTCTAGACAGTCACTTGAGTTTAGGGATGCTGAAAATAAAACCACATAACATACTAGGCTCTCATCATTGGATTTGGAGTCTAGAACTGCTCTGCAATCCTTGTGTATTGGGTCTTTGGAGGAGTTGCATCTGGTGACTTCTATCTCCGCATCTTTGAAATATTCGTTCATGCACGCTGCAAAATTCAACACTTGATGATTATTATTATGATAATAACATAACAGTAATTGTCATCAAGAGAATGTTCTGCACCCCAGACATTATGTTGGAGGAATGATCAACATGTGTAATATATGCATCCATCCTTTTTTGGTGTAAAAGTCATCCATTAACCCTCTAGATCAAGGATTAGGTAGTAGGACACCATGTGAGATCTTCAGGCATAATGGTCAGATTGAATACGCTATACACCAAAAAGAAGTGTCGGGCCTCTTGTCCATATGCTCGGGACAATCAAAACACTAAATCGTGCAAATTATTACCCGGGCATTTCCTTTGAGGTATTTGTGTCAAATTAAACTGCTACTTATTTCCTCAGAAATGGGATTTTATCAAATGGATTAAGAATGAAGGATCAAGGGAGGAAAAATGGAAAAATGGTTGCTCAAACCTTTAATAGAAAATGGTTACCCATCCTTTACCCTTTGAAAATGATGACAGGGAATTGATGGCCCCATGTAAGATTTTAACCTTAACACCTCTCATCACCCCTTTGAGAAAAGCCCCTCTCCTAGGAATTCCTAGAAAATTTTTTAAGCATGCTCTTAATCTGAAGATTCTGAACTTTGTAGGACTGAAGTACCTTCAACTGATCTAGCAAGACCTTCAAGCTTGGTGACAGTTGAATTATGCAGTTCCTCACCAGCCCAATTTGGAAAAATTAAGAGACTCATAATAAGGCAGAGACCACAGCCGATGGCAATAGTGTAAAGGCGAACTTTTGCAATGCGCAGCACATTATGTATCCGATAGCTTGATACCGTAATGAGATTAAATGTTAGAAGAAAAATCACGACACCATAGTCGTAGTTCTTCTTAATGCAAGGAATGAACCTCAGGTAAGTAGCTGAAAAACCTGGCAGAGGCAGAGTACAAGAAATAGACATAATAGTATTAATTGGTTATTTAGAATAGTAGTAGCTAAATTGAATAGAATAACTACCTATAACAAAGACTGAAAGCCCAATGAAGACTGCATGGAAGACTTTCCCAGACTTATCAGCGATAAATTCAACGAAGAATGCTAATGAGCTAGCACACAGCGTCCCAAATCCCCTATTTAGTCCCTTGTATAGTGTTGCACCTAACAATTGAAAAGAAATTAACTAAGCCATAAGTCGCATTAAGAAATGGTTAACACACCAATATGCACAAGCATGTAACATGCTAAACTTTGAGCTATCTTATTAGAAACTCTCACCTGCAGTGAACTCAAGCACCACAACCACAGTCATGACTGCCCACATCGCATTCTGTCCAATTCCTTTGAAAATTGGCTCCATGAGGTACAAGAAGGAAACCAGTGTCAAGGCCAACCCAACTTTCAGCGAATGGATGACTCGTCGAGGGTCCTCTCTGCCAACCTCCCATATCTTATGCCACAATGACACTGCCAATCTTTTCATCTTCTCAACGGGCTTTCCATTATGCCCATTTGACTTCATGTCTGTGCCTTCACTGCAAGCTTCATTTTCTGCCATGGGAAGGCAAGGACACTAATCTCCAACCAGTAACTTGCTTGATGGAGAAACAGAAAATATAAACATGGAACACTATATTCTAGTGTAACATATGATGTGTCTTTATAAGCTGTAAAATTCAGCTCTAGTAATGAAATCATGAGCAAGGCATGGTTGGCCTCTTATGGAAAATTGAGGTTTTTTTGTTAGGGGCCGCTTGGAACCTTGGACCGTTGTGTACTTCACTTTCCTTAACAGGCAATGGTCCTGTCCTTTTCTATTACCAAGTTAAGAGGCCAATAGTAGTTCATTCACATGCCCCCTACCCCACCCCACCAATAAGTTTTTAGGCTATAGAACAGGAGCTTTGTTAAAGTATATGACAGAGGCTTCTATATTGAGTTTTTAGTACATTGATAGCAATATTTGGTGCATTTCAAACTTAAATTTCTCCAAATAATAACTGCAATTGTTCTACTGTTACCTAAGCTTGCAGGCCTATAAACAAATTAGGATATAAATACTTTTTTTTTTTTGTGTTGTTTTGGGTGAGAGAAACTCATTAACCCACCTACCCAAAAAACCAGAAAGAGAGAGAGAGAGAGAGAGAGAGAGAGAGAGAATATTCATCACACAACACACACACACACAAACACACATACACTTATATAAATATATATCTATATATATATATATATTTATTTATATATGGGACCCTCACAAGTTGTTGGCATTGGATATGATTGTGAGGACCCCACCCAATCTCTCATTTTCCTCACATCTTATATATATATATATATTTATAAGATGTGAGGAAAATGAGAGATTGGGTGGGGGTCCTCACATCTTATATATATGGAAGATGCTCCTATGAGAGATATCTCTCACATTAAATGAGAGATTGGGTGGGGTCCTCACATCTATATCCAATGCCAACAACTTAAATGTGATATTCACCACCCATATCTCTCATATAAGGTGAAGAGATATCTTAATAGGACTATCTCCCCATATAAGGAAATATTCATGTGCATCCATCTCTCACCATGTTATGGCGAGGGACGACATAGTAAAGTTAACTTTATAACACATCCGAACCATCCATATACATGGAACCCCTTTAAGTACATTAGACCCATTGAATTTTCACAAATTCAGATAGATTGGACCATTGGATCGAGGGTCAAATTTTTTTCCTTTAATATGAAATTATTAAATTTGTGGGCCACGGATGAAGGGGTTAGAGGCATGGGATTTACCCCAAATTTGATATATGGTCTCCTCCAAGATGTCTCTCCCATCCCTCACAAGTTCCATGATCAGTGGGTCCCTAGGTGGGCCCCACATAAGAATACCCCCCTATATGTATATAAGCTTTTGATCTTATTTTTGCTAGGCATTAACTTGTCCCAACAAAATGTCTTGATAGAATCCAAGTGTGATAAATATATTCACAGAAGCATTTATGGGTCACAGGCCTAGCTTCAGGCCCACAACAGCAATTTTGGATCCTTTTGACTTTGAGGTGCTTCTGCTGTTGCCAAAGCAGCTTCTACATGTCACATGTATGAGAAGAGAACATGGTTGGTCGTCTTCCTTCTCTTTAATAAAACACAAGTGGTGATGTGATACGCAACGTACTAACAGTCTTACACCCTTGCACTCCAAGTCCTACCAGGTAGAGATTAGAGAGGCCAATGTCCTGCCAAATGACATTCTCTGGATCATGTTGTGCAAATTTGTACCCCTTACATGGCATAAATCTTTCCAGTTCATTTAAGCAACGGAACACTCATTGTTAGTTGCCAGTTGGGTATGTACACAAATCTGCCGTGAATTGTCATCTTGGGTGGGCCTTGATTCTTCATAATCACATTGAGTGAAGGATCTTGGCCTCGCAATGAAACAGACTAGTTTTATGTTTAACTGCCTATTTAAATGATAACCATGATTAATTTGGGAATGTTAGCAAACATTTAGATGGATTGTTGGCCAATATGTACATGGATTAGGTGATTTTAACCATCAATCATGCTATTAAAATCTCAATTTGGAATGTTGACCACTTCCGTGACAACTGCAACTGAAGGCCATTTATCTGTCCAGTGCAGTTTTTGCCTTTTCATCATTTCTCTATCCTGGATTAAGGGGCATTTTTGGCGTAGCCGCAAAGTCTGCAATGTGAATTGCGGGCCTTTTTTGTAGTAGTTACCATTGATATAACATGCTCTAGCCTTAGATGCATTCCTTAAAATCCTCACACACTGGAAGATTTAACAACTTGATTGGACTAGAAACAGATGGCTAAGTGAGTAACACGGTGAAACAATGCAAGAACAGATAGATGCAGTCTTCAATTCTAAGGTATTTATGGATTCTACCCATCCACGGTAAGACCCATCATGTCAACCCTCGGGATGACTACATCATCGGCCTGATTGGGCCCCATATATGAAGAAGATTAAGCATGATAAAGTACACAAGTATCTATAAACTTCTCAATGATCAAAGATTCAAGAATGGAACCAAACTGTAGCTAAGCATGAGAATTCAATGGGTGTATTTTGTGACATGCTGACATAATCAATATCTAGGAAAGGATTATAAAATTTTGGCCCCAAAGAGACAAATAAATACTAAACGTAAAAAGAAGAAATTAGCAACTTGATTATCCCTAATCCGTGTTTAACTGCATGCCAAGCATGGTGTATCGACATCCAAATGACCAAAATTTGGATTAGATTTCTTGAAAACCAGAGGTTATCTGAAACTAATATTGGTATTGCCTGCACTCTACACCCTGCTAGAATTCTTGTAGAACTTTAAAAGCTTCATCTGGAAGTTTTGATATATGCAGATTTCTATCTACAGAGGTAACCAAGAGGAGGAAGACCACACCTGACATTAAGTTTTAGTATTATAAACACCAAACATACAACATGGATCAAAACGGTTTTAGTACATGAAATATAAAATCATGAATACAGTTTTAGTACATCCAATACAAGCATGGAGAAAACCACACTGCAACTTTCTTTAGCCTGGTTGGTCTCAGAAAGGAGATGTGACTAGTCGGATCATTGCTTGAAAAGTTCTGCAATTTCAGCTGCACATTGTTACTGTGATGGCGCAGAGAGAGAGAGAGAGAGAGAGAGAGAGAGAGGGGAGCGACCAGTGTGAAAGTAGCGATGTAATTTGATAATAAAAATAAATTATTACCACCCCAAAGCACAGTTGCCTAACAAAGCAACACACAAAAGAACCAATATGAGAGAAAAAAAGGTAAGAATCTACAGTTTGCATGTAAATTTGCATCCTACCTACCAAAGAATACATATATTAGCAATGTGTGCGTATGTATTGTATACGCTTGTGGCATATATATTAGTTCCAGAAAATATACATAAATAAATAACAAGGGGATTAACCAGACTAGATAAGGTGTTGCAACATTCAGTTGGGATTTGGGAAAATTAAATGGGACAATGGGAAGCATGACTGAAAAAATGGAAGAAGTTCAACACCTTTACATTCACAGGAGCACAGTAAGAAAAAAGGGGAAGGCCAAAGAGGTCAGAAGCTCCTAAGCCAGTAGACTTAAGAGCCAAAGGGAACCAACCCCATCATAAAACTAAATGAACAAAAAAATGGCAAGGCTGCTGATGAAAAAGAGGGCCCCACCGACTTAAAAACTAGAAGGCTTCTATGAACCAGATTAAGAAACTCGCACCAAGAATTGTATGTAGCAACTTCTTAGATATATATAGTTTGTGGTAATATATTTATTATTGTTTTGAGATATGAAAAAAAAGAGTCACTGATCAAACAGAAAATATAAGAGGAAAAATATATGAATCCTATCACTACATCATAATATTGGGCCCTTCAGTTTGCTACAAATGAAAATAAAATTCACAATTCATTGAGCTGGATTGGATGGTCAAATGATATGTGACATTACAACCCTTCCAATGGTGATCAAAATGAAGCTTGAATTAAAAGAGTTCTCAACATCACAAACACTAACACATATATATGATTCAAGCAATTGAAGAATATCAAAATGGATTAACACTTCATAACTGCAACAGCAGTTTCTCCAAAATGCAACCATATTCAAAATTCCAGTATAGGCATACCATGTAAACCAATTGTAATGTATCTTCTTAAAATCCATTTGCAAGGGTAGTTACAACATCAGTTTTATTCCCCAAGTAATAGGCATAGCAGGTGCAGAAGAACTGAAGACCTGAGACAGAAGCAGCTTATTTATGCTAACACTGTAAATGCACCCTCCACAGGTTCCCAGTGCAGAGAAAGTAACAAAACCAGCAAGCCCTAGTGACTAAAACTGCAAAAGGAATGGCACAATCTTGTTCTACTGTAAATCTTGCTGAACCAAACACAATAAAGCCTCCAACCATTCAAGTGCAGTGGTATTAAGAGGTTGCACCATACACACGGATTCTTTCTTTGATCTGGATGCTACAACATGGGCAGTTGGACTTGGCCTTCCTCTCATGATCATCATTGCAACCAGCACATAGGACCTGATGTGCACATGGTAGGAAAACCACACAAACTTCATCTTGCATGCAGATTACACACTTCTTCTTATTGTGCCTCACTTCTTTTTGTGATGGTTCTTGTAGTTTATTAGTAGTATGAGGTATCCTTAAATTGGCTTCTCTTAATGTTTTTGAGGTATCTGGCTCTCCTTTGACAAAAGCATTTATTGGGCACTTTGGCCGACTGGCTTCAGCTGAAGCTTTAAGACGGGAAAGCTCCAGTTCCAATCTTTGAATATCATCCTTGTAGCGTTGGTAATCTATCTCTATCTTATGATGCAACGCATGTTGCCTTGTTTTGGAATTAGCAGCCTCCTTGGATCTTTGTTCCTCCTCCAACTTTGCAATCACTAGCTCTTTAGCTTTCAGTTCTTGTTTCCATCTTATCTGTAATCACACAATAGTATAAAGTTAAGGATTTTCTAGGAAAAGAAAATCTCCAAACCATTGTATATATGAATTAAGTGATCCAGACGTATCAGGATGGGTGCAGTGACAAAATACACCAATTTCATATCATCATTGTGGGTTCCATTCTGTTTTCCCCAAACCAATTGCTCTGTTTTATTTTTGGTAAAAACCAATTGCTCTGTTAAAGGAAACAGTACCAAAACATCAACTACCTTGGTTCCAATATGATCCAGTCCATTTCAGGCGTCGCATCCATTTCAGCCAATTTTTTAGGATATGTTCTAAATATTTTCCAATTTTTCACATTTAATTTATATTCTTTAAATATATTTAGTGCAACTTAGTTAAAGAAGCCTTCCCATTCTATTTGGAAAATGGAAAAAAAAATTGTGAATCACTCTCTTTATCATCTATATAAATAGCTAGATAGACAAATGTACAGGAGAGAGAGAGAGAGAGATTTAACAGAAGAAGAAAGAATGAATGCATGAATGAAACAGAACATCAAATCAACATTTTTTCGGAAAAAAAAAAAAATCTCATGAGTCTTTCGTAACAGAATCTCAAAACAACTTCAGCACTGAAACGTTCCAACTCCCAAAAATAAAACAATCACCAAAATAGAATCGTCAACTATATTTCATACTACAGCACCCTGCCAATTTTGATAAAACAGCTGATATGATTGGAAGTTCCTGTATCTGTTCAACATTTTTTTACCTTATCTGTCTGCTTGTAGGGAAAAATCAAATGGTTAGATCTTCCAATCTGAAATTTTAGAGGCAATGAACCATTGCTTGTGCAATGAATCAAAAAGATAGTGTCTTTATGTATCAGCCTATCAGGACAATAATGCTTCTGTTTACCAATGACCAAAAAAAAAAAAAAAATAAATAAACACACACACACACACACACACACACACACACACACACACACACACACACACACACACACACACACGATTTTGGTGCTTTAGTCCACAATCCAAGATTAAATAACAGAAATATGGGCAGTTAATATCAGCTTATCATAAAAACTGAAATCGAAAAACATCAGGCCAGTCAATTAAGTTATGTATATATCATCTTTACTTTGCCAAAACTTAATATTACAATATGAGATAGAGAGAGAGAGAGAGAGAGAGAGAGAGAGAGAGAGAGAGAGAGAGAGAGAGAGAGAGCATGCATCTTATAACACTGATGGTAATTTTCGTGATAAAAATAGAGATGACCCCCTTTTTTAATGCCCCATTTTGGTTTTCCTTTACCATGGGTCATTTATCGGCACATGCTGGTCTCGGGCCCAGAGAAAAGAGGAGGATTGCATTGAAGTAGCAGTTAACTAAAATAACTTTTCAAACCATATTCTAAATTATACTGTGAGAAAAGTAGTCTCAATCAACCACAGTCAGATGAGAAATAGCTTTAAAAATGTGATTATATGATATGATGCAATTTTAGATTACTGTTTTATCTTACACACCTCAGCTTCCTTTTGTGACTCTCTGACAAGCTGCAACTGCTCCTTTAATAGTGAGATATTCTTCTTCTCTTCCACAATCTCCTCCTGTAATTTATCTTTCTGCTTCTCCAAAGTCATACATTTCTTAAGGCATTTCTTCTCTTTCTTTGCAAACTTCAAACAAGTTTCAAGTGACTCAGATGAGCTCAATTTGGAAGCTTCCATCTCTGCTCTGATTTCCGCATTCTCAGTTTCAAGCCGTCTGACATCTGCATTTGCACGGTCAACCTGCCCGCTTGCCTTCCTAAGAGCATTCTCCATTTCAGAAAGCCTCTTCATGGTTGTGTCCTCAAGCGTCTGCTTACCCTTCTTCATCCGAAGAGTCTCCTCCCTCTCCATCCTCAACAGCTTCAGCTCCATGAGATCATTACTTAACTTCCTAGCTGCTTGTAATGCTTTCTTCTGTGCCCACTCCCTTTGTTCCTTCAACTGAACCTCAAGCTCACTAATTTGACGCGTCAAATTTACACTCATCTCATTCTTTTGGTCAACAGTCCCATCTGAGTTATCATCAATAGTCATGTTGCCCAAGCTACCTATTGTGGTGCTCAGTACATCTGAGTTCTGTGAATCTATTCGCCCCTCATGCATTTCCATTGACTCGTGATAATCCGCAGCAGCCCCAGGATGTGAGTCATTGCTTGACGACGAATTCAAGCAAGCACAGTCATGTGCTTGCAAGTGTACTGCCTCTTTGGAGCACACACAAGCCTGCAACAACAACAACAAAAAAAGAAAAAAGAAAAAAAGATACAACCTTTATTTAAGAGATCTGTTGGACATGACACTGACTAAATTGATTAGGCCACTTGATATCACTCGTAATTGCAGGTGCAAGATTCACAGAGGCAGTCTGGTTGGCCAGCCACAAATAATTCAGCTCCTCCAAAACCCCAACTCCCTTTTTTTTTGGTAGAAAAACCCCAACTCCCTTGAAACTTACAAAATGCAAGCCTCAAATCAGTAATACCCGATTCGGGTTTGTGGAGATTACCATCATCATCGTCATTGTCATCATCATCATCATCAACTAATGGAAGGAATATAAGCCATAGAAATCATGAAATATATTTGTCATCACATCCATGCTACCACAGCAATGCCAAATCGATTTCAAAGCAGTATGCTCATCATATCCGAACCACAGAAGCTAAGAAATCGCTTTGTTATACCAAAAAACAAAAATCAAGTTTTCTACATGGGGATTCTGCTAATTGTTCTATTGTACATGGGAATTCTGCTACTTGTTCCACTGTACATGTCTAGTCAAATTCAAGATTAGGGTTTTTTTGGGGGGGTCAGAAAATCAACAATTACGATTAGGGTTTGTTGATTCCACCCCTTTTGTTGGCAGATTCCAAACCACTAAGTACTCATGTAGCTAATCCAGGATTTAGAATCCATGGTTCTAAGGGATTGGTGTTCTTGTTGTCTGGGTTTTATCATAGTACCGATTGGAGTTTCCAATGATGGTTTTGATTGATTTTTTTTTTTTTTTTCTATTACAGTGCGACCCAATTGAGAAAAACACCGGAATTGGTAGTTGAAAACTGAAGATTATTGAAAAGATGACTGAAACCAACAACACAACGAGAAATTCTTGAAAAGAAAAATTACCAACTGAGACGACATCGTGCTGTTGATTTTCAACTGAAACGAGCCGATCGAAGCAAGCGACAGAAATTCTCCTCCTCCCTCCCTCTCTCTCTCTCTCTCTCTCTCTTATATAGGATGATTTTGGGAAGTGGCAGAAATGATGGACTTTTTTGTAACAGTGGATGAAATCCCAATAGAAGTGTCCTAATCCTCTTTTTAAGGCTCTAGTCTACTTATAGAGAAAGCTTTTTAGTTGGTGGGGTGGAACCCTAGATTGGAGCCCACTTATTAAAAATATGAGACTAAACTGCATTGAGTTTATGGAATATTCTTATGTCATTAAATTTTACTCAATAGAAATTGGTCAATTACAAGATTGATCGCTATATTCAAAACATTGTCTTATGAGTTGTGAGCTTTGATAATACTTTCTGAATCAAATGATCAATTTTATCGTAGGTCCGGTCCAACTTCTATTAAAGTAAATTTGGAGATGTCAAATGTAGTATATATAAGTTCATTTTGAACGATTCTAATTTTATATAAGTGGGTGTATAGATTTTTCATCTTTTGTAGCAAGGTTTCTCTAAGTTAGAGACGTAGATCCTCGATTTTCCTCTTTCGTAGCAAGGTCTGTAGGCTATCAATTATTATTATATTATATATGAAAGCTGCTGATCTCCAACTCGATTTTGAATATTAGATTTTGACCATCTCCAATAATGGTGACTTGGTATTAATTGATTCATAATACTTTTGATTGCAAGCCAAAACTTCCATATAACTTAATTATATATAATAATCATAACTTAATTATAAAACTCATAGCAAGCAAAAACTGTCATATAACTTAATTACAAAATTCATAGCAAATCAAAAACTTCCATATAACTTAATTACCTATAATAATCATAGCTTAATGAAAAATTTTGCAATAATAATTATAGCTTGATTACATTTCAAACGAAATTCGAAACTCTCTTTCAAGCACCCTTAATTCATAACATGAATTTTGCAAAAAAATAAAAAATAAAAAAAATGCTCTTTTTCTAATACTAGAACATAAAGTGGGTGTGGGTGTGGGTTATTTTAAATGGGTTTTTAGCATATAAGTTGGTTTTTGGAATAGTGAATCGGTGAGGTCAAGTTTGTCGTGAATTGAGATTTAGGTAGCGTTTGGTTCACTGGAATGGCTGTAGGTTGGAATGGAATGGAGGCCAGAATGAGTCTGCAATGGAATGAAGCAGGAATGGTCATTCTCATTCAAATGTTTGGTTCCACTAAAGAATCAATCCAGTAATAGAATTCTGATTCATGTTCCTGCATTTGGTACGCCAGAATGATGCTCATAATGGAATAAAATTTACATAAGACTGACCAAAATACTCTTATTAGAATTTTATCTTTGAGTCGGTCAAAGATGCAGTACTACACCAAAAACTCTTAACTGTGGTCCCCAAACCATACTTCAATTCATTATAAACCACCAATGTATATATATATATATATATATATATATATATTACTAAGTGGGGCTCATATCTTAATATTTGGGGGTGGGCCCACCAAGGTGTAATGAAAAAGTTTGCAATTTCTCATAATAATATATTATTATATTATATTATTTGGGGGTGGGCCCCACAATGGTGTAGTGAAAAAGTTTGCATTATAATATTTAAGGGTGGGCCCCACAAAGGTGTAATGAAAAAGTTTGCAATTTCTCATAATAATATATTATTATATTATATTATATTATAATATTTGGGGGTGGGCCCCATAATGGTGTAGTGAAAAAGTTTACATTATAATAATTGGGGGTGGGCCCCACAAAGGTGTAATGAAAAAGTTTGCAATTTCTCATAATAATATATTATTATATTATATTATATTATAATATTTGGGGGCCATTATATTATATTATATTATATTATAATATTTGGGGGTGGGCCCTACAAAGGTGCAGTGAACAAATTTGCATCATAATATTTGGGGGTGGGCCCCACAATGGTGTAGTGAAAAAAAATTTGCATCTTGCTCTCTTTTATAATAGTAGAGGATGTGAAACAAGGGTATTTTAGTTTCAATAAAAGTTACAAAGGAATAGAATGACCATTCCTCTGCCTCCCAAGTAAACCCGGTAATGATCATTCCGTTGGAATGACCATTCCATTCCGACCTTCATTACAGCGAACCAAACGCTACCTTACAATTTTGATTTGTAGCAATTGCAATGAGAGGTTCTGAGGTAATTTTTGAAATGGGTTTTGGAGATGTTGGGGTGGTGAGTTTTTCTATTTATTCTATTGGAATTTGTTTTTGTCATTTGTAGCAGTTGGCCATAGGGGGTTCCCTGGTTTTTTTTTTTTTTTTTAATTAGGCTTTTCTTTTTTCTTTTTAATTTCTGATAGCTTTTTATAGGTGGTTAGGTAGAGAAGTTTGGGTTTGTTGGGTGGCTTTGTGGCTATAATTTGTAGTATTACAAAAAGGGGTCCACTGATATGGATTTTGGAGATCTTGAGGGCATAAAGTTGTATCTTTTGTACTCTTTTTTTTTTTTTTTTTTTTTTTTTTGCTATTGGAGGGTTTCCAACCCTTTGGGTTGGACTAATCCTTCCGGGCGCCCAAAGGGAAGCCAGGTAAACTCTCCTGTAGCCCCAGTGTGGTAGTGAAGTTTTGAACCTACAATCTTCGGGTGCAAACCGTGGTTCTAGGCCAACTGAACTACCCCTTAGGGTTGTATCTTTTGTACATTGCGTGTGAGTTCTTGATTTTTAACAATTGCGAAGAGTTCTCCGGTTTATTGCTTCTTGAGCTACATCCTTTCAGGTGCAAACCACAATTGAGGTTTTCTTTTTTTGCACTTCAAAAATAATGTATTATGTGCATATCATTTTTCCATCATAGTCGAGTGTTTTAGAGACATCACCACACAACCTTTCCTATATAAAATGGCCCTTACTGTTAATCGAGTTCATTGAGAGACCATGATCTTATTTCATTGAACGATTATGTTATCTTACCATGTATTTCAACTACTGTTAACTTTTTTATAATTTTCTTTAGTATGGTTGTCATAAAAAATATTGATAATTTTTCAAAACACCGCAATATTATCATAAAATGATAATTTTCCAATGATATCATGAAAGCAAGCACTGGAAATAAGGCAGGGCGAGTCAAGGAAACTAAAAAAATTATTATAATTATTGTGAATTTTATATTATAAGCTGTATATTTAAATTTTATATATTTTTTATATTGTCCGTGCTTAGCACCGGCATGTTTTGCTAGCAAAAGAATGGGAAAGGATCTGTGCTGACGTTGGTGCTTACGCTATAGGATTGATGCAATTTCCCATGCAATGAGGCCCACCTCACTATGTGATTAAATCTGTGCTTACCATAAAATATGGACAGTTAGATTGAAATTATGTGCCAAATTGTATAGTCCTGTTCTTTTACCCCTAAACAATAGAATTTTGTGGGGGCATTCCGTTTGAGTGAATATGTCTTCTTATTTCATTTTGGCTGACATGGGTATTCTAACGTCTTTGACCTAATGGGATAGATGTTGGAAAATGGCCTAGAAAACCATTATTTTTTGTAAACTTTGAGCCAAAAACTAAGTAAGACCCACTTATCATTTTAGGTGGGAATTCATGGATATGTAATCTACTCCATGAGTAGATTAGAGACATGTATTGGGTTGCTCTAATCCATTATAAGGAGTGAATGGGAAATTGTCTCCTAAAACACCACTACTTGCCCTGCACCGAACCAAATCGGGCTTGGGCTTGGGCTTGGACTTCATGCGAGTTGGGCTTGATTTGGTCTACTACCCATTCACATATGAAAGGATGTTTCCATTCACATATGAAAGGGTGTGTCCAACCCAAGGGGTGTGTCCAAAAAGAAGCATCTGTTCAGTGAACAGATGCAACCCCATGAATAGACATGAAACAGACTATAAATATCATCTTGTCCATGCCTTTTTGCTTATTCCATACACAACAACTGCATTGCTTTTGGGTCATCAGTCTAAGTTAAGAGAGAGTTCTCCTACACGATTGGTTCGCTTGTCACATAGTTTGTAGTGCTGCTACTGTGTGGATTGATTATTGTATCCTGAGAGACTAACGCCATTGAAGCCCGTTAGCACCGTTGCAGGGGCGAAATTTATCTTAAGGATATAGTGTTAAACACTTGCCTTGATCAACCTTCTTCTGCGAATTTCTGAGAGTCATAAATCCAACAAAAGAGTACTGTTTTTTCTGCCTTCAAACAGTAAGTGTAATTCAATTTAATTTTTGATTTTCAAAATTTGTCTTAAGATTGTCAATCCGAGTACATACAATAATAGTTCAGTATTTAGGAAACAGTTCTTCACAACAGTGAAGCAAACCAAGAAAACAGAATTACAGAAAGTAATCAAAAATTAAATTGAATTCCACTTACTATTTGAAGGCAGAAAAAACAGTACTCTGTTGTTGGATTTACGACTCTCAGAAATTCGCAGAAGAAGGTTGATCAAGGCTAGTGTTTAACACTATGTTCTTAAGACAAATTTCGCCCCCGCAACAGTGCTAACGGGCTTCAATGGCGTTTGTCTCCTAGGATGCAATGATCAATCCACACAGTAGCAACACTACAAACTATGTGACAGGCGAACCAATCGTGTAGTAAAACTCTCTCTTGACTCAGACTGATGACCCAAATGCAATGCTGTTGCTGTGTATGGAATAAGCAAAAAGGCATGGACAAGATGATATTTATAGTCTGTTTCATGTTTATTCATGGGGTTGCATCTGTTCATTGAACAGATGCTTCTTTTTGGACACCCCCCTTGGGTTGGACACACCCTTTCATATGTAAATGGACACATCACTTTGGACACACCCTTTCATATGTGAATGGATATATCACTTTGGACACACCCTTTCATATGTGAATGGACACATCCTTTCATATGTGAATGGGTAGTGGACCAAGTCAAGCCCAACTCGCGTGAAGTCCAAGCCCAAGCCCAAGCCCGGTTTGGTTCGGTGTAGGGCAAGTAGTGGTGTTTTAGGAGGCAATTTCTTATTCACTCATTAATGGATTAGAGCAACCCAATACATGTCTCTAATCTACTCATGGAGTAGATTGCATACCCATGAATTTCCACCTAAAATGATAAGTGGGTCCCACTTAGTTTTTGGCTCAAAGTTTACAAAAAATAGTGGTTTTCTAAGCCATTTTCCAACAATAGATCCCCGGAAGATGCCAGCTAAACCCACACAAATGTACACGTGGTTTCGAACACAAGAAATGGAGATCAAACGCATGCCTTATGCCACTCCACCAACTAAAAGGAACCAACCTGCTTCAATTGTATTGAAAGAGGGTTTGGATGATTAATAAATTATGATTTTAAATTGCTCATTTTATCATATTTACTATTTAGTTTCTTTTACTTTTGGTTGGCCAACGGTGATGATATTTGAAAAAAAATAAAAAAAGAAAGAAAGTAAAAGAATTATTGATAATCATTTACTTTTCTAATGTTTGGAAACAGCCAAGTTCTTGTTTTTAATTTTTAATTTTTATATACAACCACTTATATTTGTCTTACAATTTCAGTCAACCAAGTATAGCTTTAACTTTTCCAAAAGTAAAAATGCCCATCTCTGAATGATTGAAGGAGTGAGATATTGGTCCAACCCAAACGAGCTGATGTTAACCAAAATATCGACTTCTTCACCTGATCAATCAACCCAGACATGCACTCTGGTCCATGTGCTGTAATGCAGAGATCATGAGCATCAAAGTGCTACTAGCCATAGTGAGCATATGGTTTGGCCAAAGAGGGTAGAAAGATGTCTTAGCGTGTCAGCTATATATAGTTTATTTCTTAGGTTGGATTGGGATTATTTGAGAGTTGTTTTCTTTCTTTCTATTTTGTTTTTCTCAAGAGTTTGGTCTTCTTTGGAGTTGCCAATCACTTATGGAGTATATACTAATTTGGGATCTTGACTCTACAATAGCCTTTAGAGTTTAGACTCTGATCTAATGGTTTGGGTGTTGATCCAAAAATTTGTACTTACATGGTGTTCATACTAGAGAGAGAGAGAGAGCTTAAAATTGATGCTTTCTGGTATGAAAATAAAGTTGGTAAACATTTTGGGTCAACAACCTGCCTCTTAAATCAGAGTCTAAGGGCTCTTGTACAGTCAAAATCGCTTTTTAATTTTATTTTAGTATTCTATCTAAGAAATCTATAGGTGGTGTGAATTAGTGTTTAGATTATTGGTTTTGAGTAAGTTTGGGTTTTGGGTTGTTATTCTTTCGTGCATTTGTCGTTCTATGGGGACGGTCTCCTAGCGAGTATGAGAGGCTATCTTGTGGGATTTTCGGTTCTAACCTTTGATCAAGGGGATCCTGCTTCGTGGATGATGGAACTTATTGGAGTAGTTGCGGAGGTTATTGTGCGGAACTCCTACATGAGACACCGCACCGGGCAATTGTGAGAAAACCAGTCCCCGACCTTTAATGCAGTGGGGTCCACTCAACATTAATGAATGAGATTAATTTTCCCACATGTGTTTCACTTGTGGACGTCCGCATGTGAAAATTTCATTATTTCTCTTTTTATCTTTTTATCTTGTTCTGTTCTTTTGTTTCCTTTCAGTGGTAAGAGTTCATCAATTTTGGTCGAGTCCTTGTCATGTCCAGTAGCTTTCAAACAAGGGATGCAGGTAGATACATCTGTGCTCCATAAAGAAGTGGACTTTAGATATATATTTAAGCACTGATAAGTATATGAAGTAGCTTAACCATCTCATAGCAGTCGGTGCCTACCAAGTCATCCAAGTTATAAAACCCTACCACTAAAAAAAAAGTAGTAACTTTGGTTGCTCCTTATATGTAGGCATTTCTCTTGGGCCAAATGAGTTTGATGTGCCAAATATCATAAGATTATAAATTAAACTAGAATGAGTCTCATTCAACAGTCTTAAAGCAATTCATTCAACACATGAAAAGACTCCCTATAAAAATAAAAATAAAAAACATATGAAAAGACTTACATACCTATAAAGATTCATCGAAGCCATCAATCAAAGAGATCAACCATTTCCTTTGTAAACTCTAGAAAACTAGTATTAATGGAGGAGATCCATGTGCAATATATATCCTCCACTGTTTCTTATCTTCACCCCACATGGAACTCTTAACTAAAAAAACAAGTTGACTATCAATTAATACATGAAAAGATGCTATAACACCATCACTTCCTTCTAATCAACTCACAGTTTGACTAATTATCCTAAAATACACATTTCCATCAGTATATATACTTTCTTCGCGATACGGGATCATGGGTTTGCTCACAGAATCTCACATGTAAATAATCAAATCACAATCACTAACTAATTCAGTGTGATGGTGTTTTTAAGATGGAAGAAGATTTACTACCTCCTTGATGAATTACAAGGACTACTTTGAAGAATGATTCATGCATAAACATATGCTGAAGTGCAGTTTGTCCGCTGTTTCTACTGACCCATCGATGTAGATGCCCATCAATATTGACCACTCAACTCATGGTCCACTTCTTGGATGCCTCAAAAGAGACCAAGCGATCAATCAGCACACTCATAACTCTGACCACATGCATGACCCTGTAGCTGTAACACTTGTGTACCATTCTACCGTGGGTGGGACTCAAACACAAGACTTGGAAAGCAAACCCACACCTTATACCTTATGCCAGTGAACCAAACCCAAATTTCCATGTATGCCTTGCATATGTATTACATGAGATGTATAAAAAGGGAATTTTTACCAATCTCCAATGGTCAAACTGAACGTCAGAACATTTCCTCATTCAAAGGAGCAGAAAGGCTCCTTCCTATCCTATGCTAGTCCAGTACCATTTGCCAACAATCCTGGAGGAATAAAATTGGCTTATGCAACGATTAATCGGGACGGATTAACTGACATTCGACCTAGTTGGTCCACTGATGTTGAAAAGCTCTATCAAATGGATCTTTCTAACCATTGGATCTAGAGATTTTTATGTTTAACATCTCTTAATGTTAAATGATGGAGGATGAATTGGCTGTCTCTGAAGTTCTAACCAGCTAGATTTTTTCCCCGTCACTCATCCAAGAGGTGGGCCACTGGATGAACAGTCTGGATACACCATCAGCAAAGTGAAAGGGTCATGACTGTAACCTGTTATAGTTGATACCTGTAGGTGGTGAAGTCAATAAGAGAAGATTAGAAAAATAAGTTTCCAAAAGCTTGCTTGTGGGGTAACATATGGCATGCTAATTGCTGTGTACACGCATACAGCTTGCAAAGGCATCTATCTCCTTAATTTTGACTTTGAATTGCTCTTTTTGTTCATCTTCTCTCTCTATATATAAACCTCATGGTCCTCCTCCTTTGCTTCCCTCTACAAAGACAAGGAAGAGACAAAGGCAAATTTCATCAAGGAAATGGAAGTTCCCCTGCTCTTCAGGTGCCCCATTTCAATGGAGCTCATGAAAGATCCAGTCACAATCTCAACAGGGGTAACATATGAAAGGAAGAACATAGCAAAATGGCTCCACACATACAAGAAGAACACTTGCCCTGCAACAATGCAACTTCTGGAGAGTTTTGATCTCACCCCAAATCACACCCTTAAGCGCCTCATGCTCTCCTGGCAAGGTCAAACCGCGCCATCATCCTCATCGTTGGGGAGAATTGACGACAATGAAGTGGTGTTGCTATTAAGAACGATCGAATCTACACCATTCAAGGTAAGATATCTTAAGAAACTCCGATTGTTGATTGAAGAAGAAGATGAAACTGGAGACAAATTTATGAAATTTGGAGGCATTGAAGTATTGGGTCACATAATTTTCCAAGTTCTCATGGCGAACTCAGACTTTGCCACATTTTGTGCATGTGAAGAGGCCTTGGGGGTCTTATACCACCTCCCATTATTGGATGCAGCTTCCACTCAACTGTTATTGCAACCTGAATGCATCAAGTCCATGGCAATCATGCTTCAGACGGGAAGCGCCGAAGCCCGATTGCACGCTGTGACCATACTGAAAAGGATGGTTAAGATGGACTGCACTAGAGGTCAGGTTATAAGTGATCCAGACATGGATATTTTTAAATCCTTGTTAGAGCTCTTATCAGATGAAATTTTCACCAGGGCAAGTTCATGTGCCCTTGATGTCTTAGTTGAGACCTTGGTTGCCTCAAGGAAGAACAGATTAAAGGCGATTGAGGGGGGTGCAGTTTGCGTCTTGATCGAGCTTCTCCCTGATGCAAACCGCTCCAAGTGTGAAAAAATGCTTTTCTTGCTCAAATTACTGTGTGAATGTGCAGAGGGGAGATCGGCGTTTGCAGATCACGGGCTGGCGATCTCTGTTGTGGTGAAGAAGATATTGTGCACATCGGAGTTGGGGACCAAGTTGGGGGTGAAGATTTTGTGGTTGGTTAGCAGTTTTCTCCCTACAGAGAGGGTTTTGGAGGACATGTTGATGTTTGGAGCTGTTAAAAAGCTTCTGGGGTTGCTGCATATGCATGGTAGATCTTCCACAAAGGACAAGGCATTGAAGATCATCAGGTTGCATGGGAATTCATGGAGGCAGTATCCATGTTTTCCAGGTGAATTGAAGGATTATTTGATATCAATGCAAGATTCTTGATAATAAGCACTATTTATAATGCTAATGTATTTGTTACAATTTAAGAAAGATTACAGGTTGCTTCTTGCTTTGCAGTTAATTTATTGAACTAGAATTCATGTTTAGGATGGAGTTCTTAAAAAACATGGCTTTAAATAGGATAAGAGCACAAAGACAGATGATATTAGTTATTAGATGATGAAAATGGTGATTGCTTAGTTACTAAAGGTCATATGTTACATGTTGTAATGGAGTGGCATATCATCCATAATATCACCTTCTTGTCATATTAATGAATAATTCAACTAGAGTTCATATGTAATTTGGCTAATGTTTTAATTTTAATTGTTATTTAGATATGATCTTTAGTGTATGATGCATCAAACTTGGTATGACAATATTGCTACCAAATGAATCTGTTCAAAATTCAAATTGAGATGTTGGGATTGTTGCCGTTGTAAGACTTTTGGGGTGTAGTTCAACTAGGCTGAAATTCATCCTTCAAAACCGGGTGAGAGTTCTACCAAAAAAAAAAAAAAAAAAACCATGGTGAGAGTGTGCATGAATGGGACCCAGCACACTCAGTTATTGGGTCTTCTCTTCAGTACTTGCTTTGATGGAAGTACATATGAACAAGCAGCAAGATGCAAAACATTTTGGCATGCGGTGGGATCATTGGCTCTACAAAACTGGGTTGATGTTGTCAGTGATGGCAATGGGTCGGGTTGGGAGGGGTACTAGGTGATGGACTTTGATTTGAGTCGGGTTTGGATTTTGATTGTTTTTTACCCGCCCTGTCTTGTTTGTATTTACTTATATATTACTTGGTAAATATTTTCATATAAAAGTACATGAGTAGTATAGATGGTAGAAGACATTGCCTAATAATTAAAGATGGGAGATGCTCTTATAATGAGAGCATCTTTCATTTTAGATATCTATACTTTTTATTTTTAAAATGAAAAAAAAAAAAAACATCGATTAGGAAATCCAACCCAACCCATACACGTCCCAAGACAGATTTCACATCACAAACCATAAACCCATCTCAGGGTAGGTTGGGTATAGGACAATTGAAGTGCCATTTGACCCGACCCCTACCACGTATATAGGATTAGAGGTTGTGAATTATCCATCTACTGTAAATGAGTATATTTGTGTGTTGATAGTCGTTTGATTTATATAACTTGTTTTTTTAATCTCATTGGATTGCTCCACTTTTAATACTTTCTCCATCACAAGTCATTCCTAAGATTTTACCCAAAAAAAGAGTCATTCCTCAGTATATGGTGGTTCCAAACTTGGAACAAGAAGAGTGTTAAACCTTTACCAAAAAGAAAAAGAAAAAAAAGAGGAGTGTTAAACAACTTTCAGTCGTTATATAAATATTCCAAATCAAATTCCTGAGTTTACCTTTAAAGTAAAGTATCCCTCATCCTACCTGCATCAATGAAAAATAGTTACACCCATCAATGGCAATAGTCTAATTGAATGGTGTACAAAAGTGGGAACAATGGAAGAATATTGGGCAAGTTATTAAAGGGAAAAATGAGTGCCATTGGGTTAGAATCATCATTTAGATGGGCTCCACTTAATAAAAGAAACAAACTTTTAACTTTCTGTCCAACACTCTTTTAAAATTGGTGAGAACAAAAAAATTATTAAATCCTTCAATGGGATAAAATTGATGCACCTTGGCATTGGTAGGCAGGCTCCCTTGGTGTAACAACTAACAACCCTTGGCCCCATAAAGACACTTTTCTCCTCCCTGTTGCTCTCATGAGTCTATAAATATCAAATCCCTATCTTTTGACATTGGAGGCTATAGCTCAATTTCCACATCTTAATCCTCAAGAGGCCCTATTTTATTTCATTTTAATTCTCCCTTTTCTGTGCCTAGCAGCCCTTTCTCTCTGCCACTTGCAACTACATGGTGATGGATGGACTGGTGGTCATCATCCGAAGTAGAAAAACACACACAAAGGTAGTGGACCCCACCTTATAGAAGGGATTTGTGGGTTAATTATCTTCTAAAATTAAATTTTATTGGTCATTGATATCCATTCGATCTAAAGCAATGCTTTAAACCAAACACCTGTATCATTGGTCCCCACCAGCATGGCAATCATAAGGCATGTGTATTCTATTTTTTAATGTTGCTTTCTCTAAACCATTGGAAATCTCAAAGTCAGTCTAGCTGTTTCTCTAAGATCAGATGGAAACAAATCAGCTTAGAAGAGTTAGTTTAGTTGCTTGTTGCCACAACTAATTTCTTAGATAGAAAAATTCAAGCAAACCGTTTGTTTGTTGCAACCTCCAACACAAGCTGCCGGCTCTATTTTTCCTTCCTATCCTCTACAAATATAAAATCAAATGAAATGAAAGAAGCAAATGAATATGCTTCTAAATTAAACAGACAAGAAGACACGGACATTATTATACCGCCTTACACGTGGGAGTCTCATTCGCCTTGCATGTGGGAGTCTCATTCACCTAACATATGTGAGTTGTGTCTGTCTCTCCTTTCACATACGAGTTTCCATCACCTCGCATATGCGTCCGAGTTGTGTCTGTCTCTCCTTTCACGTGTGAGTTTCCATCATCTCACATGTATGAGTTGTGCATGTCTCGCCTGTGTGAGTTTTCATTACCTCGCATGTGTGAGTTGTGTCTGTCCCTCCTCTCATGGGTGAGTTTCCATCACTTTGCATGTGTGAGGTATGTTTACATCCTTGCTTGTGCGAGTCACAGCCCGTAGTTGGGTTAAAAAAAAAAAGACAGACATTAAGCAAATGGGAGATTTTCTTTGATTAAAGTTGCTTGTGATCATTAGCTAATCCTACTTTCATTAAGAAATAAAAACCCAGCTGGCTTTGGGCTACCCACATGCAATTCAGGTCGAAATTAGGTCGAGCCAATGTCTTAACCTGTCCATGCTACATGGTGCCTACTAGTAGTAAAAATCTGTCTAGTTGATCAAAATATGAGGGCCTTTTTATAATCTTAGCAACATTTATACTGATGATTATAAAAGTTAACTATATTTATGTTTTGACAATTACAAGGAGCAACTTTCTTTCTTTCTTTCTTTCTTTCTTTCTTTCTTTGGTTTTTATTTTTTACCAATGGCTGAATCAATTGATCTTACCGCCGTTATGCAGGTTTTTGACTGGTTGACAAAATCAGCTTGATGGGTCATAGAAGGGTAAAAATGTCCCTTGTTCAAACAAAATTCAATGTCTTGAGTCAAATAAAATATGATCAATGTGCCCAGTTGAAAAAGAAGAGGAATATCCCTGTGAAAGAAAGTCAATTTTGGTTGATCTGTTGAAAATCAGCATTTGACTTTTTTTTTTTATAACGCAGGTTCCCGGCCCTTTGGGCCAGAATAATTCATACGGGCTCTGGAGAGAAAGGCAGGTAAAATTTTCCTGTGACCCTAGTGTGGTAGTGCAGTTTCGAATCCACAACCTTCGGGTGCAAACCGTAGTCCTAGGCCAACTAAGTTACCCCTCGGGATTAAAAGAAAAAATTCAGCATCTGTCAAAGTAATTAATTGAGATCTTCAATTTAATACAGGTGGTTATTTATAAAAACACTTATGTAGTTATTTGTAAAATAAAATAAAATTTAGAACCTCCTTTTAAAGCATCCCTTGGACAAAACTGAGTATACACCAAATTGACAAAATGCCAAAAGTAAGGCCTACCACAAAAATAAAGCTAAAACTTTAAAAATTAAAGCAGTTCATTTGTTATTGTCAAGTGGGTTTTCTTATGAGATTAATGACCGAATGCCTGATAGATTCGCTTGATTCTGATGCCCATGCCCATGGTTTTAAGACACAGATTCAAAGTTAGAGACCTTCATGCATCGGCCAATATTGGTTGTGAACTGATATTTTATCTTGTTTAAGCCCTTTCTCTGAAAGGGAAGGTTTTAGGAATCTTTGGTTTAGGTAATTAGGTTGTATTAAGTTATTCTTATGCTCGTAAAGTTGTATATATGCATATAAGGAAAATATTCTTCCGTGTGAACTATTGGTGGGGCCCACCTAACAGTCAATCCAAATCGTGTATAAATAAGGACCCCGTCTCCCTATAATCTCTAATCCCTAGGTTTGGCACCCACCTAAATGGTTGGAAATTGGATTTTTTTTTTCCTTCTTTTTTCTGAAAACTGACCAAAATTATTTAAAATTTCTCTTTTGGCAAGGTTGGCCATCCTTAAAAGATATAGTAGCTACCATGGTGTCTCCTGCTTGCTGCTAGCTAACTTTTGGGTGAGATGGTAGCTACAGATTCAAACTCTCTCTCTCTCTCTCTCTCTCTCTCTCTCTCCAATTGCAAATAAAAAATCATAGAAAAAAACTTTCATTTTGAGTAACCGGGGATTTTTGTGGATAAGATCTTTAGAAGACAAAATAATGAGAAAGGTAAACACATACAAAATTCAAAGTTTGATTCCATCAGATTGACAAAACAGCCCTGGTCAAACCATTGTGTGAGGACCAAAACTTTGGATGCAGACATTAATACATTAGACAAGTCACTGCCTACTCACCTATCCAATATCTATCCATAACCATTTCATCACATGTTGGCATGTATAAGTTTATGAAAAGATTTGTTCTTTGTAATCCAATTGAAAAGCTTGTAAAAAATTATTTGTCTTCCATAAGACATACTTCTTTTGAAAAAAAAAAATGAAGATTAAGAAATGATAATGTGCACTCCAAGCGATCTCTCGATCAGTCACCACCAACATTATCATTATTATCTTTATCAAGGTCTTATCATATATCATATATCATTTCAGCTTAGGGTCTGCTTTAAGAGTTTAAAACTATAAGTATAATTTAATGAATCTAAAGCCACACCATCATGTCCATCAACATAACTTGAGTTATATTTATGTTTAAGAGTCTACTTAGCTTTAATATAACATAAAATTCAATAACCTCTTGCGTATTATTAAAAAAAAAAAGTACTTTGAAGCTCTTTTATCCAATTATATTAATGTAACCCAAAATTAGAATCATTTTTTTTTTTTTTTTTTTAAGTTGATGTTGAATTCGAGTACTGGACACAAATCCAGCTTTTAGATCCATATCCAGGTTTGAGTCATAAAGATGGGTCCGTGTCTGAATCCACAATGGTTACACCTACAATCCGACCCCTTTACATCCTCAGACACAACAAATAATATTATCTTATTTACACTAATTTAATCCAACAGTAAATGTTAAAGTAGTGAGTGTGATATTTAAGAACACTCTATTCATGGGATATTGAAAGGCTGATCAAGTGGCTCGGAATGGGGAGAACTGACCCCACAGTGGATACCTGCCATTTTATGGTGTATTCTGAATTGGTTAATCCTCAGAAATCACTTATCTAAATCTCATATCATAGGATGTACCTCAAAGTCTAGTCTCAATCCAAATGTTCTCATAAAATGGACATATTAAATGGACTTTTTCTTTATAACGGCTTTGCTTTTTACCCGAGTAGTAAGGAGTGACGGTTGTAACCTACTCAGGATTCGAATCTTGGCTAGGCGTGGAGGTTTTCTTCTCTGTGCGTGGAGGTTTTTTTCTCACATTTCAGCGGGCTCACTCTTGGATCCAACCCCCTTGGATGCTGGGTCCATTTTTAATACAATTTATTTCGGTATGTGATTAGTCAGAGTCGCACTTTTCACATCAATCTTGAAATCCAGAGCCACATTTCACTGTTCTGGTGGACCCCCACCTAGAATGGATCGATCAATGCACCATCCAGGGTCCCAATATGCACGTGTGCACCAGTTGAATCCACGCGTGTGGATTAGATTATGTACAGTGATTTATCTAATCTAATGCATGCTTCCAAAGTTTCAAGACCTTTCTCATTCTTTACTTAAACCCAACAACAGAAGTCTTATTATTCTGTCTTCTTCTTCTGCTGCTGCTGCTGCTGCTTCTTCTTCATTTCTGTGGGCTGCAAAACCAAAACCAAAACCAGACATGGCAATACCACCCCACCAAAACCCTCCACCTTCTGTCATTGAAGCAGTGGGTGAGATCATGAGAATCTACAGATCATTGCCCCCCAGGCCCACCATAGATGAAGTGGATGCTGCCATGGCGATTCTCAAGAGTGTAGAATCTGAAGAGCAGCTGAGGATTGAGGAGATCTCCAATCAAAAGAAGCCCCCAGATGTCCCAGAAGAGCTCTTCTTTGTCCTGCAAGAGGTCAAGAAGAACAAGGTCCTGCTGCAGAGCCATGAACAGAGGAAAGAAGCTGTCTTTCTGATTGATGCTGATAAGAGATTTCAGGCCTTTGATGAGCTTATTCAGAGGGCTTCAAAGCTGCTTTCCGTTGACACCCAGATGAAAAAACAGGAAGATCTTGATGACCCAGTTGCTAGAATTGAGATAACTGGAAGTGTAAGTGATGAGAATTTGATTGGGAGGAAGAAGGATAAGAGGGAAGACTCAAGGGTTTCAAAGGAACTGTTGATTGGTTCTTTCAGAAAAGATGCAGTCTCTACAGGTTAGTTTGGTTTTCTCCTCTGTTTTGCTTTTAATTTGTGGGACCCTGTTAGTTTTATTGATTTTAGATGATGAGATGATTTGATGCTTTTATCAGGAAATTTGCATTGGATTTTGGTGAGAGAAGGAAAACCCCAACTCATATACAAACATAGATTTTTGATGTTTGTCTGTTTACTTCAATTGTGTATTGAAAGAGTTGATTGATTTTGAGTTAGTTTTACATTTAATTTTGGAATAGAAGAGGAAAATCCAAGTTTTGTTACTATCTGATCTGTTGAATTTGGGAGCAATTTTGGTGGGTAATTCTCATGCTAACAGGTTGAAATTGTAAGATATTTTGTGGGTAGTCCTCATAGGTAACACACACCTGAAGGCTTCCTTGTTGATTTTCTTCATCCTCGTTGCTATCATAGAAGCCTTATCTATGTAGTTTATATCACCTTTATAAATTACAATTTTCCATTCATCCTTATCCAGGGCTATTTTGTCTGTTACTCTACAGGAGGACATGTCTTTCTTTCTTCTTCTTTTTTTTTTTTTGGAATTACTTAGTCCTTATCGGCCTTGCTTTTCGAGTTCATTCAACTATTTTATTATGCCTACTGCCTGGCCATCTTAGACAACATTCCTATCTTTTCTTGTATATTGGAGTCAGTTATAGATTCTCTTTTATTTGGATTTTTTTTAATTCTTCCCTTTTCTTAGATGTTTCCCTCAGCTTCTCAGAAAGCATACTCACTTGCCCACAAGTGACATGGTTTTGTTTTTGATTAAACATGCACAAACCAGTATGTCCGAGAAAAAAAATTGAAAAAAAAAGAAAGAAAAGAAATTCAAAAGAAAATCACAAAAGATAAGAAAAGAAAAAAAGGTATTTATGATTCAACAAAATTGCTAATGTCCATGGGACGGCCAAAGGAACTTTCATCCCCGTGAAAACAAGGAATACAATAGAGTTTCTCCTGCAACCCTTTCATTCTCTCACGCGGTACACCCTTGTGTAACTCACTCTCTCATTTTGCTAAGAATTGGGTAATACATCAGGTTTGGAAGACCCTTTTCATAAACCAAATCAATTATCCACCTTCTACAATACACTAGAGTACTAATAGATGTGGAACAGTGGAAGTATATATGGATGTCCTACCATGGTAAGCAGACATAGTTTTCAACACAAAATAATATCTGTAATGTTTCAAGTGGAAATGTCTGGGATATTTATTAAGAATTTCAGGTACATCTAAATGTTGCTATAACTTTCTGTAGTCAATATTTCAAAGATGATCGTCCTAGCATGGCATAGTAGAAGTTTTGCTATAACTTTTTGTATCACACAGACATATTCATGCATGCACACACACACATGTATTCATGAACTAGTCAGTGCTTAAGTTAATGGGGTTGCAGCGCATAGAATTTTCACTTATTGTAAAAGAGAGTTCATTGGTTTTAACCACAAACATAAGAATTAGGGGCACTTGGATGTATTTTAAATTGCATGTGGATCAGAATATTGGAGGAAACAGATGATTATCCATTTTCTTGCAGAGGGCACAGATGATGGGAAAAACATTTTGTGGTCATTTCCATCCCATATTGATACTTGAGCATTCCTAGCTGAAATATTTCAAAAATTAGTCTGCGCTAATTACTATCCTCGATGGCACCCCCTTTTTTGTTTGCATACCTGCCATTTTTGGGACATCTTGAGATTTGCTCCAACAGGTGAAAAGGCAATTCTTAGGGGCATCAAAAAGTCATTTGTACTCGGCCATTACACAAAATTATGAATGTGTCTCTTCTTAAAATCATGAAAATTTTTTAGATTGGTGTGAAAAATTTTCCACCTATAATTGATCATTATAGGTCTTGGGTAAGATGGAGATCCTCCTTATTGACAAAGACTGCTGTCTTTGCCTCTTTCTTCATTCGCTTATTTTGCAATTTTACTGTTCATCATTTATGTAGTTTCAAGTCATTCGTATTATCTAAATTTAATTATTTGCATATTACAGGTGGTGATGCCGAGAAACTAAGTCTGATCAAAGTTGCAAGCTTAATTGAGACTTCGGCTAAAAGTGGGGCAGGAGTTCTTGACCTTCAAGGGAAGTTGATGGACCAGATTGAGTGGCTACCTGTATCATTAGGGAAATTATCAGATATAACTGAACTAAATTTATCCGAGAATCGAATTATGGCCCTACCATCAACAATCGGTAGCCTCAAATGTTTAATAAAGCTTGATATCCACTCGAACCAACTGATAAATCTTCCTGACTCATTTGGAGACCTATCTAATCTAGCTGATTTAGACTTGCATGGGAATCGGTTAAGATCTTTGCCAAACTCATTTGGAAACTTAACAAGCCTAGTGAATCTTGATTTGAGTTCAAATCAGATAGCACTTCTCCCAGACACAATTGGCAGTCTAACTAGCTTGAAGACATTGAATGTCGAAACAAATGAGCTAGAAGAACTCCCTTACACAATTGGGTCATGCTCTTCACTTGTCGAGTTGAGATTAGACTTCAATCAGCTGAAAGCACTACCTGAAGCAATTGGAAAGCTGGAGTGCTTAGAAACTTTGACATTACACTATAATAGAATTAAAAGTTTGCCTACAACAATGGCATCTCTTTCCAAACTGAAAGAAATCGATGTCAGCTTCAATGAGCTGGAGTCTGTGCCTGAGAATCTCTGCTTCGCCACCAATCTTGTGAAGTTGATTGTCGCAAATAATTTTGCAGACCTGAGGTCACTGCCAAGATCGATCGGGAATCTTGAAATGCTTGAAGTGCTGGATATAAGCAACAACCAGATAAAAGTATTACCTGATTCTTTCAGGTTTTTGTCAAAGCTTAGAGTTCTTCATGCAGATGAGACTCCACTTGAAGTACCACCAAGGCAAATAGTTAAGTTGGGAGCACAGGTATGTGTAACTTAGATTCTTGGATTCTTTAAATTCATTTAGCAGAATAACTTGCTATTACATCATATCAAAGACCAGATTAGAGGGGATGCTGTTATGCTTATTTTCCATCCCAGTTTATTATTAATGCTGGTCCAATATGGATACGGGGAATAAAGTTGGATAAAAAGTATGCCCACGTATTGTGATTTGCAACTTTTAAATCACCCTAAATTCTCAAATTCAGCCTGGATATTCAAATCAATGGTGACTTGGGTACATATACAAATGCACTTTAATGTTTTGTTTTCGTTATTGTATGTTAAATTGTTCTTTTTCAGCTGATTTAGATATCCTCTGCTCTTTTTTTTTTTTTTTTCACCAGGCAGTTGTGGAGTATATGAATGATTTAGTTGTGAAGAAGGATGTGGTTTCTCAACCATCTGAGAAAAGCAGCTTCTGGTCTTGGTTTGCCTCATTGTTCCGGCCTCGCAGAAAGAATCATAAAAAAGGGATGCAATCCAAGCAAGCTTGATTCCTACACCCATTTACAAGTTTGTACATAAAACATGATCATAAACTTGCATCTATCTTCCATGTTTTTGGGTTTGATCATTAATTTTGTTGTAATCCAAACTGTAATTTTATGTAGCTTGTTTTTCTTAATATTGCCATAGCTCATGTAAAAGAGTATCTTGGTTGTGATCTTTCAGTGAACTATACTGGATTTGAAACTATCTTTTTCTTGTAATAAAATTTAATTGGATAATGAGACACATGCCTAGGCACATGAATTAAGTAGAAATTAATTGCTAGACAACTTTACATTTTTACAGAAGCTGCATAAGGGTACAATGTCTGAATTGTTCATCCAGCGAAGGATGGACAAAAGAATTGTATCTCGAACTGCAGGATTATGTTTGGAAATAATGATTGGCAGGTGAAACTTCAATGGACCTTTTCTCATCCTTCATTTTCTTTCCTCGTAAACTCCATCAACTGTAATTACCCGGTTCACAGTTAGACTAAAACTTTCTACGTTAAGTTTGTAATTCGCAATATGGTAACTGTCATGGTCTACCAGTTTGGTAGCATAGGTTGAATCATTTATTTTCTTTTTCTTTTTCTTTTTCTTTTTCTTTTTTCACCGAGCTCATAGTATGAGTTCACCAACTTTGTTGAACGAACTTAATTTTATAATTCATAATATTGTGATTATATTGCATGGTTTATGCCCTGTTCCAACTCAACTGCTTTATAGGTATATTGTTAGCATGTCCTCTAATGTATATTTAACCCTAAATGATCTTGCAAGAGCTTTTCGTTTGAAATAATGGTTCACATATTTACTCATATAGCCTCTTTCAGTGAGTTTTCTCAAAACAGGAATTCTCTAAAATAAAAGGCATCTTAGAATACAGTATACAAAAGGGACTAAAAAAAATGACACTTTAAATCATTCAGTACTATATAAGTAAATCAGGGCAGTCCTAAATTATACCTTACTAGAGCACCAATTCATGAACTAAAGCAAATCAATGCAGAACTTTTGACTCAAGGAAATCCAACTGCAAGTTATTTTAATGGACTAGTTCAAAATCTGTTGCTAGTTAGTATAATTCAGTGATTCTATTAGTTCAATCAAATGACTTTTGGGTTATTGCCCATCCAATGAGGCTGCCATTGTGGGATGATGGGTTTTAATCTCTTATGCATGTGCCATGTTTATAAAATGTAGTTGGTTGGAATCAGGATCATTTGACCTTATGACTACCACCCTCAGCACTGGCCTTCCCAAAACAGAATGCTGGTAGCCGACCTGACACCAAAGCTGTTCCTTCTTTATTCTGGTGATGTGGTCTGCTACTATTCTTTAGGTTTATTAAATGGCTTCTGTAATTTATATCCAAAACCATGGACCAAGCCCTTGTCAGGTGATGACTTTTCACTGTCTTTTGATAAGCATGCTTGGTATTATCCTTCAATGTTTCAGACCCAACCTTCATCTTCATCAGTAAAGAAAAGGTGCATGGAGCTTGACCTTACAGAGTTGTAGTTCTACATCCATTATGGTACTACTACTACTACCCCAAGTCAAATTGTGCCCTCCACAAATTGTAGTACATTTGGAAGATGTGGTATCCTATGTGGTCGACCACATGGGAGATGAATTCAGTTGATGCTGAACAACGTACAGAGACTGGCATTTAATCTAAAGTTTCTCCAATCCTAATGACGTACACTGACGGCTTGCTTTGTAAAAAAAAAAAAATGATCGAGTCAATAGTTATCGACCTCTTTATTGCACATTGCTTCAATGAAAATGACTTCTGCATATATTCCAAAACAATAGATAGAGAAGTGGATTCTTTGCCAGAAATGCATGCATCTAAAACTCCGTCGCTGCACATCTGTTGACAAACAATTTTTTGTTTGTATGAAATGGTCTTAATCTACTCTTTCTTCTTCCACTCAATCTTGCACTCAAGTGTTTCGTAATAAAATCTTTTCACCTGCCGTGTATATCACTTCGATGGGTGAAATTAGATGAATTAAATCAAGCAAAGGTGAGCCCCACAATACAACCATACAATCATTTCCCATAAATGTAAGTACTACAGATAAAGGGAATGCTGGTAATATGGCAAGGGCTATTTAACTTAACTAAAAAGTCCACCAGCCCAATGGCTGAGCACCTGCAGAACTGGGCCCACCAATGCTGGAAATGTTCAGAGTCATCGAGACATGTTGCTATTTTCCGTGAGAGTGTCATCAGCTCACAAGGGAGGGAGCTGATTAGCTGTTAAAACTCTGAAAAGAGCCTTGTTAGGAAAGTCCCTTTCTTTCACTTGGGTTGTTGCTTAGGTAGTTAAGGACATGGATGTAAGTGTGAGAGTGTGAGTTCCTGCTCTCCACATGGAATAAACAAAAGAAGCGTCTTTCTTGTGGAAAGAAATTGCAAAAACTCTATATCCAGCAATTAGTTTCTTTAAAGATTAATATATGATTGAAACCCAAATCCTTGGAATGGGCTCCAAATAGACAACCTAAGCATAGGGAGAAAAAAAAAATGTAATTATGCATGCAGTGCTTAAGCCTTTCAGGGGTTCTATAAACTCATGTTCAGTTTCAAAAAAATTCTACCACACTTTAAAGGCCCCCTCAAAGCATGTCAATGATAGAGAGTGAGAGGATGATAATGTAGGTCTTGATGTGAATTAGGAGCGGACAAAATTAATCTCACAAGACAATGCTAACTTCACATTTTACGGCCTCAAAGCTTAACAACTTTGTAAGGATAGGATTTTTATATTGAAATTCAATCGAACAGTGAGCAATGGTTCAACTACTATTTTCATTTCATGATGAGTGGTAATTCTTGAGCGGATGGAGGAAAAGGGCGTGCAAGGCGATATTGAAGGGTGCACACACACACACACTCAAAATAGACTGCTAAATAGCGTTAGCTTCCTGGTTGATTCTTGAAGGGAAACATGGACACATGGTTTTATCTTTGAATCCCATGTGCATGTACTGATTGATGTACATCCTGTTTTGCTCTCTGTTTGATTTATTAGGTATGAATGAACCCTGAATCCTGTGAGCTAGTACATGTTGTTGCTCTGTTTGATTTATGTGACATACCCACTTATGAGACCCATGTGTACATGCCTAGTGATTAGTGGCATGCCAAGTTACAATTGCTGTAAGATTGTTTTTCAATAAATTTGTGGCAGAGAAGTTCATATTTTAACGTACTGCTGAATTATACTGGAAAACAACAACCCAAGTGATGCACGGAGTGCCATGTAAAGATTCAACATATAGAGGCATTGAGTCTTCATTTTTATGTTGAAAAGTTATGATAGTCTACCTAATGATGGAATAAATTTTGGTGGCCACATTAAATACTGAAAAGATAATGGATATGACAGAATCAATTCCTATATGTTTACATAGGCCACATTTAATACTGAAAAGATAATGGATATGACAGAATCAATTCCTATATGTTTACATAGGAATCTATGGATAAAATGAGCTCCATCTTTAAAGTCATAAAAGAGGTGAATGGTGAAAAATATAACCTAAATTGTAAATAAGATGCAACTTTCCTAAAAGCTCAATTACTAGTGTGATAGGCGAATTTTCATTTCCCGTCTTCCCTTAATTCAATTTCTATAAAATAAATAATTATTTAATCATCTTTTTTGGATATTCAACTTTTATCTTCATTTTTAATCAAACAAAAAGGCCCTTAGTACAGCCTATATATTTAATTATTGTTATATGGTATGCATTATAAATGGGCTAAATGGTGTCTCCATTAGGTGAGTCCACCTTGCTTTCCGATGCTAGGTTCATGCTTTGCAAATAATTTAAGTAGAACTAAGTGAGATCTCCAGGCCATGGGCCTTACACTTAGAGTTTCATCAAGTATTGGATTAATCTATAGCTTAGCCAACTAGCTCTGACTCACCCGAGTTAACTCGACTCATCAAATCACCAAAGTAGGATGAGATTAGTCTCATTTGACCGAGTAGTCAGCGATCCTCATCTGAGTTACTGGGTTATGTGGCCTTCAGACTCGAGTCGAGTTGCGAGTTCTGGAACCATGCCCGAAATATAACTGGACCGGGTTGATCCAACCTGGCCCAGCCCATGAACTACCTACTTTTCATGGGCCATATCTTCACTATCTAGTGAGATTCTTAAACACCTGATTAACGCAGCATCTGATCTGATAAATGGTTCGGTGGTCCGACGGACTACCAAAACAGTCCTTCCTATTTTCACTTTGCCAAGACAGAATCAACCAAAACTATACTCCTCTCATCTGCTGCTGCAAGTTGTTGAAGTAAGAAGTGGGGTTTCTTCCTCTCTTGATTTCCATTGAGAATCTGTGTTTTTACTCTACTATGGGATACTGAAAATGAGATTTACTACTTGATTATGCTTAAGATGTTGATATTTCCATTAATTTTTGTTCACTGGTTTTATTATATGATCATCACTGCTTTCTTGTATTGCTCTTCTCTGTGATTTTGCAATTTGTATATGTAGAAGTTTGCAGATCATGGGCTTCTTCATTTTGGATTCATTCGGGATATTGAGTTGTGGGGTTTGGGTTTTTGTTATTATCTTCTAATGGGTGGGGTTTAAGGTGGCAATTGTTAATTTGATCAAATCGATTGGGTTTTATTCTACTTGAACTGAAATGTCATTTGTAATCTGGGTTTACAATTTGAGGTGTGATTATTGGTTATCTTGGGCGAATTTGATCTCAGGTTGGTGAAAATATTAGCTTTCTCTTATGAGAAAAGGGCCAATGAAGGTTTTTTTTTTTTTTTTTTTTTTTTTTTTGTTATTATAACTGAATCAATCTTCTGAGCTGCTCATGTAGAAGTAGAAACTACCTTTTTGAACCCATGATTCAGTTCAGAACTTTAGCCACTTGGTACTATGATGCAGCTTTGTGGTAGCTTCACAGAACAGGTCCCTGTTTCTGAAATTTGGTTAATGTGCTGGAGGTCTGGCTTGAGAAAGCAATAAGCCATGCTAAAACTGCACAACCTCCTGTTCACACTGGCTAGTGACGTGGAGCATTTGATATTACTTTTGGGGCTGTTTTAGCGTTCACCTTTTAGGTGGATTGGATGGGACAAGAACCAGTACCATAGTTGGAATGTGCTTATTGTTGCAGCCATAAAAGTTGCAAGTTCGTGTCATGTTAACCAATATAAGAAGAAGGGGGAGCTGCTCCACCAAGTTCACCGTCTGGGACATGAAGGGTGACAACTTGGTGCAAACCAGATTGCCTCTTCTTCCTCTTTTCATTGCCTTATTACGTTCCACAAACAGCCCTAAAACTCATCTCATCCATTGAGGTGGGGCCTGAGATCTAATCTGGGCCATTGGCACAAAAGACGGGAAAAGTATAAACTGCTCTCAACAAATGGGCTACATAGCACAGTTGAAGATGAAAATCAAAAGAAGTAAAGACACACTAATGGGCCAGGCCCATGCAGTCAGATGTCCATTTTTATCTCCATCACAATTTAGGTGAAAATGTGGCTTTACCTGATTTTGTTTCTCATAAGTATGTCGTTGTAACATGACCACAGCAGAAGATGTCAACTACTTTTGTCATTGATGTTCAAATCAATCCAATGAAGATACATGACACACTCTAAAAAGAAAAAAAAAAGGAGTTTGCAAATCAAACTCTCTTCTCTCTCTCTCTCTCTCTCTCTCTCTCTCTCTCTCTCTGTGTGTGTGTGTGTGTGTGTGTGTATTTGTATGTGTTAAAAAATTCTAGTCAGCTAACTTGTTTCATTCCCAAATTTTGTTATATAAAATCCACTTGTTGAACTTTTATAAGGTCTTATAAACAGTGAAATAATTTTCATTCAATTTTGAAATTTTAATGGAAGTCATATTGAACAGATGAAGCTTTTCTGTTTTTCCTTCTTATGCTTCAGTTAAGTGAATAAACTGAAATAGGAGTAAAATAAACAAAAATGTTTTTTTTTTAGCTGAGTTTTATTTATTTATTTATTTATTTTGGTTGGAGAGTTTCATTTAATGTTGGTGCATTTATGGTTCATGCTTCATTTGACCTTCTAGCTTATGCACAAGAGTGCTAAAATGGATGAGCCATCAGATAGCACTAGCATGAGTCATGACCAAAAGGAAAAAGGTTCCCTTGAGAAAGCCACAAATGAGAAGTTGAATGTATATATTTGGGACATGGATGAGACCATTATCCTGCTAAAGTCTTTGTTGAATGGGACATATGCGATGGCTTTTAATGGTTCAAAGGATGTGCAAAAGGGAATAGAAATTGGGAAAAGGTGGGAGACTCGCATTCTTCAAGCCTGTGATGAATTTTTCTTTTATGAACAAGTAAGTTGTTGCCACACTTGTCTACCGTTAGTTTTATGCTCCTTGCATTGTGCATCAGTCATCAGTTCAGAACTCTTATCAACCATCATTGTTTTTCTGGCTTGTGACATTTCATATAGCTTTTCCCTTTACCTTAAAAAAAATTGTATAGCTACTATTTGGTAAATGTTTTAACTGGTGATGTGTAACTTTGTTTTCCCGTGATGCAGATTGAGAATTACAATGAGCCATTTCTTGATTCTTTGAGAGAGTATGATGATGTTAGGGATCTGTCAGACTACGATTTCAGCAAAGATGACTATGGTCCTCCTTATGATGATCCCAACAAAAGGAAACTAGCATACCGGCACCGTATGATAGGACAGAAGTATGAGCAGGTGTTGATAGCTGATAATTTTTTATTACTATTTTTACTATTATTTTTGCTACATTGGAAAATCACCAAAAATTTAGTATGTGCGTTATAATTCATTAGTTATGTTTCATGTTTGGTTATTTTCCTCCTAGACTTTTGCTACTTCTTGCATCATGGAATTCACCATATACTATTATTGTTCAAAATTTTAATGTAATAGGCTGCATGTTCAGTAGCTTCACATAGTTTTAGGAATGAAACTTTATATCTGGTTCATTTTCATTTCCAATATGCGTTGTGTTGTTACTGTGTTATATATTTCATTGGAATTATGGGATAAGGCTCCGGTGGTACCTTTTCTAAGTTTCTGGTCTGAAGTGTCTCTTGGGTGGAAGCCTCTTTCTTGAAATAGGTTAGATGTATCTGTAGGATCTTATGCACCCACTGAGCTACCATTCTTTCCAAAACCAAATGGTGATGGAAGAGGCACAACTCAATGTTTTATACGGCATTTGACATCGCGCCTGTGGGCCTTTTTAAGAGAGGTCGCAGGGAGTGGCATTGTGGCATGCCTCTACCCAACAATCCCCCCCTCACGATGGCGCTCCCGCGACTCGAACCCGTGACCTGGAGCTCTGATACCACTTGTAGGATCTTATGCACCCACTGAGTTACCATTCCCTACAAAACCAATTGGTGATGGAAGAGGCACAACTCAATGTTTTATACGGCATTCGACATCCGCCCGCGGGCTTGTTTTTAGAGCGGTCGCAGGGAGTGACATTTTGGCACGCCCATGCCCAACAGTATCCATTGTATAATTTTTTGTTCTTTTAATTCATTCTTAATATAAATTTTTTAGTTCTGATTTATATGAGCCCCATTTTACCCTCTAACCTGTTTGCATTTCTTGTAAGTTGTTACAGTTTGGTCTAGGAGGAAAATCTGAGCTCTTAATTAATGCAGGGTTTACATGATGTTCTTGATCATGAGATGATTAAGGTCTGGGATGATCTCTATGAACTGACAGATGCTTATACAGACAGATGGCTTTCCTCGGGTATGTTATGAATGGAGAGCAGTTCTTTTTTTTTTTTTTTTTAATGATCATTAGAGAGCTGAATCAGTAGTTCAATGTAAGCCATAGTCTTTCTTGTCGAGTTTTGATGCATTGCAAGTGTTTGAAACACAACAGACTGGCCCTTCTCAACCAGTTTGGATGAGAATCAGCTGGTCAAGCGGTCCTCCAGATTTTGCCTGACCAATTTTTTTTTCTTTTGTAAAATTAAATTTACAGTGGCTTGAACTTGTCCTCCATTTGGATCCTTGGAACTCAATTACCCTGTTGGCTTAACTTCTCTTTCAAGAAAATTACAGATAGCCACCTGAATTTTTTTTTGAGAATTGCACAAAACCACCTGCTTTTTTTTTTTTTTTTTTGATCTCTTTGTGTAAATGACAACCTCTATTAATCTGAATATTTTTAATCAACCTTGATGGGCAGTCAGATGCCTTTTTTGGCCCATTGGTGAAGTTTGGCAAAATTCTTTTTAGAAGAATGAAAACCCCCTTTGATCTAACCTACTTGGATGGTCAGTATTCTTGTTAAATTGAGTTAGGTTTCTTGGTCAGTTTGTATTAGACCCCCTCAGTTTAATCAAAATAGGTTAGATCTAAGTGAACTTTCTCTTTTACAACTATTTGTATTGAATTTTTTCAACAGGTCAAAACTGGCCTGGGATAGCTGGTCAAGATGGCTGACCAGGATTTTCAGATTAGTAGGTGGTTATTTGTAAAAAAGCAGGGTGGTTATATGATATTGTAAAAAAAAAATTTTAAAACCTCAATTGGTTTCTGTAAGTGAGGAGAATGTCTTGAAAGGTTAACCTGGGTGACCCTTTGGTTTGACTGTTCTGCCCATATAAATGGGTAAATTTCTGGCATAGGTTCAAAACATTGCATTAGAATGACCATAAATTATATGAAAAGTATGTCCAGAATTCACTTGAATCATTGTTTGAAAACCAGGAATCCAAACTTGAGTGGTGTGACGCAAAATTTTGACTGTGGTTCAGTTTGGCTCACTAAACTTTCTTTTTGAACTGAAACATGGTTTATAACTTAAAAATGCCTATCCACCGGCAGCTCAGTGGTTGGGCACCTTCCCTTCACAGAAATAATCGGGGATCAATCCTTGGTTGTAGCGTTGATGGTGAGAGACTCGGGAAGTGTATATGTGTGGGTGTTTATCATCTTTGTATAGATTAGATGTAGTTATTTTATTTTCAATATTGTGCAGCGAGGGCCTTCTTGGAGCTATTATCTGTGGAGAATAGAGTCTCAACTTGTCTTGTGTCACCACCAGAGAGTGACGCTGTCTCTACAGATGTGAAATGCCAAAATCTAAATGTTCTGGTTACGTCTGGATCGCTGATACCTACTCTTGTCAAATGCTTGCTCTTTCGGCTGGATGATTTGATAACACATGGAAACAGTCAGTTCATTCTTTATTCTTCGTTTTTGGTTTTTATTTTTCCCATTTTGAAAAGATTTTGAAGCATATGATGATTGAGATATTAAATAATTCCCAATTGGCACGCTTTTGTTTGACCAACTCCGTATCAGCGGCACATAATTTGGTGGCCTCATCATGGAATAGGTTTCCTCCTGATGTATATTTCTATCTTAGCAATCTGATTAATTGGGGCCGGGGCTCATTTATTGTGATCATTAAATGGGATATTTTTTCCCTTTCATCCATATTAGCAGTTAAAAGGTGGTCCCCACATGTACGGTTTGTTGGACTACATGAATGCTTCTTTATATTTTACATTTCCTGTGGTAAGATTTTGGTTGCTTCTATTTGTTTGCTCTGAATGTTAGTGGTCCTATTTCATGATCATTTATTCATTTTCTTTACTCTCACTTCCATTTGCATGTTGGTTCAGATGTATTGATTTTGTAACATTATGACATTTTTTGATGCCTGAAAAGTGACATTATTTTGATGTATGGAGTCTACTTGTTCAAAATGAAGACCCCATGATTCTGCTTTTATATTCTTCCACAAAATCTAAATGGTTGCTGACATTTCAACAATGTTCAGTCTACAGTTCATGGGAAGTGGGGAAACTCAGATGTTTTTCATGGATCAAGGAACGTTTTGGTGGCCCAGGTGTACAATTCTGTGTGATTGGAGATGGACCAGAAGAATGTGAAGCAGCCCAATTCATGAAATGGCCATTTATCAGAATCAATCTGCGGCCTAACGGCACACATAGGTTTCCTGGTCTTACCACAGAAGCCATCAACCGCCGTATCAGCGCTTTTTATGGCATTGATGCCAATAATGGTGACTCGTAGTAGCCAGTGCCATATTAGCTGCATTGCATAATCTGTAATTCTATTTTGTAAATCTACTTAGTCTCTCTGTTTATATTATTTTAAAAAATCTACTTCAGTCTTTGTCATTCTGTTGTAACATGTTAATAATCTTGATTGCTAATCATCAGAAAGAATACAAGATCTGAAGAACATGTGCTATGGGAGGAGTCAGATGTTAGCCAATCTAAGGGTTGCCCATCCAGCCCATCACAGACTGGGTCTATATCTTCATAAGATACCATGGCAACGGTACAAGAATCAAAAGCCATGCAAGCAAGCGCAGTACCTTTGAGACATCAATATGAAGCCTCCAAATCATGGGCCCATTGTGGAATGGCATTGCCTTGAATCAGATTTGATTGAGAAATAGCCTAACTTCTACTTGATAAGACGTTGGTTTTCTTTCTGTTCTTTTCTTTTTTCCTCTTTTTATATTTGGAAAGTTCAGCCCAGTACAACAGGTATATATATGAGGAATTGAAATGTGTTGCATGTTATATGATATCACATCATCTCGACAGCCAAATGAGGCTTTCCTTAACAAGATGATTTGCTGGCTCATTTAATCTCATAGGAACATTAATTATAATCAACCCTGTCAAAAGTACTAGAGACTAAAAAAAAAAAAAAAACACTCTGAAAGATTTTAGTAAACAGCCCACTCCCCTTCCTTTTTGATAGCATCCACCACTCGCATCCGATTAGATGTAAATCTTGGAGAAGCCTCATCTTTGGCTATACTTAGTGCAAGAAGAATCGCTCTCACTTCGGCCTCTTTGGATATGAAAATCCTTGCTTCTTTTGAAGCATATGCGCCACATAGACGGCCATTACATAAACATACCCAACCTTGAGCCAGACTCACTGCTTGATGCTTTGAAATCTGCATGCCATCATGCTTGCTTCACAGATGATAATCTTGTCAGTATCCTGTATCATTCCCTTGAAAACCCGATCACTTATAGCCCTCCAAATGGCCCATATGAGAGCTAGAGCTCATGATTTAGAGTGAGGATCATTGAGATATGGACCCCTCAGTTGAGGGGAGTTAAACCACATATTCTACCACTTGGCAATATTAATATTGAGAAAACAATCCAAAACACTAGCCAAATCATACTGCTTAGCTCGCACAAAAGCCTAGTGGCACAAGGACTGCTCAAGTGACTCCTTCCAAAGCTCTCATATGGGACACAAGTCATTGATACTAGGAGTTTTATATTCAAGGATGGATCTTTTCTCTGAGAGGGGAGAAAAATGCTTTGTAGGTGGCCATAATCACAGTCAGAATCCTTAGACTACTGTAGTGTCTGTCTACTTATAGTACATGAATGGAAAAGAAAAAGGAGAGAAAAAAGGTTCCTGGTTTTTAGTGGTCACAAGAAGAGATGAGCAGAGCTCTTTTCCTAACTGATGTCTACATCTCAAGGAGCAATATAAAAATCAGATGAACAATGAATGTGGAGAAAAGTCCCTGCAAAAGTACAAATAGTGGTCCATCTCTGCCTCTCACTCACCTTTCTAGAACATGGCTCTTGGAGTCTTCTATAGATCAGATAGCTACATTTGACTATTTGAGCATCCCAATTCTTCTTGCTTATGCAATTGAGATATTTCTTATCCATGCAATTGAGATTATACAAGTTCTGGTTGTGGTTGTATCTATTAGCATGTTATTGATACCACTGACAGATTAAGAAGAGATCCACTCACATGGGCCCCATTATAGTAGACTAAAGGCCATGAATGGATTGACCTGGCCTACCAGTGGCTCACAAATTGATGGTGAAGTGGAGCATTGGTTCCCATTTGGCATGTGAATGCCATCTCATTGAGATGCTTGTAGTTGTCTAATCGAATCGTTGAGCCAATAACAATGTCAAAGTGGGGTCCACTTGATGAAAAGCTTGTGTCATGTTGGGGTGGGCCCAAGTTCCGATCATGGTGGTCACTGTCTCACCGAAAGTGTTTTCCATAAGTCATAAACCAATGAATCCATTGAAATTGATGGCATCCCTGATATGTCACTCTCTCTCTCTCCATGTGGAGGTTGCTTCAATTATCAAAAGAAATTTGTACTGTTGGCTTCTATATATTGTATGAAAGAGCCCTTCTACTCTTGTCACAACATAGATGGTGATGTTAGTCATTTTTTAGCTGATGTTGTCCCCCCTAACGTTTTATTACTCTGAAAGAAATCAGTGACTCTCTCTCTCTCTCTCTCTCTCTCTCTCTCTCTATCTCATTGGTAGAAAAAGATTACCAATGAAGTGGATCATGTTTACTGTCGCATCTCTCCTTGTAACCTTTGCGGTGCAGGTCATGCAAATACATGCTAATACAGGTAAGCTTCACAATTGAGAACAAGAGGAAAAAAAGATCCTTTCTTCTTTAAAAGAAATGAGACAGACCACATTGCAGATTTTATTGACAAGCATGCATATATTATACATGTCCATTGTGTGGGGCGATTCTCAAAATAACAAGATCAAGCTAAACCTAACAGTAATCTCAGTCGAGCACATTCCGGCTCGAGCACATTCCGGCTCGAGCACTAATGCGCTAGTCGAGGTGAGTATCGTCATTGTGGTCGATCCTGGTTTGAAGATGTCGTGATCTCGGCTATGTAACTGGTAATCGCGAGCCTCGGCTACAACTGTATGCCGAGGTGCCAGATGAGACAAGCTCTGACAGCCGTCTCCCCTCTTCAAATACGTGGCGGGATATGAGTACACGCTACTGTGATAGATACTCCATCCCAGCCGTCCAAATCTTCACCAGATCTCTGACAAAACAACATCAGGCGGCTATGGCCATATTAGGGTGGGGCCTAAGAAAAAGTCCGATGGGACCTTCACCGCCAACAAGTCAAGCCCAGTATCACTCGCATTTAATGCGACGTGGGCTGATCGGACCTCCATTTAATGCGATATGGGCTGTGATGGACCTTCATTAATTGCTTTGTGTGCTGATGAGACTTTAGCAGTCAGATCATCAGGCCCATCACCAAATACCTGGAGAATTTCTTATATATAGAGAAAAAGTTGTTCCCACGGAGGTACGCAAGCACGAATATACATATGCATGAACTCTCTTCTCTTGTCCAACCTTAGTTATACCTAGAGAGACTAACTGAAGCATCGGAGAACTCTGTACTGCCCACGGCTAGGGTCTTCTGACTGTTCTTTCCTCCCTTTCAGGTTCTCAGAACAATCAGCTTTCACAGTAGATTAGGATAAGTCCCAAAGGGCTCTCCTTAACTTTATGAGTTATATTTTCTGCACTTACATCCATGCTCTCAAATTTAATGGTTTTAGAAGGCATCAATTATTTTGATTTCAATCCAAGGGTCTCTCCCTTTTACATGGACACCAAAAACCTGGGGCGTTTGACATTCAAGGGATAAGTAGTGTGTGGGGTTGTAAGGATCAGAGGGGCCCTAGATGAGTCCCACTGGGAGTCTGTACAGAAGTCTCGTTTTGGATTGCTGGAGAACATTCTCTATCATATATATATATAGGGATGTTTGTTTCATGTCATTGAATACATGAGAATTATAGGACTTCTAGTTTTCTAAAATTTATTAAATTGGAAGGCAAAGGTAAACTTTTAAAAATGACCATCAAATCATCTCCCATTTTATTAGAAAATAAATCAATAAGAGATTAAAAAAACGAACATGCAGCCAACACACTAGTAATTGAAATTCTAGGATGGGAGTTGCTTCTATATCTTAAATCCTTCACCTCCCACCTCGGACCTCCCACCTCTTTAATAACTTTTGTTAGTGCCGTTCGACCATAAATTCCTATTTATTCAATTCCCATTCAGACAAAAAGGCCTTCATCAAAAAGTTGAACTGTGAATGCAAATTATCATTTTCTTCATTGTAATAAATCTTCTGCTTAAGACTAATGAATGCATCCAAGTATTAGGCTTATATTCAGTTATCCAAATGCCTGAAATCATGTGTATCACAGAGTAATTTTGACAGTGGACCTTTTAGAAAATGTTCTTATAGCCTGAAGAAGTTTTAGAAAATTTTATGCATTTTCCACATATGACCACCCAATATTTTCTTTTTCACATAGTGGTAATAGTATATTTAACTTATAATAATACATAATTTGTATAAATAGATTAATAATAAAAATAATAATAATGTCTTATACATCGCCACCATATACTCATAAAATACACAATGCATAAAAAAAATAATTATACTTTGACTTTAAATTGGGTCTAATCAGAGTCAATTCTGGGTCCCATGTTTTACCCCAAAAAAAAAAAAAAAAAAAATGAAAAGGTCTGGGTCCCATATGTATGCCCACACATCAGGTTCTGATAGGTCCAGAATCCATTTTTGAAAAAAAAAAAAAAAAAAAAAAAATACTAAAACGTTAGATAGGGCCCAACCGGGTTCGAACCGGTGACCTATTGATCTGCAGTCAATTGCTCTACCACTGAGCTATGGACCCAAGAACTGTTACGGAATTTAACCATAAACTATATCTAAGTAAAACAAAGCTAACATATGTTTATCCCATTAGCTATATTTTCATGGAATAATGTTTCTAGGGTTCGATATATTATAATATTAAATTCTAATTTACTGAAGAATGTCACATAGTTCTGAAATTGTATTTTTATCATATTACACTGCGGTCCTTATATTTAGTTGGAATGAAGAAAATGAAACTTCCATTAATGAGGTCTAATATGAAAGGCAATCCTTACCACACTTCTAAATTTGGACGGTTCTGATTCTCATGTTGGGTCTACGTGGTTTGTTCACCACCATCAGGTGAAAGATCATGTGGTTGGGTAGACCTCACGTGCATGCAATGTGTTACAGTAAAAGCAAGAGACAACGAGAAGATGGGACAAAGTCTTGACACAACTATCTTGATACAATTCATGTCCCCACCAACTTATATATGGAAACAGCACAAGCCACCACTCACCATCATACACAGCCCATTGCAATTTTGCACCAATCTGAGAAGACCAAAGGGAAGCAAACTTTTAGTTAGAATCACTAACTTCTACTTTTCTATCTCTTTTTAAGTTATCCAAACACCATATTTCTCTGTCTTCTCTGTTTCTCTCTCATTTTTATTTGCAACCTGCAGAGCTAGATGAGGCTGGTCTCTGGCCTGCTTGTTAAAGTTGAAACTGAATTGTATGCTTACCCTTTCTTTTTCTTCTTTCAAGTGTGTGTGGGGCCTTTCTGGAATCTGGATTGTTGGAATTCAGATGAATGGTATGCTTGATGATGGAAATTCTGATATGGCTTCTTGCTACTTTTTTTTTTTTTTGAAGTGCTGAATTGCCCAGACAGTTTAGTGTTTCACACTTCTCTTCTGTGCCTCAGCTGCACCCTATTAAGATACAATTGATTTAACTGCTTCTTTTTCCTTTTCTTCTTTTAGAACTTTAAAATTGTGTATTGGTGGTGTTGGAGTCCAGCTTCATTTGTATGCTTGCTATTGGATATTTTGTTATAGGTGTTGGGATTTTTGTGTTCTCTCAAATGGGTCTCTTCATATCCTTCTTATGTATGTTTCAGATGATGTTGTTCTTGTTTTCAGAGTGCTGGGAATGGGAGATGGGAGTTTGTATTCCCTTACTTGAGGATGCAAGGTTTTAAGGTAGAGGGACGTTGGCAACCTGTGTCAGATAAGCAATGCCGGTCCCCATATCCAATACCACCAGTACCATTTACTCCACCAAGTGGTAGGTCTGTTGATTTGTCTGTGAGCTGTTGGCTGGAGCATGTTTGATTTCCTTATTTTTGTGTTAACCTTTTATTAGCAAATTGTTTTCCTTGATTTTGTAAAATTTTGTTCTCCAGTTTATCTGATTTTGTACAGTATCCAAAGAAAGAATGCAAAAATTATCCACACATATCTTTGCATATAGTTATGTTTTATCTATATATAATTGTGAAGATTTTGATAACTTGTCACAGAATATTATTTTGATCCATCCTAAAAGCTCCATACCTTACAGAAAACCATGACATTTACTTATCCAATTGAATGTCCTCTGTTATGCTCTGCTGCTGCATTATCACAAGTCCTTCTTTAGCTGATGTTCTTGAAATGTTTGGTTATATTGAATCAATTTGTTCTTAAGTAGTCATGAAGATATCAAGCTCTATGGAATTTATGAAATATTTGCTCACTATTCAGGGGTGCAGAGCCAACTTGTGTGCTCTGGTTGTCAGAAGCTCCTCCTATATGCACATGGAGCAACATCTGTATGTTGTGCCGTTTGCAATGCAGTGACGAATGTACCTTCTCCTGGTATGTTTTCTTCCATATTACTTTCTTCAATTTCACCAGCTACTAGCTACTATTTTAACATGATAATTCAAAGTTAGTTGGATGTTATGAAGATTCATTTTTCTTTCTATTTACCGTTGTTGGAACCTTGAATATAAATTTTACTCTTGCTTCAAATTGAGAAATTGCGCTTCAGTGAAAGTTCAGTTGTGTGTGAATTTAAGCACATGGATCCATGAGTAGGTGGGGTATTCAGCATCCTCCTTTTTATATTTTTGGTTCATCAAATGTTCACATGACATTAACAGAACTGCTTTGTTGTTGTTATTTATCTTCTGCTTTATGTTGAATTTGAAACAGGAACAGAAATGGCTCAGTTGGTTTGTGGAGGGTGCCACACTCTTTTAATGTATATTCGTGGAGCTACAAGTGTACAGTGCTCTAGTTGTCACACATTTAATCTGGCTTTGGAAGGTAAGAAAATTAGTAGCATCTAAACTTGATAAGAGACTAAATCATTTAATTATTTTCATTCTATTTATAGGGGACTGTTTTGTATGGATGGTTGAATTTTTTCTTCATGTTCTGTTGGCTTGGGTGACTTCAGTATGAGCGCTCTCCATGTTAGACACAACATGTTCTGTAAAGTGTGCATTTTGCAAGTTTGTAACATCAGTTGGAGTTGGTATTCATGTATACATCTTATTCTTGTTCTATTTCTATGTTCACATTATTCATAAATTATGCCTGTGATTATTTTGATATGTATGCTCACTTTTAGAGTATGTGTATTGTTTAGGATACCCGATTATTATGGTCCTGGTTTGCCTAGTTTGCAAATTGAATTTGATCACAATTAACACTGTGTGGGGGTATTTTACCAGCTCGAGACCTAACGTAGCTCGGCTGATCCATCCCGAGATCGGCTCCTTGGGGGAGCCCCGCTCCGACTGTCATCCACCCGAGACTTGGGGGTGCATTATGAAACGAGTACCGAGGTCCACCTCTGCAGTGGTTAACCGGGTTCGGCATCTTGTCAATCTACAATTAATAAGGGCATGTCCTGGCTCAGACGAACGGGATGGGCGCCGAATACGGAAGAAGCGTGGACTTCATTCCGCCATCACATCAGTAATCATGTGAAAGGTCAAGGTATGGCCTGACAGGACATAACCTCTACCTACTTCCATTTATGGTAAGAGTATGGCCCGATGGGACCGTACGTTTACCTACCTCCACTCAGGGAAGGTCTGAGGATACCTAACATATATAAGTGGGCACAGCACAGAACGAAAGGGGTAAGCAAAAAGTAAACTCCCATCCCTCCTCACTCCTGCTCCCTCTGTTTAGTAACAAGACTAACTTAGGCGTCGGAGTGCCTTCGGCCCTCCACGGCCAAGGCCTCTAACCTCTTTTTTCTTCTCAGGTCAAGAGGACACTCCCTCCAATTAAAGAGAAATTCAGCAGTTCCCATCAAAGCAAGTCCGTGTTATTTTAGGCACTTACAATTGGCGCCGTCTGTGGGAAAGCTGATACAAAATGCCACCAAAAGCAAAAAAGACAGCCGAAACGCTGCAAGCCATACCAATGCCACGGTCGCCGGTACTACAAGAAGTATTAATCTCGCAGGGACCCGCGGGGAGACAAGAAGCAGCGCTAGCATCCTTGCCGCTAGCACCACAGGAGCAATCCCCTCGACGGAGGAGGGCTGGGAAGGAACCCCTTCTAGTGGCTCCTCCCAGCGAGGCAGTCAACCTCCCAAGCGTCCTCAGCGACGAGCGTCTCTCCCCGGGCGGAGCAGCCAGCCTCCCAAGCGTCGCCAACCTCCCAAGCGTCCTCAGCGACGAACGGCTCCTGTCAGGCGAGATAGTCAGACTACCCAGCATCCTCCACGACAACCATCTCCTCCTCGTCAAAGAACCTCAAACGGGCCCCGTCTTCCAAGGGAGCCTCTGAGGGACAAATCTCCAGCGGTCGTCAGATCTGGACGAGCCGAAGGAGATGACCCCAACTACGATCCGCGGCTCGAGGAGATTAGAGCACAAGATGCCATCATCCAGGAAAAGGAAGAGCTGATTCGCCAACTTCAGCAGCAGCTGCGAGCGGCGAATCAGGCCCCACCTTCTGGTGTTCATTCGGTCGGGCAGGATCTGAGGCGGGCCCTTGACAGCAAAAAGCGTCATCACACCCATGAAGAAGGCTCTAGCAGTAGCCCGGGCGATACTCAAAAGAGGCCGAAGGCGCAGGATGAAGGTGGTGTGCCAGAATGGCTTGACCACCACATCAAGCAAACCATTCAGCAGAATATGGAGGTAGCTGGCTTCGCTCGCGACCGATCGAATGTCTACAGCTCCGGAGAGCTTGGCGTCTCCCCATTCTCATGGGAAATAAGAAATTTCCCCCTCCCCGAGAAGTTCAGCATCCCGAGATTCACCCTCTATGACGGGACCTCGGATCCCGCGGCCCACCTCAGGCACTTCACCCAGCGAATGTCGGTATGGGGCGACATTGGGCATTTGAACTGCAGGGTGTTCTCTTCTAGCCTGGGCGATCTCCCTCTCCGGTGGTTCTGTGCTCTCCCAGGAGGATCGATCTTGGGCTGGAGGCAACTCACGGGCTCCTTCCTGGAGAAGTTTCAGGCACATCGGGTCATTCCAAAGACCAACCAGGATCTGATGGCTATGAGAATGAGACGGGACGAGAATGTAACCCGATTCGCCAAAAGGTTCTGGACCATCTATAGCCAGATCGAAGACGCAAACGAGCAGCTGGCTGTGATGTGTTTTAAGGAAGCCTTATTGCCAGGCACTGAGCTCCGAAGAGAGCTTGTTCGGTATCCTGTGGGCACCATGAAAGCACTCATGACCCGGGTGAACCAGTTCGTCGAACAGGAGGAGGACGAAACCAGGGCGCGAGAGAACTTCGGCCTCAAGCTCCAAGATGGGCGTTTCGAGGACCGGCCCCCCCAGAAAGATAAGAAGCCATTCCGAAAGGAGGAGAGGGGCCGTCAGACAACCCCAGCAAGTCCGATGGTAGCCCCACGCTCCACCTCGGAAGGCAGAATGAAGAACAGACCGCCATCGGATGCATACAGGGCGGTTAATACTATCTTCAAGGAACCCATCTACAGGATCCTCACCAAAATCAGGACGCAGCCATTCTTCTCACGGCCCCAGCCAATGAAAGGCGATCCCTCTACTCGGGATCCAAATAAATTTTGCTCGTATCACAGGCAGAAAGGACACATGACAGAGGACTGTGTGTCCCTTAAATCCTATCTTGAAGAGCTCGTTAAAGAGGGACGCCTCAAGGAATTTGTGAAGGAAGAGAACGGCCATGACAGCCGTTCCCGGCAGCACCAAGGTAATGAGGATAACGATGAGACCGCGGGAATCATAAACGTTATCCACCTGGCACCCGCGGCGGCAGGGATCAACCAGGCACGTGCCGAAGCCAGGAGGGCTTCCCACAATAGGCAGGTGCTCACGGCCGAGCTGGAGCCGGCAACAAAAAAAGCTCGGGCTGACAAGCCCCGGATCTGGTTCTCGGACCATGACCTCCACGGAGTCCGCTCCCCTCACAATGATCCCCTGGTGCTCGCCCTGAAGCTCGAGAATTTCACGGTCAAGAGGGTACTCATAGATCCTGACAGCTCGTCGGAAATCCTCTATTTCGACTGCTTTAGAAAACTGGGCCTCAAGGCAGAGGACTTGCAAGAATCCCGCACCCCTCTCGTGGGGTTCAGTTCAAAGCCAGTCTACCCTAAAGGGAAAGTTTCCCTGAGGATCCAAGTCGGGGGAGCCAGCAGACTAGCGGACTTTCTAGTGGTGGATGTGCCATCACCCTACAATGCAATTCTGGGAAGAAGTTGGCTGCACAGCATGGAAGCCGTGCCCTCCACCCATCACCAGAAGCTGAAATTTCCGCTGGAAGACGAGCACGGCAGGGTCGAGATAATCACAGTCAGAGGCGACCAAGAGATGGCCAAGCAATGCTTGATGGCCGTTGTCTCCGGAGAAAAGGAGCCCCAAGTACATATGGCCGAGCTGGAAGCAGAATCTGACTACGGCCGAACTCCCGAACAGAAGAGTATCGAGGACCTGGCCGAGGTCAGGATCGACCCACAAGACCCCGAGAGGTTTTTCTTACTCGGTAGCCAGCTTACCGAGTCCGAAAGGGGCGAACTCCTCGACTTTCTGTTGCTGAACAAGGGGGTCTTCGCCTGGACTCCATACGAGATGCCCGGCATCGACCCGGAGATCATTAGTCACAGGCTGAACGTGGACCCAAGACACAAACCAGTCGTCCAAAAGGCACGGCGGTCGGGTACCCAGCAAGCTGAAGCGGTGATGGAAGAAGTCGACAAACTCCTCGAGGCAGGAGCGATACGGGAAGTCCACTACCCCGAGTGGCTCGCTAACACTGTAGTGGTCAAAAAGAAGAGCGGGAAGTGGAGGGTCTGCGTTGATTTCACCGATCTCAACAGATCTTGTCCCAAAGACAGTTTTCCACTCCCCAAGATCGACCAGCTGATCGATGCCACCGCAGGACATGATAGAATGAGCTTCCTCGATGCTTATCGGGGTACCACCAGATCCCGATGTACGGCCCCGACGAAGAAAAAACAGCATTTATAACACCCAGAGGCATCTACTGCTACAAGGTGATGCCTTTCGGGTTAAAAAATGCAGGAGCAACTTACCAGCGGCTGGTCACAAAAATGTTCCAAGCCCACCTCGGCAGGACCGTGGAAGTGTATGTTGACGACATGGTCGTCAAGTCTAAAAAGTCGGAAGACCACCTGGCCGACCTCCGACAAGTTTTCGAAATCCTGAAGGCATTCGGACTGAAACTAAATGCGTCGAAATGCGCATTCGGGGTCGGCTCTGGCAAATTCTTGGGGAGTTTGGTCACCAGACGAGGAATCGAGGCTGACCCAGAACAGATCTCGGCAATACAAGCAATCCAGAGCCCGGCCACGACAAAGCAGGTGCAGAAGCTCACCGGGATGGCAGCCGCGCTTAACCGCTTCATAAGCCGCGCCTCGGACAAATGTCTCCCTTTCTTCCGGCTCTTGAAAAAAAAGTTCAAGATTTCAGTGGACCCCGGAGTGCGACCAAGCTCTTCAGAGACTCAAGGAATATTTGTCCTCAGCCCCCATATTGTCAACACCACTGCAGGGTGAAGTACTCTACTTGTACCTAGCGGTATCGGACCATGCCGTGAGCTCGGTACTCATAAGAGAAGAAGACGGACACCAGAAGCCGATCTATTATACGAGCAAAACCCTGCTTGACCCCGAAACCAGATACCTGCCGTTGGAAAAGCTCGCGCTGGCCCTCATCAGCGCCTCTCGCAAGCTCTCCCACTACTTCCAGACGTATACCATAGTGGTTGTTACGGAGCACCCACTTAAGTCCCTTTTCAGGAAGGCAGATTTCTCTGGGAGAATTTCAAAATGGGCCGTCGAACTGGGACAGTATGATATACGCTATCAGCCCAGGACGGCAATCAAGGCTCAAGTCTTGGCGGACTTTCTTGTTGAATTCACTTCCCCGAGTTCGGCACCGACCACCTCGACTACCGAACTAGGCGGCAATATTGGGGATGATGTCGCAGGCAGAGATGAGACCACCGAAGCCGAAAATCAATCCTGGAAGCAATTCCTTGACACGGCATGGAAAGTCTTCGTAGACGGATCATCGACGACGAGAAGGTCCGGCATCGGCATAGTGCTCCAGTCCCCAGAGGGTCTCGTCATCGAACAGGCGTTGACGCTTGGCTTTAAAGCATCCAATAACGAAGCTGAATATGAAGCGCTAATCACAGGATTAGACTGTGCCAGGGCCTTAGGGGCGAAACAGCTGGCGGTTTTCAGCGATTCCCAGCTGGTAACAAGCCAACTCAACGGGGATTACCGAGCTCGCGATGAAAGGATGGCCGCCTACGTGTCCCGCGCAAAGCAATCACTCTCTCATTTCCAAAAAGTTGAAGTCAGACAGATTGGCAGGGAATCAAACTCTCATGCAGACGCCCTCGCCAGTCTGGCCTCGGCTGTTGAAGCTGGCCGAAAGAGAACAGTTGATGTGGGAACGCTGGAATCACCCAGCATAGAGCTCGCTCCAGTTCGGCTTATCCTATATGCCGATCTCGGTCCCAGTTGGATGGACCCAATAATGGCGTATCTCAAGAACGACCAGCTTCCCGAAGACAAGAGCGAAGCCCACAAGATCAGACTGAAAGCAACTCGGTTTTGGATATCTCCAGAAGGCCAGCTGTATAGAAAATCCTTCACAGGGCCGTATCTCCTGTGTGTGTGCACCCAAGCAAGATCGAGGATTTCCTGTATGAAATACATGAAGGCATTTGTGGAAGCCACATCGGAGGCCGGTCGCTGGCTTACCGGGCCATCAGCCAGGGCTACTGGTGGCCCTATATGCAGAAGGATGCGCAACTCTACGCCAGAAAGTGCGAGAAGTGTCAGAAGTTCTCACACTCTCTCCATCAACCGGCCCAGGACCTAAGCCCACTTTCAAGCCCGTGGCCCTTCGCTCAATGGGGGCTCGACATCGTTGGACCTCTACACCGAGCCCCAGGAAATAAAAGGTGGCTAATAACAGCTACGGATTATTTCACGAAGTGGATAGAGGCAGAACCATTGACCTCCATTACTGAGCAGGACACGAGAAATTTCGTCTGGAAGAACATTGTAACAAGATTTGGGATCCCCCGGACTCTGATCTCGGACAACGGAACTCAATTCGATTCAAAATTCTTCAGGAACTTCTGCCAGGAACTCGGCATCAGGAACCATTATTCATCCCCAGCATACCCACAAAGCAATGGCCAGGCCGAAATCTCAAACAAGGTGGTTCTCGACGGTCTCAAGAAGAGGCTTGACAGAGCTAAGGGGAGATGGGTCCAGGAGCTTCCGAGCGTTCTTTGGGCATACCGAACGACGCCAAGACGATCCACCTCGGCAACGCCCTTTTCCTTGGCCTACGGAATGGAAGCTGTAATACCTCTTGAAGTTGGCCTTCCCACTCTGCGATCGGAACTTTTCAACCAAGAGGAAAACAACGTGAATCTGGCTAGAGAGCTCGATCTAGCAGAAGAAAGGAGAGAAACCGCAGCGATCCGCCTAGCCTCCTATCAACGGCAGCTGGCCAGAGGGTACAACCAGAAGGTCAGGGAAAGGAAGTTCTCCATCGGAGAATTGGTCCTGAAAAAAATGCTGACTGCGGACAAAAATCCAAGTGAAGGCAAGCTGGGAGCAAACTGGCAGGGACCATTCAAAATTGTATCTATGGCAGGGCAGTCTGCTTACAGACTCGAAGACATGAACGGCAAAGGACTGCCGCGGCCCTGGAATGCTGTGCACCTTAAGAAATATTACTTTTGAAATTGTTTTCGTTTCAGGCAATAAAAATGATGAACTTATAGCTCTGATATGTCCCCTGTTTCTCCCTCGCTCCTTCAGCCCGGTTATGGATACAGTCTCCTTCAGCTCGGTTGATGGAACCAGCTGCCTAGACTCGGTTATGGAACCAGTCTCCTTCAGCTCGGTTAACGGAACCAGCTGCCTAGACTCGGTTATGGAACCAGTCTCCTTCAGCTCGGTTAACGGAACCAGCTGCCTAGACTCGGTTATGGAACCAGTCTCCTTCAGCTCGGTTAACGGAACCAGCTGCCTAGACTCGGCTATGGAACCAGTCTCCTCCAGCTCGGTTAACGGAACCAGCTGCCTAGACTCGGCTATGGAACCAGTCTCCTCCAGCTCGGTTAACGGAACCAGCTGACTAGACTCAGTTATGGGACCACTCCTTCAGCTCGGTTAACAAAACTAGCTGCCCAGACCCGGTTATGGAACCGGTCCTCTTTTAGCCCGGTTAATGAAACCGGCTACCCAAACTCGGATGTGAAACAGGCCTTCCCCAGCCCGGTTGACGGTACCTGCAGCCCAAGCTTGGTTCCTAAACCAGCCTGGCTTTTCGACCATCCATTTCTCGGCTTAAACCACGAAATCGAAAGGCCTATTCATGACAATTCCTACCTGGTCCCCGACGTATGGATTCATGATTCAAAAAAAAAAAAAAAAAAAAAAAAAAAAAAAAAAACATACAGCTCTTAAAAAATTCACTAAGATATCACCAGAAATGCAAAAAGATGCAGCGAACACGAGACGCGGGATGTGTGCGAAAATATATATTTCATTAGAAAAAGCTATACAGATTCATTCTTAACAAAATAGAAATATACAACGAATGAGTCAAGCCTTCTCGGGAGGAACTGCATGAGGAGAAGCTTCAGGGACAATCTCGGCAACTGGCACCTCAAGGGGAGCCTCGGATGCTGGAGCCACTGCTGGAGATTGGGGAGGAACCAGACTTTCCTCGGCGGCCAGGGGTTCAAGCTTGGGCAGGTCGTGGTATATGGGGTCGTCCTCAGGAACGCCCATCTTCTTTAGCAAAGCCTTACACCCAAGCTCGAATAGGCGCGGGCCCAAAACTTCAAGCTGTGCCTCGTAATCTTTAGTGGCCGCCCCCACCCCTTCGTTAAAGGCAGCATCAACCTCTGTTTGGGTCATTGCCTCAACACTGGCTTTCTCCTTAACAAGAACATCGAATTCGGCTGCCCTTTTCTCCAGTTCGGCATCCTTCTTTCCGACTTCGGCCTTCGCCTCAGCCAGCTCGGCCTCGAGCTGGATCGCCCTCTTCGCCTTGACCTCTGCCGCCGCTTTCGAAATTGCACTCTCTTCCTTGGCTTTGCAGACCTCGTTCACGGCGGCTTCAAGGTCTTTGGCGAGACTGAAGTTCTTCTCCTCCTCCTCCTTCAGGCCCTTACGAGCACCCTCGAGGGACTCGGAGATCTTTTTCTTCTCGGCCTCTAGCTTCTCGATCCGGGTGTCCCGGTACTGGACTCTGTCCATCAACACCTTCGCCCGTTGAATGATCTGCAGACGACAAGGGTCAGGTACCGAGAAAGTCTCATAAGAAACAAAAAGTTTCGGAAACTCACCGAGAAACCTGACTGGATGATACCGACCGCCAGCGCCCCATCCTCCATTCGCTGCAGCTTCTCTATGTCCTGTGGAAGAGCGCAGGCTGCTGCGAATGTAGCTGCGACGGAGGGGTTCCCATGAAGGCGATCGTCCACGGTTATCGGTCTCCCCGGCCCAAGCAGCAGGGAAGGCCTCCATATTGCCGGACCTTCTCGGGGGGCGGCCAAGCTAACCCCGGAGGCCTGCTCCGTCCCTCTCCCCGAGGATTTCTCCGCAGGACCCTCGGTGCGAGGACGCTTCTCCAGGGCCCCCTCTCTCTCTTCCCCTGCGGGACGCTCCCGACGGGATGAGCTCGGCTTCTCTGGCCTCGATCCCTTTTCGACCCTCCTCTGGATCTCCGCGGGGCGCTCTTGGACGGAGGAACTGGAAGCAGGGGGAGCGCCAGCGGAACTTTGGCCCACGGGGGCCTGCTGTTTGCCCATGGCAGGGGGGATTGGGGCAGCAGCTTCCCTCCCAAAAAATTTACCTCCCAGATCTTTTGTGGACAGAGGAGGACGTCGAGGAGGCATTCTTCTTTCCTCGGGGCTCGGGGAGGAATAAGAATCAACGATCACTTGAAGATCGGTCTCCGGTTCGGCTCGGGATGTAGTGGCCTCGGCTCCCGAACTCCTCCGGCCCACGAGATCAAGAGATGCAGCGTCACCTGCGGATTTCCTCTTGATGTAGGTCTTGTACCTCGGTTCGTAGCCAAGGAGTGACCAAGCGGCGCGCGAATTGTGGCCCTTGTAGCCTCGCACAGCCCTTTGCCAATCGCTATTTGGTCTCCAGCCGGAATTAACGGCCTCGCTCTTCCTTTGGCCGACCTCTGTGCAAACGAAAACACAAAGGGTTTAATCCAACATGAAAGAAGAATGGAAGAAACAAGGGCATAAAGGAGTTCGGTGCATTACTTGGAGGAATCCCGAAGTGACGGGGTATCTTGTACCGCTTCTCTACCGCGGTCTCCTCCTCCCCGAACTCCCAATTACCTGATACGAACAGGCGGTCGTTCCCAGCATGACGACCTGAATCCTCCAGTTCGGTAACAAATTGTTCCCTTCCTGGCCTCCCCCGGAGGTAAAAACAGGTGCCATCCCCCGCCGACTTGCACACGTCATATGCGTCCTCTATGTCGTGGACACCAAGGTTAATCCCCAAAATCCTATTGAGTTCTACAGCCCCCATTATTATCTTGTAACCGTTCGGCATCAACTGACATGGGCTGAGGTGCCATGTTGATAAGCACGCCCTCAACAATGGATGGACTGGAAACCTGACCCCTCCCTCGACTACAGCCACTAGAGGGAAAGGCATCCACCCGTCGGAAAACACGAAACCGTCGAACATGTCGTCGGGGTCGTCTATCCTAGTGCTGACGTTTGCAGGGATGCGATACATCTCCCTGAAACTCTCCATGGCCTCAGGTGTGTCCACCCAATGCCTATAGACTCCCATCCTTCTAAAAAGGGAAAACCCTAGATTGAAAAACCCTAATGGGCCGGGATACAAAGGAAGTAAAAGGGAAGGGGAACTCACAAAAGGCTTGCGCTAAACGGGAAAGGCCGAAGACTGGATTCGCTGCAAAGGCTTCCTTCAGATATTCTTCAGATCGCTCAGAGTCGAAGAAAATGCATAAGCAGAGGAAGTAAAAGGGAAGGCCTCCCCTACTTATAAAGCGAAAAGCCGCCTTCTCCGTTATCGAGGGCAGGAACCGCCGCCTCGAGCGATGTGCACGCTGCCACCGAAACGATTGAAGGAACCATCACACAATGACGCGTGTCACCAACAGCTGTCTTCCCTCGGGAAGCGAAAAGCCGCCCCCGTCGATCCCCTCGGGAGACGAAGTGGAGAGGACGCATTAATCAACTGTCTTTGGCAGACAGGCCGGCAGCAACCTTAATTGCTCCATCAAAATACTCGAATGAGATCTTGAAAATGACACCTACCGAGACTAAAAAGCTCTTGGTCCCGAGGACAAATGCCGAGACCCAGAGCTTGGGGGGCAATTGTGTGGGGGTATTTTACCAGCTCGAGACCTAACGCAGCTCGGCTGATCCATCCCGAGATCGGCTCCTTGGGGGAGCCCCGCTCCGACTGTCATCCACCCGAGACTTGGGGGTGCATTATGAAACGAGTACCGAGGTCCACCTCTGCAGTGGTTAACCGGGTTCGGCATCTTGTCAATCTACAATTAATAAGGGCATGTCCTGGCTCAGACGAACGGGATGGGCGCCGAATACGGAAGAAGCGTGGACTTCATTCCGCCATCACATCAGTAATCATGTGAAAGGTCAAGGTATGGCCTGACAGGACATAACCTCTACCTACTTCCATTTATGGGAAGAGTATGGCCCGATGGGACCGTACGTTTACCTACCTCCACTCAGGGAAGGTCTGAGGATACCTAACATATATAAGTGGGCACAGCACAGAACGAAAGGGGTAAGCAAAAAGTAAACTCCCATCCCTCCTCACTCCTGCTCCCTCTGTTTAGTAACAAGACTAACTTAGGCGTCGGAGTGCCTTCGGCCCTCCACGGCCAAGGCCTCTAACCTCTTTTTTCTTCTCAGGTCAAGAGGACACTCCCTCCAATTAAAGAGAAATTCAGCAGTTCCCATCAAAGCAAGTCCGTGTTATTTTAGGCACTTACAAACACCATGAATTAATCCAAACACTCGCATAAAGAGTTGGTGACCTTTGGATCACCCCTATGATGACAAATTCTCAATGTGGCCCCAAAGCAAGATATCGAATCTTGATTACATTCAAATTTTACTGTCTGAAGATTTTTTTATGATGTTGACAATTGAAATACTATGAATACAAAACCTAGATTGATCCTTGAAAGTACTATTGATACAATGTCTCAACTTTTTTCCTTACATGTTATTCTAATCATTATCAATATGCAGGCTTCTGCAAGCACGTTGTAAGAGTTCAACTACTAAAAATCCAGAAGTGGTGTATTCAGTAAATTCAGATAAGTAATTTCTTTTCTTTTTTTTCCCTTGTTTTGGTGCCTAAAGTAAGTGTGAGAACCATCAACAGGTTTCATTTCTCTAAATAGTCAGTCTGTGAGCAAAGATTAAATTTGACGAGATCTCTTCTATCGGAGTTTTTGTAGAACAAGCAGTTTTCGCAGGTTGGATGTATGGGGATAAATATATGGAAGACCCTAGTACTGATTACAATTAGCAAAATTCAGAGGACATGTACTTGTGCCCCTTCTTAATTGCATCAAGAGGTCGCTATGTGTTAGCAAGCCTTGTGAGGAATATCTGTACATCTCTTTGGTAGCATGGATGAACCCCGTGACGTATCTTCACTTTCCAATGACTTTTATTCCTATATATGGTAGTACTCTATGAATAAAGATCTACTTGCGGAGTGTATAAATTTGTTGACATTTCTTCTCATGAAGCATGGGTGGAACTTCAATAACAAAAGCATCTGATGAATTCTACCCCTTAAATGTGTCATTAAACAAGTCCTCAAATTGCAAAAATCCATTGATAGCCCTGAAGAAAAACTACTATCCTCATCAATCAGGATATGATTTTTATGCCTCATAAAGATAGGCCTCATTCAATAACAACAGAAGAGAATGAAAGACTGAAACAATGAAGGGAAGTCGGCCAGAATTGAAGGTGGTGTTAAGGGGACAACATATTTTCTAGCTTGTCTTCAAGAAGCCCACATGACTCAGAATGCAGACGATTCACTCTCTCGTAGATGTCTTCATATAAATGTCTAACTAGAACATACTGCATATTACATATTACCAAGTCTTAAATAATAATTAGTTGACTTGTGGAATGTTGTTCTAACTATTTCCAAATAACATTTACAGGTCTAACTTCAAAGACAAGTAATATGATTGTAAGTGAACAAGTATACTAGTATTGTTTATCTAAAATCAAGCAGTAAAGGTCCAATCATATATTTATTTTAATTGCTAATGAAAATAATCATCACAGCTAACATTTTCTTTTACTAGAGTTTCTGAATATTTTCTGGATTTCTTTTTCTTCAAACAAAACTCACATTGATATCTATCTAAATTGATGAAGATCAACCACCCTAAATATGTTTTGGTCTTTTTATTATAAGGTTTTTTACAAAAATGCAAAGTACTAAATTGTTTGATTGGATTGAGAGAATTGCACCTCTCCCTGCAATAGTAATCTCATATTATTCTTTTCACCACACTGCACAGAAACACAGCCCAAAAACATTTTAGCCCCAAGTCCCGTGGCTTTCGAGTTTTGATTCAATTGCAAAGAAAGAAACAACACTATATATATGTTACACCCCGACCCGAACTAATCGTAATTAAGGCTAATTAATTGTGATTAATGCCAATTAAGCATGGATAATTGGATTAACTAAGGTTAATGACCCAAGAGAGAGATAAATTAATCTCAAATGACACATTAAGCCTAGTGAAATGGATTTGAATGGATTAAGATGAGTTTAGACTCAAACATGATAAACTAAGGACGTTTTCGTAAATACGGGCTTTCGCGTATTTCGTCAAATACGGAAATTCTTGATACCAACGTGTGTATCTCGAAGAGTACGTCAACTTTCATAATAGGCGCGATTTCATTGGACCTCAAATGGTCCAAGTGGAGCCTCATTTGACTCAAAATGAGAATATGCTAAATGAGGAGGGGTTGTGGTGTTAAGAGGCTTATATTAGAATGAATGGGAGGAAAATGAGCTCATTTCTCATTTTGTCTCTTGCAAACCAAGGAGAAAACCCTAGAGCATTTTTCCTTTTCTCCCTTTCTCTTCCATTTCTCTCCATCAAGAGTGAGAGTAAGAGTGATTGTAGTGGTCTTGGAGGAGTTTGTCATCATCATCATCTTCTTCCCCCGAGTGTTTCTACCATTTTTGAAGTGATAAAGCTTGGGAACCCATTTCTTTGGAGCTACAAGTAAGTAAATGATTCCCTCTTGTGATTTCCAAGTTCTCTTAGTGATTGTGTAGTGGTTCCTAGCACAAATGACTCATGGGAGTCCATTTGTTTGTTTTCATGGATTAGGGTTTGAAGTTTGGGGGTTTAATCTCAAACCAAGCTAGGCAAAAGAGGTTTTTGGCTAATAGCTTCTAAAAGGCAAGTATAAACCTTGCTTGTAATTCATATTGATCATTGCAATTGTTTATAGAGGTGTATGATAGATTTGCATGGGTTTATATGCATTTTACATTGGTCTTGGATTTATTATGAATGTTTAAATGATGTGATTAATGGATGTTTAGAAGTGTGATTGTGGATGAAAGAACATGGATGATGCATGAGGGGGGAACAGGAGGTTCCATTTACCATGCAGGTTGTAGGAAATGTGGTTAAGGAAGTAGAAGAAGGAAGAAGGATCAGAAGTTCGGAAGCTCGAAAAGTGAGTTTCTGGGAGCTGGCGGCTAGCCGCGAGGCTAACCGCCATGCTAACCGCCATAAATTCGTAAAATGGTCAGCCTCTGGAAAGCTGACCGCGAGCTGACCGCCGTTTCGCGGTTAGCCGAAATTTCCATTTCGGCTAGCCGCCAGGTAACCGCCAAGCTGACCGCGACTGAGTCAGGATTTGCATAGCTTCTGGAAAGCTAACCGAACTCGGTTCGGCTAGCCGCCAACTATACCGCGGCTAACCGCCAACTGGACCGCGGCTAACCGCCAGGATACTGTTAGGACATTAATTAAGTGAAAACAGTGGATTTCGAGTTTTGGATTTTTACGAGAATTTGGAGTGTGACTCTTAGGTAAAAATGCGCTCCCGATTAGTTTTTAAGACTAATCGTGGCTAAACTAAATTGTTGAGAATTAATAAGGTTTCAAAGGGGTTCCTTGAGCGAACCATAATTGAATATTGCCTAAGCTCCATGGGTGTTAATTAAGGGGACTTGAAATGCATATATTAAATATATAAATGTGATGTCCATCAAGAATAACACGTGCATTTGGAAACCAATGATTACACCCGAATGGTCGCTTGGAATTGAGATAGGACTGAGTAAAGTCATATGTGGTGAGTATTGCCCTCATTGTGTCATTGTGTTCAATCTAGTGAGATTGACATTACTGTCATTCATTTCCTTTGTCATGAAAGGAATTATTGAACTGAATTGGATCCATGAGTGGATTTCCTTACTGACTGTTATTGATTATTGAGTCTGGCACTACCTAGCGATTGTATTAGAACTCCAAGTGAGTTCAATGATAATGAATGACTAATCCTGCTGCAGCAGATGGTATTGGGGGTGTTCCGGAGCTCCGTGGTGATGCTAGTGTCCCTGGCCCGGGCACTGGTAAGTCCCATTTATATATCCGATCATACCTTCGGGTAGTGATTGAAGCCTCCCTTTGAGGGGAGATGGTAAATGAATAAATCCCGATCATATCTTAGGATATTGATTGAAGCCTTCCTTTTAGGGAAGATGGTAATGAATTGAATGAAATACAATTTAAGAATGCTATGGTAGTTGCCAATTGGTACATGTATACTGACTGTCATTGTCTTACTGTTATTGATAAATTGTCTAGATTACTCTAGCATTGAAATTGTCATTATTGCAATATAATTGTGTTGATATACTATTGCAAGCACTGTTTGTACATTGTTGAACCGTCGTGTTCATTCGTGTTATTGATGGCATTACAGGCCAGGTTGCCCTTGCCGGCAACGCAGCGCCACCGGCGCCAGCGGAGGAAGCCGCTCCGGTTCCGCCAGGAGGACTGATAGAGTGGAACCGGCGGGATACCATCTGATTGGGTATCCGAGTGCGAACGAACCTTTGATAAATGTTTTGGGATAGTATTTTGAGCAAATGTTTATAGATTCATTTTGGAAATGTAATTAATATTGGGAATGTAATTAATGGTTGTCTGCATAGTATTTTGTATATGCAGCATTTTCTCAAATGTATATTGAAACAATACATGTATAAGGACTTTCTTTTGGATACATGTAAATGATAAGTTGTGATTGTCAAATATATATTATTTCCGCAAAAGTTTTATATTTGACAGGTACTTGAGATTGATATCCCTTGTGGATCTCGATTAACTTCGGTTAATTCGGGGTTTACGGGAGTAAGTATGGGTAATCACGGCTCGGCTCGGGCCCGGGTCGTGACAATATAGTATATACGCAGCAAAAGATAAGACTTCCAACTCCCTGTATTCCTCTTGATCTCCCTGTTGCAAAGGATTTCAACAGGAATAACAACAATTGTAGCAATAAAAAGAACTGGCAAAAAATGTTTTGATGAGACTTCAAAACCCCAGTGTTGTTCATTCATTTCCTCTACAAAAGATAAAGCCAAAACACAAAATCAAAACCCAAAGGGGCCAAACCTCATAAAAGGACAACACTTTTAATGCCAACCCATATACCACTACATTTCATTTCCAAAAACCATGTTCCTGAAAGAGCAAAATTAAAAGACAAGTGCAAAACCCATTTTATGTTCCTCCTTCACCTTACTTTCTAACAAGTAAAAGAAAAGAAGCCCGCACCATAAAGCCCATGAAAAAAAATATTAGAAACAACCAAAAACAAAAATCTCACACACACACATAAAGCCACAAAAAACAAAAATAAAAAAAGGAAAAAGATGACTCTTACTAAAGAAACATGAAACACAGAGAAATTTTAACAAAGAAACAATCATATTGTTATTATTTTATTTTATTTTTTGATCGGTAACTGAAACTTTCATTACGAGAAGGTTATTGACTGGTGAAACTAGTAAGAACATCTACCCGCATTTACTCTCTATCCCGATCACCATTCCAGTTCACCGGTCCCGTATGACACAACCAAAAGAGGCAAAATAAATGTAGTATCCATCATCAACTAATTGACCAATAGAAAGTCAGTTTTTTTTTTTTTTTTTTTTTTTTTTTTTTTTTTTTTTTTTTTTTTTTTTTTTTTTTTTTTAAAGAGGACCAATTGGTTATGTTGTACAAGTCTGCTACAGAACCTCAAACCTGAAAAGTTTTCATACATTTCTTTTGATGCTTGGAATTTTCCAAACTATGGTCTTAACTTTGACAGATTTTCCAAATTGTAGTAATTCGATAATGTGCACCAAATGGTAGTTGATTTGAGAATTTTCAGAAGACATGGTAGTGGTTATTCACTTGTTTGGTAGAACAAAACACCAGACTAGGGGTGTACTTGGGCCATGTAAGTCCAGGCCAAAGCTTGTCCATGTCCATCCCATTTACTTATTGAGCTAAACATTTCCATGCCCAAACCATGGAGCAGAAAGTTGAGTCGCGACAGGCCCATACCCAAATCATGGGCCTGAAAATCACGGCTAGTAGTTGTAGCTTTTGGTATACATAAGATCAGAGTGACCCCTTTAATTATTGGGTGACAAAGTTGGGCCTTGGCCTAAACCCAAGGGCCTGAGGACAACTGAATCCATATTAATAATGCAGATTATGTTATAAACAGAACAGATCACCATCCATTCTACTAAAATCCCATACTTTTATCTGATTTATGGAAAGCAGGAGAATACTAAAGTCTTCTTGAGAACAGCTTGCTTACCATGCAATATGAGAAAGTATATATTCAATTGCTGTGGCCTATTTAGTATGAGTATCCTCACATGGGACTTCTCTCTTCAATCAAAATCTGGTCGACATTCAGTTCAAGAGTACAGACTAACCGAAGTCAGAAGTTAGGTTAAAAATAAAATCCTCTACATTGTATTCTACTGAAGATAAGGACAAATTGACTGATGATCATATGCACCATATTGGTCAATTTTTAAGACTAGCCTAGGTAGGGATGCAAAATGGGTACCTAATTCTCTGAGTATCCGGAGGTTCCAACCCATTAAAAACCGGGTTTGGGTCCTTATTAAGGCCCCGATAAGTAAATGGGTTCGGGTCCGGTTCCACCTTAGTTCAGACCCGTGGACCCGAGACCTGATTTATTACCTCAATTTTCAAAAATCTCTCATACAAATTATATATTTTTTAATATCATTTTCTACCTAAATCCGCACTCGGATATAGATCCGTCCCATATATAGTTGTGGTTCAGGTTTCGGAGCCAAGAAACCGGTTCAGAAACGGTTCCGGGTTCGGATCCGGTTCCACCTTCTCTTTAGCGGTCTCGGTTCCGGATCTAACATGGACTCGGACAAGAACCGACCCGTTTACAACCCTAAGCCTAGGTCTATCTTTTTTTTTTTTTGGCACCTAGGACAAGGGCTGAGACCTACATGAGCACTCACACAAGTGAGGAGAAGAGACCCGTACACGTGTATATACACAGGGGAACCCATCTGCACATGCACACTCACACGTGTATATACTGGGGAACCCACACGTGCATGCAAACGCACATGCACACAAGCACGGACACACGCATGCATCCATGTTGTTTGTCACACGGGACCCAATGAAATTAGGGGGTCCTGCCTTTGGTGATAGCCTGAATTTGCGCAAGAGAAACTTTTCCCTAATTGGACATCTTATGGCCTTTTTATTTTCTTTATAATTTTATTTTTTATTTTTGGTTCAGCCATACTTACCCTATGTATTTGTTGAAAAGCCTCCTTTTTCAGTAATTATTATAACTAAATTCATTTTCTTTTCAAGAAATATTCAGAAGCCCTTGGTCGACAGTGGCTTAAAATTCCTTCTACCCATTTTTACTAAAGCTGGTGGCTCAGAGAATTTATAAACAATAGTAGGTAATGTTGGTGATGCAGAATAGTGTTAATATATTTTTTTTCCCCAGCATGTCTGTTGATGCATGTAGGTGGCCATTTGTTATAGGAAAAATAATAATCTGTAATAAAAAAAAAAAAAAGGTGCCAATTTGTTCGAATGGAATTAAAGTCCTAAGAAATCTGATAATTATATTCCTTAAAAAGTGGTCAAAATTGGAGAAACAAAGGTGAAAAATCATGAATCGTCATCAAATGATCTCCCCTGTAATAAGAATGAATTAAGGAGAGAAGGCGTGGAGATGTAGATGAGACTTGAACTTTTCTGCAGGGTTTATTTAAGAACAGTATTCTCCTCCGTAACACTGGATTTTATTCTCTTGCACACAGTGCATCTGAAGCTAGCATACGTGAGGTGGGCCCCTACCCACATTCTACAACGCACCATGTGCAGGAGAAAATTATCCTTGAAACACTGCTCTTCCAACAATCTCTTTTATGTGGTCATGCATGCATGAAAAATATTGCATATATATATATATATATATAGGGAGGTGCGAGCCCCCACCTTTATCTCTCATAGTAAGGTGAGAGTGTCTTTCACAAGAGCACCTCCCATATATATATATATATATATAATCTTTGCTGTTTTTTAGTCCCTAAGAAAACCCTAGTACATTGACCAAAATATACTTGACCCTGAACCCCATCATTGGCTAATTCAATGGGCTACTCTAGTAAACTTGGAATATAAGACGTAAACTTAGCACTCCTGACCCACCAATTCAATTTCTTTCAATCTTGTCGCTCTCGATATACTACCCAATACATGTCTAAAGGGCCAAATATGAAACTTCTAGTTGCTAAACTCGCTTCATGTGTCACAGAGCAGAAGTTCTTCCCAGGCCCAAGATGATCTGGAACAACGTCTCCCTCCATAAAATCAATTACTTCGGTTGGCGCCTGATGCATAACAAAACCCCTTCAGAAATTAGGGTGAAGCGCCTGGGTTTCTCTCTAGCCTCCAGATGTAGTATCTGCTGTGCTGAGGAAGACTCAACAGGCCACCTCTTCTTCTCCTATGATCAAGCCAAATCTATTTGGACTCGGCTTCTGCATGAAGCTGGGCTTCAGCTACCCCATTGTCTCTCTGCCTCTGCAATATGGATGACACTTTCCAAAGATAATGACACCATTGGCTCGAAATATATGGTTGCCATCTTCATCACAGTTATCTATTTCTTGTGGAAGGCAAGAAATGAAGCAATTTTTTATGAATGCAAGCCTTCCCTTCGTACCATTGAAGCTCACCTCATAGAAGTCATCTCCTTCTCCCTGCAGATCTCGAAGCCATTCGCCAGCAATCAACTCAGTGCTCTCTTTGACTCCATGAGGATGTCGAACAATTTTATCCTCTAGGAGCAGCTCCGTCTCTGATGTTTCCCTCTGAGAGTTTCCCTTTGAAGCTCTCTCTCCCCCTATTCTCTTTTGTCCTTCCCCTGTTTTGAGCATCTTCTGAGGGTCAATTATTGGACCCATGTTATGGTTTCTCTGGGGGTCATTTTTTTGGACCCATGTAATTTCCTTCCTTCTCTTCTTCCCCTTTAAATACAAATTACCTTTACAGCAAAAAAAAAAAAAAAAAAAAAGGACCATAGCCTCTAGGATAAATTTTACATCTAGAATAAGGATGTGGAGAATCAACTCAAACTGAATCATTATAGAAGTATATAACAACAAAATAAGTGACAAAATCACTGGAATATGAGTAGGTTGAGCCCTTGGCTCCTTTGGATGTTCTTGTTTGATAAATTCAAAGAGGTAGATAATCAATGAAATGTACCGAAGAAAGGACGAAGTGAGTTGCAAGGCCACATGCAAGCATTTCAGCTCCATCCAACCTTGCGCCAGTAAGGCCCAAATATTCTCCTGGAAGACATTGTTAAACATGTCCATTGATGAAGGTTTGTGTAATGTATTGCATTTGAATATTGTTACAAGAGATACCAATATATGATCAACACTATGTAAGTAACTTGCTTGAGAAATCCCAGAAAGTCATCAATGGAGTTTTTGTATGACAAGATGGCAAGGGCGCGTGTGCTTATATGATATGATAGTATTACCCAACTAGAAAAACACTTTATGTATAATGAAGATATTACCTAAGAAACCCGGTAGCCTCGACAAAAAATATGATGCTCCAACATCTGGGAATAGCCCCAGTGATGTTTCTGGCATTGCAAATACCTATATAAATCCACACTAATTAGAGAAGTTCCAAAATGGAAACAAGCAAATGGAATTAAGCTTGGTCATACTTGCATTTTCTTTCTTTTTGGGAAAGCATCATAATCACAGAACGAGGACAGAAATATGTGCCTATGTCCTCAACTTATTAGAAGGTGATAAAAGTGTCTCTTGCTATTTTTAAGGAAAATACAAATGATTCTTTCTTTCAGATTGAAAATGGTTATTCTAAAGCTCTTTTGTTTATAAAGACTACTAATTTTTGCCCCTTTTCGCATTTTCTTATATCTCAAGAAGATCGAATTCTATTAACTTTCCAAAAACAGAGAATCTAAAGATGACCCAACAGTTTTACTTATCATAACACTAAGTAATGATTCTCTGATAGGATAATAGATGTGATTAAATGTGGAACAGAATAAAAACAATGTTGCTTCAGTCCATATAAACTTAATAGCATTTAAATTTATTTAGAGGAGGAGAGTAATACTGTATTCTCAGTGACGACTCGAAACTTCCCATGCATGGATGCTCCAGCACCAGCTCCCATGACAATTCCATTGATAAGTGACACCTTCATCAATGTTCCTTTTATCCTTTATCAGTATGAAAACTACAACTTGAGAAGGGAGGGTCAAGTCCATTTTATTTGAAAAGATTAGATGTGCGCAAATCACCTGTGGCTTTTGGTATGTTGCCATGACATAATTTAAACTGAGCTGTTTCTCGTAAAACTTAGCAGCAAGTGTCCAATGTCCTGAGAAAGAGAGATAATTAGTAGGTTAGAGAGTCATAGTCAAGCAATCATGCATTGGTGAAGAAGTTCATTGTTAACCACCCCCCCCCCCCCCCCCCCCCCCCCCCCCCCCACCCCCACCCCGGCACTTAAAACCGTGTATATATGACAATTTAAGATTGCAGTAAACCGTGTTTATATGACAATTTAAGATTGCAGTAAACCGTGTTTATATGACAGTTTAAGATTGCAGTAATTTGACAGGAATAGAGTCTAAAAAAAAGATGGGAATGTTGTAGGAAGTCTTCATTTGATTTCTGAACTAAAACTAGAGCAAAATGCCTTTTGGAAAATAGAAACTAGAAGTCACCTTCAGTAATAATGCGAGCAGCAACCTTCGCATCACCACCAGCTGAAAATGCTTTCCCCATTCCCTACAAGTATCAATGAGATCAAACTCCAAATGCCATAGGGATATACAGATTGAACAAAGTACATATACCAGATTATAATATACAATTGAGTGCGACGTATTCCAAATGCCTCTTTACTAGAACTTTCAACTTTCAAGGAAATTTAGTTTGTTTGTCAATTGTTAGCACCTTAACGATCACCAACTTTACATTAGAGTCCTCCTCATATGCTTTGAAATACTTCAGTAATTGATATATCTGGAACCAAGATTAATAAACAATTGTTAGTAATCTATTGGTGATTAAATGTTTACAAGTGAACAATATTTTAAGACCCAAGTTCAAAAACTAGTACATCACAATTCACAAGTAGGGGTGTTTACAAGTGAACAAGTTGGGATATCACTATTACTAGTGAACAAGTCTGGATCCTCTGATGTGGGGAATTCAGGAAATCGTACTGTGAGCCATGCCATAAATTCATTAGCAGGGCCATAAAATGTAAAATACAAAGCACTCAAAATAAACAACCTCCTCAGCCCACCACTCACTATAGGAAAAGGCTTATGAAAGATTTAGTGGTGTGCGAGATCTAGATTGGTCTACTCAATCAATCAAATCAAAAGTGTGCAAAAAATAATAATCTACGCAGCGGAATTAAAATCACAAAACAAACACCACAAGGACACCAAATTTAAGGTGAAAAATCTTAACCGAGTGAAAAACCACAGATTCGAACCAGATCAAATCAAAAACTATGAATCTCGCAATTACAAGAAACTCAGATTTTCTCTTCATATATCCCATATCTAAAGACTGAAGTTATCTTGTATCGTTTTACGCTTCAACAACTTCACACCGTTGATTGTAACAGATTCAATCCAGCGCTTGACTTCTCAAATCTTCTACACAAAAAGATGATCTTTTACAAAAGATGCAGAAGAACCTGGCTCTCTAAAGTACTTGGCAACACAATTCTTCAATAAATCTCTAGAGAATATTTCTTTCAATTAGATCACTAATTCAGAAATGGCTAGAAATGATTTGTGTGACTTTGGGTTGTGAGAAACACCTAATTTATAGCTCCTAATTCATTTTTAAGACTCCTAATAATAATCCACCGAGAATAGAGAGTCTTTTCAAAACACATAAACCAGAATCGTGAACCATCTGGGCTTCCTGTGATTAGCTCGCTATAGCAAGCAGTATAGCGAGAGTGCTCTCTGCCTCTTCAGCCGTTTTCTTGTTGATTTTGGCTCTGACAGCAGCCTGACATGCCATTTGACCTTTACAGCTTATTGACTTGGGTCAAAGTTCCTTCCAACTACACAAAATGAATGGAGTGAAACTTGGTAAACCACTTATCCTTTCTCTTCTCAGCTATAATCTAAGCTTTATTAGTCACAAATGCCCACAAGGTTGACACTGATATTTTTAACCCTTTTAATATCGCCCCTTGTGGTATTTGACACAAGAATGAAAGATACGCCACAGATTTGATTCGGGCATTCCAGCAAATAAAAGGCAAGATTGAAATGACATACCATTGTGTATGAGATGGCGTTCAGCATTTGAGGCCTATTTAGTATTAATGTCCTCACGTTGGACTTCTCTTCCACCAAAATCTGATAAACAAAACCATTTACAAAGCTTCGAAAATGAGACTTGATTAAGTATTAAATGAGGATTACTTGAAAGCTAACATTACATTCCCAACATGTGAGGTAAAAATTACGAGAATTTCACTCAAATTAAAGCTATGCCAGCATCAAATTGATCACATTTAAAACACCTATTTTGAATTTTTTATTTTAATCATGTATCTTAGACATGAATAAGCTGACTATGTGAATATATAACTCTTGTTGGAGTGACCCACCTAGGAATTAGCGGAGTGGCATAAGGTGTGTGTTTGCTCCCATGTTTTGTATTCAAAATCGCCTATGTTTATCCAGCATGCGTTTGTGTGGGGTTAGTAGACACCACGGTGGGTTTTATTTTGTTGGGTCAATCACCTTATGGACACCCACGTTAAAAAAAACTTCTCTTGTCAGAGTGAAAGTACTCTCAATGATAGAACAAGGAGGGACACTAATTAACCTTAACGGCTCCCTTGTCCCAACTAATACATTGGGACCATCTAACACATGTGGGGATCCCTATCATGCGGTTCAAATTGAGATAATCAAGACCTTTCAAGCGGAATCTCATTCCCTATGGGAGTATATTATTTAATTTTTGCTTAATAAGAGTGGGCTCCAAAATTTTATGGAGCACATTACAGAAACATGATAACGCCACATTAGCGTAAGTGGCCAGTCACATTTTCAATCATGTGTTCAATCTTATACCGAAATGAAAGCTAAGGAAATGTCAATGGAGGGAAAGGGATTCATTTTGAATGGTCTTGATTGTTTCTATGTGGGGCCCTAATGTAGTTTCCAGCATGTGTTACGATGTTTCCATATAATAGCTACTACAAGGGTTCGAAGTCTGGAGGCCCTCCCGTTGGTAATTCAAGCCCGGATCCTCTGTCACAACTATTACATGGTACCGTGTAAGACATTTCGGGATGGCATGATCTCCATTACGGACTCTACATATAGATCATCAAGATCGTTCAAGATAAATGTCATATGCTCCAAGAATATATCCTAAATTTTTAGTATAAAAAGAGTAGATCCCACCGTTCAATTGAGCATAGGATTGAAAACATGACTTGGCCCTGACAAGACACTATTGCTAATGTGGCACTTATCACGTTTCTGCCATTTGTTCAATCGGACAGTTAAATCCTCTCCACTTACCTTAAGCTTTACGATATATCCTTGCAGGGATGAGATTTATTTTGAACGGGTTGAATTCTCTCTATGTTTCTGTGACAGATATCCTAGAACATGTTGCATGGTTCCCGGGTAATGGCTACCACGGACTCCACGTGGCTCATTTGAAGCTTTTGTCCTTTTTTACCTAACAATGGAGAAATTAAAATGACATGGGAGTTGCTACAAGTACGAGCTTCCTATGGGGTCCACTGTGGTAAATCAAGAGTTTGGATTTTTTTTGTCGCACCTGTTACATGGGAACCATGTCTAGGAACCCCCTTTATAGGGCCCACGTAGATATAATCCGAACAGTTCAAAATGAACATCATCCCCTCTAAACTTAGATCTTTAAGCATCAGTTTATTACAAGTAGATCCCACCATCTGATTGAGAAAATAATAGAAATGTGATTGGTGTTGACATAGCCTTGATGCCCATGTGCTGTTATTTACGGTTTCATCATGTGATCAATCATTCAGTAGGACCCTCTCCATTTGAACTAAAACTTGAAGATATATATAGATATAGAGAAGATGGGACTAAACGGCCCGAACTATCTCTACCTAGGCCGCAATGAAGTTTCATGAATTTATTACAAGTTTCGTGTAACAGCTGGGAAAGAGGATCGGACTTGTAAAACAAAACACCCCCGTGTGTAATCCCTCGAATGGCCAGCTTGTATGGAATCCGGATCCTCCAAAGCTATTGAATATGGATGGTACAACCCACCTATGTATTGAATATGCATAAGAGTGAAAATGTCACTTAATCCCAGTAACCATACGAAAATCAACTCGAACCAACCCGTTGTCATTTTACATACCAAGCATTGGTGGCAATGGCAGATCCATAATTTTTGATAGGGTGGTGTGGTATATGATCAAGTGAAAAAGTTAAATATTAAAATCGAATATTTTTATATTTTATCTAAGGGGTTTCTAGTCGCACCCACGAGCTAATACTTGGGTTTACCACCAGCGAGAGGAACCCACGAGCTAACACTTGGGTTCACCACCAGCGAGAGGAACTCGTTCTCCAGTAAAATTGTTGACAAAAGAGACAAAAAAAAAAAAAAAAAAAAATGGGGAAAGATTATTTTCCTCCAAACCCTGCTAATTACAAGGGAAGGAGTTGAGGGTTGGGAGTGAATCACCTGGTCAAGTGCTCCACCGTAGAACGAAGTCGCCATGATTCTGCTTGTTTTTTGAACTCTCTTGTACAGGAGAGAGAGTATCGAGCCTTGTTTGAATAATGCAGCAGTGGCGTCCCTTCATATCTTTATAAGGAGAACTTGTCAGAAGTTTGTTGGGGAAGAAGACCCTCTACTTGATTTACTCGTGGAATTTGATGTCCTTCTCAGTTTTTCGTTTATCACATACACGCATGCATATTATACTTAATATGAGACACCGATCGTCCTTCCGTTTTCTAACCACATGCTTCATGCTTGGAGAAAAAAAAAAAAGTACAACTACATTGCAGTGTGCTGAACCAGAGAAATATTTGTGCAGCGCTGAAAATGGATTCCACTGACAACCTTTCCAGTATTTTGCAGAATCATATATTGCAAAAAGCTTAATTCATTTTCCACTTTTATGCACCAATTCAGTACCACAAAGAATTCACTTTCCACGCTTTTTCATGTTCATGAAAGATATTGTCATTGCAGAATTTTTATTCATCCAAAGATTCACCTTTCTATGTGGAACCTGGACTGAGGAAATGTAACCTTTGTAACTGAGAATTTGATGGCCATCAACCCTTGCGACCTTTTTTTATTAGGAAAGAAAGAACAAAAGATACAATCAAACCACACAAAGAAGACGTTTAGATTTACGTGGTTTCCCGGTCTTAAGGTGAGTCCACAGATCACACCAATTCCACTATGTTCAAAGGCAGAGAAAATGAGAATACAACATATAAGATCTCTGACGACTATGTTAGGGTTACATAATAGCGCAGGATAATATTATGAAAATACTTTTATATGGTAATAGTTATGATAGTTGGATCCGCGACAGTGGACATGAGTTAACAATCTGATCCGGATGAAATCTAGCTCCACACATAACATTTTCATGGGTCCGAATTTTACCTTAATGGCCACCTTTTGCGTTCAACCTATACCAAACTGTATTGATATGTATTGAGTATTATTCACTTGTCAACTATGCTATTTTAATATTTTTATGAAAAATCTCAAAAAAGTACTTGGGGATTTGAAAAAAAAGTATAAAAGTTTTTCATATTTTCTTCAATCAAATCTTCTCAATAAAAAAAATTAAATGGAAAAAAACACATACCCCCTTGTGACGAGTTTTCTTTTCATAACCTCCTTTCTTCCCGAAAACCAACCTAAACATCACTTTATTGTCCTCAATGACAAATATTGATGGTGAGGTACCTTTTTTATGGTCCGGTTGCCTTGGGAAATGTTAGAACTGGTCTTGGGATTTTTTTTCTTTAGATTACTCAAGTCTCAACTTGGTTTTAATGATTATAATTATTTAATAAAGTTAGTTTCTCAATCATTTGGAATCTATATAAATCTTTCATTTTTTAACCATCGATGTATAAAGGTAACTGTAGTGGGCCTCACTAGGTCGTTTGGGTTTTACTTGATTATTTTTCTTAAATGATTTACCAAATGAGCTAGTATTATACTATTATATTAAAATTATAAAAGATACTATTATAAGAAATTCAAATATGTTAAACTCCATTTTTAAAGTAGAAATAAAAAAAATCTCTAAAAATCCCAATATAGAAACATGGAATTTCTCGTTCCACTCAAGTGGTTTACAGTTGAATCTGTTTACAGTTGAATCTGTGTACCATTGAAATAGACAAAACTCAGAAAGATGGTGGACAAGACCGACTCAAGTACAAAACGCATACTTGTTAACCCACATGTAGGTAGATGATGATCCTCTGGATCTAAATTTGTACATGTGATACATGTCATTTATGGGTAGAGGATATCTTTCAAAAAAAAAATCTTAAAAAAAAAATCTATATATATATATATATATATATATATGGGTAGAGGCCTCACTCATCTTTTAAGACCATGGATCATGCTCCACAATCCACATGTAGGTAGATGATCCTCTGCACCTAAAGTTTGTTGGTGTGAATGTGTGATACATGGCCAACATCATGAGTGGATTTGGAAGGGGCCACATGGCCATTGCTCCACCATTTGGTTCTCCAACAACCTAAGCTTCATATATATATATATATATATATATATATATATATATATATAAAGCTTTCATAAGCTCAAATTTAGGATAAAATTTCATAAACTCATGCTTGTGGGGCCTACCTTTGGTCCATCTAAATGGACCAAACACATAACCCTCCTAAATTGCACATGTCCACCAACTTTAGGTCATATCCAAATTTACTGGACCGTTGAATCGATTATATATCGATCCAAATGAACTGTTGACCATAAAACTTTTGGGCTCATATGGAGATGATAGAAATTACGGTTGGGGCTGATTTTTTGCAAAAAGGAAGATCCCAGGGAGTCCTTGAAGTCCCCCTTATTCCTATCCCCATGTGGGTCCCCAAGTGGGACCCACCACACGCTTGAGCTTACCTTATCTTAAACTTAAGCTTATGAGAAAATTTCGTAAGCTCATGTTTGTGGGGCTCACCTTTGGTCCATCCAAATGAACCAAACACATGACCCTCCTAAATTACACATGTCCACCAACTTCCGGTCAAATCCGAATTTACTGGACCATTGGATCGACTACGTATCGATCCGAATGGACTATTGACTATTAAACTTTTGGGCCTATATGGAGATGATAGAAATCACGGTTGGGGTTAATTTTTTGTAGATAAGAGGATCTCAGGGAGTCCTTGAAATCCCCCCCATCCCCATCCTCATGTGGGTCCCCAAGTGAGCCCCATCACACACTTGAGCTTACCTTATCCTAAGCTTGAGTTTAGGAGAGCTGGCTCATATAAATATATATATATATATATGTATGTATATAGAAGATACTCTTATAAGAGATATCTTTTACCTTATATAAAAGATAGGGTGGGGGCCCTCACATCTCTCATCCTTAGAAATATCTTAGCCGTCCGTTTAAATTACAGATCCACTGGCTCACATGCAGATCCACTTGAGTATCCATGAATTGTTGTTGAGTTCCCGCAGCCTATGTAAGGTGGTAGAAAAGTTGTAACATAAAAAGTTTGAGATGCCCAATTCATTTGTATGAAATTTTATGATTTGCATTTAGATATGATAGTTGTTAGTAATATTTACTCTTCTGGAATTGCTATGTTTATTTATTTATTTATTTTTTCTAGATGAAAGTTTTGATGGAGTATTTGATGATATAGTGTAAATTTATTGTGATAAAAACTGACATTCATTATTGTCAAAACAACGCAGCATTGGCGTTTTTAGATGCTTGGACTTGTCAATTTGACAGGTTATGACATGGATGGTCATGTGTTCAATCATCCATTGGATGGGTTGCAATGGACTATCAATTTTTTTTATTTCAAAAGCAAAACTATCATCAAGTGCTCGGATCTCCGATAGTCGTGTCTTTTGGGTGACTGTGTGAAGATAGCCTTTTTATAAAGCAGTGTATTTTTATCCTTAACTTTTATTCTCTTTTATTAGAATTTCAGTTAGAGTTGATATCTCCTATGAGCTCTAAATTTTTTTATTGTGGGTTTAAACACTGATGTGTAATATAGAATTTCAGTTAGAGTTGATATCTCCTATGAGCTCTAAATTTTCTTTATTGTGGGTTTAAACACTGATGTGTAATATTGATCAACTTAGCTTTCATTTTTACACATTGTGGGTTAACAATGAACATTGATTAATGTCTATATTAGTTTCAAAGCAGACCCAAATCGGTTTTGGCTTTTTGGATACATGGATTTGGCAGTTGGACAAGTTATGGCATGGAGTATTACTAATATCTTCATGTTTGTGATTTACCATTTGTATTTTTTTTACCATGATTAACACTTCCATCTACCCCAAGATGGCAACACTACTATCTATTATTTATATTACATGCCTGTCTTTTTTATTTGTTTGTATTTTACAAGGTTCTAAAGATGCAATTTTCATCTTTCTTTTCATTGATGCATATTTCTTTCTTTTTATTTTCTAGGATCTTGGGACACATGGATATGGATGATATCCCGTATATGTTATTTGTAATTATGAAGGACTGGTACATTCCAAAAGCCAATTTCAAAAGGTTTTTTTGCAAGTGCAAGAATTTTCTCAGTTGGTACATCACCTAACCTAGCCTCGCTTGCAAGAACTTTCTCAGCTAGTAAATCCCCTAACTTAGCCTCTCTCGCTCCCCCAATGTACATATGAATTTATCCTCAATGAAGATCAATGGGTTTTAAACATTTATGACCAATAATCTAAATTAACTGTTAGTGGGGTTGGCCATGGGGCTAGATTAATGGACCTAGCTACGGTGGCAACACTGCGACATGAAAACTTGAAGAGATGCAACGAAAATGGAAAACTATTTAGATCTGTGATTCGAATCATCGTAGCTATTTAGTGCTTACCAGAGCGTCTACCTAATAAAAAATTTACTTTGAAATTGGGCCCTGCTGATTGCTTTCTTGCAAATTATTGTGAATAAAGAAGAAAGTTGGCCCTCCATAAAGACGGTTAGGATTAGTATTTTATGAATTTCATACAAATAGAGGTCCATCTAAATTACAAACAGCTCATTAGTTTGTGTATAAGAACTTTTGAGGGTAAATAATTCATGGACATTGGTGAATGTACTGAGTACTAACCTATGATGCATGGATGGTGGTCCTGTGCAGAGAATCTATTGGTCACAAAAGACATAATCAAAATTGCTGATTTTGGCCTTGCTCGTGAAGTCTGCTTCCTGCCACCTTATACAAATTATATTTCAACTCGTTGGTGAGTGTCACGCTTGTTTCTTAAGCATTCTTACCTGCTCTGTTCCGAATCTTACCTGTTCTAGTGTAATAAATTTTGGGGACATATCAAGTACCGAGTGCCTGAAGTTCTGCTCCAGTCATCTGTATATGGCTCTTCAATTTGTGAGTAAACATGGTGAGACTTGCTCCCCAACTTTCATCACTAAACATCCCATCCATAGTTGAGTGAAGCCTGGTCTAGTTTTAAAACAATGCTCTTAGCTCCGACTTTTAATTATAAAGATGTCATTATTCTCTTTGTGAGTTTGAACCATAGTTATCAATTTCGTTTCGTTTCAGCCATTTCGGCCAAAATTTTTCGTTTCGGTCAAGTGGCCGAAACGAAATTTTGGCCAAAACTTTTCGGTTTGAATTTCGGTCAATCTCGGCCGAAATGTGACTTTTCGGCCAAAATAAAATTTTACATAATTAATTTTTTTTTACTTTTTTTACACATATTTTGTATTTCTTATTTTTTTTTCACAAAATATAATTCCAAAAAAAATTACTATAATGAATTAAATCTATATTTATTACTTTTTCTATTTTTTTTACTTATATTTGTATATATTATGTTATATTTTTCCCGAAATGTAATTCCGAAAAGTTTCGCCGAAATCCCGAATTTGCCGAAACTTTTAATTTTGCAGGCCAGAGTGAAATGAGGTCCGAAACGATATTAACAACTATGGTTTGAACTTATACATATCATTTCGTAAACAGCAGGATTCTAAAACTACCAATAAAACAGCCCTCTTGATAAAATTAAACAGTAGGACATACACATCACAGCAACTAACAAACACAAACCTTGCATACCTCACATACAAACAATCTAAACACATTGACATTGTTGCTGAAAAGTTTCATTTTTAAGGTAAGCGGCCTTGTGGTTAAGATAATAAGCACCTTTCAACCGTGCTAAGGGCTTTGGATACAATCCTCAAAGTTTGGATCTAGCTTGACTGGTAAGTTTGCCCCTTATGGGGATCTTCAAATCTTCCCAATCCTCCTCGTCGACTTTATTGAAATATTGATCCACCATTTCTTCGCTAATCGACTCCAAATTGTAAGGGTCCCACTGAAAATCCACGTTAGTTGAAGTTTTAGTATTTTGAGATTATTGAGCAAATATTGAAAGAAAGAGGACTAGAGAAACTTTTTGCACCTTAGGCCTTTTGTCTTTGTCAAATAATATTGCCCTCCAACCCTGCATTAGCAAGCTATCTTAGCCAATTGATACAACTAATACTAAACCAAAACAGTAGCTACAAGTGATCATCTCTAGCTACCTCAAAGAAATCATAACTGACTGTTCCTCGACCAGCATGACATAGCATCCTATATTCTCTCATCAAACACTGGCTGATGTTTTGTGATCGTCCCTCTCTGATCTAACCATGCAGAAAGTGGTCATTATTGGAACCAACCCCACAAGAAAAGAGCTAAATGTATATCACATAATAAGCTGGAACACTAATTAAACAACGAATGCAGATAGACAAATTTAATGTCGGTAAAGGAGAAGTCATAGTCAAAATCCAAACCGGTTAGAGGAAATAGAAACAAGATATATCTCTTGAAAAAACTGGTTACCGATCTGAGAAAGACTTTAAGATTGATAGGTGACGCTTTCTTCAGGGACTTGATAGCAGCTGTAATCCACTCTTCTGTTTCAGTTTCAGTTTCAGTTTCATGCTCCTATAAGAACACATTAGCTTCCTCTTATCAGTTTTAAGTGCAACCATGGTATGTGAAGGGTGCTCAAATGTAGTAATCAAGTGAAATTGACTTTTGTGTAGTCATAAATCCATCTAATGTACTAGCTACTTACCAGTGCCAATATAATTTCTTCAACTGTTGCTTTTGAGAAGCATTTATTTACTATGTCTAGCCTGCAGTTTTAATCAAGCGTTAACAATTAAACAAAAAAAAAAAAGAGTAATGACTATGTAGTTCTCTTCATATAAATGAATTGTTCTTCCTCATTCTAACAGTATAGCACATCTCACTGATTACTCACCTTCGAATCACACTACTTTCCTTTGAAACTCCTCTTATGGAAAATTGATCAATTATGGTGCAAACACTGGGGGGATCTGCTAAGTTGATGCTTTGCAGTGCCTCTTCCAACAAAGACAAATTCTATTCACCAGTATCATACAAGTTTTAGTTGGTGCATAGAAACCAAAAGGAAAAGACCACCATCCCCCATAATAATAAAATCTAAAAAAAAAATCTTGAGGAAAATAAGAAAAAATCCTACAAATTTGTGAAGGAACATAAATAAATTATGTTGAATTCTCATAAATTGAGACTCATGACTCTATTTGGCTCTGGCTTACGAAAGTCATTTAGTTTACTAAAAAGAGTCAAAATGAGTGTCTCAGCTCCAAAACTATAATACAATATGCAGATAGAGTTCTACAATTATATTTAAATAGCATTTAAATCCCTATTCGCTAAAAAAATAAGGAAAAAAAAATTATAACTTACTGCAATTGTAAGTTCAATGGAAAAACAATAATTACTACTTGACTGCCAAAGACAGAATTGCATGATGAACTGACCTCAAACCACTTTGGCTTGTTCATCTCCTCGTGGAGGCTTTTACATCAATATGCATTAATTCAAAATATAACAATTGGATCAAAAGTTATGGCTGCCGGAAGTTAGGGTGCGTTCCTGACTCACCGATTCGACTTCTTTCGATCTTGTTGCTCTATATACCACCCAATAGATGTTCTAAACGGCCAAATATGAAACAACTGATTGCTGAACTTTTCATGTCTTCAAGGACTCTAGCCTCTAGGATAAATATTATATACATCTACATAGAGGGTGTGGTGATCTTCTGAGTTTGGAAAGAAACCGTGCTAAAATACATAATTATGAGTTCTCGAGAATTAATTCCAACCGACGACTCATTATAGAAGTATAGAACAACAAAATAAATGACAAAATCACTGGAATATGAGTATGTTGGGCCCTTGGCTCCTTTGGATGTTCTTGTGTGATAAATTCAAAGAGGTGGATAATCAATGAAACGTACCGAAGAGAGAACAAAGTGAGTTGCAAGGCCACATGCAAGCATTTCAGCTCCATCCAACCTTGCGCCAGTAAGGCCCAAATACTCTCCTGGTAGACAATGTTAAACATGTCCATTGATGTAGGCGTGTTATAAGAAATCCCAATATTTGGTCAATAATATATAAGTAAATTGCTTGAAAAATCCTTCAAAATCATCGATGGAACTTTTTTTTTTTTTTTTTTTATGACAAGATGGAAAGGGAGTGCTTATATGATATCAAAGTATTACCCAACCAAAAAATCACTTCATGTATAATGAAGATATTACCTAAGAAACCCGGTAGCCTCGACAAAAAATACGATGCTCCCACATCTGGGAATAGTCCCAATGATGTTTCTGGCATGGAAAATACCTACGTAAATCCACACTAATTAGAGGAGTTCCAAAATGGCAACAAGGAAATTGGATTAAGCTTGATCATACTTGTATTTACCTTTTATTTTCTGGAAAGCATAATAATCAAAGAATGAGGACACAATTACGTGCCTATGTCCTCTGTTTATTCGATGGTACTAAAGCGTCTCTAGCTTTATATAAGGAAAATACAAATGATTCTTTCTTTCAGACTAAAAATGATTATTCTAAAGTTCCTTTGATGGTAAAGACTATTAGTTTTGCCCCTTTATGCATTTTTAATATCTAAAGAAGATCGAATTCTATTAACTTTCCAAAAACTGAGAAAATCTAAAGATTAGACAACTTTTTTACTCATCATATCTCTAAGTAATGATTCTTTGATAGAATAATAGATGTGATTATATGTGGAATAGAATAAAAGCAATGTTACTTAAATCCATATAAACCAAATAGCATTTAAATTTATTTGGAGGAAAGAAGTACTGTATTCTCTGTGACGACTCGAAACTTCCCATGCATGGATGCTCCAGCACCACCTCCCATGACAATTCCATCGATAAGTGATACCTTCATCAAGGTTCCTTTATCACTATGAAAGCTATAACTTGGCAAGGGAAGGTCAATTAATCCATTTAATCTAAGATTAGATGTGCAGATTACCTGTGGCTTTCGGTATGTTGCCATTACATAATTTAAGCTCAGCTGTTTGTCATAAAATTTAGCAGCAAATGTCCAATGACCTGAGACAAAGAGTAGGTTAGAGATTCATTCTCAATCAATCATGCATTGGTGAAGAAGTTCATTTCTACTCTCTCTCTCTCTCTCTCTCTCTCTCTCTCTCTCTCTGCACTTAAACTGTATTTTTATGACAATTTAAGATAAGAATGTTGTAGGAAGTCTTCATTTGATTTCTGAACTAAAACTAGTGCAAAATGCCTTTCGGAAAGTAGAAACTACAAGTTACCTTCAGTAATATAACGAGCACCAGCCTTTGCATCACCACCAACTGAAAATGCTTTCCCCATTCCCTACAAGTATCAATGAGATCAAACTCCAAATGCCATAGGGGCATATAGATTGAGCCAAGTACATATACCAGATTATAATATACAATTGAATGCGACATGTTCCAAATGCCTTTTTACTAGAACTTTCAACTTTCAAGGAAATTTAGTCTACATTGTCAATTGTTAGCACCTTAATGATCACCAACTTTACATTAGAGTCCTCCTCATATGCTTTGAAATACTTCAGTAACTGAGATATCTGGAACCAAGATTAATAAACAATTGTTAGTCCTCTATGGGTGATTCAATGTTTACAAGTGAACAATTTAAGACCTAAGTTCAAAAACTACTACATCACAACTCACAAGTAGTGGTGTAAATTGGGCCGGGCCGCCTATGCCTGGAACGGCCCAGTATGAAAGTCAATGGGCCATGGCCCTGCACTGCCAATTGACAGACATTGAACGGGCCAGGCCAGTATGGTCACCGTCTGGGCTGTGCTGGGCCAGAGGGTCTTGGGCCATGGCATGGTATTGCCTAGAGTGTTGGCCATGCGGTGCTGGGCCAAGGTGGCTGGCCCAAAGCACTGCCCTGACCCTGTAAGTAAATACTAATTTTTATATACATGAAATAAAACTTTAAATAATTAAATTCTTCTTTTTTCACTTGTAAATTAGAATCAATGTTTGTGTGTTTATTTTAATAATTTCAACTTTATTTCAAGATGAAAACCCTAAACGTTCATAAAGTTTCTTTTAATTTAAATAAAAAAATTAGAGTGGGCGTGTGGGACGGCCCATGGATGGTAACGCCCAGCACAACACGACATAAGTTATGCCATGGGCCGTGCTTGGCTGACCCCCCGCGGAGTACAAGTACAAGATGTGAAGATTAATGAGTGATTTAAAGAACAAGTCTCGATTCTCTTATAGGAATTCGAGAAATCTTACAACTTGGGCCTATATATTCATCAACAAAGCCATAACATATAAAATACAAAGTGCTGAAAATAAACGTTTATTTCCGAGTAGAAAGTTTATTGACTCAAAGAATTTCTATCCGGGTACATAAAATGAATAGAGTGAAACTGGACTTTCAAAAATAAAAAAACTTAACATCTCTCTTAGTCTCTTCTCTCTATAATCCCATTTTTATTTCACCAATGCCCACAAGGTTTGAAAAAAGCAGTATAGGAACCACAGATTTAATTCAGGCATTCTTGAAAGTAGAAGGTGATTGTAAGTAAGATTGGTATGACATATACATACCATTGTGTATGAAAGGGCGTTCAACTTTTGAGGCCTATTTAGTGTTATTGTCCTCACGAAGGACTTCTCTTCCACCAATATCTGATAAGCAAAACAATGTACAAAGCTTAGGAAATGAGATTTGATTAAATATTCAAACGAGGATCACTTTTAAGCTAACATTACATCCCAACCATGTGAGGGAAAAGTAAAAATAAATGAAGTGTGTGGTTCCTGGTATCAACTCTAAAAGCTATAAATTCACTGGAAAAAAAACTCTAAAGCCATCAGTTGTGCCAAAGAAAAACAATGCTATAAGATTAGTAGATGTGACCTTCAATCTGGATTGAGTGATGGAGCTAAGATCTTTTCTTTCTCTTGGAAAGGAATTTGAGATGGTATTAAAAAGATTATCACATTATACCAAAAAAATATTATTATATTATAATGGGTGCAAAATGTTCTAAACTAGTTTTTGGTAGATAAAGTAATACACTAGTTATTACATTTAAAAAAGATTAGTTTATATTTCTTTTTACATCCAATAATGTTTGGTAATTGGTACAGAAGACTAAAGAAGAATCATAAATTGCATATTTTTTGTATTTTTACTCATGACCATTGGTTATAATTTAAAAATAAAAATTAAATGATTTTTTAATTATAATATGGGGTTGACGTTTATAAAAAGTCTTGATATTTAGCCCATTGTTGAGAGCTCAAATTCTTCTAAAACTTGAGTAAAACCACTAACTTTGATGGAGCGTTTGATATGTAATTAGTATAAGCCACATGAGATTTCTTACTTAAGAATTAAATTAGATCTAATTTAATCTAAATTTTGAATTAAAATGTTAAATACTTAATATCCAATAATAACTTAAACGAGTTGTGCTAATTTTAAATTTTAAACTTTAAGAGGATTAGGATTCTAAGCTCAATAACGGGCAAAATCGTAAAAAAAAAAAAAAAAAAAAAAAGAGAACATAAAAGAATAAAAAGAACTCCTAGCAAGTTCACTTAATCAAATTGACTGCGTCTCAAATGTGTAATTTGAATATTTTCTTGTATTAATCATGTAACTTAGACATGAATAAACTGACTCTGTGGATACTCTTGTCGGAGTGACATTATTCTCCATGATAGGACGAGCCGGACAAAGACATTAATCACACCCCTGCCCAGAGGAAGTCCGGACTCAGCGTCTCATTTGATTGAACCTCTTGACCCTTTTTCCCCATGTAGAAAGGAGAAAGATATGGGAATTGCCTGCAACTATGAGCCTTCTATGGGGTCTACCTATGGTAAAACAAAACCCCCCCTTTCCGGCCGTAATCCTTCGACTAGCTAGCCAACTTGCATCCAATCCCCGAGACTTTAATCTAGCGAAATCCCGAGTTACAATAGTGTTAACTCTACAATGAAGCTGACATACTGAAATCCAAGCAGATCAAAATAAACATCCTGAATACCTAATAAAATTGGAGAGGACGTTTATTTTGAGCTGTTTGAATTTTAGAAAGTGGGCACCCTTGTGAAGTTCCACTACCGATGGAATCATGATGAGATGACATCATTAGTTTGATACACTCACCTATTCTGTCTCTCTCTTCTTTTGGGGGTACAGTACCAGGCCAGGCCCAGACCCATGAGACCCCAGCCATGGGAAAAACGCCAGGTCCCACGAGAAGAGGAACCCGGATTGAACCCTGGGTTGTTACATTACATGAGAAGTTGAAATGTTACTTAAACCCAATAACCATACCAAACTCAACTGGATGTAACCCTTGTCACTTTGCAAACTAAGCATTGGTGACCACAAGCAACAGGAGCTCATTCTACAGAAAAAACTGAAAACAAAAAAAAGAACACCACCAAAGGAAAAAGAATTTTTTGTCCAAACCCTGCTAACAAGGGAGGGTATCAAGCAAATCACCTGGTCATGTTGTGCACCATAGCAGAATGAAGTGGCCATGACTCACTCCCCTGCTTGTTTTTTAGCACACTTGGCTTGTACAGGAGAGGAGCCTTGTTTGGTTAATGCAGCAGTAGTGCAATACTGGCCGCCCTTTTTATAGAGGATATATATCTAGCCAGGAGTAGGGGAAGACCTCATAGTCTATTTATTTTTTATTACTCGTGGATTATGACGCTCTTCTCAGTTTTTTATTCACATATTTCGAAATCAGAACGTGCATAATTAATGTAAGACACCAACAACAATTGACCCGAGAACCGCGGTAAGCAGCCGCTATTCTCATCTGGCTGTTCAGATTCAAATCGCATGTGGGGGCTTCCTTTCCACTTGTGTAGACTTTCTCCCTACATATATAGGCTCTTTCGCCCAACCACATGCTTGCATATCAAAACCCCCAAATCAAATGTATTTTTGAGTTGAATCACGAAAATTTTAGTAAACTTGCCATTTTTTGGCACAAACCGTAAAACCTTTTTTTTTTTTTTTTAAGAAAAGAGTTTTTTCACTTTTCATGTTTTTTCCGCTAAAAAGCATATGCTGCAATTGGAAAAATTTTATTTATCCAATGATTCCCCTTCCCATGTGGAACATGGACGGGGCAAATGTTGCCTTTCTAAACTGATAATTCGATGGCCATCAAGGGAAGGGATTAGGACTTTTTCATGAGACTAAATTCTGATTTATGCCATCATTCGCATCCTTAAGTTGTACCGACCACATGGTAATTTGTATTTTAGTATTCACTTGTCCAATCTGTCATTCTAATTAATATTCTTAAAAAGAAAAAGGTCAGAATTCTGAAAAATTAGAAATAACTGAAAAAGTTGACTTAGGCTGCATAAACCACAAGTTTCCATGAACCATGTCAACTTCTTCAGGACGATCCCTCTTAATTGAACCATGTGTTTTTTTTTTTCTTAAACTACAAATGGCCAACTAGCTTCATAAAGAAACTGCAAGACTTCATTCATGATTCCAAGTCTAAACATCTAAAATAAAATAACAAAACCATGAAAAAAAATATGTAAACATAAATTAAAAATGGTGTATAGCACTACAATCGACAAGCATATATCGTAAATATGTATATTGACTATTGGAGTATGCAAACAATAAATTAAAAAAAAAAAACTTATTTTTACCATAAAAAGACCCAACAAGGGCCTAGGGGCAAACCAAAGTATAAGGATCTGGGGGCTGACGCCTCACCCAAACCTGAAAAAGTTTTAAAAAAATAAAATTCATCTACAGATTTAAAAAATAATTGATTTTCTTTTACATTTGCCCCTTTCTCAGTAACTTTTTTTATGGAGAATTTTCTGATTCGCCCGTGTTGCGAAGTCTGGAATAGTTACCAACTTACCATCCATCAAATAATTTATCTTTGTTTTATACAAAAAGAACCTGAAAAACCAACAATACTTTGAATACTCGTCCACAAAAATGCATGAACCTGCTGCCTAGTGTGTATATATCCCACCCCATTCAAAATAATCGAAAACAATTAATTATTTTCTGAGAATTATCTTATAATCTCAAATAAAAGAAATTCCTAGTGAAAAGAGATTCTCTTCAATTAATTCCCAAACTACTATTCTCATTCAAATGCATATCCTTTTCTTCCCTGATTCAAATAAACTACTACAAAATTTGTACGTACACGCTATCGTAGGTACATGCATGACATGCAAAGGTTAAAGTTGACAAGGACCATAGGAGTGACCCAAGTAACTTGGATTGTATGATCAATGATAACTATTTGATTGTTGTTAATTTAAGACGACTACCCAAGTAAACGCAAGAAGGTTTAGGTCTATCTAGTATAATGTATATGAAAAAATTAAATAAGAAACATAGTATAAACTACAACTTGGATGTGGGTGGGTGGGTGGGTGTAAGGGTTTATTAATGGGTTGGACGTAGTTATACATGTGCTTTAATATCCAAGACAGATTCTTAAAAAGGAAAAAGATTAAATCTTTACACACTGACCCACCTATCATTATCATCAATCCATTCCATATATCACATGATTTCAAAACCCACAAATTAGCACCACATAATTTGGCCATGATCTGGCCATGACACACAGTTTAGTCATTTAATCATACTAATATTTAGAACGCTATGAAAAGCTATAAAGATTTTAGCACTTAAAGTTGAGAGTTTGGATCACTTGATTGAACATATTGATATTTTGCTCGCTCCTAATGAAGATTTAAATCACTCCATCCCTCCTGCTTAATGATTGTCATGCATCATCCGAATGAGCCCCTCCAATTGTAGTGAGTATTAATGACTATTAGACTAAATATAAAAGATCCTTTACCAAAGATGAGAATATTTGAGATTTTTTTTTTTTGCTCTTATTTTACCCGACTAAGAAGACCCATGAGAGCCCCGATCATGGGAAAAGACGCCAAGAGAAAACTATAAATCAAACCTTGAGTTGTTAGGTAAGAAGTGGTATTGTTACTTAAACACGTTAACCATACCAAACTCAACTGGTTTGGATCCAAAACATTGGCACGCAGTTTGCAAACTAAGGAGCCCATTGAAAACTTTAGTCTTATTAATAATAGATAATTAGATTAAGGTCTAACATAAAGGCTCTAATTTTTTAAGTTTTAATTTAGACTTAGTGTGTTTGGTAAAAATATATATATATATATATGTATAAAAAAAAAAAAAAAACTCTTGTTTCATGAGGTAATTGGGCCCACCTTTAAGAATTGTGGTAAGCGGGGCCCAACTTTTAAAAATTAAAATGTAAAACCAACCATTTGCATTGGTTTGCAAATTTAACGAGGTTATTTTCATCCAAAATATGTAAATCTTGCATTATCCACCTCCATCCACTTTAACTAAAAAGCCTAAAAAAAAAAAAAAAGCAAAGCCCCGTCAGCTTATTTTTTAGAGGCAAAAGCTTCAACTTGTAAGTTAGCTTTAAAACTAGAAAATACAATTATAGGTTTACCACATGCTCTAATATATATAAATAATTTTTAAATAAAAAAAATAAGAGCTTATTTTTAGAATTACCAAATGTCCCTGGTGACCATAAGCCACAGCAACTCGTTCTATAGAAAATTTGACAAAAGAAAAGCTAACAAGGGAAGGAGTTGAGGGTGCACGCAAATCACCTGGTCATGTTGTGCATCGTAGTAGTATGATGAACCTGGCTAGGTTCCCCTCATGTGGATTCATGTACTCAATGATATCAAAAATAGTCATGAATCCAAAAATAAATAAAAAATAAAAGGTCCCTGGCTTAACTAATGGATCAATCTGATTAACCCAGAATACAAGACAATAACTAAACACAAATAAACGCATTTTTTATTCTAATTACAAACTATTTGTCCTCGTCTAACTTTGTTCATAAGTGAAGATCATTGATTAAAGATGATGCTCCTTAAGATCAACTAGTGGTCTATAAGAAGGTAATGATGTATCAAGAGGTTTAGTCTATCTTACCTGCTCTGTTCCAAATCTTACCTGTTCCAATGTAATAAATTTTGGGGACATATCAAGTACCGAGTGCCTGAAGTTCTGCTCCAGCCATTTGTATATGGCTCTTCAATTTGTGAGTAAACATGGTGAGACTCGCCCAACTTTCACAACTAAACATCCTATCCATAGTTGAGCGGAGCCTGGTCTAGTTTTTAAACAATATTCTTAGCTCCGACTTTTAATTATAAAGAAGTCATAAATCTCTTTGTGAGTTTGAACTCATACATATCATTTTGTAAACAGCAGGATTCTAAAATAAAACAGCCCTCATGATAAAATTAAACAGTAGGACATGCACATCACAGCAACTAACAAACACAAACCTTGCATAAATCACATACTAACAATCTAAACACATTGGCATTGATGCTGAAAAGTTTCCTTTTTAAGGTAAGCGGCCTTGTGGTTAAGATAATAAGCACCTTTCAACTGTGCTAAGGGCTCTGGATACGATCCTCAAAGTTTGGATCTAGCTTGACTGATAGGTTTGCCCCTTGTGGGGAGCTTTAAATCTTCCCAATCCTCCTCGTCGACTTTATTGAAATATTGATCCACCATTTCTTCGCTAATCGACTCCAATTTGTAGGGGTCCCACTGAAAATCCACATTAGTTAAAGTTTTAGTATTTTGAGATTATTGAGCAAATATTGAAAGAAAGAGGACTATAGACATTTTTTTGAACCTTAGGCCTTTTGTCTTTGTCAAATAATATTGCCCTACAACCCTGCATTTGCAAGCTATCTTAGCCGATTGATACAACTAATACTAAACCAAAACAGTAACTACAAGTGATCATCTCTAGCTACCTCAAAGAAATCATAACTGACTGTTCCTCGACCAGCATGACATAGCATCCTATATTCTCTCATCAGACACTGGCCGATGTTTTGTGATCGTCCCTCTCTGACCTAACCATGCAGAAAGTGGTCATTATTGGAACCAACCACAAGAAAAAAGCTAAATGTATATCACATAATAAGCTGGAACACTAATTAAACAATGAATGCAGATAGACAAATTTCATGTTGGTAAAGGAGTGGTCATAGTCAAAATCCAAATAGGTTAGATGAAATAGAAACAAGATATATCTCTTGAAAAAACTGGTTACCGATCTGAGAAAGACTTTAAGATTGATAGGTGATGCTTTCTTCAATGGCTTGATAGCAGCTAAAATCCACTCTTCTCTTTCATTTTCAGTTTCATGCTCCTATAAGAACACATTAGCTTCCTCTTATCACTTTTAAGTACGACCATTGTATGTGAAGGGTGCTCAAATGCAACAATCTAGTGAAATTGACTTTTGTATAGTCATTTAGACATCAATCTAATGTACTAACTACTTACCAGTGCCAATATAATTTCTTCAACTGTTGCTTTTGAGAAGCATTTATTCACTATGTCTAGCCTGCAGTATTAATCAAGCAATAACAATTAAAAAAAAAGGTAATAACTATTAGTTCTCTTCATATAAATGAATTGCTCTTCCTCATTCTAACAGTATAGCACATCTCATTGATTACGCACCTTCGAATCACACTACTTTCCTTTGAAACTCCTTTTATGGAAAATTGGTCAATTATGGTACAAACACTGGGGGGATCTGATAAGTTGATGCTTTGCAGTGCCTCTTCCAACAAAGACAAATTCTGTTCACCAGTATCATACAAGTTTTAGTGGGTGCATAGAAACCAAAAGGAAAAGACCACCATCCCCCATAATATTAAAATCTAAAAAAAAAATCTTGAGGAAAATAAGAGTAAATCCTACAAATTTGTGAAGGAACATAAATAAATGATGTTGAATTCTCGTAAATTGAGACTCATGACTCGATTTGGATCTGACTTACCAAAGTAATTTATTTTACTAAAAAGAGTTAAAATGAGTGTCTTTGCTCCAAAACTATAATACAATATGCAGATAGAGTTCTACAATTATATTTAAATAGCAAATAAATCCCTATTGGCTAAAAAGAAATAAGGAAAAAAATCTATAACTTACTACAATTGTAAGTTTGATGGAAAAACAGTAATTACTACTTGACTGCGTAAGACAGAATTGCACGATGACCTGACCTCAAACCACTTTGGCTTGTTCATCTCCTTGTGGAGGCTTTTACATCAATATGCATCAAATCAAAATATAACAATCGGATCAAAAGTTATGGCTGCCGGAAGTTAGGGTGCGCTCCTGACCCACCGATTCGAGTTCTTTCAATCTTGTCGCTCTATATACCACCCAATAGATGTTCCAAAGGGCCAAATATGAAACAACTCGTAGCTGAACTTTTCATGTGTTCAAGGACTCTAGCCTCTCGGATAAATATTATATACATCTACATAGAGGGTGTGGCAATCTTCTAAGTTAGGAAAGAAACTGTGCTAAAATACATAATTATGAGTTCTCGAGAATTAACTCCAACCGACGACTCATTATAGGAGTATAGAACAACAAAATAAATGACAAAGTCACTGGAATATGAGTAGGTTGGGCCTCTGGCTCCTTTGGATGTTCTTGCGTGATAAATTCAAAGAGGTGGATAATCAATGAAACGTACCGAAGAAAGAACAAAATGAGTTGCAAGGCCACATGCAAGCATTTCAGCTCCATCCATCCTTGCGCCAGTAAGGCCCAAATACTCACCTGGTAGACATTGTTAAACATGTCCATTGATGAAGGTGTGTGATAAGAAATCCCAATGTTTGACCAATAATATGTAAGTAAATTGCTTGAAAAATCCTTTAAAATCATCGATGGAGATTTTTTTATGACAAGATGGAAAGGGAGTGCTTATATGATATCAAAGTATTACCCAACCAGAAAAACACTTTATGTACAATGAAGATATTACCTAAGAAACCCGGTAGCCTCGACAGAAAATACGATGCTCCCACATCTGGGAATAGTCCCAATGATGTTTCTGGCATGGCAAATACCTACGTAAATCCACACTAGTTAGAGAAGTTCCAAAATGGAAACAAGGAAATTGAATTAAGCTTGATCATACTTGTTTTGACCTTTTTTTTCTGAAAGCATCATAATCAAAGAATGAGGACACAATTACATGCCTGACACAATTACGTGCCTATGTCCTCTGTTTATTCGAAGGTAATAAAGCGTCTCTAGCTATATATAAGGAAAATACAAATGATTCTTTCTTTGAGACTAAAAATTGTTATTCTAAAGCTCCTTTGATGGTAAAGACTATTAGTTTTGCCCCTTTATGCATTTTTAATATCTAAAGAAGATCGAATTCTATTAACTTTCCAAAAACTGAGAAAATCTAAATATGAGACAACTTTTTTACTTATCATATCTCTAAGTAATGATTCTTTGATAGAATAATAGATGTGATTATATGTGGAATAGAATAAAAGCAATGTTACTTAAATCCATATAAACCAAATAGCATTTAAATTTATTTGGAGGAAAGAAGTACTGTATTCTCTGTGACGACTCGAAACTTCCCATGCATGGATGCTCCAGCACCACCTCCCATGACAATTCCATTGATAAGTGATACCTTCATCAAGGTTCCTTTATCAGTATGAAAGCTATAACTTGGCAAGGAAAGGTCAAATTAAATGTGCAGATTACCTGTGGCTTTCGGTATGTTGCCATTACATAATTTAAACTCAGCTGTTTCTCATAAAATTTAGCAAAAAATGTCCAATGACCTGAGACATAGAACTAAGTAAGTTTGAGAGTCATAGTGAAGCAATCATGCATTGGTGACACACGCACACAAACACAGAGCGCTTAGACTGTGTTTACATGACAATTTGAGATTACAATACTTTGACAGGAATAGAGTCTGATAAAGATGGGAATGTTGTAGGAAGTCTTCATTTGATTTCTGAACTAAAACTAGTGCAAAATGCCTTTTGGAAAATAGAAACTAAAAGTTACCTTCAGTAGTAAAGCGAGCAGCAGCCTTCGCATCACCACCAGCTGAAAATGCTTTCCCCATTCCCTACAAGTATCAATGAGATCAAACTCCCAATGCCATAGGGGCATATAGATTGAGCCAAGTACATATACCAGATTATAATATACAACTGAATGCGACATGTTCCAAATGCCTCTTTACTAGAACTTTCAACTTTCAAGGAAATTTAGTCTGGGTTGTCAATTGTTAGCACCTTAACGATCACTAACTTTACATTAGAGTCCTCCTCATATGCTTTGAAATACTTCAGTAACTGAGATATCTGGAACCAAGATTAATAAACAATTGTTAGTCCTCTATGGGTGATTCAATGTTTAAAAGTGAACAATTTAAGATCTAAGTTAAAAAACTACTACATCACAACTCACAAGTAGGGGTGTAAATTGGGCCGGGCCGCCTATGCCTGGAACGGCCCAGTACGAAAGTCAATGGGCCGTGGCCCTACATTGCCAATTGACAGACATTGAACTGGCCGGGCCAGTATGGTCATCGTCTGGGTTGTGCTGGGCCAGGGGGTCTTGGGCCGTGGCATGGTACGGCCTAGAGTGTTGGCCGTACGTGCAGTGCTGGGCCAAGGTGGCTGGCTCAAAGCACTGCCCCGATCCGGTAAGTAAATACTAATTTTTATATACATGAAAATAAAACTTTAAATAATTAAATTCTTTGTTTTTCACTTGTAAATTAGAATCAATGTTTGTGTGTTTATTTTAGTAATTTTAACTTTATTTCAAGATGAAAACCCGGAAAGTTCATAAAGTCGATCTCTTTTAATTTAAATAAAAAAAAATTAGGATGGGCGTGTGGGCCGGCCCATGGATGGTAAGGCCCAGCACAACACGAAATAAGTTATGCCATGTGCCTTGCTTGGCCGACCCCACGCCGAGCACAAGTACAAGATGTGAAGATTAATGAGTGAATTAAAAAAATAAGTCTCGATTCTCTTATAGGAATTCGAGAAATCATACAGCTTAGGCCAATAAATTCATCAACAAAGCCATAACATATAAAATACAAAGTGCTGAAAATAAACGTTTATTTCCGAGTACATAAAAAGTTTATTGACTCAAAGAATTTCTTTCCGGGTACATAAAATGAATAGAGTGAAACTGGACTTTCAAAAATAAAAAAACTTAACATCTCTTTTAGTCTCTTCTCTCTATAATCCCATTTTTATTTCACCAATGCCCACAAGGTTTGAAAAAAGCAGTATAGGAACCACAGAGTTAATTCAGGCATTCTTGAAAATAGAAGGTGATTGTAAGTAACATTGGTATGACATACATACCATTGTGTATGAAAGGGCGTTCAACTTTTGAGGCCTATTTAGTGTTAATGTCCTCACGAAGGACTTCTCTTCCACCAATATCTGATAAACAAAGCAATATACAAAGCTTAGGAAATGAGATTTGATTTAATACTCAAACGAGGATTACTTTTAAGAAAACATTACATCCCAACCATGTGAGGGAAAAGTAAAAATAAATGATCAAGTGTGTGGTTCCTGTATTCTTTCTCTTGAAAGCTGAAAAATTAGAGAAGAAATAGAGTCATTTGGCATCCTCCTTCAACCACATCAGCAAAAGTAAAATGGGTCTTTGTAAAACGTCAGTTGCTACAACTCAACCAATAGCATTACATTGAAAGAAAACATCTCTTCATCGCTCAAAGCAAATGTTCCTTTCTCTTTTGAGACACTCAATGAGTCTCACGCATCTTAAATTTCAATGGATCTTCCCCGTAACCCCTCTCATTTGAAAGCCCCAAAATGGATAAATCCCACCACGAACGCCTCTTTCTCGCTCTCACTTTATCTTCTCCTCCCTCCAATCTGTTTCTTATCTCCTCCCCTGTCACGTCAATTTCGAATCTGTATTATTACCCTCACCCATCAATGTTTGGGCTTTTCTTTTTTGTGATCTATTATTTTGTGTTTTTGAAGTCTCAATAGGCCTTATCAATTTCAGATCAATACATGAATGTTTTGAAGCGGCTGATGGTCTTTGGCGACAATGCCTGTCGACTCGAGTGTGTGATTTTTTTCGAGTTCGGTTTCTTTCTTCTTCTTCTTCTTCTTCTTCTTCTTCTTCTTTTTTTTTTTTTTTTTTTTTTTTTTTTTTTTTGCTTTTTTAAATTTCTAAGATTTGAAGTTTGTATTTTTTTATTTTTTAAACATTTGATTGTTGGGGTTTGTGCTTTTTATCATTTTAAAGAATTAATTTTGATTTTGTGGAGTTTTATGGGAATATAGCCGGTAGAATATAAGAGGAGTACAAGAAAGAACTTTTTAATTACATTTATTTTTTATTTTGGTCTTTGTTTACTGCACTTTGGATTTGTTTGTGTCAAAAACCAGTTGGGGTTACTGCAAGATATGGATGAATAGGGAACATTTCTTCCTTAATTTGCAAGCTATAAATTTATGTTCAGATATATTTATTCTCACTTTTCCACGAGCTGCTGTACTTATTTTGAGGCCAAAATCTGATTACATGATTATGTTCAAATATATGAATTTTCTTCTAACCTGTTACATTTTTTTTTCCTTCATGAGTTGTATTTGACAATCATTTGAAGTGTCATATCATGCAAAGTAAATATTTAATTAATACTTAAATTAATTATCAAATTATAAAAGGGATAATGTTTGTGGGATATAACAAATGAGATGATCCTAGGAAAAAACAAAAGATAAAAAAAAATGACAAAACCCAAAAAATAAAAAAAAAGAGATTTCCATATCTAAACAATAATGAAAATTAAAATAAAGAAATTAAAACCCACTAAATAGTAAGAAATCATACTTTAACGGATATAAAAACCAAAAATTAAGATCTCAGTCTCATAAAAAATGTGGATTAAAAAAACCACGAAATCAACCAGATCCCACAAACATTATCCCTATTATAAGTTGATAATTAATTTGAATATTAATTTACATGCTATTTAACCTGTGCATCGTACAGGATTTCATGCTAGTCCTAAAAGCTATAAATTTACTGGAAAAAAAAAAAACAGCAAAACAAAAAATACAAAAACAAACAAACAACTTTAAAGCTATCAGTTGTGCCAACGAAAAACAATGCTATAAGGATGTGACCATCAATCTGGACTGAGTGATGGAGCTAAGATATTTTCTTTCTCTTGGAAAGGAATTTGAGATAGTATTAAAAAGATTATTACATTATACCAAAAAAATATTATTATATTATAATGGGTGCAAAATGTTCTAACTTTTTATGTGGAAAAAGTAATAGACTACTTATTACATTTAAAAAAAAAAGATGAATTTATATTGCTTTTTACATCCAATAATATTTGGTAATTGGTACAAAAGACTAAAGAAGAATCGTAAATTGCATAATTCTTGCATTTTTACTCATGAGTAATGGTTATAATTAAACAATTAAAATTAAATATTTATTTTAATTATAATATGGGGTTGACGTTTATAAAAGGTCTTGATCTTTAGCCCATTGTTGAGAGCTCAAATTCTTCTAAAACTTGAATAAAACCACTAACTTTGATGGAACTTTTGATATGTAATTAGTATAAAGAACTTTCAAGTACCTTTATTTATAGCCACATGAGATTTCTTACTTAAGAATTAAATTAGATTAAATTTAATCTATATTTTTTTATGAAAATAAATGACGAAAAATCCCCTTATTTGTTTTAAAAATTCTATTCTTTACTAAAAGAATAAAAAAAAGATGTTTGAGGGGTTGACAAGAGAGTAAGGAAAGTTGAGGAGGGACAAAAAAGGATTGGATATAGGCATGGATATCTTTCAACCATTTTAAAGGGAAAGAAGGGGGTTGGGCCTGCATTTACAAGGGAAAGAACGGTTTTCCCCATTTGGACGAACCACCTTTTTCACATTTCCTGTAAAAGCTTCAAAGACCCTCCAAGTCATTGCTATAAATTCATGAGGGGGGCCTATATTTACAACATTCGATATCACTTTTCCACCTTGATTTATCATCCACGAGAATTTCACACAATTAAATTGATCACGCCTAAAATATGTAATTTGAATATTTTCTTATATTCATCATGTAAATTAGACATGAATAAACTGATTGTGCGAATAACTCTTGTTGGAGTGAAATTATTCTCCATGATATAGGATAATACAAACAAGGACCTTAATCACAACCCTGCCCAGAGGAAGTCCGCAATCAATGCGTCTAATTTGATTGAACCTCTTGTCCCTTTTTTTTCCCCGACAATGTAGAAAGGAAAAGGATATGGGAGTTGCCTGCAACTACGAGCCTCCTATGCGGCCTACCTACGGTAAAACAAAACCCCCTCACCGGCAATCCATCTACCGACTAGAGCTAACCAACTTGCAACCAATCCTTGAGGCTTTAACCTAGAGAAAACCCGAGTTAAAATAGTGTAACTCTACAATAAACCCTACATATTGAAATCCAAACCATTCAAAATAAACATCCCGAATACCTAATATAATTAGAGGATGCTTATTTTGAACGGTTTGGATTTTAGGAAGTGGGCTCCCTTGTGAAGTTCGAGCGATAATTTTCCATTTCACTACAGATGGAATTGTGATGAGATGACGCGTCATTAGTTTGATACAGTCATCTATTTTGTCTCTCTTCTTTTGGGGGTACACAGGGCTAGGTCCGAACCCATGAGACCCCAGTCATGGGTAAAAAAGCCAGGTCCCATGAGAAGGGGAACCCGGACTGATCGAACAGCGGGATGTTACATTACATGAAAAGTTGAGATGGTACTTAAACCCATTAACCATACCAAACTCAACTGGATGTAACCCATTGTCACTTTGCAAACTAAGCATTGGTGACCACAAGCAACAGGAGCTCATTCTACAGAAAAAACTGAAAAAAAAAAAATCGCCACCAAAGGAAAAAGAACTTTTTGTCCAAACCCTGCTAACAAGGGAGGGTATCAACTATCAAGCAAATCACCTGGTCATGTTGTGCACCGTAGCAGAATGAAGTGGCCATGACTCACTCCTCTGCTTGTTTTTTAGCACACTTGTACAAGAGAAGAGCCTTGTTTGGATAATGCAGCAGTAGTGCAATACTGGCCTCCCTTTTTATACAACTAGCCAGGAGTAGGGGAAGACCTCAGAGTCTACTATATTTTATATTACTCGTGGATTATGATGCTCTTCTCAGTTTTTTATTCACATATTTCGAAATGAGAATGTGCATAATTAATTTGAGACACCAACAACAATTGACCCGAGAACCGCGGTAAGTAGCAGCAGCTGTCATCTTGTTATTCAGGGTTAGAATCCTAGTTACATCACATCTTTAATTCCGCGTGTGCAGGATTTTTTTCTACCTGTTTGTGCGGGCTCTTCTCCCACTTGAGATCCTAGGTATATCACATCTCTTCCGCGTTGCGGGCTTCTTTTTTACCTGTGTGTGCGGGCTCTTTTCGCACTTGAGTGGGTTGTCTTCGCATGTGTGTGTGGACTCTCTCTCTCTCTTGGGTCCTAGCCCTAGTGTGCCGAGGAAAAAAAAACCAACAATTGACGTTTCTCTGTACCAACCACATGCCTGGTAGAACCAAGCGCGAAACCCCTTTTTTTCTTTTTTTTTTTAAGAAAAGATATTTTCACTTTTCATACTTTTTCTGCTAGAAGGCATATGCTGCAGTTGGGAAAATCTTATTCATCCAATGATTCTCCCATGTGGATCATGGACCAGGCAAATGTCGCCTTGCTAAACTTTGGTGGCCTTCAAGGGAAGGGATTAGGACTTTTTCAGGAGTCTAAATTCTGATTTATGCCATCATTCGCATCCTTAACTTGTACCGACCACACATGGTGATTTGTATTTGAGTATTCACTTGTCTAATATGTCATTCTAATTAATATTCTTAAAAAATAAAAATAAATGAAAAAGTTGACTTAGGATGCATGAACCACAAGTTTCCTCCTACTTGAACCATGGTTTTTTTTTTTTTTTTTTTTTTTTTTTTTGTACTTCAAATGACCAACTAGCTTCATAAAGAAACTGCAAGACTTCATTCATAATTCTAAGTCTAAACATCTAAAATAAAATAACAAGACCGTGAAAAAAACATGTAAACATAAATTAAAATTGGTTTATAGCGCTACAATCGACAATCATATATGTTAAAATAATCAAGATGGAAGTATATATTTCATTCAATGTAAGTAGCTCTTAAATAAGTTATATATGAACTGATTTTCCCTTGATGATAGGGATATGAGATAATCAATTATAACAAGATAAGATATGATAAGAAAAAATTACCACAGTTTGGATTAGATCTGATAATATATCGTAAATATGTATATTGACTATTGGAGTACCCAAACAATAAATTAAAAAAAAAAAAAAGAAAAAGAAGAAACAACTTGTTTTACCAAAAAAGATCCAACAAATCTAGGGATAGAACCAAGTACAAGGATATGGGTACTGGAGCCCTCACCCAAACCTAAAAAAGTTTAGTAATCTTAAAAAACAATTTGCTTTTCTTTTACATTTGCCCCTTCTCCAGTAATTTTTTATATGGAGCATTTTCTAGGCCCGCCCCAGCAACGAAGGCTGGAATAGTTACTAACTTACCATCCATCAAATAATTTGTCTTTGTTTTATTAAAAAGGAACCTGAAAAACCAGCAATACTTTGAATACTCGTCCACAAAAATGCATGAACCTGCTGCCTAGTGTGTATATATCCCACCCCATTCAAAATAATGGAAAACAATTAATTATTTTCTGAAAATTATCTTATAATCTCAAATAAAAGAAATTCCTAGGGAAAAGAGATTCTCTTCAATTAACTCCCAAACTACTATTCTCATTCAAATGCATATCCTTTTCTTCCCTGATTCAAACTACTACAAAATTTGTACATACACGCTATCGTAGGTACATGCATGTTCTCATTCAAATGCCATATCCTTTTCTTCCCTGATTCAAACTAACTACTACAAAATTTGTACATACACGCTATCGTAGGTACATGCATGATGCATGACATGGAAAGGTTAAAGTTGACTAGGACCATAGGAATGACCCAAGTAACTTGGCAGTTGGCACCAAAGCAAAATACGCTATCCCGATGCAATCACTACCTCTAGAAAAATCAGAATTGTGTACGATTGCAATGAGAATTATTTGATTGTTGTTAATTTAAGATGAGTAGCCAAGTAAACGCAAGAAGGTTTAGGTCTATCTAATATAATGTATATGAAAAAAATAAGAAACATAGTATAACATACAACTTGGATGTGGGTGGATGTAAGGGTTTATTAATTAATGGGTTGGACGTACGTACACTTGTGCTTTAATATCCAAGACAGATTCTCAAAAAGGAAAAAGATTAAACCTTTAAACACACTGACCCACCTATCATTATCATCAATCCATTCCATATATATATCACATGAATATTTCAAAACCCATGATCGTATTGATATTTTGCCTGCTCTTAGTGATCATCTAAATCACTCCATCCCTCCTGCTTAATGACTGTCATGCATCATCCGGAAGAGCTCCTCCAATTGTATGAGTATTAATGACTATTAGACTAAATAGAAAAAATCCTTTACCAAAGATTAGAATATGTGTGGTTTTTATTTTTATTTTTTGCTGTCGGAGGGTTCTAACTCTTTGGACTGGACTAATCCCTCCGGGTCAAGAAGGAAGCCGGGTATGTAAGGAAACTCCTTTTAGGTCTTTTACTTGGACCACAAGTCCTTACCTTTCCCGAATTGTGGTCATTATAGGAATTCTGTTTTCATAGGATATATGCTATTCAAAATAGGTTTTTCAATGAGATAAGGTTTCTCAATGAGATATATTCCATATTTATCTCTACCTTGATGGACGGTTGAGATTAAGTTTAAAGAAACCCTAAATTGGAAATTCGGTCCTCTCTCCACCTATAAATAAAGCCTTTTGTCCATCACAAAGGCTACACACAAAACTCAACACATTAAGGGTTTATAGGCAAGGAGAGAGATACCGGGAGCATCCACCCAGTCTCTTCTTCGACGGATCTCAATATCAATCAGCACCAGACAGCAGGATCGGAAACCTCTCTGCATCAGAATGGCTGGAGGTACTCTTCTATTTATTTAAGATTAAATCCTACACGTGATGATTATGATGTTCAAGATCTTAGGGTTCATATTAATAATAACCTTACAGGGTAAACTCCCCTATAGCCCCAGTGTGTTAGTGCAGTTTTGAACCTACGACTTCTGAATGCAAACTATGATCTTAGGCCAACTGAACTACCTTTAGGATTAAAAATTAAAATATGTTAAACACATATTTTAAGATAGAAATACTAAAAACATTCTAGAAATCCCAATACAGGAACATGGCATTTCTGGTTCCACTCAAGTGGTCTACAGTTGAATCCGTCAATGCAAACAGCAAAACAGACAAAATGAGAAAGATGTTGACAAGGCCGAATCTAGTGCACCCAGATACTGCACTCACCAGCACTGGCCGTTTATCTTGTGCTTAAAGCTCGATAACCAAAACACACGCTTACTAACCCACTTGTAGGTAGAAGATCCTCAGCACCTAAGTTTGTAGGTGTGATAGATGGTTTCCATGGGTGAAGGATTCACTCATAGCATGGAAGTGGAGTAACAGTAACCAAGTGTTGTGATGTTTTTACTTCACCATATTTGAATGTTTAATTAGAGCCAGACAGTTCACTTATAATGTAACACCACTACCATTTACTCCACCACATCTACATGCCTCTTTTATAAAACTTCATTTTTTTTTTTTTACTACACCTTTTACTTATTTTACCCAACTAATTAAGAAGACCAATGAGAGCCCCGACCATAGGAAAAGACGCCTTGAGAAAACTATGGATCAAGCCCTGAGTTGTTAGGTAAGAAGGTAAAAGACGCTAAGAGAAAACTATGGATCAAGCCCTGAGTTGTTAGGTAAGAAATGGTAATGTTACTTAAACGCGTTAACCATTCAAAACTCAACTGGTTTGGATCCAAAACATTGGCGTGCAGTTTTCAAACTAAGGGGCCGATTGAGAACTTTAGTCTTATTAATAATAGATGATTAGAATAAGGTCTAACATATAGGCTCTAATTTTTTTAAGTTTTAATTTAGAATTAGTGTACGTGTTTGGTAAACATATATATATATATATATATATATATATATATATAACTCTTATTTCATGAGGTAATTGGGTCCACCTTTAAGAATTGTGGTAACCAGGGCCCAACTTTTAAAAATTAAAGTGTAAAACCAACCATATTGCATTGGTTTGCAAATTTAATGAGGTTATTTTCATTCAAACCATGTAAATCTTGCATTATCCACCGCCATCCACTTTAACTAAAAAGGCTAAAAAAGAAAAAAAAAAAACCCTAAGCTTATTTTTTAGCGGCAAAAGCTCTAACTTGTAAATAACTTTAAAACTAGAAAATACAATTAGAGGTTTACCGAATGCTCTAATATTTAAATAATTTTTAAATTAAAAAACAAGAGCTTATTTCTAGAGTAACCAAATGCCCTTGGTGACCATAAGCCACAACATCTCATTCTATAGAAAATTTGACAAAAGAAAAGGTTTTATATATATATATATATATATATATATATATATATATATACAAAACCTGCTAACAAGGGAAAGAGTTGAGGGTTGCACACTAATCACCTGGTCATGTTGTGCATTGTAGTAGTATGAAGAACCTGGCTAGGTTCCCCCCATGTGGATTCATGTACTTAATGATATCAAAAATATTCATGAATCCAAAAGAAATAAAAGGTCCATGGCTAACTAATGGACCAATCTGATTAACCCGGAATAGAAGATAATAACCCAACACAAATAAATGTATTTTTTGTTCTAATTTCAAACTATTTGCCCTCGTCTAACTCTGTTCCTAAGTGAAGACCATTGATTAAAGATGATGATCCTTAAGATCAACTAGTGGTCTATGAGAAGGTAATGATGTATCAAGAGGTTTTAGTCTATTTTACCAGAAAGAAGTCTAGTCTATTGCAGTTTTGCAATCTATATATGGAGCTTTTGGTAGGGTAAGTTTCATCACTTTGGAACCAATTTCTACAGTTGAACTTTCATGGATAGGAATCAACTTCCTGTAGTCGACAAAGCTTAAATCTATTGATGGTCAATGAACCTTCATGGACAGTGATCAACCATAGAAACACACTCCTGTATTTGGCCCAAGACCGACACAATTTGTAAATGTTAGGCCCAAGCCCGCCCATTTAGCCAATTGGACTGGGCCAGACCAAGTCCAACCAGGCTTTTTGTCAGTTGCACGGGCTTTTAAACAATTATTTCGATAAATCATCACTATATTATAAGCAATCCTCGGTCGGGCCGAGATTTGGGCTTTCTATTACTTAATCCAATTCTGACCGAAATATGAAAAAGCCCAAATTATATCCACGCCGGGACCATGACACCCCTATATCTGGGCCACAAAGAAGTCAGCCAGATCCAATCTGATCAATGAATGAAAGGAGGAATCAAACAATTAGGAAAATCGAGGAGATTTGATGCGTGATCAATCAATCCATCAGTGGGGCCCAATTTCAATTTAGAGATAAATTTCAGAAAATCCCATACAATAAAAATAAATTTACTTTTAACGGTTCAGATTTTACTAACTGGGCCACACTAAGGGCATTACCAAATTCCCCTAATTTCGGGCATGAGAGGACCCGACTGCAGACCCAGATAGTGGATAGAGATGCCCCGACATCATACGGCCACGTGGCAGGTTCTTATAAAGGCAAGGAAGTCGGTCTAATACACGTGGCAGAAAGTCACGCTACAAAAGCGTAGTCACGAGACAAGTGGCGTCCTACGCGACACAGCGCCTTGATTTATTTATACATGTATACATGCAAGGGAAGAGGCTCAGCTCGTGTGTGTTTGCTACACAATTTGATACATAGGAGAAGAAGAAGAAGAAGAGGAGAGAGATTTTAATTAAACAGAGAAGAAAAGATGCAGGCTGCTAAGGAGAAGGTAAGCAATATGGCAAGTGCTGCCAAAGAGCGTCTTGATCATCACAAGGCCAAGGTTGAAGAAAAGGTAATTTATATTACTTTATATACATGTGTTTATTATTATTTTTTATTTTCAAATGATATATAAGTTGAGAGAGTAATATTAATTTAAGGGTAAAGCTCGAAAAAGCTATAATAAGATTCACCTCTATCCCAATTCCTAATATCAGTGAGTTGGGATGCAAATGGATTGGTTTTAGGCGGGTATCATAGTGGACTAATATCAAAACACATTTTTAAAAGACAAATATGGTTTCAATTCGGAACCTGTTTTGTTAATTTTAGATTCCGTTCGACAACAGGATTTAGATCCATATTCAAAATCGTCATAGAGTGCGGAGATCTACTTCCAAAACCGGTTTGAACTTATTTTCATTATTTGTTTTTAATTTTTTTTTTTATAATAATGATACATTCAACTTATAGTGGTGCATCAAGTCTTACCACTTTTAGAATTGAAAAAAGAAAAATGTTCATTCAAAGTTGATTTTGACTTATAGTTTACAACAATAAATACTTATATGTCAGGACATGAGTCCACAAGTATGGATCCAGAACTAGCCCGTTTATCGATCGCAGAGTCTAAATTGAGTTCTGTGACCCATATACGTTTAAGAATCAAAACCTATTACAAATCGGAGCATATGAACGATTAGAGAATCGGATATTCATTTGCCTTCCTAATTAAATCGGAGTATATGGTGTGTTGGTGTGCACAAAGAAGAGGGCATAGAAGTGAACCCTGAAATTAAAAACCCCAAGACGTCCACATGAGCATGAGACAAGCCCACAGCACGGCACAAGCAAAATGAATAATCATATACTTGATTTCCATAATTAATAACAATAATAATTTCAAATTATATTGAATTGATTGTGTTTGGGGGATGGTGGGGTGGGTGCAGGTGGAGAAGGCGACAGCAAGAACAGTAGGAGAGAAGGAGATAGCTGAGGAGCGAAGAAAGGCCAAAGAAGCAGAAGCAAAGATGGAACTGCATGAGTCAAAGGCCCATCACAAGGCCCAGAGAGAGCACGCCAAGCACGAGCGCGAATATCCACTTGATGGCCATGAACGTCTCTCGGCCATGGATTGAAATATCGGCCGCCACGTAGCGTGGCGGCCGATATATCGGCCGTGGCGGGCGATACCGCCACGCCACGGCCGAAATATCGGCCGTCACGTGCGTGGCGGCCCGTATCGGCCGCTACGCAAGCGTGGCGGCCGATACAGGCCGCCACGGTTCGTGGCGGCCGTTACGTGGCGGGGGGGTTATAAAAACCCCCCCTTTTGACAAAAATGGGTTTCAAACCCATTTCTTCTTCCCCAAGTTGCTGTTTTCCCCCATTTCTTCCTCCAAAGTGGTCCCAAGTGTCCCCTAAGTGCATTTTTTCAAGATTTCTTGTCTCCAAATCAACAACATACAACTAATCAAAGGATTTTAAAGATTCTAAATAAGAATCTTCATCTAGGTATGCAATTTTTTTTCAACTTTTGAGATTTTCACTCTCTAACTACTATGAATCACAATATAATGGCATCATTGGCTTGTTTTATTGTAGATCCATGCTTCCTTTTGATCTTGCATGCATATCTTTTGGTTTTTTTTTCAATATTGTTATTTTTATTTTCGGATTTATGTTATTTAAAAAAAAAAAACCATTATCACTTTTGGAAAACTCATGAAACAACTTGAAAATAGCTTCATATTGTTAGATCTATGTTTCCCATAGATCATTCCAACATGTAATGCTTGTTTTTCAATTTTTTTCTTTTTTTATTTTCGGATTTTTTTATTTTTGTTAAAAAAAAATATTTTTAGTAATTGAATGCCATTCAAATGTCTTGAAAAGGGCTCCTAGATTATAGATCTATGTTTCCCATAGATCATTCCAACATGTAATGCTTGTTTTACAATTTTTTTCCTTTTTTTTATTTTCGGATTTTTTTTATTTTTGTAAAAAAAAATTATTTTTAGTAATTGAATGCCATTCAAATGTCTTGAAAATGGCTCCTAGATTATAGATCTATGTTTCCCATAGATCATTCCAACATGTAATGCTTTTTTTACAATTTTTTTCCTTTTTTTATTTTCGGATTTTTTTATTTTTGTAAAAAAAAATTATTTTTAGTAATTGAATGCCATTCAAATGTCTTGAAAATGGCTCCTAGATTATAGATCTATGTTTCCCATAGATCATTCCAACATGTAATGCTTGTTTTACAATTTTTTTATTTTTTTATTTTCGGATTTTTTTATTTTTATAAAAAAAATTTAATTTTAGTAATTGAATGCCAATCAAATGTCTTGAAAAGGGCTCCTAGATTATAGATCTATGTTTCCCATAGATCATTCCAACATGTAATGCTTGTTTTTCAATTTTTTTCTTTTTTTTTATTTTCGGATTTTTTTATTTTTGTAAAAAAAAAATTATTTTTAGTAATTGAATGCCAATCAAATGTTAAGAGAATGATTCTTAAGTGTTAGATATATATTTCCTCTAACATGTTTTTCTGTTTTTTTAATTTTTAACATACTACTTGTTCATATTTATAGGTATTCAGTCTTCTATTGTGCATTTGTGTTTGCCAATTGATTTTTGAAGATGCCTCGTGATATTGATCCCGCATGGAACTATGGTGAGGCAGTTGAGAACAACAGGTTGAAAATCAAATGCAAGTTTTGTGGGAAAGTGACCAATGGGGGCATTACAAGATTCAAGCACCATTTGGGCCACATTTCTGGCAATGTTGCGGGCTGTACCGAAGTACCAAGGGAAATCAGGGAACAAATGAAAGCTTTGGTTGGCCAAAACAAAGCTAGAAAAATAGAGATAAAAGAAAAGAGGCAGCAAGATGTTGATGCTGCCCGTTATGATGTATTTGGGGATGAAGGTTTTGATGATGAGGATGCACAGATGGAGGCTGCACGCCGAGAGTCCTTTATGAGTCACCAAGAAGAATACGAACGTCGTGCATTTGCTGGAAGCAGCAAATATTATGATGCAGGGGGCTCATCTGCTGTGCCAAGCAGGGGCAAGGGCATTGCGGGGGCCATGCGTAGGGCATTTAGCACCCGGGAAAGGGATGTTGATGTAGAAATTATTTCTACTAGAAGAGCAGTTCCTCCCTCTATTGATCCTCTAGCACATAGAAAAGAGGGGGCCAAACAACCAAATATATCAAGTGTTATGAAAGGGGTGATGAAGGGTGCAAGAGATAGATTAGCCAAAGCTACAGCAAAATGGCTAATTCACAAGAACATACCGCCTACAGCAATAGATTCCCCATATTTCCAAACAATTCTTGATGTTGCCGCCGAAGCTGGCCGAGGAATACAGTCGCCCTCTGTTTATGATGTGGGCACTAAGTATCTCGAAGAAGAATATAAAGAAATAAAGGTATGGGTGGAGAACTTTAGGCCCATGTGGCAACAGAATGGGGTTACTATTATGTGTGATGGGTGGACCAGCGGCACACAAACACAATTAATAAACTTTTTGGTACAATCAGTTGCTGGGTGTGTCTTTGTGAAGTCCGTGGATGCATCTGAACATAGACGGACAGCTAAATATATATACACTCTTATGGATAAGGTTGTAGATAGTGTGGGAGAGGAGAATGTTGTACAGATAGTTACAGATAATGGCGCCAATTTCAAGGCAGCCGGTAGGATGTTGGAGAATAAAAGACCTCATCTGTTTTGGACTCCATGTGCAGCACACTGTATAGATCTCATTATGGAAGATATTGGAAAGAAGAAGAAAATTGCTGAAGTTATCAAGGCATGTAGAGGCATTACCAGATTTATTTATGATCATTCATGGCTTTTGAGCTTGATGAAAAGATTCACAAATAACCATGCCTTGATACGTCCGGGAACAACTAGGTTTGCCACCCATTTCATTGCGATGGAGAGCCTTGTAAGGTTTAGAACAGAGCTTATTCAGATGTTTGCATCAGAGGAATGGCTTCGTTCGAAATGGGGCAATGCAACAAGTGGTCCGGAATTTGAGATCCCTAACTTGATGAGGGACAATAAATTTTGGAAAAAAGTATCTAATTTATTAAAGGTTTATGAGCCTTTAGTTAAAGTGTTGCGGCTTGTAGATGGTGACAAGCCAACAATGGGATATATATACGAAGCAATGGATCGGGCTAAGCAAGCTATCATGGAAAATGTTAGATATCATGAAGATTATATAAAAATTATTGATGCCCGGTGGAATGACCAGCTGCACCATCCATTGCATGCTGCAGGTACTCAATAACAATATCACTATTTGATGCTTTTAAATCTATCTAGTTCTCTTTGATTGACGTTTAATCAATTAATCATTATGCATTTCAACTGTTTTCAATGTAGGCTATTTCCTTAATCCCGAATTCTACTACCCCAATGCCCAACAGCACAGCGATACAATAGACACAGAGTTGAGGGTAGGATTAAGGGAAGTGTTGAAAAAATTGTTGGGAGTTGATGATTCAATCGAAGCCATCCAAGAGGTGAGTTCGTGATTGGGAATTTTATATTTAAGTCTTGAGATGACAAATGTATATGCTTGAGATAGGTCTTAAACATGTATGGTTTATTAATTTATTCCGAATTTTCACATTGTAGATATCTACATACACACAAAGGAAAGGAGGCTTCGCAGACCCTCTTGCAATGAGGGCGATTGGAAAGATGCCACCTGGTACCCAATCACCAGACCTATTAGGCTTTTGTTATTTATCTTTCAATTGATTGGAACTTGGAAGGACCTAAGGAATATCTAATTTTATTTGTTTACATTGAATTTCAGCTGATTGGTGGACGAATTTTGGAGAAGACACTCCAATGCTAAGGAAAGCGGCTGTTCGCATCCTTAGTCAAGTTACAACTTCATCAAACTGCGAAAGGAATTGGAGCACTTTCTCTTTGATCCACACAAAGTCCAGGAATCGGCTTACCATGCAAAAACTCAACAAACTTGTATATTGCCATTACAATTTGAAGTTGAAAAACAGAACAAGAGAAAGGAGGGCAAGGGATAATCCGAACTATTGTCCTATTAGTTTGGATCACATATTTAGAGAGGACGATCCCTTGCTCCCATGGATAGCCGAGATAGAGGATCCATTGCTAGATTCAGATCCGGACTTTCAGGAGGAGGTTAGAGATTTGCTTGATGAAGATATAGGCGGGGCAGAGGGTGCCCCATTGGGAGGAGAAGGCTCAAGTGCACAGCCGCAAGGCCCGCAACCACAACCAAGAGGGAAAGAACCTGCTCATGCTATGTCATCTTCTGAGAAGACGAGTACCACCGTCTCTTCGAGTAGCCATGGTGGAGGAGATGGGGGAGATGGAGCGGGAGACACTAGTGGGACAGGTGCTACTAGTGAATACTACCAACATGATCAGGAAGATGTCATTCCTATAGAGGAGGTACACGACTTTCCGGAAAGAATGGAAGGAACCATTGGTTATCAACGGCGTCGGAGACCACCTGCTCCTGGAGGTAGTAATGAACAAGGTGGAGGTAATGGAGGCCAACAAGCAGCATCATGGGCTGAATCGTGGAACCCTAGTTACAGTGGACAAGGACCCTCACAGTATTTTGACTATTTTCCATATGGTCAGCCAGGTCAAGTACGACAAGAAGAAGAACAGTCTTCAACTTCAGGGTCCTACTCATATGGTGACTATGGTGAAACCCAATATAGTAGATATCCACCTCCTCCACCTCCTCCAAGTTCTTTTGATGCGGGTGCGGCTGCCTTCTTTGGATTTGTGGATCCCAATGCTCATCAATATCAAATTCCATATGGTGCCACTAGAAATGATAACAATGATGGGGATGAGGATAGTCATAGCCCCTTGAATCTTGGTAGACGCTCGTTTTGGTGGTGATTAAGGTAATCTTATTTCCTTCACTAACTCTATTATTTGTCATTTCTAAATTGGCGTTGAACGTTGATTGTTGATCACTTCATGCTTCATAGTTCATCCACTTGATTGAATTTGAACCTTGAATGTTGAAGTATTTATATTTGATTGTTTAATGTTCATTAATGAGTAATGAGTAATGAGTCTAATGACTAATGACCTAAGTACCTAACCTAAGTACCTAACTCTTAAGTCTTTTTAATTCTTATGCCTTTATTTCATGTTCTATTTTTTTTTATGAGCTTTCCATTACTTTTTAAGTTAACATGACTAAGAAAAATGAAAACATGTGAAAAAACTCATCATTACTATTATTTTCTATTTATACAGCGATACAGGACCTCATGTATTGAGGGCACCGCTACGCCCCCTTTTCTTACTTACTTTTGCAAAAGAACTACATTTTCTTTCATTTTACAATTTTCTGGATTTTCTGGAATTTTTTCAGATTTTTTTGGCGATTTTTTCAAATCGCACCGCTACGCCGCTACGTATCCCCGCTACGCTACGTATCGCCCGCTTCGTATCGTTTTGGCGGCGGGCCGCTACGCCCGCCGCCACCGCTATTTTCATCCTTGCTCTCGGCCATGCACGGCCATCACTACTCAGCTGCCACTAACCCTGCTCCTGACAAGTACCTCTAAATTGATCAATAACAAAACTAGTCTACAACATCTTCTTGATGATGTATCATGATCAGATGATGAGGTTTTCTTCCTTTAGCTTAGAATAGATATGATTAGGAATACATTATAGATGGTACTGTTAGTGAAGATTTGCTACTTGTGTTGTTGGAACTACTCTTTTTTCTCTACTTCTAGTGGTTGTTTTAATGGTTGTGGTCTGTTGTTGTAGTCCTTTGCTTCCTATGTGAGGAATTGAAAGTTGGTAATGATTTTCGTAGGCTTGAATGTGTGAATTCAACCAACTATGCTGGATTCATGGTCCCCGACTGTAATGGTCAGAATTAAAAGTTAAATTCAGAGGAATTGTTTATATATATATATATATATATATATATGTAATAGGTTATATGCATATGAATACTAATATGTGATATATTGAATGATAAATGTGTGTGAAACATTTTTGCTATATGGACGAATTGAAACAGAGATCGAATTACGCAGAGAAAATAAATCACACTTTTAGCAAAAAAATAAAAAACTCTGAAGGCATCGACATTGAAACTCTCTCTATAATAACTTTGTTTCATCGGCCAATTTTTTAGCCGATGCTTTGGCTAAACATGGGGTTGAGAGGGTGTCTCCTTGGGAGGGTGTCATTTGTAATTTGTGTTGACAGAATACAATTTTTTTGTACCTCCCTTTTTTCTCTTTTTGCATTTTCTTTCTCTTTTAATGAAAGTTTTTATTACTGTTTCAAAAAATAATAATAATAATCTCTACTTTTTGTTGAAAAGGAGTAAAGGGGAGATGGGAACATTAATCTCCCTGGCGATTCAGAATCCAAATTTCAGGAAATTCAAGGTCACGTGTTCAACTTAGAGGTGTATTTATAGAAGTTTGAGGAAAATAGCATTCTTTTTTTTTTTTTTTTTTCACTTTTCCACAGTTGAATGCATATAATACACAAATATGTTTTTTTTCGTCCAATTTTGAAGGGGTTATTGTTGGAGAAGAGGAAAAGGTATTTGGTTTTGCATATGAAATTATAAATGTTCAATTTTGTAGAATGCTAATGATATTCTCCACCCACCACCAATATAATAATCCTTCATTGGAGTTCATTTGATCATGAATTTCTATGTATTTGATTTCATGAGAGTATTTTTACTCGTCTTATTCCAATTTAACATAATGGTTCATATTTGTGAGAGGTATGGCGGTGTTGGAGGCTTGAGTGCTCATTGCCCAATCTAACGTTTTTACGTTGAGGAGCATTTCAGGCTTTTAGTCCATACATTTCATCATGGAGAACTATGTTGTTGCACAAGTTCCATTTGATCCGGAATTCAACAGAATCTCTTTTTGGTGTATTACCATTAAAATGTAGGAGAATCTTGCTTCTCATCCATTTTCGCATGAGAAGCATACAACAATTGTTCATTTTCTTAAATCAACAATGTCAAGGCCATGTGAAATTTGGTTCAGTGATGTTACTTTGTTGGTTGACTTGTTGGACAGAACTTACAGGATTACTGAAACATTTAGAATTCCCAAAGTTACTGGTTAGACTTGACTCAAATCAATTCATGTGGGGCCCATAATTTAAGACGGCATACTTTGGATTTCAACCTCTGTGATTGGTGATGGGCAATTACCATTAATTGAACCATACCATGGATTGATTTAACTTCCCAATTATCCAAACCTACCCCAGCCCCATGGCATGGTCCAATCCAACGGTCAAGCTGCATCCTGCTAACTGGGTTTCCATGGAATTGTACTCAAATGTTTAGAGGATTCTATTTCCATGGAGTATGTTTCCTATATATCTGTCTTCTCTTTCCCCTATCAATGATGCTTATCAGGTTCAGAACACCTTCCATAAAAAATAAAAAAAAAAATAAAAAAAAAAAAAGGGGTATCCACAAAACCTAGGCATTTAATTGTGAAAACCATATTGATGAAAGATTTTCTCAAATGATTTGCATGGTTGTGATCTACCAATCCCTGGCACATTTGGATGATCCGTTTCAGTGACTTTTTTTTTTTTTTTCTGTAACAAGACTGATGTACCGTTTCAATCAGCCTCCTGATGGGCCAGGTTTTCCTTCTTAAATATTGTTGAAGAGAATAAGAGGTTAGATGACAGGCCAATAAAATATCTATGAGCTGATCCAAACCAATCAAGAGCCAGAAAAGAAAAGGGACTGATTCAATTATTTCAAATAAAGAGGGGGGTGTACAAAATTGGAACTTATGGTATTTACAAACAAACAACAAATAATTGAAAGAAGATGCCGACCAAGAAACCAAGAATTCAAAAAAAATTTAAGAACAACAAAAAATAAAATTGACAAGGAATCAAGATTCAAAAGAACCAAAGAGATTTCCGTAGTCGTCGAGAGGAGCAAACATGTCGTCGTCGTTCATTGGCCTTGAAATCAACCCATCTTCTTCAAATACCTGCTTCATCAGTAGCCCATCATCATATTCTTCCCCAAAAACTGGCATCAGTAGCCCATCATCATCTTCATCTAATGGGAAATCAAGAAACGATGATTCTTCTTCGACCTGCATCACACCGTCACCATCGTGTGGTTGAGGAAGAGGACGCGCTTCTAGTTCCACATTTGTAGTATTCATTGCATTTGCAGCAGATTCATCTCCAACTGAACAAGGTGGAAGAAGATGATCGAGAGGAGACGGCCAAGTCACAACATCTGCTGCTGCTGCTGCTGCACTTGCGGTCAGATCCAATGATGATGGAAGTGTAACCAATGACGACAAAGATGATGCAGATGAGATCGGCTCCTCTATACGCGAAACTACTTTCCCCCTCACTTCTTGAAGCGAGTTCTGCAGCTGTTGTTGAAGGTCACTTTCTTTTTCCATCTCCTTAACATTTACTTTCTCCCACCAGAAATTATCACCACCTTCACCATTACTAGTAGTAGTAGTAGTAGTAGTAGTAGTAGAGGTGGGACTTTTGCATTTATTTTCTTTGCAGTAGCGAGCAAGGATGGATTCAATGTCTGTGTTGGCAAAGGAGTAGAACCGGCCGGCCGGAGAGAAGACGAGGATGGTGATATCGACGCCGCATAGAGTAGAGAGCTCTTTAGCTTTCTTGAAGAGGCCCTGACGTCTCTTTGAGAAGCACATGTCACGCCCCCAAAAGTGAAACCGGGGTTACACGTGAGATTAGGGCCAATTAAAAATTTCTTGACATTACTAAACAAACACAACCTGGCCCCAATCATGTCCCATAGGATCGAAGTCCGCGGTGAGGTATAAATATTTCCTCAATAACCACAAAACACAGCGGAACATCATAATCAAACGAATGGTACAATATAATATTTCAGAGTATGCACATCTTTCTTTCCTATAATTGAAGTTTAGCAAAAGATAACAAAAGTGTATTAATTAAGGGCTTCTAACAAAACCTAAACCAAAAGAGAATAAATACAAACTAACCCCAGTATGAAGACACTCATGTGCTGGTCACGACGACAATACCGTCGACACACAACTCGTACTCACCATCAGGCTAAATTGCCTGAAGCGACGCCTCCATTCTCCCAAAGGTAGATGTACCCGGTACCTATGCACCAAGTGCAGCATCAGACACGACGGTCGGCAAGTAGATATAAATATAAAACATCAACATATATGCAGAACGAATCAGAGTAAACAAATAGGCAAAATCATAGGAAATGCATAGCATTTGAATCAATATCAAACTATCAAAGTAGGCGATCCACATTTGTTTCCAACGCACCCACGTCCATGAGTGAGCGTCAAAACCCAATGTACAATACCAATCGCGATTCCAACGCACCCACGTCCATGAGTGAGCGCCAAAACCCGATGTACAATAACAATCATCTCTTGGCTCATGTGGCTCGAGCCCCGTGGGCTTTGGCCCAATCTTGCCTCAAGGCTATAAGTTCAAAATCCTCACACATAGTCAAATGAGTCCAAAAAGGGTAACCGAGGTTCCACCTAAGTCCGTACAAGATAGGGTCTAAAAGGCCCTTTCCAAAAGGTGCCACAGTTCATTTGGTCAACCTAGCCCTTGGCCGGTCGACATCCCACACAGAGTACCCGGTCGACCCGACCCAGTCCGGTCGACCAAAAGTTGTAAACAAATGATGTGCATAGTGTGCTACATCAGGCTCCAGAGAGCCTGACTGTGTGTGGCCGGTCGACCTGGTCCCCTTGGCCGATCGACCGTATACACTACAGTTACAAAACCTCAGTTCTGTAACTGAAGTGAAATGGGTGGGAACCCCTTTCCAAAATCCCTGAACAAGTAATCAGTCAATATGAAGGGCCTGGCCCTTCCATTCTAATCCTGCAAACAAAGAAAATAGGGCCTTGCCCTCTCCACATACATCCATACCCCCTCTTATCAAGTCCATCATCTAATATCCATCCAACCAATCTAACCATCCAAGTAAGAATCCATTTCATTAAATAATTAAACATAATTATCATGTTTTCCAAAATCATGGACATCAATGAGCATGTGGTCATCTAAATCATCATTAAATCATCGAATCAAAGGAGAGACAAACATATCTAAGCATATATATAAATATCTACTTGCCTTTCGTCGAAATTGCACAAATCCACAAATCCTAGCTCCATAGCCCAACAAACCAAACCTAAGGGTAATTAGCAAAATAAAACTAATTAAAATATAAACCAAAAGAAAAGGAAGCTCTAAGCGATCTAACACACTACTACACCCAAAGTACATTAACCCAAACCTAAGGGGAAGAAGAGCTTACCAAAGAGATGGGTGGATGGAGTGGTGGCTTGCAAATTGAGGATGAGATGTTTGCGGGGTCCACGTGTAGATAATGGTGACCAACGGAGGTTGTGGGGCCCACTAGATTGGTGGCCCACTATTAGTGGTGATGGAGGGTCATGGTGGTGGTCCATTGACAAGGAAAAGGAAGGAGACAAAACAAAGAAAGAATGGAGAAAGAAAGAGAGAATAAAGAGAGAATGAACTAGAGAGAGAAAGAGATGATGACATGGTGAGATGGGTGGGAGAAAAAGTCAACTGATGTTGACAATGAGTGGAGTGAGGTGAGGGAAAATGAAATGGATGTGGGTGGTATTACTCATGTGGATGATGAGTGGAGTGAGTGAGAGAAAGAAAGAAAGTAAGAGATAGAATGAGATAGGTGAGATGGGTGAGTTAGAGAGAGAGAGAGTGAAAGAAATGGTGAGATGGGTGGGGGAGCTCAATCACGTGGCAGCAAGGAGGGTGGAGGAGAGATGAGTGAAGAAGGAAGAAAACATAGAAGGAAAGCAAGAAACAGGGAAAGAAAGAAATGAATAGTGGAGGGGAAAAATGGGGGAAAAACAGAGAGAATGAGAGAGAGAAACAGGGAATGAAATGAAGGAAGGAAAAATGGAGAAATAGGGAGAGATGTGCAGGTGGGTTCGCCGGTGGCTGGTGGCCGACGGCGACAGTGGTGATGCCGGGACGGTGGGGGCAGTGAGGTGCTGGGAAGAGGGAGAGATGAGTGAGAGAAATGAGAGGATGAGAGGGAGGGGGCTGCTGCTATTATGAAAGGGGGAAAAATGAGGGAGATGGAATGAGAAGAGAGGGAGATGGGTTTTGACCTAAATGAGAAAGGGATGGGGCTGCACGTGGGATAAGGGGGGGTGGGGCATGATGGGATGAGGTGATGAGGTGGGGTTTACATGGGATTATGTTAGGTGGAGGTGGGGTTTGACTTTTAGGGAATTAATAAAATAAGTTTAGGTGGGTTCGGGTTAGGTCAGGTTTTGGGTCGGGTTCGAGGGTCCGGATCGAGATGCAACAAAAGGGTAAAGTCCGGAAAATTAGGTAATCTACCCGATGGTGCCAAAATCTCGAAAAACGGAAAATACTAAAAAGCCCTCGGAACTTTCCGGAAATAACGACACACACCCCTACTGTACCCAAATGGGCTCGGATCTAAACCCAACTTCGCACGCGCGATCCTAATAATTAATCGGACCTGTTTGGCTTATAAACGAGCTTAATTATCTAAAAACACAATTAACTAAGCTAATTACAACCTTGGAATTTCGGGATGTTACAGCACACCTGCCTTGCACTCTCCTCCTCAATCCTTCTCATCTCAATCTTTCTCTTACCCATGGATGAAAGAAACGAGTAAGGGAAGGGAACATATATATAGATAGATTAGTGAGTAGTAAGTAGGGAGTGAGGGTTGAGAGGGTTTCTAATTAATTTGTTATCTGATGATGTTTGAAACCGCGTGGGTGATTATACATAGAGAGAGAGAGACTTGCAACTTGCAAGAAGAGCATTCGGATTTCCCAACGGTTTCTAATTCCGCGTGGGTGATTATCCCAACTGTTCCTAACAAGAAGCAAGTTTCAGTTTCAGACAATCGTTTCAAATTATCAATTACCCGCGTCCGCTTGGGACGGATATGAATGAGGATGTTCCTAAATCATCACATTTATTAATCATGTGCTTCATGTTACGGTGGGAACAGCTATTACAAAAGTAACATTTGGGAAAATTGCATAAAAGGGCAAGGGGAGTTTAAAATTTATTAACGCACTCTCCCATCTGTGGCTATGGGATGTTCCTAAATTACCTTTCTGATAGAAGTTTGATTATAACATGATTATTGAATGTGATTAATTTTTAAGATTGTGTTATCATGTTATTCATGAATTGCCTTATTAATTTCATTATCGATCTTATATGAGGAAATAAATGCATAAATGAAGAGGGGTTAATTTGGCGCAATTCGGATTTTCATTAGGCAACCCCAAGGGTGGAATATGGGTTAGGTCTGGTCGATACGGATTAGGTTGATGAGGGGTATCCACCTGTTGCAGTGGAACCCATATCCGACCCATTTTATAAATGGGTCAAGATGCTTTGTTCTTTCAATTTTTGCTAAAAGCCTACCTTAATTTATTTCCATGAAGTGTTGCTGTTACATTTTAATGAATAAAAAGGTAGCCACACTAACATCACTCCTGCCTGGGTAAATTGATTTTCAAGCCAACTATCTATTGTGGGTTAAATTGAAATTTGACTTTCATGGAATCTAAATCTTGTTAAGGCGTTGTGTTTGCTGCGGAGATGAACATTTTTCTAGAAACATTCAAACTTTTAATCCGTATAGTGATCCACTAATCTGAGGCCAATTTGCAAGGGCTGACCCAAGCGTTAGCACACAGGTGCGGCCAAATGAAAATCCAGAGTCCGCCGTTGCCCATTTGGATTATGATCCATAACTTCTTTTTTCTTCTTTTTTTTTTTATTTGGACTGATTGGGGAGTACAATCCACCTATGGCCCAGGTTTTCATGCTCAAATGTTGAAGGGAACAAAAAAGGTACAGATAATAAGCAGAGGACCAAACTAATCAAGAGCCACAATAATACAAAAGAAAAGAACTATTTCTATTATTTCGAATAAAGAGTGGGGTGTGTCAAGATTGGAACTTCCTCATGTAGTTACAAATATTTGTTTCAGACTCAAGAAAAAAATGAACAACAAATGACGGTATCAACCATGACCCAAAAAAACTTAAAAGAATTAACAAATACAAGAATTTACAAGGAATCAAAATTCAAAAAGAACCAAATTGAATGTTGAGAGGAGGGAACATGTCATCAAAACTCGTTTCAGTGCTTGGTCTTGAAATCATGGACATCAACATCAGCTCATCATCAACTTCTTCAAAAATCGACTTCATCAATCCATTTTCATAATCTTCCTCAAAACTTGGCATCATCAGCACAACATCATCTTTGGCGAAATCAAGAGAGAAAGAGTCCACTTGCATCACACCATCATGTGGTAAATGAAGAGGAGGCGGTTCCACATATGTAGTATGCATTGCATTTGCAGCAGATTCATCTCCCAATGAAGATTGCGAAAAAAAGTCAAGAGTAGAGGGCCACTTCACATCTGCTGCTGTACACTTAGTCAGATTCGATGATGATACTATGATAGAACCAACGACGACAAAGACGACAACTCCTCTATTCGTGAAACTACTTTCTCTTTCACCTCTCCAAGCGGTTCCCGCAGCTGTTGAAGCCCCTCTTCTTTGTCTAACTCCTCCACATTTAATTTCTCCCACCAGAAATTATCACCACCTTCACCATTACTAGTAGTAGCGGTGGGACATTGGTAATTCCTCTTTGCAGTAGCGACCGAGGATGGAATCGATGTCCGTGTTGGCAAAGGAGAAGAGGCGGCCAGCCGGAAAGAAGGTGAGGACAGCTCTATCAACGCCGCAGAGAATGGAGAGCTCTTTAGCTTTCTTGAAGAGGATTTGGCGCCTTTTTGAGAAGCACACTTGTCTGGCACTCTTCTTCTCAATCTTCTTCATCTCAATCTTTCTCTTTCCCATGGATTTAGGAGGGGACTTCTTCTCTGAAGAGTGACATAAAGAGCATCATTAACAACTGATAAGAAAATTTCTTTTTAAATAAGGGGCATGCAGAAGAATTTAAAGTTTCTCATGACTGCGTAATTGTATTGAGAAGAATAATAGTTGCAGCTGTGTTGAAGCATTGTGCAAAACTAAGACACTTTCTGAACATGTTTGTATAATGTAATTTATTATGTAATATCTAACAGAGCTACAACCCAAAGGAGGTACTGGTTGTGTAAAGTTCTGATGTCATGTATATAAGAGAAAACAAAATCTTTATAAGAACAGAAACTGATGTGGAATGGAACAAAAGTCAGAAACAGAGTATGACAGAAATTGTATACACTTATAAGTTAAACTTTGATAGATTTCAGTAGAATATTTGTAGAAGATGACATTATCTAAATGGTCCCTACCAAGGATGGACTATGCATCGAATACTTACCAGTCTAATTATATTCTTAGCGACAAACTTTGATGATTGCTTATGTTATCTGCTAGTGTAATCAGATTAAATTATGTATCTAGCACAGCAGCATTAATACTTAAAAGAAACTATATGAATCCTTCAATGTAAGAAAGATCCAACCAAATCCAACAAATATAAACACCCCACACCATGCCCTAGCAGCCCTGCTCAATTGAAAGAAAAACCCAACAACCTCTGCTCTGCACACTCACCTATTTAAGTTTAGGTATCAAGTAGTAATTCTTGATAGGGTATATTCCAAAACAGAGATTAAATTAATTTTGCATTGATGTGGCTATAATCCAATCAAGAAATTCATGCCATCTCCAAATCATGTGTCCGTACAAGATGGAAATTGAACTGGCATCATAGAATAGATTTATACTAAATAAAGAAACAAATAAAAGAGCTAGGTTTTGCTAGACAGCCAAAAGCATTTTCCCCTGTTAAGGGTTTGTGATCCCTTTTTGTACACACTTACATTCCCAAGTCCAAAAGTCAAACAAACTGGAGATTTTCAACCCTTTTTTAGCAAGTATAGGGAAGGGTTTATATAGTGTTTAAATCCTTTTGAAACCCCTCCTATCTTCATACACAGTTGAGTGTCTGAGTTGAGAATATGTAGTTCTTGACACAAATCAATCCTTTTTTTTTCTTTTTGTTTTTCGGCTTGCAAGAACTGTGAGAAAATCCCATTATCAAACAATATGAAAAATTCAAGAACAACAACATAAATCACAATATGAAAATTCAATATCAATTGCACGATTAAAAAAAAAAAAACCCAACAAGAACAACTGCTTACTTGTTTTAATATGAAGAAACAATATGATCAGCTCGTAGCCTGCAATGAGATTGTTGGATGTGAAGTGCACTTGCAGAAACCCAACTGTGTATGAACACAATATATTTACTACTATGAATAGGAAACCCACTTCACGAAGATAACCCCGTGATATGTTGGAGAATCCATGAATTTAATGTGAAACCAACTTCACCAAGATATATGGTTATGAATTAGGAAACCCTTAACCCTATTATAGATATATATAACCGTTATTACACGTGATATTGGAAGGAATTAGGAAACCCACTTGCTGTCCAATCTAAGTCTAATACATGTAATAATCATGAGGGGTACATCAGTTGATCTAGGACTACGGCATGCATTAGAAGATGTGGGTTCGAAACTACTCTGCTGCACTTAGGGCCATTGAAAAATTTTACCTAGCTTTCTCTTTTAGGTCTGTAGAGATTATTCTCGTCCAAGGACTAGAATTAAACGTTATAAAAAAAATAAATAAATCTTAACATATATAGTATAGTATAGTATATTATATTACTTGGACAAACTTCTTGGACAGAATTTTGGACAAACCCTATGGTATGGCTTGAATATGCCTTATAATATTCAAGTCATACCATAGGGTTTGTCCAAAATTATGTCCAAGAAGTTTGTCCAAGTAGCCTTAGGCCTTGTTTGGTACGTCTACTCTTATTTTGATAGTGCCGTATGAAATAGAGGCATCCGAAAAAGAGCCATAAAAAACGGAGGCTAGAAACAAAAACATGTTTGGTATTACACAGATCTATTTTAAATAATTTGTTTGGTATACCCTCTAATGCCTGTTATTTAGAGGGGTAGTTTATGTCATAAAGTAAAAAAAGAAACTTATGACATTTGATATCCCATACTGACCGAAGAGAACCCATACCAAAAAAGGTCAGGTTGCATTTTACTTCATTGTATAACAATGAATAAAAAAACCCAGACCCAAAATAATAATAATAATAATGATAAAGCAAACAAATCTCTTTAGACTGAAGCCTAAAAAAATAAAAAATTGCTTCTACTCATTAGCACCAAAACATTGAAATGATAAATCACAGGAAGACATTCAGATAAATCAACATTCAGAGTCAACACACTCAAAGTTCAACATGCAGCGAAGATAAATCTAGCCTAATTCTACATCATCAGATTTCCCTATACATATTATATCCACAAATTCAAACACCAAAACCCTAAACCCATACGAAATACATGAAAAAAAAATCAAACAAATGAAGAAGAAGACGAGATGAAGACAAGAAACATGAGAAAAAACACCATATCAAATTAAGCAATCCAATTTCACAAACCCATTAAACCCACCTTCAGGAATCCCAGAAAATAAAATTTAATACAAAAATACAAACCAAATTTCAAACAAATAAAATAAAAATACATCGTAGAAGTCACAGTTGGCATGTGGATGGGGAAATTGAAAGCGGAACCCTCCCTAACTTGTTGGCCGCACAGTGTTGCCTCGTCCACGAGCACATGATGCTGGCCTCCCCCATCTCGCAAGCACTACACTGGATCTTCATCATCACATGGACTCTCACCAACCATCTCCATGGCTCTGCTGGAGTCCTCCCTCACGTGACCAGTTTGTTGCAACGCTCTCCATGGCTCTGCCGGAGTCCTTCCTCACCTGGCCGGTTTGCGACGACGTGGTGTTGCAAATGGTGATGGCAATCGAGTACCACAAGCGATGGCGATCGAGTACCCATCGCCTTATGCTTTTGCCCTAGAAATTTAAGATCTTTTTCGATCTCTTTGGCTGATGGGGTTTTTTCCCTAAAAATCTCAGACCTTTCTTGAAACCATGGCATCGATCCTCTTCCTATTTCTCGTTCAGATCTTCTCCTCTCTCCCTTTGCTCTTTCTCTTTCCCTCTCATGTCCGTCTCCTGGTTTGAGCATTCGAAGAACATGGGTTTCTGTTGAGAGGATTTTCGGTGTCAATAAATCACCGTCTATGGGTATTTTCGTCCACAAAAGTAGCTTCCGCCTCTACTTTTCCCAGACCCATGCCTCTATTTTTCACGGGACCAAAATGGGAGCATCTCGTTTTAAGAGGATGAGCCTCTATTTCTCTAAATTACAGAGAGGGTGAAATGGTGTGCCAAACGCTCTTAATTTTCCAAACTCTGTCCGCTTTAGACGTTTAGACATATAGAGGGTAAAAATAGATTTGCCAAACATGTACTTACTCTATCTGTTATTAGACATGGGATTTGAATTTTGAAGAGTAAACGCAGGGGTAGCAAGATTTTTTTGGGAGATGACGTGGTCGTTGGTACACCATTGAGATTTGAGAGGGTTGGGTCTGGGTTCTCTCCAGGCTTTGACTTATAAGAGATTCCTAAGTTGAAAAGGAGTGGAAACTCATTCTGGGGTCAAGTTATTTTAAATCTGAGTTGCTAAGAAAATTCATCATCGTCCAATTTTACCGGATATCTACAAAGTCTGTACTTAGATAGGAGTTGGTCACGCTATAATATTGACTGTTTGATCGATAACGTTCTTATGGTGAGACTAACTCTTATTAAGCAAATACTTGAGGATACCTGTGTTGATATTTCTTTTATGCGGCTCAGATCTTCAATAAGTGGGTCCCTCTGTGGAATTGCACTGCCTGTGCAACCTCTTTATACTGAAAAAGTGCGCAAAGCAGAGAAGGTTATTCTCACTATGTAAAATTCATGTTTGGTGTGGCCATTTTTTTGCAAGGGAAGGTGTAAAAAAAACAAGTGATTTTTCTTCAGGTCCATGTGATTATAAGAAGAATAAGGAGGTATGTCCTATTATTTATGATAATAAAATTATGATATTATTCTAGTGATAACAAAAGCATTTTATTGACTTTTTGTATAACTTTATTATAATCAATATTAAAATATATGGAATCTTAATAAGATAAGATCTTATTTTCATTCTATTAACATTAAATCATATACAATCATAAAAAGTAATAATAGAATCTTATCATAAATCATATCGATATAGAGTCTTATTAAGGTCTTAAAATCGTGTCCCACCATGGAGCTCCACTCCTACAACTCAGATTTCTCTCTTAAAAGCATCGAAGATCAGGTCTCATCAACATCCACTAGACATCAATTTCATGTAGCATGTCCAACAATCTGATTAAAGATGATGAATGCAACTCATTCACTGATATTTGTCTTGATCGTCTATTCCAAACTTGTGATCAGATAGTTATGTCCGATCAACGAGTCACACTTTATATGTTCATTATTTATTAATTGTTGATTACCCCACCCAAGGGGCTTGATACCCATGAAAGAGCCCGCATATGTGAAAATAAAAAGGAAGTTAGTCAAAGGGGCTGGGACCCATAAAAGAGCCCGCTCAAGTGAAAAGGGAGCCTGGTTGGGCCGAAAATTGGCCTAGCACAGCCCTCAAATTGATATGCTGCAAAATATTTATCCTGCACCACCCTCAAAGATTGGTGCAAGTGTTGGTGTGTCACTATTTGACCATCTATTCTAAAGGATGATAGCCGGTCATTAAGTTAGAATAATAATCATCTCTGCACCTCAAGAAAGAGGTTTTGTACATGCGGATAAGAGGATTTGCATGTGCTTTTAGGAATTAGTTCTCAACCGTCCAAAATATGATGTCCCTCGGTCTAAGGGCCAAAGGCTCTTAGGTTGGATTGGACAGAAGATACCCTAGGTTATCAAAATAATAATAATACTAATAATAATAATAAGCATACCTTTACCGTTAAGATGTGCAAAATCCAAAGGGTCAGCTTCTTTCGTGTAATTGAATTCCTAAAATTGTGTTTCTGTGAGCGGTTAAAAAGAATCAATGGCAAATATGAAACTATGAATGCTCAGCTATCACACAAGAATCTTATAATCCAGGAAAGTTAAGCCGCCATGTACATTTCCTCTTCTCCATCAATATGTCTCATCTTTAATAATCCTTCGGTGAAGCTCATTGACCTTGAATTCCTCCGTATTCGATTCCTATGTTTTGTGTGCAAACATAAAGTCATGTAGTTCCCAGTAGCTCTAAAATGAAGAATCAAAGGTGAATATACAAAAATGATAATCACTTAATGAACCATATAATGAAAACAAATCAAGGGAAGGAAATGTATATCCAATCACCACCCTAGCAATCTAAATCCTAGGAAAGTCAAAGGTCCCATCAATATCACTGGATAATATACTTCAGCCCACCTCATATCATTTACCCCCTCACCTTTTTAATAATCCTTCTATGCATACAATTCTCATACATTCTATACAAACAAACAGGCCTCAAGGCACATTCTTATAACCGCTTTTTTACATAATCATAACAAAAAAAGCAAGACATGTTCTAGTGGAGAGATTTTACCACACGTTCCCTAGGGACCACGGTTTAAAATCTCGGTCGATACCGGTTCATATCGGTCGATATGAACCGGTATCGACCCATACCGCGATGATATTTTGCCGCAATACCGAGTCAGGTAAAATATCCCCAAGATATCGGTAAAACTCGGCCGATATGGTCAAAATATCGATTTAACCGATATCTCGGCCGATATTACCAATATCTCAGCCGATATTTTGAAAATATCAGTCGAGATGGAATAATGGTCAAAAACATTAATTTTTTATAACTTTTTCCCTATTTTCCCATTTTCTTCTCCATTCCCCTCATCTCCTTAGAGCGACCATGTTTCCATAGCTCATTCTCTTAGATATTTCCAAATTCCAACTTTATTTCTTGAAAATATCGTTTTATTTAGTAAGAGAAAATCAACTTAACTCCCTTATTTTTACTATTATGTGTTTTTTATTTTTTATTTTTAGATAAAGCATAGAAATGAATGAAAAGATCATTGGCATGTCATTTTTTGGTTTGTGTTGTATTCTACATTTAGATCTACACACTTTCATGCTAGATCTACTTATAAATATGTTTTTGGGTGTAGAAAAACGTTTTTTTTTTTTTTTTAAATCTTCTACTTTTAAAAAAAAAAATTGTTGGAGCATTTATGATACTAAATAGTAAATACTAATAGCTTATTAATAGTGTATAGATAATTGTTATGTTATCTTTATTTTTTTACATTTGACACTAATAAATTGACCATGGGCCAAAATAATAGTTGCATTATATGAAATACTGGAGAAGACAGCGAACTGCGACACAGACAAGATTCATAACTTAAAGTAACCGATATTTTGATTTATTGTTATTACTAATGAAAAAAATATTATTTTTCAGCATTTTCTAATATTTTAGATTTTTTGAATATTTTTGCGAATTTTTTGAATTAAAAAAAAAATTCACACCGCGACGACTGCAACCGATAATCGCGACCGATACCAATATCATATCGGTTTTTATCCCAGCCGATACCGCGACCGATACCGCAATTTTAAACCATGCTAGGGACACTGGTAAGATGCACTTTGGCTAAGTGTGCATGAAAGCAAAGATGGGAAAACAACTTCAACCTAAATTTTAAGTGAAAGTAATAACCAGCTTGGCATTTGGAGCCCACTTTCAATCCACAGCACAACTCAAGAGTGATTGTGCAAACTCAAATAAGCCATCCGAGTCATTAAAAAACGTACCAAAATATGCATCGCAATCAGACATTTGAAGTACTTCTATCAGTTTTCCCCAATGAAAAGTATTGCTCAACCCCGCAACCATGATGGTTAAGAACTACATAGACAAAATGACTCAGTCAAAAAGCTTCACATCTGAAATCGTTTCAAACCCAGTTTGAATGGAATTTTTTTCTAATTCCTCATGACAAGACCTGTCATACTAGCACTGCACAATGGTCTGATCCTGCACAATAGAAGAGAGGTTTGTGAGCCATCACAATCTAAAGCATGAATACGAGGAAGAGATCCATATTGTTTATTGACATTTTATTAGGGTTCATTTGGATCTCTCATTAAACCATGTGCAGGAAGATTGGTTTACACAAGCAGGTTCACGCATTAACCTTTTTTTTTCTCGCTTGGTTGGGCCATTGGTCCAGAAGTAGTACATTAATTTGAGAAAACAGGGGAGGTGGAAGCTAAGGTGCCAACACCACTCAACCATCTCCATAAGCGTGTTGGCATTTGGGTAACATGAGTTACCCATAAGTTGCAGTAGCCCTTTGTTCATTGCCATAATCAAGCACAAGTAAGAAGTCCTACAAGTAAATAGATTTAAAGGTACAGGCAAAAGAGATCCAAGAACACCAACAAGGGCAATGGAAATATATGGTTGCAAGGAAATATTTGAATCTCTTTTTTTCCCCATCAATTTATCAAACAAGGTTCCACATTTTTTCTATCAAAGAAGGGGCAACATGGCACAAAGATACCAGAAAGGGACATACATCAGGCTTCCATGCAAAGTGCATACTAACCAAAAGGACACTAGTTAGTCACCTCCCACAATGATTAGCAGGCTATAAGATCATGAGAAACTCAAGTCATACTGATTCTCCTCAACTGATAAATAAAATGCAATAAAAAAAAAAAAAAGGAAACATACAAAAATCCAAATACTCATTGCCGTTCCAGTTTGCAAGATACAAACTTTAGAACCATTCAAAGGGGAAACAAAGAAGAAGAAACAAGGATAAGGATTCAAAAAAAAAATAGTGCTTTTGGGTGGTCCCAACCAAGGTCATGGCTCCATGGATTTCATACACAACACGCAAAATAATGCATCCACATACACATCAATGACAAAATATCCAACTACTTGATGGCTCCCTGAATGGTGAATATTACTGCAATGATAAAGTTGGCACAAGCGGACAACCATCTCCCAGGTACTGCTCACTAAAACCGGCATCTTCTACAGAAATGAGGAGTGAATCAAACCCCACCAAAATTTCAGTAAATGCTGTTTAAACTTCTGAATAGCTAAGACGAAACTAAGTACCTAACATTACCAGAATGTGAGAGGTCGTCCTTTTATCTTGTGTGCTTCATCTTACTACAGATCAACTAGATTAGTCAATTTACCATTCACCATGTTGACTTTGTACACCAGATTAAGTATCCAAAGTCTCTCCGGCCTTAGTTGTTTCATTTACAAAATTATGAGAGGCATTGTCCTCCTAACATTGCTGAAAAGATACCTCATGATCAATCTCAGTTTCCATTAGTGAGAGGTCTTCTTTTTATCTTGTGTGCTTCATCTTACTACAGATCAACTAGATTAGTCAATTTACCGTTCACTATGTTGACTTTGTACACCAGATTAAGTATCCAAAGTCTCTTCGGCCTTAATTGTTTCATTAACAAAAATATGAGAGGCATTGTCCTCCTCACATTGCTGAAAAGATACCTCATGATCAATCTCAGTTTCCATTAGGCACATTGCCTGTCATTTGTAGTATTTACATCAAAATTTCTATTGAAAAGGAGACAATTATAGAAGGCACTGCCATCACAGGAGACGAGTATCTGGCCAAAGTGGCAAAAGAAGAAACCAATCAAAAGAAAAGAATAAAGCAAATCGAAGTTTAATCATATGCCTAATTACGACTAAGACCATTGAGTCCCTGTTTAACAAGATAATCAACTTCATCATTTCCAAATTGTCACTTATTAAGATATGCCAACATTGCACCTACCAATTTCAGACTTAATTCTTTAATCTCATTTGTAACAAAACTCTCCAAATATTGCTTTTGTTATCAAAAAAATAGATTGCTTTTGTTATATATATATATATATAAAAAAAAAAAAAAAAAAGCCTCATACCCTATTTCGACTGAACTTACCACCGCATTCCTAGTCACTCTCCAGCACGCACAAGAATTTTTCGCCTTAAATCCATAACATCTCCCCTTTTCTTTTATTGGTAACTTGAACTCACAGCCTTGTGGTTGCAATGTTGAGCAGCTTCCAACTGCTAAAGGCTCGGCCAAAACGTCTCCCTTTGCAGCAAGGGTTTTTTTTTTCCCCTTTTGAATTCTTGACTCCAGTTGGGCAGTAGAAAACAAGTTCACTCTCCCATATGGGCAATAGAAAACAAGTTCACTCTCCCATTCCATCATATCATACTTCCCTGTGCACCAGCTAGCCCCAGTTACCTTTTGTGACTTCATCGAGATTGAACTTCAAGAATTGGAGTTGAGGGAGGGATCCATCTCTCTAATCTCTTCACCCTTGTAACTACTCTTTCATGCATGCTTCCCAACTTCATAATAACTTATTGATACTGTACAAATGGGAAAAAAATATATATATATATAAAGTTTTCCAAGCAGACATTCACTTTCCCATCAACCCCCGGTGAGATCGCATGACTTCTCAGAGGGTCCTTCCATTTGACAGCCATGTCATCTATTTCACCACAAAGACCACAAGACTGCAGCAGTCAAACCAAACCAAACCAAACCAGCCTTTTCCCACTAGGTGGAGTCGGCTATATGAATTTGACGACGCCAATCAAATCTGTTTAGGGCCATGTCCTCCATTAGATCCATGTAGGCAAGGTCATGTTTAATAGTTTCTTTCCAACTTCTCTTGGGTCTCCCTCTCCCTCTCCCTCTCCTGCAATCCCCATGCTTTCACACATCTTAACAGGTGCCTTCGTTGGACGCCTTCTAACATGGCCGAACCATCTGTCGATTTTTTCTCATTTTATCTTCAATCGGTGATATTCCTACTTTGCCCCTAATCTCCTCGTTCCTAATCCTATCTCTCCTTGTGATCCCGCACATCCATCTAAGCATTTTCATCTTCGCAACTTCCATCTTCTTAACATGATTATGCTTTACTGCCCAACACTCTGATCCATATAACAACGCTGGGCGTACCACCACCTTATAATACTTTCCTTTAATCTTGAGGGGGACTTTCCAATCACACAAAACGCCCGAAGCACTCCTCCATTTGGTCCACCCGGCCTAAATCCTGTGACTTACATCAGTATCAATCCCTCCATCCTGTTGCACCATAGATCCAAGGTATCTAAAGTTTTTTTTATCTACACAAGACTGCAGCAGACAACATCTTCCAAAATAATCAACCACATTTTTTTAGAAGACTCATTGTCCCAACAACTAATGAAGTCATCCAAAGATTACGGGAAAGCACAAGAAACGCCATATAATACACAGAAGTCACTCTGCACCTTACTAGAGCAGTCACAATGAAGTATTAAGTGATTAGTTGGCTCTTTATCATGGCTCTTTATCATTCGGATACACAATCATATCACTTAAAATGTTAAAACTTAAAAAAACGCTCTCTCTCTTCCTTAAATTGTTCACTGTAGAGATTTTTCCTGCTACTGCTATAGCCAACAAATAGAACTTTTGGAGTCGTCCATCATTTCAAACTGAGGAACAACAAGATAGAATAACCTCGGTGAGACTTCAATAGTGCAAGAAAGATTTCCAAGGCAACAATCATTAGGAATCCAATTGCTACAGTCACATTTAATCTTGCAACTAAAGTACATGTGTTAATAAAAGTAGTTATGACTAATGGCCCATAATCACAACTCTAATTTTAAAAGACACCAAAAGTCACATTCCACATCCACTTTCCACATAATATTCAAAGAACTTAATTACTAAAGATGTTCTCACCACCTCTATTCAAACCTGGAAGTTTGACCCCCAAAAAATATCAAAAATAAAAATTAGAACCCTCCCCTGCCAATAAAGCTATGCAAAACAATAATCTGTTTAGCAACTTTGAAGCACTTTTTAACCACTCTTATTAGTCATCCCTCGCCTTAAAGGTCGGACCTGACACTTCAGACCTTACCCGCTAACTGACTCCCAATCACTCTCACCAATCCCATACATAATAGGTATTTCACTATATTGCCGCCTCTTCTGCAAACCTCTTCTGCAAATCATGTTGGATTCAACCCCTCAGCAATCGATACAGGGGTTTGAAAAAGGAACTGAAAGATTAGCTAAAATTTCTTTGATATGGATGATAAGTACGTCAGATTAAAGAAAAATCACCCCTTGAATACCAATACTTACAAACATGCTTCTTCCCAAATTCACACTAAGGTCAGAGACCGCTTCATAACATCTTAAAGGTCTTTTAAACATAACAGGATATCCTCAACCAACATGTTGACTATATTCACCACTTCATATGACCTCCATATGGAACAGTGAATTCCAAATATATCGTGTTGGTTTATCTCCACCGGAGTTATTTAAAATGTGAATTCCAAATATATCGCGTTCCGTTACAGTCCATCAAAACGCTTTTGAATGGATTTTAAGTGACCACTGAATACCAATTATTGCATTGTTTCGACCTTCCACCAGCATATCACATTCTTTAAGTCACCAATCGCTACAAAAGGAACAAAAGTGAGGTTCAAAGACTTTCTTAGCCCCTCCCTAGGGGCCCAAGTTTATCTCCTACTTGAGTCAACAAAAGAATTTAGGCTTGAAAAAGCAAGTAAAATATTGGGATGTAAACTTAAAAAACTATCTGTGCTTATTTGGACCCAAAAAAAAAAAAAACATCTATCTGTTCCTTTATGTAATTTTCTCTTCTGTTTTTCCTTCCTCTTATGCAAGGTCGTGGCTTCTATTTGGAGTCTCCTAAACCAAAATTTCTTTTATTACATGTACATGTGGATTAGATGCAGTTGCTAAGGCGAAAAACACATACTTTGGAATGAGTGCATAAGAGGAAACCAACAGGCATCTCCAATGGAAGAGAAATTCAAAGAAAGGCATTTGAGATGGTAAGAGAACCAAACTGCCCTCACCATAGGAATGGATGTTTCTGTGATTAGGACTCCCACTGTCATCATCCACCAGGGATTTGGCAGGTAGTGTACACATATAATGAAGATGAGAAACTATCCCCGTAGTTAAGTGTTATTAGCTAAGGAAGGGGGAATAGTCCATTCTCGACGAGGAACAACGAAGTAATAGATTGTGTAGTGAAATGACGAGTGGCCTTAGATGGGCTAGAGAGGAAAAGTGAAAGTCACAAACCAACCCATAATAGATAGGATAATGTTTCGTGATGATAATAAATTAATGATGTCCTTTTCTCTTTTCCACTATAAGGACTGTTGCTAGTAAGAGAAGATTCTCATATCTATCTCCTATATAACTCTCTTTTGCAAAGTTCAAATTACCAAGAAGACTTTTGGTGACCCGCATCACCCTCAAACAAAATACATTGGCAAAAACAGCTTTGTTCCAGCCCCTTAAATCGTCAATTCTAGCTAACAAACCTTCTTTGAAATTTTGGGATGACTGAGAATCCCATGCATTAAATTTCAAAAATTTTACAAGGTGATGAAGGACAATATTAGTGGTCTTTTGCCTTTTACACATGTGACACGAAAATGGGATTAGCATATGTGAGTTTTCCATATGTGAAACACATTATCATGGTTGTTAGGAAGCACAATATTGGCACACGTAAAAGTTGAAAGGTTCGGATTACATATTTAGAACTTTCATTTATCACAAAAGCTACGAATATTTAAGACATGAACTAAACATTTTAGGGTATAATGCGTCGATAAAGAAATTTTCGAATGATTTGGATTAAAAATCCGGGGCCCAAAGGGCCACAAGAAATGCAAAATAAAAGGCAGCAATGGGATTTGATACTGTAACCTATCCTGGTGGTCACTTGTGCTGGCACCAATGTAACCAAAGAAGCATGGGCATGTAACACTTCCAAACCAATTTAGGAGTGAAATTTTTTAAATGAAAATGGTTACCATTTACACCTCATTTAGGCATGTGATTCACAAATGGGCACAAACAAACATGTATGGGTAAATGTTACAAGAGCAATCTTGTATGTTCACTAGCATTCAAAATGCTTTGTGGAATGATTACTATGAAAGCAATCTTGGTGTTAGGAGTTTAAGAGCTCTATTGGGAAAGTGATGGGGACATCAACTCCAGATATGGAAAGAAATACCAAAGGCGTAAGAAGAAAATGGATGATAAGGCTTCCTTGTGGCTGGATCAACTTTTCATGGGCTTGATACATCACAATCATGAAGATCTACCATTGGATCAGCCTCTGGGTGAAGATACATAGTTGGATCTTGATCAGGGCGTGCCAAAAGGCCTCCTATGGTGGACCAGCGGTAGACCCCACATTGGGATGGTCCAATGGAGATGAGCAATTGTTGAGTCATCATGAAGATTTAAAGATTAGCAAGGAAGCCATGGGTATAAAAGAGTTTAAAACTAAAGTCAAAAGAAGGGGGCCTGAGGAGCCTACAACTTAAAGTCCCAACTTGCGCACAAATCCCCATGTGCAAGGCAGCCTCTTTTCCACCTTGTCGACAGCAACTTGTTGGTCTTATTTATTTTATTTGTTTGGTTTTATTTTATGAGACAAGATCTAGATGTTTTAATCTGAACCATTGGTTTCTAGGGTTCTCTTATTACTCGTTATTAAGGTTGTATATCTTGGAAAAGCGCGGAATAATGAATGAATAATGATTTTCTTCCAAAGGGCCTTCTTGGGATTTCTCTTGCAAGAGGGAGTTTGGTGCGAAGCCAAGATATCACATTATCTTTATTTATCTCCACTGTTTTCCCTTTCCTTTGATACCCTTCTCATACTTTCTTGCCCATCCAAATCTACTCACATGGTGGAATCCTAGATCCAACCCAAATCCCAAATCAACTTATCCATCAATCAATCACAACTGTTCATCCCCCAAACCTTTAGATCTGATCAAACCAGCAACATATCTAGAATGACAAGCACTAGATCTAGTTTCAACCCATTACAACCCATTTAATTCATGATTTCACTTCTGAATTTCAAGCCTAACATTATAAAATTGTGGCTGCTAGATCTAGTTTCAACCCATTACAACCCATTTAATTCATGTTTTCACTTCTGAATTTCAAGCCTAACGTTATAAAGTTGTGGGTGCATTGAATTAAACCCGAATTTCATTTAAAACCATATTCAGTCTAGATCATTTATTTGACTCGACAGATCCCTAGACAAGGAGGAGGTTCTTACTCTCCACCTAGGTCCCTTCCTCAATTCTTTGAGGGCTGTAACAAGAATTGGATTTCCTCATAATTAACTTAGTAGATTTGGAATGACATATCAAACCTATTTCAATTGATTCATTATAATTGTTATTAATCTCATCTTGCATCATTAAGATTAGCTTTCATTCTGTTCTGCATCAGAAAGTGGTCGTGGTTGCAGTTGGAGGGTTAGGACTTTTGAAGGGATGTGATCGGTGATCATGGAGATCATAAAGTGGAGAATGGGCACTGCAATGATCAAGATGTCAATTATTGTGTCTCCAGGATTTGCAAAGAATTGGGATTTGCAAAGATTTTGGTGTTCCATAGTATTTTTTTATGCAAGACAGAATGAAAGCTAATCTAAATTATGCAAGATGAGATCAATAACGATAATAACAGTTATGATGAATCAATTGAAACATGTTTGACACATCATTCCATGCTGAAATCCACTATGTTAATTTTGAGGAAATCCAATCCTTGTTACATTCCTGCAATTTGGGCCCTCAAAGAATTGAGGAAAGGACCAAGTGGAGAATAAGAACCTCCACCCTGCCTAGGGATTTGCCGAGTCAAGTAATTGATCAAGATCCTTGAGGATTTGAATTTTGGGGTAACAAGTGAATAGTGGTGGGCTGAATACAAAATTCAGGTTTAATTCAATACACCCACAACTTTATAATGTTAAGCTTGAAATTCAGAAGTGAAAATATGAATTAAATGTACTGTAAAGGGTTTGAAACCAAATATAGTGCTTATCATTCTAGATCTATTGCTATTCCGATCAGATCTAAAGGTTTGGGGGATGAACTATTGTGATTGATTAATGGATAAGGGGCCGTGGTGTTAATTAGGAATTGGGTTGGATTTAGGATTCCAAATACCTTGAGGATGAAGATCGTGTAATATCTTGACTTCACATCAAACTCCCCTTCGCGGGCGAGAAGAAGATCCTGCAAGAGAAATCTCAAGGCGGCTTTTTGGAAGAAAATATTATTCATTCATTATTCTCCTCTTTTCCCATAATAAGAGAACCCTAGAAACCAATGGTTCAGATTAAAACATCTAGATTTTGTCTCAGAAAATCAAACCAAACAAATAAAATAAATAAAACAAACAAGTGCTATCGACAAAGTCGAAAAGGGCTGCCTTGCGGCATGGGGATTCGTGCGCAATGCTTGTGCACGATTATGCAAGAGATTTTAAGTTGTGGGCCCCCGGACGACCCCCCTTTCTTATGTCTTTAGTCTTAAGCTCTTTAATTCTCATGGGTCCCTTGAGAGACTCATCAATTGCTCATCTCCTATGGACCATCCCAGTGTGGGGTCTTCCACGGGTCCACCACCGGAGGCCTTCGGCACACCCATAGATCTTCATTATTGTGATGTACATGAAAAGTTGATCCAACCACAAGGAAGCCTTATCAACCATTTTCTTCTTATGCCTTTGATATTTCTTTCCATATCTGGAGTTGATGTCCCCATCAATTTTAATCAATGATCAAAATAGCAATTGCAGTGGGCGTAATGGCCCATGGCCAAAACGCTACAGAACGGGTGATAAGTAGTGGCGCAATGGTATGAATTTTTCAAATTGTCAAAAAAATTTGAATCTTGTGTGGCAGCCAATCCTATTCTTTTTTAATTATTTGGAACAACCGCATAAGGGTAGAAACAAGTTTAGGAAAGGCCGTTGAGGAGAAGAAATAAGAACAATAGTATTTTAAATTAAAATTGTTCATCTCTACTAGGTTTTAGACCCTACCACTGCTATTTTCAAAATAGTGTAGTGGCCTCAACCGTTATAGCTATAATGCGGCCACCATTTTGAACCATGATTTTAATGCTATATTTCAGCACAAGCATAAGGGAGAAGTTGAAGGCCTGGGGAAACTCATGGGATAAGATGTTTTGCAGCACGACAGGCTAAGCTTGACTAAAAAAGAAGGGGGTGATGGGGTTTATCTTTTAAAAGAAATTTGATTGAGGTGGATATGGAATACTTATCCTTATTGAATACAATATCTAACACATGAAGGTGGTGAAATTCATGGTGGTAGTGTAGGAGAAGAACACCATGGTGGATAACATAAGGGAGGGACGATTCTCCCCTGCACACTGTGCATTGGTGCCATTTGTCACGTAGGTGGTAAAATTCAAGGTCCCCCTCCCCCCCCCCCCCGCGCAAGGTGGCGAGGGTAGACTCGCACATAGGAGAAAAATTTATCTACCTTCATCAATTAGTTAGGATATTGTTTCTTTTGCAAGAAGACAGAGACAACGGACCACTTGCTCCTTTGCTCAAAAGATATAGAATTTTTCCCTACCCATATTTTGGAGGTTCGTAGTGCTTTCCCTGTTGACAAGGGAGTTTATCTAATTTGATTCATCGTTCTTTCTTACCAAGGAGACAGATTTTATGGCACTTTCAGTGCCAACCATCCTATGATCATGGAAGAAGAGAAATGAACATATTTTTAACAGAAAATAAGGGAAGGGAGGGCTTGATCAATATGATTGTGGCTTGAATTCGGAGACAGGGCAATGTTAACATCAAGAATTTGTGGCTTCAGTTGGATGATTTCTCTTTTAATTGGGATACTTGCTTGAGAGGATGCAGTTGCAGGGTTTCAGCTACCTAAGAGAGCCCCTCCCCAATCCAACAATAGGAAATGCAATGCCGATGGGGCAACTAGGTCGAAGCTAGCTTCAATAGGAAACGGTTCTATTTTCAGTGATTTAAGGGGAGTGTTTGGCAGTCTTCGTCAATCCCATTGGGATAAAAGAATCTGAAGAAGAAAAGATATAGGCATCACTGAGGCATTGAGGATTTGTCTCACATCCTTTAAGGTAGACTCATACTGAACTAACTCCTTCAATGAAGTATTTTGGTTGAAGCCTTCAACTAATCACACATGGATGTTGCACTATATCATTAAAATGATTCACCCGATGTGCAAAATCATGGATGCATCCTCTCCATTTATTTAAAAAATCCAAAATGTGGCTGACTGTGGCTAAAGATGGTGTGGAGAGGTTTTCTATGTATTTGAGCCCATGAGCATTAGGATGTCCTTTTTAACCTCTCTTCCTAATTCTTTCTTTTCTTATATTCGCACATGGGTATAGACCTTCGATTTTCTTTTACTTTCATATATTTCTCATCAATGCATTTACTGTCATCATTCCAAAAAGAAAATAATTTCATTTTCCCTTTTCTCAAAGAACCTTATAGGGCAATTCAATTTGACCAGAATGCCCCAACTTCCTTTGTGTATGACCTTCTTAGTGGCCAAGTGGGACTACCTAAACCTACTTGCCCAGGGATCCATCCCTGGGCAGTATAGTGAGAGCGGGAGTCCTATCCACAGAGATATCCTATTTCCTCTCATGTATGCCATTCTAGGTGACTGAGCGGGAGTCCTATCCACAGAGATATCCTATTTCCTCTCATGTATGACATTCTAGGTGACTGATCTAATTAAGCAAAACAAATATACATATACGTACAAGAGATGCATAGTTGCATACCACTTCCAAGCCATCAACTCGAAAGTCCCACATGTCAATGCAATTCAAAACAATACAACCCTCTGTGAATGCATGAATCAGTAAAGGGTGATAAACTCAAGATTTATCACCATTCAAAGGCAAAAAAAGAAAAAAGAATATAAGGTGACTTATAAGAACTGATACATAATGCGCGTCTATCAAGTTTCTCATTAAACAAATATAAAATCACACTGAGATTCCACAAGAAAAAAAAAATCAACAATAACATGCTCTCTTCAAAATAACTGTGGCAATAGAACTTGCAAACATAAAAGAGTGGAAAAACAGAAAGGCATAAGAAAAGAAACTACATTAATGTTTTCCTCTTATATTCTAAGTTTCCAAGCTACACCAGACTAAAATGAAATGAAAGATTATTCATGGAAGAAGCTCTAATAGACGCAGTGCCCACAAAAGTCCAAGCAAGTACAGCAAGCAACTTCTTTAACTAAAAAGAAAAGACAAGACTCCCTTGTGACTGACTGATGAACGTTTAACAAAATTCTCAATGTTTGCAAGATAAGTAGAAGAGGAACACAACTAGAAAAGCAACCATTAGTTACCCTTCAAGCCTCTGCATCAATTGCCTTCTCCTCGCCCTCATTCTTCTCAACAGCTACCTCCACTGCTCCAGCATCCTCCTCAGCAGGAGGCTGCACCTGCTCGTCCTCCGGCAAAGGCTCCTCCACATAGTCATTCTCAAACGCATCCGCGGGAACCTCATAAATCCTCACTTGGGGCTTCGACGGGTCCTTCACAAGAACATACTTCCCCTCATTCAGCTTCATACAGAGATCAACAATGGACTTCACAATCCCCCACATGTTAGAAGTGTTGAGATTGATCTGGGTGGCAAACTCCCTAGGTTTGTAACCCATTACACTCAAGATGACATGGTTGAAGTGATCGCGAGGGTGAACCCGTGATACATATCCAAGCTTCATCGCATCAGCAGATGCCAGGAGGGCTTGGGCGGTCCATTTGGCCAACTTGTTGGCATTGTTCTTGAGCTCAGTGGCGAGAACGGCGCCCCTCTGGGTCTCAAGCTTCTGCCTCCAATCCACGCCAGAGTACTTTGGGTCGAATTCATTGAGGGCATTGAGGGTGAGGAAGGAGCGCTGGCCGCCCTTCATTTCCGAAACACTGTGGACCTCACAGCGAGCAACCAGATACATGTCATCTTCGAGCTTCCAGCGGCGGTAGCGATAGGCGACAGAGGCAACCTCCTCGCCATCCTGGGCAAAGGGGTTGGGCTCGTCAAAGTTGACCTTGTTGCCGTCACGGAGGAGGACCTGCTGGGAGAAGTTCTGGTTAATGTAGGTGGCCTCAACGGAGAGGGAGTGGGCGGAGTTGATGTCGTCCTTGGCATCCGGGAGAGGCTCCTGGGAGGTCTCGTTGACGGAGAGGAGGTCGAGCTGGGAGCCATCGCGCTTGTCGAAGAAGAGCTTGTTGCCAACACGCTGGATGACAATGTCCCACGAGTAGACGGACCGGGGGGCGCACATGAGGGTGGAGAGGATGGAATCGGTGGCAAAGACTGTAGCTTTGTCCTCGTTGGCGAGGCGGCGGATGACGGGGTCGTCGGTGGTGGTGACCTTGAAGAAATTCCGATTCTTGAACCGCTCCAGCCGGCGATCATTCTTCGGATTGACGCGGTCGAAGGAGCGGTCGTAGAACTCGAGGGCGCCGCAGAGGAGGAGGTCCTCCGGGTCAGGGACGGAGAAGGAGAGCTTGGAGAAGGTAGAGAAGGGGATCTGGTCGAGCATCGTCCACTCCGGCTGGATGTCGACGGAGGATTTGAAGACAGCGGCCTCGCGGCGGGGTTGATTGCCGCCGGAGCGGTTGAGGTTGTAGAGTCGATCACGGCGGGCGCGCTCCTTTTCGGCCTCACGGCGGCGGGCCTCAACCTCCTCATCGCGGCGCTGGGGGAGCTGGCGCTGCTGCTGGAAGCGCCACTTGGGGCCGAACTTGGGGCGGGGAGGGGGCTTGCCGTCGACGAGGCGGAAGGAGGAGTCATCATCGGCGACGGCGGAATCGTCGAGGGCGAAGTCGAAGACGCCGGCAGAGGAATTGGCGTTGTTGGGGCGGGAGGGGTTGTTGTAATTCCGCGTCCAGTCGGCGATGCGGCCGAGCTTGTCGGAGCGGGAGAAGGGGGCGAAGGGGACGTTGGTGGGGTGGTTTGAGAGCAGAGGCGTGGAGTTTTCCGGCGGCCCCCACCCGTCCGGGTTGAACGCCACCGGACCTACCTCAAATCCAACCATTTCTATCTTCTCTTTCTCCTCTCACAAGAAAAACAACACAAATAGGGTTAGGGCTTAGATTCAGGGCTTTGAGAGAGAAAAAGAAGAAGATTAGGGTTTTGCAGGATCAGTGGATAAGAAGAAAAGGAGAGATGGAAAGATCTAGGGTTAGGGTTTTAGACGCGGTAGAGAGAGAGAAGAGGAAAGAGAATAGAGGCAAACGAAAGGAAGAGTGAGCAGTTTCTAGGGTTTATAGGGGCTGTAGAAGTTCAAGTTGGGTCGGGTTGGGTTAATGGCCCAACCTAACTAAAGTGTGATTTGCTAATGAATTTCTATGTTAGGAATTTTTATTAAGTAAATATATAAATTAAAAATAAATTGGGCTGAATTAGTCGCAGATTTGACTCGGGCAGCGTCTCAAAAATCAAGGTGTTCATAGGCAGGGCTGAGGCATATCCAAGCCGAAGGAACTTTAGAAATATTGTTATAGTTAATACATAAATAAGGCGATAAATGTCACGGCCAAGCCTTCACATTTAATCAACAGGGATGGGACGAAATGGCTTTTTATTAGTTATATAGGCTTTCTAGTGACAGTAGCCTCTTATGGAGGTCCAAGCCCACTTGGCCCACCTTTGATTTGTGGAATTCCTTCTCACACTCTTAACCTCCAAGACTGTCCAATTTTATGTTCAGCGGACCTTTATTTTACCATTGGATTAATATCTCAAAATAATCAATGGATAAAATTAAAGACAATCAATTTTAGTCTGTTCAATCAAGGGCTAACCTTACGTGAATGGTGTTGATTTTTCGCATGACCCTAATTCATGAAGAAACCTTTCAATCCATTCCCTCACCCCCAATGATGGAATGCATCCCATGAGCTAGTCCACATAATGATAATATGCGGTTTGCTTGTAGTTGAAAATCTTTCCAACTTAAAAAAATCGTATACGGACCATCCAATTAATGTTTTTTTTTTTTCAAAAAGAAGATACTTAGTGGCCCAATGTAACGTGCGATGCCAATTTTTTAGATGATCAAAATAGTGTTATCTTTGGCTATGTTCTACCACCGAATGGATTGAGTCGTTAGATCAAGGGTCGATTTGTTTCCTTTAATATAAAGTCGTTAAAATTGTGGGTGATGGATCAAAGGGTTAGATGCATAAGATTGACTCTTTTTTTAAATCTGGGTCCATCATGAGTGGATATTTTCTAAGCCCCTTCCATTAATGTCCCATGATTATGGATATTTTCTAAACCCCTCTCCAATGTCCCATGAATTGTGGGCCCACAAGTGGGCCCTAGCAACCTGTTTACATGGACAATGATGCACGAGAGTAGTATTAAATTATAGAAGATTTCAAAAAAGTACAAAACTTTTAGTTCATTTTTAAAAAAGTACATGAAGATTTGAATATTTCAAAGAAGTATTAAATTTTTCTACAATTCTTTCATCCAAGTCCTTTCCATAAAACCCTTTTGAGATATGATAAAAATACCCTCTCTTATGACATGTTTTTATCTTTTCTTAACCTTTTTTCCTCCTTGAAATTTGCTAATTTGATTTTGATGATCATAACCACTTAATAAATCTAACTTTTTAGTCATCCGGAATCCCCATTTATTAACCATTCATGCATATAGGTAGTTGTAGTGGGCATCCACTAGGTCAATTGCATTGAGCTTAATCATTTCTCTTAAATAATTTATTAAAGTGAAAATTAGAAGAAAAAAAATGACATAAAGGTACTTTTATCATTTCTCAAAAAATCTTATTAAGAGGACTTGATTGAAAGAAATGTGGAAAAAACTCTTCTACTTCTTTTTCTTGAAATACTCAAATCTTAATGCACTTTTTTTAAAAATAATAAGCCAAAAGTTTTTATACCTTTTTGAAAAATTTCCATCCAATTATATTATATACGTACATTCTAATCGACAAAGAGTTGGGCTGGGCCGGCAGGGTATACCCATAGCTCACCCTTCGGCCTAATGAAAGGAAAAGAAAACCTCATGTGTGCAGGGCTTGGTGGGCTGGGTCACGGTAAGCCCACTCGACATTGTGATATATTCTACCCTCATCCTATGGCCTAGAGTAATTCTACTGACAATTGCCCCAAGAGTTGAGTTTGTAAGGTGCAACTGCTGTGTGCTCCAAGGGGAAACAATGGGCTGGGACAAGCTGGTGGTTGGATAACAACAATGGACTCAATCCAAACTCGAGCCATTTACCAATTGGGTCCAAAGCGTCAGCTCGAACCCGCACAGAAGACAAAAAGGGTCTAATTCAAACCCTAAGCCCGTTTGGTAATTTTATTTATAAAGTCAAGTCAAGTTAAGTTAAGTTAAACATCAAATCAAAAAGCATTTTTTACCACAACTCCCTCTATCTTTTCAACAACCAAAAAAAGTCAAAAAACAACTACATTTATTCATTATAAGACAAAAAAACTCAATTTTCTCATACAAAAAGTTAAAAATATTCCATCATAAACAACTAAAAACAAAATATTATCATAATCCACTTATATTTTATTCTCTCTTTTTATTTCACTTCATTCCACTTTATTTTAAAAATAATCCTGACACCGGTGCAGGTTTGGGTTGGGTATATGTGGTGGGCCAGGAGTTGCCACCCTTGTTACAATCGCACTACCTCACATGCTGTGCCAAAAACAAGACAGGCAAGAAAAGAAAGAAGGTGCAATGAACATATAGTGCCACCAGGATATTCAGTGAAGAGAATTCAAATGTCTCCAAGTCCAATGTATCCTAAAAAGTTCAGGATACTTTTCCTCCATAAGCATTTATTTATATCTTCATTCATTTTGGATAAATGCAGCTGTCTAAAAAAGTTAAATTCAATGCTATTAACAACCTTTCCTATGTAGATATGTGCTTACAGGCACAAACAGCATATTGGTGAGACCAATTACAAAAACAAGACTTCCATTTTCTTGAGGGCCTGTTTGTTTCGTGTGATTGGTTTCTTAGTATTACATGGAAAAAAGAAGAAAGAGAGTGAAAGTCCAAATATGATCCTTAAAATATTTGTAATGTATGCAAACAAACAGGCCCTTTGTATTGAATGGTCGCAATTCACCATCCTGTTAGGTGCTGCTTTTATTTAAAGTAGACTTGCTATCAGGGAGGCAAACCAGCTGTATTGGGCCAAACTTAGGATAAGGTTTGGTTGAATATTAATCAAACAAACTTGGGCTCATGCTGGGCCTAGGGTATCCGAGCTTGAGCTTGGCTCGAATTAACTCGAACATGGCCTAATAGCCTAAATGAAGCTTGAACTCAAGCTGAGGCAAATTAGAAATGAAGCCCAAATTCATATCAAGTTTAAGCTTGACTGAGGATAGGCCTTATCACTGGAAAGCACAGTGTGACTGGATTGCTGTATTATCTTTGCATTTGTTAGTACACACCAATTGAATTGATTTTTAAACCTTTTATGCAATATTCATATACAAAACATAAATTTTGAACAAAGTTGAATGGTTGTGTTTTACACATGCGATGAGAAAATGCCATTTACATAAATAAGATTTACATAGGGAATGTTGCATGAGTAAAATTTACAAATGTGAAACACAACACCAGGCTTGTTTGAAAGCACCATTTTCAAATGAGTAAATATAGAATGGATAGAATTACATAGGAAAGATCTTCATATCTCACAAATCCATATTTAAGACTTACAATTGAACATTTTCGGGTTTAATGTGTCAATAAATGATTTGAATGGTTCGTACTAAAATTTTGAGGCCCATAGAAATTGGAAAGATGACGTGGTTCGTGACCATGAACTTTGTGGGGGCAAAACCTGTATTTGTGCCTCCTTCAACCAAGAGGTGTGTAATGGTCAAGAGCCCTGGAATGGTTTAACATCTCTGCTTAAGTGCGCAGAATTTCATATGGAAACGGCATTATGTATACCATTTTTATACTGAGCTGATATTAGTATGTTGATATATAATCATTACACATGTGCATTATTTACATATTTAAATAAGCATGTGAAGATATATACTTAAACTATCCATGCATATAGCCCCTTAACAGGTTAAGCTTGAGGGAAGCCTAGTGGAGCCTCTTAGCGAGTTGAGCATTAGCCAACCAAGAAATGCTAATCATAGCTTGATTCTAGCTCATGGGACACCAAGCTGAGTTAGAGTTCAAGCTTAATTGCAATGAGCATAGCTGGCTTAATAGTGTCCTTGACTTATTGATATCCTACTCAAAATTTAATTAGTAGTTTGACGAGTTTTTTTCTTATGGGCAAACTGCTTGCCTACATCATCACTTGGTCTTTCTCTTCTTATCACCTGCACACGCCAAGAAGAGAGGATCCAAGTTGATTTTTTCTTCCTTTTATCAAGTCAATTTACATAGCATGAATCTTTAAGCTGGTAGATCAGGTTGACTGTGTAAACATATACAATGCCTTTCATTTTTTTAGGTTGCCAGGCCATGGATAATTAGAGCTCTTTTTCAAGCTACAATGTTCTTATTTCTCATTTTCCAATTTTGATTCCTCTAATCATGCAAATTAAGTGCTTTATCCTCTTACAGTTTCCATTGGAGAAGAACAATCAGAAGTTAACTAAAGCTATATAATAAGAAATATTATAAAAATTAGTAGAGTGGCAAAGATCAAAAACCCAAATGTAAAACTCAGGTTGCTCAACCACTCATTTAGAGAAGTAGTCAGCCAAAACATTGTCCCCCATATGGAAATGGACAGCGAGATGAATTCTCATTTTTGGAAGCAGCTTTAGATAATTAAGATGACAAAAACCCATCTTCTAAACATGGCAGCACAGGTAGTCTCATTAGCACATGCATTTCTTGTATGTGTTTCCATAAACAACCTGTATGTAACACACTGTAATTCTAATCATGATTGCTAGTCAGAGAACTATAGTGTGCTATGCATCAACTAATAGAACAAACAATTAGTAAAAAACCTTGACACCATACTGCTAACTAATTAAACAGCACAGGTACATTAATACGCCTCGAACAATCTTGAACTCAAAAATATTAATGTCTTCAAAAGTAATGTGTACTTTGCAGTGGAGGATTTTAACTTCTTCAATTGTTGCTTGGTTAGTTTTTCTTTATCATTTAATGTTCACAGGCAGGTGGGAAGATTCTGGCCAAGGTGGAATAGTTGTTCATATGCAAAAAAACCCACTGCTGGAAAGCATTACCAAAATCACTTGACATCAATATTCCAATGTCCGATAGTTCACCAGTTTTATTACCCAGGATTAATGGGTTCCATCTGAACATGTTTGTGCCATGGGAGAGACGAATCCTGCATTCCCATCCTATAAAAACCGAAATCCTTTCTAATAAGGAAAAATAGTTCATTTTCCAACTTTGCCACGGGAAGATGTGTCGCACCAAATAATGAAACAATAGGCTGCACGAAAAAATCAGGCAAACCTTCCTTTGTCACGGGATCATCTTATTGAACAAACACACCCTAGGATTATGTAGGTTTTTTCACGGAAGATACAGCAGATGGATAAAATAAATTTACGGTCTCAGTAATAGAGCTTCCAAAAGCTGATTTGCAGCTGCAGCCCCAAGATCATGTTTTTGGAGGCTGAATAAGTGAAATAGGGATAAATCAATAAAATCCCAATCAAATAAAAGAAAAGGAACATGATTAAGTGTATGGAGAATGAAATCAAATATAGAAGGTCCTTTCTCCACAATGGAGAAATAACTTGAATAATATACAAAAACTTGTAAACATATACCCCTCCTCCACAAACCAAAAGCACTAAAATACCATTAAGTAAAGCTCAAGAGTTTCACTCAAACAAGCATCATTAATGCCAAAGCAAGCTATCACAGCCTTTTAAAAGCTTCAGTTTTGTCGAATTAATCCCAGTGCCTTCAAGCAAACAACTGTAGTTCCAGCTTCCCCATTTTTTTTTTTTTGGTTGAATTACTCCCAATCTCCTTGAGCATACAACTTGGATAAGTATTTTCATATACAGTATCCCATCCATATTTATCCAACTCCATTCTAATTAGGATCATAGAATCTTGGACTATTCAAACATATAATAAGTATCCAATGGTACCAATTCTAGCATTTTACCAAAAAAAAAGGGTAACAATTCTAGCATTTGGATGTCTTATAATATTTGAAGGTAGCTCAGAAAAAGGGTAAGAATGAATGGGCGTTTCACCATTTGAAAAGGCCTGCAAGTTAAACATTTTAAAGTCATTAATCTCTCCTTTGCATTGCAGCCTTTCAATATTTATTGGCCTTTTCTGCCGTCCAAAGGCATATCAAAGGTCAAGATCACACTAGGAAGTTCATTACATGAATGGTCTGCTCATGAAATCAAACCTTACTAAAGGCTAATAAGTCCGCTGAAGAAGTCATAGATTCAGTAGTGCGTTTCAAAATATTAGTTAGTTAATAATTAGTTTGTTTGTTAGTTAAACATCAGTAACAAGTTAATAACTAATGTTGGATAAATTGTTAGATATAATAGAAATTTGTAACTTGTTAGAGATATTAGAGAAAGAGTGTTCGAAAGATATTAGGGTTAGTTTATCTATTTGAGTTTTGAATTATTATGTTCCATCGTATTTATGGAGAAGTTGGTATCAATAAACTCTTCTTTTTTTAATGGTGTTTGGATCACTAAACTATGTGTATTCTTTGAAATCTGGCATTTAGCAGTTTCCACATAAATATCATTGAAGCAACATATGTAGTGATTTTCATTGTTTCTGTTAAACATTAAAAACTGAGGGTTCTTCAAAACAAATCAAGTACTGAGGCTTGGACGGGTGAGGATTTTCCAAATGCAAATCCAGCAAGTAGTAACAGGTTTGAATGACAGTAGATTTACTTCTGTCATCATCATCATGATGCCAAATTAGAGAAAAAAAAAAAAAAAGCTTCAAAAGATTAATGCCAGATCAATATATAAAAAGGGGTTGTCAAAATCTAGTACAAGTAGGTGTTGAGAGAGAAATGAAGACAAATGAATTGTCAAGACTCCAACACTGTATAGAGTGAGAGAGCTCTACATTAGAAAATCCCATGAAAACTTAAGGGCAGCAAATTAATTACCTGCAGAGCTCTAAAAATATTATAATAACATTCAGCACAAGTTTATGAAATGTCAATAAACTTGAAACAAAGTAGCTTACAAATGATGCAGTTATGTCAATATAATTGCCACCGGCCCTAAAAAGTATTTTTAAAAACCCAGTTTTGAAAATCTTCAATGGTTGAAAGTATTCAAGTCAAAGAAAGAAGAAGGAAAAAAAAAAATAAAAATAGAAGGCTATGTTGCCAATAACAGTATAGTTTGGTAAACTTGATAAAGATAATAAAATGAACTGGGACCTTGTAAAATCATCCTACTGACATCAGTGGAAGTTATTCAAAGATAAGTTAACTACCATCATCTAACCATATTCCATAAAACTCATATGTGAATTGTTTATGTTTAAAAGCAGATGAAGTCTCATGACCAGCCTCCGTGCAGGGATACAATTTAAAAGAAAAAAGAAAAACCAACAACATAAACAACTTTAGACTATATATCAAGCTTTATCTAATATAGAAGTAACAACAAGAATATTTAAGGTGCATGTATGTTCCTAAAAAAGAGCTAAGATGATCGTCAGACTAGCCAAGAATACTGGCTTTTGTGGGAAACAAAACAAAACAACTTTAGATTAGCCAGCTTTATATGAATTAGAAGTCACAACAAGAATTTTTTAGTAGTCTGTTGTTAAAAAAGAGCTCAGATGATCATCACACAACCCAAAAATATTGGCTTTTGATGTTTAGTTCATCATTTTCATGGAAAAAAATGCAAAAACATCGAAAACCCACCAAAGCAGATCTTTCATAAAAGCACCCTCCTGTATACCAATAACAAAAGAAATAAGAAGAAGAAGAAGAAGATGGTGATGATCTAATTCTAAAACCATTGCATACATTTATGAAGATCAGTGGTAGAAAGTAGTATTGAGATTAAAACAAGTATCAGTTAAGTGGTAATTGCAGTGTCATGCAAGAAAGCTTTGAATCTTTTGCTAAAGAGGAACACAACAACATGATGTGACTCAATTGAAGAAGGAGAAGAACAACAAAAACATGAAAACAAGACCAAAAAACATAAAACAACAAAAACATACAAAGAAGAAAAATAATAATTGTACACAACCCTTGAATTCTCTGACCTTTCTTTCATGTAATCCACTTCCACCACCACCACCACCACCACATGTCAAAATGGGGGCCGGACTGCAACACCGCCGGCCCAGTCGACAGGCAATTGGCAATTCACCATGTTAACCGGCAAATTAAAGAAAGGTAGCGCCGACGAAGGATCCGGGAATGGATTGGAGAGCCCCGCACCGCCCGAAGACTGGGACACCGGCGGCTGTATCTGCAACTGCTCCTCCTCCTCCCCCAATGGCAGCCTCTCATAGGCCACGTTGGCGAACGACGCACCGATCAAAATCACCGGACCGGCAGCAATCAACGCCCCCACAACGCTCCCACCGACAACCTGCCCCTGCCCGCCCGCCAAAAACACGGTCAAGCTCGTCGCACCCGGCGGTGCTGGCGGCGGCAAAAACGACCCAGACAGCGACAGAATCTCAAACCTCCCTTGCAGCGATACGATCGCCCCGGGGGACGCCGGCTGCCGGAGGGTCACGTTCGTGACAGTGCCGCTCCCGCTCAGCACGCAGACCCCCCGCTGCCGCCTGCGAGCGTAGGCAGCGACGCTGTCGAAGATGTCACAGCCGCCGCCGACCTCCAGTATGTGCGCCCGGAGTGTGTTGGCGCTCTCCCGGGTGATGATGACCGGCGGCTTCGGCTTGTTCTTGGATCCCGGCGGCCGTCCTCTGGGCCGCCGTGAGTGAATATCGCCGGATCCATTGTTGGTTGTAACCAGCTCCAGATCTTGATTGCCGTCATCTGGGTCACCGGAATATTGGCCTCCGTTGTTGTTCTCATCGGAATCAGACCTCTGCAGCTGGTGCTGGAGGTGGAACTGGTGCATGTATCTGGAAGAAGCAGTGCCTAAATCCAACCCCGCCATCTCCACATCAAACAAACAACACCACCACCACAATCACAACAACAACTATAAAATTAATAAAATTAAAATAAAGGGCCTTTATGCAAATATTATAAATTATTGGTAGTGGAGAAGAGGAAAGAGAGCTTGGAAGCTGGAATTCTGCAGTAAAAACAAGTGAGAGAGGAACAGAAGAAAGAAGAGAAAGAATGAATTAAACAGCAAATGATTCTAGAGAGAGAGGATATATATATATATATATATAGATAGATATAGATTTATATACATGGAGAGTTTTGAGTGTATGTGATGTGAAAGGTTGGTGGGTTGTGTCATGTGTGTGTGAAAAACCCTAGAGGGAGGTTTTGGGTGTGGGTTAACTGTAGTTAGGGATGGTTGACCTGGGGTTAGGAGAGGGTGGGGCCCACTGGGCAAGTGGGTAGGATGCGGCGGTTGTGGGGTCTGCTTTGTTCTCTTTTCGGGGTATGGAAGGGTCGGCTGAGGATTGGAGTGAGCCGGCTTGGGGATGGCTTGTCTGACTGCGCTTGGCGCCATCCAAGGATATATAGAAATAGAAGAACTGGTGAGGCAGTTTTTGTTTTTCTTTTTTTCTTGACTATTGACTTGGATAGAGGTTTTGGGTTTGTGAAATGACTGTGGGTGATTGATGTTATAGGATGAGCGATGGGGGTGGGGATTTCAAATCTCAAGCAGTGTTATCTTAATAATTTAATATTCCACCTTCATTTCCTAACTTATATTTTTCACCTTTCATCTTATATCCTACATTCTCCCACCTCTTCAATTCATATATATTTAATTTTTATGCATTACATGCAAATATAGAGGCCCCTTATAAGGTTTATAATGTTATTATGTGAACCAAAAAAATATTGCCCATACAGCTAATCCTAATTAAATCAATGCAATTTCGACGATCTTTTTGCAATATAACCTTGAATTTAATCTAATCAAAATTCGATGAAAAAAAAAACCGTGTAATGCAAACATGAGAAAATATCCAATTTTCAATCAATTGGTCGTAAAAAAAAATAAAAAAATTCAAGTACCTCTTTTTTCTCTCTTCTGTTAACTTATTCCCTTTCTTTTGCAACCCCAACTCTAGGTTTTCTATTTCTTTTAGGTCTTTCTTCATTTTTGAATCCATTAATAGACACCATATATCTTGACATAGCTGATAAACTTACCAAAAAAATAAATTAGAGGATTGAAATAACTATCCTCTCTAGGTCTCCCCCATTAGTTTGGGAGCTTTTAGCATTGACCTCCCATTGATATGACTACTTGCTCGTAACACAAGAAGACAAGAGTTTGGAGCCATGTTGCTGACACGGCGACCAAACATTAAATCGAAAATGACTGGTTTGTCACATGATCACGAGATTAAGGCCAACAGATCTTTCACCCCACAAGCCAAAATGAAATTGAACTTTTTTTGGAAAGGGCATGTCTCACCACTGCAAATTGCATACCAATTCCAGGTTGAAGACAACTTAACAAAATGAAATGTTCTTGTCACACCACCTTGGTGCCTTACTTATATAATAAATTGAAGTTCCTTGAGCTTTTGAGAAAAATCGGATGTTGCTCCTCCTATGGAAATTATTTCAAGTTCTTGAGATTAAACTTGATGAGTATTTTAAACTATATTATAGATTAAAAGTTCCATATCCCTTCAGCGTTTAATACAAGACGAACAATGCAGTTTTTTTATGAAGTTGGAGTTAGTGTTCCCACATTAAGAAATTGTATGAAGGGGGAGTTTTCGAAGTCCCACATAGATTCAGTGAAGACTTTTTATTTCTTTTCTTTAATTCGACGTGTCGCTCGCACTATGCCATCTATGCAAGGAAACTTTCTATCCATGAACTTTACAAACAAATACCACACATGAAAGGCTAGCTTTCCCACTAAACTCTATTGAACACATTTGTGCAATAATGTTTCCATGGAAGGAGAATTTACTTTTTTTTAGATATAGTTATGTTCGATTGTATGGTGGGATTTTCTTTCATTTATATGGTAAAAACAACAGATGAAAATTGCTGGATCGATAGCTAGTAGCCCAATTGTAGAGGCATTTCACTCACTAATAGTGGGGACACACATATTGAGTTTTGGGACAGTCGCCTCCATCACATTTTGAAAAGCTTTAAAGGAGCTATCGGGCTAATAGCCCATGCTCTCATGAGAAATAAGCCCTCACCCCTTAGAAACCCCAAATTTCCCTTCATTTCAACTCCGAACAGAAAATCTCTTCAAATGAAAATTCGAAGTCCACCATTACTCCCCTTGGGACGAACATGCCATCGACATATGGATCATATGGGGACATCATCTGGTCCATATGCATGGCCGTAAGATCCTCAATGAATGTATTTGAAACACAACCCTAGTCAATAACACTTTGTTTTCAGCTTATTTTCTTAATTCTCACTTTCCACATCCAAATGGGTGCATGTAATTTAATTGAGTTGAGAGTATCATTCACTCTATAAGGGCCTATCCTTTTAGTGGAATTCCTAATAAGAATTTGATGTGTTTGGTGTTTTGGACATGATGTCCCATGCGTCTGTAATCTGTGCCAAACTTCACAGGTGTGACACTAAAACTTGGTGGCCCCCCACCTATATGAGACAGTCCAGATCCATTAGACTGCAGAGTTCTGCATGCAGGAGAATATTTTCGAACCCATTAGATACATTACCAGAGCTGTGTGGGTCATGTGAGAGGGGGTCCACCAATAGAATGGTTGAGCCGTATTCCTAAAATGGAGTATCCTAAAATGGAGTAGGCAGGAACTGATATCTATTGGGCCATATTCCTAAAATGGAGCAGGCCGGAACTGATACTTTTTTATTTGTAACAGTAGATTAATTTAAAGACTATAAAAAAAGAGGCAACCATAGAGAAGTAGAAATGAAGAAAGCATGAGAAGGTATTAAAACTAACAAAACACTGATTCAGTTGCCCATCAAATTAAAGACTTAGACGTTGTTTGATATCTCTACTCTTTTTCTGACAAACCATTTAAAAAAGAGCATTAAAAACAGAGCCATAAAAAATAAAAAAAAAAAGTTAGAATTAACCAATAACCATACCCGTAGGATTTTCTCAAAAATGACTTCTTCAGGATCTTAATCTTTTAAGTCTACTTCAGTACTAGATATCAGGGGTTATGATTTCACAGGCAATCCAACCACCCACCTAGAAGATCGCCAAACAGTATCTACCCAAACAAGCCATTTATCATCTTCAAAAGGAGATACTGCCATTGGAACAGCTGGTTGGATTGGGCCAAGAACTGCATGGTCTGTCATATGATCAGGTTGCGGCACCAACCCAACAGTAGTGTGTGTTGGAATGACTGGTTCGACTGGGCCAAGAACTACTGCATGGTCTGTCATGATCATGTGGTGACTGATTTGTCCACTACACATGACTACTGTTGGGTTGGTGCTGCCTGATCAACGGCCCCAAGTACCTTCATGAACCCCGTGAATGATGAAGGTTGAGGGTCCTCCTCATTTTATGGTGGTTGAGCGGGCTACCAAACCAGCTCATGATGAGAAAACCAAGTAATTGAACAGCCCACTGTGGCCTTAAGTCTGTCCATGTGTGGGCCACGGTTGATGATTTTTCTTTAGTTCTTGGTTGTTCCAAAAACCAAATGTCCATACAGGTTCAAAACCTAATCACCCCGGTGAGAACTGCCGCATCTTACCACTTGAAGTATCAGCTACCAAACCAGCTAGTGATTCTTTCGATTACCTTAAAATTCAACATCATTGGACTATTCTAATCCCGTTCAACATTAGACCTTTCTTGACATCCAATCCAAACTGTAGACCACTATTAATACTGTTGTATTTGCTCTTCCAACTATGATTTCTTGGCTTTTATTCATGGATTAAAAATCATTTAATACATGTTGTATCTTTTAGTTCAAATCAACTTGTAAATTAAACAAAATTCAAAGTGGAAAAAGTAAATTGCATGCTCCTTGATCTACACCTGAAATGATAATGCAATTGATCCATAATGTCATGGTGTTTGATATTCAATCAAATACTCAACATTACTACCAGTGGCGGACCCATTAAATTTTGCTTTACAGGGATATTGGCGATTGGTTTGAAAACAAGGGTTTATACACATTGTGAACCAAGTTTGGAACCCTAATTTTTAAAGTAAGTTTATCTTAAACTGTCAACTCGATGTTGTTTCATTCCTTTTAAATGAAGAAATCTTTAATAAATATTATAAAAAAAAACTGGAAATCTTCAAATTAAACTGTTTTAGGGATTTCAAGTTCAATGATGTAGGAAAACATAATACAAAGGTGGTGAAAATAGAGTTACAATTTATTTTAAGTTCCTAACCAAAGTTAATTATAACAAATCAGTATTATATGGCTGAACTTTTATATGTCAGGTGATATATTGGATTCGTTAGTGGCCAACTTTTAATATCAATGACCTAATATTACCTAAATAACTATTTTAACATAAGGGATACAAATTATACCCAAAAAAAAAACATAAGGGGGTACAAATACATGTCAAATCAGGGGCAGTTTGCTTATCTAGTCAATTGATATAAATCAGTTTATGTCTCAAATGATTTTATGTTTTATGTTAAGAGACATCTCCCATATAAGATATATGGCGAACACTCGGTAAGGCCTAGCAAGGCTCCTTTTGTAATGCATCCTCGCCCTAGGCCTATTTCTTTAGACGTATTTTTTACAAAACTATATCTTGTTGGGGATGTCTAACATTGATATTATAATTGTTCCCTTAAAATCTCAAATGCTAGCTATGTTTCATAGTTAGAAATTAAAATTTCCACCCACTTGCACGGCCATAAATAACTTTTAGAACTCACAAAACTTCAGCGTTTCAAACGTTGAATGGGCTATGAGGATTTGGAATTCTATAGGTAGAGGCAACACTTGAAGAATTTGAAATTCTCTAAATAAGAGTTCCCGGAGTTCTTCCAGAAGAACATGCCCCAGAGTCGAAAACAGTTCTCCCACTTGGAGAAATCGGATTTAGAAACCAATTTTGATTTCAAGAGATATTTGGATTCTGATTTGGAAAGCTTCTTTTCGAATTAGATATGAAATCGGGTCTAAATTGGTGTCCATACATGTTCCAACTCAAGGTAATTAGATCCAGACCTATTTTCAACTTCTGTTTGCCACCCATTAAGTGACACTCACTGTAAACTCAACAATTAGCTAGCAACACTGTCCTATCGGATTGAGATAACCCATCATTCACACCACTAATATTGTGATCCGAGATCCGATTCATAATAATTTATAAATTCCTTAATCATAGTAGACATACCTGCCTCCACTCACCTTTACTCATGGTAGCCCCAACCAAGCCCAAAAAGTAATCTCACATAGCCACCAAAAAGGATCCCTCACAAGAGAAATTGTACCTCATGCCCTATTGGTTTCCATGTGATATGGTATTTAATGATTTTTAATTACCTTCTTTTCATAAGAAGCCAAACCATTCAGTTCCATGTATGAAACATCCACCGTATGTCTAGCCAGGTCATAAATAGTTATCTGCGGGTTGGTCAATCTTTGGATCACATGCGCACCGACAAGGGCATGTGTATAATGTGAAAAAACATGTACATATTAGTTCTTTGAATTCCCCAAATCACCGTTGCATCTCTTAAGCCCTGTTTCTTTAGGGGAATTTTTGTCAGGAATTCACTATGTCCATGAATTTTTCGACATCATCTGTCCCCTGAAATTTCTGAATTCGATGTTTCTTCACTATCATTTATGGATTCCGGCCACATGAAAGGTCTCTTTTAACCTTTGGGAATATAGGAATTCCACTCCATTTTTATTTTGGTGGAATTCCTGGATGCTCAAGCCCAAAGGAGTATCTAGGAATTCCACTATGTCTGAAAACATGGAAATTCATCAGTTGAAAAATTAACGATTAAATGAAAAAAAAAAAGGAGTTCTCCTTTTACCCGAAACGAGATTGATCCTAATATAAGATTGAACATATAACTAATAACATAAGAAACCTGTTGCAAATCCTTTATTCTTTTTCTTTTTTTTTTTTTATTTTTTTTTTTTTTTTTGAAATTTTATATGGGCTCAGTAGTGGGACAAATTCTTTTTTTTTTTTAAGTAAAATTGGACCGCTTTTTAAGTAAGAGGAGATTAATTTTGAGCAATGTTGATGGAGTGTGTTATGTGGAGTATCACTTGAATTCTCATGCATTTTCAAAGTTCCAGCATCAAAGGATCCATCCGGATTCTTGCCACCATGACCCTCTGAGTCCTTGAGTAGTTCGGACTTGATTAGTAAAGCATAACATTTTTGCTGTATATTATCATCTCTTATTGAGTTGTAATTTTGGCTTATCCCATATAGAAACAGTGAATCCATTTTGACTTCTTCCACTCTAAAAAGTTCCGATTGATTCTGAATCTTGATCTTTCAAGGCTTCGTATTAGAGAATCGTTAGTAAAAAGCGGTGAAACTCAATACTAAGGCCTACCTATTAAAAATTCAAGGTGCTTAAATGAATGCCTCTCCCATGTATGACATCTAAAATTTGCGACAATGAAAGTTGGTCCAATTGTAAAACTAATTGTTTGATTCAAGGTATGATTGACACTATCTTTTAAGTTTTATTAAGCATGTTCTGGGGCCGCAAGGAATTTACCTACCTCCTATTGAGTATGAAGGAATTAGTTCAACACAAAAAATTGAGACACCCTCCGTCTTAAAAGATAATCAAATTCTTAGCAACTTGTGAGAGATAAATTATAATTAAAAAAAGATTTAAAAATAACTATAATGAATATCCATTTATCTTGAGCTGCTCAAATTCTTAATCGTAAGCCTAATGTATGTCAGGATTACCAGAAGTCAAAGCCCAGACCGAGCGAGACACGCTTTAGAGGAGAGGAGAGTCATGTCTGGCTGTCCGAGTGAAAGCCGTGTGTCTTGTCAGTCAACTTTTCAAACTCTCACAAGAAACAAAAGAAACTGACGATCCACCTAAAGAGGCCGAGCCGAGCCATCTACGCAAGTTAGCCGGCTGTGCTGGCTCACAGCGAGCCGATTACAATTTTACTAGAAGCGAATCCCCACATGTGGGGCCCACTGCCTTACATCATTACTATTATGCATAGATCATGTACCAAAAGTAGAGCTGGTTGATCCATTTCTAATTGATTCTTTTGTAGGTGTCATATCTCCTCCAACCCATGACCTGAGATAAAACTGTGAGTTAGGACAAACAATCTACTTTAAATCAGAGTCTTTTGATTGTCTCACTCACTCACAACAACAAAGGAGTAAAATGTACGGTGGGACTATCCATCTATCTACCCAAAACAAAAAAATAAAAATAAAAAAAAAATGAAGGCCTCTCCTTTTATTGTACTATAGCAGGAAAGGAGTGTGTCTCACCATTAGATTCAGCATACCACTAATAATGTTAATTACTTTATGATTATATGAAAACTTTTACCTACAGTGCGCACGCGCTCAACACATATTAATCATTCTAGAGGAAGGATCTATCTTTGATTTTCACAGCTTAAGGGTGATGTGCGTTTAAGATCTGATCACATCTGCACTATCCATAGGCCAATATTTTCCCGTGTTAAGATATATTACTGGCTATAATATATTAATTTTATTATTAATGATATTCTCATCTCCAACTAATAAATTACTTCGATTAGAAATAGAGACAACTCCAATGGTATTTTAAGAAATTTTAACTCATTATATTGAATCATACAGTTTAAACCATCCTAAAAAAAAAACTAGAAAAATCTTATGGGGCTACGGCTATGAATAGCATGTGCTCGCACAGCTCCACTCAGGTATTGATTAATAGGTGGACTAGTTACCATCACATCTCCCGCCACTAGATTAACTAATAAACTTTTTTATTTTTTAAAGCTTATATGATAAAAAAAGTTTGCAGCATTATGAAATTCAAGATTTATTTTAGATATTATTAAAATTTATAAAATAATACTAATAATATCACTATAAAATTTTGAAAAAGTCTACTTGAACCGAATTTTAGAACCGATACCAAAATCGGTCCTGAAATTCGATCCATGCAGCGGGATTCTAAAATTTTATGTTTACAACAAGTAGAAAGAATTTTCTGGGTGACTGACTAACAATATTTGGCCCCGCCATGAGGTCAAGAATCAGACAGACTCCTTCGCTCACTGGACCATTTTCACAGGTAGTGGTTGTGAAAAGTGGGCCATTACAATTTACAAATGCCACAATTCGATAATAGGACGGACAGCAGAGGCTATGGGACGGACAGCAGAGGGTTGGGATGTGCAATCACGTGCGAGGCTGAGACCGTATAGCTGTCGGCCACGAGGCAGCAGTCGCTTTCATTGGGAATGGGTTCAATCTGACCGTAAAAAGAGGGTTGATGGGTCCCACTCCTGTCAGGAGCAAGAGAGGCCTAGCCGCCTAGGCATACTCAAAACTGTCCCTCTGGAAGGAAGGAGTCCTAGAGTTTTTAGGGTAGGGAAAGAGAGAGAGATAGAGAGCGAGAGAGAGAGACACAGGGAAGGAGTCCCGGAGAGACACAGGGCTTCCTTTCCTTTCCTTTCCCCTCCCCTCCTCCTTACTGAAATGACAACATGATATCATATCATATCATTTCATTTCACTTCATTGCCATTCATTTCATTTGAAAAAAAAGTCTTCTGAAAGGCCATCAGGTCCGTTGTTGGCCAAACCTCACCACCACTAGTCTTTTTTACCTATCCAAAGAGTCTGCATCATGCGTCCCTATCACCATTTCCATCTCTTCCTCTTTCCTGTCTCTGTCTCTCTCTCCGTCTGGTCAACTTCATTCGCACGCACGGAGAAGGCCATGTATTTGATTTGAAGAAAGATTTCTCAGGTGTCTTGTTTGGTTCTCTATCAATTCCAAGTGTTGTCCTTTGGATATTAGAATTATGACGAATTTTAATCGCCAAAAAAGACATCTTGAAACGGTCCCAACTCACTTGTATTCGAGGGATGGCTTGGGTTTTCTTGTTATATCAGCCCAAATCAAAAAAAAAATACATATATATATATATATATATCTATATAGGAAGATATTTAGATAAGAGTATCTCTCACTTTACATGAGAGATAAAGAAATAAGGTGGGGCCCTCATATTTAAATTGTTGATATTGGATATGGATGTGAGGACGCCCACCATATCTCTCATACGAACATCTCCCATATATGTATATAGAGAATATATTTATGAAATATATTTATTTATTTTATATTTATCTTGTTGAAGTTATAGACAATTTATGTAGTGTAATGATACACGTGTAGCTGGGGTTGGCCATTAAACTTAAAGGCATGTATGGAGGAGATGGCGGTGCGATTGATCTTTACTACACTTATTCATATACATTTATATATTTTATAATCTTTGAGCTTTAATTTGACTTGACCCTGTAGAACATGTTTGGTATCACATATTAATGAACCATTATGAGATGGGATTGAATTTTGATGAGATAAATTTAAGATAAAATAAATTTGGATTAGCCTCAAGTATCTGTGGCAAACCCATTCCATTGCCATCCCTATATCTTACATTAAATTTTGAATTTTTGGGGACTAAAAAATTTTTAGAATTTTTGGGGACAAAAGTTGTTACTACAATTAAAATTTCTTTATATAGGCAATTTTCGTTAGAATTATCTCCAAGCAAATAAGTCTATACTCCATAAGGTCTAATGATATTATACTACGAATCTTTCATTTAGAGAGATCTTTAGTCAAGGGAATGGAACTCTATGTTAAGGCTTACCTATTGATAATTTAATTTGGTCAAAATGAGCACCTTCATCTTGTAAGGGTTGTTCCCAAACTTTACTCCAATAAGAGTTTGCCCTTCTTAAGCTATTACTCAAAGTAGTTAATTTTACAGTGGGAAATGTTTTCCTATAAGAACACCATAAGTTTTAATCCCTTTGGAACTCCACCATGGGGCTCACCTACCTGTATACAAAAATGGGGTTCCACCTAATCATTTTAATCCCTTGATCAACGGCCCACAAGTTTTAACAAATTTATATTAAAAAGTTAGTCACAATGGGTCCCCATTTTGTGGTCCACTCTGATGGATGATGAGGTGGGCCCCACAAAGTGTTGCATGCCATAAGAACCGTGCACATGTGAATGTGTTAGTGTCTTATGCATACCTTAAAGGAAGAATGAAACATTTAAATGCACCGAGCCCATCCAAATCCTAAATAATCAGGGCTTGCATGATTCCGGTATGAAACTTATGCATACCTAGTCCTAGTGCATACCCAGGACTTTAGAGTGTATGGTTAAGGCCATGCCGCACTTACACATCTAGGATTAGGGCTTGCGTATTTCTAATGTGAGACTGATACACTATTGCACACTATTGCATATTTTCTTGCCCTCTCGCTATAGGCGGATGCTTGCTGGACCCAAGCCCTTCTACAGAGGGCCACAAGTATGACACCTGCCGGCTACTCTCTTATGATAATCATAGAAAAACACTTTAGGAATTAGATAGTCAATAATTTGGGGGGTAGCCCAAGTGACAATTTTTTCAATTGACTTCCAAATTCAAAAGCATTCTTTACCTAGTGCAAATAAATCGGCCATTGCATTGACGCAGGCACGCAACATCCATCCATTTGGCACATTGTAATACTTATATATACAATAATTTGACCAACACTGGTCCTACAAGAGGATTTTGTTAACCATGGTTAGATGTTGAAAAATTAGACTGTGACTGCCACTAATTGAAATGTTTGAATTCTAAGTTATCCTCATCTTTTCAGCAGGTTTGAATGAGTAAGAGCAGTGCCTGCAAGTTGCCATGGTGGTTTTGCTTGATTTGATGTGAATCTCTTCAAACAAGTAATAAAATTCAATGACAGTCTGATTGTAACTACACCTTTGACAAATGAAACTACGCGTCAGGATATAAAAAGAAGTTGATCTATGTGGCCCCCAGTTGCTTTGTATTCTTAACCATCAATTTTCTATTCTGAATTAGTCTCTAATCAATGTCCATTAGATACTCCTCATGTATCTCTCACGGTGCAATCATTCATTCATATGTGAGGTTTTTTTTTTCAAACCATCATCTCATTAGCCCTTGGTTATCTTAATAGAAATAGCACTTGAACTTTATATGCCCTTGATTTATAAGAACTTAATAGCTTTGTTGGTCAAATAAAAATGGTAAAAAAATAACAAGTCCCTTCTAATCTATTAGCATTTTCTAGTTTTATAATCAAGTGCAAAGATACATATATTCAAACCTTCTTACTATTCATTAAGATAATAGAAAAGGTACTTCAATTATCTACAAAGTGTTTAAAAAGGTCACTTAGTCCTAGTGACTAACCAATTTAATAAGAACTACTTTCTTTTATTTAATTAGAACTAGTTTCTTTTATATTATATGACTTTTCTGCCTTGATCTGTGAAACCATATGGATAAGATAAATGCCTAAACCTTCATAAAAATATTTCTATCCAATCATTCACTTTTAAGAACTTATGGTCTCTAGGGATAACTATGCATAACATTAATATTAATATATTGATTAACAAATATAAAATACAAACTTGAAAACTAACTTAAATATTGTTAATAGAAAGATTTGTTTTATTTTTCTTTTTGTCGCTCGTTCCGTAACAAAATCAAGTACAAGGAAAACAACTAAGTAACTAGATTGCTTCATTGTTAATTTATTATTCAAAAAGAAACTCAAGCTGCAGAATTTACAGTTTAAAAGGTCAAATATTAGAATATAGATGTTAAACTTGGATGGTCTCAATGATTCATGTAACATATGTGGGTCCTATATATACAGTCATAAAAATAACAACTCTTTTCTATTTCTTTTTTATTGATTTCCCCAAGATCTTAGACTCTAATCAAAACAATGACAATGCTAATAATATTAGTGGGAATAAGAATCCGTATGTGGGTTTGATTAAAAGAAAATAGAAAATATAGTGGTAATGAAAATGGTGATTGCACTTCCTCCTTGCAACTCAATGTTATCTTCCAAAATACCCAACCCTGTTAATGCACATATGTGTTGGTTGAGAAAAACAAAGTTGTCCACATATTGTAGAATAATCCAAGTTGTGCACAAGCCTGAAAGGTGAATGGTGTTTGATGATAATTTTGAGAAACTATATCCTAATGTAAACATAATTTTAATTCAGGCTTTCTAAAATCAAATTCAACCTACTAATTCCGACCAGAATTCTAATTTAAGCTGTTCAAACAAATCTTATTATGAAAACAAATAGAACCGTTGATCAGGATGCAAAACAAACATTAATCAGTGATCAAGGACCAGACCAACTATCAAAAGACTAGTATGACTTATTTTCTAAGTTTAGGTGGTTAGAATTGAGATTTGCTAACAATATAATGTTGTATCTGAAGAACAAGCTTCTAAAATATATATATATATATATATATTTGAAAATGCTGAAGTTGCTTCCATTTAACAAATGAGGATGACAATATTTTACCTTATTTTAGTTCTTTTTTCAAGACACTACATGCTTCTAAGGGTGGAAAAGGGTCAATTCAATACTATTTCATTTATCATAGGTTAGATAACATCGGAATCTTTGTGAAAAGCTCTTTTTCAGAAAGTTCATGAAATAATGAAAGTGTCTTCTATTTTAATGTGGTGGTACCATGAATGGACGAAGAAGAAGAACATGGATTAAAAAATTACACTAGATAATAATTAAGTTCATACAAATGCTTTTGCAAGGCCCACTAATGCCTGTCAGAACATTTGTGGACCTTGTACCTAAATTGTTTATGTTCTGCAATGCAATTTGGGGATAACACTTTACAAATGATAACTTGCAAGAGAAATAATAAATAAATAAATAGTTTTCTCTAATTAAGTGCATCTGATAGAAGAGGAGGGGAGTCTTCTTTCATGTTTACTAGTCTTGTAGATTTTCAACCTTTCCTTTTCTTTCCAAGTTTTCAAGGAGGCTTGCCATTATCATGCACACATACAACTGTTGCATCTATTCCTAGGTCCTGGGTGAGGTAATCTTGTAAAGAAAAAAACTAGGTTGATTCCTTTGTTACGTGGGAATATACTAATTTCATAATGTTATTTTTACAGAATTCATATTGGAGCTGTGACAAAAGTTTAAGATTTTTGCTTGTAGTACAATATACTTAATGCAATCCTCCTTTTTTATCCGAGTCTATATTTACAATAACAAGATAAAATCGCTAATAGTTAAGGCGGACCCAAGACATGTTTAAGAGATGGGAAGGAAAATGAAGTAGATTGGACCAAGAGCATGCAATTATTATTATTGCTAAATTGAAAAACTGAATTGAAAAGGAAGAGAAGAAATACAAGAACTGCCAAAAGAAAAGAATGGCATTGAACTGCTCAATGAAGAGAGAATTTCTAATGAAATCCAAAGTCCCCCATCTCATTCATATTCATTAGATTTACTCGAAAAAAAAAAAAATCAATTGTGAGCAAGGTTACCAAGTGATTATAACATTTAGCAAGCCACAACCTAGGTCAAATGAGCTAGATCATGGGTCAATTCTCTTGCCCCCTTTTATTTTTCAAAATATTTAGCAATGAAACTTCATCTAAGGATATAAAAAGATACAATAAAACCAATACAAAAGATTTATACCAGGAGTAATTACACCAAAATGCAAAAAAGTACGTGAAAGGTCCAACACAGCCAACACAGGACTCACATTTTTATACTTCTTGCTTAGGTGTCAACATAATGAATGTCTTCGATGGAACATGCATATGCACCATGTCTTCGTGGAAAGTGCTTCCATGATACACCATCAAACCTCAGTTTCGACATGATTTTTAAAACCCATTGTTTAAAAGAAAGAAGTGTGTTTTTATTTAAGACAATAAACAAGATTGATCACAGACACTGTAAAATCGAATTCTAGGTCCATATTGAAGCATGGTGTTGTAGAGGGTGGTGGTGGTTAAAGGTTAGTGAAAAGGAGATGTATGTTCCTGATGTTTTGCAAGCAACACAGCAGTTGACCCAACAACCAAATTAAGGCATCCTAACCACTTGGATTGGTATATAAATTAAGTAGTGCTTTAGACTACATAAAATGCTTATTCTTCTAGAATTAAGAAACCAGTTCTATCTTGAGAGTTTTTGAATACGCACTCATGGGTTGAATTTGATAAGAGAGTTCACACTTACTATGACTGCAAGCCTCTAGATAGAGGGAGAACCAAAAAAAAAAATCCTTGAAGGGCCACTATGTAAAAACATAAGATTCTTGGATGAAAAGTGCAAATATATTATATATGTGTGTGTATAAATTCCACTTTATTATACAATGGTGCAGATCATGATGGTCTCCTCTCCACTTTTTTTAGCAAGATCTTTCTTACCTTAAAGACTATATAATAAATTTAAATGTGTTGAATTATATGGTCTCAATCTAGTGGATGGTGTAATAAATTGATTCTTTTTTTTTTATTGATCAATATAATCATGCTTTTTATTTCAAGAGATGAATGATTTTATTCCCTGCTTGTACATAACCAACATGAATGACATGATGATTAATGAGATAAACCGGAACCCAACAAGTATATTAGATGTGATACATGTGTGTGGATGAGATCCATATGCAGGAGACATATGTCACAAATCCTATACTTAAAATTGTTTCACAACCGGTGATGAGATTAGTCATTTCATCTAACAAAGTTGCAGGATTATGATCACAATGAGATAGTGTGATTTGTCGTAATCATTAGAGTGTAAGACTCTTAATCATCATGCTGGTACATTAGATATATTGAATGACCATGAGAAGCACCTTATGGAACATTGTATTTAATTTAGGGTTTGCTCTCATAATTCCTTATAAGCAATAAACTCTTAATTCTGAGAAATTAATAGACTCAAGTTTCTATTTATTCATTTGCTTTAAATCACCAATGAATAAGGCCAATTGTAGGTAAACACCTCGGTGTTTTGGGTACGTGGTAGTAGGACTACGAGAATATAAAATTATTAAGATGAAATCTATCCTCATTATCCCTTTGTGTCAATTAATGGATTTATCATTGGTATGTGCGCACCCATCTCAATTAGGAGTTAATTGGATAGTACTGATAATTACTGTAATTGATTGGTTCTCAAAGATAATAAGATGTGAGTCTAAATTGGTTGGACAGATTTACTCGAATTGATCCATGGATATAGATAGAGGGGCCTACTTGTGGTCATAGGAAAGTGTAAGGTCTTCTTATAATATAATTCAAAAGAGTGGAGTTCAATTGTATTTATATAGTGGAGTTATTTGCTGTTAACTGTGGGCCCGGATTGCACATGAGATGTGCGGTCAGGGTGTTCTAGTTGGAGTCAGCTTTCTATGGAATCTCTATTGGTCCCTACACTAGTCCAATTATTAAATCATTACTAATTCTACTTGAACTCTAAAAGGAAGAATGAGAAGGACACTAGTTGTAATGGAAGTGAGACTTCTAATTGTAAGGAAAGAGGTTGTCAAAGTGCTATAAATAAGGGAGAGAGGGGGCTGGATGTCCCACCTTGAAATCCACGCCCAGTGCAAGTGTTGCATGCCACTCCCTCTCTCTCTTCTAATTCTCTTTTGGTTCGCTTTTAGTAGTTCTAGTTAGTTTTCTTTGAAGATCCCACCATTCTCCTTGAGAAAAGAAATCTGAAGCGGGTCATAGCGTGGAAGACAACCAGGTCTTGGAGATTCTAATTTACTACAAAGAAAGAGTTTTTCATCTAGCAGGTTATCTAGTTCTCTTTTACTGCACACATAGGCTCCCAAGGTAAGATCTACTCCTTACATGTTATAGATATATAATTGTGGATGTATGTGGCTGTTACTTTCTATCTTAGATATAGTGTTCTTACTGATCTTGATAATGAGTTTGAGGTTTTGAATCCTGAATTTGGTTTGATGCCTTATGGATACTTGATTCCTACGTCAAGTGGGTCAAAAGTTTTGAAAACTTATCCACGATGCCCACCTACTTCCAACAGAATGTGGTGGTATAATTCCACACAATATGAACTTGCATTACAGATAGTGTCCCTCACCACTTTCTTCCCTCTTTTCACCCCATCTGGATAAACCCTAAACTAGAAGAATTAAAAGCTAATCCCATATGGTTGGATCCTTTGTCTTCAGCTACTTGGCATTGAATTTTTTATGGAATTCTCATTTAGTCAAATCTGAAGACAAAGGATCACAACCATCGTTGCAAGTGCCCTCCTAAACCATTTCATATGCCTCTACAAGTTATTGTAGTTTAATGTGCATTTCATGTGATTATGTTTGGTCATTGTGATGTAATGAGAAAAACCATTCATAGTCTCTAAAAATAACTCAAGGATTTAAGCTTTCACCCTGTTGTATGAAAAATAAAAAAATAAGAAAGAGCATCTATTGTAAAACCTTCAATAAGGTTGTATCACATCAGAAAAGTTCAATTGATTAAGTCATTCATGGCATAAGCTTTCTACTACCCAAAGCCAAAAGGGATACTGTTACTCACTTACTCTAATAGACAAGAGGCACAAAAACCACGTTTAGCTAGGTTCATGGGATAGCAACTCCAATCAATCATGTAGCCACTTGCTTTCAGACCTCCAAATTCATCAGCATCAACTCAACGAACATATCCAATCAGCTTTTTAATGTGCATATACCTTGTCCATCTTGGAACTTCATTTAATTAATATATTTAATGAATCATGATTAGGTACATCACTTAATGTTCCTACAATATGCCCTTAAAAAATTTCCTTGTAAAGGGGCCTACAGATATAATTATTTCACACCCATTAAGCATTAGATTCGATGGAGGGTTGGAGATCTTAATTTAATAATGGAGAGGTTAAAGAAATTAGGCATCTTGCACTTTCGTCGTAAGCGGGCCACGTGAACGATAATGATTGTTTTGTTGTTTTATCGCGATATTTGATTAATTTGTTTAGTGGTCATATAATCCTCGATGGTAAGCATATGCAAATTGCTTTTTTTTTTCTTTTGCTAATTGGTAAGATTGTATTGAGAGAAAAAGGGCAAAAGCCACTAGGACAGAAAAAAAAAAAAAAACACCAAAATAAAACTAGCACAAGAAGAACGCCGGGGGGTGTGGGGGGTGGTGTTGGGTGGGGTTTTAGCAAAAGCCAGCTAAAAGCAAAACAGAAAGGGAAGAGAGCAAACCCCACCGAGGCCAAAGAACAGAACCCAAAGATTGTGGTAAGCATCTGCAAATTGCTAATTGTCGATTTTACTTGTGATCAAAAGAATATTTTGCTTAAGGGATTTATTTGGATAAGGAAAAAATGATAAGTAGAGTGTTGAGGTCAATATCCACCTCGCTCTTGAGCAGTCATAGCTGTGGTCGAGCCCTCGCCCTCACCATAAAACTATTGTTGTGGGGTGTAAGACCCTACAAGTGGTATAAGAGCCTGGTAGGTCGGGTGTTCGAGTTACGGGATCACCTCTTTTCTCGAGTAGTGATTCTGATTATTATTTCTAATTAAATAGAGAAAGCAGGTAAGAAAAAATAAATATGAAACCTTCATTTAAATTAGAATAATTATTAAAATGTTCGATGCCATTATTAAATAATAAAGATTACAAATTTCACTAGATAGAAGGACGTTTTACTCATATTCTTACAATTTTGTACTTCTATTTGTGAAGCAAGTAAGAATTTGGGTGAGGTTTCTGGATTTAAATGTTTGCTAATTTGCGAAGCTTGATAGATCTTCCATCTAAAGTAAACTATAGAAGGTACAATTTAAATTGTGCTCTCTCTACTTTGGATCTTGTCACGTTGGCTGAGATGGTAAAACGCAATGGAGCCATCTTAGCCCATTCCTATCAGAAGCCATTGACAGTATGTGCTATAGGCAGAGTAGATTTTGTTTGTCATTTCAACGGTAATCACAACTCCTAATCCAATATATGTATTTCTAATTACACTTGGATTTGGTGCTCCTCGGATCTGTAATTTGAGCCCCAATTTTCTGATTTCAATAAATCATGGCGGGTTTCACCATTTCAATTTCAAACTGTTTGAGATCTATGTCCCATCTTTTTTCTATAATTATGAAAAGATTCACTTTAACCAGAGTTATATCCACTATCAAATTAGTCATGATTTAAATGCATGATTTAAAGGTTTTTTTTCCTTAATATTATCACGTGTTTTAGAAGTTATCAATCTGATGGTGGGCATAAATCATATTAGAGCAAAAGTTACCTTATAGAACAAGTTGGGACAAAGATAACTGGCGAAGAAGGTGGGCCCCGCAGAAAGATCTAAAGGATAGCTCAGAAAATCTCTAAATTCTTGGTAATCAGACTCCATTTATTAGCAGTGTTTTGTCCTACAAGAACATTTTTTTCCCACCTTAGCAATGCTGGTCATAGTCATTTTCTAGTAATAGAAGTGGTTCAATGTAAAGAATGCAGAAACAACATCAGAAGTCATATCAGGTTAGCCGTGATGCATGCATATCCCCATCAAGAACAAAATGCTTTATTTACCCTTCTCTCGTGCAAGACATGCATGCATTTTAGCATGATGGTTAAGTCTAACCCAATTAGGGTTTGATACTTTCATTAGATTTTGAAATCCGGGTGCATTAAAAAAATAATTTTGTTTTTTTAGTAATTATTTATGCATAACATTAGAGCACAGAAAGAATCTAAAATACTGGTGTTATTGCTACATATATGCAGATACATCAACTATAAATGTCCCTTTTTTCCCATAACATGACTTCAAACTACAACCTTAAATTTGAAATAGTAAGCACCTCCCATTGTGCCATGGGCTCTTGTCATTTTAAGTTCAACTTAGAAAATGAAAATTCAAACTTTCAATGGAGCCCCTCTTACATAGAATTAAAAAGGTTAGGGATGATTTAGAACAAAGAGACTCTTAGGACGTGCCTATAAATGGGTGTGTCAATTTGAATTATCTCTAATCAAATATCGAATAATCGAATCTGTAGGATCTTACACTCTATTGAGCTACCACTATAAATGGGTGTGTCAACTTGAATTATCTCTAATCAAGAATCGAATAATCGAATTTGTAGGATCTTACACTCTATTGAGCTACCACTTATCCCAAAATCAATTAGTGATAGGAAACGACACAACAATAATCTTATAGTGAGGGCGAGAGATCGACCACAATTATAACCGCTCAGGAGCAAGGGTGGACGTTAACCTCAACAATCCCTCCCTCAACGGCATACCCGTCGCGACTCCTACTGTAAAGTATGATCTTACGCCCTATTGAGCTTCTGCTTATCCCAAAACCAATTAGAAATGACACAACAATAGTTTTATGATGAGGGTGAGAGTAAGAGTTCAACCACAATTATAACCAATTAGAGTAGACATTAACCTCAACAGAATCCTAATCATTTAGGTGAAAAATGGAGGGGTCAATCAACTGGGCAAGCCAACTTGTCCCTTTGTTAGCCCCTCAACCTTGCCTTTTCACGAGACCTCACGTTCTTCAATGAGAATGGTGGGATGCATGTGCAGTACTGTTAATGGCTTTAGATTGCATTCGCCCCCTCTACGCTCCCAAGTGACCTGGAGAATCATGTGGGAGATTGATTTTCCCAACTTCTCTCATTACATTGATGAGTTATCCAGATCCGTAGGGCAAATGTTACTTCATTGGGTTCAATTTCAAACCTAAATAACTCAAAATCATTTCTTGCTGTTGTGTCATTTAATCTTCATTGGAGACTAATTGGGCCACTTGTGAGATTGATCATATGCAGTATGCATGATTTGGCGCCTATTGAAAACAAGTGATATATTTGTTTTTTTTTTTTTTTTTTTTAATTAAATTATCATCGATTTCTTCCGTCCCTAATACAAGGAGAGATAATAATAAGTTTTTATAGTTGACATTTAGAAATGAGCTCCGTTGTTGGATTCATAAAGTTGGGTTAGAATGACGAATAATGAGGTAAGAGGTGAAAGACATGAGGTGGATATTCATTTCTATCTTCCATTAATTCAATCTCCATTGACGGGGATGTTATTTGATGATCATGTTTTTTATATTCGCCTTTAGTCTTCATTCTTAACCACTTACAAAATACAATCATGAGTATTTAATTACATGAAATAAACAAGTCCAATGCAATTGAGAAGACAAATTAAGGAAAGCAGTTTTGTTCCAATTACAAGGGTACAGGATGAAGGTTGGAGATTAAGAAAGCCTGTGACATGCTAGTGAATGGTAAAATGCATCCTCATGTTGTTTTGCTAATGGCCCTTAAGTTGGCGTGTTTTCCTAGTTTCACACATTAACAAAAATTGCATTCACATGTTTTAACCCACTTCTCCATGTGAACAGATTTTCAACAATATTGGGCTTAAGCACCTTTCTCTACAAAGAACCCACACATTCTAGTATGATTAGTGTGATCAAGATCATTATTATATTATAATAAAGCAGAAAAGTATGGTTGATGGGGTAATGGTCCCAAGAGCCTTCTATAGAGTCTCTTTTAATTATATCTGGTGGAGAGCATATGCAAGTGCGGGATGAAGAAATGGGGGCAGGACTTTCCAGGAGAAAGGATTGACAAGTGTGATAGGTGGTGCCATTTTATCAGTGGCTGATCCAGGATTTTCGTTTGACGGGTGTGAATTGTAGTTTTATTTTGGGGGCAAACCATGAATTTTGAGGGTGGGCCCACAATTTTAATTGGATTTTTTGAAGCACACCGTGATTTAACAGGGTGCGACTGCACCGCGTGGCTGTGCCTTGTGCCGCCCCTCCATTTAATCACAGGTTGGGTTCTCTTTCTAGAAAGTGACGTTTTGGTACCTTGTGCTTGACCTTAACCTCAGCGTTCTATTACAGTAGAATCCTAAGCCTCTCCCTCCCAACTTTCACTACACCTCCAAGAATTATTGCAAGCACTGATCCAACTATAAAATAAACTATCTACTTGTAAACAGAATTCTAGGTTGAATTTATTGTAACTTCAAGTTTTTCTAAAGCTATTCTACAGAAGAAAAAAAAAATCAGACTTCTAATCTTTGACTGCAATTCCTAACGCGTTAAAAGATAAACTTAGAAACTTCCATACAACCATAACTTTGAAAATCTACCTTGTAAGACTATTTCATGTCCTTGTTGGGTCATAACCTTTCAGATGTTTACGAGGTAAGATTTTCAGCTTTGACACCAAACTGTGATACAAAACAAGTGATAGAAGACAAGAAGATGGTCGAGTAGTGATAATGAAAGGATATAAGGGTGATATTATCAACAGTTGCTACTATTATGGGGAAAATTTGAAAACGGAAATAAAAGATTTAAAACATATGGAAGATATTGAAAATTATTGATGCCGCCTGTAGGTTTTGGCTGGAATGGGTAGGTAAGGAAATTTGTCATGGATCAAAGCTAACCGGTGAATAGTTTCAATCTTAAGAGACCGTTCGGTGCGGAAGAAAATGCATGTCGCTAAAAGTAGGCCAACTGAATACCACATAAGGGGGAGTGCTAGCTGAAAAGTGGGTTCAACTCGAAGGGAAATATTGAAACGTATTTCTGTTTACTCGGGGTAAATAGAGGCTCATATTAAGTTTACTTAACTAACCATTCATATCAAAATCTCAAGGTGCTAAAAGAGGCATTGAAAATACTTTTCAACATAGTCCATGCCTAAAATTTATAGTTTTTCTTTAAAATAAATAGTTGGATGACTATTATGGACAGAATACCCACCACTAATGACAGTTTAAACGACTAGATATGCAGGTTGCAACTGAGACTGGTGGATAGTTGGTGGTAGCCCAGGCCCATCTATTTTTCCAGATGAGTTGAGCCAGTACTTGGACCCTGGTCAAGTGCAATGGACTGAAAAGTTCGCCAAAATCCATCCTAGAATAAGCCCAACAACATTCTGCCACCTATCGGTGGAAAGGGATTACGGGCTTTTGGTTGGGATAAGAACATAAGTATTGGGCCTAAAGACTACGGCCAGGGCCCAATCCAAAAGACAAACTCAATCCATAACTAATTAAAATCCTTGGGCCAAGAAATAAGTTCCTTAGTATTGGGATGAAAATGGGACGAGTTCAATCAGGAATGATAATTTCAGATTGGGTCGATCGCTGAGGAAAATTAGTATCGCCCAAGCCTGAACGAACCTATTGGCTACTTGGTTTGAAAATGTAAACTAGAACCCTAAATTAATAGGTCAGGTTGGCAAGTTTGGTTACAATGAGTTGGGTCAGGATTAGTGAATAAGGCAGCAAGTAGGACCCGGTTGGGTGGGAAGTTGCTATAACTGAATGGATTTGAGGAATGGATTATACCTTATTCAGGCCCTCCATATCTACCTCTACCAGTACCATTACCCATTTCCATCTTTTGGGCCATTAATAGGCCCAAATGAATAAGCCCTAACAACTTGGCTGGTCAAATGGTTAGGCTTTGGTAGATCAGGGCAGGGCAGATATAGGACTGGTCTAGCATCTGTTGCATTCAGCCCTGATTTCCCAAGACTTGGCTTCATCCAAATTTGGTGGGCTTGGGCCTGGCCCATTGCATTGTAGCACCTCTAAAAATCCAACGGCCTTTTTTTGCCAGTAAGTAAAATGGAATGGACCCACACTGAGAAAATACTCCCATGACACAAAATAGCATCAGACATACATCAGCCAAGAAGATTTTCATTCTTAGGAATTCCTCTTTGGCATTTGAATCATGTTCTTTATAGCGACTATCACTTACTTAACAGGGTGGGGCTATTGGGCATATTCCACTTAACTTGGAATTGTTTAAGGAATGGTAAAGATGTACATTATATATCTTTAGATAAGACAACATGTTGAAGAAGATGAAACAGCCGACCTGTCTTGGAAATGCTAGCAAACTGTTTGAGACGATAAGGCATATGAGGAATGTCAAGAGAAAGTGAGATAGGGCCTGCGGCTGCGGATGATTTATGACTAGAAGGTGAAGAAGGCCAAGTTAGGAAAATAGACTTTTTCAATCTGCTAGCTCTAGAATGTACAAGTTGAACAATAGCTAAAGGCCGAAAAAATAAATAACAATGACGACAACAACAACAACAACTACTAGAACTAAACAAATATCATGGTGAATAAGGCTGTAGATGCGTCAGGTAGGGTCAGATGAAGGCCAACTATCAGTTTAAAACCCAAATGATGATGATGATGATGATGTAATTGGCTATGGGTTCATTTTCAACTTGTGTTTCATACATTAAGAGGGATGAAAGAGAGGGTTAAGTCTAACTGTTCAAATTTTTACAAACTCAACTGAAAAAAATCCCACCAAATGATCTCTACTCTTTTCCACTGAAAGTACAACAAAAAGGGCAAAGACATTTTCCTAATGCAAATCCTTTTTTGCAGCCAAACTTTCCCAAGAACTTCCCTGTCGGTGAACTGGACCACCATGGCTGTCAGTGGGCCGGGCTAGTCCCAGAACTTTACTTTAGTTTCAGAGCTTTTAAGCGTAGCCCGTTTAGCAAGCATCCTCTTTCCTGGTTAGATAGGTACAGACAGCATTGCTGCAATTTTTTATTTATTTATTTTATTTTTTTGAGATAACATAGGAATAATTTCAAATTTTATATTTTGATTGAATGTTATCATGAAAATAAAAGAAATAGAAAATAAATTTTAAATACTTAAATAATTCTGGGTTTTTTTTCTTTAAAGAAGTCAAAGGATAGGAGAAGAAAAGGTAGGAGTAACAGTTATACAATAAAATAGAGGTGTAAAATGGTAAGTTGGGTGTTTATATGATGGCAAATGATCTTGTGACCACATACACATGCTCACAGTATTACACTGTGCACCACCTAGTGGGGCCACCTTATCATCCATCCGAGTGGACCACAAAATGGGGGACACCTAATTGTTGCTGATCCCTGTGTTTTACACCGATCCAGATAGACTGGACCTTTGGATTGAGGGACTAAAATTTTATTTTAGATAAAGCCATTAAACTTGTGGGCCACAAATCAAGGGATTAGAGACATGTAATTGGATTTAGACTACATATCTATAGTGGTCCCACTAGGTTCTTTCGATCCTCCCTATTGTCCTATGATGGTGGGGCCCCAACAACTGGCGTGCACGGTCCTCCTGTAAGAACCATGCTCACAGGATCAAAGCCCTTGTATGATAGTTTGTCAACTAAACTTAAACTTCAGTCAGCGAGGAGCAATATTCAATGAGGTTTATAAACCATTAGATTTATGATGCAACTCTAGTTTAAGGGTATGTCTGTGCAGCATCTATGAACTTATTATGGAAAAATTTACCTTTCCTACCCTTCATTGGAAACACATTTCTATTGATTTGCAGAAGCTTGTGATGCTTTTTCTAGCAAAACAAAGCATTCACGCCAATGAGAAGATTTTCTCAAAAAAAAAAAAAGCTTTCTTCTTTTCCTTTCCATTTAAGTGGAAAAGTGATTATACAAATGTGCCCAGAAAAATGGGCACATTGGTAATAAATGCAGAGTCCTTGAAAAATCTGCATGAATGAGGATTCCTCACTGCCTCTCGAACATGAATTCCTCAATAATGATTGATGCATAGTGGTGTGTTTCGCATTGATATTGATGCCATTAATATGTGTTCCTGTGTGGCTGAGAAAAAAATTGTATCAATGCATAAATTAGGATTTTCAAATCCTATTGAGGGTGGCCGGCCCTAAAAGTCCTCAAAAATAAGGATTTTCATTGGCCCAAATTCTCGAAAATATAAAATTTTCAAACATGGTTTTTTCGCAACTTTGTAAAAAATTAAACAAGGAATTCCAGATGATTTGATTGACAAAAGTGACCTGCCTCTTTTCATGAAATGATTTCCATTCTGAGCAAAGCCATCAGGAGATTTTTTCAACTAACCAAAATCTAATAATTCATGACCGTCATATTTATTTATTTGCACAAGCTGGACCTTCCCAACATAGCATACCTTCTTATATAACTCATTACTACTCATTAGTTACATACGTATCACCTCTACTCTCACAGTAACTTCATGGGTTATTTTGGATCAGCACACTGAAATGGGCGTTCAAGACAAAGTTAGAAAATTGTCCTCATATGAAGAATATATAGTCGCATGAGCTGCTCATTCCAGTATCTTATACCCTAATCCCTCTTTCCATTGACTAAATTCCAATCACTTCGCTTGGTTGGTGATATGTTCGGTGCTAGAGCTTCTTGTTTCCCTCTTGCATCATTACATATATTCCTTCAATACTGATAAAAACATCAAACATTTTCTCCTTTCTCACAAGCAACTCCTATATATCTATCATTCTCTTTGCAAATGCTGGTTGTATTAATACAAGCATGTCTGGACAACTTTTCCAACTCTCTCTTACCCAACTGCGAAAGGTGTCTCCGCTGTAAGGTACTCTAAACCGTCATCTTGAACATTCGGTTTTCTTCTCCAAAAACTCATCATTATCATAACATATCCAACCTTCTGAACATACATTATTCTCCATCACGTTGAACCAAGAGCTCTTGGATGTGGAAATTCCAGCAGCGAGTCTCCAACATCAACGAGGATGACTTGTGGGAGGAGCGTGCCTTCGCCGAGGATGACATTTTGGGCGCAACATGGCCACCTCGCTCTTACACTTGCACCTTTTGCAGGCGTGAGTTCCGGTCAGCACAGGCACTCGGAGGGCACATGAATGTACACCGCCGTGACCGAGCTAGGCTCAAAGGGTCACCATCTGGGGTGAGAATTGACGAGTCTTTGCCTTCTCTCCTCTTCCCTGCGAGCGAATTCGTAGAAGGAAGCACCTTATGCCTCCTCTACTCCTTCCCAACCCCTGGATCCGTGTTTACTCCAATGTCAGTGACTCCTACAGATGGTTCCTTTGGCTTCCCTTCTTCAGCAGTTCTCTCTCTCTCTCCTTATGCGCTGTCACCTTGTTCACCTTCCAAGGGTCTTGCAGTTGCAGGCGTTGTAGAGATGACTGCACCCATTGACTGTAAGAACATTACCAAAAATGAGGAAGAGCTGGATTTAGAGCTTCGACTGGGACAAAGACCAATGAACTAGTGAAAGATAAACGAGAGTTCTATTTGTTTTCACTTACTGTTGTTGCATGGGGAGTTAGCTCCAGAAATAGCTGTGGTAGATTTGTGTAACCTGATCATTTTGATGATGATTCATTACTTTTTTTAATGTAGATGTTCCAACCGTATGTGATTGAGGATGTCATGGCAAGAAATTGAGAAATGGAAAGAGAAAACAATCTGCTTTGTGGACCGTAAGAAAAAAATTAATGATAATTGATGCTAATGATGATTAGAGAATTAGAAGAAACTAAAGGGAGTTTATGATTAATGAGAGTTGGATCCAGATTCTCCACAGTCTTCTTGTTTCAGCAATGTGCCCGGCCCCGCTCATGCTTTTTAAAACAAGACAATTCGCTGAGTTTGTGAGACCTGATATGGCCCAACTAAGTATAAGGGGACGTTGATTCCATAGTGTGCCACCCTCTCCCGCTTTTTAAAATAGGACTGAATGCTGGCCCAGCTTGCTATAAGTGCTCTTTTAAATCTATCCATACACACACACACACAAAAAAAAAAAAAAAACGAAGTTCTAAAAGATACTACTAGTTAGCTATCTGATTCAAAGACATAAAATTCATAGGTTGAAATAGAAAAGCTTCCTTTTGTCAGCCAAGATTGCCCATGTCATTGCTTTAGATCATACACCTAACAATAATGCTTATTTCACATAATATTTTACCTTCAGCACTCCAGCCGGGGATTCATTCAAGATTGTTTCTGTGGAAGGGAGGTAGTGTCACATACCAAACTTCTCCTTCCACATCCCTTCTATTTTCTAAATTTCTCACTACATACCCCATTGTTCCCCAAATACCCAAACCCCTCCACCCTCATTTTTTCTTTCCACATCCCTTCTTCCTCCTCTTCCTCTCCTAGACGCCACCCACTGCCCTCTCTCCCTTCCTCTCGCTCTCCCCCTCTTTCTCTCTCCCTCTCCCTGCCACCGCCCTCTTTCCCTCCCCCTCCCGCTCCCACTCCCGCTGCCTCTCGCTCTCCCTCTCCCTCTCCCTGCCCTGCCCGCACCATCTCTCTATCTCCCTATCTCCATTTTTCCCTCTCCTTCTCCATGTCTCTCTCCCTCTCCCCATCTCCCTGCCACCGCCCTCTGTCCCTCCCTCTTTCTCTCTCCCTCTCTCCATCCCTCTCCCGGTGATGGCTGGGTGGGGGGTTGGGGTGGGGGTGGGTGAGTGTAGAAAGAAGTTGGGGAGGGAAAGACTTTTGATAGATGTCCTTCTAGGTAATTTAACATAGGGATATATTTGTCATACCAAAAAAAAAAAAAAAAAAAAAAAAGGACGTGGAAGGAGTAGCTTGGTATGTGGCATTAGCAGCCCTCTTTATATAATTACATTCCAATTTTTGGTTTTTTGATGATTACAAATAGCCACTTGATTTTTGTTAATATTCCCCACAACCACCTCTATTACCTAACAATGTCACTTAACCATTTCCATCACAACTAGCCAATTTTCAGGACAAAATCCACTGTGTTGGTCAAGAGGATAAAAGATTCTTGAGATCTAGCTTTATTTAGACTAATTTTGGTTATAAGCATAAACTTAATTTAAGTTCCTTCACAAAAAAAAAAAAAAAAAAAAAAGGATTTAAGTCATGTTTTTTTTTTTCTTTGTTTTTTTTTTTGCTCGAATGGCCCAATGGTTAGAATATAAGAAGTAAAGGGCTCCCATCAGGGTTTGAAATCTCGTGGGAGCTAAGGGAGCTGGCGCCTTATCCCACGAGGCCAGCCCTCTATTCCCAATTTAAATAATGTTAGATCAACCATGGAATATGCCATATATCTCCTCAAACTGTCAAGAACCACCCCATAATTGCTAATCAAGGTTGTTGTTTGGAAATTTTATATTACTAGAGCTGGCTGTTTGTAAGATCATTCGATGGTCACCAAAACTGGAAACGTCACATTTGTGTTGTCTGTTTCGTGGAGCCAACTTCTGACTCTGATGGTAACATGACCAAACCACTGAATCCCTCTGTCACGGGAATATAACAATTCCTTCGCCTTTGGGAAAAACCTATTGGCTTTACTGAAACTTTTTCGCTTCTTCTCTGCTAGATTCCACGCATGATTTCTGCTTCTCAATCTCAAGTCAGATGCAATTGATAGCGTTTGTTGGCATGCAAGCTTGCATGATAGAAGAAAAATCGGCTCCTACAAAGTAGAACATGAATCATGTACTGAACATGGGATCAAGCAAATGTTGTCTGCTACAAAGATGAACATATGAACCATGTACTGGGTCATAGGATCAAGCAAACTTCATGGAAATAAGAGATTATCTATTAGAGAATCTACATCTCCTAATTCACTCCACGCTATTCAAGGGCTAATTAAACTGAACACCTTGTTCGCAGAACTAGAAGATGGATGGTTTATATCATTGTCAACCATGGATGAATGGTTTTCTTTAGTCCTCAAATCTTTTTTCTTTCCTCTCTCAGAATATTTTTGGAAGGGGTTCCAGGGGCCTTTTTCTTTCATAGAATTTCTGATGGGAATTAGTGATGCTAGTAATTCATGTACATGATGTAATGGGCCTGTTCCCTTGGTATTTGAAAGTTTTATCATGTTTGTTTGCTAGAATTTTAAATTCAAGCCACAATGAAAGTCTCAAATAGCCTTTGAGAATTTCAAACTCCCAACCTTCTTAGCATTTGTGAGTCCTCCATCCAAGAGGATGATTTAGGAAGTCCAACTAGGGTCAACTTTGAGAATTCACAGACTCTCCATACATGAATTCCATGCAAAAGGAACAGACTCCAAAAGAACAACTCTCCTCCAGTTGATTTCCTCTTTTGAAGAGGTTTGAAAGAGAGATATCATGTAGGCCTCAGAAATACCAATGGTCCTTTTTGTATCCTTGGAATCTAGTTACCCTACAATCACTGTAAATCTAACTCCAAATAATTTATGTTGGGAAAGTCCCACGTCCCATATCGCCCAAGTAATGGGTTTGACAAGCTTTTATATGCCTATTTGGGCTTTCCACCTATGAACTTAAGTTTTTAGGTTGGTGCTTGGTAGTTTATAATTTGTTGCAACAAAAATCAAAACAACCGTTTTCCAACTCCTGAATCGCCATTATGCATCAATTAAGTTTCAATGGAATATGCTTTCAAATTAAAAAAGGGGGGAAAGTGTGGGTGCCGGATGAAAACTTAAAAGAAAAACCAGCTGCATTGTCTTCCTAAAAGGAGAAAACATTGCAGATAAAGAAAAACCAGCTACATTGTCTTCCCAAAAGGAGAAAACATTGCGGATTGAGAAAAATGACAGACAAGGAAAGTTTTTAGAGAAAGTAGAAGGGGTGATGACAGTAAGCTCATTAACCAAGGAAAATGAAAAAGCTGGAGCTTTTCAAAATCCATGAAAGTGTAAGATCATGAGCACCAATTCCTAGTGCCACATGCTTTTATGGGAAAGTTGTCGTGGAATTTGGCTTTTACCTGACAAAGGAGTATATGGAGATCAGATTGGTTTGGGGTACTTCTTGTCAGGTCTCCATCCATCCCTATTGTCTCCTCGTCCGTTCCTCAGTTATTTTAGTGGGGTGTGGTGCCTTTAAAGCTAGGCGTGTGGCAACTGGCAACGGGCAACTGGTTCCCAGGTTTAGTCCTCTTCTTTTCCTGGTCCTTGGACCCAACAGATTGCTTCGTTTGGTAACCAACTCCAGATTCCCCACAGTACAAGCCTCCCAGAATTCTCTTCTCCATCTCTGTAAATTCATCGGTGTGGAGTCCCTAAGCACTGAAAACAACCTCCACCTAAGCACTGAAATCCCTCCACCTATGTGTTAACACTGAAGAAAATTTCTCTACCAAAGGGATACGGTATCAGATTATACATAACTTTTCTTTTTAAAAGTAAGTGTCTTACATGTGATCAGTTTTTATAGTGGCCTCAACTTCAAAAGTAATAAAAAAAAAAAAAATATGAAAGGAAGTAATAAAGATAGAATTGAAGAAAAAAAACCAGATCGGTGAAATTGAATTCATATAGTTGAGTTAAAAATAGTTGGAACAAGATTTCAATGATAATAATGATAAAGAATAAAATTCTCCCATGCGGACATCAATAGGAAGTCTTATGCATGAAAATTGATCTCCACATCAATGTAGGGCCGCACCCTACATTGATAGCAGGTATTGAATTTTAGGCATTGAGCTTCCTATAGGCACCTGAAGGAGAAAATTCCTTTAGTGCGCACGCGTATAAATATATATATATATATATATATAGGGGTCAGCTCTCCTAAGTTGAAGCTTAATTTATCTTAAACTGAAACGGTGCTGGTCCCACAAATCAAAATCGATTATCGTTATTTTCTGCATGATGACCGACTCCAAAATCAAGATAAATCTAATTAGAACTGGATTTTTCAATTCAATTCCATCGTGTAAAAAACAAACATAATCAACTTTGATTTGTGGGTCCGGTACTATTCCAGCTTAGAATAAACTAAGCTGCAACTTAGGAGAGCCCTTCTAATATAAATATGTGTGTGTGTGAGAGAGAGAGAGGGAGACTATTCATGAGCATACATCCCTCACCGTATTATGATGAGAGCAATAAAGTGGGGCCTACTTTATAATTCATCTGAACCATTCACATACAATCTTCTAAATTACACTAGATCCATTAAGTTTCCATTGATCCTTCGAATGTACTGAATCATTGGATAGGGAGTAAAAATGAAATTTAATATAAAGCCATTAAATTTTTGAGCTGCAGATAAAGGTTTTGGATGTTGTGATCTACACCAAACTTGATATTGTTGCCAAATGTCCAAACTTGATGGTGGGGTTGAAGGGTTTGGAGGTATGTGAGCATTAAATTTTATAAATTATTTTTTTTTTTAATTTCTTAGCTCCCATGGGAGTTCCTTTCTTTTTTTTCTGAATACCGTCGTTTCTTGTTGTCTTGTCTTGCACTGTCAATATTCTAGTGCCATTGTACCTACATTCATGTTTAACAATAAAATTACAAATTTGCTCTCTAAATTTGTGATTCCATTTTATTTATGTTTTGCATTCAATGTTTCACACTTGTGTAATATTATGTTTCACAAATAATAATATTTTATATAATATAATATTACTTTTATACATATCACTAATTTGGTGGATCCATACCCATACTCATATATTAATTAGGTACAAAAGAATGTCCATATCCAATCTTCTTGGACCAAAACCTTAGAACACAGTAAATATGGGAGGTCCATTGACATTCCTAATAGGAAATGATGTAATTCTGCCACACATGCCAAATGCAAGATGTCAAGGAGTGAACCAAACTTTGCCACTTTTAACAAGCAATTACTAATATAGTTTTACATTGAATAATATAAAGTTTTACATTTTTTTAATTTTTAAACTATTCTTCTTGTGGCCCTTTATTTTCATTTTTACTTCAATATGTACATATAGCTTATTTACATGTAGAAAAGTGGAGCACTTTCCATGTTGGCAGTACAGAATCCTTGGAATTACTCAAACATAGACTCACAATTAGGGGTGTAAAACAGGCCATGCCCAGCAAGGCCCATGGCATGACTTATGTCATGCTGTGTTGGGCTGTGCCACCCACGGGCCGGCCCACATGCCCATCTTAGTTTTTGCCTTAAAAAGAAAATCGCTCATTGATCGAATTCTGCCCCAACTCATTGTAGGCTAGACAAGTCATCCGAATTCACTTGTGAGACCCAAGGAGCTCAACATGAAATGGACCAAAACTGGGTCGAGACTAAAATGGGCCCCAATGTTGTACCCATCCCAAGTTTTTCAGCCCCAATGTCAGACCCACTTTCATTTGGACTCCGCAGACCAGGCCGTTTATGTGAGAGGTTTAGAAGAGCCTTTTAGGCCCATGAGAATGGATTACAGTAATAAAAAAAAACAGCTTTTTAAAGGGCATTTTCAAATTTAAAGAGGGCTTAAATGGGCCCGTGGACCTAGACCATACAAAAGTATAGTATAAAACTCACCAGTCACCACAAATACAACTTATTTCCCTCCTGCCCCTTGCTAACCAATTCATTTTGGAACTATACTATACTCCTTAATCTTATTATTTCATTTACATTTACAATATGCTTCAAAACACATGGTGGGGCCCACTTTATGTTCCATTTGAGTAGACCATTAAACAGGGTTCGCAATACCCATCCAAAAGTACTCGACCGTTGGATTGACTGTGCACTCATTTTAAATGGTGAGAACTTTCTTTTTTATTACTTTACTAGAAAACTAAATTCACACACTCATGTCCCTGACTAGCTTAACTATGAAATCACATTTTAATACTAAAAGCAAAAGATCCTTTTGAAAATCAGCTTGTGGTAGTGATTTGGGTGAAGTACGTTGGGGTCCCTATAAAGCATGTGAACCAATTTGAACTCATTTCAATAATTCTGATTGCTGTCTTGATAGGCACAATTGGTTTGGCTTACTACTATTAAGTGGTAAACGCTTGATTTACACAAGATCAGTTTTACTGTAAGCCCAACTTTGATTGGACAAGATTCTGGCCCAATATTAACATACAGGGGGACCTTAGTTTTGAGCAGGTTGGATGCATAGTTGACCCACTGATGGATGTATAGGGTTTGGTTCACAGAATCTCAGAGGCCTGGCCTTAAGAGGGATCAAGATTCAACTGAGAAATATAGAAAAAGTAACATCATATAGTCTTAAACCAGAGGTCTTGCATTTTAACTCGGGAGGGACGTTGTCAATGTAGGGGTACAGATTGATGATGAAAACATTGAAGACATGGCTAGAAATGTAATAGTCAAGTTGGAACACAAGATTTTCCAACAGTTGGATCTTAGTATCCGGAACGGCCCCTCACCCTACTCGATCCCGCTCCGAAAACGCAAATCGGAATTTTTGGAGCGGAACCATCCTCAGAGCACGCGGTTCAACTGTCTTTTAAAATTGATTTTTTTTTTTTTTTAGCCTTGCCAATGGGGCTTGGAGTCTTGACACAACACAACCTCTTAGCCCTCTTTAGTTTCCATCATAATGGTGTGATAAGTCATATACTCAAACAAATACTCAAACAAGTCCTCAAATCTATCAATTAGTACATCAGACGGTCATGACAAAGGGGACTCAAATGGCAATCTCCACCACAGCTGTCTCAACAAGCAAGCTTTGGATTTGTTTGATAGCATGAATTTCAGGAATTCTTATTTTGAGAATTTTTAATTACCCTCAATTTCTACTCAAAAGCTCTACCATTGGAAATTTCTAAGGGCCTGCTCATTAGCATGAAATTGAATCTTTTAGGAATTTCTAAACATTAGCTGAGTGGCTAAAATGAAAGAAATAAAGGTGAAGATCCACAAATAGCGATAAGATAATCTTTCTTCTTTTTTTTTCTTTTTTTTTTGTGGAAAATGAATTCCCAGCCACCTTAGTAAACCAAATTCTAGAAAAGTTTAGAGTTCCATCTACACCTCCACCTTATATCCTTCTCTCATTTTCTTTACAATATTTCTTCTCCGATGGGTTCCTTATGGGAATTCAATTCCATGCAGAAAAATGTGCCTAAAATGTCCATCTTAAAAGCATTTGGAATTCTAGAATTTATATGACATGCTATTTTTATAACTACTACATGGCAGCTGCTTTTTGGAACTCCCATCTCTCTAACAGACGATTTGAAAAAAAATGTCTGACGATCATTTGAAGATCCCAACCACAGATTTCAACCATAAATTCCCTTTTATCAAATAGGCCCATTAAATTCTAATTAGCCTACACTCCAATGGGCAATGGCGACCATCTTTTCGTGCTGGGGCCACCTTTAAGTAGAAGTAACAAATAAATTCAAATGATAGGGGTTAGCGAGAAACGATCGAGTGAGATGGTGCGATATATGAGCTAACTTTTTAGGATCCACCTAGATTTGTGCTAATCAGGCCGAAGGGATTGAGAAATCATGATGGGAACTAGGTATGTGTAAAAAAATCAGCCCCATCCAATCATCCTAGCCCCTTCATCTTAACAGTCAATATTTGCAATGGTTTAAATAAGTTACCTCATTTCACACATCAAAGTGCATTGGATGGGGTTGATTTTTTGCACATACCTAGCTCCCAACATGGTCTTTCAATCCCTCTGGCCTTTCATAGTTGGCACAAATCCAGATGGGCCCTAATAAATTAATTCATATATCGCACCATCTCATTGACCATTTCTAGCTCATGGGGGTGTTTGTGTGACAAGAATATTCCACTGTAGGAAGAAGAATTATTATAATTTGTCTTCGTGCACATTGTTTTGTTGTTCGGCGCATCACATTTTTCTTATAGAAAAGAAAAAAAATTCTCAATGGAGATTATTTTAGTTTTTCTATGAAAGATAGAAATGAAGGATTCCTCTTATTTTTTGAAACGGAAATCGGCCGTCCTAATCTGTTCATGTGCATTGGTGTTTTTGGCTTTTGCATTTCAATTTCTGTTGTGTGATCTTTCTCGATCTTTCTCTGTGGCATGTGATGTTAATACTATACATAGGTTACAAGCGTGCTTAGAGGGAGAGGCTGCAAGTACTTTGAAGACTTACACACAACCACCTATCCTCTTAATTTTTACAAATAACTAATTTTATTAATCTAAAAGCCCCCAGTCACTTTGTTTCACGATCAAGAGCTGCATTTTATCTGTTGATGAAATTTAATTCTTTAACAGTGAAAAACAGAAATTCTCTTTGATATAAACTGATTCAAGTTGAACTTTGGGATTAATTCTGATCAAATTGACTTGAGTTTAAGGACAGGTTTGTGTACACACAACTGAAAGCCAGTTCCATCGAAAATTTCCTCTTCCGTAGGAAAAAAAAAAAACATTCTAACCATCCCCCATAAAAAATTATTTTCCAAAGAATTGCATAAACTTAGTCAATTTATGCTCTTTTCCACAAGGAAGAGTGACCGCGCCAAATATAAATTTACTGTAGCATATAAGTAGATTTCCACAAGATTTACTTTTTTCTGTAGAAAATCGGCTACACAAACGTGCCTAACAGTTATTTTGTATCATTGCTCTTTAAATTTAACTGGAACAGAACTAGATTTACAGAGGTTTCACCCTTCTAGAGAAAACAAAAACATAGTGAGTGTTATCAATCAATTGAAAACCAGCCATCAACTGAAAATGAAAAAGACAGGTGGTCGCCTTGTTATTTTCAACAATTACATGTGGTTACATGTAATTTCTCTCATGTTTATTTTCATGACCATGTGGGATATGATGAATAAAGCTGGATGTGGCAAACTACAATCTATCTAAGGATCCTCAATTCTTAAATCACTATCAGAGCATTTAAAAAATCTCATGTGCCACTGTTTGGACGTACAAATCTACTTGAATGTAATCACAATTTTAGGCTTCTTTTCAACTTTAAAGTGGACCCAAGTTTGATCTTTATTTTATTGCAGCTAAAACTGTTGCGATCTGTAAACGTTTCCTCTGAGATCAACCCTCCATAATTACTTTTGGTGTTCACACCTCCTGTCCATCGCCACCTTTAATCTGAGTAGTGAAAATTTCTCAATTCGTTAAAAAGTGGCTGGATTGAAGATCCTGAATGACATGTTTGGCAGCATAAGATTTTTCAGGAAAATTCATGTTTCTACTATGGGGAGATTTTATGGCTTGTTTTCTCTATCCTTCCATATGGGTCTTAACTTTCAAACCCATTTCTCTTTCAAAACCACGAAGAACTTCACTACCCTTGGAAGAAGGACTCCTCATACAGGGTTTCATGTTGATAATAGTGTGTATATATGTGTTTCGCTTAGAAAAATTGGTATTGGCGCTGAAGTTCACAAAGCGAGTATTTTTGAATCCTATGGGAGGGATCGGACCTGAAAATCCTAGAAAATGAGGATTCAATTGGCACAAATCCTTGGCGATTTACAATTGTAAGTAAGAAAATACCTAGAATTTGATAGTTAAGCATAGCCTTAGATCCTGTTTGGTAGTGAGGAATTTACAAATTGGAGGATTTCTCACTGACTTTAGATAGGGATTTCCTTGCTATGGATTATATAGCTGAGGATTCCTTGGGCCGTCTCTGGTCAAGTGAGGAATCTCCATATTTGAGGGTTTTGTACAACAAACCCCCAACATCCTAATGGGGTTGAGCCATGAGAATCCTCAAAAATGAGGGTCTCAAATTGCCCAATTTCTTAAGAATTTACTATTGCTAAACATAGATTTTATATGATTTATGAAAAGCGAAAAAATTTATTTTGAGGATTTGATTGTCAAATATGATCATAATTTTCTGGGTTTGGGGTGACTTTAAATGTTGGGAGTTTCTCTTCGATATACTACTGATACATTATGGTTGAATTGAAATGATTTTTTTTCTTTTTAATTGGAGCAGAGCCTAACAAATGAGTGGCTTGGATCTCAATCACAACGTTATATGCAATATTTGATTAGTTGTGATTATATGCAATTTGGAAATTGTGGCTCGGTTCACATTAGAAAAAAGTTAATGGCCTTCTAGTGTGGAGTGACTAAATTATTCTCGTGGATTCATGATTCGACCTATGTCTCAAAATGAGTAGCTCCCCGGGCTCTGATGGAATTTTAGGGCCCTTCTTCACTAACTACTGGTACATAGTGGGTCTAGAGGTGACATCAACAGTCACTCACTTCTTCTCCATAGGTATAATTTTGAGAGAAACAAATGCCTATTTTCTTTTCCTCGTCCCCAAGAAATTGTCCCCGGAATCCTTCTCTGATTTCCGTCCTATTAGCCTCTGGAATTTCACCTACAAAATATTCTCCAAGGTCCTGGCTACAAGGATATCTAGCATCCTTCCTCTCCTCATTTCAAACATCAATCAGCTTTTGTTAAAGAAATGTCCATTCATCACTATGTAGCACTAGCTCATGTTCTCATCCAAAAACTCAATTCTAAAATTAGTGGGGGATTTATCTGTTTGAAACTGGACATACCCAAGGCTTTCGACAAGTTGCAGTGGAATTTTCTATTCAAGGCCCTCAAGTTCTTCAATTTCTCCTTGATTTGGATTAATATGATGAGAGAGCTGATTTGTTCTAGTAGAGGCTCAGTCTTTATCAACAACAGTCCATGTGGCTTCTTCAGCTCCTCTTGTGGCCTACGCCAAGGTGACCCCCTGTCGCCCTATCTCTTCATTCTTGTAGAAGAAATTCTCAGTCTCAAGGTTGAAGCGCTTAGGAATGAAGGAGCAATTGTTAGTATTTTTGAGTGTTGGCTAATTCATTGGGTGGACAAAACATGAGATTTAATGTAATTTGTATTTCTTAGATGGACCATTTTGGTTTGAAGAAGAATTCCAAAGCATCAGGAAACAGGACGTTTTCAACAAAAAGTCAGACCGATCGATCGCCACCCAAGACCAATCGATCGCCCATAAAAAGCTCTCAGTTAAAAGACAGTCCGATCGATCGGACCTGCAGCCCGATCGATCGCCCAGAAAAAGGTCTCAGTTAATGACAGTTCGATCGATGGGCCAACGGCGAATCCTAGCTGTTTTTTAGCCACTTCTTTCTAAAGTTTTGATCTTTCTATCCTATTACAACAAGAACTTTCCCATACGAGTTCAGAAGCTTATTTAAGGGTTTAACCCATTCATAAACCTGTACCTCTCCCAGATCAAAACCCTAGATTACCTTAAGAGAGATTATCTTCCTCCAGAGAGATTGTGTGACAAATTTATGTGCTGAAGCTTTGTCCTCTGGAGATTTTTCATCCATGTTCCATCCAATTCGTCTTGCTTAAGGCGTGGAGATTGAAGTGCTAGAGAAGGTGAACGACGTGGTCGTCGGCAAGAATCACTTTGGTCCTTAGGTTGTGATCAACTGTAAAGGGGAGTGAGTTTCTCTTGTAACCTTTGAATTTATAGTGCTTGATCTTTCTGGACTGGTGCTAGGTCCCGTGGTTTTTTCCCTTCCCAGGGTTTTCCACATAAAAAATCTTGTGTCCATCTACTTGATTGTTTGCTTGATTAACTTAGGTTTTTATTTCCATATTCGTATCTGTGCTGGGATTTAGTTTACTTTCTGTTAGGGTTGTGTTCTTGAACCCTCCAGGAATTTTCAATTGGTATCAGAGCCAATTCACACTAAATTGTTGTGTGAGATCTACACAGATTTTTGATATGGACATTATTAGAGATGGATCTTCTATTTCCAAACCCCCACTCTTGGATGGATCGAACTACCATTATTGGAAAGTTCGAATGACTGCCTTCCTTCAATCCATAGATGTGGATGTCTGGAATTCTGTGATTTTTGGTTACTCCAAGCCTACTGTCGTCACTGATGGCAACAAAGTCATTGAAAAACACATGCCTCAATGGACCAAGGAGGATAAACAAACCTTCAATTTTAATGGTAGAGCTTTAAATTCAATTTTTAATGGTGTCTCTCCTTCTGAATTTCGTCGGATATCGATTTGCAAAACTGCTAAGGAAGCATGGGATATATTAGAAACTGTTCATGAAGGTACTCTCAAAGTTAAGCAAGCCAAACTTCAGAATTTGGCTACTGCATTTGAGAATCTGAAAATGGATGAAACTGAAGTTTTTGATGATTTCAATGATAAGTTGTCTGCTATTGTGAATTCTACTTTCTACTTAGGTGAAGTCATTCCTGAACATAAAATTGTTAAAAAGATTCTTAGATCTCTTCCTGAAAGATTTGACCCAAAAGTAGTAGCTATTGAGGAGTCCAGCGATTTGGATTTAATTAAAGTTGATCAGTTAGTTGGCAACATGCAAACCTTTGAAACCAATCTCAGAAAAACAAAGAAAGCTAAAGGAATGGCTTTGAAGTCTCTTATGGAGCATGAGAATGACTCTGAACAAGAGACCGAAGACCCAGACCTTGATGCCCTATTTGTTAAAAAGTTTAAAAAGTTTTTAAAAAATGATAGAAAGGATTTTAAAAAGAATTTTAAAAATACTACTAAAAAAGGACAGAATAAGCCTTCTTCTTCATTTAAATCCAATGCTGGTCAAAATCCTGAGAAAAATATGTCCAGAATCCCTCCTAAGAGTACTCACTGTTTTGAATGCAAAGGTTTTGGTCACTATGCTTCTCAATGTGTAAATAGAACTTTCAGAACTCAAGGAAAGGTGTTGAATGTCACATGGGATGATGATTCAGACCAAGATTGCAATAATAGTGAACCTGAATCATCATCACCAGAACCTGGAAAGTTTATGGCATTTATGGTAAGATCTAACGATTCCTTTTTGCAGAAAGGGGTGGAAAAATCAGATGAATTTATTTCAAATGATCTAAATTGTTTGTCAGATAATGAACAGGATTTAGTAGAAGCATATCATAGTCTCCTCAAACATTCAAGGAGGATGACACAATTGAATGATATTCTGAAAGGAAAGTGGAAGGCTGCTGAAAAAGAAAATCTTGTTCTTAAGACTGAATTCAATGAAGCCCAAGGTAAAGTATCTCAACTTGAATCACAGCATACCATTCTATCTGACAAATTGATTTCTGTATGGAATGAACGTGACTTACTTCATGAGCACTCTATTCAAGCTGACAAAGAAATTTTACTCCTAAAGAAAGAAATGGATTCCTGCAAAATTGAAAAAGATAGCATCTCTGACAAACTTAAGATAACCATTGCTGAATTGGCCTCTACCAAAGCTGATATTCATCGGATGAACACAGGGTCAAAGAAACTTGATGAAATTTTGGGTGCACAAATTGTATCTAGCAACAAGCATGGCCTTGGATTTGACTATGGTGCATCCTCCTCCAATAACACAGGTAAGTTTGTTCGGGGAAATACATTGTTTGCTATTGAACCTGCTATTTCTAAACCTAAACATATGAACTCCAACCTCAAAAATTACATGTATCATCGTCAATATGTCCCTACCTGTCACTTTTGTGGAATCATTGGACATATTAGGCCTCATTGCAATAAATTGCGGAAGAAACTTCGCAATGAAAGAAAGAAGATCAATTTGACCCCTTATAAGGTCAAACAAAAATCCATTTGGATACGTAAATCTGATCTTCGCTGCAATGTGGTTTTCAGTGCTCTTAAAGCACAAAGTTCACATGTTTGGTACTTAGACAGCGGGTGCTCTAGACATATGATAGGAGATAAGTCCCTTTTTACATCACTTGAAAGTCATCATGGTGGTAATGTTCAATTTGGAGATGGAAGAAAATCAAAAGTTATTAGTAAAGGAACTGTTAACATACCAGGTATGTCAACTATCAATAATGTCTTTCTGGTTGATGACCTTAAAGTAAACTTGCTAAGTATCAGTCAATTCTGTGAGTCTGGTAATGAGGTTCATTTTTCTCTAAATACTTGTTTCATTGTAGACAGTCATGGAAAACATGTTCTTTCTGGTAAAAAGAATTCCGATAATTGCTATGTGGTTGTCAATGAAAATAATTTGGTGGCTGTTCGGGGAAATACTTCAGGTGGCTGTTTTCTTATTGGAAATAATTTAGTTGCGTGGCACAGCAAGAAACAAACCTCCACTTCACTACTCACAGCTGAGTCAGAATATATTGCGGCTGGAAGCTGTTGTACACAATTGTTATGGATGAAACAAATGCTATCTGATTATGGCATTGCACAGACCACAATGGTTGTTTATTGTGATAACAAGAGTGCCATTGACATCTCTAAAAACCCGGTACAAAATTCCAGAACCAAACACATAGACATAAGGCATCATTTTATCAAAGATTTGGTTGAAGAGAATATCATTAGCTTAGAGCATATCCCTACGAAAAATCAACTAGCTGATATCCTTACAAAACCCTTGGACCCAACTCAGTTTGATTCTCTTCGTAAGTCTCTTGGTATTTGCTCACACCCTTAGTTCCTTTCACTCTCTTTCATTGGTCGTTAGTGTCTTCTCTATCTTGTGATTCATTGAATTTTTTTGCCAAGTTTGGGATTTTTTTTTCCACTATCACAACCTCACAGTTTGCTGGTTATGGTGTGGTTGCATATATTCAGTACTCTTCTCTCCTGACTCTAGAAAAGAAAAAAAAAAAGGCTACCGGAGGTCAGGATTACCTACGAGTATGTGTGATAGGTACTATATGATTGAAAAGTTTCATTAGAGAAGGCTACCATACTCATTAGTGTGAAAGTCACCAATGATGGATCTTATTTGGGCAATTTAAAAAAAAAAAAACCATGGGAGTTGAGTCTGTTATGTGTGATTATGTCATTTATCCTAGAACAGACTAATTTTTGTTTCAAAATTGTTCACTCTCACTTTCACTCTTACACTTGGTAAAAGGTTTAGTGTATGATCATTAGGGATTCACTGATTTCTCTGGCTCATTTCTTTTTTGCCCAGGTCCGATCGATCGGCCTGACTAGACCGATCGATCGGACATCGTCAGTCATTATATACAACATTCTGCCTATCTTCCTTTTCTTTCATCCTCTTTTTTCAGCCCTAGAACCAAATTTCTCCCTCACACTCAAGGGTTTTCCACCGAGATTGGTTGCTCTTTCTGAGGTATCTCTTCTTCCTCTTCTCTCTTTTCTACTTTTTATTTCATTACATTTGCTTATCTTTGGTTTTGGTAGAAATATTGGGTGTTTGGAGGTTGTTGTTTTGGTTGTGGATGATTGCAAATATTATATGTGTTGCAACTGTTTTCCTAGTCTTGGTGTCAATATACTCAGCTATTCACATTGTACTTCCATTTTGGATGTCACATTTTCTAAGAAGAATGGTGGATATGTTTCTTTGTATAATGCACCCAATGTGTTTTTGCTGTTTTGGTCCCTTCTACTCTTAATTGTTTTTCCCTTGTCAATTTATGGCCAAAAAGGGGGAGATACTCAAGGGGAGATTTAACTCAGTTACTTACTTCATAGTTCATATCTTAGTTTATCTTGCTTGCTTTTCATTTTATATGTGTTCTTGATTTTTCATATGATCATGATCTTTTGTTAAAGATTGTCGTTGACAGGTAATGCAGGTACTAGCCATGGAGCTATGGATGCTAGTCATTGGTTTTTGGGTAGTTTCTGGGTAGAATCAATGTATTAGATATTTTGTCCATGAATTGCCAAAGGGGGAGATTGTTAGTATTTTTGAGTGTTGGCTAATTCATTGGGTGGACAAAACATGGGATTTAATATAATTTGTATTTCTTAGATGGACCATTTTGGTTTGAAGAAGAATTCCAAAGCATCAGGAAACAGGGTGTTTTCAACAAAAAGTCAGACCGATCGATCGCCACCCAAGACCGATCGATCGCCCATAAAAAGCTCTTAGTTAAAAGACAGTCCGATCGATCGGACCTGCAGCCCGATCGATCGCCCAGAAAAAGGTTTCAGTTAATGACAGTCCGATCGATCGGACCTGCAGTCCGATCGATCGGACAGCGGCGAATCCTAGCTGTTTTTTAGCCACTTCTTTCTAAAGTTCTGATCTTTCTATCCTATTACAACAAGAACTTTCTCATATGAGTTCAGAAGCCTATTTAAGGGTTTAACCCCTTCATAAACCTGTACCTCTCCCAGATCAAAACCCTAGATTATCTTAAGAGAGATTATCTTCCTCCAGAGAGATTGTGTGACAAATTTATGTGCTGAAGCTTTATCCTCTGGAGATTTTCCATCCATGTTCCATCCAATTCGTCTTGCTTAAGGCGTGGAGATTGAAGTGCTAGAGAAGGTGAATGACGTGGTCGTCGGCAAGAATCATTTTGGTCCTTAGGTTGTGATCAACTGTAAAGGGGAGTGAGTTTCTCTTGTAACCTTTGAATTTATAGTGCTTGATCTTTCTGGACTGGTGCTAGGTCCCGTGGTTTTTTCCCTTCCCAGGGTTTTCCACTTAAAAAATCTTGTGTCCATCTACTTGATTGTTTGCTTGATTAACTTAGGTTTTTATTTCCATATTCATATTTGTGCTGGGATTTAGTTTACTTTCTGTTAGGGTTGTGTTCTTGAACCCTCCAGGAATTTTCAGCAATTATCCCAATTCCTCCTGTACTCTCCACTCCTTGTCATTTGCTCTATGCAGATGATATCTTGCTCTTTCTAAAAGCTTACAAGCGAGGCTTGGTCAGTCTATTGGAGCTCCTTACTAACTATCAAGTCTCTTTAGGCCAGAGCTTCAACCTCCAGAAGAGTCAATTGCTTATGGGGAAATATAATGCCAGGAGAGCTCATATGGTTTCTACACTATTACATATTCCTCTAGCTTTCCTCATATCAGTCTATCTAGGAGTTCCTCTGTTTTTTGGCAGTTCCAGATACTCTCATTTCAACCAAATTCTGGACTCCTTTAGATCTAGGTTGGATAGATGGAAGACTAAGTGCCCCTCCTTTGTTGGTAGATTAACTTTGGTCAAGTATGTGCTTTCTTTAATCCATCTCCATATTTCTCTTGTAATCCTTATTCCTAGCAAAACCTATCTCCATATTGAACAGATGATGAGAGATTTCATGTGGTCTACAAGTTTGGATAAACAAAGATGCAACCTAGTCAATTGGGAAACGGTCTGCTTACCAAAATCTGAAGGTGGTCTTGGCTTGCGCAGGGTAAAGGAGTTTAATGAAGCTTGTATGCTGAAATTGGGTTGGTTGGCTGTCACTACATATTCTCTCTGGGCTCAGTGGTTGCCAAATACTTTAGAAGTTCCTTCATTTGGCATTTTGAGAACCCAATGGGAGGATCTTGTATTTGGAAGAGGATCAAGTCCATGTCCTTCTATCTCCAGCGTGGCAGCATATGGAAACTTGGGAATGGCCTTTCTAACAAAGTGTGGTTTGGCAATTGGATTGATTATAATCCAATAGCCTCCATATCTCCCTCCTTCCAGTTCTCTGAAAAGGATTTAGTTACAGATATTATTCAAAACAACTCCTGGTTCATCCCAAATCACCTTCTGACAGAGATGAAGGGCTTTCTTCTTCGATCTACTAGCCATATCCTTATAGGTGGCAACTCAGTCCCTGATACTCAGTCCTGGCAAGGCAACTCCATAGGTATCTTTTCCCTCAAAAAAGCATGGAATACTTTGAGAACCAGTGCAGTAGAAGTCCATGGTATGGCTTGGTCTGGAACAAGCTCATCAATCCTCATTTGGTTTGTTTGAGCCGGCGCTTCCTTGACAAGAAAACCCCAATTGATTACTGGGCAAAGTGCAAAGGCTGATCTATGGATTCCAGATGTTATACCTGCTTTAGTAGTGAGGAATCAGACCTTCATCTCTTCTTCTCCTACAACCTGGCTCAACAATTCTAGTCCTAGCTCTTCAGCCATAGTGGATCTCTCCCTACCCTCCCTCTTTTTGCTTCAACCATCTGGACAACCATTGCTTTGGGCGCAGATGTTTCTGGAGTTAATTTGCAGCGGCGATCTTTTTCCATGCCATCTCTGTCCTCTGGTCTCTTCAGAATGGCTCCAAGCATCGTAACCAAAAGCCTTCCCTAGCGATAGCCAAGCTGATTTTCTTGTATCGCTTGAAAAGGCATGGTCAGTTCTCGATCAAGTATGAGACTACCATTGCCTACTCACCCTATTCTGATTTCAATGGGGTTGTCTGTATAATTTCTTTTCCTCTGGTTAGTTTTTTGTTCATCATTTAATGCCTGTGGGTCCTCTCTTTGTTCTAGGGGCTCTTTGCCCTGTATTCTTTCTTCTTTTAATACAAATTTACCTTCAAGCAAAAAAAAAAAAAAGAAGAACCTATTGCTTCTTTTGGATTTGAGAAACACTTCAAAATATTAGCTTAATTATTCTTGCTTCAAACTTAATCTAAAAGAATACCATTATCTTGAGAATTAGTTTTTCACTTATGGACATGTTCAGTGTAGCCCACATGACAAAACCATTCGTACCAAAACTTCAAGGCATTAGTGTTAGGGATTTTGTATATTGCAATTTGATGGATGTATTATCATTTTAGCAACATTTGAATTTTCACACATGCATTGATTTAAAAAAACTTGAAATCTTGATTTACGCATGCATTGTTTTTAAGACTTGTAGAGATCTTGGTTTATGCATGTTTTGATTTTAAACTTGGATGCAATTAGTTTTGAAAAGAAGTTTTATCAATCAAGCAAACCTATGAGTTTTAAATCTTTCAAATCATTTTAGGCTTGTTATGTTTCATGTTTTTAAACCTCTTAGTTTGATTTAAATCATGATTCCAAGCTTGATTCCATGGCCCAAAGTTCCCCACAAGAAAAATACTTTGAAAATACTATTTTTGGGGAAAAAGAACCCAGGACCCGGTCGACCCGCAGTGTGGTCGGTCGATCGGCCCAAGGGACCTAGTCAACCCCGCACACTACAGGTCGACCGGGAATAGAGCCGTTGTGCTCTTTTTCAAACGGTCAGATTTTTTACCGTTAAGCCCAGTAGACTGGGGAAAGGTGCAGGTCGACTGGGTACTCGCAGAAACTCACTTTTTGGATATAAATAGTGATTCATTTCTTTAAAAAATTTTGGAACTAAGAGGCACTCCTTGAGATGTTTTGAGGCCAATCAAAGGGGAATGAGCTAAGGGATGATAGGGGTCATTTAGAAAACTAAAGCTTGGTTCCATTGAGGTAAATCACTAAGTAAGCTTTACTTTTTTTAATCATATGTTTTCATGTTTTGCTTTAATTATCGGTAAATCTTTTTTAGCATGATAAACTATGATTTGTTGTATCCTTAACATGTATATGTTTTGAATTGATTTATTGTTTTGGATGCATCACCTTGATTCAAACCAAGTAGTACTCAAATTGGTATATCTAAGTAAATCATGTTTTTGAAAACATCTTTGAAATTATATATAACATGATTCTTATACTTCGTTGAATCTTTGGTTGTTCTTTTTCATCATAAGAAAATCACTTTCAAATCTATCTTATGTTTTGGATTCAACAATTACACAAATCATATGTACTTTCGTTTTAAAGTTTATCAACTTGCTTAGCATTATCATTTTCAAGTTGAATTTTTAATTACATATGATTTGTCCCTTAACTTCAATCAAATCTATTTTTGTGTTTTACACTTTCAAATTCTTTTAGCATACATATATTGAGCTACATTGTTAATTTGATTGAAATCCTTATGCATCACAGGTTTTGTTCTTAGAATTTCACAACTTGTTTGGAATACATAAGTATATTTTTTACAAGTTATTTTTAACATATGATTAGCATTCATTCCTCAATTACAAATGTTTTTATGAGTTAAAACTTTTAAAAGCCTTTGGCATACATTTATGAGCTTTTATTTTGAAATTGATTGAGGACATCATACATACACATTGTGCATTCATCTTTGCATTCATAATGTGTGTGTGTGTGTGAATTAGATTTTCACTTTCATATCCGCCTAATTAAGAGGCATTGTATTAAGCTAAAATTGTATCTCCATCAAGTGTATTCTAGACACTACTTAGAGAGATAATCAACATTTTAGTTGCAAAGGTTATTGCTTAGCATAAGAAAAGCATAGTGTAAGAGGTTATTGCTTAGCCCATTGAAAATCATAGATAGCGGAAATCCGGTGGGGTGTAGGTTCACAAGCCAGTAGTTGATGTAGGCATTGAGGCCGAACCACTATAAATCATTGTGTTATGGTGAATGCTTTATAATGATTGTTTTTGTTATCTTCCGCACTTTAGTTCTATATCATCGCTGGTAACTAATTGATTTTAAAGAAGTTTAGAATTTGGCATAATTGGTCACTAATTAGAAGCTCACCCTATTAACCCCCCCTCTAGGGCTCGGATCCCGGACTTTCAATTAGTAGAGGCACTTTTGGCGGTGTACATTTTTTTCCGCACCGAGTCCTTACTCTTGAAATTCGAACTCACAACTAGTTAGATTTGATACCATCTTAAATTTCTTTAAATAATAATTTGTACTAAAACCTCGATGCATTAGTACATGTATCATAAATACTTTTCAATACTCCTCTCTAATGGAGCCCACTCCTCAATAAAACTAACTTGGGCTTTATAGAAAGTTTCTTAAAGCGTTCTTTTCCTTAGTCATACACTATAGAAAGGAAGCTGTTGATCTGGGAGAACCGAGAGAATACAAAGTGTCTTGATTATGAAGTCTTGTACATGATTAAATTTAGTTTTGTGTTGTTCAGCTCAGTGTTGTCCATGTGATCAAAATTACTAACTTCTGCATCTCTATTTTAACAACCCTATTCAGAGAATGTTCTATATTATTTTCAGCATTTCTCTCTCTCTCTCTCTCTCTCTCTCTCTCTCTCTCGGACTTAAAAGAATAAAGATAGAGTATGAAAGCGTGGTTCCCCGTAGAAGAGATATCGTGTGGAGAAAGGAGACCTTTCTAGAAAAGATGACTACAGTGAGTTGAAAGAAATGCATTTCAAGAAATAAGGATAATTTGGGTGATACATTTTTTCGTTTGGTATGAGATGCTTTGTTTTGGAGATTCTTTTGGTTTCTTAGGGGCAGTCGTACATAAGCATAATCTCTTGTTCTTTTTAGGGAAAGAGAGGCCTCTCATGTGGTGTTGATTTGATTTGATCTTGTTTTTGCCTCATTATCTTATACTAAAAGCACTTCTTCACATCTATACCGCAACTGACCAGTCAATTCATAAAGGAGATCATTAGAAACAATTATTTTCATACCAATTTCAATTTTGTGCATAACCTGAATATGATAGGACCTATTAGATGGAAAAATCTAGATCAATTGCATGACATTATAAGGGATATAATACAATTGGTGGGCCTGTTTGGTATATGACTTGTCCACCGGATTGAATGGTCTAAATCACCCCCACATCGGGGGTGTGTGTGTGTGTGTGAGAGAGAGAGAGAGAGAGAGAGAACTGATGATTATAATGCACTGATGATTATAATACCTCAAACAAATGGGATAAAGTTTATTCAATAATGAATGAATATTAGTATTGATGGAGTCTCAAACCCGTTTGCCAATTCGTGGCAAGATAGTGCACTTGTGTGTACTAGTTCAGAATTAATCATAGGTGAGCATATTGTTCAAGTGATCTTAAACTTTAAGTCCCTGAAGATCTAAGACTAGGAACATTGGATTCTTGTGATATTTAGCCAGTCAGAAGCTACGGACTATGGAGGAACTAGAAGGGTATCATTTTATGATTATAATCTTTGATTTTAGGGCTGTAAAGTTTAATACATTAATTGGATTTCTTTATATGTAATCCACTAGTGAAGAAATTGCTAAACAGATGGAATAACCCTTGCATCATGATGGAACATTCAATTCTTGTGATACAAAAATATAATCCACTCACCTCAAATGAAAAATCATCTGAAGTACTTCTAATGTTGCCATTGCTTCATTATTTCTGAGCTATCCACCCCGCTTTCTAATTTATTCATAGCCATAATCACATTGCCCACTTCATCTATGAGAATAACTACAACTTCCGCTTTCTGCATCTTATCAGAAAAAACACCATCCACGTTGAGTTTTAAAACGCCCGATGATGGAGGCTTCTAGCGAAAAAGTTTATCTCTTCTGGGGCTATTTCTATGAATGAGGATGCGTTTAAATGCACATACCAAATGAAAATTAAAGAAAATGAGGCATTTTGGTTGTTGCTAGTTGTTCGATCTATGTTGCCACAAAATACATATCATGAATTTTTTATTTTGAAAGTCCATTTGATGATTTTAGATTAGATATTGTAAACATCTAATAAACAGTTAGTCCCCCAAGCCTCTTGCACCCAACTTACTGTTATTGCCACAAACTCTAACATGTGTCCCACTTTAAAAAATGATCAAAGCTTTATGTCTCAAAAGATGTAGAAAATAAGGTCGATGTACTTTCTTTTGCCAACACCACCCACCAAATAATCCGCAAGGTGATTTTTTATCGATCAAGTTGGGTTGAACACTTAAGCTAAATGCGTCCAATCCAGATTTAACATATTTATTAATCAAATTGGAAACTTCGTCACCTCAAATTCTAAGTTATGGATTCAGATCACAGACACGTTGGGAGTCTGAAGTACAATTAGTTGGGTTGGATCAGATTGAATAGGATGTAATATGTATGGTCTCAATACAAAACTGACCCACATATTAACTAAGATAAAAATATTAGCCAAAGCATGGATAATCTTGGTTGGGCTCGATTCACATTTGCAGGTTAGATTAGGATTTGCCACCCTTCAACAATCCAATTTCCATGCAATCCTGCAATTAGATGGGCAATGATCACTTTGGACATGGTTTTAAGATTTTGCTTAAAATCTACTTGTATCACTCCATATGTAAAAGGTTTCACAATCATGATCACCATCCATTTTCCATGTATTTAGTTCAAAATCTAGAATGTATTGAAACTTCATTTTCACCCACTCGTCACCACTTCAGAAAGAGCTTCAAAATGGTAAAAATATGCCCTTCTCTGACAAACTGGTTATTCCATATTCTCTTATCTTTTAGCTTTTTATTAAAATACTATAGTGCCCTAATGCCCTTATAACTTGGATTTTTTTCCCATTTGCGCTACAATGCATTTTGAAAACAAAAATGAAAACGAAAACGATAACGACTTAATAGAATTTAATGGCATCTAAGTAGGCTCATTGGTTCCAATATATAATGAGGATGTAAATGAGAAATAGGAGTTCCTATGGATACAATTTAGCCAAAACAAGCCAAGTATTGGTCAACCTGAAACCTGGTTGTTATATATATATGATGCATATATATTAAATAAATTGTATATAATACATGTCTATGATATATGTATATAATACTTACTTACTTGCAAAATAGAATAATGTATCTAATTTAGATACCCTATCTCAATTTGGGTACCTGATGCTCAAGTTAGGGTTCGAATAAAATTTCTCCCAAGCTTCAAAATCCAAGCTCGAGAATATGTTGCAAATGATTGTATGAAGCATCAAGATTAAAATAAGGAAAGTTAAAACTAGCAAGTCTGACATGGATCGTAATTTCTAATTAGTCTAACTATTAGCTCTTTTTTTTTTTTTTTTTCTAAAAAAGATAATTACTTACACAACTATCCACACACAGTCGTCCAAATCCCCCACGATTAGGGTAGCTTTATAGACAGGAATGGATCCCCCACGATTAGGAACTTTAGCTAGTAGTGAATTGATGCTACTAGTTTATGGATTGGCATAATTGTTAGGTTTTCAATTTATCAATGAAAAGCTTTTGCAAGGATATTGACCAAAGGAATTTTTTGTAGAAAACATCATAACTCTTAGTTTTGGGATTAGTTAATGCAAAAAATCTTCTCTTTTGAGCAATGGGAATTTTTGTAGAAAACATCATAACTCTTAGTTTCTACATAAAGCATGAAGCAAAGTATACATTTAATACAAATTAATGTTGGACCTTTTGGGAGCGTGGCCCACATGACCATGTACCTACAAGTGGGGCCCTCTAAACATCTAAATCTAGTGGGATTTTCCTCTATTGTTAGGGATAGCTGATATAGATATCCTTAACCTAAGAAGTGTTCAATTTTTCTACATAAAGCATGAAGCAATGTATACATTTAATACTAATTAATGTTGGACCTTTTGGGAGCGTGGCCCACATGACCATGTACCTACAAGTGGGGCCCACTAAACAACTAAATCTAGTGGGATTTTCCTTTATTGTTAGGGTTATCGGATATAGATATCCTTTACCTAAGAAAAGTCCTAATCTAAGTAGGATTCATATTAACTATACACATAAGGATTTCTTAAACCTATTAGAATAAGTATTCCATGGTGAAGTGCACGTAGGGTTGCAAACGGGAGATCTGACCAATAAAAAATCGGGTTTGAAACCTATTTTAGGTTATGATTTATAAATTGGTTTAGGTGTGAAACCCATTTTAAGTTACGATTTATAAATTGGTTTAGGTCCGAAAGCCAATTTAGGTTTCGATTGATAAAAGGGTCCGGTTATATGTCCATAAAGGTTCCGGTCAGTGGACTCAAGACCCGGCATCCGAGTAAATTGTAGCTCAAAATTAACTTTTTTTAAATGTTTTATGTTTAATCCTGAAGGGAGTAGAGTTGATGCACTGTTATAAGTTGAATGACATGTTTATTTTAAGAAAAAAACAATTAGGACCAGTTTTGGAATAAGATATCGGTTCTCTAGGTGGATCCGGTTTTAAAACTGGATCTAGATTTTCCTATCGCAACTAGGTCTAGAACAGACAAAACAGGATTCGAGTCAGAATTGGACTCAAAATTGGAACCGTTATTTAGAAATGGGTATGGGTCCAATATGGTTCCAACCTGGAGACCCGGAACCATCTTATATACAACCCTAGTGAAATGGAATAATTACAGAAATCTTTTATATAGAAGGGAGCAGGGTGCAAAGGGAACCGCTTGATTTAAGATTTACACAAGCCAATGTTCCTCTTGGAGTTGGGTCTGCATTTACAATAGGATTTAACTCATGCTATCCAGATTTGTCCTTCTTATTATAGCTTCAATATGATGTTAACCCCTTTTAAGATTAACAATTAAAATAGAGATATAGCATATATTTTACAAAAACTCATGAATTACACATGATCAATTATGTGGTTGGCCTGACCCTAATAAAAGTACAATTTCATTTCTTAGGAAAGTGAAATTTAGCCAATCATGGTATTCTTTTCTTTTCTTTTTTTTTTTTTTTTAACGACGTAGGTATCTTCAAGGTCTTGGACCCCATTAGACTATTTTCCTGGATGGCACTCACTAAATCCACACAAATGCATATTGGATAAATATGAGATGGATTTCAAACACAAAACATCGGCTGTAAATCCATGCATTATGCAACTCTACCAATTCCCAAATTGATGGTTAATAGTGGTATTCAGCTTTAGGGGTTTAGATTTTTTAGCTTCACATAAGAGCCACATGATTTTTTTATTTTTATTTTTTCTTCTGATTATGAGCCCCCACGTGACTCTTTTATTAGATGCCATAGAACCGGGTTAAAAGGAGATGTAAATTACAATATGAAACTATGCATTGTGAATGACAGATTACACGCCATGCACGATGTCTTCATGAAATCCAAGATGGAGCACGTCACATGAGCATGACATTTCTATAATTATTGCAACCTGCTAATCGCAGGGTCTTCAGTACCCTTGATCTATCACTATGATCAAAGTCTCACAATATCCAAACCGTACATTCATGTGAGAGTAGTTTTAGAGGATTCCTCATTTGAAGGAATGCAATTTCATAGTTGTACCCATCTATTAAAAATTATAGTTAATCAAAATAGACACCCTGATCAATTTATGGAAAGTCCTTAAACTTTATTCCAATATGAGCCGGTCCCACTATAACATTCACAGTATGATAATAATGTCATTGATAAATATAATTTAATAACAAATAAAATTGTATTAATCAAATGACAAATATAATTTAATAACGAATAAGATTGTATTAATCATATAATTCATCATATATTCCTATCGTGCAATGAGCCCAACTACTATTGAAGTAAAGACTTAGGACAATTCATGTAGAGTGAGGGCATTTATTTTGAACAAGTGAGCTTCTTCATTGGTGGCGCCCATGAAATTCTCTATGACATGTTTCTATAAAAGAAAAATAACACGCGGAAATTTTTTCCTACTCCCTTTTTTACATAAAATCATGAAAAACTATATTAATTTTTATTTTTTTTCAATAATTTTTTTTTTACACCAAACAATGACAAAACTTAAAAGAAAAACCATATTTCTCATTATATTTTCTTGGAAAGGAGGTTGCAGTGCCCTAGTAATAGACTAGGAGGATCCGGACTCTTCATCCGAGAATTCATACCTACAACAAGCAATATATATATATATATATATATATATATATATGAGGCTAGCTCTCCTAAGTTCAAGCTTAGGATAAAGTAAGCTCAAGTGTGTGGTGGGGCCTACCTGGGGACCCATATGGGGATGGGGGTGGGAGGGATTTCAATGACTCCATGTGATCTTCCTCTCTATAAAAAATCAGCCATAAACGTGATTTCTATCATCTCCATATGGGCTCAAAAGTTTAATGGTCAATAGTCCAATCGAACTGATGCATAATCGATCCAATAGTCCAGTAAATTCGGATTTGACCGAAAGTGGGTGGACATTTGCAATTTAAAGGGGTCATGTGTTTAGTCCATTTGGATGATCCAAAAGTGGGCCCCACAAGCATTAACTTATAAGATTTTATTTTAAACTTGAGTTTAGGAGAGCATTGCTCTATATATATTTTTTCAATTTAAAGACCACACCGACTTAACCTTCTTAGCCGTGCATTTACCCAAAATAATATAACATTAACCTTCCAAGTCATAATTTAATATGAGAAAATAATAACATTCAACATTTAATATGAGAAAATAAAAACATTCAACGTCTTCTCCACGTCATCTAAGCTCAAAACAGAAACACAACATAAAATAATACAAGAAAATACATTCCACCGTCTTTACTCTTTACTTGCGTAAACGGCCCAAAGCTCTCGTTCTCAAGTCACGTGATCGCACGTGTCTTAAGTTTATTTTATCATCTTAAAAGGCGAACATTTGAAAGTCCAGCTGACCACCTATTTGCGTGATCCTCATCGTACGTAGACGTAACGGAATGGATCTTATCCCTTACATGGCAAGACCGCATGGTTTCTTATTGAATTTGCATGGCAAAACCGACTCCACTTGTGAGAATTGTAGCCACTCTCTGCAACAAGTGGGGTAGTGGGAGTGGTCAATCCGTGGATCATTGATGTTGGGGAACAACCGTTGGATGAGACTTCCACATCGAAGATCTAACCGTCCATTCTTTATATCTTTTATTTCTTCTCTCTATGCCATAAAATTTGGATGATTGGATTGTTGGGAGCTATCCAGCATAAAACTGAGAGAAAACATCCACCATTGTCTTTCAGGCTTCCCTGAACAAGAGTCTGCAATTTGGATCCTTGGGTTTACCTCTTTTTACCATGTTTCGAAAAAGATATTGTAATACTTTAAAATCATTATTAGAATTTATTATGTTGTATGGCTTAATAGAAGTAATAAATATGGTAAATCAAACCCCTGCATTGTTCGTGTTCTATTGTGATTAGAAATAGGTATATTATTGTAAGTTTACTGTGATTAGAAATAGTGTTTAGGTGTAATAGGATTTTGGGGTTGATATTATAAATAGAGACTAAAAGTCTTTATATATGATGTAAAACTCTTTTGATTGCTTAGTAATATTCTCCCGTCTTACCATATTTTAAAACAGATATTGTAATGCTTTAAAATCATTATCGGCATTTATAATAAAAAATCATAAAATAGAGAATAAAACTTAAATTTGATGAGGCAGAAAACTGTACAACTACTTAAAGAAAGAAGGGTTGGACCCTGGCTGGATGGGTGAGAGGTGATGACCCAGCCAGCTCAAGTCTTACCAGAGTTGCATGGAGGCATGAGACCCAAACATGCTGAGACTAAGCCGAACTAATTATAATTGATTAGTTCATCTTCCAGGTGCTTTTGGGTGAAGTAAGGTAGACTTAGGTGAGGTTAACTAGTTTCTAGGATTCTGGAGTCCAGTTTTTTTTTTTTTTTTCCCCAAGTGAGATAAAATTTGATATATGTATGTAATTTGTAAATATTTTGATAAATACTTGACTTACATACCGGCACACACTACATATGTCCTTACTTAAACAGTACCTGAAATCAAGTGATTTTCACTCTCGTAGAAAAGAATTGAGTAATGCTACTTGGACAAACTTCTTGGACAGAATTTTAGACAAGCCCTATGGTATGACTTGAATATCATAGGGGATATTCAAGCCATACCACAGGATTTGTCCAAAATTCTGTATAAGAAGTTCGTCCAAGTAGACTTTTTGAAAAGAATTTGCCTTACCACTAGTCCATTGGTGGATTGCTATTTAATTTGTAAACATAATGCTGCATGTCATCATGCAATCATGACTTATGGTGAATGCAAGTGAGCCAATCAGAAGCATGATGACAGGGGTGAAGGCTTCCTAGAGTTACTTGTTGCACATCGCGATTGTCCACATGCTAGGATGGCTACGAGATTAAATGGACAGTACATATAGATTTTACAAGTTTGAAAGATATTCTTGTAAAATATGATATAGGTAGAGATTTGTCATATTTTTAGGACTAGAATGGAGTTGTGTGAGTTGCTGAATAAAGATCTTGAATCTTCTCATCCATTGGTTGAGTGTCATGTGGATAGATCTTAATAATTGATTGTCTATTGTAGATCTATCTATTCATGAGCAAGATAGAGGAATCAACCAAGTTATCTATTCTCTGGATGTTCATTTATAGATTTGTTCATAGATATGTTTAAACTTATGATTGTATTTTGTAGATCTAGAAATATGAGTATGCATTCCCATCAGCAAGATAAAGAACTCGATCAAGAAGAAGTTCTCTATGTTCTTTGAATGTTCCTTTAACAGATTTGTTCAAAGATATGTTTAAATTTATGGCCAAACGCGTAACTCCTTCATGTCATCTTACTTCACGACAAAGAAATGCTTGCAATATCTGATGCGTGCTATTTCATCACACGTACAACATAAAAAGACTTCTTGTGGTCCAAACTCCATTACTATAAATACATCTTTCTTCTTTCTTCAAAAGTATCTCTCATTGAGAAAAGGTTGAGAAGTTTTTAGGTTTTTAGTTTTCTCTTGGAAATACATTAGGAGTAATTAAATAAGTAAGAATGATCTCTAAAATAAACATATAAAAATGGTGTTAAATTTTATTTATTTTTTCCTTTACTTTATTTAATAGTAATTTCTCCCCATAATCACGATGTCATCACAATATTATCAAAATATCATACTTATCATCAACACATGCGGTGAAATGTTTGAGATACTATGGATAAGATTACAAGAGAGAAGAGGACCCCTCTCATTTCAAACCCATTCAAAGTTTAAACTAAGAGCATATTTTTTTGCTAGAATTTAAGGAATTTCTATTTGCGGAATTTCTTAATACACGAACATAGTAAAATTTTTGGGTTCCACAAAAAAATAAAAGAGTTGGAATTCCTGAATTCTCTCTTTCAGGTGGCTAGAATTTTAAAATGCTTGTGAAGAAATATGATATTTGCAAATGCAACGGGACAAACTATCACTTCATATGCAAAAAAAAAAAAAACCTCCAACATATATAGTAAATTCCTACATTTCGTAACTTCTCTAACATCTTGCATTTGCTTTAACAACTTATCATGCTATTGGTTGTATAAAATTAAACATTTTAATTCAATCAACACCACATAAAAAGAAGCTATGCTTCAGCGTTGCTCATAAAATTATAATTATTTAGTGACCGAGTCATATAAAATAAGTAGAAATTATTTGGCCTTTGAGCTTGAAAACCTCCACCATGGATCATCATCATCTAAGCCTTTGTCTCAAATTAGTTGGAGGCCGCTCCATAAACTCCATTTCTCTATTCTAATCCATCATCTCAAATTTTAAATTTGTTACACTCGTCCATATCTATCGTTATTATTTTTATCCATACTAAAACCCTATCAATAAAAATAATCAATAATATTATTCCAAAACCCAAAGGCCCCCACCCATTTCTAAATCCCACCCCTATCTCTACTAATTTTTATCCAAGTCAAAATCCCACCATGAATGGTCAAGATTTATCCCAAAACCCAAGACCCTACAAAACCTCCTCCATATGTAAAATCGCACCCTCCACGCACGTGCGGATGATTTTCTCAGCAACTTACCGGTTTAAAAATAACCGAACCGGGCTCCAATCACACCCCATTCCAACACAGCAAAATCAGACTTCAGACTTTAACAGAGAAAGAGAGAGAAAGAGAGAGAGATTCTAGAGCAGCACCAAAAACACGCTTGTTGTTTATATAGTCAGTCCTCTTCCTTTCTCCGCCATAGATTTTCGGAAACCCTTCTCCAACTTCTCATCATCAGATCCGCTACAGTTCTCACACCATTCTCTCGACCAAACCCTCCTTCTTCGTCTCTCCATTTCTCGATCGCCTTCTTCTTCGCCTTCTCTTACATGGATCGAATTCTAAACACCGAAATTGCAGTCACTAACCCTAGTTATTCGAAAACGGAGCTTCAATTCCCCTGAGAATCCTGGTTCTATAAGAAGACGACGATAATCTGGCGCTCGATCATGTCGAAGCGAAAGGAACGCGCACTGGAAGAGCTGTATGGTCTCACCGACCGGATTACAGGACCGGAGGCATGTAAAGATGTTTCCTTTTTGGTTTTTTCGAGAATTAGGGTTTCAGATTCGTTCGGATTTGATTGATTGATTGATTGATTTTTAGGAAAAAAAAAAAAAAAACGTTTTGTTTGAGATTTGTTTTGATCGTGTTGAGGTGATGATCTGAACGAAATCCTTTTTAGATTTGATGCGACTGAGGATTAGGTTATCGTCTCTGTTTCTGATTAATGGCATGGAATGAATGTTTTGAGGAGTTAGGGTTTCTGATTCGTAGATGCTCTTGTTCGATAGAGTTGTCATTTGATTAGAAGTCTTGTGATGATGGAAAAGGAGTGAGATTCTCAGTGCTTTCTGGTGAGGTTTCACTAGATTCATTTTATCTCATCTAAAAATCTGTTCTTGATTTGTTATTGTATGACGAAAGAGATCTTTGTGATTTGAGAATTGAGTGTGTGCGTGTATGTTTGCCCTCGCATGATTTCTCTTTCAAATTACTGTTCTAGTTCTTAAGAGTCTGCATTTGTTCTGTCTGGAACTTGATTATTGTGTTGAGGGTAATTTGTGTGCTGTTTTAATCTGCCTTGTCTAGATCACACCAGTCTTGAAGGGGAGCTTTCGTATACAAGGACCTGTGGATGAAATGGATCGTGACAATTGGAGATTTAAGGTACAACGTGCTTTGGAAAATGAAGTGTTCTGCGTATTCTGCTGTGGGTGTATTTACTTATTTCTGTCTTAGATCTCATTTGTTGGTTCTGTAGTTTTGCCACATAGCAATTCTTGGAGGGCTGTTTTGTTTCATTTGTTGCATATTCTCTATGATCGCTGCACCTTCCATTTACTTGCATTCTCAAAAGATTGTTGGAATGACGTGGTTTTCTTCTAAGAAAGTTCTTTGGCAATTGGAGTATTAATTTGTGCAAATTCGTAGTTCACATGGACCGACTGGTATAGAGAATGGTTCATCATCTACAGAATTCTATATAATACCATTATTTTCTGAAGTTAATGCATTTAATGAACAATTGTGTTTTTGCCTGGTGCGACAAAAACTTATACCGTTGCAGAAACAGAAATTCATTTGCTTGGTTTTCATCAATATAAATAATTTAGCGATTTATATACTATAAAAACGGTTTATCATGTGTTTCCACTCTCTTCAATCTTTTAATGGATATAAATATAATAATATAAAGATATAGATTGATGCCAGTAATATAGAAATTTATGAGAATATTTTTATCTTAGATTAGGATTAGACTAAATTTGTGTTATAGGAGTGTTGTTGTAATAAAACCATCGCCATCATCCTAAACCATACCCAATCTAACTGGGGTTGACTGAGTGCTACTTCTCTCAAATTAGAGTTTTTTTATTTAACTAGCTTTTACAGCTGACTGCGAGTCTAATGCAAAAGAATAAGAAATGGCAAGTGTAAAAGATGTGGATTGTTCATTTCCTTTTGCTCTCCTCTAAACTTTTATTATCACGTGCTAAGAACGTGAATTATAGTTATGTAAATGAACAATACTGTGTTACTTGTTATTATCATCTATAGAATGGAAGATATCAAACAATTAAACATTGAACTAATTAGACGCCACTTATTTCTTGCATCTGTCTAAAAAATGTGTGAAGTTGAATAATTTTCCATTAAGGAAGAAATTAAAACTTCAAGTCGTAGAGTTTAATGGAGAAGATATGATGTCAGTTTTAGAAGTACCCACTTAGGCACTGGACGCATGCTGTGAAAATCGGATAATTTATGATCGATCTTGTAATCTTAACTAGGTCATGGACAACAGCTCAAATTATTGATTAAAGATTAAAACTTGGAACATGCTGATTGGCATTTCAGTTGTTTTTTAGTCTGTTCAAGATTTTTAGTTTTTTCTTGATCCTTTAGTGGTTACAGGCTAATAGCACCTCAATTTTAGAGGAACACTTTGATATTATGTATTTATTTTTCCTGTCTTTGTCTGAGCATGTTTATTTATTATTGTTTTACAATCTAAATTTTCAACTGTTAAATCTTGACAATAATTTTGAAAAGTGTGGATTTAGTACCTACTCCGATGCTTGGGATATTTCAATTCTGGTATATAAGTTGTCAATATTTTGTTGCCTTTATTAGATTTTATTAGACTTTTCTGTTATTCTCTTTAATAGGAAACCTCTCCTGTTAAGACAAAGATTAGAAAGGGTACAATGGACGATGATCTACGCAGTGGAGCTGAATCTGGGACATGCAATGTTTGTGCTGCTCCTTGCTCTTCTTGTATGCATTTTAGTCGAACTGTATCAGTCATGGAATCAAAAATTGAGGAAGAACTTTCTGGTGAAATCTGCAAGACTAAGGAGGCTAATTACTGTTCTTCTAGTAATACTGATGTGTTACCTCTCTTTAAGAGCAGAGCATGTGATGAGCGACAGTGTACAGCTAGTGAAACAAGTAACTTACTCAGTGCCGGTTCATGTCATGATTCATTCTCTGAAAATGCTGAAAGTAAAGCAACTATGAAGACCTCAGATACAGATGGGGTATGTGAAGATGTTGAGATGCTGCCAAAGTTATCATCTGGCAGAATTATAAAGGATGATGAGCTTCATGCTAGGCAGTGCAATGTTGATAATCAAGGTGTCGCTGTTTCTTCAGGGAATGGCATTCCATTGGATGTGGGTCAAAAGTACTCAAGACAATATGAGGATCAGCAGGGATTGGAATGTCATGATGATAATATGTCATGCATTACTGCCATTAAAGATGCAAATGTACCAGTCAGTGATCATAATTGTGACTCTGACAAAAAGCGTGTATCCTATAGCTATGCTTCAACTGATAGTTTCCTTGCAGCAGGTTTAGTAAAGGCAGAACAACACCAAACTTCTCCTGATTCTGTAACTGATTGTGAATGTGTAATAGAAGAGAGCCTGCGCAACTCTAATAGAGCAAGTACTTGCACAAAACATTCTTTGCAGAAGAGTATTTCTGGTATTGCATCAGGGGCTGCAGGTTTGTCTTGCAATTCTGACCCATCAGAGCCTCCTTCCTCAAATGATGTTTGTGTAAGAAATAATACACTAAAATCTCGGCCTCCACATTCTCATTCTCAAAGTGTTAATTCATTCTTTGGTCTCGGAGATTCCAAAGAGTCTGGAGAAAACTCAAGTTTTCAGCTAGAGGAAGGACCATTTCCTGAATGCTCTATGGACCATGGGGATTCTTCATTGGCAGGATCAGCAAAAACAGATAGTGTCGATGGTCATAAATTTGGTGCACTTGACTCCGGCAGTGGTAGTTCAGTTCCAAATACTGGAGACAGTAAATCAAGTCTTGTCAGAAAGAATTCTTCTTCTGCAGCTTTTATGAAAGTTTATCCATGCCTAGAAACTGATATTGATGTGGATGGTGACAAACCTCCAGAAACGTCTGTTAAATTTTCTGACAGGAACCAGCAATTTCAAGAACCCATTACCTCATTGGGAGCTTCTAAAACTCAAAATCATCCATTAAAGTCTCAGCTTATCTCTGAGATTGAACATTCTACATCTGATATCATGGAGGTTGATGTAAGTATTAATTATGTCATTGTTTTCACTGCAAATAAAAGTTATTGTGAATTGCATTCATTCATTACTGGTTTTTGAATTAAATGGTCCGAGGGCTTTGGAGTTTCTACGGCTGAAGACCCAGTGTCAGGATTTTTGTTTATTTCCAAAACATGACATGTGGTTGCTTATAATTGCATATTGTTTGACTCAAATGCTACATAGCTCCAGTGAAAGAGTGGAAGGTGCTTAGTAGTGCAATATTGTGGTTGTGCAATCAAGTCATGTTACCAAAACAAAAAAAAAAAAAAAGTCATGTTAAAAGGTCATCATAGGCCTTTTCGTTTTGTCAAACCACAGAGGCAATCTTCTTTAAGCTTCTTTTTTTTCCGATGACGTAGGTATCCTTGAGGTCTTTGACCCAACAGGACTAATCCCCTGGGTGGTGCCCACTACCAAATGCACGTTGGGCAAATCTGGGGCGGTTTCGAACACAAGACATGGGAGCAAATGATACAAGATAGACCTCAAAGGCCACATATGTAGGGCCCAAGTAGATTTATTATTTTTTTATTCACTAATTATATGTCATTAGTTTTCTAATTTTATTTAAAGAATTGTAATTAGGATAGGATTCTAGTTTGCTTAGTTTCCTAGTTTAATTAGGTTTTTTAGGGCGTAAGTTTTCTTTTTCCTATTTATATGGTCATTGTAGAGAATGGTCTTTCAGAGTTGATTAATTGAATTTAGTTTTCCCATTGAGGTGCCTCCTCGTTATCATCTTTGCAGAGACTTGTTGAAGTGTCTCCGGACACGTGCTTCGGCACTCCATGCAAGTCATAACTAGGGCCTGCATCAGCAAACCCATGCCTTGTGCTAGTCCGCCAACTCACAGAGGCGATCTTGTTTAAGCTTGTGTTAGCATGTTAACTTTTATTTTATAGGTAGAATACCATGTGGACTTCTTGAAATAACTTGTATTTGGTAATTCATATTTAAGAAAACAAGGTTTTGATGTTGGTGCAAATGAAGCATGTATGATTTCGGATTGTTTCCACCGAAATCTGAAATTTCTTTGCAAAATTGCATATTTCTCTTGAAATGACCGAAATTTGGAGTTTCATTTTTAAAGAAACAATATATACCTCCCTCCCTCCTCCTCCTCCTCCTCCTCCTCTCTCTCTTCTCCTTTTGTTTTGATTCCTATCTTCCATGCAAGAAACCCACAAGGCTTTTTGGAAGCCTTTTAAAAGAGTTTTTAGTGTTTTATGCTTGTACTAGAATATAACTGGTCACTAGTGTGCTCGGTAGTGGGGCCCATCTATTAAAAATCTAACCATTCAAAGTAAATGTCCCTCTCATGATTGGGCCCTGGTCAATTTTCACTCCAATTGGATGTGGGACCACTTACAGATACCTGATCAATTTGATAGCGGGCTTGTCTCCTATTAGAGTGAAATTTGACCCGGGCCCATACATGATGGGGAATTTATTTTGAGTGGCGTATATTTTTACTAGGTTAGTATGGGCCTACAAAATCCTTGTGAGTCTGACCTTTGCGTATAAAGACTTTTCCTTTTCCTTTTTTTCTTCCTCCCTCTTTTTCACTTGTAACCTCTATTAGTCGAAGTTAAGAAAAAACCACTAAGAATTATTCATTTGGCATGTAAAAAGAACATATTGTATCATTGATTTAGTAGAATAAATATAGTCGACCCCTACATAGTTGGGACATGGCTTTGATGAAGATGATAATGATGAAATTAAATGTACATAATTTGTATGTAATCTTTTAATTTATTATTTTTTAAACAAAACTCTGAAAGGTTTCGCTGAAATTCTAAATTGACCATAACATTTCAATTTTGTTCCAAACCGAAACTGGTTCCAAAATTTCAATGACAGCCATGGTTTAGATTGTCCTTTATAGCACAAAGAATCCTTCTCAAAAGATTCCTAAAGCCAATCCATTGTTAGTTCAATGGTGAGGCAACTCCCTCTCCACAAAAACGACCAGGATTCTATCCCCGGCCGTAGTGCTGATGGTTAAGGACTTGGGTATGATGTATGGGTTGTACCAGACCAAAAAAAGAAAAAAAAGAAAAAGATTTTAAAAATCCTGTCATTCTATGTAACTAAAAAATTATCCCTGTAACTAGTTTCTTCTGCTTTTGGTATATTTGAGTTCATCATATTGCTATGCTTGACTTTCTTTATGCCATCTGGAAACAGGTAAAGGTCTGTGATATCTGTGGGGATACAGGTCGAGAGGAGATGCTTGCTACTTGTAGCAGATGTAGTGATGGCGCAGAGCACATGTAATCCCATTATATTTGTTTTAGTAAATAGAAATTCTTGATGGGTTATCTTTATTAACTGTTTCACATTCACACTTATTTTTCTTTCAAGGCCAACACATTAACATCATTTTATGTTAATCAGCTATTGCATGCAAATAATGCTGGACAAAATTCCAGAAAGTGATTGGTTATGTGAGGAATGCCAGCTCAAGGAAGATGCTGAAAGACAAAAACTGGAAAAAACCAAAGAAATTCCAGAAACTCCAAAAGCAACATATTTGGAAGAAAAGGAGCTTTTATCGAAGTTGAAAAATAAGGCACAGGAAGCAGGGGCGAATCAAGCCATAAAAGCCATCATTACTCCCAAGGTTTCCACTAAGAGACATGTAGACAGTTTGGAAGTTGCTTTGAATTCAAATAAGGATGCTGTTGAAACAAAGGTTGGATCACCGGGGACAGCCAGCTCCAGCAAAAGGGCTGCTCTTTCACGAGAGAGTTCATTCAAGAAACTGAATGCAGGCAAAGTAAAACCTGTGTATCCTGTACCTTCATCTGGAAACCACTCGGCTAATAGTTCTCAACAGAAGGCTCAGTCTCCTGCTGCTAGTCCTCATGCACCATGGATGCAAGCGCGAACTCAGGCGGGTCAAGGTAAGTTCAAATGTCTTAGCTGTTGTTGACCCGCTAACTTTCTTCATTTTGAAGATAGCAACAATGCATCTCTCCAGAGGTCAATCCTTTTTTATGCTGCTTTTCATTGGTTCTTTCAGGTTCTCTTTCAAGGTCAGTTTCTTTCAGCAATCCAAAGCCAAAACTGAAACAGATACGTGAAGATGTATTTCAGAAACAAAAGTTGTCTAGAGAATTCACTAATGGTGGCACACGAAAGGAGGGAACCCTTAAGACATTCGGCCAATCTCAGTCCTTCAAGAGCACAATATCAGGCCTCTCAACTATCGTTGACTCAAAAGCTAAATTGATATCTCCTATTACCTCTCGATCAGACCAGTCAAGAGGCTTGAAGCAAGGGAAAGATCAAATTGTAATAGAAAGGAAGAAGTCCTTTAGATCTGATGGCCCTGTGTTCAATCCTTCACTAACAGCTGGTACTACTACAGATCTTAGAAAGGGGGTGGAACATGATGGAAAATTAAGTACATCCAAATCAACTATATTAGTTGCTAGCAAGAAATCTGAAAATTTGATTGCTTTCGGTATGTAGAACTTCCTTCTCTGGTTGTATTTGCATTACTCTTTTCTCTTTTATTTGTTGATTATTCCATCATCTTAGTTCTCTCTCTCTCTCTCTCTCTCTCTCTCTCTCTCTCTCTCTCTCTCTCTCTCTCTCTCTCTCTCTCTACATATATATATAGGAATTTTCAAGTGAGCACATGCTCATTTAGCCTAAATGAGCACAATTAATGAGATGTGTGCAAAGAGGATGCACAGCCAATGAGGATACGTTTGCAGGTTTGCCCATTTTAGATACAATGACGTCATCCAGAGGGGGGCAAAACTCACGCATCTCGTTGGTTGTGCTCATTTAGGCTAAATGAGCACGAAGTCACTTGAAAATTCATATATATATATATATTGGGGCCTCCTCTCCTTAGCTCGAGCTGATAGAGAACCCTTCTGCTGAAGGTTGTGGGGCCCACATGAGGATGGGGTTGGGGGGATTTGAAGATTTGCATTTCCCCTTCTATGGACAAAAAATCATCCCAACCAGATCATCCTAACCTTATCATCCAGGGCCCACAAGTTCATTTCATTAGAATGGGGTGTGCAGTCGATTCAACGGTCTAGTCCCATTCGGATCTATTCAAACCTAGGGCCCATGTGAAATTCAGGAGGGGTATGTGTGCGTGGCCCAGATGACCCAACAGTGGGCCCCACACGTGCGAGCGGACGGAAACTCCCTGTCAGCTCGAGTTGACGAGAGGATTTCCACACACACAAACATATATATATATATATATGGGCAAGCTCTCAGCTTAGGATAAGGTAAGCTCAAGTGTGTAGTGCGGGCCACCTGGGGACCCACATGGGGATTTGGGGTGGGGGGGGGGGGGGGGGGGATTTCAAAGGACTGCTTGGGATCTTCCAATTTGCAAAAAACTAGTCATGATTTCTATCATCTCCATATGGGGCCAAAAGTTTAATGGTCAATAGTCCATTCGGATCAATACATAGTCGATCCAACGGTCCAGTAAATTCGGACTTGACCGAAAGTTGGTGGACATGTGAAATTTAGAGGGGTCATGTGTTTGGTCAATTTGGATGGACCAAAGGTGGGTCCCACAACCATGAGCTTACGAGATTTTAGCCTAAGCTTGAGCTTAGGAGAGCATACATATATATATATATACACACACACACATATGCATGCTTATCCATTGCAAATAGTGTGCATGTAAGCTTCTATGCACATAGGGTTGCGAACGGGTATCCAATTTTTCGGTTATCCGAAAGTTTCGACCCGAAAAAAACTAGGTCTGGAACCTAAACCAGGTCTGGAACCTATTTTATGTTTCAATTCATAAACTGGTCTGGCTCTTGAACCTAATTTAGGTTTCGATTGATAAACGGGTCCGAATCTGGGTCCATATAGGTCCCGACCCATGGACCTAGGACCCGGCATATGAGTCGTTGATATTCCAAACTGTAACTCAAAATAAACTTTTGTTTTGACATTTTTATGTATAATGCTGGATGTAGTAGTCTTGATGCACTGTTACAAGTTGAATGATATACTTATTTTAAGAAAAAATGAAAAAAAAAAATTAAAGAGAAGTTAGAACCAATTTTGGAACTAGATCCAATCCTCTAGGTGGACCCGGTTCCGAAACCAAATCCAGATCTGGGTTTTTCTATCGGAACCGGGTCTAGAACCAACAAAATAGGTTTTGAGTCAAAATCGGAACCGTTATTTAGAAACAGGTCAGGTTCCGGGTCCAATATGGTTCTAACTTGGAACCGTTCCGCTTGCAACCCTACATGCACACCTAGCTATGGGGCCCCATCTGGCCCCACTTGTGGATGGGGGCCCCCTGTGGGGGGGGGGGGGGGGGGGGTGTTGTTTAATCTTCATCTGGCCGGGGCTTTACCTTTGTACAAACTATGAGCTCATCATCCTAACCCCTTCATCAATAGCCAACAAGTGTCGCCCTTTTAAAAATTGATCCATCGATCCAACAGTATAGACCATTTTGGATGGGTGTGAAAAATGGAACCGGTGTAATTTAGGGGGGGTCCTGTGTATTTGGTCGATTTGGATGGGCCATCAGGTGGGCCCCACTATGAGCATGAGCTGTGCATAAAAAATGGTGTGCATAGGATAATTTCTAATTATATATGTGCTCCCATGGGAGCTAGCATATGACACCCATTTTTAGGCATACCATATGATCAATCCAAACTCCTTACACCCCCTACCCCACCGATCCCGAATCCACAGGTTTTACACTCATCCAAATGTCACTTGCCATTGGATTGAAAACTGTTTTAACTTGAGGTCTATGGATCAGGGGGTTAGGACGATCTAAATTTTGCACATAGTAGGTCCCATCTTGATCTTTTGATCCCCCCGCCTCCCCCATGATTGACGTGGCCCCATGTGGGCCCCACAAGGCCATCCACACGGACCGCTGGTGCACAGCGGAGCACACCCCATATAAATGAGATTGAAGATCTCTCCTCTCTTCTCTTCTGCTGGCCTTTCATCGTGTGGGCGGGCAGCCAATGGGGAACTTGATCTGTTACATGAGAGGGAATTTTGAAGCTCTCTCTTCTTCTGTTCTGGTGGCCTTTCATCATCTGGGTAGGGATGCCACGGCCCACGGGGTAGCTGCGTATGTTAGCCAAGGAAGGGGCTGACAGGGCTGTACCTTATGTTGGGCCTCTTATGTTGTTTTCTTTTTGTGCTATAAATTTGTGCACTTCTTGTGAAGTGGTACAGAGCTATTGTATCACCTTTTCCTGATGCCTTCTTGGTTTTCTTTTCAATAATAGAGGCAAGGCTGATCTAGACCTTTCTAACCACCCCTTCCTATCCCCAACTGGGGCTTACATACAGAGAGGCTTGCGCACCATCAAATTGCTCATATATATATATTTTCATTATATATATATATAGTGAGAGAGAGAGAGAGAGCACCTTAATCATATTATATCTTGCTGATGTTTTTTTCCTGGTATTTAGATGGAAGTGCGGGCATCAAGCAGCAGTGCAATTCCGAGGAAAAACAACCATTCCAAGTTGGTCCTAAGAAAAGCGTTGCAGCAAGTTCTTGTGCTCATATTGAATCACATGCTAGTCCTGACATTCTTAGGCAAGATGGCTTGCCTCCAATTCGGGAATCTATGAACCAAGATGGAAAAACCAAGGACCCGTATAAGCAGAATGTTTCATCTGGAGGAAAAGATATGCAATGCCATCGTTTTAAGGAAATGGGCCATGTTTCACAATTTTGCAAAGCGAGCTCTGCTCTTAAGGCTTCTGCTGCAAGTAGTATGAAGGAGGTGACAAATAAAAGAAGCAAGTGGAAAGATGTGGTAGCAGCGGCTATGTTGAGTTCAAAACATAAAAGTAATAAATTGCCTGGTCAATTTGATGAGTTACCAATACCAAGTTCTTCAAGAAGTTTGGCTACGCCAGCTGGAAGAAGTACACTTGAGTGTCAACCAACACATTCTGTCTTGAACGCCATTCCTTCTGTTCCAGATGATACTAAGATTAAGCTTGACATGAGCAGGATTCCCATTCAGTCTTCATTGCAGGAGAATCTTCCTAGAGTTTCAGCCATTCCAGATCTTGAGTACATATGGCAGTATGATCCTCTCTCTCTCTCTCTCTCTCTCTCTCTCTCTCTCTCTAGCTGTAGTTTTGTTAGATGATGTACAAGCCATGCAATACTATTCTGTCCCATTTGCTGAGTGGCTGATATGCTGAGCACTAAATGCAGGGGTGGCTTTGAGGTCCAGAGAAGTGGAAGCTCTCCTGACTTCTATGATGGGATTCAAGCACACTTGTCAACATGTGCATCACCGAAAGTTCTTGAAGTAGTGAACAAGTTCTCCTGCAAAGTCCAGTTGGAAGAAGTTTCCCGTATGAACGCATGGCCAATGCAGTTTCAGGGAAACCGTGTGGCAGAAGATAATATTGCTCTTTACTTCTTTGCTAAAGATGTAGAGAGGTTGGTTGTTCACATCCTCATTTGTCTATAAAGTGGTGATGCTGCATGCTGATTCATCTTATTTGAGTTTGCCTTTTATGTTTGTGACACAGCTATGAAAGGAATTACAAGAGATTGTTGGAAAACATGCTGAAAAAGGATTTAGCTCTCAAGGGGAACTTCGGTGAAATTGAACTTTTGATATTCCCATCTAATTGTCTACCTGAAAAATCCCAGCGTAAGATTAATTTATATAATTCTTTTTTACAATGCATCTTTGGCTTGTTTGCCTGACTGACTGTGGTGGAATATGTACATTTGTCAGTCTTTGATTTTTAATATAATTATAATTCTTTCGTCATATTTGAGGAAAAACTAATTAAAATTTGTGAATGCTTGTTGCAGGTTGGAACAGATTATTTTTCATGTGGGCTGTGTTCAAAGGGAGGAGGAAAAATTGCTCACCATCTTCATCTGATTATCAAAAGAAGCTTTGTGGCTTCACTGTGGATGTTGAGCCCTTTGTTCAAGATAGGCCCACCCCTGTCAAGGCGGAGGTTGCCGTTTCCCAGAAAATAACCATGCAGGAGAATATGGATGGGGAATTGTCCACATGTTACGGGTTGCACAAGGAACTAGATACAGACAGTTCGTGTTATGTGGATTTTTCATCTTTGTCATCTTCTGCAAAAGAGGATGGGACGTTCTCCGCAAAAGTTTCATCTCTGGATAGGAGACCTGAAATATCTAGTGAATTTACTAAGCCATCATCTGATGGCATACGTTTGTCAGAGAAGGGCCCTTCGAACTTGTTCCCTGATATTTATACTTCAGCAAGTGTTAGACAGAAGACTGGTCTACCTGGCACTTGTTCACTATCAACAACCATGATGAACGATGCACAGTTATGCTCAGAAATGAATAGCAGCAGTGCCTCCCAGGTAAATGTTTTTTTCTTCTCGGATGTGATTGTTGAAGAGACAAACCATCTCTTTGTAGCTTCATGATTGGTTTCTATCAGAACTTACGACACTAATGCGACATGTGATCACATGACTAGAGTTATTTACATTTTTCTCATTACTTCCCAGGAAACAGGTAGGACTAAGAAATGTATTCTTTGCTCAAATATGTTAGATTTATTACAAACTGCCCAAAATTGATATGCTGCCCACCGAGTGTAAAAAAAAGGGATACCATGTTAGATCATATGATACATTTTCGTGGGGGCAAGAAGGTCCCTCCTAGGTTTTAATCTTTTTTTTTACTTGTGATTGATGCATCATCATGGGCCTTTGTTACGTCTGACATTATGTTATATGGATTCTTTAGAATGAGTCACATACTTGTCTTAGTCATGCATTGGACGTGACACAGTGTCTGATTCTTTACAATGAGTTCATCATATCTGGCTTGGGGCATCTTCCTCAGTCACACATTCACTCCTTCCTAATTGTGCAATATTTCCACATTGCGGTATTGTACCATTAAACCCTCTTCTATCCACAGTGTTAATGACCAAAAACACCAAAAGCTCAAGCTGTTGGTGAATGACGGAACAATGTATATCAAAGCGTCCTGACACAGTCTATCTTGTTATCCATCTTCAATAGTTTGAACTTCGAAGACTGCTGCCAGTTGTCATTCTAGCCTGAAGGCCCTAGTGTTCTTCCATGATCCATACTGACCACAGTAAAACAGCTGGCACTGACATAAGCTTACCCCTTCTCTCAAACTCAAAAGGGTTTTGAGCCCTTTGCACCAACTCCTGGAGGGAACTTGTTAACATCCCAAAGAGTGTTGAATTGCCTAATAAAAGTGCACATAGCTTCCTAGTAGAGAATATATATAAATATATATATATATATATGAGGGACATTTATGTGCATCCATCCCTCACCATAGGGTAAGTTATACTTACATGGCTTTCCTTATTTACACATGAACATTCTTTTTCTGCATATGACCATATATGACTTTTCCTCTTTGCACATGAATATTTCCAATTATGTAAGTATCTCTCACCCTATGGTGAGGGACAGATGCACATGAATATTCTCCTAGATATATAGGGAGATGCTCCTATGAGAGCATCTCTCACCTTATTATGAGAGATAAAGGTGGGGGGCCGGGGGCCCTCACATTTAAGTTGTTGGCATTGGATATGGATGTGAGGCCCCCCACCTTTATCTCTCATAGTAAGGTGAGAGATGCTCTCATAGGAGCATCTCCCCATATATATATATATATATAATTGATGATCTATGGATTGATCGTTTTCCTTCCACCACAAATGATGGATAAATTCATCACTCTTCTGGGCTGAGTTCACCTTCAGCAAGACCTTCCCTGAGGTGGCACACTAACAAAAGGTGTACTATTGGGGGAGCATCACCATTTCAAGCTAGCAAACATGCTGGAACCTCTCAAGAAGGACATGAAACCCTGAAAAGGACTTCGACGAGAAATCCTCTGAAGGCTTTCATTCCAGGTCCTTGGGTCCATTTGGTCTACATTTGCCAGATGAATTGTTTTAATAGTCTCCGCAAAATAATATTTTCAATAATTAAAATATAACTTTTTGTCTCTCTTGTTCATCAGCATCCAGCCTTAAGATAGAGCTCGACAAATTCCAGATAGTTTTGAAATATATCCTTTCTGTATTTCCATTTAAGCAAACTAACTTGCCTACATTTTCTATATTCTATGTACATGGAGCCATTGAGTTAGCTTCATCAAGCATTTCCCGTTGCTCTTGACTGTAAATACTTTCGTTGCCTTCACAACATTGAATGATGTGTCTTCATTCCCCCCTTTTTTGAAGCCTGACCCAGGCTATGGGTTTGTTTCTTTCATTCTTTTTGTGGTTAGCTCATCCCCAATTGTTTTTTCCCAATTTGGGGATCTGCAAATGGGCCTGTGGTTTCCATTTTTTTCCTTTGTTGTATCTATTTTCCTTGGAATATCTTTCCAAAAAAAAAGAAGACTCAAACCATGGTATGGGCTTGTCATTGCGTCTCCATTCTGCATCTAGACAGAAGTCAGCAGAGATCCAAGGAATGGAAAGCTCACAGGGCTTCAACCTTATGTTGCCTCTAAAAGGGCATGAAGCGCCGAGGACTTGATCCTCGTAAGGATTCCACTTCCAGATCCTCTGGTAGTCTCTATCTACATTTCCCTGGTGGATTGTTTCCTCCGATACAACAAATTAACATCTGCAAGAATTAAATTTTGTTCCTTTTGTCTCTCCGTTCCTTCACCATCCAGCCTCAAAATACAGGACCACAATTTTCAGATACATTAACTATCGCTTCTTTTCATTCCAATTTCTTGAGCTGGAGGGTTATTCTTTGAATGCCATTTTGTGGGTGTCTTCTAGTGCCGTACCTCGGAGATTTCAGTTTTATTTCAAAGAGATTAAGGTGCTCTCCTTAATGATTGCAGAGGATTTCCATAATGTTAGGCAGGAGGCTAATAGCTTTGTGGATTTGTTGGCAAAGGGGTGGATAGAACTGTTCCTTCTGTAGTTGGTATTTTGTAGCTTGGGGTGCTCTTTTGTTTTGTTGTTGTTCTTTCTTTATCAAGGGTATTTTATACCTTCCTTTTCCCTTCCCTTTTCTGGGGTTTGTTGGTGTCCTGTTGTTAATGGAAGTTATTGGTGCCGATAAAAAAAAAACATGGTAGCGTTGAGCAAGCTTGTCTTAAGCATGTTCAGTGTATTGGCATTACCATCTATGATGCATGGATACTTCAAAATGGGCAACGTATCGTATCCGATACTTCACTTTTTACATGTAAAATCCGTGTCCCAACCATGTCTATGGCGTGTCCCTGCCGTATCTGGGCATCATAGATTACCATGCATATGCTTTTCTTACCTTCATGACCTTGCTTGATGTTGTGTCCGTTCTTCGTGCAGAAAGAAGTATACATAGATCCAACGAGCAAAAAGGTTACAGAGCTTCAACCTTACACTCAAGCAACCAATGTGCAGAGTGGCCTTGATAAAGTTAAGGCGGTGCCTATGCACTCAAACACTTCCAGTTGCAGACAAGCAGGGTTGTCTTCAATCTCACCAGACAGACAAGATGCCTCATCAGACCCTTCTAAGATATTTTCTGTTCGAAAAGAAAGCGTCACTGGCAATAGAGGTCAAGAGGAAATAGGGTTGGTCAGGCAGAGGTTGACGGATACTGAATCTTCTTTAGAAAGAGACACGCAGGTGCAGCCAATTACAAAGGAACTGAGCGGCTGGGAAGTGAGGTCCAGCAGGAAACGCCCATGTGTGATTTCTTATGACACGGCCTCAGAAGCTTCTGTTGAAACTTCAATGAAGATGACTCATACGGTTGCATGGAGAGAGAATACAGATTGTATACTGTTTGGCAGTGAAACTGAATACAAGAAAATGAAGTTAAATAGCGACGTTGTTTCTGAGGAACAGATACTGGGTGATAGATTTTCTTCCAAGATGTGTTGTCCGTATCCTAGCTTTCAAAGCAAGGAGCAGAAAGATGCTCATGTTTGTGAGGACAGGTTGAAAACTACTGAAAGGCACCTCTTTCCGATGGATCTGGGTCCAGTTGGGGACTTAAAAGCAGGAAGCATTGTACCATGGCAAATACTACCATCAAACGATGAAAAACTGCAAGAATCTGACTCTCCAAATCTCGAGCTTGCTCTGGGAGCTAAAAACAAACCATTCAAAGAGGTCTTGCCTTTGTTTGCTGAGGTGGAAGATGATAGAAGTGATAGAAATAAGCTTCTTGATAAGGTGAAAGGCGCGGGTGATGATGCATCAGCCTCTCCCCCGACCCTTGGTCTGTCACTCTCTGTGAAGGAGCACACTGCAAAGTCTGTTACAGTGACAGAGCCACTCTTGCCTGAGAAGTCCCATCGTAACAGATCGCTGCTGCTCTTTGGTAGACTAATAGACACCTGAATCTGTTGGGCTCACATGGAGGCTGTAAATTATCAACAAATGGTTGTTAGTATTTAGTATACCAAGATCAATGAGGATCAACAATGGGATCTTTTAGAGATCTCACTCCCCATCTGTTCATACCCACACAAATCCATTCACATTCTTCTATGTTTTTTTTACTTTAGGCTTTAAGCTGCAGAGTCACGGCTGTTTGTATATAAGAGAAAGCAGGCCGTAGTCCAATGCCATGCAGGACTCTTGCCAAATGTGTCTGTAAGTCATTTGGATTACACATTTTCTTTGACACTGTTAATGTTCTTATCAGTATATAAATGTTCCTAGGTTGTGTGTCACTTCCAATTTGGAATCTTAGAATCCATCGGAGATATGTGTATCAATTCCCATGTGGAATTGCAGAATCCATCAGAGAGAGATCAAATGTCCAAGCTTATGGTCAAGTGGTTGGGTGCTCAGATGTCATGTAGCCCCCATCATCTATACATCTGTGCTCTATTTTCTATGGAATGTTCAAATGAAATTTTCATGGAGCTTGGATAGTACTTCTGGTGGTGCCCCATTTTGAAAACAGACGAGGGAGATAAATTTGTCTGCGTGCTTTGCTAACAACCAATCGGCGAGTTGTCAGCTTTGGGCTTCAAAACCTAAAAGATGTGTTGCCTCGAAAGCAGTTTGGATGTCGTAAAACTAAAGAAAGCGTTACAGTATATCTCTGCTGTTTGGTGGACTTGTTTGTCAATGATTCTATGGATATCACGGGTCACATAAGTGGGTTCCCTCCTTCAGGAGAAGCATGATTTTTTGTGATTCAATTAAGAAGTTAAATGACAGATACATAGATGTGTCCCCATCAGTAAGGACTTGAGTTACCATTTTAATGTATTCCAAGTTGCAATGGACATCAGGACTTGAAGCATTCGGTTTGCCTTAACAAAAAAGTTGAGCTAAGGGCGTAAGAGCCCAATGCACAATCTAGATACCATCCACTGGGGCCATGATCTCTATCATGGGAATGCGTCAGAGTGGTAGCCCACCAAAACAAGTGATTTCAGAGAGATTCCAACTATTGCATCTGGCTTGGGCTTTTAAGTCTCTTCGTAACAATCTTCTGCATTGTAGCTTCTACTTAAGAAATCAATCTCAATGGGCTCGTTGGCTACGTTGATATGACCCCTCAACCGTGATGAAGCATTTACTGATCTTTGCATTCAGAAAGTATATATATATCTTTAATATGAAAACAATGAATAAAGCCAATTCAAAGGAGGAGTCCCTCTTAAGTCTTTCATCATAATATAGTCGCTTCCTAAAAAAAAGTGCATACTCATCTTCGTTATGGACCTCAGGACCTCCTTTTTTTTTTTTTTTTTGGTAAAAGACGTCAGGACCTCGTTATCTGCTTAGAAGGGAAAGAGCTTTTAAGATTTTAGGACTTCTCTTTTTCTTTCTTGTAAGCCAAGGTGGCTGGGCCCTTGAGAGAATTATGGGGAGGAGAGAGGACCCACGATTGAATACTAGGCAGTACCCAGGATCGAATACAAGGCAGTTGGGTAAAAATGGGGCTCCCACCCTCCCTCTGGTTTATGTTGGTTTTTTATGTTGTTTCAAAAATTTAAAGGTTTAACTTCAAAAAAGTGTTTTGTCATTTGCTCTTTTGCTTTATGAGGGAAGTGAAGGTTACTTGAGAACTTGGCATCCCACGTTGTTAAAGTTCACTTCTTAAGGTGGCTTTATATGTTTTTGCATTTCCTATACACATTAGAACAATTGTAACATTTTACCATGAGCCGTATGCGCGCACGCGAGTTCGACTCGACCCAGGGCTCCGGGTCCGAAAAACGTTTAAACGGGCGTGCATCCGCAATGCGCATCCTGCGTGTATATCGCGTGCAGGGGGGTGCAAATCTAGCCAAATCTGGCCTGGAGGGGGTCCCATACTTTGATATAGATATTTCAAATTCATTTTTTTTACTTCATAAAACGTTTTAATTTTTATTAATTGCTTTTTAACGTTGATTCAAAAAACGCAGTTTTAATTGTTGTGAAACATTGTGGCTTATTATTAGTGTTGTTTAACGTTGTGATTAATCGCTGGTTTAAACGTGATTAATTGTGGCTCAACGTCGTTATTTTTCTCTTATAAAATAACATGGTCTGGGTTATAGACAAATACTTCTCTGTTCTTTCACCCCTTCTTTTCTTTTTTCGTGAGTATTCTGTAGTTCCTGGAGATTGATCTGAACTTAGAGTGCGACCAAGCAGAGAAGTATCCTGGGGTCAGTTCCAGCAGAGTTCCTCTTCTCATCAGGGTTTATCCTGGAAGGACGGAACTCGTCCTAAAGAAAGGGTCACCTGACGTGCCTCGGTTACAAACATCTGCCTCTAATTTCTGTCGATTCCAGAATGATACAATTTTTCTACAAGACTTCATATCGGTACTATTGTTCCTTTTTCACTATTACTTCTAGTCTATAGAGTTCTTTACAATTAACAGTTCATACCTCTATTCATTTAGGACTTTAACAAATATGAGGAGAACAAGCACCACCATGGAGCAAAATAGTAAAGCGTTTTTTCAAGTCACAGTTAGTAGTAATAATAATAATAATTGTAAGTGCCTAAAATAATACGGACTTGCTTCGACGAGGGCGGCTGAAGAGCCTCTGACAGAGAGGAGTATTCTCTTAACCTGAGAAAAAGAAATGGGTTAAAGGCCCTGGCTGTGAAGAGCCGAAGGCACTCCGACGCCTAAGTTAGTCTTGTTACTGAACAAAGGGAGAGTGCATGAAGAGGAAGAGTGGGCTTAGTATTGCTTACCCCCTGTCGTTCTGTGTCTTGCCTATTTATAGATGTTGGTGTCCTCAGATCTTCCCTGAGTGGAGGTTGGTAGATGCACAGTCCCATCGGACCATACTTTTCCCACAAGTGGAGGTTGGTAGAGGTTCTGTCCTGTCAGACCATACCTTGATCTTTCACATGATTGCTGATGTGACGGCGGAATGAAGTCCACGCCTCTTCCGTATTCGGCGCCCATCTCGTCCGTCTGAACCAGGACATGCCCTTATTAATTGCTGATTGACAAGATGCTGAACCCGGCTAACCACTGCCGAGGTGGATCTCGGCCTCCGTTCTATAACGGAAATGCATCTCCTCGTTTACCAAGGTTCTCGGGTGGATAATCCTCAGCCGAAGTGGAACCTCTCCAGGAACCGAGATCAGGATGAATTAGCCGAGCTGCATCAGGCCCCGAGCTGGTAAAATATCCCCACACAATAATAACTAATGAGAGAATGAATTGGTAAGACTTCTGAGAAAATCCTGCAAATGTGTTTAGGAGTAAAAAATCAAAGTTAAAGGTGGGCTTTAGTTAGGAACACAACAGCTAACGATAGAATGAGGGTGGAAGTCACGGAGGGTCGATAAATAGCAGGATCTTGGAGCGGCAGCCGCGGCAACAGCACAATGGGTGGAAGGTTACCCACCAACAGGCAAGGGGATTCTCGAAAGTGGAACTTTGATAGGACTTTTATTCTCTTCTTTCATTGACAGTAAGTTGTAGTATAGGAAGAAAACAATTCTTTGGATAACGGCGATTTAGATTTCCTATGCGAGATGTAGAAAATGTGTAATACAGAATTCCACACATTTGTGGTAACAGAAATCCATGGAGCAAGAAATCCTCTTTTTCAGTAGGCCTTGAGTGTTTGTCTATTTCGATCTTTTAGACCAGTGATCCAATGGCAAGTGAAACTTGAATATCGGTCAAACTGTATTCATTACCAAACTCATTGGTGGGCAGTAGGTGTGAGGGAATGGGATGTACTATAGGGATTTTTACAGTTGAATTCCCCTTAAGTTTGGATTCCACAAGATAATGACAGAAGACCCAAATTGCTTGACTTTGGTTTAAAAAAAAAAAAAAAAAAAATCTTTTTAACAATTTTGTCCAAAACCCATGTAACTCATGATATCACACGATTTATCAGTTTTCGAAAAATACAACAACTGATAACAAGAAGGAAAATGTAATTTTATCTTTCACCATAGTTTGATTTTTGGAAAAAAAAAAAAAAAAAAAAAACAATTCGCAATTGGATCTGTCAGTGCCTCAGTGGTAGCTATAAACTCTTAATTTTCTCCTTTCCCTCTCTAATCAATACAGAGCAAAACCCTCTCTAGCCTCCCTCTACATCCTGCATTTCCAAATTTCATCTTCCCCTCCTTCTTCTCTCTCTCTCTCCTTTTCCATGGATAGATGTAGATGCAGTTACATATATCTCCGTTCTCCTAGACGCTTAGTCTCTGTTCAAGAGACATAATCTTTTTTTTTTTTTCCAGAATCTCAATCGGTTTAAGGATTCCTTATCTAGATTTTGTGGACAGTCCATCAGATCAACATGCATTTATTTGCTCTAGGAATTAAGGAATATTTTTGGTGATTTGGGATTTCAGATTTGGCATATAGAAATTAGCTTTGGTTTTTTAATTGAGATTTTGGGTTTTCTTAATTTGGTAATTGGTTGGGTTTAGGATTGAGAATTGAAAATTTGTCATTGTGTTTCTCTATTGTAAGTTGGTATATAACAATTGCATGTCTTTTGCTATGGGTACTTCTGACTACATGGTTTTTTTGAATTATTCCATGTCATGTAAACGGTGACTGTTGGATCTTCTTAAAAAAAAATGTATATATTTAGTGTTTGGTGCTCATTTCCATATTAATATATCTATTTTTTTTATTAATTTTTTATATGCAGGTATTAAATTTCTGTTATTTGAGTCTTGAATGTATTTGTAACGCCAGGTCAGTGATATGCGTAAACATTACAACATTACATAATGCCTCTTACTCACTTTGGTTTGCCACTTTATGTGAATGGTGATTCTAAATGCACCCCCATGAAGTGCTGAAGACACCCACCCCCCCCCCCCCCCCCCCCCCCCCAACATAAGCGGGGGTGGGTGTCTTCAGCAAAAGGGTAGGTGCATTTAGAATCACCTTTATGTGAAACTCATGTTTGAAATGATGAAATTTTAACATTGATAATTTACATTATGATATAATTTTCTTGTATATTGTAAAACTTTTTTTTTCAAAGAATCGGAAATTCATTGAATAATTTTAATAACTTCTTATTAATTGACAATTAATTATAACATTAATCTAAAAGTGCTATATTCAATTTGGATGAGTTAACCTTACATAGCATGGGATTTCATGCTAGTGTACCAAGGTCAAGCAATGGTTGGAAGCCTATATCAATACAAATTTAAAGCAAGGATTACTATGGGCCACGTCACTTTTTGCGCCATTTGCAGCTTTTCCTCAGCTTTGAAGGGAGGAAAAGTTGCGGTTGAGGCTTTCCCGCTGATAAATACGGCGGTGAAGGTTCATTTGTCACTTTTCCTCCTCTCAGAGCGGAGGAAAACTTACGCTTTAGGGTTTACCACTAATTAATATGGTGATAAAGTTGCATTTGCAACTTTTCATCCCCTATGAGTGGAGGAAAATAGCAAACAAACAAAACCCCAACCCCCTCCCCTATGAGTGAAGGAAAACACCAAACAAACACAACGTGCTAATTCATGCTTGGGTATGGGTTCCTCCTAACTTTTGGTGGGGTTATAGTAGAGGATTTATATGCTAGTGGTTAGTAATCTTTTATCATTGCATGTTTTGACCAGACCCACAAGGGGTCATTTGTTTGTAGTTATTTACATATGTAAATGATGTGGTTATACTTTAATCATATTTGTTTGCCATCATTAATCCACTAGCGAAACATGCCCGCGCTTAGCAATGGCAATATAATTTAAAATGCTAAAAAGAATATTTCGTTTAAATAATATTTAATCTCAATTATATTGAGATGGTAAAAACTGCAATTAGAATTAAAACCTATCATAATAATTGGGAAATATATTTGGTTAGTTTTAGAAGGAGATCACTTTATATTAATTTGTTTGAAAGTAGTTGAGCATCTTAATTCAGACGTTCTTTTCGAATTAGAAGAATAAATCCATAATAAAAAAAATAAAATTGATAAAAATACCACAAAATACAACATGAAAACAAATGTGAATAGACATTCCAGTAATAAGAGCAGCTTGGAAGAAACAAATAAACCCATAAAAGCCCAATGACTAAGAACAGAAAATAAAAAGAAAAAGAAAAACCATAAATCCATGCAAACCTATCGGCACGGAAACTCAAAAAGAATCCATCAGACTTTGATGAAAAATAAAACATGACAGTGATAAAAGGCAAAAAAAAAAAAAATTCATTAAACATCAAAAAACACATTAAAAGAAAATGTATAGAAATAAGAAGCATGGTTTTGAAGAAACAAAAAAAAAAAAAAAGTTGAAATGTTAATGTCAATTATTCATTGGGTTAAACTACTAAAAGAGTCCGCACTCAATTACTGGTTGATTAAAATGATATACGCCATGACTCATATCGCAGCCTTTCCATTAGAAGATAAAAGACCTTTGCCCAAAAATATGAATACAGCAAATTGCCTTGCTCCCTACAACAATTACTCATAATACATACCATAAATATATGAAATATGTAATATTTAGGCACGCATCGGGCCGTGGCAACAAAACAAAACGTATCTTGCAGATATGCTTTCTCAGAACGACATCTCTAGTTCACAATAGAACTATACATTTTATCAAACAAAGGATTGACAAAAAGACATACCGAGAATGGCCTTTACAATGAATCTGGCATGGATATATGGAATCAAACCTAATGTCACTGCAAGATATGTGCATAAATAGGGACACAGTATGAAGACAACTATGGTTATTCTGATCAAATAGGATTTTGGAATTTCACTACCGACCCTTTATGTGGTGGATTTGTGGGAGCAGATATGTGATTGAGGTTTTGAACATGCTTATTTGATAATGTTAAGAATAATTCTATATGAAGGAATCCAAATAAACACCTAATTTATAGAAAATAAAAGGACATGGAATTCTATAAATGGAAAAACTATCATATTTATGTAATTGACATTGAGTCTTATAAGAAACTCCGATAGAAGAAAGAAGACTTGGTTCTGGAGATTGCCTGGTGGATTGAATCAAAATGCTACAATCCCAATTGCTGCAGTAGCGGATTGGACTTGCATCGTATTTGTAGAAAAAATTGGATGCAAACAACAGTAGAAACAAAAGTGTAACAAGAGATCCTTTAGCGAGCTTCCATCTGCCATTTCCGAAATTACTTTAATAACATGTACGGTCTAATGAAGTCTTGAAAACCAGATTCAATCGCAGGTCAGGAACATGTCTCGCATCTTTCAGTGTTATTGTGCAACCTACGTCAATTTGAATGCATACATCACCAATACCAACAATATTCGAATGACTCGTGTTGCCCGTCTTCACGGTACGTACCTCATCCAATTATTAAGCTGTCGTGGCTCGACTTATCTCGAGCTTGCCTCATTTGCAAATCAAGCCGACCTCAAAGTTGGCTCAGTAAGTTCACAAGCCTAGCTCAAGATGGGATCCTATTCGGTTTGACAGGAGCTTGATCTGAACTCATCTTATTTATATTTTATATACATGTTTCGTATATAATGCCCTGCTTTGGTGCAAATGTCTCTAATGGACCTTCTGTGCGGATTCCATTTGAGTGAGACATGTTTTTGCCATTTGATACATCGATCAACGCATCCTAAACCCAAGAGGGTTCAAGCTTACCCAGCTGACATCTTTCTAGTTTTATTCATGTTAGACATTTTCAACTTGATTATTAATCCATCATGTTATCAATGGTAACAAACTCAGCCCAACAACCCCGACCCGACTCATTGACACCACCTCTACACATGAGCTGCATTTGGGGTAGTAAAATTTATAGGCCAGGGCATGGGTTGTCCAATTCCATCTTGAATATTGGACGGGCCAGTAAGGGATTGTCCACTCCCAGCCCTAAATTGAGTGGCCCTATGTCAAATCTCATTTCGTGCCGGCTCTGGCTAGGCCTAGGCTTTAACATTTTCATCAATGGGGACGTCTTTTTTCTTCTTAATGGGTGAAGCTCTGTTAATAAAGATGATAATGATGGTCGGACAAGGGGCAAACCAAATTTCAGCTTGATCAAATTTCAAAAGGTCTAGATACTAGATGGCAGATATTAAGTCTTCAAAATGAAGGGTGATAAATCTATCAAAAATTTTAAACCTAACCTTAATAGTGGATCCGGTCCAAGCATCAAATTGAGTCCACTGCCAATTCATGGTGTGGGTTTTTGGTATGGAGTGAGAATGGATTGAATTCATGAGAAATGGTGGAGAGAAGAGACATTGTGGAGGGTTTCTATTGAAATATATAAAAATTAGTAAAATAACATTACAGACGGGCGAAGTCGGACTGACGATGCTCTGCCCATTCTCAGTCCCATTTTGACCAGGCTTTCAAATAATTGTCCAAGCCCATCCCGCTGGGCTCAGTTTTTTTTTAAGAGTCCTGTACTTTTAGCTTGGAACGGGCCGGGCCAGGTACCCATTTCAACGGGCTAAATTGATGGGCCTAAAAATGTATGCCCAACAGCTAAATGGGCTGGGCCTGGACAATCCTCTCCCTACCCATCCAATGCCATCATGGCTCACGTCACCAATGGCGTTAGTACGTTTCATAACCCCCAAGATCGGCGAGCAGAACCATAAATACTCCTCTCGCTGCCAACATCTCTCCCTCCCTCCTTTTTCAAGTACCAAGTTCTAACCATCGGGATCGAAGCAAAAGCGAAAGGTACGACCTTTTCTTCTTCTTCTTCTTCTTAATGTTCATGATAGAAGTGATGTGAATTTGTTTGTTGTTGGTTGTTGTTCTTGTTGTATTATCAAAGATTGAATCTTTGAATGTATAGATTGAAGGGAACGCAGATAGAGATTAAGAAATTTGAATAACCCTATATCTGAAAGGATTTTTGAGCTTCTAAAACTGGCTGGGAACTGAAAATGGCCAATCATAAGGTTGAAACAATTGTTGGTGATCTGGGGCTGGATGAGGCAATCTTAAGTTGTTGAAATTCATGTCCTTTGGAAGTCACTGAGCCCCAATTAAAGGCAACTCATGATCTGGTCTGTTTGTGCTTCCATCTGTTAGTATTATGTGTGGGGGAGTCTGTTTGTGACTCTTATGAAATGTGAATTGGATGTGTATGAATCATTATAAAAATGTCCAGATTGATTGGATGATGATCATCCTCATTATGTTGAAGGGTTCAGGTGATGATTCATCATCATAGTCATCATCTGAGCCTATCTCATCATTCTGGGGTTGGCTAAAAGGGCTCTTGTCTAAAAACTCCTTGCTTGAAAAAGAAGAAGAAGAAAATGAATACAAAATAAAGGAGAGAAGAACTCCGTGTCTCGAACGAAGGTAAGACCACAAATGAAGGCTATGATGATGATGATGAGGACGATGACGATGACGATGATACTGAAAATATCTGGATTCACATGAAGCATTTTCTATCAGTTACTTGCTTTCAGGAATTATTAGTGTTTATTTTGTCTTTAAGCAGAAGTTACATGGCGCAATCAGACAACTCCTCTGGTGTAAGTAAATTCCCCAATATGCCAAGTTGAGCCAAAGTCATCATTAGCAAGCTATAGTGTTTCTATTAGTCTCTAAATCTTTGTAATTGCATGGTTTATTCTGAACATATTGTTGCTGTTTTGCTTTATCACTACTATTGTTACTTCCCCATGAGCAAAATTCTTACTCTACTAAATAGTAAGGTGTTCCTGCCAGTAGTTGAGACTTGATATCTTTGAGAACTTTTGTAGCCTCCAAAACCCCTACTTACTTCCTAAAAAGGCATCATTAAAATCTTTTAAATTTCTCGGCAGCTAATGGAAGTATTGTTAGAAAGAATAATTCCAGTTGCAGAAGAGAGAATCTTAGGGCTCTTTTCTTGGCCCCGGATAATGCTGTTCTGTTACCTTTTTATTTATTAAGGCTTGGCTTGGCCATATGCTTCTTTTGCTTTGGATACCTTTTTATTGTTGAGTTATATGTACATTTTAGTAACATCTTAGTGAACTTTCTAGGCATTGGCGCATATGAATTCTTTTATGACTTTTTATTGTTTCTGTTTATATTAATATCCTGCTGTTCTTCATTATTTTTCCTAAAGTCCGAAATTCCATTGTGCATCTATCTTGCAGCACCTTATTTTGAAAACCAGATCATCTGATAGTGAAATTTGAAATAAGTTGCCATGGCTGAAGAAGGATTGACAGGCATGTTCAGGTTACAGCAAACCATTGGAAGTGTCCTGTGTTGCATGTGTGGTATTCAGATGGCACCAAATGCTGCAAATATGTGTGTAAATTGTCTGCGGTCGCAAGTTGATATAACTGAAGGTCTTCAGAAGCGTTTGATAATCTTGCATTGTCCTGAATGCAACAGCTATTTACAGCCACCAAAAACTTGGATAAAAGCACAATTAGAAAGCAAGGAGCTTCTAACATTTTGCATAAAAAGGTTGAAGAATTTGAATAAGGTTAGGTTAATGCATGCAGAATTTATTTGGACTGAGCCTCACTCCAAGAGGATCAAGGTGAAACTTAGAGTGCAAAAGGAGGTCCTCAATGGGGCGATGTTGGAACAAGCTTATATTGTTGAATATGTTCAGCAGGAGCAAATGTGTGAGTCCTGTTCCAGGGTTCAAGCTAATCCTGATCAGTGGGTTGCTTCAGTGCAACTCAGGCAGCATGTTTCCCACAGGAGAACTTTCTTTTATTTGGAGCAACTTATCCTTAAGCATGATGCCGCTGTTCGTGCCATAAAAATCAAGCAAATGGATCAAGGGATTGATTTCTTCTTTGGTAATAGGAGCCATGCTGCGAAATTTGTCGAGTTTGTGGGTAATGTGGTTCCAATCAGGAGTCGTCATGATAAACAGCTCGTTTCCCATGATTCCAAAAGCAACAACTATAACTTCAAGTACACATTTTCTGTTGAAATTTCTCCAATTTGCCGAGAGGACTTGATTTGCCTCCCCCCAAAAGTAGCAATTAGTATGGGAAATCTGGGCCCTCTTGTCTTGTGCACAAAGGTCAGCAATAGCATCATGCTCCTAGACCCCTTAACCTTAAGGCATTCATTCATGGATGCAAACCAGTATTGGAGGATGCCTTTTAAGTCACTGCTCTCAAGTAGGCAGCTTGTGGAATATATAATATTGGATATTGAAGTTGAAGCTTCATCTGTTAATGTCGGCGGTATGAAGTATTGTTTGGCTGATGCTCAGGTTGCAAGGGTTTCTGATTTTGGGAAGAATGACATGATCTTCAATGTGAAGACACATCTTGGTCATCTTTTGCATCCTGGGGATTATGCACTTGGCTTTGACCTCTATCGGACTAACAGTAATGATTTTGAGCTAGAAAAGCATAAAGGTCTTCATCTCCCAGATGCAATTTTAGTCAAAAAGAGCTATGAGGAGAAGCATCAGAAACGGCGTGGGAAAGCTCGCCCCTGGAAGCTCAAAACCATAAACATGGAGGTAGAAAGCACTTCCAAAGGTAGAATTGATGAAGAGAAGAGACACATGGAGTATGAGGAGTTTTTAAATGACCTGGAAGAGAATCCAGAGATGAGGTTTAATATTTCATTGTATCGTAACAAAGACTATCAGCCATCTGAGGTTATGTCCACGACCGATGGGGGTGATGTTCCTTCTGTACCATTGGAGGAGTTGCTTGCTGATCTTGAACTAAGTGATGAGGAAGATGGCAGTGAAAACATGAGGGAATGATTGGCAGCTGACATCTTCATTTGTAAATATCTCTCATTCCTTATCATCTGGTATGATTTATCTGTTTGAGAACATTTTCCCAATTCTTCAATCCCTTACATTAGAAACATGTCATAACAGCTTCTACCCTTTTTTTGGACGGGCAGTCTATTTCCCTTTTTAAAGTCTCTTTTTGTTAAGTGCTAATGTCATGTAGTTAGGGTTGGAGTTCAGTATATTACTCTTATTCCGGTTTTTCAGTTTTGAGATGTATTTTTTTGTCTGTTGGATAAGGCCTGGTTGTATCTTTCAATACTTTGTTACCAATAAAAAAAAGAGTCCATTTTTGTTCCTACAAATAAGATAAATAATGACTCTTTGTTCGATTATTTATATTTTCCCCTTACCGTCAGTAGTCTGCTTCCCCTCTTTGAAGAAGAATTTAATATAAATGACCATGAGAACCATGGTTAAGTAACAAATAAGGCTCTAACACATCCTTGTTTCTTTTCTGTGTTTACATGCATAGACGGACGTATGGCCACCAATGGTGTGGTTTGAATATTCTATTTGAATTTAGCTGGCACGGCCATGACTTGATGTTAGATTCTCCTTTGAAATTTGGGCTGATGGTTCCTCATCATGTACACAAAGTCACAAACAGAGCAAGTAACTCGTCTGCCTGTCTTTTACATGCAAATGCACACACAACAACTGTAAAGGAATGTGTATGCCTAAACCATGTCCATAATTCAAACTGTTTTAGCTTTATCCTGACTAGATGAAAAAGTATGTTTCAGTAGATTGGTCCTCAATCATTTCAAATAACAATCTTGAGAATCTATTATGCTTTGATCCCTGGTATCAGTTAGCTTGATATATTGGACTTTCTCTCATATGGTTGGCTGTCATAACTAATCTTTTCCTACTTTGTGTGAGCTATCTGCTTTATTGTCATTTGCTTTGTATTCGTAAGTTTTCATTATTCACACGTGACTATGATGTTTGGAGGTCATATGACCCTATGGTAATATACATTCTTCATTTCACAGTCTACTTCCTGTTGTTGTTCAAGATTATGGGTTCTACTGTGGATGAGCTTGAACATATTAATTCGGAGTTCAACCAGGTGGGGTGATGTAGCCCAAATGCATCACAGGCCTGAGGGCTACAAAAGGTGGCCCAAGATCAGCTAGCCCATCAGGCCTAACAATAGTGGGCCAAGCCCATACATTACTGATCATTGGGCCTAACCCAAGGTCATTTATGTGGACCGACTTGACCAGCCAATGGGCCCAGCCCATCCAGCTCGACCTATCATCTTGGGCCCAGCCCATATATCCTATCATATTTAGAGTTTTGTTTATATTTTAAGTTATTTTTATATTAGATGTTTTCATCTTGGCAATCAATGTGTTTGGATGGTCCTTACTAGTTTTCAGAGTGCCTTTGAGTTCCCCATGTTCTCTTTTTCCTCTCTTGTGACAGGGAGTTTGGCATGAGGCCAAGATCTTCAAGGTTTCCCGGACCCCCCCAGCCGGAATAATAATAATCTTCCACCTCCATCTCTGTCTGCCCTGTATCTCGATCAGCTGCCCGCATCAATCATCCGGCCCAATAAAAAATATAAATATAATTGACTTTCCAATGGACTTATTTTCCTAGTATATGACTTTCTAGTTAAGTTCCCTAGATCTAAGTAAGTCATCTTACATTCGCATGGTAATTGATGGGTACGTACTCAATAAAGGATGATTTTTGTTTTTTGGGCTAGATAAATAAGGATGATAAAGGATGATTGATTGACATGTAATCAATCAAAGAAATCAAGCAACAAGTTTGCTTATTAGTGAATCAATGCGAAATTTGCTCTTTTCTTTCATTTTTATGAGTGCTTCGAGTAATTGTTTCACTTCCGTGGAGAGTGAAGACTCCTAAGTTGCCAAAGGTGATGACTCCAAAGGCTGTGCATCCATGGTGAATATGTAGACTCAATTCATCATTTGGTCCTATCATATTTGGTATCAGAGCATTGGAGGAAATTAATGATTTCCTCAAATCTTTCTCATTCCTGAAAAATGTGGAACTTGACTCAATGCTGGAAAACTGGAGCATTGGAGGAATTTAAAAGGATTCCAATAACTAGCCACTGCCAGCCAATAAAAGGCACTCTTTACAGCAGGAATTCATTCATTCTAAGGTGTTGAAGAGTCCGTTAGAGTTAGGTAAATTTCTCATTATAGGGCTCCGTGGATCCAGACAGGCCTCAAGAAAATGAATCTACTTAGTAGCTTGCATCTAAGTTCTGATGTTGCTTTTGTGCTTTCTTCTAATTGGTATTTTGTTTTAACTCATGCTAGCTGCCTTGTTAATCTAGAGAGGAAGTGTTTGTAAAAACACAGCATGTAGTTTTTAATAACAGCGTTTTTTTTTTAATTGTTTTTAATTAGTTTTTTATTATAAATTCTTGAGGAAATTGACTCCAGCCTTTTTAGGAAGATATATTGGAAGGTTGATGATGAAGACTATGGAACTTCTGCAACTCAGCTGCTGGATTCATGCATTTGAATGCACAAAAATCCATGCCAGAGGGGGGCTGTCCTGTTACTAGCACTTGCCTATTTCAGAGAAGCCTTGTTTCTTAATTATTGTGCATAGAATTATATAACTTTTGTTCTTAGAAGGCTTTTGTTTTCAGAGGGGGAAAGGCCTCATCATATGGTCTCTTTATCTTGGATTAGTGCATTTCAACGGGCCCACTTGTGTCTTCTTGAATTGTGCAGTGTGGAGGGCTCAATGCTAGATAACCCCTAAGTTACTCTTATCAGCTTATCAGCCACAACTAATTTTATTGTTTTCCATTAGAATTGCAAGTCATGAGATTACAGGTGACCTGAGTGTTGGGCAACGCCTGGTCTGCAATTGTGCTTCAGAACTAATTTCTCAACTCATGAGCTTCTTTCATCCATTTTCAAGTACATATGGACACATTGCCATGGCTGTATGATATACACATGATTGTTGCATTTTCATTCTATTAAATCTTCCTAAACTAAGTGCAGGTGACTTGGTTTACATTTTTTCCAAGGGCAGGTGCGTTAGGATAACCTTATGGTCTCTCCCTTTAAATTTAATGGCCTGTTTGTATGCTTGAAATAGGTAGGAATCCTATAAATAGGAATTCATGGTTAGATTAGCTCCATTGAAGGATTATTGGAGAGAGGAGGGGTGACACTATTAGAGGTGAGTGGTAAAGGATATAAGATAGAGATGTAAATGAGACTTTCACCATCCTAGGATTTGAATTACTAGTGTCATTGCTTTTTCCATCTTCTCTTGATTCAATTTTGATTGAAGGGGATTATTTAATGTTCATTTTTGTATATAGACCTCTAATACCCACCTGGGAGTTGGGGTACTGGCATAAGCGGTGGATTTGTTCCCCACGTCGTGTGCTTGAATCTCATCCCAGAGTTACTCAATGCGTGTGTGTGGGTTTCGTGCGTGTGCCCGGTAAATGATCATATCACTTCAAAATATATTTTGTTTTGCAGCCTACCAATTCTTCGGGGTTGGATCCTTTGAATGGTTTGGATTCACAAGGTGAAACCGATTATTTTGTAATATGGGGGCCAACCACTGACCTAGTTTCCGAAGTTTGCGGATTGTGGAAATCCCCATGTGCCGACCTATGATAATCCGAGCCGTTCAAAATAATATCCACCCCACCCCACGTGACAAATCATCTAATAGTACTTGGTCTCATTTTATGATTGAGCACGGGATTGAATCTTATGAATTATTAATCATATTCATTAAATAGGATATCAATCCTATACTCAATCATACAGTGAGGCCGACTCCTAGGGGGCGCGGATTCTCATCACAAGAGCGGGGTTTTCTAAACCCAGACCCACTCTAGTTCCATCCCTAAATGAGATCATACTTGGATGATTGAGACCAGGGCAACCAAGAGTTTGATAGTAACTCCACAACCTGTAACTCCAATTTTCTAAATTTAATCTGACCAAATTTACCTAAAACTTGACAAAACAGATCCACTAATAGATCAAGACAAGGGACAAAAAAACCTTTGACCAAATTTACCTAGAAAACAACTTTGACCGAAATATAATTAAGGGCCTGTTGGTTCCTTCCTAATCCCAATGCAAGTAACTACAATTATGCATAAATTAGAATTCACATGGTTTTTAACTTAAAGTAGTAGTAGATTTTTTCCTACAAATTAAAACAGGTAAACGATGTACGAGATTAAAAAGTTGGGAATTTCTCAATGGATGATGGAAAAAGCTTTCATGCAACTTTTTCACACTTTGGGTGACTAGTTTTTCGCATTAAAAAGAATTGTTTTTCTTTGAGTTCACAAAAAAATCATTATCTACCTCCGGCTGACATGTTCATGGTTGAGTGATGTTAGCACTTTGGTATCATATAAATGTTAAATGATCGAGCCCTTGGCCTTCAAATTAAAAGTATCACTCTTGCTACTTTGCCCAACTCAGAAAAAAAAAAGAAAAAAATCCATAGCCCAACCAGATGGAGTTCAGCATTACAAAACCATGTCTATTGAGAAGAGATGGCAAAACCTGTGTCACCAACCTCGGAGGGTGTCCACGGAAAGTCGTAGGCCATTTTCCTAATTAACTCCAAAATCAATGCTACCAGATCCACCAACCCACACTATCTATCCCCCTTGCATCCTTTTCAGGTACTCTATTGTAGTCTGGATTTCCTGAGGCTTGCACTCACAAAAATTTCCTGAGGCTCATCAGGCTGAAATTAAGTCACTTAAAAACAAATGATCTTCTCTTCTACAGGCCATTGTAAAAGTTCTCTCCGATTAGGAAAAAAAAAGAAAGGAAATTTTCAAAAAAGCCCTTGACTTTTGGGTGATTTTCAACAAAGAATCAAAAGAATTCAATATTTCAAAATGTATGAAAGTTTGCAAAACTTCTTTCACTCAAATCCAATCCGGCAATCGATACCCATTGCTAGTAATTTTGTATAAACAAAAACTCAAAAGGACAAAAATGCCCTTAGTGAGTAGTAAGTAGGTAAAAAAGAAATTTTCAAAATAATCCTAAGCTTTTTAGGTGGGTACTATAATTATTAACCTAGTTAATAATTAATTTCATTTTTCACGTTATGATCAATCCAATATTTGGGCATTCTAATTATTAACGTAAATTTCATTGCAATCAATGCATTGTGTTATATAAGTGACTTGGAACAACCAAAAGTGTTCTTATAGTTGTCTGACATTTTGGAGAATGAATGAAATCAAATGGATTTTTTTTTCATTTTGAATTAAAAAAAAAAAAAAAAACTGCCAACAGTGGATGGAGATCTCCCAACAGGACCTAATTGAAAGAAGTCTTGAAAAATCTCATACCCTTTTGAAATATTCAATTCCTTGGTCCTTTTTGGAAACCCACCTAAAAAGTTTATGACTATTTTGAAAATTTCCTTTTTACCTACTCGCTACTCACTAAGGGCAATTTTGTCCTTTTGATTTTTTGTTTATACAAAGTTGCCAGCGGTGGGTATAAATTGCCGGATTGGACCTGATTGAAATATTTTTTTAAAAATTTTCATATGTTTTTTAAATATTGGTTTCTTTTGACCCTCTTTTGAAAATCACCCAAAACTTAAGGACTTCTTTGAAAATTTCCTCAAAAAAGAAAAAGAAAAGGAGAAGCATGAATTTGGAGGGTTAGTGTCCATATTGGTAATTTTAACTTTCCAATCTAAAATTATAAAATATAAAATGACACTCTTGTAAATATGTTTTGCAGAGTAGCATTATGCAAGAAAGTTGCTAAGACCCATCTGAGGCCCTAAAAATCATGGGGAGGTGGGAATAGAAAGCCTCAGGCCGAATCTCTATATATATATATATATATATATATGTATATATATGAAACTTGAAGTCAATCCAATGACCGTAACCCTTTGATTTATAGCCCACAAATTTAATAATTTTAAATTAAATTTGATTTTTACACTTGATCCAACTGTCCACGGTTACGACCGATATGCACTCCATGGGACCCATGATAAATAAATAGGGAGGGAGAGGTTCGGAATTTGATTGGTCAGATTGAATTGATCATAAGATCAGCTCCACATGTTGTGGCAAACCATCAACCCATTGCATCACCCAAACAAAAAGTTCTCCACATTTCATGCATTTGATGCCTTATATAGGAAAAGATGAACATCCCTCTAATCTGAACCTTAGTAAGATAGCTAATAACAAGTTAACAACCCCCACTTTTTTACAAAAAAACACAGCCTCGACTTTCATCTGGGTGGGACCAGTGCTCTATTGAAAGAAAAGGCAGAGAACTCCCTGCAGTAAAGGCAGCAGGAGATTCCAATTCCAGACACACCAACCCCATTCCTCTTACAAAAGAATCTCTGGCACCCACCCAAATATTTCTGGAGGTAGCCTACCCTCTTCTCAATCCCACCCCATCTGTAGATGTGTGTGTGAGAGAGAGAGGGAGGCAGAGAGATCTATCGAATCCAACGGTCGAGATCTTCTTCCTCTGATCTACATTCAGCCTCTGGTATTTCTCTCAACCACGTTGCTATTTTGGATTACTTGCTTTTTTTCCCTCCCCTTCACAAAAAAATTCCCACCCCCAAAAATCTTCTTGTGGTCAGAATCCAAGATTCAGTTCTTATCTGCTGAGATTCTCTTCTTCTGTCCCCAACCCACATCCTCTTTTTCATGCCTCTCTGCCTTTTGCTGGTTGATATTTCATTTGTCATCACTAAAATCACTTTCTGATGTTTTGGGTAGACTTTTTCAGAAAGATTTGAAAACCCATTTGAAAGAATTACTGAGCTGAGAATACACTATATAGAGATATAGAAGTATTGCCTTATTTGTGCTTGCTGTGTTTTCCCCAGATTGGTGATTCAGGATATCTAGTTGCAGGAAAGGATTTCTTGTATTCTCATTTGCATTCTCCTCCTCCTTCTGGTTGAGTTTGGTGGGGTTAGAAGATTAATCTTCTGGTAAGACTTCCATCACCAACAGGTGGTAATTCTGCTTATGAAAGATTCACTTTGTATTCATTTATTAATTTTTAAATCTGTTACTGTTTGTGATTTGGACTTTGGAGTGCATCATGATGTGCCTTTAATTCTTGCTTGTTCAGACCATAGTTTGCTAGGTAGGTTGACATGATCCATGGTTTTTTCCCTGCCAAATATATACGCATTCTGCTTCTTATTTAGTTATTCATGTGGTTGGGTAGGAATAAATGTTGTTGGAGACTAATCTGTAGAATTTGGCATTTCAAGGGGCACTTTGTTGATGGATTGTGGTAACAGTTGCAGATTGCCAACCTACAAATGTCAAAACATTCTTGTTTTCTTACATATGAGCTATATTTGTGTTTTTTTTTTTTTACCGATGCTGTGCTGTCCATCACTTTTCCTTGAGATCTTTTCCTGTTAGATTCAATGTTGCTCTCCTCAAATGCTTTCCTTGGGAGGGGAGATTGATGAAGTTGATGTAATTGCAAGCCATCACTCTTGGAGAGAGTTTGAAATTATGTTGACGAACAGAATAGAAAACACCTCCGCAAGGAGCTGAAGAATGTAATTTGTGAATGATGCGAAGGAGTTTGGTTCACCATTCATTCTCTCTATGATAATATGTTAGTTTCCTGTAATCATAATTTCACTTTAATCTCATTTTGTATCTCATGTTGATCCTCTAATATCTTGTAACAGATCTTTAATTAAACAATACATAAGGATTGAGAGTTCTACCTTGTTAAAAATATCCCTGTTCACAAATGAGACGAGGAACTATCTTTGTAGTGAGAATTGAAGAGTCAAAAGTATAAGAAACTACATGAAGTTGAAGATCTGTAAAGAATTGGAATGAAGTAATAAAATGAGATGGTAAATTGTGTGCTAGGATTAAATGTTGCCATAAGTTTGGAGTGAGAAAGTAGAGCTCATGGAGCCGGCCCTAGTGAATGGGTTAAGGCTTCAACAGTGATGATGATTCTCGGGAAGGTTTCCCATGTGTTGGGAGTTGACAGTGCCCCATACTGTCTATGTACTTTAAAAAAAGAAAAAAAGAAAGAGAGAGTATGGGCATGATCCGGTTGAACATGACACCATTCTGGATTCTTCTAGAGCTAGTTTAAAGATTGTTTTACAATTGATGAAATATTATTACATCTTTCTTCTTCTTCTTTTGGAATCCATGTAAGATGTCAATTTTATTGGTGCTATTGTTCCCTTATTCTGTGGTCTTTTGGAAGCTTTTTTTCTCTCTCCACTGAAGTCTGCTTTGATGAAAGACAACTGGTCATCTTTATCAGTATTTTGATGCCTTTGTTTCTTCCTTGGAAGGATATATTCAGCATTCTGCCTATTCATTATCAGCATTGCTATCTGGAAATATTGTTTTCATGTTCTTTCTTTTAAGCATAGATCTTTGTAACAACAGTTTGTTGCTTACTTTACTAGATCATAAAGATCTCAGCCAGTTTATTTTTAACTTGTTTTCTCAGTTACTATGTCCAATGGTAACTAACTTTTCACAGAGAGATAAGTGATGGCTGAACTCTAATTTTGAATGGTGCAGATGGCAGAAGTAGCAAAAGACTTAGCTGCAGGGACAATTGGAGGGGCAGCACAGTTGATATGTGGACACCCTTTTGACACCATCAAAGTCAAGCTCCAAAGTCAGCCTCCCCCACTTCCTGGCCAACCCCTCAAGTATTCGGGTGCCATGGATGCTGTAAAACAGACGATTGCAGCGGAAGGCCCAAGGGGCCTGTACAAAGGGATGGGTGCCCCGCTTGCCACAGTGGCTGCCTTTAATGCAGTCCTATTCACCGTCAGGGGTCAGATGGAGGCATTGTTGAGGTCTGAACCTGGTGCTCCACTTTCGGTCAACCAGCAGGTTGTTTGTGGTGCAGGCGCTGGAGTGGCCGTTTCCTTTCTAGCATGTCCCACTGAGTTGATCAAGTGCAGGTCAGTGTCATTATCATTCCACTTCCTACTTTGTTGGGAAACTCATTGAAGCCAACATATAGAGTGCACAAATAACTGAAACCTTCTGGTATTCTCTCTCTTTTTTTTATTAAAATTTGAATTCCTGTTTCTGCAATTAATTAAAATTAAGTGGTGTTTACTTGTCAGACAGCTGGTACCTCTATCGCAGCTGTCACAGTTTGGGTTCTAAATAAAGCTTGACCTTTAAAAGAAGTTTGAAACAACCCCTGTGAGGGCTTGGACTGGTCTCACAAACTAGTGCTCATTGTTAGATTGAACAGCCCAGTTTCAGTTCTTTTTTTTTTTCTTTTTCTTTTTTTTTTTTATGGGACTTATAGCAGGGAAATTGGAATCTAATCTGGCACGGTTCTGTTTGTCAGACTGATCCACTTGAGATAAATAGAGCCAGTATCAAAATGTTGATTTAGGATGGAAAGTAAAAACAATGTGGCGTATTTTTTTTTACAGTAGAAACAGTATGTCACCTGATGTGATTTCAACTTCACCGCTAAATGCAGGTAGAATAGATCACTATCATTTTCTAGTTATTCAAGCTGTTTGTGATTGATGTAATGTGTGCACCTGTCTGCTTGGATTTGTGGATAGCACAGGTTACAAGCCCAGAGTGCTTTGGCAGGTTCTGCCTCATCCACCGTTGCAGTGAAGTATGGAGGCCCCATGGATGTGGCCAAGCACGTTCTCAAATCAGAAGGGGGTGTGAGGGGCCTCTTCAAAGGCCTGGTTCCAACATTAGCTCGTGAAGTCCCAGGAAATGCTGCAATGTTTGGTGTGTATGAAGCCCTCAAGCAGTATTTTGCTGGGGGCCACGACACATCAGGACTTGGTAGGGGTTCTTTGATTGTAGCTGGAGGCCTGGCTGGGGCCTCTTTCTGGTTCTCAGTCTACCCAACTGATGTTTTGAAGAGTGTGATTCAAGTCGATGACTACAGGAATCCGAAGTATTCTGGCTCGATTGATGCCTTTAAGAAGATCCTGGCATCGGAGGGAGTCAAGGGCCTCTACAAAGGGTTTGGACCGGCAATGGCCAGAAGTGTCCCGGCAAATGCGGCTTGTTTCTTGGCGTATGAAGTCACAAGATCTAGCCTGGGATGATCCGATGGACTCCATACGATTTCATTCTTTTAATGCCAAGAAAAAGATCTGCAACAAGTGTTTTCTCTGTTTTCTTGCTGCTGCATCTCTTCAAGCCATATAAAACCAATGAATGAACACTTTCATGCATCAAAAGATTGCTTTTGTAACAGACATTGATGTTATTGAACGCTTGAATAAATCTCATCTTTTACCAACATCTGAGCACTAGCTTATTAATCAAGCATATATATTTTTTGGTTGTATTCTCTCTAATACTTGGGATGTAGCTTTCATGGCTATATATCACTCGAGCTTTTTGTAGATTCTGTCTTAAACCTAGGGTACCCATACAATATATCATCAAGTTATAAATTTGAAAAATGCATTAACCTGTTAGTTGTTCATTCTTAGAATGGCTGTTAGTTTTGATCAATCAAAGGCATAGGAATGCCAGCAGGAGGCCCAGTTGCATGGGCTTTTGCCGGTGTCCGTCAATGTATCAGTTGATTGTGATGTCTGACAAGAACCTATTCATAATTCAATTTATTTGCTGCCAAGTCTGGGATAAATGAGGCTACTACATTCACTTTGTTTTACCTTAAACTAATCTGAACAATCAAGACTACATTTACCAAAATAAAATCAGAAGAAAGAAAGAAAGAAAAGATGTGCTAAATTTAGCTCCTGTCAATTTCAGTTTAGCTTGAAAGCCATGAAAGTAGCATCAGTGCATGCATCTTCACTCAACATTGAATAGTACATCTCAGAGTTTGAGGGTGACATATCAACTACAAGAAATTATTACTAGCAATTCCAGAAGGAAGAAAGCCTTCCAAACTGAAATAAATTAATGTAAGTAGTGACAGTGAGAAAACATCCGCTTACATAGAGGACATGATAGAGAGAATGTTGACAATATTGACCATCGAACTCAAGGCAGCCTTTAATACCTCTGGTGAACAACCTGGTTTCACTATCATTTTCACCTGCCAGACAAACATACAAGAGCAATTCACTTTAAATCATGATAAAATGTAAGTTCAAAAGGTCGCCATAAAAACTTCAAGTCACGAAAAAAAAAAAAAAAAAAAAACCAACCAAGATAAGATCATGTGCCATTCTGAAATGGGGTTTAGTATTTGCAGTTTCCACTAGAAAACAATGCATTTTTAAACCGAACAGAAAAGAAGACAGAGTGCATAAAGGTTGTCAAATTTACTTTGTCAAGATAAGCTTGCAATTTCTTTATCCTTCCCATGTAGTCCTGGTCCTCCACAGTGAGGCTTATGGTCTTGCTCTCCGAACCAGTTCCCTCAAACTGAAGGGGTCCTGGATTTCTGTATAAGTCATCTATCAAGAGATTTCCAGCATACCGAAGCAACATTCTGTAACACCAGAAACCAATATTAATATGGGGTGTCATAGTGGATCCAGTATGATGAGTTTGGTAAGCTTTAATATGCAAATAAAATATGACTAATATTAGTACTATATATCTGACTGAGTACTATCTTACTTCTAGTTATTCTCATGTTTTATTAGCTTTTTTAGATCCTATTTCTGCCTTAAAATTTTTCCTTCATCATTTGACTCTTTTGGAAAAGGTGGTAGATATATTTGTTTCTTAGCCAAAGCAACTGGTCTTCAAAGAAGATCCTTACAGGATGGGTATTCATTTAAATACATCCCTTTTCTAATGATTTTGAGACTGAAGCGATAAATTACTATGGATTTTGTGACATTGACAAAAAGAAGGCAATGTCTAAGATCCTTGCGCAGGGCCATGCTAATCTTCCGTATCGTTCCAATTTTATCGGATGTATCCAAAGAGACGGCAAGGTCTAAGATCCATTTGGGCACTTTGTACAAAGCAGTTTGGAGAAGGAAGCATCAGATAATTGGGTTGATCTATTTCTAGTGCAAGGTAGATTTGAATTGTATTTACTTTTCACATTCTTGTATCTTGCAATCTTTTGGGCTATGGTACCCATATACTTCAAAATTCAAATAGGCAATGTGTCGCATCGTATTCAATACTTCACTTTTCCCTACTATATCCATGTCATGTCCCTGCTGTATTTGAGCATCATTGCATTTTGCGGCTTTTGTGTTTCTTTAGCTCCATTCAAAAGTTTGGAGTCATGCTCCACCCCCTCTTTGGGTTCCTTTTCTAATTATATATTTCCATTGCTTGTTATTGTTGGGTTTATGTCTTGTATTCCGGGTTTACCGGATTGGTCTATTGTGTTAGCCACGGACCGGCTTTGGGTCAGAGGTATTTTGGTCTTTGTATCAGGCTTTTTTAGGGGCTAAGAAAGATAGAATTTTATATACCATATAACTTGTAATCCTAAACCTACTTCCGCACGCAAGCGCGCAACACTTATTTTAATCATCAATGTAATGGGCCAAGGGACTTGACAACTTCCTCAATATAAATATGGGGGATAACAATTTGGTCATTTCCTCTCCAGTATTTATTCCAGACCATTCTTACCGATGACTGGCTATCAGAATATTAGTACCATACCACGTAGGAATATAAATGAATTTTCTTACTCGTATGGTTTTCCTTTCAAATCGACAGCAGCCGGATGAATATATGGCTTTCCAATCGACGAGGCTCCAGGACCATGCAACCTCTTAACAGTCATCATTGCCTGCGAATTTGCAAGCATGTAAATAATCATGAATATTGGAGATTCTATACCTGAAGCATTTAACTATATATGCACCATGAGTTGGCAAAAATATGTCCACTGTCTACACAGATGAGCAAGATGTGATAGTCGTGTGCTCTTGCATTTAGTAAAAGGCAGTTCAGGATAGAAATATGAGGATTATAATGCAGCTCATCTTCCCAGCAGGAGCATTTACCTAGGATTGTCTTGGCCTGTTCCATTGAATATGACTACAGATGTATATGATCAATCATGTGGAAGTTGTGACTTTGTTTAATTTTTTTGTCCCCAACCAGTATGATAAAATTCACATCCCCATATCGTTTTTTTTTTTTTAATTTTTATAGATATATAAAACCAGGCAATTTTTACATTAAACTTAGTTAATGAATCATCTCCTTAGTTGAAGAGCATTCCATCAAGGTTTCCAGTCATGTCATTGTTTAATGAAATGGTAGAATACAACTGATATCAAAGGGGGCCTTACATTATGGCATGGATTATGGAACTGGTAGGTTGAGAAGGAAAAAAAATGTTAGAAGATTAATTGGCCTAGTCAGCGCAGCAAGAAATTTTAAAGAAAGTAATGGCATCATTTGCTACATAGGATTTGTCCTTCAAAAAACAAAAGATATTGTCGATGTTTGGATGAGAAACATCAGAAAATTCATTCGACTCAACAACAAAACCATTTCACGGAAGGAAGTAATTATTTGTGATTCTTAATTTCTTATTAAGTTTTGACAAACCAAGACACAATAGGAGCAGTATAGAGCTAACCGTCAATGGAGCACCACCACAACGCCAGTTGGAGACATGATCTTTAAGGTTTGTCACTGTAGCCATGTAACCATTGCATCCAGCAACTAGAAGATGATATGAAACATGGCCAAGAACCTGCATGTGATCTATGCTAGATTTAGCTATTTGTTGTCATTCTCAAAAGAGAAATCATGGGATTATATCAAGTGACAAAAAAAGACTTACATAAGCATAATCACAATCAAACTTTGATGGCAATGAACCTCGAGCCTGATAACCGAAGAAATGACAAATAGAATTGAATTTCTTCCCTTTATATGTGCCACTTTCCTGAAAAATAAATATCCCAACGAAAGCCAGGGTATTTTTTAAAACCATATTAACATTTCCATTGATCAGCAGCAGAAAGGAAATAAAAGTTAATTACCTAATATGACAATAATATACACCTGTTCACCAATCAAGAAAAATTTAATACAAATTCCAATCTCCTTGGCTCTGTTATTTTAGAACTCTCAATTATATCCTAGCTTTTCTTGTGATATACTTAGCAATATATTCACCTATACTGAGGTGGCAGACACATTTTTTATTGTGGCAATATTTTTGACCTTTCTTGTGATGTGTCCATGCTTTACTGACCTGGAAGTGTTGCTTGACTGCTCTAGTTAATTATGTACCTTAGAACTCTTATTGAAGCAGACACATTGTATTGAAGTATGTTCCTAAAATTTGGATTTTAATGAAAGATGGCAAAGGATACAGGGAGTAAAATCCTCAACAGACAAGGATAATTAAGTGCATCGTAGTGCTTCTGAAAGAAATTTTTAGTTATTACTTATATAATTCTTATTCTTTTGTTTTGCTTTGAAATACATAATTTTCATTCTTAAAAGCTGGATAAAAGATATGGAACACAATGCAATTCTAAGACTAATAAGGAAAAGAAAAGTGTTTCTCTTCTAAATTCCTTAAAATACTTAAGCCATAGAATTAGAAAAAAATAGCATATTGGTAAAGTTGATGAAAAATATGAGAAAAAATAACAAAGGTGTACAATCTACCCTTTACCAGCACTTGGCAATTAAGATCCATTATAAATTCCATCTTACCAATCTTCTGTTCATCTCTGTTTCAACAAGGTGAGCTAAAAATTTTTCGGTTTCAATCTGTCGCAACAAAAAAAAAAAAAAAAAAAAAAAAAAAAAAAAAAAAAAAAAAAAATCAGAAACTTTTCATATGAAAAAGGTAAAAAATATTGCATCTACACTAATCTATGCATTCTTTTTTTACCTGAGACAGCTGTGCAGACTCATCTGATTCAGGGGATAGAAGAAGCTGCATCATGAAGTGTGCACCTTAAGTATGTTTCACATCTTGCAAAGCATAATCTAACATGGTTTATAATACTGAGAATGTGGGAACACAAGGGCCAATTGAAGATTGAGAAAGACAACTATTGACACAAGATCATAATGCCATTAAGAAGGAAAAAGGAGAATAGCATTAAAATCTTTTAGCTTTTCTTGAGAAGGCATATGCTGGAATATATATTGTCCAATTGTATCATTTCCCTCAGGCCCAAACAGTGCAAGTCTCAGGCATCCTGACCCAAACCTTTCGTATGATGATGATCCCTGCTACGAGTGGATACCAAAAGCTTTCCCTGTCAGGCGATCCCTAACTATTGGATTTTTCTGAAAGATGTGGACCATTTTAATTGTAATTTGTTCAGTTTCAAGCCACCAAATTGGATAGCTATAAGCTATTGACTGGATTGATCCAATATTAGGGAATGGCCCATCCATGTTAGGACCACCAGATGAAAAGCTTAAAATACTGAAAAGTGGGCCTCACATGCATAGTTTTTCTGTTTTTTATTTTTTTTATTTTTGAAAAGTGTCTTGCTTGAGCATGATAGTATGTGGCACAGATTCTTTAGAATGACTATGAGCAACCCACCAGTGTTGAACACTTGCAGGACATGATACTCAGATTCTTCATCTATTCCGCATTACTAAATTAAACTCTGTTGTGCAGCTGATAAAAAGCTGTTGCACTTTTTGTTTTCTTCTTTTTAATGTGTAACTAAAATAATAAAAATATTTACTATTTTATTTTTTAGTTCACTTTATATTGGCATATTGTTCTTTTCTTGAAAGTGAACATTTATTTATTTAACTGTATTCAATCATAGGATGGATTTGTGAAACCTATGTTTTTGAGATTCGCAAATCAAATGTGTTGTACCAATTTCAGATTTTGCACATATCCAAGTCTGTGCAACTTACACATGATGTAATGCTTCCTATGCAGATCATACAAGATTTTGTTGCCATTAGAGTGCAATCAATCGGCTGAAACGATTCAGCAGCATTATTAATATATTTTTTTTAATGTAGTTTTAACTTTTAAGACCATAGTGTAGCTGCAAAATCTCAGTTCTACTTGGCCATAGGGCTGTGAGATTTTGATATTCAAACTCATGTGAAACTAAAAAAAAAATGAAAATCAGCGGCAATGTGGTCCTTTTTACAGGTAGAAACATATAAAAAGATGCCTCTGTATTCAAGTGAACTAACAGTGAACTAGACTCTAGGCCTTTTCCATCGCAGTTGTTTTACCATTCCTAAAGAGAACTAGTTTTTTACACTGTAAGAAAGGTGTTTCTTTAGTATCGTTTATTGAATTTCAAATCATTCTGTGTGGGCTAAAGAAGATTAAAGCTAGGAATGAGAGTTTGTTTGCTGAATAAAATACTTGACATGACTTTAATGTTAATGTATGCTTCATTATTTCATGGAGGTTTAGTGGCCTGCTAAGAGTAAAAAAATGGAATGGATAGAACAGTTCATCTAGACTCAACAATCAACATTACCTCCTTCTTAATGAATGATGGCATGAACTCAAACAAAGCAGATGCCCAGGGTGACAACTGTGATGAAATATTGTCTGCAGAAACTCCTCTCTTATGAAGACCAAGTATTTCCTGGGAAAGTCACCTTTTGGATTCAGTCAGAACTCAGGATGGTAAAACAAAGCAGATTAGCAGTATTTATTTACTTGTAATGCAGAAAAGTAGAACAGATAACTATATTGTTCTTTGTTCTTAATATGCATTAGGATGTTCTGAATGTGCAATATGAACGTGCTTAATTACCTCTTGGCAATATACTAATCTGCAAGAGAGAATATATTTCACAACTGTAACATAGGAAACAAATAAACAAATAATGTCTTGAATCAGTACACCAAATTTTACCTGCAAAAGAGCATATACTTCAGGTATACTCTCAATAAGGCCCTCGGGTAAAAGGATCACGCCGTGATATTTGTCTGTCATCAAGAGGAACGAAACAACTGATCATGAGATATTTCTTTTCTCAAGTGAAAAGAGGAAAATATATATAAATTCCATTATCTTCTCTACATAAATTTGTGATTGTCACTCTCTCTCAACTTCCTTTTTCTTCAATTTGGTGTTCAGATGAAAGTTCCTTGAGAAAATGTTTGTAGAACTTTGCTTCCCATCATAATTAGTGTAAACAAAGAACACAATCATGGAAATCCTACTCGGACAAGTGAATCCTTAGGATAATGGATAAATTTTTACCCATCAGCGCAAAAAAGTAATGCAGAAAAGAAATTATAATTAACCTGGCACTCATGAGTAGGCAAAAGTATTTTTGCCATTTTTGGCATCATCAAAATACTAAAATCTTCTCAAGAACAAAAACTATATAAATGATGATAATGTTTGTTGTTTTATTTTTATTTTTAGCTGTGTGCATATGTTGTGGCTCCAATATGAGTTGGATATTATCCATCCATTTAGCATGTACTAGTACCAGATTACCATTGGTTTATTTATATTACTGCAAGAGAACCTTGGTTACAAAATAAATTAGAACTCCTCAAGATGATTAAGTTATTCTTGCTTAACAAAGAATGATTAACCTTGTTTTGCCCTGTCTTCAACAGCATCACAGATCCTTTGTGTTATATCAAAGAGGGTGAGCTTTGAGGAGGCAACCTCCTCACAGAGAATGACCTGAACATGACATTCAGTAATGTAAGTTTTTTAGTTGTGAATCAATAAACAATGGTAAAATCACAGTCTTCAGACATAAGCACACCATGTTTGGACCAGATTGGAGTGCACATTCCAATGCAACATGTGATGATTGTCTTCCCATGAGCCGAATAAAATAATAGTACTGCAAGAACAAACAACAAAGCCCTTTATCTTTCAAGTATCTCAATCTTGGATTTGTTTCATTCAATATTTGATATACTTTGTTGTAATTTTACTATTGGATGTGCAAATCTATGCATATTTACTATTTAGACATGGTAGAAGGGACAACGGGTGCATTGTAGCCAAGATGGACATGCTAATTTGTACCTTTTCTGCAGAGAGGGCATCAGTGCACAGATTGCTGATTAGTTGAGCATTCACCTGATTAAAAAGGAGCATTGGAATAAAATGTCTATTCATCACATATAGATGTTAGTGCTATGAGATGTACGACCATATATAACTTCCCACATGATGACCAATACAAGTAATCAGATTTATTAAAAAAAAATTAAATGCTAACAAGCCTTTGAGAGGTAAAACAAAAGACAGGAAAGAGCAGCAAGAGAACAATGATAACTGATATACCTTGCATAATGTATCAAATCCTACATCAGTTTCGACAAACTGATTCTTGAGATCTCCATATAAGGTCACAGGAACGCCCACCACCTACAAGACCAAAGCATAATTTGCTCCTAATAATGAAAAATTTAGTAATTTCATTGCTATAATAGGTCACATAGCGGTAAGAAACCACAATCCTAGAAGCTTCCATAGAGAGAAATTGATATCATAAAAAGATTTGGAGATCAAATCCCGTGGAAAACTATAAGAAGATAGATTGATATATGGAGAGTTCTGATCCAATGTTGCATTTTCTTTCAACCTAGCAACACCTATGATCAATCTAATCCCCACCTCTGAGTTTGCAGCGCTCACCCGAATTCAACATTCATCCAATTGTTACTCACTGTTGGTTTGAAAATTCAAAATATTGGTACCCTTAAACCCATGAAACTTTGTTTCCAAAGATCAACGGGTTAAGATGATATGATGAGGCTTCCTTCTGCACAACATGTAAACAAGATCTTTGTTTTCCCCTCTCCCCCAAAGATTGTCATGCATCCAGGTGGGCTGTCACAGCCAGGTTCGCTCCTAAGGTGTGAACACCTGCCGAATGAGAATTGCATAGCGGTCCTGCTGGAAGAGCAGTGATTGGAAAGGGTCGTGCTTGAATGGGGGCCCTACAAATCTCAGATCAAATGATCTGAGATGATTGAGATATGGCTCTTCAAAGTCTAAAAACATAACCAGTATAGGGGTGAGATCCAACAGTGAGGACAGTTCTGATGAGTGTCTGATTGGGTCTGTTGGAAATTCACATGAGGTGTGATCCTCTTACCTGAGGGCAATATGGATGAGTGTTTGATTGGCTCCACAGAGCCGCCCATATTGCCTGACTGGGGAGAAAATTCTCCTATAATATATAAAGAAAGTTTGTGTGATAGTGTGTGTGAGAGAGACCTTCGTTTGGCACTTTGATTCTGCAAAGGTCTCAGCAAGCTGAGCTGCATCGGTATTGGATGTGACACCTTCATGAGAAAGAAAGGAACAGAATATGAGGAATTCAAGATAAAAAAATTCTTAATTGTTGACATTGATCAAGCTATAATAGTACCTCCTATAATCACAAGCCCATCTAACTTTAGTGTTTGGCAGGCGTTTGATGCAGCATTCACTTGCTCCTTTGTTCTTATCTGATCCTTTGTCCTTCCCAACATATCATAACCACCTTAAGAAAAGAAAAAGAAATTATTTAAATTCAACCACTTAAAATGCGACTTATTTTGTTCACTTCACCTGTGGTTACAGCAGCACATTCACATGAAATGGGCAGAAAAATATTTTGATAATGGTGTTATTTTTATTTAAGAACTTGAGGAGCTTCCATGGTTCTAAAAAAAATTGTTTGTTGGCAAAGAGAATGATTGTATATAGTAGTTTCTCAATATCCCTTTTGTTCCTTCTGCAACTCAATAAATTTCAATAGACAAATCTGTTGATTCTCTGTTAAATTTGGGAGATCTTGTGACAAAATCAAAGATCTCCTGCAGTGTTGAAATGGTTTGTGTCTGGAACAAATTTATTTCCATGGTGTATATCGCCTATCATGTGTATGAAGTCCTACATCAAGTAATTTTATAGAGAACATTTGAAGTTAAATATGACATGAAAAATCCAAATCAAGAAAGAAGTCATCTACCATATAAATAAAAGCACTCTTAACCATTATCCGTCAAATGCGCAAGATAGTCACAAGTAAACAGAATATGATGGAAAGACAACGTTGTTTAGAATAAGAATTATAATCATAGGGCCCTGTTTGGTGCAGGTAACTTGTTCATGCAGAAAATGCGGATTCATGATTTTGGATAGCCCATGTTACCTGAGACAGTTGTTTATGATCTTTGTCGCAATCAATTACAGGTGAACAGAGTTACAGATAGTTGGATTTAACTGATTGCAAGGTAACTGGGTTATAAGGATAATAACAGGGCCTACAACTATTTTCTAGTCATTTTTTTGGTAAATATATATATTTTTTTTTGGGGTAAGTAAACATGCTGTCATTTCAAATCTTCAGGAGTCTACAGGGGCTGGCTATGGAAATCAAGAATGAGGATGTAATTGTCATTTACCAATATCCAAAAGTGAAGAAAGAATGATACCCTGATTGCGATATGTCAAGACAATATCCTCTGTGATTTCTAGGGTGGTTTGTGCAAATAGACCTTCGCTACCGCCTGTCATTGCAAGTAAATCATCAGATAAGCATCTGGTACAGAAAGAAACATAGAGAGCCATCTTTGGGTGTATCAGTTAATTCAAGGAACTGCTTTTAACATTACATGAATCTCCATGAAATCACCAATCTAGATAAATACGCACCACGAAATCCTATCAATGTGCTTTTTGGATTGTGGGACTTTATTGCATCATAAAGCCCACAAATAACATTATGCCCTCCTGGAGACTGGCGTCCACAAAAGACAACCCCAACTCTGAAAGACAATTTTTTCATGTAAGCACTAGCTACTAGACCAACAAAACAATGCAAATAAATGCAACACAAAGCAAAAGTTATGCCCCTTATGCATGAGCCCCTTATGCATGAAAGGGTTTACATTGGGCAGGAGAATAAACCGAACAATACAAATATGTTATAAATCAGCTAATTTTAGCTTCCTTTTGAAAGATCAATAATATGTTCCACTTAACCCCACCCGGCTCCACCCAGTGGGACACCAATGAATGATAAGTTAATCACTCTTAACAGGCTCAAAGTCGTAATCTGGTAAAGAGATCCTGTTCTCAGTTAATTTATGGGAGTGGTAACTCCAAGTATAAGCTGAGTTGAAGAGCCTCTTCATGAATATATATTTTTGGAATTTTTAAGAGTCGCCTTACCAAAATGAAATCATATAATTCAAATATATGATTCATTAGATGCCCATCTGTTCTCTGCTGTAGTTCAAAGTACCACAGTGGAATGATCAGAGTGAGTAAATCATGTGCCACCTTTCCTGTATCATATAAGCTGAAAATGCTAACAACACAAGTCTATTGCACTCAAATAAGAGACAAGGGAAGATTGCTGTTTCAGTAATATGTTTCTCTTTCTTTAAAAAAAAGAAAAAAAAGAAGGTAATATTGAGGTAATGATACTATTCAGTACCTGATTGCAGGATGTTCTTTCTTCACTTGTGAGTCACGGCGTGGACTAGATGGATTCAAGAAATGAACCAATGGTTTCCCATAGGTGAGAGGAAATGATCTAGTAACTGACTGGGCATCGGATGGATCTGCAACAGTTGTAGCATCACCATATTCAAGTTCCACTGCAGATTTCTGAAGGATGAGAAAGAAAGCACTTAGCTTACTGAGCGAGCGGCTGCATATACCTTTTAATTTTATAAACCCAAACATGAAGTACAAATGATAGTTCAAATGGATATATTCCAGTGCCCTTTATGTTACAGTTGAGGTACATTACATCATAGTGATTTTGAGGCTTTCGACGTTTGGACCCACAGCCCATCCAACAACAAAAAACTTACACAAGTATAGATTATTTCAACCATCTGATCTTCACCTTATAAAATTAGTGGGTCATATTATGTCAATTGAAGGGTCATTCCTCAATCTGAATCATCCCAGTGATGATCTTGAATTGCTAATGACCCCAAAGTAGGACTTCAATCCAATGAACCTGAACATTTCATTTTGACTGACAAGGAGGCAGGTTATATGAAATTGCACCAAATCTATAGATTGTTATAATCAATCTAATCATATGTCATTTAAAACTTTTGGCTTATGAGAAACAGGAAGCAAACCAAGCAGATGGTCCTGGTTCGCCATACGGAAAGTCAATAACCATTAAAAATCAACAAAAATATATTTCAGGTTCAAATATTTTTTTTATATTTACCTATGGGCCTAGGTGAGCATCCCATTCCCCCACTCCCCGGGTTCCCATCAGGGGCCACACCAATCATGGGAGAGGTTGGGGATTGGAAGATCTGAAGGAGACCTACATGTATGCAAAATTTCAACTCCTACGTATCATCCGAAGTCCTAACTTCTTCCATCCATGATCCTTGAGTTTAATATTTTGAAAGGCATCAGTTTTTAGGATCTCAATCCAACGGTAACTTGTCCCAATTTTGACTGTGTGAGGAGGTCCCACTTGCTAGAAAAAGAGGTCCACATGAATAGTGCTCCCAAGAGGGTCAGCACATGAAACATCAGCCTTTACCAATATAACCCTATTTGATAAAATCAACCATCGGATAGAATTCATTGTCTTAAAGGATGAAATGAATGACTCATCAACAGCATGTCATTAAAATTTGCGGTGAAACAATATTGCAAGAATTTGCACTAGAAAGTCACATAAAATGGATTCACGACTCAGCAATTCAGAATGTAATTTTAAGTCCACCACCTTAGATCTGAACCTCTAAAAAAAGACTACTTTTCTTTCCCTGTATTAGCACTGAGCCAAATTCGACTCCAATTTACATTGTACTCACTTTTTTTATTGGCATTTGAGTTCTAACCACATTTTTTTCTCCTTTTAAATTCAACACCTGTGAAAACTTCTATTGGATTGAAATTTCCTTTCGTGCCAATATGAGGGAAGAACATTTGCTTTATTTGATTGTGTGGTTGTAAAACTTAGTTTTCACCTTTCATATCTGTTTCTTAATGAATGAGAGAGAACCTGATTACAAGATATATTTATCAGATCTTTACAAACTCAAGAACAGGAGACTAAGAGAGAGTGAGAGGGGTAGAAAAAAAAATTAAGAGGACCTGAAGGCAAGGAGGGAGCTCTGGCAAGTACTGGCTTCTAGTTTTCTGCAGTCCTGAGAGCTCCATCACAACTCTTGAGTCAAAAAAAAAAGAGAGATGGGAATTGGAAAGATGGAATGTGAGAGATCGAGATATAATTGAGAAAACTGCACTCCTGATAACTTTGGTTTTCCCACCGTTCTTTGTTGTGCATTCCCAGAAGAACAGCATTGATTCCAGGAGAGGAAGCTCCGGGTTCTGTTTTTATTTCAACCATGCCCCTGACCATTGCTTCGTGGGACCCACTGCTGGCGAAGCGGGTGAAATAACGGGCACACTAACTGCCATGCCATGGCTGTTTCTCCTCTGACCTGCCATGAGCGTTGGCTGGCTGTTTTGAACTCTGATAATAAAAAGAGTCTCTCAATCCTCACTATCAAAAAAATTCGATTCGACGCGCTCAAAACAAATGCTCTCTGTGTTATATTAGATATATTCAAATTTTACCCCACTAGAAATTAATCCTATCATAAGATTGAGCAAATTATTATATATTATAGGTGTAGGATTCAATTCGAAATTGGAGTCCGATTTCGCAATTGATTGAGAAATTGAATTCCAATTTTGTAATTGATTACTATTTTAAATTTTGCAATTGATTTGATCAATTACATTATTTTATCCAATTTGAAGAGTCTCATCTAAAGAGGAGGTTTTTTCAAAGAATCACATCAAATAATTTAATCTAAAGAGAATTTCAATTAAAATCTAATCATATCTCTCCCTAAAATCTCTCATTTTTTATACAAGTGAGGTCCATCTTTCATTGATCCAAAACGTTTAACTAGCTGTTCCAACTGTGGAGGAAGAAGATAAAAATATTTAGTATTTTAAGATCAAATTGTCAAGTTGAAAATTGAATTTGAACAGTTGGCAATCTCTTTAACCTTCAGTTTCCATGACAAATATCAGATATCAAGAGACAAGGCCCTCTAGAACCTATGGTCGTACGACCCATCACGGCAAGCCCCATAAAATGTAAAATGTTGTCACTTGAATACATTTTTGTTATAGTGACTGCCGATTAGACCATGGCAAGGGCCCATTTGAGATTTTTTGTCCCACATATTTTATAGAAACCCACATATATTAGAGGAAAAACTAAAATATACCTATATAATAGAGGAACTCTTATGCTTTTCTTATAAATGGTCCCACCCAAGAAATTATTTCTATATGATGCCCCCCCAAGGAAAATTTTCCGGTTCTACCACTGATCTGGGCCTTTAGTTTGAAACAGGACATGATCTAGCCCATTTGGCCTATAAAGACAACAAAATAATGGTGCTGGTCGTTGGGTCCATCCTTGTAACTTACAAGACCTATGGTGTTAGATGACTATGACATAACCCCGCCTCCCTTATCTCGTGCAATCTCAGCATGGTTATTGATTTTAGATGAGATTAATTAAATTTAGACTCTCTAATGTCTCTTTAGTGACGTAATTCAAATTAACGAGAGTGAGTGAAACATGAGGATTCTCACAACATCATTTTCAATTATTTTTGCAATACAATTGTGTCAAATTTCTTTTCTTTCTTAATTTTTTTCCTTTTTTATGTATTTTCTGGTGTCTTAATGATTTTTTTTCTTTTTATCATAGTTATGTTTTGTTATTTTTTCCCTTTTGTTGGTTCTTTTAGTTTTCGTAGCGACAGATTTTCATGGATTTATGTTCTTTTTTTTTAATTCTAATTTTTTATTTTTACGCATTAGATTTCTATAGGTTTATTTGTTTCTACAAAGTTATTTTCATTATTGGATTGTCCATGAACTTTTGTTTTCATATTGTATTTTTACGATAATTTTATATACTTTATTTTTTATTATGAGTTTATTCTTATGATTTCAAAAGAAAGTTTGAAGCAAAACACTCAATTGATTTCAAACAAATTAAAGTGCTCTCATTTTAAAATTAGCTACCTATATTTCTTTATTATTATTTTTATAGGTTTTATTTTTTATTGTAATTTTTACCATCTCAATATAATTTAGACTAAATGTTATTTAAGATTTTATTATTTTTAATATAATAAATTAAATTTCCCGTGCTCGGCACGAGAATAAAATCAGTTTCTTTATTTGAGTTAGGAATCAAGTAGTCATAATAGTTTAATTATCATTGATAAATGAAAAGAAAATATAAAAAGAAAAAAAATGCACATATACACTTATTATCGATAAAAAAAATGAATTTAAAAGCCTCCAAATATAAATCAAACAAATATGATTATTAAAAAAAAACCCAATAAATCTACCAATTGAAAAATAAATCCAACAGATTTTCAAATATATCATCCTATTTCACAGTTTTTAATATTTCCATGTGAATTTAGATTTTGTTTACTTAAAAAAATAAAAATATATTAAAATCCTATTAGCATCCTTGATGAGATACAAACGGCTTCCACAAATCATCATGTACACATAAAATTGCAAATATATATAAAAGGTATAAAATCGTAAAAGTAAGTACCCTAATAACTCATATATATATATATATATATATATATATATTTCCTCTCAACTAATGCTCTAAAATATACATTTACCTTTTTTTTTTTGTTTTCTTCCAATATCTCAATAAGGTTCATATAATTTTTTAAATTTATTTGTTATCTCACTGCTTCAAAAGTGTTTGAACTTGTATTTTAAATGTAAGAGAGAAGAAAAGATGTATTATAAATAGTATTTGCAATCATTCATGAATCATGCGTAAATTTGATTTTTTCTAATCATGATAAATTTATGACATTTCTAATATAATATAAACGTAATCATTAAAGGGAGATGCTCCTATGAGAGATGATCTCACCTTAGTATGAGAGATAAGGTTTATATAAGGTGAGAGATATCTCTCAAGCATCTCTCATCATTAAATATTCATTTTATGGGCATTATATAATTAGTTGGTGTCATATAATGTGTGCAATATCATGATAAGATTGTTATAACCTATTAAACCAAATCATCTACCGATGTTTAGGGTTTGAGATTTTATTGGATCAGTTATAGGTTCTTTTTACTAAAGAGGTTGGAAGTTCTTTTATTAGATGGGTTACATTCCCAACTTGCAACCTATAATGGGCCACCTTGAGCCTTTTGAGGACTCACTAATTCATATCATATTTCACCCTTTTAAGTGAACATGTGTGGAAGAATTATATTATGGGTGGTTTATATGGGAACTTAAAGGGCCAATTCATATCTGACTCATTTAATTGTAGTTGAAGATTTCTTAACCCGTGACCTGCCTGATAATAGTGTGGCATGAGTTCAAGTGGAAGACCGGCTCAAATCAAGTGTGGCAGAGGCTTTTCAATTTTGTTTTACTCTTTTTCTTACTCTCTAAATATCTATTATTATTGGTAATACATTGTGCCTTCTAGATGAGAATTTTATAGTGATTGTATTGATTCTTATATCACCTTGTTTTGAGTCTCGATATATATTTGCTTCTGCGAATGCAATGGATGAAAATAACCATGCTTAGCAAGAGTTTGGAGTTCCGATTTCACAATTTGTTTTCGATTTTAATTGCAAATTTAGAACTCCAAACTCGATTTTGATTGGAGAGAAATTTTAAATTTGCTTAGAATTTTCATCGGGAGTTCACTTTTGTTAACCTTCTTTAAATTTTAATATATCTGTTATGGATAGGAGATTAAAGAGTTTAGATGATACAAGAACTCCACCTTACTCAAAAGTCTATCCAACCAATTAAAATGCGACTTTCTTAAGTGAATTTAAAATTTTAAAATTTAGAATGAGTCTCGTTCGGGACTCTTTATTAGGGGTGTACACGGATCGGATTGGTGCGGATTGGGCCAAATCCGTCACCAATCCGTTAGCTACGGATTGACGGATTTGAAATCCGTCACCAATCCGTAGCTATTAAAATCCGATCCGATCCGATCCGTGGATGACCGGATCGGATCGGATTAATCCGTTCAATCCGTCCCTGTACATTACATGGAAAAAAAAAAAAAAAAAACCAATGAACTACTCTCTCAGCAGAAACACATATTGTCAAAGAAAACCCCATCAGACAAGCAGCAAATGAACACAAATAACTTACTAAATGTAAAAAAAAAAAAAAAAAACCCATATTTCAATCAGAATATGCAACCCAAATATACAAGCAACAACACAGACCCAGATATATGGTAAGGCAATGATGATGCAAGAGTGACAAATACAAGGAAAAACCCATAAAAGAGATCCATGGAACCTTCAAACTACACTTTAGGAATTTTTTGGGTATTTATATATATATATATATTTAATATTTAATGACAACGGATCGGATCGGATTGAATCCGCGGATTAAGGGTCAAATCCGCTACCGATCCGTTGATAACGGATTGCACAATTTTCAATCCGCCACCGATCCGTTGGCCTTCGGATCGGATTAAAATCCGCGGATCGGATCGGATCGGGCCGGATTAACGGATCAACGGATTTTTTGTGCACCCCTACTCTTTATCCTCCCTAAATTAGATCTTGGAATTAAATTCAAACTGGCTTAAGTTTAAAGACATAAAGAATAGAAGATAGGGCACGTGATAAGATTTCCTAAAAGGCAATTTGAATTCAAGTTACCTTTTTTGGCCTTCAATTATCTAATGTTTTGATTGGAATGCTTTCTTTAAAAAGAGGTCCCCCTTTCCCTTTTTCAAAAGAGTTTTTTGTATATACCCGCTAGCTTTATAAAATTTATAAATAGGCCCATGTGGCTTCAGTATTACCATCTACCCCCATGCCTTTTCAATTTAATACCTTCCATATCCCCAAATTCACTACTCATACTAATCGCCAAAAGATTTGTGTTGAATTTTTATAAAAATGACAACTTTGCCCTTAAATTCATTAAAAAATATATAAGTATGTCATTATTTATAAAAATACCATTGTTTTATCCCAAGTCCCAATAGTCTCTCTCAAATTCTCCCATGCACATGACATCGAATCATGTATTTGAAACTTTCATCAATCTAAATTGAGGGTTGTGCATGGATTGGGTAAGTTATAACCTATTAAAAGTATAAGTGTTGATTGTCTTTGTGATCAATGTAGATTTGATGAAATGGGCCCTGTATTGATAAAAATGGATTTATATAGGGTTACTCTCTCTCTCACTAAATGTACTATAGTAATTGTTAATGTTACAAGCTTTAAAGAAAAATAAATCCAAGCTTTTAAAAATATGCACATATGGATAAAGAGACGGGCAAATATGTCATTTTATTCTAAAGAACTTTTGGTGATTCTAAGGGTACTAATTTTGGGACATGAAAGGCATTAAAATAAAAAGATAGGGGAGTATATATAAATATTGAAACCATAGTGGCCTATTTATAAATCCTAGAAACGTTAGGGGTATATACCAAAAACTCTTTTCAAAATAATTAAGTGAAAATTCCTCACAATCTTTTATTACGTCCCTTCCTTTTTGCTTGGTGTTTATTGATCCAGAAACGAAAATTTCTCACTTTGTGGTTCCATGGAAAGAGGTGCATGTAGTTTTGGTCTATTTTGCCCTTGAAGTTAGCAATAACATAATACACGTGTTGAGAAGCATGTGATTATGCCTGTTAGATGGTTTCTGAGATTGTTTCAAGAGTCGGGCTACTTGTCCCGGGTTTTGTCCCGGGACATGGCCCGACTCCCCATGGGAGCCGTTGGATCCCATGCTGCCATGGGATCCAACGGCTCCCATGGGGAGTCGGGCCATGTCCCGGGACAAAAGTCCCGGGACAAGTAGCATTTCTGTTGTTTCAATGATATACTAAGGGGGTAATCAAATAACTTATAGAAGAATGCAAAAGGAAGTACGAATGAAACGTTTTCATCTTCATTTCCTCCCATTCTTGGTGAGGTTGATGAGTTTTGGTAAATTTCTATTTTTTTCTTCTCAATTTTCTAATGGTTGGTAGATTTCTATGTTTTATTAATTTCTATGTAGTTATGATTTTTCTTATTTTCTCAATTTTCTAATGCTTGGTAAATTTCTATGTTTTATTAATTTCTATGTAGTTATGATTTTTTTTTTATTTTCTCAATTTTCTAACGTTTGGTAGATTTCTATGCTTTATTAATTTCTATGTTGTTATGAATTTGTTTTCTTTGATGCTTTTTTTTTTTTTCATTTTCGCGTGGTTAGTTTTCATGGATTTATAGTTTTTCTTTTTTATCTTTTTCAATTTTTTTAGGTTTTGGGTATTGGATCTCATGGATTTCTTAATTCTCTCTCTCTCTCTCTTCTCTCAAGCATGTATTTTATTTTAAACAAATTGAACTACTTTTATTTTGAAACCATTATTATTTTTATTAGGATCTCCAATCACAGAATTATGGATCCAATTAGGCTCGGTCAAAACAATTCCAGGAATATGTACACTTGGTAAGGAGTTGATTGTCTACGTGTTTTTATTTTTATATTATTTTTTGTGGTATTTTTGTTAATTCTTTTATTTTTTATGGTGGTTTTTTTTTTTTTTTTTACTTTTTTCAATTTCATTTAGTTCATTTATTGGATCTTCATGGGTTTGTATGTTTGTTTTATATTGCTTATATTATGGGATTTTTCTATGGATTTTCAAACTATGTTGCGCTTTTTTCTTGATTTTTTTATTATGGTTTCATTTTATTATCTTTTCAGTTTTGTTGGGTTCTATTAATTTTCTTTTTGACCAATTTTATGGATTTGTGATTGTTCTTATTTCAATTACGTTGGTTACCTACTTTCTTTTCTTTCTTTCTTTCTTTTTTTTGCAATAGGTTTTCATAGATTTGAGGGTTTCTTTTCTTTGTTCATTTGTGTTTAGAATTTTTTTATTTTTGGGTACTAGGCTCTCATGGATTTATTTGTTTATTTAAATAGAACTGATTTTTTATTTTTTTTTTATGTATTTTCATTTCTATCCTGTATATTTTGTATGGACTTTGCTGCTTTACAATGTGAGTTACTTTTATTATTAATTATTATTTCTTTTAGTTTCAACGGGTTATTTTAATTTTCTTGATGATGGGTTTTAATGGATTTGTATTTTTTTTTCATTTCTATTTTCAACTTAGATGTTTGGTTTTGGGTATTAGGTTCATTTAGCTTCCTTTGTTTTTTTTTTTTCTTTGCATGTATTTTATTATTAAAATTTTTATTTATTTTTATTTTTATATTTTGTTACTTTTTTAGTTATGAATTTGTTGTCTTTCGGTAATGACAGTTCCTTTAATTTTCCTGAAAATGGGTTTTTAGAAATTTGATTTGTGGGTTTCTTCTTTCGTTTTCTTTTCGTCTCAATTTTTTATTTTTATTATTGGGCCTTACTTTTGTTAGAATCAATTTAGCATGGCCATCAACTCACTTTCGAAGTCAATCGTTAGTTTTAGGATGCTAGCAAAATAAAATACTCTGATTTTGAAATAAACTAGCTATATGTTTTTTTATTAGTATCATAGGTGATTGAATTTTATTGCAATTTTTAACATCATAATATAGTCCAAAAATAAAAAATTAATTATTTTAGATTATTTACCATTTTTAATATTATAAATTAAATTGCCCGCGATAAGTGCAGGCATGTTTTGCTAGTAATTGTGTATTATTAATCATATGCATTAAATGTTTTAATCATATTAACTACATTTGAGGATACCAAGTAGATGTCTTTTGGGTAGCTTAGATTTTCATTAGATGGCACCCACATTGTGGAGTTCATCTGAGATTTGGAATCTGGATCCTTTGAGGGGCTTCCACTAGGAGAAATCCAAAGTTGGAAGAGTGGAAGGATGAAACAGCCTCTAGTTGCAGGTTTTTTGTCTACCGTTAAAGGTCATTTTTTGTGGTGGAATTTTTTTTTTTTGGCACAAAAGGTGTTGTGTTAGGCTCTTGACGTCCATCTAAGATAACTCGCACGAAATAGCAATGAAAGAAAAATTCTGTCGTGAAAATCTAGCATTAGCAGCTGTTTTTTTTTTTTTTTTTTTCCCCATTTAATCCCATCCCGTCCACTGCTAGAAGTGAGCTTTTTTTAGTTCCTTTCTTGAGCCCATTTGACCATGAATCCAATGTATTTAATTTCAAGAAAGAAAATACGGGGAGCCCTAATAGATAGGCCTGCCAATTAGCTAAGCCAAGCCATGTATTTCTTACCCGTAAAGACAAAGACAGGTTGTTTGGTAAGGACTTGTTTTCCTAGTTGGGATGATTTTAGTTGTTTATTAGTAATCCAGAGATCAAGAGACAAAATAAGAGTGACATTTGAAACTTTTTTTTTTTTTTTTTTCCTTGTTTCATAAAAGACATCGATCCATTAGCTAGAGGATTACTCGAACCTTATCACAAATATTGTTCTTGGGAATTTTTGTCTCTCTCACTGGTATAAGGTGTGGAATGGAAGAAAAATAGTTTGTTTGCAATCTTTGTCTTTTAAAGTTAGTAAGTTTTGGATGGAAAGTTCAGCAACTGGGGTGGTGGCGCAGTTGGCTAGCGCGTAGGTCTCATAGCTTAGAGAAATCCTGAGGTCGAGAGTTCGAGCCTCTCTCACCCCAACTTCTTCTTTTCTCGTTTTTTAATTCTCAATGATCCAACACAGAAGACAGAATAGCATGCTGATGGGCCAGGCCGTTGGGGCCCAGGCCCATTCTATCCCATGCTGGGTAGACTTGAGCTCTCTGTCTTGACCCCACGAACTTCAGCTGACACACTTTCTGGGCCGTCAGTTAACAGGTATAGCCAGGAGAGTTTATGTGGGCTTAACAAATCTGACTACGGACTATATATAGCCGCAGCACAGCCCAACACATTATTAAGCTAAAAGGCGCAATGTATATGTTGCAAATGAACTGTGCCTGGCTTCTTTATTCAGGCCCAAAGGGTGGAATCCAACACGAATTTTAAGGGAGATTATTAATCAGGCTGAGTCTGAAAAGCTTTAGCCCGGCCCAACATGCCCAAATACTTCTAGCCACTATCATATTGGAGTTTTTTTTTTTCAAGGTTTTGTTAACATTCTGCAACCTGCAGAGTTGAATAATATCATAAGACTTGAATCTTGGTGAGACTATTCGGAGAAAATTGGATTGGCGATTTGTACTCATCAACCCAACCCAACCACGCCATGTAATTAAGGGTTTGAGTTGAGCTTTTATATTCTTGGGTTGGTTTTGGGTTGACATTTCTTACCCTATTAATAAGTACATTGGAATTGGGTTGAGCCCCATTCTTGCCATTCAATCCGCCAACCTTCCCAGGACTTAATCCAACCTTAATAATTGCAGTGCAACATCCAATCCAACCCGAACTAGACCTGTTAATTGAGGGTTCAGACTAAACCTTGAGAGAGAGAGAGAGAGAGAGAGAGAGAGAGAGGATTCTAACTTTACATAATGCGCTATTTATACGAACACGTCATAGGGCAGGCTTGTGTATGATCTTAGGCCTTGACTCATGACCCACTTCTCCAATAAAGACATCACCAAAGGAATCATACTAGTCAAATAGTCACCCCTCGCACATTTTTGGCTCAGAAGGACTTTTTTTCTTGTTTTAGATCAAAAACAAGAAAACAAATGTTTCTAGACAAAAATATGTCATGCCGAGCATTTGATGCTAAACTAGGGATGCAAATGGGTTAGATCTGATCGGACAATCATTTGCAACCATATACTAATCTTATTTCCAATTTGATAAGTATGATTCATTTGAGCGTCAACAAATTTAATAGATGTGGCCAACACACTCATTATTGGGTGGCGTTGGCATTTGGTTTCAGACACGCGTCTATCCCTTATCTTCAAGTTGAAAGTCTCACCACCAACCAACCATCCAACACAGAAAAAAAGAAAAGAAAATGGCTAATAAATGTAAGTTCCATAGTTTTGGAACATCTAGGATACTGTAGGACACTAGGACCTACCATGAGCGGGAAGATGACTTAAAATCTCTGCAGTATGGAGATTCTAACCCTTCAAATCAATACCGACATATAAAAAGAATACATAATATTTCCCAATACATAAAATTGCAATGTGGCCACTCAAAACCCCTATAGTGTGTCAAGACTTCAATATATATTTTACATAGTGGTGTAAGAACCCGGACCCACTTTCACATGATATTGTCCATTTTGGTTTAAGGGATTTCAAGTCAATCTTGCCACACATTTTTAAAATGCCTCATGGGGATTAAGGCCAATTAGCCACACTTATACACACATGATCAGCATTTGCATGTTTCTTATATGGCACTTATTCAGCAATGCATATCCTGTCCTTTAGAGTTTTGCCGAAGCTGGTGGAATTCTATAGCGGGTTATGCTAGTGGAGTACCATAGTGGGAACAAGAAGCAACCAATGGATGAGCCTTGAGATTGTAGATTAGGCTATTTGGGATTAGGATTGTAGGGGAGCGAACCACCGAGCACCGCCCGTGATCTGGCATCAGCGGGGGCGTGGGGCCCTACCCCTGTGGGTTTAGCGAAGTGCCCCTACCCCGCCCGATCCGGTATCGATGGGGCCTACTAAAGTGAGAGGTCTCGGGCTCAGTGGTACCAGGAGTCTCCCAAATTATCTCTTAAAGTGAGAGGTCTCGGGTTCGCTCGGGTTCGACTCCTGGGGAGGCCTCTCCCCATGCGGATGGGGGGAACAAATAAACAATTGACCCTAGTAGGCCCCATCGATACCGGATCGGGCGGGGTAGGGGCACTTAGGAGTCACCCACAAAGTCTCTTATGGAAGAGGTCTCGGGTTCGACTCCTGGGAAGGCCCCTCCCCTTGCGGAAGGGGGGGACAAATCCACAATAGGCCCTAGTAGGCCCCCCGGTCGCCTATGGGCACGGGTGGGCAAGGGCTACCAACCCCATGGGTGGAAGGGCCCCTCGCCTCCGCTGTTACAAGAACACGGGCGGCGACCGGGGGGCATCTCTTACAACCCCATGGGTGGAAGGGCCCCTCGCCTCCGCTGTTACCAGAACACGGGCGGCGACCGGGGGGCCTACTAGGGCCTATTGTGGATTTGTCCCCCCCTTCCGCAAGGGGAGGGGCTACCGGCCTTTTTGTAGGGGAGCGAACCGCCATGCACCGCCCGTGATCTGGCATCAGCGGGGGCATGGGGCCCGAACCCTACGGGTTTAGCGAAGTGCCCCTACCCCGCCCGATCCGGTATCGGTGGGGCCTACAAGGGCCAATTGTTTATTTGTTCCCCCCATCCGCATGGGGAGAGGCCTCCCCAGGAGCGAGACCTCTCACCTTAAGAGATAATCTGGGAGACTCCTGGTACCACTGGGCTACCGTAGCTCAGTGGTACCAGGAGTCTCCCAGATTATCTCTTAAGGTGAGAGGTATCGGGTTCGACTCCTGGAGAGGCCTCTCCCCATGCGGATGGGGGGAACAAATAAACAATTAGCCCTTGTAGGCCCCACCGATACCGGATCGGGCGGGGTAGGGGCACTTCGCTCCCGACCCCGCTGATGCCAGATCACGGGCGGTGCTCAGCGGTTCGCTCCCCTACAAGGATAGTATATCATTCCTCCCATTTAAAAGCCAAAAAAAAAAAAAAAAAAAAGTTTGAGCTTATTAATATATAGACTGAACCATAGTTTAAAATTAAAGATGGTTTCCCAGATTAAGATGGTTCTGAGGTCATGACACGATCATTTCTCAAGAGAGGGCTAACAGGGATCATTGATCCATCTTCTACTACCTACTTGATGTCCATGTCATTATACATTCTACTATGGCAAACATGAAGTGGGCTACTTTTTTTGTCTCCGCTTTGGCAAATAGGACGAATCATGGCCAATATATTTTTGAGGGGACCATAACCTAGAACAATCTTTTACTGATGTATGAATTTTCTGACCAGTCTCATTTTCTTTCATGAAACCAATCACAGAAAGAGTAGCCTCATGATTTCATTTTGACTCTGCAAAGCGAATGCTGAGACCACCTTTTTATGCATTGGCTGTGTTTGGAATTTGGATAAGGGTTTCTTGTTTGGATCAAACAGGGGATCCATTTCTTTGAATAAATCAACTCAACTGCTTTGGGCAGTGATGATTAAGTTGCAACTTGCACCTGCAACTGCAACACAGTGAAAGAGACATTACAGCGTCCATCCCCATTCAATGTACATGGTCACCTGATCTCCAAATGCAATACCTGAGAGAGTCAGTGGTTTTCTGATATTAGAGAATTCGAGAAAGTGATGGCTGATGTATCATGTTTTATTTTAGAAAAAAACTAGAGTTTCCTCCATATTGAAAGATGATTACCCTTCAAACAGTGGACCACACTGAAAGCAAAAGTGAAGGTAATCAACCATGCATAAAACAACCCACTGAGGCCTTGTTCTGTTCCATCAGAGAAAAGTGGGGCCACTTGGAACCCTCAAAAGGAAAAGGGAGCAGGTGAGATGTACTAGGAACTTTTGGATGGGAAGTAGATTTTAGTCTTGCCAAATGGGGTCGCCATTGTTTCTTTTCTGTCAACTTTGTGCGCTCTATACGGCCCTGATCATGAGAAACTATTGTAAGAGCTGTGCGGACGTCTATAGCTGGTAGTGATAATATGTGATAGTTTAGCTACTTCCTAACTGGATCTTATTCAAGCTCTATGTTTGTTTACATGTGAGGTATGGCCGTGTAGGTGAGGTGGGATAATTATATGATCATGTCTCTGTCTATTTTGTATGGGGCAAAGTAAAATGAGATAGACCGATAAGAGAGAACAATAAACTAGGCCACCTTTTGTCTTAAGTTTACTTTATCATACATTACCTTATTAGATTGTTTAGGTAATAAAATAGAGATGTCTTGGAATTTGGCAAAGTTCGTGGTAAAGTGGGTGATGGCTGTAAATTAATTTCTCACTCTATTTTGTTGATTAAACATGGCAAAGTAAAGGTGGGTGGCGGATGAAATTACTTTACCTCTCTATTGTATTTTACCACATGTAAACGGACTTACGCTGCGTAGTGCCATTTAGCAAGTCTACCTTTTTAAAACCCTTTTGCCTCTTTTTTAAGAAGTAAATAAAGGGTAACGCATTCAAACACATTTGAATGTCATCTTAAGTAATTGACCTCTTCTGGGTTAATCTTGGACAAATTTACCCATCAAACATTTATTATATGACAATTTTCCCAGTACTACTTTCATCACTTGAGTTTTCCATACGACTTTCTTTTAGCCAATAACTTTGCCATGTAACTTTTACTATATCATGAGTTTACTATTTTTACTTAAATATCAAATATACGAAACAATTTAGTTGTAGAAGGATCTAATTAAAATAATTTTATTTCAAACAAAGTTATTTGGATTAGCTCTACTTCAAATAGATTAGACGTGCCAAACTAGACTCCGATTGGGATGATAATTACTTCATTTTAGTTATCGCTTAATTTGGATGTGGTTCCAATGACATGATGGGCCACAGCCTTTCCAACAAATCTTCCCCAACTGACCCATATCCTCTGTTGGATTTTCTTGAGAAATACCGATAAAATTCTTACCCCTCCTGCTTAATTTCTTGATGATTAAGTTACTAAGGTTGATCTACAAACATTTAGAAGTGATGGTAGGATTTTTATGACACTAATTAGTACTTTGTATAACTTCAGAAGTTTACAGTACTATTTTAGCAATTTTCACGTCAAAGGTTGAAACACATTCACAAGTTTTCCACAAGATTCACAACCGCACCCTTTCCCTACATCACCCCTTGCCTCACTTTATTCTGTTCATGGAGATATCTACAAACAAAGTCTTTGAGATTCCGAATAATCACTGCTGCTGGCGCCCATCATATATAGAAAAATTGAAGTTACTAAACCATAGATATAATTTATTTGAATTGGGTGCCCTCGAAAGTCGAAACCTTGTTGTTCCTCTCAACACAGTTAAAAAAAGTTTCAAGGTTGAGATGTTTTGATGTGAAGAAAATAGAAAGAAAAAAATGTGTGGAGAAATTTTTCTACATTATGAATTTGATTGAATTGTGGATGTGCTTCTCCGCCTGTTCTCATCCAAACAAACTTCTAAATTTTTATATATTTTCTCCAATGGCCAACTTTTTAAATTGGTATTATATTCTAAAGATCCCTAAGCATTGTCTTCAATTAAGGGTAAATATCTACAACGGGCCATTACAAAACCTTTCCTTTGATAGAAATTGATTAGTCACCCATTACCCTAATAAAGTAGACATATCATGAAACCGATGGTCCATATACATATCTCCACCATACACCCTTTATTCCTCACGTCTTCAATATTCTGTGGATAAATTTTTTTTTCTTTCCATGTATTACTACATATTCAATTTTATTGTTTATATTTCTTGTATAAATACATTTTCTTGGCTTTTAACTTAATTTATAGATGAATTATAGTTCTTTATTTTTTATTTTTTATTTATCCTTTCATTTAGTTTTTAACATTTTCACTCTCTCATATGACTCCTACAACTTGGCCCATCTATAAATAGAATTAATAATTACTATATACCCTTTATAAAATGTTCAATAACTACTCAATCATATATCAAAGATTTTAATTTTGTTTTTCACCACAATTTGACACCCTTTTTTAGAAGAAAATGCCCTAAATGACTCTTTTAAAAGAGAGAAACTTGTTATTGATGATAGTGTAAGATATCATGTACCAATGGAAGCCCAACGATTCAATTTTATTGTTTATATTTCTTGTTTATATATATAGATTTTCTTGGTTTTTAACTTAATTTATAAATTAATTATAGTTCTTTAGTTTTTTTATCTTTCAGTTTGGTTTTTAGTATTTTCGGTTTCTCTCTCTCTCTCATATGACTTCTACACCTTGGCCCATTTATAAATAAAATTAATAATTACTATATATACCCTTGTAAAATGCTCAAGAACTACTCCATCATGAGTCAAAGATTTTAATTAATTTTATGCCTACTCAATATGACTCCTACACGTGTGGGACTTTCTCAATACTCCCCCTCATCAAGTGCAGGCCCAACAGATTCTATAGACAGATTTGTCACGTAGGCTACACAAAAATGACGTGAAAGCTGATAGGTGGAAGGCCCAAATAGTTATCTGAAGCATTGTTAAACTCATTACTTGGGCGATGTGGAATGTGAGACTTTCCCAACAGATAGATGATATCAATAATTACATATTAATTTTGTATTTATCATTGTCATCGGATAATGGTAATAAAATCTTGTGGCCTAGTAAAAGATGCTTATTTATGTAATCTTATATACAGTAGTTGGCTCAAATCATATTTGCCAATAAAAAAAAAAAAGACATGCGCAAAAGAGATTCAACAATTGCTTGAGAAGTTGTTGGCTCAAAGTATGTCCAAGTATAATGATGATGATGATGTGGAGGAACAAGCTTCTAGTAGAAGATGATGTCATTGGGCATCCATATTTAACAAATTGTTACATTACTTACGATCATGTAGGGTTATTTGTTTTCAATGGAGTACATAGAAACTGAATACATAGGATTTCATAGTCAATGAGTTCGACAGAAGGCTTATTAAGATGGTCATGAGGTGTGAATGATATGTGGTGGGGCGAAGGAAATTAGGTAGAAACTAGATAAGTACGTCTTTGACTATCCTATGATTGAATTACTAGGGGTGATGGCATGTATTCATTTCCCTTCTTTCCTTGATTACTTTCCATTAAAGAGAATGTTTTTTTACGGACATTATTATATAAGTACTTTGGATCTTCATTTTTCAACGGCTTATGGCATGAAGTCCAATGTGTTCAATTTCTATGTATTATAATACAGACTAAAATCCCTTAAAGCAACTGTAAATTGGTTGAGTTTGGGTCTAAACCATTTGGATGGAAACTGATCTTGGTTATATTATACGCTGCTTGAGTCCATACCAACCCCTTCCCAATCACGAGTATCCATTTTGGACTCTACTCTTTTTTCTTTTTCTTTTTCTTTTTTATTTTTTGCTAAAAAGAAAATATATTGAGAAAAGAGAGACCAGAACACAAGGGCTTAAGCCCCCAAAAAAACAGACCAAGACCCCTAAAAGAGCAAAATTACAAGCCTTGTGAAGAAGTCAAAATCGCGATGAAAAAGTCAAAATCGAGAGGAAAAATATTAGCGGAGGTGAACTCCCAAAAAATTCAGTATAGGATCTTGAGACGGCTTACAAACATTACTTGGGAGTTGGAGTAAGAGAGACGTTACTGGACTCTCTACCCAAAGTATTTTATTTTATCAAATTGCGTATCTCATTCCTAATCAATTCCCATTGTATACACCCACACAAGTAGTGCGTTTGGCTACTTTAAGCTTTAACTCATGACATGAGAAAACAAAATGGCAATGAAGTGCTCGACTTTGAAAATTCTAACATTTAGTTCTCATGTTCACCAATGACCAAACGGACGTTGTAACAAGAACTTTCAAAGCTTTCAAAGCTGTCAACTGCACGACTTCTTACTTTTTAAGGCCACCAATCTCATGGCAGAACAAGAAAGTAGAGGCACAACTTGCCTTCCATAATTCTAACAGAGGTAGCTATCTTTCGTCCAGTAATAGTCAAAGTCACCAAGAGGAATATCATTTGAATTCATTATCTTCCATGAAAATTCATGACCCTGATGTTTTCCCTGGCACTCCAGCCCAGTTACAACGATTAAGACGCATCATGTCTCCATCCTCTCCTCTCATGTCTTCAATGTCACATCCCTACAGCTAACTTTCTCAATCTACTCGTGCAACTTGAGAACCAAAACTGCTAGTGCATGTCAGGTTACACTCGGACCTAAACTAATCATGATTAAGGCTAATTAAATGAGATTAATATTAATTAAGCATGAGTAATTGGGTTAATAAAGATTAATGACCATAGAGAGACAAATTAGTCTCAAATGATGCATTAAGCATAATGAAATAAAATTGGTTAAAATCAGTTTAGACTCAATCAAGGTAGACTAAGGACTTTTTCGTAACTACGGATTTTCACGTATTTCGTTAAATATGAAAATGCTTGATACCAACGTGTGTATCTCAAATAGTACGTTAACTTTCATAGTAGATGCGATTTCATTTGACTTCAAATGGACCAAATGAGGCTTCATTTGACTCAAAATGTAATTTGATTTATTAAGAGGGGGTTCTTGTGTAAAAGGGCCTTATATTATAATGAAATGAGGAAAGTGAACTCATTCCACTCCAAGCAAAACCTAGGCTCATTTTCTCCGTTTCTCTTCCATTTTTCTTCATCAAGAGCGAGGTTAGGAGAGATTTAAGTGGTTTTGAGGAGTGTAGTTTCATCTTCATCTTCTTCCTCAAGTAATTCCTCCATTTTTGAAGTTTTGAAGCTTAAAAGAGAACTCAAGACCTTTTTGCTTGGAACTACAAGTAAGTAGTTGGTCTTCTCTTAGGGTTTCCAAGTTCTATTGGTTGTTTTGTAGAGATTTCTAGCATAAATGGCTCATAGGAGTTCATTTACATGTTTTATGGATTAGGGTTTGAGTTTTGGGGAAGATTGTGTCAAACCAAGCTAGGAAAAAAGATGACTTTTGCCACTAAACTTCAAGAGATGCAAGTATAAACATTTGCTTGTGATTAGTGTTAATCAATGTAGAAGTTCATAGAGTTTTCATGTATATTGTACATTTACCATTGAGTTTTAGGATTTGTTTATGGATTTCATGAGGTGATTAATGGATGATTAAAATTAATATTTTGTGGATAAATGATGCATGAGGAGGGAACAGGAGGTTCCAATGCTTAATACAGGTTTTGGAAATGTAAAGGAGAGTAGAAGAAGGGAGAGACGATCAGAAATTTCATACTAAAATTCTGATGGGTTCGCTCGAGCAAACAGTAAGTCCGCTCAAACGAACATCGTTCTGTATGGGTCCGCTTGAGCGAACCTTATACAGGTCAAGACATTAATTGTGAGTTTTGGATTTTTACGTGGATTTGGAGTACTACTTGTGAGTATAAATGCTCCTTAAATTAGTTTTAAAACTAAACTTCCATGGGTGATAATTACGTACGGGAACTATAATAATGCACATATTGAATATATAAATGTGATGCCCATAAAAAAAAACACGTGCATTTGAAAACCAATGGTTATACCTAAATGGTTGTTTAGATTTGGGATAGAATTGAGTAGAACCATAAATTATTAGTAATTTCCTCATTGTATCGTATTTCGTATCATTGTGTTCCAATCTAATGAGACTCGTATTACTGTTATTCCTTTCCTTTGTTATGAAAGGAATTATTGAATTAAATTGAATTTAGAAATGGATTGCTTATTGGCAAGTATTGACTCTTGAATCTGGCACTACCTGGCTAATATATTAGAACTTTAAATAAGTTCAATGAATTGATAAATGAAACAAATGACTATTCATACTGCAGTAGATGGATTTGGAGAGTTTCGGAGCTCCGTGGTAATGCTAGTTGTCCTTGGCCCAGACACTGGTAAGTCCCACAATTCCAATCATATCTATGGGTATTGATTGATGCCTTCCATTTGGAAGATGAATCATTCTTTTGAGGGAAGATGGTAAATGAAATTAAATAAAATGAAAGCTATGGTAGTGACCATCTTGTACATGTCTATTGATTAACTTTTTATGTTCACCTATTATTATTGTAGGAACTGTCTATACTTGTCTAGAATTGGAATTGTTATTAAACAGATTGAACAAGCTCAATATGAATGTATTAGCGTGCTATTACAAGATTTGTTTATATATTGTTGAACCGTCGTGTTCACTAGTATTATTGATGGCATTACAAGCTCGATTGCCCTTGTCGGCCCTGCAGCGCCCCCGACGACAGTGGAGGAGATCGTTCCGGTTCCTTCAGGAGGAGTAAATGAATGGAATGGTCAGGATACCATTTAAAATGAGTATCCGAGTGCGATAAGGAGTTGGAACATTTTGAGAAGTGTTTTGAGAAACTATTTTATATATTCATTTTGAAATGTAATTAATTATCATTTGCATTGTGTTTTGTAAATGCAGTGTTTGACAAGCAAATGTTGGAAATGATACATGTATAAGGACTTTATTTTGTATATATGTAAATCGTAACTTGTTAATGTCAAATATGAATGTTTCCGCAAAAGTTGTGTATTTGACAGGTCATTGCTAATGTTATACCTTGTGGGTTCCGTTTTGATTTCGGTTAATTCGGAGTTTACAAGAGCAAGTAGGGATCCACGGCTTAGGGTTATAGGATCTCAGACCCGGGTCGTTACATGCCATCTGCTCACAACGCACAAAGATGATGACATGGGAGTGATTTAAACCACTTTCTTTCTGATTTTTTATTTTTGATCCATTAATCCACTTGCCTTGTTTGGAGTTGATTGTGAGACCCAACCCTCTAATAGCACAGCTAGCCAATCAGTAATCAGTATTAAGTGTGGTTCTCTCTCTCTCTCTCTCTCTCTCTCTCTCTCTCTCTCTCTCTCTCTCTCCTGTTCCACACAAATACTTCATCGACATCAGGTACTACTCAACCCCATGAGACCTTCTATGATGTACATGTATTCATGGACCGCAGTAATCATAGTTTTAAAACAAAAATGACATACATCGCCTTTCAATTTATACTACAGTAATGGCCCCTATTTTAGAATTTTGCAGTTGTGTGATTCGTGCTTACAAAATATGGTTGAACTGTCATAGCTAGCCAAACAGTTTCATGATGTTCAAAGGGAACCCATAAATGCCGGGGCCCAGACATTAAAGACTTATTAGCGGCTGAAATAACAACCAGATTTTTTTACACCAGTTCCTAGTTATAAGAAATATGAGATATAAACACAATCACATCTTAACCATCTCCAAATCCATACCTATAGTACTGGGTGAAAATTTAACCACCGAAAGGTATGGAAAGACCTTTTTTCAAACAAATTTTGGAAATTGAAGTTTTTAAAGTTTTTTAGTCATTTTTCTTCCTCGAATGGTAAGATATATAACACATTATTATACAACATATTTCGCATTTATCTTCTATGCAAATAGCAGTAAAATTGACCAACACTCCAACAAGGCAATAAGGGAAATTCCTTACTAAAAAAATAAATTTGAACCCTAACAACAACAACAATAATAATGATAATAATAATAATAATAATAAACTCATTACCCCATTTGCCTGTGCTAGTGTTGATTTATTGGCATAAGACATGGGTTTGCTCCCCATATGTTGTATGTTCGACTCCCTCAGATTTACGAGGACATGTGTGTCGGAATCACTCATATGTATGGAGATTTATAGTCCTATCGTGTCGCTCATAAATATAGGGATTTATAGTCCTATCGGGTCAAATGCCATAAGATAAGCTTGTCAAAATAAATAAAATTCGGGTCAAATACCATAAGATAAGCTTGTCAAAATAAATAAATAAATAAAATTCATTACCCCATAAGAAACCAAGTATATGGACCATTTAGATCACTGGTCTCCATGGCTGAGAGAGATTGAGGACCCATCGTATCTTTATCCACAAAAAGAAAAGCACGAGTCAACATTGATGTTATCGAACCTATACCATGTGTTGTGGATGTGATCCCCACGTATGAAATACTCAAATTCTTCTATACAAGTTTTCCAAGGACGACAAGCAAAAGGATCTTTCGCCTGTATTCGCCTTACATAGAATGCAAACCAAATTACCATTTCCACCAATAAAAAGTACCTCAGATCCATTTCTTCCAAGACAGCATTTTATTCCACCAACTTGCATGAAACTGAGGAAAACCACCATGCATTCACAGCCACATGATCCCAAACCAGAGTAGAAAGTAGAAACTAGACCAAAGCACACGTCCAGTACTTTCTCCCCTGGCCATTCCTTTAATTTTTCACCGAAGAAAATAAATGCATGAGGGAAAGCAGTGTTGCTGTGACAAGCCACCTAACTTCCTCTTTTCTTGAGTTGAGGATAATGCATTTACCGTAAAAGCTAGACTTTGTAGGCTTGTGATCCTTTGGTTTTTACACGTCTTGTTTGCAAGTTGTCAACTTGCGCACACCCTTTCGCCAAGCAAAGGGGCCGTCGCTTTCATTGTGCAGTTCTTGGTTCTTGGGATGTGTGTTCTTCTGCTGGTTTTCTCAGTTTGTAAAACGGTGGGGTCTGCAATAAACCTTCAGTCTGTGGTCAGAAATTAGTGGTTGAGAGAGAGAGATAATACATAACCATTCAAAAAAAAAAAAAAAAAGGTTAAAAAGCATGTTTGTTCAGCTGCTTTTACATGAAAAATGAATATGAAATCAAAATAATTTTACAGTAAAAAGAAAAAGCATCATGTTGGTATGGCTGCTTTTCCTTTACTGCTGAAAAAATAATTAATTTTTTGCAATCAGCAGTGAATTATTTTCACTGGAGGGTGGTATTTGGAAATTGATTTTCTACGTATCAAGAAATGCGGAAAAAGTTATCCACAGAATTGGTTTTTCTCATTATGACACAAATGTTACCTTCCATCCAATTGAGGATCATGATATCTATGGTTTAGATCATTAAAGAGCTGATCGAAATGAGGAAAACTCTAGTCATAGCTCATGTACATGAGGGATACTTTATTGCTTTTGTTGCATGAAGTTTTCATAAAGGTTTTCTGCTATTTGATTTTGTATGACCCACTGCACCTGGTAGTCATCCATAACCTTCTAACTAAGAAAACAAAAAACTCTCACATTCAATTACTTGACTATTCATTTTATGACCTTTTATATATATTATTCAATAAACCTAAATTTTTGTAGAGAAATATATAGTCGAATAGATATTGATGTCCTCTTAGTCAAAAGGTTTCACAAACACTGAACCATGCCGCCTTCTAAAAGCAGCACACTAAGGATCTAAATCCTTTCTTCAGTGGGATTTCTACACACGGATTACCTTGCTGAGGAGTCTCTTTCATCAGTGGGATTTCTACTTCTGGTGACCACTGTCATGACGAGACCAGAGAGAGAGAGAGAGAGAGAGAGTTGTGGTCTGTTTGGAAGCTGGCACCACATGCTCATGTATTCAATAGTCCTCAGGCATTTAAACATACAATGCATCTAAACCCCCACTAAAATATTGCAGTGTCGACATTCAACCTAGCATAAGGAGAAAAATGCTGCGTTCTAAGATTCCATATGAATAAATGAAGTATACACAATGCACGGTCAATGACACTGTGATTAATGTAAGAGTATTTGATTTATATCCTAAAAGCTAATAAATTCAACAGCTTTTTTGAGTGAGAGAGAGAGTTAAAGCTAATGCCACGCAAATGATGGCGCTAATGGTGCAACTAATGACAGTTTTGAGAAACAAAAACTTCTTTTCAAGCGTTACATCGTCCCTCTTATCATCTTATCTATTCGACCCGGAAACAAACATGAACGGTTGCACGAAACGCCAGCGTATTCAAAGCACTCTTAAAAGCCAAATGCAATCAAACGCATTATTAAGATTGTTCCCCCGTGGGACCCACCAAGTGAATGACCAGGATCATTCAATGTCCCACCCTTGGTGATCTGGATCATTGAGAGACTTGTCCCTAAACAACGCAGAGATTCGTATTTATCAAGGCCACCCATGAGGCCATGACCGACATAAATCTACACTTTCACGTTGGAATGCCCATTAGTGCAAAAGATATACATGTGGCACATCTGGCACATCCAAAACGTCCAATTTTGGGAAGGAAAGAAAAAAAATGGCCAATGATCAAATGGATCGGACCTACTGCACAAAATATCAGATGATTGATTGTTCAAAACTACTGGAATCGAGATAGAACCATCCAAAATGCCCAAAACATCATGATCTGACAGGTGCATTCAGAGAGAAAAAAAAAATCTCTTGAAAAGATCCAGGAGACAATGAAGCCACCTAAAGTACATGGGCAGCACCATGTACCCTATCTTCCAACCGTGTAAAGACTGCAAAAATAAACATTGGGACACTAGTTTGGTCCAATTTTCATCTTAGTAGGTTACTGATCGACAGCTAGGATCATCAAATCAAGCTTACGATTTTCCTATTAGCCCCCCTACCATTTTTTCCAATCGATCCCTTCATTCAAAGATGTACAAGCAGTAAAAAACAAAAGGAAAGCGAAAAAGCAAAAGAACATGTTAGCTTAAGAAAGAAGTAGAAGATTGCTTATACGTATCCAGTTTCTTTCAAAACCCTGACACCAGTTGTTGAAGGCCGGCCCCCACTCCCTCATCAATTAGTTAAACGTTCAATCCCTCATCAATTAGTTAAACATTCAAGACATGAAAAATCTAACAAGGCCCTTTTCTCTGACATCAAATGTGCCCCCCATAAAATTACTCTTAATGACCTTAATTTCATAATCTGAGGAAGGGCATATCAGGAAAATCAACAAGAGAAAATCATAATGTGGCTATTCAAGAATCCCCCCCCCCCCCCCCCCCCCCCACCACACACACACACACACACACACACACACACAAGATCAGCAAGAACCAAAATCTATTGACAAAAAAGAAATGCCTGAATAAAAGGGCCCCATGTACACCGTATTCCATATGTATTTCCTTGTTTACAAAAAAAATACAGCATATACATCAGTCTTCCAAACCCCAATTTCCCCCCACCCACACCACTCCAAACAAAAACAAAACCAAAACCCAGAAAAACAGGAAATTTCAAAAAAAAGAAAAAAAAAAGAGCAAATTACGGTAACCTCCCCATTTTTCCGGAAAATGACATCAGTACCCCTTCATCATCAGACCATCTGCATCTCATTTCCATTTAGAAGATCCGGTGATTCCTTCACTTGCCCAAATTGGTTCATTCATTTTCAAGAAAAAATGTAAAATAACAGGGAGGTTTCTGTAATTTCGACACCGGAAAGACAAAAAAAAGAGCAGATTATTACAAAAAAGACCTCTTCTTTCTTCGTTTTTCCATCTTACCTCCCTCTGCTCTCCACCAGAGACTTGAGCTTCTGCAAATTCAACCTCACCACCGTATCTGCAAACATCCTCGTATCGTCCTCCGTATTCCCCTCCGGCACATCCACAACGTACGATTCCAAAACAACGGTCCAGATCCTCCCATCCACCCCGGAGAACTCACTCGCGGTGGTGACCGACCGGTAGTTCCTGAGCCGGTGCTCGCCGCCGATGATGCTGAATCCTGTGACATGCTGTCCGTCGTCGAGGATGTCGAGCCGCTCGGTGCTGGTGTTCGCCGGCAGGCCGGAGATGACGTTGACCTCCCGGAGACATCCAACGGTCATCTCGCGGCTCTTCAACCTGCAGTTTTTGATGAAGTGCTTGTAGACTTGGGGTGCGTCGAATCGGCGGACGACAGACCAGACTCGGTCCACGGGCGAGTCGATTCGCTGAGCCAAGATAGAGTAGCATTGGCCCAAAGACATATGGTACGTGTGGTGGGCGTCGATGATCGGCTTCAGGGCCTGGAATTCCTCTTGGGTGAGACCTGATGGGACATGGGATTCTTCTCCTTCTCCTTCTCCTCCTTCGTTGTTATCATTTGCAGAGGTTTGTGTTGATTTCTCTCCTTGTTCCATTGCTGAGATGATGAAGAAGATACCAATTAAGAGAGAGAGAGAGAGGGAGAGAGAGAGGGAGATTATTTGAGAAGGAGAAGGAGGAGAGGTTTTGGTGGTGGTAATATTATATTTGTGTGGTTTTATTTTTATGGGTGCCGAAGAGGTGTCAACTTGGAGACGTTGACGTGTTGGTGGATAGCTTGGGCCTTGGGATTTCGGCTGCTGCTTGGGTTTGGTGTCTGGAGCCGAGTTGAGAGGAGAGAGGAGTTTGGAGGCAGTTGGATGCACCTCGGGTGCAGTAAATTTTGGGAGTCTGGGGGCGCTGTGAAATGTGGTGGTGGGTTGTTGAAATTTATGTTGATTGTGTAAGTTTTGAAATTGAAATTATACATATAGTTTTAGTTTGAATAATTTAGTAAGTTGCGTATCTACTGATAGATCAGTGGTGAAATATATCCCTTCCATCGAAACAAGTGAAAAAATCAATCCCCTCTCGTATCACTAATGGTGAGGCACATGAGTGAGTGTGCGTGTTTGTATTTACCATAGAGAAAATAATAATAATAATAATTTAGAATTTTTGCCTTATTTATTTATTTAGTTATTTATTATTATTATTATTATTTTACTAGAGTGGATATCAATATTTGAAAACATGAGGTGCTGGAGTTGCCCATTTACTAACAGTAAGTTAGTGTCTACTTGTTTACCTAAAGAATCCATGTCATGATTGGTTAAAAATGAAAAGTAGAAGTCAATGGTGAATTTACAAAAGTTACTATGAAGTAACTTTATAAAAATTAGATCAGGGAAGACGAAAAAGAATACTCAGTCATCAACATATATATGTAAGTCAACTCCCAAGAGAGTCAATGTCTCATCTATATCACTACATTATCTTCTTCAACTCTCATTTCATATAATTCACACATCACATTTTTAACAATCTTTCAGTGGAACTCATTTGATAAGGAATTCCTATGTAATTTTGTGCCAGCAAACTGGCCTTTAATAAGATGCTGTAATTCATTGATGAAAATAGAGTATTTTAGAATATTTGCAGTAGATCAATTGAAATAAATGGATTAAATTTGATGTGAATAGCCATGGTCCTTTTTTTACAGGATGGTAAGTGTTAGAATATATATATAATATACTAAATCAATTACGAAAAATAAATAAATATTAGAATTTGGTTTTAAATGAATTTGAAGAAGTTTCTTGTTCTGGTTAGATTTTCTTTGTTTAACTTCACATTATATAAATTGATATAATTTTTTTAATTAAATTACATCGGTTTAGTCATGATCTCTATGTTTAAGACAGTGGCGGCGGCTGCATTTATTGTTGAAGCATTTTCTTTTACATGAAACTATTACAATAGTCAATACAATTTTGACTATAGGATAATCTTGCCTTGAATGAATTATAAAAGACTCTAGTCTAAATGTCAAAGTGGACGGCTCAAATCAAGTGTCATGTGATCAACATGCAACACACAATTAGAATTTCAAGTAGATTCACGCTCTTGTTAGAGCACCTCCCGTGGGCACTACCTTGTAGGATACACTTGATGCCATGCCAATAGTGGGAGAGGAGATTGAAAAACCCAAATGAAACCTAGAGGCATACAAATATTAATCTCATTGTATCATTCTAATCCTTTTATCTATGACTCTCAAGTGTAGTGATTTCAAAAGGTAAAGCAGTACCTAGTGGGATGAATGTCAAAATTGACCTTGTACAAATTCACTTTTTTTAACATGCTACTGAAATAGGTACTCATAAATGGTGCTCATTAAAAGGAGTCTAGGTACAAGAACCGGCATCAGAAGTTTAGAACCAGTCAAACCTATAATAAAGTGGTCATGTTGATGTAAATGTGATTTAGTTTCAATTGGTAAGCCAAAATAATTGCCTGTAAGATTCTGTATGGGCCCAAATCCGATTGATACAATGCATATTATGTATTGGCTGCATCAGCTATACTAATTCAACCCCTGGTCTGGTGTCACAAGAATGGTTCATATTAATTAACCTTAAAAAACACAATTCCTGTGGCAAATATTTACAACTATGATTGGGCTTTTTTAAAAGGAGGAAAGGCATCTTTGATAACTGATAAGTTACAGAGGGCTTCTAAATACGCAATGATTTTTACCTTTTACACACAGAATTTTTAAATTTTCTTTTATTACTTTTATTCCCTTATATGAAATTACCAAAAAAGACAATCACCTTTCACACTTGAACCTCTAATTTCTCTTTGTACACAGTCACATTTTACTTTCATCATTCAATTTCCATTACTCTCGTTCCTCCCATTCTACCGTCTCATTCATCCATTCACTCTTATTCCCTTCTTCCTCCAATCTCATTCTTCCTTTCACATCACCATCTCTCCATTTATCGCATTCTACTCTCCCTTCATATCCCACCATTATCAAACATATTACTTCTTAGTGAAACCTCATTCTCAATATTATTTTTTTGTCTAATGGATGAGCAAACTAATAAGCAAAATGTAGTTTCCGAACATAACATCAGTGAAAAGATGAGTAGTTGTGTTGTTTATTTTGATTTCCGCCATTTCTCGAAGCTTGTAAAGCCTCTTTTAATTTCTATTGCTGTGAAACGTTTGGACTTTTAGTGGAGAACAAACTACCAATGTTCAGCCTCTTATAGCTGAACATATCATTTTGTTCTGCCGTATCTGGCTGAACAAAAAGTTTATGTTCAGCCACAACCTCTTATAGCTGAACATATCAATTTTGTTCAGTCGTATCTGACTGAACAAAAAGTTTATATTCAGCCACATGGGGCTGAACATATCGATTCTTTTCTCTCATTTTCCTTTACTTTGTAATCAATAACGAGTTTGCTGTGAGTTTTTTTTGTAGACTGGTTGTAAGTGCTAAAATCCAGATTAGACATGGCAAATCATAGTCTATTATGACCCTATCTATGACGAAGCTCAAATACACATACAGAGATGAACAACAAATGGAGAAAATGTAGCAAACATTACTTGATTGAAAGGGGGCAAGAGAGAATGGTAATGATAGATGGATGGATGGCTAGAAAAATAGAGAGAGGAGAAGGAGATGAAGATGATCTTGAGTACACTCACAATATGACAAATAGGGAGGAATAAGAAGAAAAGGAGGATGGGGGTTTTCACTGATTGGAAGGAATGCTCTAAATGATAGTGGTAAGTTGTGTGTTGAGAGAAAGGAGATATGGCTATTTTAGGTATGTTTTGAGTGTGTGGAAAGAAAAATTAGAATTTTAAATTTTTTATGCTGAGTATGGATAGAATTTGTGCATAAAGGACTAAAATCGTTGTGTATTTAAAAGCCCTCTAAGTTATATTAGATAAATAAAGCAATTACTAACTTGACCGTGAACTCCACTCGAGTTAAGTTGATGATTAGGTTCCCTCACGCTTTTTACTTTAGAGTGATGTGAACATTAACATCTTCAGCCCAATTAATAAACACAATAGATTTAGATAAAGCTTTTACGTATTACATACTATTCAACCCATCAACTTGGTCTCAACTTGAATTGCAACACAACTCACTACACTCCAATCCACCCTACGGGATAGAACAATTCAATCATGTTTAGTCGAAATCCTTATTTTTTCAATGATAAGCTCCCCAAATGGCCATTGAAAGGAGCTCAGTTTTGCAACCACAAGTTCTAAGTTGGTCGAGTCGTATAACCAAAGAAAAGAATCCAACACATCACTAGTTTGGATAGAAAGAAAACCAAGAAATCAATTATAAGATTCCAAACATGGGCGGCGCCATGCGGTTTACAGTGGGGTCAATTGACCTCATTGAGATCTCAGAATATATTCAAAAAAATTTTGCGAACCTATGAGTGGAAAGCTTTTGACCCACTAAGATCTAAAAAAAAACATTTATGGGAAGTTTTGACCCCACTGAAATCTAAAAACAATCTCATAAGAAAATTTTGAATCAACTTAATTTAAGGGTTTGACCTGAAGGAGAGAAAATGACTTATAAATTTTTGACCATTTTATAACATCCAATTAAGATAAACCATGTACTTTTGTGTCATGGGTAGCCCAATAATTTTGAATGGCTTATAAATTTAAATGGACATGCCTTAACTCATAGGAAGCTCAAATAGTATTTTTATCTTAGGTCCTTTTAGTTTTTTCCTTTTTTTCTTATTTTTCTAATACTAAATATTTGAAAGCAGGGTAAGAGCCTAAAAATTACAGCCCTCTATGTGAAAGTCGAAGGTTTTTGCTTATTTAAGACCAGTCCGCAAATGAGAGGGTAGGATAAGAACTTAACCTCGGCCTGGCCTGGGTCATAGTCCTAGTTGCAGGGTTGCGGAAGATGAGTATTTTTTTACCACACTGATTTGAATTCCTAAAGCCGCCACTGATTCCAAATCAACATTTAAAGGTTATAAGATTCCAAATCAACATTTAAAGGTGCTCAGTGTCGCAACCACAAGTTCTAAGTTGGTCGAGCCATATTACCAAAGAAAAGAATCCAATACATCACCAGTTCGGATAGAAAGAATGCCTAAATATTAGCCACAAACGCTTAATAATTAAGAGTTGAACCTGTTGGAACTACCATGAATAGTTGGAATGTGTTTAGATTTTATTATGTTCTTACATCATGATTGAACCCCAACTACAGGAGAAGGTGGAATTAGAAAGCAATTCATTCACAGGAGAATTTTCTCTCAGGAGAAGACTACATGTACAGCCTAACTATTATACATGGAGTCCGCTTGTGCCTAGCTTTTATCAATTCAGTTCCATTCACTTTCAAATTGATTAGCCCATGATCTAACACCATGTCAAATTTTATACTCATCAAACATTTCATCGCTAACGGCTGAATCTCAAAAAAAGTAAAATGGTTAAAAAAATATTGAACTTTAAAGCCGTTAAATCATGAGCTAAAATATTTTGATGAGGTTAATGTTCTATATGTAAATAGACCTTCTCATCTATCCTTCTACAATTAAATTGGCATGTCCCTAAGTGAGACTCAAAAATTGGAGTGCTCCCACTAGTATGCTAGTTCCTTGGTGAACATATCCCAATGATAACTTTAACACGAGCGTATATGAATTGATTCCTAACTATACGTGAGAAACTAAGATGGGAACACCACTCAATCATGAATCAAACAGGAGAATATGATACTTATTTTACAACTCAATTCAAACAAAACCCCAATCACCTCCACTGCATCTCGAATCGACACAATCCCAACCTGAAAAAAAGGGGTGTCAATATTCCACAGCACATGCACCTGAGGAATACCAGTCTGTTCTTCCTTTTAAATAATGTCGCTTTGTCGTATTTGTCAACCAGAAAGAAGTAATTTTCAGAACGAGAGAGAGAGAGAGAGAGAGTACGCGTCAGTGCATGCAGGGCATTGGCCAGTATTTACGGCAACACGTAGTGGTAGCTCTCTGTTCTAGGGACATGCAGAGGTGCGTGCATCGATACGAGGCCAAAATACGTAGGTGCCTTTTTCTGCAACCCAATCCCTGGGCTTGGCTTAAAAGGGTGGATCAACTTCAATTCCACGGCTTGATTGGCTAAAAACCTCCACCAGCCAACTATTACAGGACGGGTGCAAGGTAAAAAAAAAACAGGGCTTTGGCATTGCCCGGCCAACTGACCAAAGAATGAAGTTAAAAAATGAATGCAGGAGAAGAGAGAATTTTCTCCTGCCCTGTAAATTGGTGGTGGTCCTGGCTTTTGGAGGGCACTTTGCCTATTTCACATCCGGATTGGGACGTAGCAGGGAGAATATTTTGGAGTTGAATGTTGTCAGTGTACATGAATACAGTTTTGTTTAAGTAATAATTCATTGAATTTTTTTCACAGATTTTTATTTTCACACGAGAGTGGGATTTTATGTTCTTACTTTTCTCGTAGAAAATTAAAATTCTATCTATTAAAGGAAATAAGTTTTAAAGAATTTATCGCACCAAATAATCAAGCAGTGGACTGGATGCAAAATTAGAATAATTTTCCTCTTTATTGCAGAATCTTCTCATTGCATAAACAGACTTTTATATTCAGTAGGGAAAGTAAGAGGATTAGGGGACATTTGTAATGTGTGCAGTTGCATAAGTTCAAATCCACTATAAAGGCAAAAAAATATATATATATATAATAATAATAAATAATAAAGGCATGGTATAATCACCTTATAATGAAGAATCATGACCTACCCAGTGATAGGAAGCCCGTGGAGCTCACCCAATGATAAAAAAAAAAAACATTATTTCCCTATCAAATAAACAAAGTCTTCATGATAACCTCATCAAACAACCAAAATATAGTGGAGACAATCACTGATGAGAAAAACCAATTAGCAAAAGTGTATATCCATGTTTTTTTTTATTGTTGGATGGGTTTCATTATCTTGGAATGGCCTAATTGATGGTACTTCGGTGAGCCCATTCTGACTTCTAATTCAGAGTTCAATGTCATGCTATTTTATAAATTGGTGTATCCAGTGTGATCTTGACTGAATCCGCTATAATTGAGTCATTTGATCGAAACCCACCCTCCAAAAAAAATATTTTTTCAATAAGAATATAATTCTATTATGTGCCCACCATGATTGGCATGTCTTTGAGTTATTGGTAGTTAACCTAGTTCCAATATCATAGAAAGCAAATGAGATGTTATGAAAAAATTAAAAAAATAGAAAAATGAGAAACTCGGGACAGACATCCAACGATAAGGGCGTCCCATTACACATGCTAGATAGTCTCACAAAGATTATATCACTCACCCAACTAGTAAAAAAAAATATTATTAAATAATTAAAATAGCGCACCTTTTTTTCTGATATAATGATAAAAGAGGTATTTATTTTATAATAAAATAAATCTCCTTATTTGTCACATGATCACCATTGTTTTGGCATAAAACATATAGATAAAACTGTAAAAACAATCTAATAAAAATGCAACTAGCAATTAGCTTTTGTGTTGAATCATACAAAGAGTCCTTCAAGGTCAGATATTTCTAGAATAGTCTCTCAAGTTAGGATAGTCCCTCGACTAATAGAGAGCGCACCAAGGGTTTCCTTAGAAGCATTATCTAAAATGGCAATTTTTTGCCATTATGTTAACACTATTCAATTGAACAAGCAATCTCTTTATAGTTTGATCTAAAGAAGGATAATTGAGGTTGGTCTAGCTCCACATGATACTGCCATTTTAGTGGAAGGCAATAAAGAAGTGTGAAAACCGTAATAAAGACAAAATGACCATTTTTAGATGCATTTGATGATTTTATCAATCAAATGACCGACTAATAAATATTTATAAAGTAAATCAATTATTTTTAAATTTAAAGAAGTGCAATCAATTTGAAGATTTGACCGTTAATAAACTAAAATGAAAAAATAAAAACTTTATGTAGTTGCCTCAATATAATTTGGACATGGCTTTAAAAATGATGATGAAGAATAACTATTAGAAAATGATTTTTTTTAATTTAGCTTTGTACTCTTTTCAACATGTTTTCTACACTTGTTTTCTCAACAAGTGGAAGAAACTAGTGCAGAAAACAGTTTATTCTATTTCAACAATTCTCTTCAAATTTTTTTCTTTCATCATCAACAGCACCTCCTAAGTGGGATAAAAGACAAATGCAATTTACTTGACAGGTACATAAGAGGAATTAGATAGTAATATGAAATCTTTATTACATTCTATAACTTTTTTTTCTTTTTAAATACTCAGATGCCCACTCACACTCACTCAAATCCCTTACCATCAGCGTTGCAGCCAGGAATTACATTTTCCACTTTGATTGCATATGTTATCAAATCGTCAAGATCAGATTAGCTGAGAATAGAATACATGTCAAGAGTTGGGTTGGGTGGACCTGGAGCTAAGGATGTCAATTAATCAAGCTTAGCCAAGCTCAAGATCAACTTGATAGAAAAATGGCTCAACTTGTATCTACTCAAGCTTGATCTGTCAAGAATGAACACAGCCCGAGTTTAATTTGATCTATATAATATGTAATATAATAATATTACCAATTATATATACTAAAAAACCTTAAAAATGTTAATCTAACATCATACGATATAATTTGTAAAAAATGATGTATTTGTATACATACTTGCGAGCCAAGCCTTTAATGAGTCGAGCTGGATAGGGGCTTACCTGAGTCTGGCTAATGAGGTACTCATGGTTGGCTTGGCTTGATTAAATCTTGTGTTAAAGGTCATGATAGTCTAGATCCTCAAAATTATTTACATTCTTGTACTTTTAAGGTCCATTTGGTGAAAGAATTTTGATAAAATTTCTTGCAGAGAATATTGTTTGGAGCTTTCATTTTCATCCTTACTAATATGGGGGTAAGCACAAGACAGCGCCCATTCTAATTAGGCCGACTGGGATGAATGATGATCATGGAAGCCCATTTGATGGAAAGATCTATATGAGACCTATTTATGTGCAAAATCTCGACTTCAAAAGAGTATCGTAACCCTTTGATCCGTGGCCCTAGGATTTAATGATTTTAAAGGCATCATTTTCTTATGATTTCAATCTAATGGGTGAGAAAAAGTTGAATGATTGTCAAATTTAGAGTTGTGACTATTCATTGTGGGGGTAGAGAGGAGAGGGTAGTGTGTGTGAGAACATTAAATTGACTCAAGGTGGCCCTCATGACAAAAAAAGAAAAGAGGGGTGGAAAAGAAAGCATTTTTAAGGTGGGGAATTTTGGAGAATTACCCTAATAATATTTATTATTGTTATATCACTGGAATCGAGAGGATACAAGGAAATAAATATAAACTTTAGGGTTTTTTTTTTTTGGTTAAAAGAATACCGAGTTAACTCTTCATACTAAATCGTCTTTTTGTCAAATTCATCTTAACTATTCCATGGCTTCTCTCCACGTGTAGCCTCATTCTCAAAATTGTAGCAAAGTATATTTATTAGAAAAAAAAATAGGCAATGAAGTTGTACCCAGGACAAGGAATTGGAGAATAGTGAGAGAAATTGTACAAAAAAATTTCATATCTTATTTGTCAACACACACATGGTTGAGTGGTGTTGACACCTGTATTACACATATGCCTAGGATTCAATTCGTGAATCTTCCAATTTAAAATTTCATTACTCACCGATAGCCCAAATTAGCAAAAAAATAAACAAAAAAATTATAATGAAAAATCATATCTCATTTGTCATATCAGCCTAAAAGGGGAGACAATGTAAAAAAAATTCAAAGGGTTTTCACCTTTACAACGATAAAGTTCTTTATGTTCCTTTTCTTTATCTAACACCAGATTCATTGTCATTGAAACAAAAAGATCGTTCTCCTTGATTTGATTTATTTTTCTAAAGTGGAGTACTGTTTTCCTATCATCCAAGGTGAACTTTAAAATTTAAAAAAAAAAAAAAGGCCTTATTCTTTGTAGGCCCAACTAGGATGCATCCAATTCACGAAGTTAGGTCGACTGTGAAGGTGACACTGGAGATAAATGGTGCTTCAAATCACACTAATCAGATAAACTTAATCCTTAATCCTGGAGCCTCAAAATTTAGTAAGTTTCTGAGTGCATTTATTTTGTCGTCAAACTTGATCAACGGTGCTTAATGGTTGATCATCATCACATTTAAAGAGTGCAATTCATGGGAAGTTAGTGAGTACGAATAACTAAGATTCATCAAAGGTGTCCAATACTATATATGATGAAATGAAATTGGAGCAAAGTTGATTTATAAGGAAAACCCATAAAACATGCCACCAAAATTTGACTACTTTTCAGAACCATGAATATCTTGGATTTGTGGTCCATCCACATTTATGGAGAAAACAAGTTGTTAACTAGAGTAGAGCAAAGAGAGTTACTTGGTTCATATATCTCTATTCTTTTCTTCTTTCTATCTTTTTTTTATATTTACAAAGTTGTAGTATTGCAGGAAGAATGGAAAAGCCCTAAAAACTCCCAAGGTAAGTTACCTCTTTTTCTCTTAGAAGAAATAGTCTTTCTAAATTTTATTTTTACAAAATTAGTTATTATTCTTGTGTTGATTAACTAATGCAATTTTTAAATCTAATAGAAGTAGAACTTTTTGAGTTATCTACCAATACAAAAATAAAAGATTCCAAACTCTAGTCTTTATTATTATCATTGATACAGTTCTGCCAATTATAGTACACATCATATCAATGATAAGCATGGCCAAATCATGGCTCCACATGAAAAAAAATCGGCGGCTTACAGACAAGAACTGCACATTATATACACACTTCCATATTAATTACTAGAGAGATTAATTATTAGGAGCATGATTCATGAGGATGCAATATCTTGAGAAAAAAACTAATATACAAAGTTAAAAAGATAGCCTGTAAGGGGCCCTCCCACATGTCTTCACGTTCTCTGGTTGGTGATCTCGTGGATTGTTTTTAAGGGGTTCCAGACAAATGACAAGTCAACAACTACCTTTCAACCATATCCGACGGTTGATTAGTGGACCCCACACCTTCCAATCAGAGATTGAATATTCTCTCTCTCTCTCTCTCTCTCTCTCTCTCTCTCTCTCCTCCTGAACTTTCAACATGAAAACTAATCACTCATAAAGGGTATGAAAACTTCCTAACAAGACATAAGAGTTTATTATTAGGGGTCACTTTTGCAGCTTTTCTTAGCATTAACCACATATATGGGGCCCATATAGCATTCTAGAATTGGAAAGTTAAGCAGTTGTATAAGTTTTTCTCATGTGGGTTAGTTGATCTTGGGGATTATAATATTCTCATGACTTAAAAAAGTTTTCATGACCGTTTGATGTTGTTGAGGGGACACAGGAAGCAATGGATATACAAAGAGAAGTACTACAAAAGAAAATGAAACGTAGGAAGTATGGTGTAAGCAAAATAAGAAATCAAGAGGTTCTGAAAGCAGAAGCTCCACCATGATTCAGCATGGTAATTAATCAATCAAGAGGGGTTCTTAAAGAAGAAGCTCCACGATGATTCAGCATGGTAATTAATCAAACTGAGACCTAACGGCATAGCTCAAAAACTCAGGCTTCTAACACTCAGCTGACCAGCAGGGAATTGGCATCTATAGATTGCATTTGGAAACTAATTTGTCAATAGGGCTGGCTACCTTTGAAATCCAAACCAATTCAAATCACTGTGCCACTTGCTTTACCATTATGGGAAATTTCATTCCAATTGAAGTTATGGCCATTGTTAGATTAATGATATGTAAAACGTGTGATTTGACTTCTATCAATTATCTCATTCTAATCAAAACAATTTGATGGTGAACAAAAATCGGTTGGAATAATTTTTCTTGGTAATGACATAAATTGAGTGATCCGTGTTTTAGGATGATGGTGGGAGTCCAAAGGATATTCTTTTTTGTCTACTAGGATGCGGCTTTTGATTTATCAAATGGTAAGTCTGCTTTTGGCCTTTAGTTATGATTTGGTGGAGAAGCCTTTAAAGGATCAAAGTTATTCTCTACCAAAGAAGGAAGCGAGAGCGACCTATGATCTCAAAAGGTAAGAAAGAAAAGATTTCTAAGCATGTGCTTTGCTCTCTAAGTGCTTAAAGCCATTAATTAAGGATGGTGGGGATTGGTGAATTAAGTAAACAAGTTTTGGACACTTCAATGGTTGGTTGTTTAGTTGGCCTAGGACCACAGTTTGCACCCGGAGGTTGAGGGTTTGAAACTGCACTACCACACTAGAGCCTTTGGAGATTTTTCCGGCTCTCCCTAGATCTGTAGGAATTATTCCGGCCCAAAGGGCTGGGGCACCCTCCATTATAAAAAAAAAAAAAAAAAATGTTTTGGACACTATTGAATTATCTACATACTATGACAAAATTGAGTTTGGATTCATTCCTAGAAGTTGTAATGTGGCTGCTCCTCAGTAAGCCAAGGTTGGGTATATTCCTAGGAGTGCCCTCGTCTTGGATTTTGATCAAATTTCACTCGAATTAGAGTTGACACCACACTAAAGTTCATCTGTATATAATGCATAAATCATTAGCAATATTTTACTCACATGCTTCTATACATTATTCATCTAAGGGTAAATTTCACTCTGTTTTTGTTATTGAAGTGAAACATAATTAAGACCCATACAATGGGGGCATTTGTTCTAAATTGTTCTAAATTTCATGCACGAGCTACCGAATATTTGTAATTCTGTTTTATTTTTTGGTAAACATGGTTGTAACTCTTACACCAAGATAGAAACACAATACTTTCCATGGAGGATGGAGCTTGCCACCTCGGATCACCTGAGAAAGAGACTCGCCCAAATGTTTATATTTATTTATGATGCCATGCGCCCAAATATCACAATGATGCACCATGTTTTTCTACTTTATATAGGATGGGCCCAAATATCAAGTTTGGGGTCAATACCTACCTCTAACTCCTTCATCCGTGGCCCACAAATTTAACGACTTTATATTAAAGAAGAATTTTGACCTTCAATCCAACGATCAAGTCTATTTGGGTCGGTGAAAACTCAATAGATCCAGTGCAATTCAAGGGGGCCCATGTATGTAGATGGTTCGAATGGATCATAAAGTCGGCCCCACTTATTGCCTTAATATGTGTCCCTCATCTTATGATAAGGAATGAATGCACATGAATATTTTATATACACATAGACACAAACATACATAATTTATCTATGCATTGATCACATACTTCATAAAAAGGTCAATTATATGGTGTGAGCAACTCCTATTACCAAAGTACTTTTAGACATCAAATATCTTATATCTCCGTAAATCATTTATTTTGAGCAGCTAAGATATTAAATAGGTACACTATGAAGTTCTACTCCAACTTAGAATTTCTCTAGCCGAAGCCTGTTAAGATTGAGATCCCTTATGGAGGGGGGCGCAAAGTCGAGGTCGTATAAGATCAAGGTGCCTGAAGCATTGATGCTTCCAAAGAGGCGAGTAGGTATCATAATGGGTCGAGTTTAATTGGAGATCTACACCGACCCGCTTCTAATAGGGGCGGCTTTGGTAGTGATTTTGTGGTTTGAGGCATGGCTGAGTTTTGTTTTTCTACCCCACCCTGCCCCCGTGTATATAATATATATTTATTTACTACAAAATATATAAAAAAAATTAATATGATACAACTGGTGTTGGGAATTAACTTAAGGTATGTGGGAAGAGAAGGCGGTGTGTTTATTCTCTGTCACACTCATTTCCCATAAATTTCTACACTTCAGAATTTTTAGTATTAAATTCGACCTGGCCCCAATCCAAAAAGGCCGGTTTGGTATCACATACTAATGGCCCGCCATGGGTTGATAATGTAAATTTGAGAGAGGGAAATTTTTGATTTACCTCAATCCGTACCAAACCTTCCTCGTTGCCTTCCCTAGAGGCAAGAGAATCTACTCGGCTTGGGGTTGCTTGGCTTGGCTTGGCTTGGCTTGGAACGGTAGGGCTCGGCTCGGCTCGGCTCGGCATGGTTGAGGGATTAGATTCTGCTAATAACAGCCCTCTTGAGTAGTACGTTGAATTGTTTATGCTTCTATTCCATTACAATAACTGCTGGCTAGAGCAAGACAATTGTGAGCTGGCTAACGAAAGCCGGCTCGTTATTCCACGACTAGCCAACAATACAGTCACCCATAATGCTTTTCCCACACATAAATAGAGTATTTCTAAGCATCAATCATCATTCATGTGCTCAATTTGATGATGGGACCCACTCCTATTATATTGAGATTGGATAATATATCGCTGAAAATGTGGCATTTATCTTGAACAGTCCGGATTATCATTGTATGGGCCCCATGGTGGAAATTTGTTGCACAGAAAGCATGTAATAGATGCATCATGGATTCCAACTCCGTAATTTGTAAGCTTGCAAGATAAATGGACTAAACATACACGAGTCATATATACCCTAAGTGGTCTACCACATGCTTGCTATGAATGGGATGTGAGGAACCCTAAAGTCAGGACAATCTATTGATAATTTGGACTGCTCAACCTGATGCCATCCCCTCCAATAACATGTTCTCAGATTTTACTATGGTAGGAGTTGGTGTCACCGTATGATTAAGCACAAGACTGATAATATGAATAATATCATCTTAAACATTATTAATAATGTGCATTAAACATTATCAATCATGTTCTCAATCCTATGGTGCAGCCAACTCTTGTTGAAGCAAAACTTCAAAATATGTCATAACAAGTATTCCACAAATCCCACTCGTAGGAAGCATGTGGGGGTGACCAACCAATAGATACGACGTCCAGACTCAACATACACAAGGTAATTTCATAATTTAAGCAATGGTTATAGAAAAGGTTCATCGATGCTCCTGTGTTGTGCAGTTGTTTGTAGTACCTTCTAAAATCGTCACACTTCAAGGGTTACATAGATCAAGATGTTAAGATCATCTAACAGGCTTAAATTTTCTCAGATCTTTCGATCCCCCAACTTCCCTGTGATCAATGGCCTTCCAAGTGGGCCCAACAAGAGAGACCTTACAAAGATACATGGGAGACATTCTTCCTTTTTTAATTATGTAGCCATAGATGTCTAATATTACATTTAAAATTAGAAAATGAAAAGTAAAAGTAAAAAAATAAATTTTGAAAAAGTTGCAAAGGGTTTATTGAGATTCCCGTACACGAAACGCTATAACCACTTGCCACACCTTTGACTTGTATTCATTTCCAATCATAGTTCTCCAAATGATCAGTTAAAAGAAGAACAAAACAAGAGCCAGCAAGCTGAGAGCTCATTCCCCAACTCTTGAGCCATTCACTCCATTATTAAAAAATAAAATAAAAAAATAGTATGATAACAAAGGCAAGGATAGTAATATAAATAAAAATATTGAAAGATAATATATAATAAGTCCAACAATAAGTACCAAGTTGCAAAAGAAAAGGTTGAGAGGGCTGGCCCATTTGAACCATTTAAATAATCCAAAGGCTTGCGTGGTCTCCTCTTAAACCATACCTTTCTTTCTATTTCTAACAAAAGATGAAGCAAGTCCACCTCACTCCACGCACTCTCTACCTGTGATTACTCTCTTTCATCACCCCTCCTCTTTTTTTTTATTATTATTTTTGTCATCCTCCATTTTTCCATTTTTCCATTTTAAAGATCTCATCTGTCTGAGTTGACTGCTTCTTTGGGGTGGGTGACCACAGGCAGATCAGAGCCGTTGGTTGTGACAGTGGACGGATGGATTTGGATTATCATGTGGCCATCAGTCTCTCCCAACCTTCATATCAGTGGGGTCAGGATTTGAAATCTCAACCACTAAAATCAGGTTCTCATGGACCTTGCATAATCAATGGAGGAGTTTATGCGGTGTGGGGCCCACTTATGGATTTATTTTAGATCTTATGGATTTATTTTAGATAAAAATCCAAGGAATCTCCTCTATGGCCTGTTTCTTGCAGATTCCAGACTCCCTCCTCCATCCACCCAAAAATTAAGATGGGATTGTTTGCTGATGTGTTTGGTGTGCCAAGTCAGACTCACATCACATCAAACACAGAGAAACCGGACTCATTTAATAAGTTTCAATCCTATGTGGTTGTAGCTTCTGCAAATCCGAGTTCAAGCTTTAAAGGTTGGAGCCCGAAAGGTGGGGCCATCAATTTAAAATCTAAGTAGCCCCTCATCTTCATTTTGATAGAGTACGATTCTGTATTGACTTGTAGCCCCTCATCTTCATTTTGATAGAGTACGATTCTGTATTGACTTGTGCATGTATATCGTGAGTGAACCAATCAAAATGTACCACATTAATACAAATTCGTATAATTTTAATATTAAAATTATAGAGAACTGCTGCATGTGATTGGTACCGACTTGGTGCGATTGGTCAACTCATGATTAGCGTGTACCAAGTGCAATAAAAGATCCATACTCACTTGAGTATTGAATATCTACGAAGGAACTGAGTAGAACTATAATGCAAGGGTGTTGCATCGTGCTATGCTACAACACCCTGCAAAGATGCGTGATGGAGTCTGCCTTCTCACAAAGTCAAGTTGTTCATCAGCTTTAACATCCATTTTACTTACTATATTGAAATTTTGAAAGAGAATTTCAATGGCTCACATGTTAGATTGATCACATAGGAGAACTCTATATTTTTATTCCAACAAAAGCAAGTTCCATCAAGTGTTTCGGATCAAGTCAATTTCAATAGTGGGCACCCGACATATTTGAATAAAAATTTATAAGATGATCACCACATAAAGTGTAAGAGCTGATGATTGATTCAGATTTTCAAAAAGTGGACCCCACCATGCAATGAAGAAGGCGTTGCACTATAGTATGCTGCGTGCCGACATAGTTTGCCCCTATAAAAGTTGGACTACAAAGTTTACCCTATAAGAGTTGGTGCAATAGTAATAATGACCCTTTTATGAGAAATTGATAGTACAATTATCTTTCATTAATCAACTTTTGTTAGACTTTAAATCTTACTGTGGGACCAACTCCCATCCTGGTAAGATTTGGAGATACTCATGCACAAGGAAGGAGCTCATTTTGGAAGGTTTGGATTTTCTATATGTGGGCTCAACTGTGAACTTCCAATCCTTCAACTCATGATTTTTCTTTGGCAGATCCTCAGAGGATCCGGACTGATAGTTAATTGGCCAGGTTAGCCAGGTTATTGGAGTATGCTGGGTCTGGGTTTACTTTTGTCCCATGGGGGCCTATGGGGTTAGTTTCCGTCAGAAAACTAGGGCCAATAAATGAATGGAGTGGGCTTAGACAAGCCACAGGCCAACCAGGCCCAGGGAGGCCCATGATATACCTAGGCATATCCACCTTACTGAGTGTAAAATTTGCAAGTTAGTATAAAATCCTAACTTGCAAATGATTCTGGTATTTTGAATTTTTTTTGATAGAGCAGGGCTCTCCTAAGTTGAAACTCAGCTTATCCTAAGCTGAAATAGCAAATTAAAGTTGATTATATCTATTTTTTGCATGATGAAACTAGAAAATCCAGTTCTGATTAGATTTATCTTGATTTTGGAGATAATCACCATGCAAAAAACAACGATAGTCGACTTTGATTTGTGGAACCGATACTGTTTCAGCTTAGGATAAGCTAAGCTTCAATTTAGGAGAGGTGACCCCATCTTGATATTATCACAATAATATTAGTTTCTTGTCATTTGTTTCTATCTTGAAACTCTCATGGTTATTGTGATAATGTCACAATAATTATGAAACTATCATGAATTTATTGTCACAGTCTTTTGAATTTATTTTCATTTGTTTCTATCTTGAAACTATCATGGTTATTATGATAATATCACAATAATTATGATATTAACTTATGTTCTGGTACTTAATTGGGGAGCCATTAAATTACTATATTATGGGCCACAGGTAAAGCATGTTATTGGACCCACATTTGGGAAAAAAAGTTGGAAAGTACTTCTCTATTAGCAATACAGATCAGAATATCACTGCATTAATGTGATTTTATATTAAAGGGGCTTTTGAAAAAAAAAAAAAAAAAAAATTTGCATCAGTCTATATCAGGAACTTTGAATCTACCTTCACTGGGTACAGCAATGAGTGTGGGTAAACAAGTGACCTGCCCCAAACTATAGGATGGGTTACAGCGGGCTTCAGGTGGGCATGGGTTTTGATTACAACATTAATTGGGCTAGGGTTCCACAACCCACTTCCCTCCCTCAATATGAATGCAATCATCAAGGGTGTTCATGGACACTTAAACCTTGTCCAAGCCCAGCGCATTTAGTTATTAGGCCTAATATTAACCGCCAGGTCCGGCCCATTTTCAAATTGTACACACTCCCTTTTAACAATCAATCCAGGATCAGGCCTTTTAAGCATATGTAGATCCAGTGCTAACCCGCTTGAATATCGAGCCAGAAAACTATTCCTGAGCACAGCTCAGGAAAAAAAAAAAACAGAGAGAGCCCAGATCTTGCCCATTGTGTGGGCTGGGCTCAGGTGAAGGGCTGGGCTGCATAAAGAGTTTTTCTTAGATATTTAACATTCCCTCATAAATGAAAGAAAGGGTATAAGATCACATTTGGTAGCAGCTAGGGAATTCGCATATTTATGGATTCCTTTATGCCCTTGAAACATGGATTTATAACTAAGGATTTCTTAGGTCACATTTGATAAAAGGCAAGGATTTTGTAGATTTTGAGATTCTCAAATTGTAATGGGGTGTGAGAATCCTCATAAATGAGGGACCTTACTGCCCCAAATCCTTGAAAAATTACCATTGTCATTTGTAGGGATACAAATGGATATCTGATTCTCTGATTATCCGGAGGTCAAACCCATACAAGAAATAAGGTTTGAAGCCTATTTTAAGTTCTGATTCATAAACGGATCCAAGTCTGAAACCCAATTTAGATTCCGATTGATAAACATGTCCAATTTTGGGTCCATGCAGTTTCCGACCCGTGAATCCGAAACACAACATACGAGTCTTTAACATTGCAAACTCTAGCTCAAAATAAACTTTTGTTTAACATTTTAATGTTTAATCCTACGAATAGTAGATTTAATGCATTGTTATAAGTTGAAGGTCAGCAATATAATGCAAAAGATTAAAAAAAAAAATTCAGAACCGGTTTTAGAACTAGATCCCGATCCTCTAGTTGGACCATGTTCTTCTTATCTAAATTAGGTCTGGAACCAACAAGACAAATTTTGAGTCGAAATCAGACCCGAATCCGAAATTTTAAGACACCGGATTAGGTCCATATCTAATATGGTTTTGGTCTCAAACCATTCTTTTACATTCCTAGTCAAATGTGAGTTTTTCACGACTTTTTGAAAAGTAGGAATCTTTTTTCCCTAGATTGGCATCCCAAAGGCCAACTGCTAAGCCCAGCCCAGTGACTCTTCAAATCCTATCCCAAATCTAATTCTCACTCTGTTTCCCCAATTCAAAGTTCAAAAACCCCACTCAAAAGCCCTCCTTTCTCTCCTCTGCTGCGACAAACCTCTCCAAAACATGGCAGGAGACGCCCTCAATTTCATCGAGATCTTCTCTTCGGAGGACGACAGGAGTCCTCTGAAACCCTCCAGCATCGTCAAAATAGAGAAAGACGAGAAGAACATGGAAGATTTGGATTGCATCATCTTAGATTTCGATCCCTTCGAAAACATAGATCTTTCGAAGAAGCTTTCCATTGAAGACAAACCCTCCGCTGATGACATTTCAATCATCTTCGAGCGAGGCCGGGTAGTAAAACCCTAATCCCATTTTTGCTTTCTTTCTCGTTTCTTTCGTGATCTACGGACGGCCATTGATGGAGAGGTGTGGTGAGGGTTTTTGGGGTTTTTGAGGGTTGTCGGGTTTTTCTCATTTGAATTGAGTAATCTACCCCAAGATGCGTTTTTGAAATCAGATGTGTAATTACTGTGCTATGATTTCTGGTAATAGGTGGCTTGCAGAGATTATCCTCATTCAAGGCATCTTTGTGCGAAATTCCCCTTCGACAAGACCCCCCACGAGAGCTTCTGCGAACAGGTGAAATACTCTTTTTTCCCCCTACTCATTTTCTATTTCTGTTGTTTATAAATTTCTTGTAATGGATGTTCAGTTCATGAGTAGTCTCTAATGCCTAAAGATGTAGATTTCTGTTGGAATCCCCTATCTACATGTGCTTTGCAGTGATTCCACTAATATGCATCAACAAACATGATTTGTATAGTCTTTAGCTGAAACAGCTTCTTCTTCCTCTTCAATCAATTTATTGAATTACTCTGCCACTGTGCAGACAATTTACTTTAGAGGCTAAGATACAGTGTAGGATTCATGTTATCATTCTGTTTTTGGATGAAATACCAAACATTGCAAGGTGAGAAATGCTACTATCATTACCAAACAATAGAATTTGACCATGTTGACCTTTTAGTGTGCAGTTTTGTCCAATGGTATGTATCAATATGCCCTCCTTGAATGTAATGTAATTTCAAGCAATTTGTGAACAATTTCAGCATGAAGTGTACCTACCTACTGATCCAAAAAAAAAAAGAGTTTATCTACCTAGTGCCAAGTATTGCATCCAATGAAATTAAGATATAAGTGTGTGGTACTACCGGTGCAAGGTGTTGTGCGCGTATATGCGGAAACGTGAATCTAAGCGATTGAATGAACAATCGGACACAAGAACAAGCAATCACACACGAGAATTTCGTGGTTCGACAAACTTGCCTACGTCCATGGGAAAGAAACTCGACTCTCCTTTGAGTTCACTCTATATGATCAGTTGTAAATACTTTCTTATACCCTAAGAAATCCTATCTTAGTCAATAAGAAAGTCCCAGTACAATTACCATAATACCCATGACCCTGAACCCAATTGGTCTAGACCTACTAGGCTAACAATCTCCCCCTCCAGACTATGGGGAAGACGCCTCTGAACCCCCTTATTAGGAGTCCAGTCCTACCAACTCTGAACCCAATTGATCTGGATTCACTACGCCAACAAAAGGTTCTAAAACTTGGACTCGATGGACAACTTGGTCTCCCCTCAAGTCGAGTCAACTTGGCCAAGTCGGTCCCCAGTCAAAGTTTTAAGACACCTGAGTCTTAATTATTTAGAATGAATTTAAGTAGTCATATAACCTTATAGGCGGCTGCATTTGTTTTTTTACTGAGTTGAATGAACGGTTTCAGTATGTCCTATCTTTTAAAGCTTAATTCTTCCACAAAATGTGATTATGTTTTTCCAAAATCAGTGCAAAAGAATCCTAGAAGCCTGTGAGGCTGTGACATCTCTTTTTTTTTTTTTTTGGATTGGTACTGTGACATCTTCTCACAACATGAAATTGGGAAAAAATATCATAGTTATCCTTTTTCATGTAAGTATCAATTGGGGATGACTTGAGTCGGATTACATCAATTTTTAAAACCATGATGTGGTGATTGTTAGTTGTGCTCCCCACGGTGGCAAAGATACATACTTACAACTGTAATTTTAAAACCGCTGTGTTTTTAGTGCCTCAAGACCATTCTATCACTACACAAATTTAGTTGCAACTGTTGCCATTTCTTATAGTGCTTTTGGAAACACCAGAAATCACAATGTATTTTGTAACATATAAGCTTATTTAGTATTTTCCAATCAGCTCAAGTCAAGCTATTAATACCTGAAATCTTGCAGTGCTACTGTTATGTGTGCGATGCACCAGCTCCTTGTAAGGATTGGAAGGTAATTGAACAAGAACATTGCCATGCTTCAGAGCACTACCAAAAGTGGAAGCTACTCAGAACTGAGAGAAAAAATCTGGCGGCCCCAACAGTGCCCAGATAGCCCAGTTTTTAATATTTCAGGTGGGGAAGCACTGGAATCCTGCAAGATTGAATGATGCATCCATGAACCATCCCTCTCCTTGCTCTTCTACTGCACTGCAAGTGGCCTATTGTTCTGCACACCATGCAAATGGTGAATTAGTTGAGGGTCACGATTGGGCAATTTTGTAGTTGTGAGAGGGTGCAGTGAGCTTTTTTGTGGCCTCTATTTACATGTTTGTAGAAGTGGTTGATATTTTGGGTTTCCGATTGAAACTATAGAAGATCTGTGTTTAAAAAGCTGAAATTAATGGAGATCATGTCTATGGTTCATATGTTTCATGTCATCTGATCAGGACCTTGCAAACTGTAGGACCCATTCTCATGTGGATATTGTAGAGAAGAAACATGATTTTAAGTCGAGCCGGTTGGGCTACAATGGCAGTCCAATACCCTTTCAGAGACTGGAACTCCAGTGACAAGATCTTAAGATTTTAGTAAGATTCTATCAATGAGAATGTTATCCTAGAGCAGATTGCATTTGCAGTCCAGCTTTATGGGATTCACTTGGGCCCACCTTTGATCAGTGCAACACTTAGGATACCCCTCTAATCTCATGATCACACTTTAAAACTAATTTTACACTCATTTAACCGTCACTCACTATTATATTGAATTTTAAAAAAAAATTTATGGTTAAGATGTTATTAAATTAAAACTCTATAAAAGGGCTATGGTAATTTGGTGGGTCTGATTTTTTTGGCTCTCCCTTGTCCTTGAGAAGACATTTGGATCTGCCATCTTCTTATTGATAGATATGTATCTAAGTGGGCCACACGAGCTCATCTGCATTGTACAAGAACATTATCCATCATTCATGATAAGATCCTATTATTTTTATTGTTGTATATGATCTTATGTTAATATAATGAAAATAAGATCTTATCCTTTTAAGATCATATATATATATATATTATAATTTTGATAATAATAATAATAATAATAATAAAGCTTTACAAAAGAAATTAATAAAAAAAACTTTTGTTATCATTAGAACAAGATTATAATTTTACTATCATAAATAGTAGGACATACCATCTTATTTTTATGATGATGATGGTAATGATAACAATAATTTATAATTATATTATTATCATAAACAGTAGGACATGTCCGTCCTTCCCAAACACACCCCAAACAGCCCTTTTGGAAACGGCTTCACATAGAATTGAAGAAAAAAAATATTTCCTTTATTTTTTTTCACTTTTCATAGCAAGAAAAGCGACCACATCAAAAATGGTTTTTACTGTAGTGTAGAAAACCTTTTCCGCTTTACTCACTTTTTCAACAAAAAGTGGTCACACAAGCCGTTCAACTCCACATAGGGACCCACTTGTTGAAAATCTGAATGATATAAAGGAAATATCATCACAATCACAGGTATACCAAAACATTACTTCAACAAGAGTCAGTCCGATCATAAGATTGATCTCCGATAGAAAATTGATTTACTACTCAATACGCATAAGATTGTGTTAATCATATAATCAATCAAATAGTCAATCTTACGGTAGGACAAACTCCTATCAAAGTAAGATTTAAAATTATCCTACAAAATTGGATGATGATGAATTCTTTTTGGAAGCTCAGATTTAAAATAAGTGGATACTGCGGAGTTCCACTCTTCCATATCAACTTAGGATCCTCTTATAATTAAAGCAAAAGGCCTCATGAGGATCATGAGTCAACCCTCTCAAATATCAATGGTGTACCAACGACCACGCCATCTCCTCCTAAAAATTCTTGCTACCCCTGCGTTTACTCTTCAAAATTCAAATCCCATGTCTAATAACGGATATATACTATACTATGTTAGACTGGCCTGTTTGGCATCTCTACTCTTTTTTTTTATAGATCCATCTAAAATAGATCCATTAAAAAAAGAGGCTAAAATAAAAAAAAAACGCGTTCGGTAACGCACGAATTTATTTTAAATACATCGCCTCTATATTTTAAGACCCAAAAGCTCTATTTCTCATCTGTCTACTTTTGGAGCATTTGGATTTTAGAGGATTTGACTCTAAATGTCTAAAGCGAAAAGAGTCTAAAATCTTGTGCCAAACGCTCTAATTGTTCAAACCTCTGTCCGATTTAGACATATAGAGAAATAGAGGCATGAAATAGAGATGCCAATAGACTGGACAACAAGTGGCTTTCCTAACTCCTTCTAATATAACATGTCTAATAACGGTTATATATATAGAGTTAAGGGTTTCCTAATTCATAACCATATATCTTGGTGAAGTTGGTTTCACATTAAATTCACAGATTCTCCAGCATATCACAGGGTTATCTTCGTGAAGTGGGTTTCCTATATATTCATAGCAGTAAATATATTGTTTTAAGACACAATTGGGTTTCTGCAAGTGCACTTCACATCCAACAATCTCATTGCAGGCTACGAGCTCATCATATTGTTTCTTCAGATAAAACAAGTTAGCATTGTTGGGTTTTTTTTTTTTTTAATCGTGCAAATGATATTGAGTTTTCATATTGCGATTTATGTTGTTGTTCTTGGATTTTCATATTGTTTCATAATGGAGGTTTTTCACAGTTCTTGCAAAAAAGAGAAAAAAAATTGGGATTGATCAGTGTCAAGAGCTACATATTCTCAACTCAGATACTCAAATGTGTATAAACCTAGCTCTTTTTTTTGTTTGTTTGTTTAGTATTTTTTTTCTCTTGTACCTGGGTTATAGGAATTGGGTCTGGGTAGAGGAATTTTGGGTTGGAAACCGCCAGGTGATGCAGGTTCAATTTCCATCTTGCACGGACAAATGATCTTGGATATGGTATGATTTTCTTGATTGGCTTATAGCCATGACAACAAAGAATTAATTTAATCTCTGTTTTGGAGTATACCCTATCAAGAATTACTACTTGATACCTAAACTTAAGTATCTGAGTGTGCAGAGCAGAGTTTGTTGGATATTGATACTATGAATCCTATGAATCCTTCAGTTGTAAGACTTTTCTTTCAATTGAGTAGAGCTGCTAGGGCATGGTGTGGAGTGTTTATATTTGTTGGGTATGGTTGAATCTTTCTTTCATTGAAGGATTCATATAGTTTCATTAAGTATTAATGCTACTGTACTGGATATGTTTAATCTGATTCCACTGACAGAAAGCACAAGCAATCATCAAAATTTGTTGCTAAGAATATAATCAGACTGGTAAGAATTCGATGCAAAAGTCCATCCTTGGCAGGGACCATGAAATGGATAAATGTCGTCTTCTAAAAATATTCTACTGAAATCCATCAAGGTCCAACTAACTTTTAAGTTTTTAACTTACAAGTGTATACAATTTCTGTCATATGCTGTTTGTGACTTTTGTTCCATTCCACATCAGTTTCTATTCTTATATAGTTTTTGTTTTGTCTCATATGCATGACATCAGAACTTTACACAACCAGTACCTCCTTTGGGTTGTAGCTCTGTTAGATATTACATATCAAATTACATTTTACAAACATGTTCAGAAAGTGCCTATGAGTTTTGCACAAAGCTTCAATAGAGCTGCAACTACAATTCTTCTCAATACAATAACCAGTCTTGAGCAACTTTAATGCCCCTTATTTAAATAGAAATTTTCTTATTAGTTGTTAATGATGCTCTTAATGTCACTCTTCAGAGAAGAAGTCCCCTCCTAAATCCTTGGGAAAGAGAGAATGAGATGAAGAAGATTGAGAAGATTGAGAAGAAGAGTGCCAGACAAGTGTGCTTCTCAAAAAGGAGCCTAGGCCTCTTCAAGAGAGCCAAAGAGCTCTCCATTCTCTGTGGTGTCGATATAGCCATCCTCACCATCTCTCCAGCTGGTCGCCTCTTCTCCTCTGCCAACACGGACATCGATTCCATCCTCAATCGCTACTGCAAAGAAAATTACCAATGTCCCACCTCTACTACTAGTAATGGTGAAGGTGGTGCTAATTTTTGGTGGGAGAAAGTAAATGTGGAGGAGATTGACGAAGGAAAGGAGCTTCAACAGCTACGGGAATCGCTTGGAGAGGTGAAAGAGAAACTAGTTTCACGAATAGAGGAGCTGTCGTCTTTGTCGTCGTTGGTTCTATCATCATCGAATCTGACTAAGTGTACAGCAGCAGATGTGAAGTGGCCTTCTTCTCTTGACTGTTTTTCGCAATCTTCATTGGGAGATGAATCTGCTGCAAATGCAATGCATACTACAAATGTGGAACCGCCTCCTCTTCATCTTCCACATGATGGTGTGATGCAAGTGGAGTCTTTGTCTCTTGATTTCGCCAAAGATGATGATGTGCTGATGATGCCAAGTTTTGAGGAAGATTATGATAATGGATTGACGAAGTCGATTTTTGAAGAAGTTGATGATGAGCTGATGTTGATGTCCATGATTTCAAGACCAAGCACTGAAACGAGTTTTGATGACATGTTCCCTCCTCTCAACAATCAATTTGGTTCCTTTTGAATTTTGATTCCTTGTAAATTCTTGTATTTGTTAATTCTTTTTAAGTTTTTTTGGGTCATGGTTAATACCGTTATTTGTTGTTCATTTTTTTCTTGAGTCTGAAACAAACATTTGTAACTACATGTGGAAGTTCCAATTTTGACCGCACCTGTGTGCTAACGCTTGGGTCAGCCCTTGCAAATTGGCCTCAGATTAGTGGATCACTATACGGTTAAAAAGTCTGAATGTATCAAGAAAAGTGTTCATCTCCGCAGCAAACACAACGCCTTAACATGATTTAGATTCCATAAAAGTCAAATTTCAATTTAACCCACGATAGATTGTTGGCTTGAAAATCAATTTACCCAGGCAGGAGTGATGTTAGTGTGGCTACCTTTTTATTCATTAAAATGTAACAGCAACATTTCATGGAAATAAATTAAGGTAGGCTTTTAGCAAAAATTGAAAGAACAAAGCATCTTGACCCATTTAGAAAATGGGTCGGATATGGGTTCCACTGCAACAGGTGGATACCCCTCATCAACCCAATCCATTTGGACCTGACCTAACCCATTTTCCACCCTTGGGGTTGTCTAATGAAAATCCGAATTGTACTAAATTAACCTCTCTTCATTAATGCATTTTTTTTCCTCATATAAGATCGAGAATGAGATTAATAGGGCAATTCATGAATAACATGATAACACAATCTTAAAAATTAATCACATTCAATAATCATGTTATAATCAAACTTCTATCAGAAAGGTAATTTAGGAACATCCCATAGCCACAGATGGGAGAGTGCGTTAATAAATTTTAAACTCCCTTTGCCCTTTTATGCAATTTTCCCAAATGTTACTTTTGTAATTAGCTGTTCCCACCGTAAGATGAAGCACATGATTAATAAATGTGATGATTTAGGAACATCCTTATTCATATCCGTCCCAAGCGGACGCAGGTAATTGATAATTTGAAACGATTGTCTGAAACTGAAACTTGCTTCTTGTTAGAAACAGTTGGGATAATCACCCACGCGGAATTAGAAACCGTTGGGAATCCGAATGCTCTTCTTGCAATTTGCAAGTCTCTCTCTCTATGTTTGTATATATCATACAACTGGAAACAGGGTTTCAAACATCATCAGATAACAAACTAATTAGAAACCCTCTCAACCCTCACTCACTACTTCTCACTACTCACTAATCTATATATATATATATATATATATATATATATATATATATATGTTCCCTTCCCTTACTCGTTTCTTTCATCCATGGGTAAGAGAAAGATTGAGATGAGAAGGATTGAGAAGAAGAGTGCAAGGCAGGTGTGCTTCTCAAAGAGACGTCAGGGCCTCTTCAAGAAAGCCAAAGAGCTCTCTACTCTATGCGGCGTCGATATCACCATCCTCGTCTTCTCGCCGGCCGGCCGGTTCTACTCCTTTGCCAACACAGACATTGAATCCATCCTTGCTCGCTACTGCAAAGAAAATAATTGCAAAAGCCCCACCTCTACTACTTCTACTACTACTACTACTAGTAATGGTGAAGGTGGTGACAATTTCTGGAGGGAGAAAGTAAATGTTAAGGAGATGGAAAAAGAAAGCGACCTTCAGCAACAGCTGCAGAACTCGCTTCAAGAAGTGAGGGGGAAAGTAGTTTCGCGTATAGAGGAGCCGATCTCATCTGCATCATCTTTGTCGTCATTGGTTACACTTCCATCATCATTGGATCTGACCACGAGTGCAGCAGCAGCAGCAGCAGATGTGACTTGGCTGCCTCCTCTCGATCATCTTCTTCCACCTCGTTCAGTTGGAGATGAATCTGCTGCAAATGCAATGAATACTACAAATGTGGAACTAGAAGCGCCTCCTCTTCCTCTACCACACGATGGTGACTGTGTGAGGCAGGTCGAAGAAGAATCATTATTTCTTGATTTCGCATTAGATGAAGATGATGATGGGCTACTGATGCCAGTTTTTGGGGAAGAATATGACGATGGGCTACTGATGAAGCCGGAATTTGAAGATGATGGGCTGATTTCAAGGCCAATGGACGACGACATGTTTGTTCCTCTCGACGACTACGGAACTCTCTTTGGTTCTTTTGAATATTGATTCCTTGTCAATTTTATTTTATTGTTGTTCTTAAGCTTTTTTGAATTCTTGGTTTCTTGATCGGCATCTTCTTTCAATTATTTGTTGTTTGTTGGTAAATACAATGAGTTCCAATTTTGTACACCCACTCTTTATTTGAAATAATCGAATCAGTCTTTCTTCTTTTCTGGCTCTTGATTGGTTTGGATCAGCTCATAGATATTCATTGGCCTGTCATCTAAGCTCTTATTCTCTTCAACAATATTTAAGAATGAAAACCTGGCCCATCAGGAGGCTGATTGAAACGGTACATCAGTCTTATCCAAAAAAAAAAAAAAAAGTTACTGAAACGGATCATCCAAATGTGCCAGGGATTGGTAGATCACAACCATGCAAATCATTTGAGAAAATCTTTCATCAATATGGTTTTCACAATTAAATGCCTAGGTTTTGTGGATACCCCTTTTTTTTATTTTATGGAAGGTGTTCTGAACCTAATAAGCATCATTGATAGGGGAAAGGGAAGACAGATATATAGGAAACATACTCCATGGAAATAGAATCCTCTAAACATTTGAGTACAATTCCATGGAACCCAGTTAGCAGGATGCAGACTGACCATTGGATTGGATCATGCCTTGGGGCTGGGGCAGGGTTGGATAATTGGGAGTTAAATCACTCCATGGCATGGTTCAATTAATGGTAAGGGTCCATCACCAATCACAGAGTTAGGTTGAAATCCAAAGTTTGCCGCCTTAAATTCTGAGCCCCATATGAATTGATTTGATTCAAGTCTAACCTACTAGAGTTTTGTCTTACATAGCAAGTCCTCAAAACAAAAGCAATTGAAAGGCATTGTCATAGTATGCATTGGTAAACCTGAATCATCACAGCAAATATTGGACGTAAAAAAATATAATATTTCATCATGGCATCTGATAATCAAAGGAAATTCTTGCTTAATATACATGAATTCAAGTATACCAGCAAGTAATCACAACAAGGAACTAGAAAGAGTGAGTAAAGTCATAAACTCACGAAAATTACCACAGGCAAGTAAGCAGCAAAGATGCCAGCTCATGACACAGTGGAAGGTACTCAGTGTTGCAACCAGGAGGTTGAGGAGGTTTTGGGTTCAAGACATATGTTACCAATTGAGAGAAACAAAAATATTAAAAGGACAGAAGAATTGAGCACAAAACTGGGGAACGCTAAATGTTTCAGTAATCCAGTAACTTCTGTCCAACATGTCAACCAACAAAGTACCATCACTAACCAAATTTCACATGGCCTTGACATTGTTGATTCAAGAAGGAAATGCACAATTGTTGTATACTTCTCTTATGAAAACGGATGAGAAGCAAGATTCTCCTAAATTTTAATGGTAATATCAAAGAAGGATTCTCTTGAATTTCTAGTTTTGGATCAAATGTAACTTGTGCAACAAAACAATTCTCCATGATGAAATGTATGGACTAAAAAACTGAAATGTTCCTAAATGGAAAAACGTTCAGATTCTTTGATAATCCTTCTACTTGCCCCAGCAATGAGCACTCAGGTCTCCAACACGATACCTCTCACAAGTATGAACCATTGAACTAAATTGGAGTAAGATTCGGCAGATAGTTTCATGGATAGTTTCATGGATTCAATTGAAATGCGCTCAGCTAAATCAGCGAGCTGACTCCCATTCATTGTCATCAATCCAGTCGCCATAAATCCTACTGATTTTGTCTGGGCCTTTCCACTTCTGAAGAGGGCTCTGCCCCTGCCTCTGATTTACACCACCAGGCCTCTGAGAATTAACTCCCATGTGATAAACATCTGAATGAGGAACTGATGTACTGGATATAGTAATGGCGTTAGTCGGAGTCTTTGTTGAAGCCAAGGCCTGCTTTGAGTCAGGAGGAGCTGTTGAAGGATCTCTACCTTCCATCTCCACAAGCCCCCCACCATATTTGTGAAGCTCTGGTGCAAAAGAGAGAGGTACAAGTCAGTAGAGAGAGAGAGAGAGAGATCTCGATCCATGATATTATCAAAGGGGTATTTATACAGTGAAAGGAACTTCATCCTATGGCATAACAAATTCTATAAATGGGTGCTAAATAAATAAGTATGTTATTAAATATGAATTTAAATGCAGAAGCACACCGCCTTAAACAGGCAAATATATGGAGTATGTATGCGAGGGAAGCTTCATTAATGTTGTAATCAAGTTGGGATACATCAAGGCATGTAAAATACAATCAATTGTAGAAACAACATGAGCAAAGGAAAGGTAGTTATGGCTGTTTTCCAATTAGGATATATCAAGGCATGAAATGAAGCAACATTTATTTAGGACGGAAGCTCCCATCTTAAATAAACTGCATGAGACCAGTGTTTTGCAAACAATATGTGGACTATCCTAGAAAATGACAACCAAGAGAAAAAAGAGGGGTGGGGGATAACCATACCTCCTAGGCCATGAGCAAAATGGCACTTGCTCCCAAATGGGCAATACCCAGTCATCTCCCACTTGTTACATATCCTTGTCTTCCAATTTGAAGGTTTCGGCTGACCATTCGGGCCATACCCTGCAGTCGGACCCAAACTTATTGCCACACTCTCCCGAGCTTTGGACTGCTCGTCATGCAGAAAAGTACACATATCTCCAAATGGGCAGCCCTCTTCAGTGTAGAACTTCTTACAGTGCCGTCTATTGTGAGACCTCTGAGTCTCCCCACCCATACCAGTAGAGCTCAAAGATGGTATCTGATGTTCCTCCCTCGGCTCCGATGGGCCCCGGTCATCATCCTGAGCCGCAACAATCTCTTGCCAATTCGGGGGAGGCTTCCGCAGTTCCTCTGCTCCATGAGCAAAGTTGCAATTTGTAATGTAAGGACAAGCCCCAATACGGAATTTGCAGCATAGTTTTGTTTTAAAGAACATTTTTCCAATTGCTTTTGATCGGTTTCCAGAAGATGGATCACGATCCCTGCTGTAACCATTTCCTTGAGAATCCCCCTGGGAATTCCGCGACTTCTTGTTTGGGGGTTCACTCCCAGATCGAGTCTGGGAGTGCCGCCCATCGTAATTCGAGTTCGACAAGGAGTCCCCGGCAGGGTCACCATTCCAAGCCCCATACTCATCCTCAGTTGCCCAAATCGCCGGATCATTATATCCAGGCATCCAATTTTCCGACCCCAAACCGGGCATTTCCGGCATAATCTGCCCAACATTTCCAGGAAAACCAGCTTCCCCACCATACTCCATGACCCAAAACCTCACCAATCAATCACAGCTCCAACAAAGTTAAATTCAAAATTGGGAACCCTAACTACCAATTTACACAATATGGAAATCCTAATCCCTACAACCCGATTATAGAAACATGAAGCCAACCAAACAATAGAATCCAACCCAACAAACTCAAACTAGGTACTAATGATAAAAGAAAGTAAAATCAAATCCTAAATCTTCATATATTTCCCCAAATTTTCCTGCTCCACCAAACACCACTCTCTATCGTCCAGCTCAAGAAAAATTTACCCAAAAAAGAAACAACAAAACCAGCTCAAGAAAAAAGCTTATAGATTCGATTCATACCAATACCACCAAGGAACAAATCCATCTACTTGAATCGAAGAGAATCGACGAAATTCAGCTCAAATTTGACGTCTAAACCCTCATCAAAAGTCCTAAATAAATGCAAATTCAGCTCAAATGAGAGATCTAAAGCAGTTAAATTCGCGGAAACATAGAACATCTAGGCAGAGGAAATGAAAAAGTGAAGAGAAATAAGCAATTCGCGGTCGAATTGAGGAGGAAAAAAAAAAGGGGTACTTACCAATCGGAAGGGGAATCGATTGCTTGAGGTTTCGGAGAGATGGTTTTGGTGATCTGAGCTGGAATCGAAGATGGAAATGGCGGGGGAGAGAGAGGAAAAGAGGGGAAGAAGAAAACCTAAGAGGGAGAGAGAAAGAGGTGTCGTCAGAGTTGTTAGAAGATGTATCTGCGAAAAGGAGAAGTTTCAGGAGATGGAATTTTTTTTTTTCGTTTTCGTGGAATGATTTCATGGGATAAAAGAAATGAGAGGATTCCAAATCAGAGGCATTGATTGATGGTTGTTTGGACTTTGCAGTACATGTCATGGGAGCAGGGTTTTAATGTAGAAATGTAAAGCATGCAAATGGCAATTATAGCTGAGTGGCGTTGGCACCTTCTAAATTCTTAGAATATTTGAAATGTGGTGTTTATCTCTTGTTTACTGAGATTCCAAGAATTTGCTATATTGGTATTTTTTTCACATGATGTAACTTATTATTGTCCATTGATATTTGAAATATTTTATTTCTTTCACTAGAATTCCAAATTCCAATCATGTAAAGATCATCTTCAACAACCATGTTATTTGCCACATGTGGCAATGGCAACAATCATAAATGGCATGTAGCATGTCTCCAACAGCCATGTTATTTGTGATGTGGCATTTGGCATGTCCGATTGGTATGCCAAATTTGAAATATGAAAGAGGCACTTGCCTTTTTTTATTTTAGATTATTTTATGCAATGGGGCCCACAACACTGTAAGAAGACAAAAGTTTTTTTTTCCTTCTATGATGTGAGTCTCGTAAGAACACCAAAAATATAATAAAATAATAAATTTGATATATCGGGTCGAATTCCTACTTTGAATATGCCAAATTCTAAGCCTTCAAATCGCCACATAAGCCTCCAAATGGAATGTAGTTTCTCCAAAATAACATATTTATTGGAGAATCTCAAGATTTTCTAGATAGGGACTCCATGAATCCAAATAAAGAAATAGCCCTCTAATGTTGCACATATGCACATAAGAAAACCTGAGTTACCCATAGTACCAGTTTTTCTTCTTTGCCATACCAAGTGCAGATAAGAAAAAACTTGTTTGGCATCATTTTGAAAATGTTTCATGATGAGAATGAGTACAGAAAAAACTTGTTTGGGAAGCATTTTCTCATCCCTTTTGAACATTTATAAAATCTCCCTCCTCTCTCCACCTCTCTAGATTTTCTCTCTCACAAAATGCCTACTAAACAAGTTTTGGGAAGCATTTTCTCACCCTTTTTGCATATCTATTAAAATCCCCCCCCCCCCCCCCCCCCCCCCCCAACACTATCTCCCTAGATTCTCTCTCACAAAATGCCTACTAAACAAGTTTTTCTTTATTCATTCTTAGAATGAAACATTCCCAAAACGATGTAAAAGAAGCCCTTTATAGAAGTAAACTAGCTGGAAGGAAACTGAACTCTGAGGATCCAAAATAGAGCCAAAAGGGTAATTGATGCACTCTGGTACAGGAAGCAACCAAATCATGTTCAAATTTTTTTGTTGATTTGTGTAAGCTCAATTAAGTTTTAGATACCTGTATAACTGAACAAATTACTTTTTGAGTCCATAACTATCGACTTGAATCTGGACCAAACTTGTCACGCAGGCCCAATATCAAGGCCTATACTTGATTTTTCTGGATCGGGTTCTCCAAGCAGTCAGACAAACAGTTAAACACCAACACCAACACCAAACCGCCCCCCCCCCCCCCCCCCCCCCCACCCACCCACCACACACAGCCCAAGCTCAATTGCATATATCTGAACAATCAAGCTTGATCTATGGCGAGAGCATCTACATTTTGGGGAGGGGCCCAAACATGAGAAGGCTTGAATCTTGCATAAGGCTACCACCTATGCATCCACTGAAGCATGGAAAATATGAGCGAGTATTCTGCAATGACAACACACAATTGGCCATCAAAACATACGATAACAATAATATGATTGAATGAGTTATATTGAACACCAAGTATATTTACAGAAGTCACAAAAATCGAAGCACATACAATGACATTGCATTCGAGTGAAACAAACTAAAAATTACAACATATATTAAATAAGATCAGAGGCTGGAAATGTGATCAAACATCTGAAAACATTTTGGAGCTCTCAAAGTGGAAATCCATGAATGATTCTGCCAACTCAACGGCATCTTCAACTCTAAGACGGGTTCCCTGCTGCCCAACAACAATGGCTGCAATTTTGGATGCTAACATGCCAATGCCTTTCAAATCTGAGGCTCCCCTAAGAATTCCATAAAGAATGCCTGATGCATAAGCGTCTCCGGCCCCACAGGTGTCCACTGGCATGCAAGGCGAGGGGGGTACATAAATAGCTTCACCCTTGACACCTATGTAAGAGCCTCTTGTGCCATCGGTGACAGAAACGAAAGGAACGAAATGGCTCAGGTACCTTGTGGCTGAGATGGGACTCTCCATAGATGATAGCTGGCAGAATGCTCTTGCTTCATCACCGTTTGCAAAGACAATGTCTGCATGATTTCCTAATATTTCCCTGAAAAGACAATTTCAAGGAAATGCTATTATCAAGTAAAAAAAAAAAAAAGATTTATCAGCAGAACAAGAATTGAGAATGAAAGCATAAAGGCAACATGTGTGTGTGTGAGAGAGAGAGAAGGGTGGGGTTCGGGGGGTTTCCGCATTTCAGAGGTGAGCTGGGATATAGAACAGGTTAGAGAAGCATATTGAAGACTTTTCAGTAGACAGTGAAAATGATGTTTTAAGTTAAATGCATTGCAACATTTTACGCTATCTCCTTGTTATTATCCAGTATTTTTTTAAAAAGAAATAAACACCTTCCAGTTGCTTTAAATGTACAAGGAGGAGAAAAGAAAAAGAAGATGACAAAAAACAAAGAAGAGAAAAGGCAAATGTAGGAAACAGGGTCATAATACTAGATACATCTTTAACGAGTATTAAAGCAATTTGAAAATTGTCAATTGTGTCATGGTCACAAATGACTTTGGCACAAGGAAGAAAATACACCTTTTCTTTTTCTTTAATTCACTTCACATGCCTTTTTGGCATACAATGATTAAACAAAAATGCTTGCAGTGTTTTCCCAGCCCTTTCAGATGATTTTTTAGTTGCCCCTTCGTTTCTTAAAACCTTACAACATTTACAAGTAGAACCTAAAGGTTTTACTTGCAGTCAATTTAAGATTGTAAGCAATACTTGAGGAATGCTTGCTCTGTGTAATATTTGTGGTTAGTGATTTATCAAATTAAGTACTAATACAAATATTTCTGAAAGTGTGTGCAGCTAAAGCCTACTACCATTTATCAATGTCACCTCACCCCATGTGTAATATTTGTGGTTAGTGATTTATCAAATTAAGTACTAATACAAATATTTCTGAAAGTGTGTGCAGCTAAAGCCTACTACCATTTATCAATGTCACCTCACCCCATGTGAAAGACATGTTGAAATTCTTTTTCCACCAAGACAATCTGCTTCTGTAGTTGTAACAACTCAGTGTTGTTGACAGATACCAAGCTTTAAAAACCATGTCTATAACCCGATTTTAGACATGACAAATCATGAAATCTCTCTATCGAGAAGACCATTGTTAGAGGATTAAAAACATTTATAAGCTTGCGGAATGAAATACTGAAGTGAAAATAATAATGCCACGGGGGTGGCACCTCAGACAATGTAACATTCTCTAGTTAATGGAGGTTCAAACAGCTGGTATACAGTAAAAACAAAGGAAGATAATTGGACCTTACTTCCCAAGAAATGCAATGTGGAGATATGTGTATGAGAGAGAGAGAGAGAGAGAGAGAGAGAGAGAGATTACAGTTGGGAGATACTTCTAAACTTGAATAGCATTTCAATTTGCAAGCCCCTGGTGGGCGCGGGTCCCAACTCATTCATCCCCATCTCTTTCAGCAACATCAATGAAAGCAGTGGCTGAACCAAGAAATTTGCCTCAGGGGACCCCTATCCACCCAACCCACCCTCAGTTCCGCCCTGATGTGAGCCACCAAATTCGCTGAATGGTCATCCCCAAGAGAGGAAAGAAAGGGCAAGGAAGAGGCAGGCAGTAGCACATGCCTTAAGGGGCGCAAGACATGTCCACACTAGTGTGCTAGACTACTGTTGACAACATCCTACTTGGCACCCACACAAAGATATTCACTATGCCTGGCATAGCCTGTAAGAAGGAAGCAACACTATTACCCTCTAGGGATCCAGTTCCCTTTCTTCCAAAGCTCCTCTTTCTAGAAGCTTCTTTCTTGAGACTTGGGACCTATGCAACTATCTCCCCTTTGTCTCAAAGACCCAGACACCCTCTATCATGCTCCGCAGGACCCAGATTGAGCAAAAAGAAGAAGGATACAACCACTTCGTTGCTACTGTGAAGGAAGCATTACCACAGCAATAACAGTTATTTTGGCATCCCTGATCTAGATTTTTTAAAGGAACATCTGCAGTCATCCCGCGATGAGAGCAAATGAGCAAAAGTCCAGTGCCTTAAGTACCCAAAAACACTATTAGGTAGCATAGATCCCTTGCCTCCACACATCCTTCTCTTTGCTTCTGCTTGTATGCAAATTTTTGTAACTTTTGTTTATTCTCTTGCTGTTATCTCTTTTTTTGTTTTGTTTTGCGTGGTTGTGTGGATCGCTCTATCTCCCACTTTTTCATTTTTGAGAATTGATTATAAAAAAAAAAAAAGAGGAAGGGTTCTAAACTTGATAATTCTTCAAATTGTGCATGTCAATTGCTTAAAAAGGAAGCAAGGTTCTTGGTTGAAGATGGTTGAAGATGGCGCCCTTTAATGAAAATCTCCAATAGCTACTCAATTACAAAAAAATGTATTTGATCTCTGCCAAAAAAACTCATAGTTGTAAGCTCAATTTGTTAATATAAGTCTTTATTAAGGACATAGGGAAAGAGATGTTTGGACTCACGGTCCAAATAAACCTATTGAACTTCGAAATATGAACAGTTGGATGCCCTCCTTAATTTGTTATATGAGGTATACATCCCATTTGAAGTAAAACTAATTTTATTATAATTAGATGGATTAGTTTAATAATGAAAAAACATTAATTGCAAAAAATTTCTTTCTTAATCGGTAAAACCCAGACCTCCTTTAATCCGTTATTTTGATAGGATAAGTTAAGTACTATTGAAAAATTGCTATACATGTATTTGCTCTGTACAGTATCAGAAGTGTATACTGTAACGATTTACCAAAAGCATCTCTACAGAAAAGTAAAAATGAGCCTGAACCAAACTGGCACCAAGAAAAAAAAAAAAAACAGAGAGAGAACAAAACATTAACTAGGTATAAGAAACTCAAATATAACAGCTCACCAAAAGTGATCATAACATCTCTCAATGCATGACACATCAGATGCAGTAACAGCAATAAGAGCACCACTTTTGTGGGCATCCTCACATGCTTCCATAATTGCTTTCGCAGTATGTGGAAACTCAAACAAATAGCCCTCGATGACAAGTATATTTGTCTTGGCAATAATGTTAGCCAAACAAGGATCATAGTTAACCGTTGAAGACGTACCCTGACAACAAAGCAAGTACCTAACTAAGTGCTTGATAACCAACAAAACATTCATAAAGCAAGAATAACCAAGGCAAAATAGAAACTTCCAATGCCACCCCCCCACTATCTTGAGGCCTAGGAGATCGCATTAGACGAATCACCTTCAACTACCCCAAGGTCCCAACCTCACCACAGGCCCAAGAGATTGCTGGTCTAAGTTTGTTGTGGAGAAAAATTAAAGTATTCTTGAGAAGGTCGATCAAAAAGAAAGCTGACCTGATATGCAAGCATAGTGCGCTGTGCGTCTGGTGTGGTGAGGACTATAACTGTCCCTGTTGTCCCCTCATTAACAGGTACAGAGAGAAAATCCACATTTGCACGACGTAATTTTGCCCTGAAAATATTTAACAAAAAATTGAAGTACAAGATTGCAAAATCATTCTAGCAACATGGGATTTCATCCACGTAACACATAATGCCTTCAGCATAAATAGGATTGAAGCAGCAAAGTATAAATTTGAGGTTGTAGTTCTCTTTTCCCACAGTCAACTTAGATATCTAACTTCACAGCCATAAGAGCACTAGAAACAAATAAATTGGCTTACATGGGAGCAGAGAGGGAATAACTATAATTTTTCATTAAATGATGATGAAATTTGTGGCATTTTATTGTTTACTTTTTTTTTTTTTTAATCATAGCCTTCTCTAATCCAAAGGGGATACACTCTTTTACAAATTACAGAGCTGAATGCAATTTGTTGCCTTCTTCAAAACCATCTTTTTATTCATTGCGAATATGTTTTGTCTATTTGGATTTTGGTGTCATCTCCTGAAGAGGTGGTATATTTTGGTGCTTCCATGATTTTGACGAAAGCATGGAGAGTGAGCTCTTTCCATGATTGCGGTTTGGTGCTTTGGGAGCTTGTTCCTCTTTCTATGTTTTAGTCCATTTGGAAAGAGAGGAATAAGAGGGTTTTTAGGCGTCAGGCATCAGCTCTAGAGGAGATTCTTCTGGTTGAGATCCATTGGGTTGGCAAATGGAACATGGTGCAGAAGGAATTTGGGAAACTAAGCATAGATTTTATTTTGCACAGTTAGGAAGCGTATATGGCTTGCGGTCACTCCAAGGTGAAATTATTGTCTCCACTCAGGTGAAACTCTTCTAGGGGTAAATTTGGTTCAACAAGTATTGGGAAGGTGCTTGGCAATGCTAATGGAGATGTTTTGATTGCTTTTTTTCTAAATTGGTAGATGTCAAAGACTCCAACAAAGCAGAGTTATTGGTTATTGTTGAGGCTTTGAGGATTTACCATGAGGAGTGCAGTTTGTCCAGTGCTATTCCTTAGGTGGTAAATTCAAATAAAGGTCTTTCAAGGTTTCAATACCTTTTAATTAGAATAGATCTCTACCATCTCCTCTCCAAGTTCAGTTTTTTTCTTCTTCTCCATTCCACAAATGAGAAGGCACATGTGTTGGCTAAGCAATGGGTTGATTGTAGGTCTTTTGATGTAATTTTGAGCTTTTTTTCATGTGTATATTGGTTGCGATAAATCTCTATATTCCCTTGTTGTAATCTCTCCTATTTACAAAGTTTCTTGTTACTAATTAAGGGGAAGAAGAAAAAAATGCTCCCAAGGAAGGCATGTACCTGTAAAATCCACCCAAAGGATCACTTCCAACACTGCCAGCCATAGCGACATTCAAGCTAGGGCTGCCAAGGGATCGACTACCTAGCCTTGCCAAAGCCACCAGAGTGTTTGAAAGAGAACCCCCAGCAGCAGCTTTGTAGCTGCAACCATCCATTGCCCGCAAAACCCTCCCTCTCTCCTCATGGTTAACAATTTTCCTTGTGCCCTTTTCTAAACCTAATCTCTCAAGAAAATCATCATCAACCACACCAGAAAAATCTACCTGCAAGCATGGAAGGCTACACACCATATGAGCAATCTACCATCACTTGAGCAAATATAGTTAAAGGAATCAAAACATGGAGCTATGAAAAGATTATTTGGGTATAAATCTACTGTAAATACAGTGCCAAACATTTAAAAGAAATGCAATCCACCCCAAACACAAATCAGGAATTCCAGTACATCTAATTACAATACATCCAAACACGCTACAAAACAAAGATTCCCTAGAAAATCATACCATGGCCTGTCCAAGACCCAAAACATCCCATCTCTCTGGCACGACCGAGTCTCCCATCTCCTCCTCGTCGTCTTCTTCTTCTTCGCTTTCGCTCTCACTTTCTCCCCTATGGATTCCACTTCCACTTTCCTCACTGCGGAATCCACAAACCCTGGAAAGCCCTCGTCTTTCCGTTCCAGAAACCCTAGGATTACTTTCTCTATTCCTCGACGGGAACTTGGCTTTCATCCTCCACCTAATGCAGCGGCTACTGATCAAACCGTTGTTTATAGGAGGAGAAGATGGGAATGAAGAAGGAGAATGGAGGGTAGAATGGGAATTCGAGATTGGAGGGAAGTTGGTGAGTTGACGGTTGGTGGCGAGAGATAGAGCCATTGTTGCCGGCGGTTTCTTCGGACGGAGGAGAACGGGGCTCCGCTCCTTCAAGAGATGGCGGAGCCGGATTTTGGATAGCAGAGGAGGAAGTGGTTTTATGGAAGGGAAATTTTCAAATAAGTCCTTAAATTTTTATTTTATTTTTAAAATTACACAGATTTTAGGATATTATGCTTAAGCTTTTTATTTTTTTTAATTAAGTATAAACAGTCATTGGGTTTGTTTATTTCTTTATTGGAATTTATTACTAGAATTTGGGAGGTTGAGATTTTTTTGACATGATGTGACATAATATGACATTTTATTCCTTGACATTTGAAATGTTGTGTTTCTTTCATTAAAATTTTAAATTCCAACAACCAAAAAGAACTTTTGGAATTCTTAGAATTTCACTCGCTATATCATTTATTAGAATTTCAAATCCTCTATAAAAAAGAAGGATTTGGAATCCTGCCTAATGGGATAACTTTTAAAGAATTTGAAATTCTCTCAGACTTGGATTCTTTGAATTCTAATAAAGAAACGGGCCCTTAAAGTTTTTTTTTGATAATTTTCTCCCTCAATTTTTTTGAAACGCTCAAATTGGCATTTATTGAAATAAAGTCCTCATCCACTTCTCTCATTTTCATTTTCTCCTCATTTCTTCACCAGCGTCTTCATAGTAATTAATGGCAACCAATATCTCCGGAAAAATCGACAACATATAATAGTGGCTACCAGAATAATGATATGACTTCAAATGGATGATGATTTGGGTACTTTAAAAAATGAGGGAGAAAGTTGTTTAAAAATTAACTTTGAAATGCCGGTTGTCCTTATTGAAAAACTATTGAAAATTTTAGGCTCTAAAATAGCCATTAATTATTAGGATTTGAACTCATGACCTCAAAGTTATAAGCCTTGCGAGCTACCAAACTGCTCCACCCCACGCTGAAAACCAATGGACGAACAAGGATTGGATGACGCCCATACCATATTCTATATAAATAGAATAGCCCATTTATACACGGCTTGAAACTGGTGTCTTTTTTTGAAATAAGGTAAAAGACTAACGTCTTATTTGAAATTTTCCCTTTATAGAATGGAGAGCTCCGATAATGCCCTTGCTCTTTGGTTGGGATTTGGATAAAATGCCTCGGATAAGGCGGAGCATGTGGCCACATTGTCAAAATACGAGGGGTAAGTTAGTCCATCTTGAGAGTTGGTTGGTTCTATGCAGGCGAGGCGACAGTATGGTAAGGCGTTGGAATTTTTGATAGGGGACCGCTTATCCAAATGGGCCCCACATCAAGAGTGAATTTAGGCCGTCCGCTTCGGACTCACAAACAATAGGAGATTTGGAGAAGGCTCAATTCCTATATTACCTATTAGAGGCAAAAGGATGGGCTGCCCTGTTGGACCTCTGGGTCCAGCCAGATATGTGCCGCACTTGGACCCATTTTAAAGAGCTCATGGGTCACGGTAGAGTTTAAAAAGGTAGGCCTAGACCTATATTGTGTTTGTAACTTACTGCATTATATATTATGTGCATTTAATTATGTATTTTTTTTAGGAATGGAGACATGATAAAGCGTGTGAGGTTTTCGCTCAAGATAAATTGGAATGAAAAAACATAATTTGTATAGCCGACACTAACATAGTTAAAACAAGGCTTTGACGTCGATGACGATGACGACGAGGAAGACGACAACATAATAAAGCATGTAGAGCCTACCAGCGGCCGTCTATGATTAATCCAAATCCCTCACAACCAGTGCACCTTTCAATCATTAGTTTGAGTTAACACTTAGGCCCTGCTTATTTTGTTAAATTGAATTCCTATGAACTTAAAGTCTTGTATTACTGAAATTGATTAAAATTAAAGAAACAAAAGTGAATATCCAAAAATGATTATAAAATAATTTCTCACTTAATATAAAGTAAATCAAGTGGTGATGGGAAATGACTACCAACTATCACCCTAGTAATTGAAATCCTAAAGGTATCTTTTCCATCTTCATCTTATATCCTTTGCTTGTATTCAATTACATTCAAACATACTAACCTTTAAAAAAAAAAATCTTGTTCAAGTTTAATTTGTAGGCTTTTGATTGAGTGCAAATTTAACAAATAGCTAACTTTCTTTAATAGTTAGGATTTTGACTAGCTTCGGATTCAAGAAATTTGCATTGGTAATTCGGTATGCCTCATTGTACTGAATTGACTAGGGATTCTCTTTAGAAAGAATCACTTTTGTCACTACCCATAACAGTACATACTATGTGGACTAATTGAAGGCTCAAGTCAATATAGGCAATGAAATCTCTCACAGAGGGGTGTACAATCCTATAATAAATCCTTCACTTACAAAACTGTTTTTTTTTTTTTTTTTTTTTCTTCTTATAGTTATTAAATCAGTGAATCATGTTGTTAATGTTTAAAACTGAGATGTTGACACCTGTGGCTACTGGCTGGGGAAAAATGCCTATTTTAATGGGTTGCACAATCTCATTTTAGGGTTTTAATTATTGGTTTTATAAGTACTGGAAGTGGCACTTTCTTGATGAGAGAAATTGGGCTATGATTGCTGGAATATGCAAGTGGGCAATGGATTTTATAAGAAATGTTCAGATTCTCTTGTACTACAGCAATGTATCACTTTCTACAGCGTTTTAAGAACATGCGAGGCAGTAAGGACCAGGAAATTTTCCTTATGGGCCTCTAGGTAAAAGTACATTTCTCTTGGGGCCATTATGTAGAGAAATAGTAAAGCCTCCAAATGACAGAGGGAGTATCAGAAATTCCGATTACTGTGAGCAGCAAAGGGCTCCCCTTCATTGATGAGATGAAATGTATCAGCTGTATCACCCTTTTGATGAAAGCAACCTCTCGTCAATGACTTCTATGAAGATGCTAAAGTGTCCTACAAGTTAAATCTCAGAATTTGGCAACTCCAAAATGATTCAAAGAGTGCAAGAGAGGGTAAAAGAGATTTGTCTGTTTCAAACATATTAACTTGCTCTGAAAACTATTCACTAGATGGATGGGGTTTACATCAAAGCCACCCTCCCTCCATCCTGCAAGAAGGAAGCATAGATGTCAATTCGTTTCGGTCGTTATTTTGGTCTATCCTTTAAAATGAGGTATTTCAGTATTTCAAAATTTCAGAGTAATTTTTCAAAATATAAAACTGAAATATATATAAATACATATGTAACAAAAAACTGAAAAAAAAAATAAAAATAAAATAAAAGTTATGCATGTTTCTTGATATGGATATTTAGAAAAAAAAATTAAAATATTAGTAAAAATTTTGCTACAAGCCGAAATGTGCCGGAATGGACCGGAATTTAAACTAAATTTTTTTTACCCCATTGTGATCTTAATTACTTTACCGCAAGTGCATGGCTGTCTTTAGGAAATAGTGGCAAGTACGTTTCGAACCCATAGGGAACCTAATTTAAAAAACTTCTAAAACAATAAAACTAACTAATAAACAAAGAATCTGAATTTTGGAATGAGTATAAGAGTAAAAATCAAATAACTAATTAAAAAGATGAAAATATCAAATAATGAAAGTGATTAGAGCAATAGGAATCTAGTAAGTATCCACCAATTTAATTGCAAATAAACCCTAACTTATTCTAATTACTACTCAAATCAAGTACAAATCAATGTCTTGAGTTGGAAGAACTAACTTTAAAATCTCTTTTTATTTATAAAATTCAAAATCTAAGACTTCTTTCAGTTCATAAAAGAAAAAAAACAACATAAGCACTACTCATCAAAAGTAAGTATAAACCATAAAAAAAACTAAATTCTAAGCATGGCCTATCAAACCTAAGTATGAATAGTCAAAAAATATTTTTTATTTTTAGAAATCAAGCATGGAAGTTCGCCTAGCACAAAAAAGACAAGTCTATTAATCAATTAAGCACGTAAATTATGGAACACAAGAAAGATTACTAAACAAATAAAGAGGCAATTACTTATTTTCATCCATCGCTCTAATCAAGAGAATTAGTCAACCATTGTAAAGAATACTGTAATGCCCCAGTACCGGATACTGAGTTTACCGCCAAGGTATTCGAATTTGGCGCGCTACTTCCCAAATAAACCAGGAACTTCCAGGATCATAGGTCCATGGTGAGGTCCAATTCAAGACTTTTCAATCATATCAATGAAAATAGTTAAGTGCGGAAGCAAATATAGAATAACAGAAGCAACCCATATGTCTCATAGTACCATCATCCATGTGTCAAGTAACAACAGAGCATAGTCCAAGCTAATCTCAAAATGGTAATGTAATATGTTTATACATATCCATAATCATCCCCAAGTCCTCATATGAATGACTATCAAATCCCAAAATAAAAATCGCTCAACACTCTGTAGGCTCTCCATCATCAGGCACTCCCACAAGGTCACCTGGACCCCACCCGTACTCTCTAGCTAGTGGCGCCTCATGGAACGCCTAGCCCTCGAGGGCAATGCGGTCGGTGTCAATACGTAAGCACCAAATAATGGGTCAGATCCAAAAAGACTGGCAGCACAGAATACCAATAACATAGTATGAATACATAAAAAAAAGGAATAAAAATACTAATAAGATTATTAAAGTAACAAGATGACAATGCTAGGCAAATCGTGCAAATCATAAGCAACATGGGTCAATATAAAGGAATAAATTAAACCATCCATCTAATCAATATAGCACATCCACATAGGCTACCATTGTGGGATATTATAACACTGCCCTCCCATACTACCTTCGAATTGTGGTGGGGAGATGCACAGGATCATAGCCCAGTCATATCATATTTTCGGAGTCTGCTGGCCGTATAATGATATTGTGCAGTGTCGTGAGATACCCTAGTGGCGTACGTCAACCATAACCAGCTCATCATGATAGCCTTACACATAAAATAGCTCCTACCAAGGGTAATCAGTGCCAAGGCTAAGCTTACATCAACTGAGTGGATGCTTAAGTTGACTCTAAAGAACTGCATAATTAGGTCAAATGTCTACTTAGGCTACCCTTACGTGAGCAATGTTTCACATGTCCATACAAGGTCCGATATCCGAGTCCAGCCCATACCTCCATCATATTACTCATATGATCCATCATCATATCTATATCTATTTTTATGTCCATATCCATATTCTTACTCATTTTCATATACAATCATCAAAAATACATTCATATCATGTGCCTAATCATATGTACAATCCATCTACTCAGTGGTCATCACATCCATCCCTTCCTTAGGCCATAGGATAGCTTACCTAGCTTCAGACACAGGTCAAGTGTTTTCCGTTCATAGTCATGGTCACCTCTAGGTCAACCTTATGTATAGGTTTTCCATTTCCAATTATTAAACATGTTTAACAATAATATAATAGTAGCGAGAAGTAAGGAAAAGAGCGTATAATCATGTAACAACAAGAATCTATTAATGAAAGATAGTACCAAGCAGTCCAACCTAGGTCAATTCCCCCTCTCGGTCAGGTCCAAGGTCCCACTTCACCCAGTTCCATCATTAAAGATAGTCTCAGATGGTAAGAGTGTGCTCTTAGACCCTTCCTTGGGTGGCCTCATGGGTCAAGGTTAAGATCAACCCTTGAGTCATATTTAGCACATCAATAGGGGTCCACATGGAATGCCAATGAGCCCAGGAATAGCTATGTACAAAGAGAAAGCAAATCTGGAAACTTTACTTATAGAAAACTCTGATGGGTGAAAGATCAAATAGGTACACAGCAGACGTGCTCACTCGAGAGAGTATCCTAGAAAGTCCCATCGCTTGAGCGAGCGCACTTGTTGGAAGCCTCAAATCGTTTCTAGAGAGTCTGTTCGCTCGAGCAAACTGAAGCTCGTTCAAGTGCCAACAAAACTTGAGTTTCTGGAGAGCATCTAAGCTCGAGTGACTGGAAGCTCCAGTCGCTCGCTCGAGTGGGAGTTCCAATCTTGTTCCTCTGTTTCTAGCTTTTGTTTCCCTTTTTAAAATACATCAATCCCACTCCAAACATCACAAAACCAACTCCAATCGTACAAATTCCATCATCCACCACAAATCCAATATCCATGGGCCATTGATCTTCCAAATGGGAGATCACATCCATCAATGGCCATCAAATCATAAACACGAGCTTAAAAAGGTAAATCTACACATCAAAACATCAATACAATAGAAATTGATAGAATTCAATAGGAAAGAACATGCATTCTATGCTAAAAGGTATATTGCACTTGCATTGGTCTCCAATAGAGGTCTCTTGGCTTGATCTTCAAGATCCAAGCTCAAATTCCTAATTCCAAGCTTCTAAACTCTCTAACGGCACGTTTGTGTACAAACAATTTCCATGGAAAGAGGAAATTGCCACATCAGTAAATTTCATGATTTTTAAATACTCCGTAAAAGGTTTTCAACGGAAGTTAGAAATTCATGTTTAGTGCAAATTCTTTTTCCTCGATGAATTGGTGCCAATGTTGTTTGGTGTGGCTGAGGATTCTTTTTTTAAAACTGTTATTAAAGAGGAAATGGAGTAAATAAAGGGAGGTAAGTTTTCTGTGGAAATGGATTTTCTATAGCCCCCCATAGGAAGTCTATTTCTAGGCTTAGGAAGGAAAAAGTTGACATGGCGAAAAAGCAATTATGCAGAAAATTGCCGCACCAAACGCATGAAAAAGGATTTTCCGCAGAAAAACACCTCCTTTTTCTATAGAAATGGGATACACAAACATGTCCTAATTCTCACAACAATCCCCAAAACTCATATCCACAAATCCTACATCAAATCCTCAAGAGAAATTACATAAGAAAAGAAATTTCTAAGGAAAGAGGAATGTCTATAAGGAAATTGAGCTAAGGGATGGAAATTACCTTGTTTTGTAGAGTAGAAGAAGATCTTGGATAGATGAGAGGTCTTCTAACTTAGAGATGGATGTAGCTTGGAGAGGTCCTTGCTCTTTTGATGGTAGAAACCATAGATCTAGAAATTCTTGTTGAGAATTTTGGAGGAAAATGGGAAGAGAAGAGAGAAATGGGAGGGAAAATGAGAGAGAGAAATCGCTGGAGAGAGTTTGATTTGGTTATATAGGCTCGGATTTGGGTGATTAACTAGAATGCCCTCCTTGTTTAGTTATGGTTTGAGATAAGGACATCAGTATTTAGGACGTTTCAGATTTAGTTGCACAAATCTCCATGAGAAACCCTTTTTATTCTTATAAATTACTTCTAAGTGCCTCTAACTAACAAACTATAAGGTAACGTTTGGTTCGCTGGAATGGTTTTAGGCAGGAATGAAATGGAGAGTCGAATGAGTCTAGAATGGAATGAGACAGCAATGGTCATTTCCATTCCAACGTTTGGTTAGACTGGGGAATCAATCCAGTAATGGAATTCTTATTCCCGTTTTTGCGTTTGGTATGCTGGAATGATGCCCGTAATGGAATAAAATTTACATAAGATGGACCAAAATACCCTCCTCCTCCTCCTCCCAGTCGCCGGCTCATGGGTGTTCTTGGTGCAGCCATTGAGCACCACAGTCAAGGCCGGTCATAAACTGGTCCCCGAAATCCATGGTACTTTCCCATGGGTTCCTAACCTAATGCAATCACACTGGCCACTATTTTCCCATGGGTTCCTAACCTAACAAAAGAAGAACCAATTACATTTGAACAAATGATGGTTAGACTCACAAAAGAAAAACCAAGATCATCTAAAAATAAACAAAAAGGAAAATTATGTGCACAGACAAGCACAAGCTTCAGGAATTTGGTTTCTAAAAATGGTATGCAACAGATCCTTGGCCTTGCATCAATATTGATCGGAACCTGCTCCCACCCACATCCGTCCGAATTCTTCATCTTCAGAGAATTTATTGACATCAATTGAAAGCCAATCATTGTCATCGAACCCACTCTCACAAGAAGATGATGAAGAGATGGGATTGGTAACGGACCCATACTCATCTTGTTCTGGTTCTCCTCCTCCTCAGGAAGGTGGAGGAGGTAGGGAGGGAGGGAGGGAGGCCAGCCGGGGTTGCCATCAGGGCCTTCCGGCTGGTCTCCTTCCCAACCGACGACTGGGAGGAGAAGGAGGGTGGAGGGCATTTTGATCTTAAGAAATTTTTATAAAGAAATGGAATGGTCATTCCTCTACCTCCCCAGTGGAATGACCATTCCTCTACATAAAAAAATGGTGATTCCGAAGGTAATGGTAATTCAACCTCTTTTTTTGCGAACCAAATGCTGTAATGATCATTCCATTGGAATGACCATTCCATTCCAACATTCATTACAGCGAACCAAACGGTACCTAAGAAGTCCAACTAAACCGCTATTAAGCTATAAAATCTCAAAAGACTCATAATCCTAAGAAAAACACTGATCTACCCTTACTTATCTCTATTATTTAGCATAAATATGTATAATTAGGTATAATTAGCATATAATTAGGCTACTAAAGGGGCGTGGCCTCACAAATACTACTTGATTCGTCATTGAAAATATCATATTTACAACTTCTCCTTCACAATAACTCTCCTTCAAAATAAGTCCTTGTATATGGCCCAAGGCTTAAAAAAAAAAAAATAAATAATGGAGACAAGAAGGGAGAAGAGGGAAGAGGAAAGAGGGGTGGTGACGTCCTATGCTAGAGGAGAATAAGGCTTGAACGTCCCTCCCCCCGGTGGTCATTTTATACTTTGAGCAGCTCCTCTATGCAACTCTTTGTTTCCTTCTTTGTTTAATTCTTAGCTTAGCTTCCAAGCACTTCTTCTCACTGGCAATGATTTGAATTTTAAAAGATTTCTTGCCTAACTTGAGATCTATGTTTGCAAGTCTTTCCATGTAGAGCCTCCCCAAAAATCTTCTGAGATGCCAATATGATGCTTTCCCAAGAATTTAAATTTTGTGCCCATGGTTTGGATTTGTTTCCTCTTTTGTTTCTTGATTTTCTTTCCTTCTTTGCTTGCTTCCCTTGCTTGCAACTTTGACTTTTCAACTCCCCTTGGTGAACTTTCCTCTCTTTACTTTCTTTCTTGGTTTTGAACTTTTAAACTTGGTAAGTACATGATCTTTTCAAATCTGAATTTTCCTTTTTGTGCATAATTCCAAAAATAAGTTTCCAATTTGGCTATTCAAATCTATAAAATATATCTTTGAGCTTCCCAAAAGAGAGGGGGTCCATATTGGACGTCCACCTTGGAATTCACGCCCAACATGGGCCCCACACGTGTATGTGTGAAATTTCTCACTTATTTCTTCCTTTCTTTTCTCCTTTTAATCTCTCTAATTCCATCTCGATGCAGGCCCCAATATTGAATAATTCCTACAAAAATTAAAACAACAATTCAGCCATAATTCATGTGTATACATGAAACTCACAAGTGCCATGCATGGGGCCCGAATCACATTGAAAACATGCATATGAATATACTATCTTGCCCGATTTTCTACGAACAATTCAATGGTGCAAAAAATGATGCATGCTTATGTGCGATTAAAAAGTTGTTTGGTGCAATAATCGGATAATGCAAAAAGAAAATTTTATGATAATCATGCAAGGTGATGACTTTTTATTGATTTTGATTAAAATTCCCAACTTGATGTTCAAATGTATGAAATCATGGAATTCTAGGAAACTCAATGAAAATTATTCTAATTAAGTCCACAAATTCACAAAAAATGATGAATGCAAGATACAATTTTGTGAACTTATAAAACTCCATTCCGTTTTGGCGGAAGGACCGGAACGACAAATTCCGACCATTCCAATCGAAACGAAACGGAATTAACTACTACAACGGGAAGCCTTTAAATTTAAAACGCCACAAATAAATAGATAGAGGTCGCATACCTCCATATTCATAATAATCAGTAATAGCAAGAACTTGAATTGTTAGTGTACAATATAATAATAATTTATATAAATAGGTTTAACAGCATGCAAATGAGTACAAACGCAAAAGCATGATCCGCCCAATTCCATGCTCGTCACAGCTTTTTTTATTCGTATACAAAAGGATGACAGATTATGACTTCCAGTGAAAGAAGAGAGTTACAGGCCACTGAAAGCCTTCAATTTAAAATGAATAACGTGGATATTGCATCATCTTTGTCCGTGTTAAACGATAGTCTAAAACACCCTTTTGTGTGTGATTTTCATGCCAGCAGTCAACAAAGTGCCATTCGTACGTGTCGTTTAGTCAATCAAAATCAGACAGCATGATCGTACAATCCCATGCTATTGACAAAAAGAGTTGCAAAGAGAATTTTATTTCAACCGATCATCACGTGGCCCACAATTGGATTATTTAGTTAATTACATACTTTTTACTTGATCCCAGGTGAATATCTCCATCGTTGAAAAGAATGATCGCCATTGAAACTGCCGAAGTGAAGATCTCGGCCACACCCTCTAGTACTGTGCGCCCCACAAATTGTTCCAATCAAATCCAGTCTCAATTCACATTTCCCTCGACAAGGGACATGTGCCGACTTTGCCATGTATTTGCATGTAATTTTTTTCAACATTCTTGCTGGTTTTTATTTGTACATTGAGAGGAATTTTGAGTTCTACTGCTTTTATAGGGAATTAAAATCCTCTTCGTAAAAAAAAAAATAATTATTTTTTTCACATGAAAAGCATACCTCATTTAAACAGTGCATTGTCAAAAGGGATTGTAAATTTTCACCATGTGATAATTAAAGGCGATTGTCTCACCATAGGTAGTTGCTTACAAAATTATGTCTACCCATCATATGTTCTTCTATGATCGGCAGGAAGAAAGTCCTTGTAACCCTTATGAAGTTCAATCGGTCGGAAGTAAGATTTTGCAAAAGGACAGCTAATAAGGTAGTAGATATGCAATCAAAGTTAGAGATATCAAGGCCAACACTTATGCAGCCAACACTCCCGTCGTGCATTCATGAGCAATACATGCAAGATCTCGAGGCCGGTATGACTTATCGCAGTATGTTTGAGTTTGGCAGTCAATGTGCTCATGCTATCTCATTTTCTGTTTAAGCAGTCCGATGTTTGGCGGATCAAGGTGCATCTTGGAAATACACTTCCTACAGTGTTTTGGTGGTAGTAGTAATATTCTTTATTAGTTTAGTTTTGTTGTTGTTGGTTTATGTTTGGGTTTTGTTCTATTGGTTCAAAAGTGGTTTGTTTTTTTTTGTGGTTCTCTCGTCTTTTGGTTGTTGTTTTGTTTTAATGAAATCCCTCTTTTCAGAAAAAATAATAATAATAATAAATTGCAAGAAAAATCTAAATAATTTTTTTATTTATCATCGAATCCTCCTGTGCTATAAAAAACGGTGGACGCATAACAAAGGTGTGAATCAATTCCACTATAACTCTCTCCTTGGCCCCAATATCTACCAGTAGTTTTACATTTATAATGATAAAATCTAATAACATGTGATTTTTTCTTTCTATCATTCGTCGTCGTCATCATCATTAAAGCCTTATCCTAATTGTGCTAGGTCGGCTACATTAATTCTATATCTTTATTATCTTATAATTTATATTTAGGTTGTAACAAAAATTCATATGGCCTGCCAACCTATTTAATGCAACTCTCTTCCTTTATCAAGATCTGCGAGACCGACAATAAAAATGGACAATTTGACAATTATTACGATTAAATATAATAACACGTGACTTTTTCAATGAGTTGTCGTTGTCTTCATCATCATTACCATGGCCTTATCCCAAATATATTGATCAAGTACATTAATTCTAGCTCTCCATTATCTCATAATTCATATGGGGAATGTAACAAAATTTTATTCAAAAAACAAAAAGTATTATTCAAAAGTCAAAGTGCATTGCTGTTAAATTGGTCAAGGACAAGGGTGTTTTTGTAATTTCATATTTAGATGGTATTCCTTCCACGTTTCTCGTCTTGGATTCACATCTCTATTTATTCATTTCCATGCCTTCTCTCTAACATTTCCGAAATCTCTCTCTCTCTCTCTCTTTTTCTTCCTGCGCACGCGTAAGAGTCGAAGAAAAGAGAAGATTGCTTTCTTCTCCAATTCTCTTTCTTCTCCTTCTCCGGCGAAGATCTGATTTTCTGATCCAAATCCCCGCCGGGAAAACCAGAGCCTCCGGCACCCCCCCCAATCGTCGTCAGTTCCTTCGCTCTTGCGTTTTTCCACCATGAATCAGGAGTAGTAAGATCTCGAAACCCTAGAATTCCGTCTATTGTTTTCTTTTTGTGTTTTTTTTCCCGATTCTTTCCTTTTACGGATCTAAAGAGAGAGGGCTTTGGTGAAATCACCTTATCTTATCGTTGATCAGAACATGTTCATGTCAATTTGCTAGGGTTTTGATAGGATATATCAGATCTGTTGCGAGATTCACGCGAACGATGTATGATTCGTGTGTGTGTATAGATTGTACGGACGACGATCGCTGCCCCTTTTCCTGATTTATCGGTGATGTTTAGAGATTCTGAGTTAGGTATGATTGGATCGAAAGTGTGCTAGAAATCTTCATGATCCGATCCGATCTTAGAATCCAGATCTGTGTGATTTGATTTGAGATCTGGAGTGGGTGGGATGTTTGGAAGTTGATTGATTATATCTAATTTAATCATGGTTTTGTTTTAGAATACCATGATTCGTTGGTCTTCTGTTGTTGAAAGATTTTCTTTTAGTTTAAGTAATAGCTTCGGGCACGATATAATTCTAAGCATCCGTATTTGGGGGAGTGGGCATCAGAGTGTTTCCTATATTTCATATTCGAAAGGGGAGTCCTGTGACTCCAGTCATGAATTTTGTGGCTGATTAGAAGGAATCAGGTTCGCGGGTTTGGAACTAAAAGAACTCTGCAAATGACCATGTTAATGAATTCCTGTCATGTGGATATGGACACTCTTTGTTTTCTAGTTTTGAGATCTAGAGATCATCTGTTTTGTTTTGAATGTAGTACATGGGCTGCCAAGAACTTGGGAGTGCCACTCAATCAGGGGCCAAAGTTGTTAGAAATGACAGCACATTTGATTTTGGATGAGACCAATGAGCCGCGTGTTGACTCATCCAAGACATATACGCTCGTTTTGGTCACAGTCTGGTTTGTACTGTAACGAAAGCCATCAATTTAGCTGAATCTACTATTTAGATCATCGTCGTCTTAGCGTTATCCCATTAATGTCTATCTATCCAACTGTTTATTAGTTAATTTCTCACAAGGAATTAAAACAAATTAGTGAGTTTTAATTTCTTATATGGATTGTGGATTTATTTTCCTTTTTTTTTTTTTTTTTTTTTTTTTTTTTTTTTGAGTTTATGGGTAGATAGTGTAGTTTGAAGTTTTGCCCAGCACTATGGTATGGTAGTCTGGAACTGGGATGCCGAAAAGCCCCTACTTGACCATGTTAGGGTAGTATGGATAGGTGTGGATTTGCACAACACTGATATGGACCGGCACTTAGTGACTCGGCCAAAATATATATATATATATATATATATATATAGGAACTTTTTTTTTTACTTGTCCGCTTTCAGTTTGTGCTTTGAAGAGAAAGGGACAATTAGCAGTATTGTAAGTTTGTAACCAACTCCAAATAATTTTACTCATTAGTATGGATAATTGGGCCTTCAGGTAGTATTAGTTAGTGTGTTGGGGAACAATGCAAACTGATTATCGATGTCACAAGGAAGTGATCACCATGATGATGGAGCCAAAGGAGTCATTTGATTATTTTATGTCTTCTAATCTGTTGGGTTCAATGATGATGAAAACAGATTTGAGCTAGCTTGAAACACGATGCAGTATTGAAGCATTGGTTACACCCACAACCCCATCCCTTTATTAATATTATGGCCTTTTATTTTAATATTATTTTCAAGTGTTTACTTATAATTAATGACTATATAATTTTTTATCAATTTGACAAAAGCAAAAGGGGGTGCAACACAGGAAATGCAAAGCTATTTTGAAAGGTAAATTTGGATCACTTGATCATTGCAGATGTTCACTAAATGCTGGTTGAGCGTTGGGTCAATTTTTGTTTCCTAGATTGGTCAATCTCATTCGCAGAAATGGGAAATGATAACTGCAATAAGCCAATAACTTATATTGCATGCATGCTTGTGTGAGGAAGAATGGTAGAATACCACTGTCTGACTCACGTTGCATGCGGATGTATTTCCCAGTTGTTATTCTGGTCCGAAGTATATTATTTGGTGATGATATTCGTTTTTACATAATCTTTCAAAAAAAAAAGGAAAAAGAAAAAGAAACTTCTTTACATGGCCAGCCTAAACGCAACTGCACTTTTACATTCTGATGTAGTCAATCTTTGGAAAGTTGCAGCCGGTTTATTCTTATCTCTCCTATATTGGTAACTTCTATTTTGGTTCTCATCAATAACGCTAGTGGACGGATAGTGCACCTCTCTCACATGAGCACATGCATGGCGTCATCTTGCACGAACAAATAAGCATGTGCTGTTTTTATTGAAATGCTAGAGAAGAACTTTTAGGCTCTATTAAAAAGTGTCAGCTACCAAATTCATTTCTGGATACTCATACTATTATTAAAATCTTCTTTCAATTGAGTGAACATATTCGATCATGTCATTTAATTTGCAGCTTAAAGGACTTGCCCTTATTAAATGATAAACCGTTTCAATTAGGCTTTAGTAAATAGCTTTAACTGCTTAGAAAGGATAAAAATAACGGTAGGGCGGGCAAAGCGGCCTGCCGCTAAAACGTTATGTAGTGGTGTGATTTGAAAAAATTGTCAAAAAAAATTCAAAAAATTGTAGAAAATCTAGAATATTGAAAAATGAGAGAAAATGTGTGTTCTTTTTTTTTTTTTTTTTTTTTAAAGTAAATAAGATGAGTGGGCATAGTGGTCCCCTCATTGTATGAGGTCCTATATCACTTTATAAATAGAAAATAATAGTAATGATCCTTTTCTTCACATGTATTCATGTTGTTTAGTTATGCTTACTTATAAACTAATGGAAAGGCTCATAAAAAAATAAAAAAAAATAAAAAAAAAAAAAAAAAAAAAAAAAAAACTATGTCATGAAGTCAAGACGACTTAAGAGTACCTAGAGAAAAGAATGCCCCTACCAAAGGAGTTGTCTAGTAGGATGTACCTAGAGAAGAACTCTTGAGAAGAACCTTTTGTATTATCAACTGTGATTCGGCGAGATCATGTGTTTTTTGGTGTTCTTTTAAATATAAAAGGGTAGAAAAGTTGCGTAGAAATGTTATTTGGAGAGAAGAAGAAAAGAAATAAGTCTTATTATGCATTTTATTTTATTTTTTTTTAAGTATGAATCTGTCTCACTTCGTAGTAGCGGCCGCTATGGATGTGAGCGGTGTTAAATGCCATTTAGCGTAGCGGCTGCTATTTTGATCCATGCTGCTCAGTTCATTTACAAAATAGCCATGTCATTTAACCCGTAGCTTAAAGAATTTGCTGCCCTTATTAAATGATAAACTATTTCAATTAGTTTCCTTGTAAATAGCGTCAACTGGTCAGTTCATTTCTGGATACTCATACCCAAATTAAATTTCACGTCTTTTATCCAAGTGGACAGTCATTATGAAGTGTTTTCCCATAAAAAAAAATTAAAAGAGTCTCATATATTATTTTTATCCATACTGAATGATGATCTTGTTTTTTTTTTGGGGTAAATTTAAAAAAAGTACAAAACTTTTGGCTTATTTAAAAAAAAAATACATGAAGATTTGAATATTTCAAAAAAGTATAAAAATATTCCACAATTCATCCACTCAAGTCAACTCCATAATTTTTTTTTAAGAAATGTAAAAAATACCCTTCCCTTACGATAGGTTTTTGTCTTTTCTTAACCTCTTTTCTCCCAAAAACTGGCCTTTCTAGTTTTGATAATCATAAGTATTTGATGGAGCTAGTTTTTTAATAATTTGGAATCCCCCTTTTTCAACCATCCATGCATAAAGGTAGATAAATTTGGCCTCACTGCGTCATTTGGGCTGGACTTGATCATTTCTCTTAAATGATTTATTAAAGCGAAAATTTTAAAAATGACATAAGGGTATTTTATTCATTTCTCAAAATTTTCTTATGAAGAGGACTTGATTGAAAGAATTGTGGAAAACTTTTATACATTTTGAAACATTCAAATCTTCATGTACTTCTTTGAAAATGAGCCAACAGTTTTATACCATTTTGAAATCTTCCTTTGTTTTTATGATTGTCTTTGCTTCTGGTAACTTGAGTTTGATATCTATCAGTATCATTTTTTTTCCTGCAAACCTAAGGCTCTTGGTTAGCTACTTTTTATTGTTGGACCATTTACTCCATATTTTAATGCAGCTTGTGTGATTTGGTCTCAGGCTCAGCTAGGCAGATTTTCATTATCTAAGACATTGCTATAGTATTATTAAATACTTTGAAGTCTTGTGTATTTGTTGATATAGATGTTGGGCTAGTGTGTTGTGTTCTACATTTGACCCCCACTTAAGGCAAAATGAAGAGATTGGCTAGAGAGTCTTGTTGATTAGTTGCTGTAAAAATGTTATGTTCATTGACAAGGGCCCATGACATGGTAGGGGCGCATAGTCACCACCCCACGGTTAGCGGGTTCTACTTGATACCTATCATAAAAAAATAAAAATAATAAAAAAGTGACGTGTGTTATGCTTGTCCTGAGTTGGGGGAAGGGAAGCACATGCAAAATGTTCAAGGATTCATGAACTAATTAAGATGCTTAAATTCTACAGAATATGGGATGTTTTTAATCTCTAGTATGCCTTGCAATTCTATTTTAAATTACACAGAAGCTCACTTATGGCTCCCTTTTTGGTGATGTACAGTGACTACTTGTTTAAACTTCTGCTGATTGGAGATTCTGGGGTTGGCAAGTCGTGTCTTCTTCTTAGATTTGCAGTAAGACTAAGTATCCTTTCTTCATAATAAAATTCTAAATGTTATGTTTTTAATCCTTGGAAGTTTGGAAGCATGGGACATTTGCTTCAGTGTGGAATCAACTGTACTCAACAAATATCATGCATCGAATAAAGTGTGTGTGCTTGCGTGTGTGCATATTTGTGTCAGTGGGTTGGTGCCTGAGTGGGGGTGCATGGTGGGGATGTGTGTGTGTGTATGTGTGATAATCATTGTAGTCATTCAAAGCATTATCCAAACCTTATCTGCCAAAAGGTTTGGGTCTGTCCATGGTCCAGTGGCCCCAACCTGCTTCTCGGTTGTGGGCAATTACATATTAACTGTTATAGTGATATCAAGGTTGGAAAACTCATCACTCGGGCTCGACTCGTTCAATGCAAAAAAATTGACTCAGATAGAGTCAACGCGGAGACTCAGAAGAGTCATTTTTTTTTTTTTTTTTAATAATTTCAAAGATATTTAAAAATGAATTCATTATAAAATGCAAAAATACATTTGTATACATGCATTCATGATAATCAATTCAAATTAATAAATTCATATATGCAAGAAAATTACTACAATAAGGAAAATAAAAGAAAAAATATTACATATTATATAATTTGTTAGTTCAAATATAGAATATAAAAGATCAAATACAAGTTTCAAATTACATTCCTTTCATCATTTTTAAATTTCTAACTCTAAATCCCATGCATAGTTACTTATAAATAAACTTTAATTGTATAGAATTAGATCTGCCTATTTAATGGTTTGGAATGCAAACAACTTATTAAAATGAAATGACTCAGCTGAGTCTACCCTATTTTTGACTCGTTCCTTCATCAAAAAGAGATGACTCAAGAGAGCAAGGATGTAAATAGCGGTAGCGGCGGACGTAGCGGCCCTCCGCCAAAATGCTACGTAGCGGGCGCTAGCAGTGCGATTTGAAAATATCATCCAAAAAATCTAAAATTTTTTGTAGAAAATCTAGAATATTGGAAAATAAGAGAAAATATTCTTTTTTTGCAAAAGTAACTGAGGTAAGGGGGCGTAGTGGTCCCCTCATTGTATGTCGTCCTGTATATCTGTAAAACCTTGAGAAGAACTCTCCATATCCACTATAATTCGGCGAGATCGTGTGCTTTTTGGTGTTCTTTTAAACATAAAAGGGTAGAAGAGTTGCATAAAAATATTATTTGGAGAGAAAGAAAAGAAATAAGCATCAATATATATTTTGAAATTTTTTGAAAAGTAGGAAAATTTCACACCCCGTAGCGGCCCCGTAGCGGGCGTAGTGGACCGTAGTGGCTGCTATAGATGCGAACGGCGCTAAATGCCATGAAGACCGCTACGCCCGATACGTAGCGGCTGCTATTTTAATCCATGCAAGAGAGTCAAGAGTCAACTCAGAGAGTTTTCCAACCATGAGTGATCTATAAGAGCCCGTAGAACAATTGAAAGGTGCTCGTTGCTACAACCACAAAATTTCTGATTTGAGTAATTGAATCAACATCTATGGGACTCGGTCACCAGATCAGGTCTAAGTACCTGATCCCATAGGCTTTCTAAGCAATCAACATTTCCTTATTTTGCTCTGTGAAGTAATCTAGACACCTGCACTGTGCATAGTGTCAGTGCCATTATTCTATCCTTGTCAATATTCACTGAACAGTTTTTCATGAGTGATAGGATGACTCATATTTGGAGAGTTACATCAGTACCATTGGAGTGGATTTTGTAAGTACTCAGTACCCATCTACTCAATCATCATTTTCTTTGTCATAAATGTACAATATTAATTGATTTTGTGTTTTATTTTGTAGAAAATCCGAACTGTGGAACAGGATGGAAAGACAATTAAACTTCAAATTGTGAGACTCTATTTATATTTACCCTTGCTGTTGTATCTTAGTACAATCTGAATAGATATTTTATGTTGTTTTACTAATAAGAAAAGGTGTCAAAGCTATTTCTTTGGATTTAAGGAGCTGTGCCTTTTGGTTTTGGCTCCATTGCTCAATGTTACTTATTTGTTGTGTCCTCAGTCGACATTCTTCTTTGGTGCTTGTTGGATGGATTGAAGAAATCATGGAGTTGTAATTTTTCTTAACTCCCAAGGGGTAAACTCTTTCGGTTGACACTTCCTAGGGGAGGTCTTGGGAGCCCATCTTCGCATTTTTGCTCTCTTCTTCTTCTTCTTCTTCTTCTTATTATTATTATTATTATTATTATTTTGCAGCTGTTTGATCATCTTATAAATTTCTCTTAGCAATCAATATTCTTGAAGTTATGGTTTTATTCCCTTTTTTCTTTCAACATGAAATATGACATCCATTCTACAACCTTTTTCTTTTTACCGCAAGGTTGACTGTGTATTGTCTTGCGTTTGTAACATGGTTTCTGCATGTGTTATTGACTGTCTCGATGTCATTTGTCCAAATGTTTTCTTTTTTCCTCTTGTTCCTTTTTTTTCTCTGAGTTATTCTTGGACTTTTTTTTTTTTTTTTTTAATATTTTTTTTCTTGGGAGATCTCAGTAATCAATTGTTTTTCCCTTCTACCAAACCATGGTTTTACCTTTATAGTGGGACACTGCTGGGCAAGAGCGTTTTAGAACCATAACTAGCAGCTACTATCGTGGTGCACATGGCATTATTGTAAGTGCCTTCAATCGTTTCCTATATTTCTTTTATTTGCTTTATCACAGGAATATTGGACTAGTACTCAATCTTGGGCCCTCCATCTGCAGGTGGTATATGATGTGACAGACCAGGAAAGCTTTAACAATGTCAAGCAATGGTTGAATGAAATTGACCGCTACGCAAGTGAGAATGTCAACAAGCTTCTGGTTGGGAACAAGTGTGATCTCACAGCAAATAAAGTAGTGTCGTCTGAGACAGCTAAGGTAATCCGCAATCAATTTTTTGCGTATTGTGACTGCATTTATGACTAGTAATGCGAGTGTTTCTGGATCCCTAATCTTTAGGATTACTTGTCCGTATTTTTGTTTTATTTTCGTTTTCATCAATATAGGAAATGCCCCAATCATGCAGCTTCTTACTGAAATCTAATGCTAGGATTGTGTTTTTTCTGTTTGTTTTTTCAAGGCATTTGCTGATGAGATTGGGATCCCATTTATGGAAACTAGTGCAAAAAGTGCAACTAATGTGGAGCAGGCCTTTATGGCCATGGCCGCTGAGATCAAGAACAGGTACAACTGCTGCTTTTTTAAATTGGATACTACTTCTCAAGTTGTTGGGTCTAATTTACTGTGTAGATCAATTTCATATATTTTTCTTTTTCTTGTTTCACTAGGATGGCAAGTCAGCCTGCAATGAACAATGCCAGGCCCCCGACAGTTCAAATCCGCGGGCAACCGGTCACCCAGAAGGCTAGCTGCTGCTCTTCTTCCTAAAATGTTTATCTTTTTTTTTTCTATTTCTTTAGCTACATATCATGCGTGTCCATGGAATGTACAACTAGCTTCTCGTTCAGAGACAGACGCCTTTTACTTTGTTAATTCTGTCCTTGAAATTTGGTTGCAAAGTTTCATTCTTTTTTTCTTAAACTAATTTTTAATTCTAAACCTGTATAAATATCTGGAAATTTGTTTTGCTGGTAGCAGTTTTTTGAGCCCCAAATACTGGTCTTGGATGTCCTCGTTCCTAGGCCTAGGCCTGGTCTCAAAGTTGGGTACTCTTGATTAGGAAGGGTTTTGTTGCCAACTGGGGATCTTTCCAAAGGTGGGAATTTGTGTCTCCTTGACTTTTGGCGGACGCTTGGGAGTGTCAAGCTGACATTTAGATTACATCTGAGGTGTAAATGAGCTCTGAAAACGGTATGGAAATGAGATCATGTTTGTATGAAAGTTTTCACACTTACACCTCCTTGGTTAAAAAGGCACTAGAACAAAGGACACCCTACAGGTTAGGGTATCAAATTTCTTCACCACCTCCCCTTAAAAAAAAAGGGTGTCATGAGCAAGAAACTTTTAATCCAAATCATTTGAATTTTTATCAGTACAGTCAAATATTTTCTTGATCCATTAAGCCCTAAAATCTTAGTTTCATGTGTAAAATATTCATAAATTTTGAAATGGATTGAGATTCTACCTATTCAACATTTTTTAATCATTTGAAATAGTGCTTTTAAGCTAACTGGTAGTGTTTCACGGGTTTAATTTTGATGTTTGTGGAATAATTTCTAGAGGATTTTTCAGGAAAAGACCCCTTAGATGGATGTGCTCGAAAAATTATTAACAGTCTCCATTGCATAAAAAAGGTCCTCTTGTTCATTTTTATTCTTTTTTTTTTTTTTTTGACCTTTTTAAGACTGAGTGATGATATCGTCGCTCATTTCAATTGAGCAACGATGTCTTCAGTTGCGTTGTCGTCTTCTATGTTCCTCTTCTCTCTCATCTTTCTCCATCTCCCCCTTCCATGTCTCTCAAACCACTACCCACAACACCTCTATCTCAGTCAATTTATTCCTATTTTTACCTTCTCACACAATTCGTCTTCATCTTAACCTTGCATGGTCCATCTAGACCAAAGCTGAAAATCCACACAAAAAAAGAACTACATAAAGGAAGTTCTCTAAGTTTGTGGAGCATTTTTTATATTATTATTGCATAAGGGTAGATGATTGACTTGGATGAAGCATGACATTTTTTTAAGAGTACGCCATTAGAACCAGATGCAAGTGCGTGGGGCACTCATCTTGGAGCGAGGAATGGAGAAAGAGGAAGGAGAAAAGGCAGAAGAAGACACAAGCGGAAATATTGTTATTGTGGGAGGGCTTTTTTGGTGCAGTAAAAACTTTGACATCATTTTTCGCACACGGGCCATCTTAGGGGTTTTTTCCCGTGAAATCTTCTACATTCTATTTAATGCAGGAATTTAATATATAGAATTTTCTCAAGCAGTTAAAAATGAGAATCAAAGATGAATCTCAAAAAATGAGCCTCAAATAACCTTTTCTTAGTCTTTGGTCTTCATTTCTAATTATAAAAAAACTCCTATGTTTTGAATTTTTATGTTGTTTATTTGCATTAGAAATGGTTAAAAATTGAAGATTAAATGTAAACTTTCAAAAATGAAAAAACATCAAATAGCATTTTCTATTTTCAGATTTCAGATACTATTCGTAAATCCCAGTGAGGTGACAGGACTGATGAGAGTTAAGAAGGTTTACAAGGGAAGAGGTCTCATGTGTCATGTAACGAGGTTTCATCATTCGGATAGAGGAAACACTTCCTTCACCCTGTTTGGAGATGTTTTTCTTTTCCTAGGAATCCCACACGGCACTGAACCCAGATTTTTGGCCCGGGCCCTTTAGTTTTTTCTGCTTTATTTGTTTTCATCTAATAACCTATTGCCTTTCTCTTACCAAACGCCATAAAATCTCTAAATCCCAGATCATTCATTCATTCATTCAAAAAAAAAAAAAAACCTACATTTGCTTTCATCGGTACCTCTTTGCCTACTTTTTAGTTTTCACTTACACCAGCGTAGCACAATTAGGCTTGAGATATCACGTAAGTGGTGCAGCTGAAAACTAGGCTTCAGCCACCCAAAATTCTGAGTCTTCTCCCCAACAGAGTATTCAGTATATACTGCTCAGGAGAGGCAAAGGACCCAAGCTTCTCTATTTATAACATCAGATATCGTTCCAAATAATCCCTTATTACTGAACAATACAGGCCCAACTCACGATAACCAGCCACAATATACAATCATGCAACTTAATTTTGATATCGTAAGACCAACCCCCTTTTTTTTTTTTTTTCTCTTTTTGGTATGAGATAAAGACATTAACGAGCAGACCTTACAAATAATGGCCCACTCAAAGCCTAGAGCCCCAGTTGCAATGTAGTTTTTGTTTACCTACTTTTGATTACATGCAATTGAAGACGGCAACAAACTGTAACTCAGGTTATCAATCGCTGTTAGATTGTGTCGCCTAGCTTAAACGAACCTAATTGGTTGTCCAGGTAACATGGAAGCATCAGACGAGTAAATGCCAATCCTACCCAATTTTTATCTCCTTCAAGAATAGCTGCCACGTCGTTATCACTATAATTAAAGTCAACATGGAAGCAGTGAAGTCGAACAAGACAAATACAAAACAGTTATTGCACCTAGCGGGGTACAAATAATGACCGAATGTCCACCTTTCAGGTAAAGTGGCAATAATAGCATTCGGTCCAGATATGACACGACTACCCTATCCATTCTCCTCTGGTCGTACTCTCGCAGGACTCAGAACATGATGCTCTTCTGGCCACAAACTTGGAAATCAACTTCTCCCATCTCCCCCGCATAATGACATCGTGAAAAACACAAAAAAATATGAAACTTCTAATAGCAATCCTTGAACTGGGATGCCATCATAAGATCAGTTTTAAGGGTTATTCTTACACCTGACATTTGCCCCCACGTCAATCAAAGTTTATACAATTTCCACATAACTGTTCATACAATAACTGTGAAATATCCCGCAGCCCTAAGATATCGCACATAAGAAAATACTTAAACTTTGACATCTCGAACAAATATCAGGTCTAAGGGCAGCACTGTAGACAATATCCCCAGTTTTAATTAACAGGACACGCTCATTACGGGGTTATCAACTATCATACATATCCCCACACTAAATAATAAGAATGGAATTATTAGGCATATGAAAGTATATTTTAGGGTCGAATATGAAACCATTATTTACATATACTAGTCATTGATATAAAACGTGCATGTATTTTATCAAGACAGTCTCCAAGGGTGTCTGGTCCTTTGAAGGTGCATCAAAGTGATATAAAAATATCAAGTGGCAGTGATTGCATGTGCTACAATCAATCATGCAATGGAAAAAACTGTAGCAGACTATTGATAAACACCTAGATATACATTAACACTAATATCAATTATCTCTTTTAATACAGGAAACCTCATTATTCCTGCAAATCCTTCCAGTGACCAACTAATCTTCAAATCAAAACAGAGAGAGAGAGAGAGAGAGAGAGAGAGTCACTAAGCAACGAAGGTTGGGAATTGAGTCTCACTTGGCACCTAAGGTTGGGAACTGACCAGGATCTTCAATGGCAGGAGCAGGGACATTGTTAATGTTGCCTCCAGAATAACCACCCCTGAAACCACGATCACCACGACCTCGACCACGGCCATAATATCTCCCACCTTCAGCTGGCTTCAAGAACTCATTAATGCTGACCGACTGTTACACCAAAGGAATACAAAAATCAGCCAGTCAATATGCAAAACAGAAAAATGACTCACCAAATCTGGGCTTATAAGGGCACATTTGCATAACCCCATTTCTGCAGAGGAAGCTTTTCCACGCTGGGACCTCTCCCCCCACTTTCGGTGTGACAACTTTTCATCAAGGAAAAGTAGACAAAAAAAAAAAAAAAACTGTTCCTCCTCCCTAGCAAGGAAGTGCTTGTGTGGGGGTGCGTGGCTCATCATGCCACCTTTGGTGCCTGCTTGTTTCTCATTGAGAAGAGACAGAATGCTGTTGCAGGTGACTTATCATGCCCTGGAGCCTGTCTACGTTCTAATCTGAATAGAGTGTAGTACGATCTGTATTTTTCCTTTTTTTAGCTTTGAAACATTTCCTGATTTAAGGACTCCAATCATAATAGGATGTAGAAAATCATTTAAAAAAAAAAAAAGAGGATGTAGAAAATCTATCTGCGTGATCAGATTAAATGAGACTCTAGTAAACCTTAGATTAACTATTAACCACAAGTTTCAGAGAGGTCACCTTGATCATCACTATCGCAAACCATCACTGGTTACATCTGCGGTGATGCCATCCAGAGTGAATCCAGACTATCAAATTAGAGGCAAATCTCCTCACTGAACAAGGAGCATCCTATAGCTGCCTCTTTGCCAAATATGTATTCATATTAATATTAATAAAAACAGCACTTCCTTAGCAGGAAAATAAGTATGTGATGGTATTTTCAAATAATAATAATAAGTACGTGATGGAACCAAGATATCCATCTAATAATGAATTATCTCAAGATATCAGGCATTCCTTGATAACTATTGCGTATTTGTGATGGAAAGAAAGTTGTATAATCAAGATGGTATTGAAAGAGATTGATTGTCAGTTAATATAACCAATGCTTAATCATCTGCACTACAGAGAGCACTAATGAGTTATAAGTTCCATTTTATGTTATTATCAATTTGAGAGTAACCATTAAAAATATAAAATATAATACAAATCATAGAGTAGAAAATAGTGCCGGTGCCAGATTATGGATGGATAAATGGTCAAATAGGAGCTATTATGACCAAATGAGGGACGGATACAATAGGGACATGTCATGGATAAAGCAGTCAGACTGAGACATGTTTTAGGGTTTAGGGACATGTCATGGATAAAGCAGTCAAACTGAGACATGTTTTAAACCTAAAAATAAGTATCATATATGATGTGATTAAAATGTATTTCTTATTCTTGAGTATTTGAGTAAATCATAGCAGGTAAGGCCTTTGTGTCAGTTTAGCTACATAGTCTCCTGATATCATGTCTCAAAGACGTGGAATCAGTTATAAACAAATCAAAAGGACCATGACTTCTAAATTGAATGTGCTAAGGTAGAAGATCATGTTGGTGGCTCAGATGCAGCTATCAGCTTGCATCGAGATTGAGACTAGGGGGCTTTGGTTACATGCATCAGGCTCATTCTTCGAGCCTGGATTAACTTTTAGAAACTTGGCAACCCTATTTAGGTTACAGCAGAACTCCTCCAAATAATGTAGCAACTTTCTTGGTGAGTAGTTTCCTATGTTCCTAGAAAAGCTCAAATCCAAGGCAGATTTTCTTTCTCCATGCTTCCTAACAGTATTGTTAATAATAATCACTTTTGAGCTTGCTAAAACTTTTCAATCATTCCTATATACTCCTCATAAAGTATGTTATTGAGCCAAAAACCAACTATGGTTAGCTCGATTATCATGAGCTCTGCCCCATCACAAGGCTGAGCAGGATGCCCATTGATATATGGTAGAGTGGAATAAAGAAGCAGTAAATGGAAGTTGGTAGAGCTGGTCATATGGATCAAGTTTTGATATACTAAACCAAATAGCACACTCCTTGTCACATTACCTTTTTAGCTTTCTCCTCCTTGTCAGCAATATCTTTCCGCTTATCCTTTTCAGAGCCCTAATTAAGAAAAAAGGAAGAAGATTACAATGTTATCCTTAAGCATGACAATTATGAACAGAAAAATAACTCATTAAGCTCCCATGGCATAAAAGTGAATATAGTTTGCAACACTTGTTATCAGCATGAAAAATATAAACAGGAGAAAATTCAGAAAGCTTTCAATCCATCACCAATTTAATGAAGACGACGTCATCATTGGCCTTCTTGCCAGAAAGCTGTTGCATGGATTCAAACTCCTTGTCAAAATCCACCTTCCTTTCCTCGGCTTTTAGTGCTTGCAGAGCCTTCCTCTTTTCTTCCAGCACTTTCTCATACTCCTCCAGAGTCATCTCCTGTTTTAACAAGAAAAATAACACAATGAGTGGAAAGTGGAAACATATCGCCAACTACTCTTCTCTCAACATGGATAGAAAGTGACACTTGTTTCATGTGATCATGGGATCAAGTGTTGGCATAGGAGAGAAGAGGAGTGGAAACATATCATAATGGTTATGTGTAAGGGGCAATGTATGCAATCGTAAGGGGCAATGTATGCAATCTGTGGCTTGAGCCAAACCTCAACCCGACTGACCCACCCAACTTTTAAGTTCAGTCCAACTGGCATAGGGATGGCTAGGATTTGGCTTAAGCCTGAAATTTCTAACCCGGCGGCGCTCAGTTGGCCAGCAACCCGACCCAACCCAATAAAACCTGGTTCAATTGGGCCACACCAGACTCTACCAAAACCCAACTCAAGTCGAGAAATAGTACCTTGTGTTAGGTTAGAATTGGGATGTTTTAGTGTGAAGGATGACATACAAGTTAACATAATTAAAACCATTAAAAAAAAGAAAGGTAACTTAAACATGGCACGAGTTTCCCAGATTTTTACCTCCATGCTTATGGCTGCTCAAACAAGCCAGTCAGGCCCAGACTGACATTTGCGATTTAGGTTTTCCAAGGCAAGAGCTGTCCCGTGAACAGCCCCAGCCCGACATCAAGGTTGAAAGGACATTTGTTTTCATAACCCATATATAATGAAAGTTGCTTAAAAGGATACTAATGCTCTAATACTAAATATGAGTATTGCTCATTTAAATTTAATTGCATAAAAAGAACTAATGCTCTAACGCCACATCTGAGCATTGCTTGTTTAACTAATAAAAATGGACGGCTACAGCTTATTGGGTATTTCAAAATTTTAATTCAAAAACTTAAGACACTTTCTCAGCATGCATGGATGACAAGAATATGAGTTTCTTCAGAGGAAAGATGTGTTTTCAATTATGTTTGACAGTTATCTAATTATGAAGAAACCAACATCAATGACCACCGTGGAGAAAGAATTTAACAATCCCACAGGAAGGAACCACCGCTGATATAGATTATTAAAAATTGTAAATTAGAAATCACCACTCTTTTACAGAGAAGGTGATTCCTTAAATGTGATTGGCTACACAAGGCCCTGGCACCTGGAAAATTTGGCGAAGGGACTCGTTAGATTCCTGTTCCCATCCTTTTGTCCTACATAATAGGGGATAGCTGGGTGAAGGTAAGGTGTCCACTGTCTAGACTGCCTCTTGTAATATTCCTTTCTTTTACATAGTGTAACAGTTGTCTTTTAAACAAATCATCTAATAAAAGTTTCATTACCAACGAAAAAATTGTGAACATAAAATACTGTTGTACAAAAATGTAGAATTAATTAAAATGACCAATATTCCTCAAAATATGGAAAAAAGGGATACTGAAAAGAAAAAAAAATTATCACAAACAGATGAACAATGCATCTGCTTTTTTTTTTTTTTTTCATCTTAGCCAAAAGGCCAAGGAAGGTATCATCTGCTCTCTAGGAAGGTATCTGCTTTTTCTTTGACATGAAAAATTCTAAAAATGGACATATGGACCACTCTGTGCACAAAAAGACAGAAAGGTGGTTGATATCTAAATTTTTGGAAAAAAAAAAAATGAAATCAATATCTATGTAATTATTCAAAAAACTACCGTTGCGCACACATACGCTACCAAGGCTTGCATGAGGGAGTTAGAATGAGTCTGGATATACGTTATCAGGGCATGGAGTTGGCCTAAATCATTACTTCTACATGAGGGTAATGTACTAAACTCAGAAACTCAACTAAGGTCACCAGTTAACTCAAATAACTCAGACAGTCTGCGACCTACAAAGTCATGTCAACTGGACTGAGTTGAGTTAAGAAAAGGTTTTGAACAATTCATGACAGTAGACTTGGTATGGACAGATGGCAGGATTGATTTTCCTCCCAAGCAAATAAGAATACAGATTTTCATAGTATTTCATCTCACAGATAGGAAACGGATGACAATACCATTTTGTGCACAATATAGAAACAATCGCTAAAATAAAACAAAAGGCAGGACAAACAAGGAAATCTCAATTGAAAACAAAACAAAAGGCAGGACAAACAGGGAAATCTCAATTGAAACAAGTACATTCACCTTCTCTTCAGGTTCTTTCTCTTCTGGCTCATTCACCGCATTCTCCTTGTTGACAACTACACCATCTTCCTCTCCCTGCTTAATCTCAGGGCTTGTGTTTGTGTTCTTCTCATTTTCACCGACTTGTTCCTCAGTTTCCCTATAACAGAAAATGCACCTCAGTAGAAGATTCACAGTTAATAAACTAGATTATGTTTTACAGTACCTTATATGAACGAAGCCTAATGTATAAAAGAAAGAGATCATTGCTGAAATTCAGTTAGGTTTAAAAGAGGCACACTCACTGTTGCACAAGTTCATCAGATGCAGTTCCCCAGTTCGCTCGACCAGATCCTTCGCGTTTGAGTTCATTCCTGCACATTAGAGAACACGAGTAATAAATGATGGATGGAAAAATAACATTAAGAAATATGAGCAATACACTCTTTTTTACACTTTTCATACAATAAAAGCATGTAAACAAATAGATGGCTTCATATTTACCCGCGTCCAGTTCCACTACGACGATCATATTGTCTTCGAGGGCGATCACCTTCCACAGACTCTCCATTGCTGAAACCACCACGACGACCGCCACGGCCACGAGGTCCACCCAATGACCCACGTCCTCTTTCTGAAAACCTCCCAGATTCTCCATCTTCAGTCGCACCGCCATACCCCCCAGAAACTCCATTGTTATTTGCATTTTCGTTACTTCCATAGTCCCGATTGAATCCACCGCCACGTCCACCACGCCCAAATCCACGGCCACCGCCCCGACCGCCTCCTCGCCCACCACCCATTTCAGTTTTCGCTTCCCTTACTTTTAAAGACAAATCCACAAAAAAAGAATCAGTCAGTGAAACATGGGAAACATAGTACAGACCAATACCAGAACTACAAAAGCTTCAATTTTGCATTTCCTTGAGGTTCTCATTTTAACCTCCAAAAAACAGGAAATCTTGAAACAACTGCCCTCAGATTCTGTGTTCATGTAACACAAAAAACCAGAAAGAAACCAAACCTAATAATTAAAAATAGATACTACTGTAAAAAAAAAAAATTTCTCATGTTCTAACCAAACAAACTCTTTCTAAAAAAAAAACACAAAAGTACAATCACAGATAACCATAACATTACATCATTTTACAGCATCAATCAAGCTAAAACACACACAAAACAAATGCCCAATTGGGAATAATCCCAATACTAGTCAAATAACAAATATTCTTTCCCAGCCAAATCTCAATCCATAATACAAGGATTCTACATTCTTTTCACATCTCCAGTCTTCTTAATCATTCAAACAAAGTAAAACCACAGATAACAGAAGCAAAATCACTTTCAAATAAAAAAAGGATTCTACATTCTTTTCACATCTCCGGTCTTCTTAATCATTCAATCAAACTAAACCACAGATAATAGAAGCAAAATCACTTTCAAATTTAAAAAAAAAAAGTACTAATTAATCAATGAAAAGTACACAAAATCATCTCACTCCAACAACACTAATCTCCTCCAGGTGTCGTGCCAAACCACAAATCAAAACAGAGAACATCATTTCTTCAAGATACATAGAAAACACGTTTCATGTAAACATCCAAGGATTAAAAGAGAGAGAGAAAACGAGAAAGAGAGAAATCATCAACCTGCTTGAGCTGGAGGAAGGGGTTTGGAAGGCAATTTCCCCTGCGGCGCCGGCAGTGGCTTCTCCGCCGCCGGAGCTAGGGCTTTCTTCGCCGCGGCTTTCAGCTGCTGCTGCTGCGCCGCGATTATCAGCTGCGACGGATCGTCGTTGTCGTCATTTCCAAGGAGATCGAAAGGGTTCATCGACGCCATTTTCACCTCAAACAGTTGCAGAAACCCTAGCTCGTAGATATTCCACAGCAGCAGCAGCAGAAAAACACTAGTTTTTCCTCATCGATCGCTCCATATATCAAAAGAAGAAGAAGACGATAGAAACCCTAGCCGCAACAATGAATGCAGAGAGAGTGAGAGTAAGAAAGAGAGAAGAAGAAGAAGAAGATGAAATGCGAAAGAGGCGGAGTTCCAAAACCTAATCGCATCGCTATTTATCATCGCTTTCGCTCCCTCGTGGATTATTATTTTAATCCGAAGGAATGATATGGTGCACTCGGATACACCCAAGTTTGTGGTGCATATCCATTAGATCTACATCTTATAAGTCACTGATTTTCTCAATCTAAACCGTTGGATGAATTTTTTTCGTATCTGTGATTACATGGAATTCTGTTGAATAGATTTTTATATAGATGATAATCACCGTTAGATCGAGTAATTGATGATGATGGTGGTGAGAGTTGGTCAAAGTTATCATCTGCACTTGCTTGGATTTGAAGGTGAGTATCAGTTTAAGGAGTGTGAATTAGAGGGAATTCTTGATTATGGAATGATGGTTTGATTGGATGGTTTGGATTTTAGCGAAGAAGGTTCGAACGGTGGAGATTTTATTGAGATGCATTGAAGTTTTGTGGTGTTTAGTCCTCTTTAGTGAGGAAAGCATTTTTTTTTTTTTTTTTATTTAAAGATATTGTGTTATTTGTGGGAACCCTGATTTGTTACTAATGACAAACATGTTCCATAGTAGAGAGTTGGCTTTGGGGCAAAAGAAGAAATAAAGATCATCCAAACTCTGGATGTGTGATTTGTTTTGCTGAATGTAATCTTTGGAAAAGGAAAGAGAATTTTAATTGGTGTGGAGTATGTCCCAACACAAGGAAAATTAGTTAACTTTGTTTTTGTTGTTGTTGTCTTTTGATTACTTGGTTGGGAATTTGCCTACCAATTGTAGGATGATAATTTATCATGTGATGGGTCCTATTATGAAAATGATATTAAAAAAAAACAATAGTACAAATAAAGCCACCTTTTAAAGGTTTAAACCATTTATAGAATGCTTTAAAAAGAACATTTTCATGGAATCAATGATTACCATGAGGTGAAGAACAACAATTAAACAAATAATAAATAGTCATTTATTATTATTAGATGGGCATCACAATTTAATTATTCTTTTCTCATTGTGGAGCTAAATTTTGGGAGTCCATCTAATGGTAGACAGCAATTTGAATAGATAATTAAGATGTGTATAAGATGACCCAATTACAAAGACAGTCCATCAAATGAGATGTTGGCCATATGAATGTTTTTACATCTGATGATTGCCCTACAACAATCGAAGTTTATATAATTTTTATATAATTGTTTGTACAGTAATAGTACGATATTGCACAGGCTTAGGATATCACACAAAATAAGTTGAGCGATATCGCGTATCCTAGGATAACGCATCGAAGGAAATACCTAAACTTTGACCTCTGATTGGCGAATTCCAGGTCTAAAAGCAGCTTTGTGGGCAATTTTCCTTAATTTAATGTGAAATCCAATTGGCCTTTTTTTTTTTTTTTTTTAATCATAATTGGTTTCTAGTCTTACATTGTGCCTTATTAGACTTCAAATCTAGAGAGAATCATGTTCTGTCATTTTCAAGGAAAGGGGCTTCTGGAAGGGGCATGTCTTCCAAAGTGTGGTGGGGTGAGGTGGTAGTTTTTATCTCTTATATACCAGAAGTACTGTGTCTTAGCCTTATCCCGTCCATTGTCTCCACTTGGTGGGATGTATTGAGCATGGTACTCCTTCAAAGTATTTCTTTTTATTTCTTCAAAGCAGATGCTTAGTGGAGAGTTGAAGAATGTCATAACCATGTACAGAAATTCTTATTGTACTGAGCTTTTAATTAATGTGTCTTTTTAATTTGATAATATTAAAATTAACTTTTTATAGTGTATTAAATTGGGTCCGGATTTATCTTTTTTCTTTCGTGAAATACTATTGAAAAGAAGATGTGGGCACCTCCAAGTTGAAAAAAAAAAAAACATAAGCTTGTGCCTGTTTGGCACTATTATGGAAATGCTAGGATGAGTAAAAAAAAAAAAAAAAGGAAAACTTGTACGACATGCATTCTGTAAGAGGGAAGATATAGAAAGATAGAAAGAGAAGAAAAATAGAGAGGGAGAAAATTTATAGATGTGTAAAAAGGGAGAGAAAATGCTTCTCATATAAGTTTTTCTTCATTCATTCATTCTAATATTAAAAGCTTTTGGGTAAAAATTTAGATGCCTTCTATTTTAGCGCACATCAATGATCAGCTAATGAGATAGCAAATGATGTAACTAAAAGAATGGAGTGTTCGTCACCAAAGTTTGGTTTATCTTTTTTTTTTGACAACTCCTTTTTTTTTTTTTTTTTTTTTGTTTAAGTTGGCCTACAAGCTCATAATGATACTATCCATTTGAAAATCTAGGGATCAATCACTAGCCACATGTGTGACACTAAGGTGCCAATACCACTCAAACATAAGTTTCTTGGCGACATCTCACTTTAATTTTTTGGTTTGGTGTGGCTTTAGGTTTTTTATTATTATTATTTTACTAGAACATTTTGTTTCCTTGTCAATTTTTTTCTCTTACACTGTTGAACTTTAGTCAATAATAATTATCATTGAAAAAAAGCATAAAGGAACAAAATGCAAGGGACGAAATTGTTTATTAGAACCTATGAAACACTCTACATGTTGTGATCTTGACTGCTCAACTAGCATCCAAGCTATGTGCGAAGCTATATTAGTTGATTCTTATTCGGATTCTTTTGTTTTTATTTTGAATTATTTATTCTTTTATAGATTTCTTAATTATATTTGAGGGAAGCAACCTTTTATAATTTTCAAGATTTTCAAGAGACAAGTAATTGCATCCTGTGACAATGGAAGTGGCAATGAAGGAGGAGAATCAAGAATACTGAAAGCACCTATCCCTGCTTTTAAATAGTTTTCTATAGGGCATGCTTTTGTGTGACAGATTTATGTAATACTTTATTTCAATGGTGATTTCTTTTTGCTTGGAGAAAATTAAGTTAAAGCTTCATTTTCTTCTTGTGTAAGACTGCAAAAATTATGTTCACCCTCTTGAATTGAATTTGAATTTTATGAACTTTGTGAAGATTGTTTTCATCCAAGGGTTACATGATCTGGCTCACCAGCAAAACTGTCTATATCCGACTTGCACAACCCGATTTACATCTTATACAGGTTAGTCACAGGTTAAATAAATTCAGCCCTTAGAAAAATGGGTTGAATTAGGGTTAACCCGTGTAACACATTTAAAAAAAGTTGACCTGCACATTTAAACTGATTTAGAAGGTATGTTGTTTTAATATATTTCTATTTTGGGCTTTTTGTTGCCTACAACTAAGCTTAAATATATGTTTTAATATATTTCTATTTAGAAGGTATGTTGAACCTTCCTTAAAGAGATTTGAACATATAAAATCTCATCTAAACCCCCTTTTTAGACCTTATTGATAATTGTATATGGGCTTGTGACATTAGGTCCATGCAATAATATCTTATTAACTGGTGACGCATACGTAATACTATACTTTGCATTATACATAAATAAATGTTGAGCTAATAATAATTTATACAGCAACCGACCAAAACATGCACGCAGCATTAGTGGTGGTGCCCATGTCTTGCAATTAGAAAGTTCATTATATTTGCTTTTGGGTAGGTCAGAAGTCCCACATCAGATCAAGTAAAACCGAGGTCAATAGAAATATAATCCCACTTAGAGTAAAATTGGATTTGTCCCCACGATTAAGACTCCTATGGATATGAGTTTTTTTAATGAAGAAGTCTCCAATAAATGTGACTTTTTAGTACTTATTTATATAAGATAAGGGAGCCCTATATTGGTTGGATATTCTTCATTCGCATTAAAAATAAAAGAGGTGGAGATCCATGGAGCTTAAAATCTCCGACCGCGTGTCGGGTTCCAAGAGAGACAGGTATGGGTTAGTAAGAAGAATGGTTAATCAGTCATTAATGTAAAAAAAGTTTCCCAAGCTAGGTGTCTATTACTGATTCAGCTTTATGTAGATAAAAAAGGCGGACAACACAACCCTTGATGATGCTATATGCAATTCAAACTTTGAGACAGTCAATTGTACAAGTTTTTCATTTTTTTTTTTGTTGGTAAAACTGTTTCATTTGTTAAATTAATTCAGCTAATCGTCATTTAGGAATCATTACCCATTAGGAATTGCATGCTTTTCATCTTCAATACAGCTCATGGAGGTAGGGGTTAGACAAAAATTCAGCCCCACCCAACAAAATCCTAATCCCTTGATGGTGACAGTTTGAAAATTGATCTTGCCCCAGCTTGGCCATGGGAGAGTCGGGTCGGGTCTAGTCGGATTTTGGGCCTATTTTTGGCCCCTAAAAATGTCTTTAAAGAATAATTTTTTTTTTTTTTTTTTGGAAAAGTAACGGTAAATTTTATTGAAAAACCATAAAAATACAAACATATGAGTATAAGAGACTCATACCCAAAATAAAATTACGCAAGAATAACCTACTAGGGAGATGACCTTTGAACCCCTTGTTTGGATAAGGAGTCTGCCAACCCATTAGCTGATCTAATCACATGATAAAAAAATATAGAAAGAGAAGAGCGATCTCCTTGATCTCATTGAGAAAAAACTGAAAATTTCAAGACTTGACCGTTGACCTCGTAACCCAAGAGATAGTATTGGAAGAATTACTCTCCACTATCAGACGACTCTGAAAAGAGCGAGAGAAAATCCTTAGGGCTTCCAAAATAAAAATAATGGTATCCCACTGTGGATGGATCAAAAGAAATAAAAAAAGAACAGAGATACAAAGAAAAAAGAGGAGAGAAGAACATATAGAATACTTGTTTTAACCCGCCAGACACGACACAAATCAATTCCATTTCCATCTTCGGATTTGAAGAATGTGTGGGCCTCAATCCAACTCTTCTCAATAGCTTTCATTCTAACAGATAAATGAAACAAGAAGACAATATCATTTAGAAAGAGGGTGATTAGGGATAAGAATTTGATAGAGTTGAGAAGTGGCAAGGTCGAAGTAGTTGGAAAAGAAGGTGATTTGAAAGTCAAAGCGGTTGCGAAGTGAAAGGGATTGAAGCTTGAAAAGTGGTTTTTCTTTTTTCTTTTTTTCATTTTGTTAAAGTGAAATTTTATTAAATTAAGAGAATCTAAACAATTGTATGACCAGATTTAACAATCAAAGAAGCTTTGATGGAGTTGGGATTTAGGAAAGGAAATTGAATTTGAAGAGGCTTGGAAGTGTTGGGAACCCTCTATGGAATAGAAAGTAGAGAGAGAGAGGAAAATATACTTAAGGGCAGGTTTGTATAATGCCTTTTCCACGAGAAGGAAATAAAAAAATGTTCTGATTTTTTATCAACTTCATTTTTCAACCTTTGGTGTAGACAATTTCGCAATGAGAAATAATGAATATGTGGAAAAACCATTCCATGTTTGTGTGTGTGTTTGTAAGAAAAGTGAACCAGTCTAAGAAAAAGTGGAAGTCCGCAAGTTTTAGGTTTTGCATAAGCTAAACAAACGTACCCACAGAGAGAGTTGCATAAGCTAAACAAACGTACCCACAGAGAGAGAGAGAGAGAGAGAGCATCAACTCCACTAAATAGGACTCAGCCGAATCTAAATGACCCAACTCAGTAATAACTAATACTAAATTGAATTAGCCGAATATCCAAACCTTCAGACGATATGAGCTAAATGGCATTTTAAGTGGACGTTTCTTTTTAGAAGATTCAACTCTAGATTGAGTGAAGGCTAGATGAGTGTCCAATTGGCAGTCATTCGAGAATAGTGGGTGAGAAGTAGGTACCGACAACAGCGGACTTAGAATTTTTATTTGAGGGGTGCGGATCCTAACAAATAGTTTGGTTTTGTAGGTAAACCGGGGGTTTTCATATGAGTTTTAAGGGCGAGCCCATGATTTTCATTGGATTTTTGGAAGTGGAGCCATAATTTTCATATAGGCTTTGAAAGTGCACTGCGGTTTGACGGGTGCAACCGCAACCATGTGCATGTACTCGGGTCCATCCTTAGGTACTGAACTAATGTAGGCATAAGTGGGTCCGGTGACTACCAATTCCTTTACAACTACTAGATAAAGGGGTTAGAATCATCCAACAAATGGGACTTTGAGCTGAGGCCTTCCCAGGTGTTGTGCAATAGGATCAAATTCCTAAACCATCATGTAGTATGTGTGCCAAGTGTCCCGCACTAACCCTGTGTTTGGGAAGGGAAGAGGGGACGGGAAGGGAGCGAAAATTTTAGGAGAAGGAAAATGAAGAAGGGGGGGGGGGGGAGGGGAGGGATACTTAATTTTCCCTTCTCTTGTTTGTTTAGTTTGAGAGGAGGGAAAATTCCCTTTTTGCCTCCCTCTTTCCCTCCCTTTTTTGAAGGAAAAATTTGGGGGTAAAATTTTCAAAAATTTACCCCCAAATTCCCTTTCCTCACTTTCCCTCCCCCCTTCCCAAACACCCTTTATTTTAACTTTCCTTCCATTTTCCCCTCTCCCTTTTCCTTCCCCTCATTTTACCTCATTCTCAACCATAGTGCAAGAGAGAGACGGTGTTTTAGTATGCTAAAAGCATTTTTTAAGAGCTGCTAATGCCAAAAGATAAAAAAAAGGCTCTACTTTAATTCAAAATTCTCTTCATCTTTTCTTTTTTAAGTAAAAAATCAACATCATTTCTCCACGAAAAGATAAAAAAGCTCGACTTTTATATATAAAAAGTCAAAAAGATTCCATACCAAACAGCTAAAACTAAAATATCATCATAATTCCATTATATTCTATTCTCTCTTAATTTGATGCTATACTAATTACTACACTTTATTTTATATGTAAAATTACCAAACGGAAGCACATCTCTGGGACATGTCCATACCAAATTAACTTAAGTTGGGACGGCCAGAAGTGGACCCCACTGCCCATGCAAGCGACCTAGTAGTAAAAATGAAAAAAGCTACATGTCCCGGGTTTTGTCCCGGGACATGGACAAACTGTCCCCTGCGGACCGTTGGATCGCAGCCTCCCTGGGATCTAACAGTCCCTCGCTGGGATCCAACGGTCCCCAGGGGACAGTTTGTCCATGTCCCGGGACAAAACCCGGGACATGTAGCACGTCTCAGTAAAAATTTTCTATAGTGGCAGTTCTTTGTACCTTTATACTGCTAATCAACAAGTTCACCAATCATCTGGTGGGGCTAGTGAGACCCCACAAACATGCTATGATACTAATTAAGTGTCCTCCCATTAGAAAAATTGTAGAAGCTCCAGACTACAGTAAGATTTGCATTTCCCCTCACAAATTACTTTGCAAGTTTACCACACCACACAATGCCATAGTTATAGTTACTCTCTGTGAGATTAAGAGATGCTTAAAGCCACAAAGATTTATTTTTTTTTAACGCAGGGTTTCCAGTTCTTTGGACCAGAATAATCCCTACGGGCCCAGGAGAGAAAGGTAGAGGGTGCAAACAGTAGTCCTAAGCCAACTGAGCTACCCTTCGGGATATTGGGAGCCAGTTCCCACTAACCAAAAGTTTTAGGATGTGATATGAAATCCTACCAAATCTAAGCTAATAACATCATCATCCATACCAAAAGGAAGAAATAACCAAAAGTTTTGGGATGTGATATGATATCCTACCAAACCTAAGCTAATAACATCATCTTCCATACCAAAAGGAAGAAAAAGACCCCTAGAGAATCCTCACAACAAACCAAGACATGCGACAGTTAAGAAACTCAAACAACTGCATACAGCTTTTTTTTGGTGAGAATTGAAGAAAAACAAAAAATCTACTTTGACAAACTTTCTTGGACAGAATCTTGGACAAACCATGGTTTGTCCAAGAAAGTTTGTCCTTATGGTTTGTTCAAGATTCTGTCCAAGAAAGTTTGTCCAGGTAACACTGTTCGAAGAAAAAACAACCAAAACAATCAAAGACAGGGGACCCCTGTTGCTTTCTCATTTATTTCTACCACCGTGAAAGGGGGTGGGGGTGTGAAATTGTCCACGTTCTCACAGCTCTATATACATGTGAAGAAAAAATTAACATGTTTGTTTAGCATTAAAATACAAAGAAATTTACCGTGAAATGAACTTAGTCAAAAAGATTATTAAAGAGATGAGGAATGAAGGATGTGAGGTGAGGGGTACATGGTATAGGGGGTTGGGGAGTGAGATAACTCCACAATGTGTGTTTCTCATTCTTATATGAGAGAAGTGGGACTCCACAATGTGGTCCATTATTGAAAATCCAAACCAGTTAAAATGAAGGTCCTCACCTTTAGTAGGTTGACTTCAAGTTTTACGCAAATTGGATCCCACTATAAGATCGAGCATATGATATTTTTAACCAAATGCACAATTTTTTGGTTGGTCTACCTCATACTGGAGAAGAGAGAGTTTATATCCAACTGTGTAGATATTCAATAAATAGGCCCCATTTTGAAGTCCACACCCCTCATAGGAAGCGTGAGTGAGGCACTCAAAGGATCTGAAGCTAGCCTTGACTTTGCATTATCAAATCATTTACATCTTCACATTTAGTGTTTTTTTTAATTTGGTGGATAAATTTAAATGTTGTCCTATGAACCATCCAGTCCTATCGCAGAATTGGGGCCCATAAAACGGTCGCAAGTAACCAATCAACGGATTTTCATAATTAATTGTGAGTAGTTTGGCTTACATGAGATCAATTTGGAAGTTGTCTTACTTTGGTTGGATGAGATATAATTCTTATTGATAAAGCAAGGAGAAAATGATAATTTTAAGCAGTTAAGATTCATTACAATGAGCCTTACTACTCTCATATTTTAACAGCCCCCACCCACTTTTGGGAAATTAAGTCTTGAAAAATGTTAGGATATTTTCAAATTTAAGAGTTTTTTTTTATAGATATTGTCACATCTCGGTCCCGAATTACTTTGGCCTAAGGTAATCCCTGAGGTGTATCACACGTACTCCAGCGTATTGTACCTGTCTCGAGCCAAATACAACACACGAAGGAGAGAAAAATAACTTTCCATTCACGTGAGTAAGAACTCACTAAACTCATCAATAACAATTAATTTTAGCGGAAGCTGTATTTCATTTATATAAGGATATCAAATTCTCATTCAATCCATTTAATATTTAAGTTTTAATACAAAAAAATTATATAAATATATACATTGTTTACAAAAGAAGATGTCTAAAAGAACCCTATACATAACAATACCAAAAAAATAATAAAAGAATAACTAAAACTAAGTGTGGCCCATACAAAAAGGGGCTAACCACACAAGTCATCAACTTCAAAATGATCTTCACGCACTCCAAGGCAAAAGAAGTCTAAGCTGGCCCTAACTCTGGCCATTCTTCTAATCCCTAAGGTACCTCCTGGGTTACCTTCTCTCCCCCCTTGGCCTCCTCAGGGCCGGAGGGTGAACCTATGACTATGACACCAAGAGTAGTATCATTAATACGATGGTTAAGCAAGTATATACAATAATAAAGAAATACATAACGTATTAATTTGAATTTAAAACAAATAATTCATGGATGTCAATGATGAGTATCCACTAGACAAATTATGCACAATGGGATAATTATGCTAGGAATCAAATGTAACAATACATACTAATTGGCTACCACATTAAGCTCATCCTCTCAAAGAGAGCGCATCTAGTTGGGATGTCACCAGCGGCCCGGCCAAAGGTTCATTGGCTACTCCGTCTGGAGTTCCGGTGCTCCATATGACTTATTGCAGTAGTCTTACATAATTAAACCAAGTGTAACCCCGTCGAGTATCACAAGGTCGAAGCTAAGTAGTGTCGACTCAATTGAATCAATACAATCAAATACAAATCGAATTATAATCGAATCTGAGTGTATTCTAATTCTTTTATCCATAATCAAATCAAATCTTATTCACATATCACAATACTCACTCAATTCATGTGTTTAACGAATACTGAATGGGTTAGATACAAAAGGTACGAAATTTAAATATAAATAATTGGACCTCAAGAAGTATTTTAATGCATCAATTTCTATAGATAAGATTTGATATCAATGGCATTGTACTCTAATATGAAATGCAATAATTAAAGGGAATCTAAGTATTTTGCTAACCAATACTATACTATTGATTTTAGTCCTTTACCGTCCAATACAAGGTAAGTTGGGAAAATCTATATATCCTACCTTGTTAGGTGTCACAATTCATAAGGAATACATTGAGTTTCCAAACTAACCTTCATGGCCAAAATGTTAGACTAATTGTATACTCGTTGGACTAATTAATAAAGTTAAGGGTTCCACTTTTAAGGACCTAAAGTCCTAAAATTCTGAAATTTCCTATGGAAGTAAAGGTAAACACCTTAATTATCTATCAAAGATGATTAAGGTGGGTTATAATAGATTAATGGTGGTAATTCACCCAAATTTGAGTTATAAAAAGGGTCAAGTTTCAGTTTCAGGTTCACTCGAGCGGACCCCATCCAGAGAGTTGGTCGCTCGCACGACCCAAATCGTTCGCTTGAGCGAGGTCTTCGGGGTTGTGGTTGGCTTGCTCGAGTGGACCCCATCCAGAAAGATGGGCATCCGAGCGATCTTTTTGTTCGCTCGACCCAAGTGTCAATTGGAGGTTCGCTCAAGCGACTGCTCCAGTTCGCTCGAGCGAATTGTCCAGAATTCCGGACTTCGGAATTTTCTTCTGATTCACTTCTCATTCATTTCCACCTCCTTCTATCATTTAACCTGCATGAAAATGGAGTCTCCATACTCTCATTCACCACATAAACATCATCCAATTTATCATTTATAATCCTATTCATTAAGCTCATAAATACATTATTTCATTCTTTTAATAAGAGATAAAATCATGAAAGATAAATATCATTGAGTCAATGAAAATTAAACATTATGAAAATCCAAATTAATGCTTATACTTGCCTTTAATAGTTTTTCAAATCTTTTCACACTCTTCGCTAAAAGAAACCTCAAAAACCCCAAATGTCCAAACCCTAATGATAAAATCAAGGAAAATGGAAATGAATATGCATACATGAGTAACTATGAGTCTCTTGGCTCTTTTCTAACTCAAATCACAACATGAAGGTCATTGGCTCATACCTTGACAAGAAAACCTAAGTTTGGAAGAAGTAGGAGGTGGTGGAGATGGCTCTAGTTAACAAGAAGGTAGAAGAGGTTGAAGGAGATAAAGAAGGTGAAGATGAAAAGCTTCTTAGCTCCCAAGGCACAAGCATTTATTCTATAGAGAAGAGAAAGGAAATGAAAGGGAGAAAGGAAAGAAGAAGAAAGAGAGTAGAGAAGAGAAAGGAAATGAAAGGGGAAGGGATGGAGTCTTTTATACGGGATAAAGTTGTCATTTTTACAAGAAAGCCATAAATTTTGTCTATTTTCATTTTGAGTCAAATGAGGGTCCAATTATTCAACGGTTGGTCGAATGAAAAGGAGTCTGATATGAAAATTGATGTACTCATTGAAATACACATGACGATGCCAATATGACATACAAATGATGAAAAATGCAAAAACTCATAATTACGAAAAAGCCCTTGACTCAACTCAATTGAGTCAATTCTATTCCAACTCACCTATTCAAGGTTCCAGACTCAACTAACTCAGTCTATGAAGACTATAAATACGAATTACCATAATTAGCAACTAAGCAAAATTAATTTAGCTAAAACTCACTTAATCAGTACCAATCAAGGTTAAATTGGATCAGGGTGTAACAGATATTATTAAAATTGACAATGGCCTGGCAGAAGATCTAATGACAGATAAATGGCTTGACCACTGTCAATTGGGACTAACATTTTATGACTATAAATCTAATGGTGATATAATCATATGACTGTTAGATATTATGGTGGACAATAGCCTGACCATTGTCAATTGGAACTAACACTTTCTAACGGTGGATAATGAAGTAACACTTGGGGCCCGTTCTTTTACTAGAATTCATAGAATTCATGTCTGGTGGTTGTCTGGGAATTTTAAATGCTAGTATTTGAAATGCTGTCAAACTCTGAAATTCTAAATTCGTTGTTTTATTTATGGCCTGAATTCGTACTTGAGCTCCCGGAATGCCACTATCCCTCTCCCGGAATTCCTGTGCCAAGTGAGATTTCCAAATTCTCCTTGTTAAAGTGGTTTTTCAAAAGCTGAGTTTTTCGAGATTTCAAATGCCTGGAATTTCAAATGCCCAAGAATTCTAGTAATGAAACACATAATTCCTGACTAGAATACTGAATTCCTAGACAGCCTGAATTCCTGTCAGGAATTCTAATAAAAGAACGGGGCCTAGATCTAATGTTGGATAACAGCCTGACATTTATTAGGACTAGTGTCATTCACAGTGTAGGCATGAGCATTAAGAGATTGAATTGGTAATAAAACTTTGTATCGGTTTTGAAACGATAATAAAGATGTACATTGGTCTCTCTCTCTCTCTCTCCCCATTGTATTAAAGATTTGTAAGATTCAAATTGATTTTATATTTTAATGATACTATTTATAAAAAGCAGTTTTTACTACTTATTTATAGGAAACAATCTTATGTTCTTATTTAATGATACTATCATAAAGAATAGTTTTAGAGCTAATTTATAAGAAACAATTTTAGTGCTCATTAATAAGATTCAAAAGGCCAGAGTTTACAGGAAACTCTAGAAAATAAAGTTACTGCAATAGCTTCAATAGAAGGGTGTGAGAGAACTTGACCTTTTTTCCCAATTGCAATCCAGTTTTAAGGCATAAGAACTACTTGACAGGGAATTGGTGAGGATTTCAACAAAATATATGTACAACTTTCAAACTCTTAGCTCATTTCTTTGGTGGGTTTAGATTAATATAGATCACTTAATAAAATAGTTGATCAGACAAAAAAGCTTGAGTTAAACTTGTACAAACTTTTTAAGTGACTATTGTGCATGTGAGAATTATGATATTAAAGAACCGGTTTTTCTTTTCATGCTCAATTTGTAAGATCCAAACAGATGTTATTAATGATGCTATCTATAAAGAATAGTTTTAGTGCTTATGTGTAAGAAACGGTTCACATTTAATGATATTATGTATAAATAAAGTTTTAGTGCTTAAAGAAAGTTACAGTGCTTGAGAGAGAGAGAGAGAGAGAGAGAGAGAGATGGTCCGAAACAGAGAGAAGGTACCTCTGAGATGGATTCTGATTCTGTTGCTCTGCATCTCCAGTTTTGTTCTTGGAATGCTTTTCTCAAACAGGCATCTCTCTCTCTCTCTCTCTCTCTCTCTAAAAGATGGTTTTTTTTTTTTTTTGTCAATGAATTTCCAACTTAAATTCACCTCTTCCAAACAGGGACATTGCAGTTTTGTCCCACTGTATGTTTGAAGACCAAAGACTCGATTTTTCCTTGTCTTCTTTTGGTGGGTCATGCATTATTATATGTTTTAGTGGGAAATTTCAGCGGAAGTTTGGTGAACAATATGACTGCTAATCACAAATTGCTGACAAAATGCTTGTTAGATGCAGTAAAGTTGGTTGAGAATAAAACAACTGTGAGAGCAAATAATAACTCCATCTTAAACCATCAGAACAAGATTAGTACTGAGACTGAGATTGCAAAGGCTACAAAGTGTAGTCCCTTCACTTTCTGGAATCCCTATAGTAGAATGTAAGCCTGTCAAAATGCCTCTCTCTCTCTCTCTCTCTCTCTCTCTCTCTCTCTCTCTCTCACTAACACACTTTTCCTATTAGGACTTTCTAAAAGGGTACAAGCCATAAACAGTTGGATCAAAACCATTAGATGTCTTACAATGGAGGAGCAAAAAAAAAAAAGAAGCAAAAGAAGATAAGAAACAAGAAATAGAAGTGATTTGGCTTCACACCTTGCACTTGGACATAATTGAATCCATTGTACTGCAGGATATGGTTTCCCCCTAAATCGGACAATCAGATCATCACACGCCAACGCAAAGAACAAGAGCTAAAACTCATTTCTGAGGGAAGCACTCTACAACAGGTCAGCTTATTCGTCGAAGTTTTATACAGTGCTTGCTTAATTTGGACTGTGTACCTTAATTTTGTTGTGTTTTGGATTGTATAATTAGAAGCCTGTCCAAGAAATGGATATAGTAGGGGAGCATTACAGTACCCATGAATCAATTCAGTGAGTATGGATTTTTCTTGATTTCTTAATGTGTGATTAAAAGTGTGTTTTTGGGATTAATGCATGCTAGCAATGGATACTAGATCTTTGGATAAGGAGATTTTGACACTCCAGATGGAGCTAAATACAACTCAGAGTGCTCAGGAGATTGCAGGCCATGGCAGTGCTCCATACATTTCATTGTTGGCCTCCCATGAGGGCCTGCTGAGGCAGAAGGCATTTGTTGTAATTGGAATTAACACTGCATTTAGCAGCGGGAAGAGGCGGGATTCAGTGAGAAAGACTTGGATGCCTCAAGGTTATTCTTATAATCTTTTCTGCATATCATACAGTACAGTTACTTGTCTTCATGATTTATATCTACTGATATCCTGAACCAGGTGAATTGACAAGCTTTGGCTTTGATACTGACTGATTCAGTGATTCTGCTGCATAATTCACACAAATCCAGCAACCCATTTGCTTTCTCAATCTTTGTGTATTCATTTGAAGCCATAGTCAACGGAATATTAACATAGTCCTTTTTAGTTGTGCCCTTTTTTTAGTACAGGTAAAATCCATTACTGAGACAGTTTGGGCGTCCATTGAGACATGTTATAACTATAGTTTCAACTGTTTTATTCTTTTTTATTATTAGTATAGGACAGTTGTGATGGTGTGCCTTAACCATGGTTGGAACAAGCCGTTTGGGGGCTACTCATCTTGATCTCTCTGGCAATCCCTGACATTTATTTCTAAAAGTGCAAATATTGACCAGTAATTTTGTCGAAAACATTAGCTAAAAAGGATGGTCAAAGGGATCACTTCATGCCAAAATAGGCTATCTTCTTGCCCTTTATTTACTGAGCAGCAGGAATGATAGTGTGTGGCAATATCCACTTACTTCATGTAAGCCCAAATCCTTTGGTACCTGCGTAGTGGCTGGCCGTCCAAGACAATTATAACCAAAGCATCCTCAAGGTCAATCCTAATGGTGATACTCTCAAGAACAGGCACAAGAGCCATCAACACACATCATAAAGGATTTAGAAGATTTTCCTTGATGTTTTTTGAATTATTTTACTAGAGTAAGGTTTATAAAGCTTTACCTATGGATAGAGCAGGGAAAAAATATCATGGATTTGAAGACTTGATGAAAATATGTTATGGTCAAACCAAACACTTCAGCTCATGAGAATACCAATGGGGGCAAAACCTTCATTAGTGATCTTTGAGCCTGTAGAAGGAATGGAAGATTCTAATATGGATTGACCGTTTTCATGAAAACTCCTGATGAATGTTATGAAATCAAAGTCATGTCATGAAGCCTGAATATGTCAACAGAAATGGTCTGATCTAATTGTGTTAGAATCTAGTTATTGTAGGGGGCTTGGGTGACTTAACTTTTATGCCTATTTGGTATCAAAGCAAATCAGGATGACTATCCCAGGGACATCTGATATTTCTTTCATCTTTGTATGTTAATGTGCATTATTTTGGTTTATTATCATATCTTTTTGTTTATTGTAAAAATCATCTTAGTTGGTAAGAACATTTATAATTCTATTGAGACGATAACTAAAATTTCTTCCATATTGGCATTTGGAAGTTTCACTTATTGATATTTAGTGCCACTTGCTTTTTATGTTCAATTAGGAGAAAAGCTTCAACAACTAGAACGAGAGAAGGGGATTATCATTCGTTTCACAATTGGCCACAGGTGCATTGTTAATTTGGGGCATCCTTGAAATCTTATATGTTTGTTACTTCACCTCTCCTATATTTTTGTCCTGTTGTCACAGGTCCACACTCTTTCCAAACAAGCAAAATCATCTTAAATGATCTGTTTTACTTGTGTTGTCATACTGTATATCAATTTCTTCTTTCTTACCATACATATAAAGTATAGTTTATTCTAAACAAGTAAGGTCTGAAACAAGGTCAAAGTGCCAAACTGAACAGAAAAAAAAAAGTGGATTTGCTGGGCTTGGGGGCATACAGGGCATGTGGATCCCTACTTCATATGTGAACAGAACAAAAAAGGCTGGGTAGGTTTGTCTTAATTAATTAAGGGCAACTTTACTTGCCACATACTAATTAAAGAAGATAAAGTTCTCTGATTATAAAGAATCCAGTTGATGGAAATTTCTCCTCTGACGAGAAACAAGTTTTAGTTTGGTTTAAATTAACCAAGTTGCAAGGAGATGGTCCTTCTGATTGACCACTAGTGGGGATCTTATTATCCATTTTCCACCTGAAAAGAAAGGTGGTTATGCAATTTCTCTTGCGATGAGAGATGTCTCGTGTCAGATAAGATATCATAATTTAGCTGATCTTCAGATGTGTGAAGCTTCTTTCTCTTGGTGTTACAGATATGCCAGCCTAGTATTGACTTGAAGTTGCTTCTTTTTTTTTTTTCCTGTTGGTTAGCAATACATTCCTACAGTTCATAATATGCGTCACAATTAATGTGTGATGGTTCAATGAAAGTGATCCCCACTATTTGCTAATGATGATCACATAAAACACAACTCTCACATGCTTCTCTCCTGAAACCAGTGACTTGGTACTTTCTTTCTCCTACAGATGGCGCATGAAACTGAGAACTGAATCATAAATTGCTTTCTTTACTGCAGTGTTACCTCCAAAAGCATTTTAGATCTAGCCATCGACTTAGAGGAGTCTCATCATAATGACTTTCTGAGGCTGGTCAGGCTCATAATCTTCCTTTGTGCTCAGGCAAAATCCATTACTGTTATCAAACTCAAGGTCCAAATCACATTCAATGCAACTTTTTTCTGTCTTGCAGGAGCATATTGAAGGATATCATGAACTATCTGCAAAAACAAAGACATTTTTCTCCACCGCAGTTGCCAAATGGGATGCAGAGTTCTATGTGAAGGTGGACGATGATGTTCATGTCAATTTAGGTATGTATGGCAAGGATATTTGTTCATATGGCTTACAATTAAATTTGAAGTATCCAATAAAAATTCTATTGCCTAGCCAAAGAAACAAAATTAAGTAAAATGAAAATGAAGGCTAGGATTCATTATTTTGCTGGTGATGGGTATAATGGGTCTCTTTGGGATCCTTATGATTTGTACCTCTCATGTATGTATTATAAATGATGTTTACATCTTTTTAATATGCAGGTATGCTAGCGACAACTCTTGCCCGGCACAGATTAAAGCCTAGAGTCTATATAGGTTGTATGAAGTCAGGGCCAGTTTTGGCACAAAAGTAAACCTCTTGGAGCACTTCACCAGAAATGTTCTCTTCAGCATTTGCTATCTGTAAATATGTTTCTGTTTGTAGGAATGTGAAGTATCATGAGCCTGAATATTGGAAATTTGGAGAGGAAGGTAATAAATACTTCCGTCATGCAAGTGGGCAGATTTATGCCATCTCAAGGGATCTGGCCACATACATTTCGGTCAACCAGTAAGTTATCCTTTAGTTTTTGTTATACAAATTGAAAGGTCATATAACTCTGGTACCAAAGAAGCACTAAAACTATGGAATGGTGATTGTGGAGTGCAGGCCAATTTTGCACAAGTATGCAAATGAAGATGTGTCGCTTGGTGCTTGGCTTATTGGTCTTGAAGTTGAACACATCAATGAACACAATATGTGTTGTGGGACACCTCCTGGTAAGAAGAGATTTCCATAGATGCTGTGGAAAAGTTGTAGAAATGATTGAATAATGAAATATGGTGATTGGAGCCATTCATCTAACGACCCATATGAGATGGAAGATGTTTTCATATCCCTTCTTACTGCGGTCCCATTCATCTGATTGGAGGCTTGCAAATGTAATACTATGAGCCACTGGACCACATTTAACTGGGTTTAAATCAAACAAATACTGTTGGCCAATGAGTAGCGTGGGATATCTCCAGCCCACAATAAAAACCTTCATATGGCCAGTTTGAGTCACCAAAAGGTTGGCCCCTCAAGTACAGTTTGTAGGCTAAGCAAAAGGTACTAGTGAATTGTCCACTTCACAGAATCCCATTTTCTTTGAGATTATTCATTGGCTGTTACCTTTTCCAGACTGTGAGTGGAAGGCACGGGCAGGGAAGGCATGTATTGCATCCTACGACTGGAGTTGTAGTGGCATCTGCAAATCAGTGGAGAAAATTAAGGATGTCCATGCAAGATGCGGGGAAGGAGATGATGCTGTTTGGAGTGCTTTATTGTAAGTAGAGAATAAAGGCTGATAAGTAGATTGGTTGGAGCATTTGTCCAATGCCCAAAAGGCGAGCGAATCACTTGAAAAATATCAGCAGGCAGTGTGAGAATTGAGGCAGAGAAGCCTCATTTATGAATTATGCTGAAAATGTACTGTTTTTAATCTTTTAGAGGCATTAGATAAACCATAAATGAAATATCTTAATGCTTGAACTGCTAAGGTAGACTCAGGCTGATGGGCTGCTTGGCTTGGCTTGGCTTGGCATGGATAGAATGGTTGGTGGGTGTCTTATATTCATATATGTTGTGATCATATGGGGATTATTTTTTAGGATATACATAAATGGATTGCTGTATTTTGAGTTTCAGATATAGATTAAGTCCAACAGAGCTCTGCAAAAAGGATCTCCAGTCATATTTCTTGCAGCAGATAACTAATTTTATTGTCTAGTACTTTTAGCAGGAAAAACTACTTCTAATCTCCAACACTAATGTCAAGTAGGAAAGAAGCCTGCTATTTATTTGGTCAATGAAGCCTGATTTGGAGCATGTACTGATCCCACTAGATAGAGCTAAGGAACTGTCAAGAACTTTTTCTATGGCCTGTAATTTTGTGAGAACTGCTCTATTATTTTTCATTTTTTTTTGTATGAAAAATCATGTATTCTACATCTAATAATGAAGAAGCTCCCCCACAGGTAGGATCACAAGAAGCCCTCTAGCTTTACACTTATGTTTTTGCCACTGTATGGTTGGTACTTATGTTCTGTCTCTAGAAAAAGTAATTTTGATTTTCTGGTGAATGAACTGCTCCCTAAATTTGCAGTTCACCTAGATATGGTGTACTTGCCTTGATTCTTTCGTTTCTTCATGTGCAACTTCCAAAGTTTGCTACTGTGAATTTTATTGTTGTCTGAACATCAGATGTCAGTTCACCTAGATAAGGACTACAATAAAATACACTTCATGCCTTGGTTTTTCTCATTTCTTGTTACGGAAACTGTAAGGTGTGCATGCCAACAAGGACTGAAATTGTTTCCAAAATCCAATTGAACAAAGTAGGTTAAACCAAGCCATCTTCATGGACCCGCAGACAAGAAAACTGTAGATACAGAGCAGCAGATATTGGTATCCTTGTTGAAAATTGGTCATATGTGACTTTCTCATATTGTTAACAGGAACATGCAGATGCATCGCTAAATATGGGTTTTCCAAGGTTGCATAATGAAACCAGCCTCATAAGTTTCATCACTCCTGAAATTTTTTTTGTGAGTTCATGCCATTTTCTCTGTGACATGGGGGTGGAGGAAGATGGTTCATATCAATACACCTTCAAGAAGATCATGTGTAGATTCAGAAATCCCTGCTGAAATCGAATTGACGAATCTCATATGCAATAATATGAATAATTTGAGAAGAGCCTAGGAGATGTCTTCTATCCAGATAACAGTTGAATGAAAGATCATGTATTCCTACTTCATTAAGGATGAACTTTGCTAATGGGGATTCCATGCTATCTATTCATTTTCTTTGTGGCAGATTTGCTGAATTGCATCTGTCTGATCCTATCCCTTCTTCTAGGGTCTTGAATACCCTCAATTCAATGGGAACTAAACCATGGCTGACTGCATTTCAAAAACTGAAATCCCAAGTAGACCAACCCCCAATTCAATAAAGATCAAGATCCACCATCTCCTTAACGGTTCCAGTTGGTGGACCCGGACCGGAACCGACCCGTTTACAACCCTATACATAACCCAGTTCATTATTATTATTTTTTCAAATCTAAGTCCATTCTCTTTCACAGTTGGGAGCTTTATAACTACCAATGCAACACAGTATAATCTGATGAGCCCTTGACAAAATACTACTGAAACTATTTTCATGGTTCGGATCCACCAATGCCAGGCCCAAGTGGATGATCCGTTCGGTTCTTTTACTGGGTCTGATGTCATGGTCCAATCCACCTTATGGGCCAGGTTTTCATGCTCAAATGCTGAAGAGAACAAAAGGTCAGATTACAAGCCAGATCCAAAACAATTAAGAAAAGGATTCTATTATTTCAAATAAAGAGTGGACTGTACTAAAATTGGAACTTTCTTAGTCCGTAATTCTTTCTAGTCAACAAAACAACAAACAGCAGATAAATGGAAGATAACTGAAAGAAGGAATGACGAAGATCAAAAGAACAAAAAATTAAAGAAAGAAACATTGACAAGGACTGAAAACTCAGAAGAGAGGGAATATGTCGTCAAAATCTGTTTCTGTGCTTGGTCCTGAAATCATGGACATCATCATTAGCCAATCATCATCTTTTTCTTCCGAAATTGACTTCATCAGTCCATCATCATAATCTTCACCCCCAGAAATCGGCATCATCAGCCCATGATCATAATCTTTGGCGAAATCAAGAGACGAAGATTCCACCTGCATCACACCATCATGTTGTAGAGGAGGAAGAGGAGGCGCTTCTACTTTTACATATATAGTTTTCATTGCGTTTGCAGCAGATTCATCTCCCATTGAACAAGGCCGAGAAAGATGATCAAGAGAGATAGGAGGCCACTTCACATCTTCAGCTTCTGCACACGTCGTGAGATCAGATGATGAAGGAACCAACGACCGCAAAGACGATGATGCAGACGACAGCTCCTGTATACGCGATGCCACCTTCCCTCTCACATCTTGAAGCGATTTCCTCACCTGTTGAAGCTCCTCTCCTTTGTCAATCTCCTCCACATTTACTTTCTCCCACCAGAAATCATCACCACCTTCACCATTACTACTAGTACTAGTAGTAGTAGTACTAGTAGTAGTAGTAGAGGGACGACAACATTGGTAATTTTCTTTGCAGTAGCGATCGAGGATGGAATCGATGTCGGTGTTGGAAAAGGAGAAGAGCCGGCCGGCCGGAGAGAAGGTGAGGACGGCGATATCGACGCCGCAGAGAATGGAGAGGTCTTTGGCTTTCTTGAAGAGGCCCTGACGCCTCTTTGAGAAGCAAACTTGTCTAGCATTCTTGTTCTCGATTCTCCTCATCTCAATCTTCCTCTTGCCCATGGATGGATGGATTAATTAATCAAAGAGGATTGAGAGACGAATGAGAGTTGAAGGGAATGAAGTTTGCAAAGTAATTACTAATTGTGGTGGGTTTAAGAGACGGAGATTTGCGCAGGAGGGTTTAGAGGATTTATAGAGTATTGATTGCAGACCAGCTGGTAGTTGGCATTAATTAATATTAACTTAACTTTGATGGTGTTGATTCTCCTGCGCGACGGTTTGTTAATTAGCGACGCGTGTTGAAGAGAATCCTTTTTACATTTAGCAATTACAATTACCGCCTCATGGATGTGAGCGTGCGTGTCACGCTTGCTTCCACTTCAAGTGAATGGAAGCACCTCCATCTGTATGCCAGTCTAGAGGCGGCAATCGGATCCGGTTGTTCTAAACGGGTTGGACTCATTTAGTAAACGGGTTATACAAGCCTAACCCATATCCAACCTATTTATTAAATGGGTCGGAAACCCCTAATCCGCACCCACCACGGGTCGACCCGACCTGACTCACATAACTATTGCGGGTTATACAGGTTAGTTCGACCTGCATAACCCACATCCATCTAGTGAATCAATCGACTCAACCGTGATTCCCTGCTTACCAAAATTGACTTTTAAGCTCAAATTTGGTCTAATCTCATTTCAATAATCATTTAATGCGCATTACCTTGCTTTCCATTAATAAAAAGGGTGGGGTTGAATTGGTTAAGGTCCATTCATTCTTTTTTTAGCATATGCATTAAAACAATCAAATTCAATTTTAGCTTAAATGAGCGGGTTCTGCGGGTCAATCCTAACCTGACCCGCTTAATTGCGGGTCATGAATACTTGATCTGTGACCGACCCGCCTAACAAATAGGTCGGGTTAAGCGCGTAATATGTGGGTCGGGTCGGGTTGGTAGGTCTGGTCATGTTTTGCCACCTCTATATGCTACTCTTTCCACTTGCGTGGACTTGTTTCTCACTTGTATGAGTCACTTTGGGTCTAACTACCTTGGTTGAGGTTAAAAATATTTTTTATTTAAAAACATCTTTTAAGGAATTTTAAAAAATATTGCTTTAAATTATCTAAAATAGACTATTTTATAAATACCAAAATCAAGGGTGTTCATGGCCGAATTGGGCTAGTCGAGGTATATGCAGGCCGGGCCGTCTGAAAATGAGTAAGCGCGGGCTCAGCCCAAGTCTACTTAATAAAAATAAAATAGGAGCTTTTTGTATGATTCCAAGTGGTAGCCAATCGTGGCGCCAAGATTTTCTCTCCGAAGGGGCGAAGAATCTCTCTTGGCAAAAAAACGTGAGAAATGATAAGAAAACTAATTTAAACTAACAAAAAGATGATATGAATATTTAACATAAATTAACTATTAAATTAATATGAAGAACTTAAAATCATGTATTTAATCCAATTTAACTCACAAACATGTTACGAAATTATCCTCAAAATGATAAAAAAATAATGAACTTGTATTGATCTCCACATCCAACAACATTCAAAACGGGCCCAGTCGACTACAAAAGAATTGCTAAATGCATGATTTTAAAAAATTTACTTATGAGCATAGTATTATAAATATGAAGAACTAAATTTAATAGTTTCCTTAAATGTCATAATATAGGTTTGATAATCATATTATTCATATTTAATTTACTTTTTAATTATCAATCCTATGTAGAAGCATATTTAGTGACATTAATATTATTAGCGTAGATTTTTTAATGCATAAGATTGTGTCAATTAAAATTTGAGAAAATCTCATTGACAGGCCAAGGAATCCATTTTGAGTGGATCGAATTTTCATTGAGTGAGCCATACTATGGGTTCCACTTATTGCATCTGGCCTCTAGTGAGAAGTAAATAGGTAGAAAAAGAAGAAAGAGAAGCAATTGAAAGCATATAATTCAAATTGAATTGGTAAGTGGATTGCTTTGATGAGAGCTGTCTTTTAGATTAGAGTAAATGTTGAAACTGCCCTTTTTGAGTTCGGAAGTTCTATCCTTTATTATGAGAGAATACAAATTTTGTTGAGGGGCAAACAAGAAAAAAAAAAAAAACAAAAGAAAAAAACAAAATGGAGGAGGGGCAAAGAGGATAAGATCACAATCTAATGCCATCTATTTTTCTCCCAAGTTAAAGATAACAAAGAGTTGCAGAGGGGCAACACTATGTGGCTCCGCCACTGGTGGTAGCTCAAGTGGTGGTGACACACAGGTACATTTGATATAGAATGCATTTGAGTTCCCTCTCCAACACTCTCTAAAAAGTCAAAGCCCGGCCCAAGTACGAAATCCTTTGGCCCAAGCTCTTCCCAAAGTGAGCCGGAGCCCGAATCCATGAACACCTCTAACCAAAATATTAAACCATAAAATTGGTTAAATAGGTTTGGATATGTGAGCCAACCTTAACCCAACCCTATAAAATAGCTTACCTAACCCAACCCTACATTTCTTTTTCATAATTACATCAGACAACTATTGACAATGTTCAACTGAGTCCTTGTAAATGTCCATCGTTTGAAAGCCCACTTGAAGCTCAAAGACTAGTCATTCATATGTCTTAAAAGCTAAGGAGAGCTTCCACTGCAAAGTTAGGGCTTGTTTCTTTATTAGAATTTTTTATTGAAACTTGTGACATTAGGATTTCATAGATTTCATGTGATGGCTTAACCCCTTAACTTTTGTAAATCTCATGTGTCTTTTTTAAGATTCCAAGTTCCAACTACCTTGAAAGTCGCAAGGGTCTATTTCTTAATAAGATTATGGAATTCTTGTATCTTGTAAGGAGAATTTCAAGTTTATGGGGTGGAGTTACAAGCTATCCCCGGAGTGGAATTCCTAAACCCTCCTCTTGGGTGGAGCGTTAAAAAATTCCAACAAAAAGCAAAGAGTGGCGTTCTAAATATAAAAAGGCCTGTTTTGTTATTAGAATTTCTGACAATAACTTGAAGTGCTGGGAAGTCTAAGACATGATGTGATGGGTGACAAGCCATTTGTAGATGCCATTCCTTCCCTAATTCCAAAACTTCTGCGACCTAAAAGGTCTCAGCTCTCAAATGCCCTTTGGAATTCCTTGAATTTCAGCCCCTTTCTTTCTTTGTGGGATTTTTAGATGCTAAGTATAGAGGGAGATAAGGAATTACACTCTATATTGAATTCAAAACATCCTCAAGATAGAGATTCTCAGAATTCCATTAAAAAAACAGACTATTAAGTGTGGAATTTGGAATTCTACTAAAAAAACATGGCATTTGAAAATGCCAGGGGACAATTTATCACATCATGCCTATCATTTTCCAATATACTAAACTCTTGTAAAAAATTTTGGAAAAAGAACAGGGCCCAAATGACCTTTGGGATTCTTAGAATTTCAACCTCCTTAATATTTGTAAGTCTCCACCGAAGAGAAGATTCAGAAATTCCACCTTGATTTGGATAGCTTTTGGACTATATACAAACTCTCTGGACATGAATTCTTTGAATTACACTGAAAAATGAGCCTTATCTGGGTAATAAGTTATATCAAAATTTCATGCTCTTTATATTCAATGTGGACGGCAAACTAGAAAAAAAATGAAGGCCGACCCCTTTATTCTATGGCAATAACTGCATTGTTTCCATGTCTTCCATTAATTTGGAATGGAACCAAGGGGGGCTGGCAGGGGCCATGACCCCAAACAAACCCCCCCCACCCCACCCCCACACCAAAAAAAAAAAAAATTCCAAAGCAGAGTATGATATCTTTGAAATTATAAATAAGAAGCTTCCTTCACTCCTTTAAATGGGCCTCTCTGTCCTTCATTTTCACCTTCTTCCATAAAAATTAACTCCAGAAGCAACACCTTCCCTCTGTAGTTGAAGCACCAAAGTAGAAAACCATAGCACAACATCTAGAGAGCTTTTAAATGCACCCCTCCCATTTTTATTTGCACACCCACCATTTCAAAAATTCGTTTATTACAAATATACTCTTGTAGTAAATTCCCAAACTACCCCTTCCCCCTTCTCCCCTCTCCCTAACCCCATACACACTTTCTTCTCTGACCCCTTCTCCTCCCCATTAGGCTTTACCAGCTTCCCCCCTCGTCTTCTCCTCCTCCTCCGGCGGCATCGACCTCTAACTCCCTCTCCCTCCCTCCCTCCCTCCCTCCCTCTTGCGGTGTTGCCGTACGAGGCTGTGGTGGTTGAGTTGAGGGTGAGGTTTGAGGTGAGGTTAGTTTAAGTAATACAGAGGGTGTGCAAAGAAAAATGAATTTCTTTTCAAATTTAATGGTGGGTGTAGAAAAAACAGAGGGTGTGCAAAACACAAAAAAAAAGGGGAGGGGAGTTTTGGGTGGGTGGGTGGTGGTTTGCATCTAGAAGCTCTCTAACATCTGGGTGCATTGGTGGAACCAAGGCGGGGTTGGCAGGGGCCATGGCCCCCCCATAGTTTTTGAAAACCCCCTTTTCTATTTTGGAAATTTTATTAATTTTTATATGTGGTCCCTCCAAAATTTCTGAAAGCCCCTTTATTCTTTAAAAAACTTTATAAATTTGTACATGTGGCCCCTCCAGATTTTCTAAAAACTCATTCTTTTTAAAAAACACTTTATAGTGTTTTACATATGGACCCTCAAAATTTTTAAAAAACTACTACCGAGTTTTAAAAAACTACACGTGTTTTTTACATGTGGGACCCAAAAAAGATTTCCTATATAGCCGCCCCCCATCCCCACCCCCACCAAGAGGAAAAATTTCTGGGTCTGCCCCCATTTGGGTGGGTGGGTGGTGGTTTGCATCTGGAAGCTCTCTAACATCTCTGACTCGGTGGCCGGTGCCCTCAAAATAAGGAAAACAGCAATTTGCTTTTGAAAAGAGAGACTATGTTTTGGGACCACCCTCGCCATCTCTTTCTCACCCCTACTACGACTCTTTGGTTTTGAAGATCTGAAAGTAATTTGGGCGCCATGGGTGGCTAGGATTATCAAATGGTGTAATAGCCCTTTCGGAGGAAAGACAATCCGATGTCTTATCTTCTTAAATGTAATTTTGATTTAATATATCTATTTGCTTACCTTTATGATGCTCAGATACTGCAAAACAGGACACAAAAATGTCCAAATAAGTGGCTGTCATTTGAGAATGATTTTTTTCATTTAAAAAAGCATCATCAAACACTCTCTTTTAGACAAATGAATAAAGAGAGATGGAAAATGAATACCAACTTATAACCATATAATTCAAATCTTAAGAAGACAAAGAACAATTTACTGCTTCATCTTATATCGTCCACTCCTTACCTTTTGAATAATTCTTTTTTTGGAGCACTGTCGACCATGACATCCTTGTATTTGTATTGAATTTCATGCAAACAAACAGGAAACCTGATTTTTGACATTCGCAAATATATCCTTGAGTTTTCCACAAATAACAAAGACAACATTTGATTAAAAAAATTTATTTCCTCAATAAACCACAAAATCAGTGGTTAAAGATATTTCTATGACCATCCAATAAACCCTTGCAAACCCATGAGATAGGTGAATAAAAAAACAGCCTTCAACTTATCTTTGATTTGATCTAAATAAAATAATTTTGGTTATTTTGATCTGTCCTCACTCTAGAGGTGAAATAGTGACTAAAAACCAAAATTCACGAAACTACCTTTTGGGAACAAAATCCTATTTTATTCTCTCTGTCTCCTCGTCTGTTTTAAGGTGTCCATTTTCCCCAAAAATCTTTTATTCCTTGACAATAGCAAAGGATACTTCCACTCTACCATTCCTTGAGGACGTATCTATTGTAAAATTGACACCAAAGAAGACCAAAACTCAAGATATCATAGATAGGATTCCCTGTTTTTACATGAGACGGGTGTTGTTTCGAGTATATTCAGAAATAGTTTAGTAATTAGGAAATAGATTCTTACAACAGTAAAGTAAAATAACAGTAAAATAAAATTACAGAATGTAATTTAGAAATGTAAATCCACTTACAATTTAAAGGCAGAAAATAGTATTCTGTTGTTAAAGTTATGAATCTCAGAAATTCACAGAAGAAGGTTGATCAAGATTAGTGTTTAACACTATGTCCTTAAAACAAATTTCGCCCCCCACAATGGTGCTTATGAGCTTCAATGGCGTTTATTTGGCATGATACAATGATCGATTCACACATTAGCAGCACTTCAAACTATGTTATAGGCGAACCAATCTTGCAATAGAACTCTCTCTTGACTCAGACTGATGACCCAAATGCAATGCAGTTGCAGTAAATTGAATGAGCAAGAAGGCATGAACAAGATGATATTTATAGTATGCTTCATGTCTATTCATGGGGTTACATCTATTCAATGAACAAATGCTTCTCTTTGGATACACCTCTTGGGTTGGACACACTCTTTCATATGTGAATGGACACATCCTTTCATATGCGAATAAACAAATCACTTTGGATACACCATTTCATATGCGAATGGACACACCACTTTGGACACATCCCTTTTGAAAAAAAGAAATTTCTCCAAAAATATATAAATGGGTAGTGGGCCGAGCCAGGCCCAACTCGCGTGAAGCCTAAGCTCGATTCGTGGTGTTTAGGAGGTAATTTCTCATTCACTTCTTAATGGATTAGAACAACCCAATACATGTTCTTAATCTACTGATGAAGTAGATTACATTTCCATGTATTCCCACCTAAAAGGATAAATGAGTCCCACTTTTTTTTTGGCTCAAAGATGACCAAAATAATGATTCTCTATCCATTTTTTCAAATAATGGGAACAACAACCAACCCTTATGCAATATTTTGTTAAAGAAAATGGTTAAAGACTCTAAATGAGAGTGTAAATGAAGAGAATAAGCCATGGAGTTTTTCATAAATAAGATTCAAAAGGTGGCCGCTTGAGTTTCAGATGCGGAAAGGATCAGCAAGTGGCTTTAATAATAGAGGCATTCGGCGAGAGGTCTCTCAAAGTATGACTTTGTTGCAAACAGTCCACAAAAAATAGTAATGCAACAAAGGTCCCTCACACACTTTTTCATACCTAAAATATCTAATTTACGCTTTCTTTAAATCATATCCCATTATTGGTGGATATCCCATTAATAATGGTCAACTACCATTTAATTGGCCATGATTAATGGAATCTCATTAATGAGATTTTTAAATAAATTCTAAAAACACACAAATAAATTTTAAAAAAATGCAATAATTTCAAAAAACACGATAAATTTAAAAAAGAAGCAATAAATTTCAAAAAAACGCAGATAAATTTAAAAATATGCAAATAAGTTTAAAAAGATCCAAATAAATTTCAGAAAATATAAATAAATTTTAAAAGACTCAAATAAATATCAAAAGATCCAAAGAAAATTCAAAAAATGCAAATAAATTTCAAAAGACGCAAATGAATTTCAAAGGATGCAAATAAAATTAAAAAAAATACAAATACATTTAAAAAAACGCAAATACATTTGTCAAAACTAAGATAAACCAATTTTCCAAATTTCAATTTTTTTTTTCCAAACACTCAAGTATTTTTGTCAAAACTCAGTTAAATTTTTTTCAAAAAATACAAATAAAATTTAAAAGACACAAATAAAATTAAAAAACACAAATAGATCTAAGAAAATACAAATAAATTTGCTAAAAGATAAAGAGATATTCGTTCAAAAACTTAGTTAAAATTTTCAAAATGGAGATAAATTTTTTAGAAACTCGGATATATTTTTCAAAAAATCAAATAAATTTGCCAAAAACTCAGATAGATTTATTCAGAATTCATATAAATTTGTTCTAAAACTCAGATAAATAGTCAAAAACTCAGATATATTTGTTCAAAACTTAGATAAATTTGGCAGAAACTCAGCTAAATTTGATAAAAACTCAAATAAATTTGACAGAAACTCAGCTAAAATTAATAAAAACTCGGATAAATTTGGCAGAAACTCAGCTAAATTTGACAGAAACTCAGCTAAATTTGACAAAAAATCAGATAAATTTCCTTCTCAGTAAAGCCTGCAACTAAGCTCTTATCTCTCCTCTCCCTCACCTTTCCTCGCTCTCTATCCAGTTCGACAGTCGACGATAAAAGGGCCTTCAATTGCCGATTTCTCTGCATTCCATAGCAGAATACTTCTAGATTTGCTATCTCTCACCCCGGATCGTCCTTCCAGGTGAGTTTTCCCTCCGATTGCACTGTCCGGATTCTTTTACCTTGACGATTTGATCGGATCTTTTCTGTTCCTTTTCATCTTAGACCAGAATTCCACCGGAATCCCTGATCGGTGTGGCCTTGCACCAGAACGAAGTTTTGTTTTTGCAAGTCTAGTATGCATGGCTCACCTCGATCTGGCTGTTCTCCTCTGATCGACGAGTCTTCAAATATCAGTAGTGATTTCTTTGGAACGATGATTGTGGCCCACTACTCCTTCTCTGATTCGAATTAGAGAACCAGACGAACTTGATCGACGGGTCTGCAAATCTAGGTAATAAATTCTGCAGAATGATGGTTGCAGCCCACTGCTCATTCTCTAATTCGAATCAGAGAACCAGATGAACTTGGAATCCCTGCTGCTCTTCATCTTTCTTCCTCTTCTCCAATCGTCACTGGCGATTATCAAGAAAGAACAACAAGGAATGAGGGAGAATGAAAGATTTGAAAGCGGAAAGAAGAAGAAGAAGGAGAAGGGGTTCTTTTGGATAGCAGAGATCGAGAGAAGTTAAGAACGAGGGAGAATACAATATTTGAAATTTTAAATTTCAAAATTTTATGTCTAAAACGGTTGAAAGGATAAATTAGTTTTGAAAAATGAAACCGTATGGATATAGGGACCTCTGGCTGCAAACATTCTAATTGTTTGGACCAGAACCTTTAAGAAGAATTTACCCAGGCGAGAGGCAAAATAGATTTAATTTTAGAAACCTTTCGCTTTTTATCTCTTAATAATATAGTAAGAATGACTTTAGACCTAATCCAGTAAACAGAGGAATGTATTTGCAGACTTCCTAAAAGCTAAACAAAATTGAATGTATACTTTTTGCTGCAACAGTTTCCAATACGGGACTTTGAATCATGGAACCATCGGTTTTTACTAGATTCCATATTTCCAAACGACGTCAAGCTATCAATGCCCTTGTACAGCTCTGCACCACCATCGCAATAAATAGCTCAGCATGCAGACCACACGTACTGTCCTTGTCACTTTTCTACTACTCTCCAGCCACCATACAAAATAAAGCTGCCACAGCCCCTCTCATAAATTGTTGAGGCTGACTAATATCCGCTCATGTAGTTATTACGCGGGCCCTTTCTCCTACAAAATATCTAAACACTTGGTTAATTTGGTTGGAGCTGAAATTGTAAAATAACTATCACAATTCTTCACATAACAATGCAACCCTTCATATGAATAAAGAATGAAAAAATGTTTTGTAATTGAATGAGAAGTTACATGGTATGTAATTACAAACTTCACATGGACCCTTTGATCCAGAACCCAACACTAAAATTAGTCATGAAGGGCTCGGAAGACAGCTAGGGATAGAAGCTCCCATTCCTACAGTCTCTAAATTCAATCTCAACACCTTGCTCATGTACAATTTCTTCACGTTGGACCCTTGCTCATGGACCAACTTCACAAGGCTCCTCTTTGCATTCTTCCTAAACGGGCAATCCGAACCCGCGAACCCATCCACCAAATGGAGGTACGCCTCCAGGTCATGACAGCAAGCCATGTCAGCATTCGGCTTCAAAAACGGCGAGCTCCTGCTGTCTACTCTCAGCTCGCTTCCCACGTGCGAGTACGCTGCCCATGGCAGATCCTCCATCCCCTCCACTGGCATCCCAGGCACCTTTGTGATCAAATCCTGGGCGTTCACTACTCTCAACACCTTCACACCTTTCTCCTTGATCCGGTTTGCATAGGCCCGGTTCCCCACACGTGGCCCACCGAACGAAAAAACTGCGATGGGTGGCACGTGCGAGCAGCATGTGCTCAGCTCATCAGCGGCTAGCAGCGCTAGAGCCGCGCCGAGGCTGTGGCCGGTTACTGTAATGCTGAGTTCCTCGCCTTTGTAGAGCTCTATCAGCCGTTGGATCTCTCCCACGATCGTTTCTGATAGGCTTGGTATGTGGGCCCCACTGGTCTTGTAAAGGCTCCAGAACCCGCACTCGACCTTGGGCTGTGATTGGCCATTTGCTTGTGGTTCTACGTGGTCATCATCGATGGGCACGAGAGAGGCGCGAACGTTCTCGGCCCACTCGAGACACGTGGAAGTGCCACGGAGGGCGATCACGATGTCCCGCCTTCCCATCCGTTGGATCTCCCTCTTGTCATTGCAGACCGCCACGTAGCCGATCTTGCTCGACCGCTGAGTCATCCACCCTAGATCTGGCGCAACGTCATCCACCCAGTCCGGGAGTCCAACAGATGACGTCGCGTACAGAGCTTTCGTTACCTTGTACCCTTTATCGGGCAGATCCACGTGGCATGCAGCGGGCCCGCCCTTCTCGGACGTGGCAGGATCCGAGTTGAAAGCCCGATAAGCAGCCTGAACGAACTCCCCGTAACGAACGACTTCTCGGCGAAGGTTATCATCAAGGGGGTCGAGCAAACCAGCCCAGTCATTTCGGCCATGGTACTCGGCCCACCTGTCCCCCAAATGGTCCCGGGGAGAGTGTTGTGGAGATTTGGAGAGTAGCCTGTGGAGGTCGTTTAAATCTCTGGGCGACATGTCCTCGGTCGAGTTCCACCATCTCGGCCAAATTCCTGTAAGATCAAGGCCGTCGAAATCAAATACCCCTCTTGTTTGCTGTTCGTTTTGACTTGATACAATATCGGGTGAGTCCGCTGGATGTTGGGGTGCTTTCTTTTCAAGCAGCTTGTTTAAGTTTGCAATTTGGGTCCGGGTCGACTCGCCGATTTCGAGCCTGGGTTTGATTGGGAGTGGATTTATTGTTATTTGAGCCCTTGGGAGGGAACGTTTCAAGGCCGAGGCACGGCACGTTGTAGGGATTGCAGTTTGAGTTGGTGCAATTGATAGGGTCTGCATCTGTTATTACTTGGAAAAAAAATAAGAGAGCGAGCTGGAGAGATGGTGAGGAGGAGAAAGTAGTAGCAGACAGTGTGTTAAGTATAGAGTAAAAAAGATGTAGAGAAAGGAAGGAAAGGAGCAGAAGCACTTGTGTTGGCAGAAGAGGGAGAAGCATGTATGGTAATATATATGGGGGGGGGTTGGTTGGGGAGGTGGGGGTTTGATGGGAGAGGACGGTTTTACTCGGATTGAGGTGGGGAGGTGGGGCGCGTCTGAGTGTGTTTGGTGGAGTTTCGTGAGGGAATGGCTTGGGGGAACGTGTGGGGAAGATATATTAAAAAAGTGTGGGGCTTGTGACTGTGATTTGTGAATAATAAGGCATGTGTGGAATGTGAGGGGATGAGCCGATGAGGGAGCACTCACCCAAAGTTGGGAATCCATTATACTTGAGTGGGGCCCACCACCTAGCCACCTAGGGGTTGCGATGTCAACTGTCAACTCTATGTGTGCCGTGCATACCTTTTTAATTTTGATTTATCTTACTTACAGTAAAAGTCTAGGAGATAATTATTAAAGTGTTGTGCTTATGCCTTGCATTTGGATTTTTTCGGACTATTAATTGGATTAGCCAATCACCCGGTTGAGAGCAAAGGTTACTTTCGTCATTATGTCGGAAAATTTTTAAGGGCAAAAAAAAAAAAGAGCAATATATACATGATGTAATCTGTAACACTAAATTTCGAAGAGAGTCGAGATGTAAATCGGTATTCTCTTATTCTGGATGTAGATGTATCTTTGAACCACATAAATCTCTATGTGTCTCTCTCTTATGTGGCATGCTTGTTCGAATGCAAATTTCATGCTTTCTGCATGCACGCGTACGATAGTAAGATATATTTTAAATTACATATAGTGCTTGTGTAGAAATCTAAAAAGGGTAATAAAAAAGTCTTTTTTTTTGTGACTTTCCAGCTTGGAAAGAAGGAGATGATTAGAGATAGACTTTTTCTATTCCATGTTGTGTTTCATAATAGCAACCTTGAGCAAATTCTGCACTTTAACTATTCAAACAACACGCATCGATTGAGCACTTAGTGCTTATTTGTAAAGAACATACAGGACTGTGTAAACGTAGGCCTTTATCCTCAAATAAGCTATATTATAAGTTTACTAAAGAGGTAAGAGATAAAGGATATAAGTGAGGGTAAGAGATATAATGAAGTAGCCATATAAAGAGAACCTTGACCTTTATAGAATTTGAAATACAAGAGTAATGATTGAGTGTTCATTTTCCATTTTTCTGTCGTTCATTTTCCATTCACGGAAAATTAATTTAAGAGTCATTTTTAGATATTTACCTTTATTTCTTTATTTTTGACCACTTGTAAAAATAAAAAGGCTTAGAACTCTTATGAATTCATTTGGAGCGGTGTGATCAGATGACTATGTAATGGCTGTTGGAACATGTAAAGCTGAGCCTACCAAGAAATTAAAGGGGGCCATCACTATTAATGGAGTAACCACTTTTGCCTTGATGTTAAATGAGTACATATACTACCTATCAAGGTAAATGACCCACTACAGAGAAATGTGAATCATACATACCCACCAAACCTTGTATCATTTAACTGTTCTCTTCTCGGCTGGGCACTAAAATTTTCTCCAAATTAGCTTTTAACCCCAACCTCCTTCATTAAGTATGCCTGGATTTTAGACGTACACACGTTAAAAATGACATGTGGGGAAGGAAGACTGGGATAGATAATCAAAATGGCTGTAGAAAAAGAGGGGCCTTTGGTAATGGTGCAATGAAGGTTCACCGCTCGAATTTCACCCTCTAAGCCGAACAAAAGGATTCATTGCACTCGCCTCGTTGGTAAGGCTTTTGTGTTTTTTTGTTTTTTTTTTACAACATGGGGTGGGTTTAATATTTAACTAGCATAATAATCTGTACTAATCACGAATATGCACGAAGAGATATGATTCTATATATATTAAAAATGGGAGAGATGAGAGTCCATCAATGAAGTAATGAGAGTATGTTAGCAATTGTAAAAACTAAAAGTAACTTCCAGTCAAAATAGAAAGAAAAGTCAAAATTAAATCTAAAACTTTCTAGCTTAAAATATTATAATGGTAGCAGATATACTATTCTCAATTTTTAAGTCTTACATTCCCACTTAGGTTAGAAACCACCCACTAAATTGTGCACCAGATCAACGGTTAAGATCGTCAAAAGCAGATCCACACATGGGACTCGTGGAAATTGTAAGGTGGATTAGCATGCAAAACCAGTACATTAATAGAACTTTAACTGATTTTGTTGAAAAGCTTGGGCTGGGATTTGAAGTTGCTGTTGAAAAAGTTTATTATTTAACTTGAAAACTACAAGGTCGCTGCACCAATGACTTAAATAATGGTTAAAAAACAGAAAGTACACGATCCGATTTCTTTGCTTTCCGTGTAATCCAGACAATAAAGATGGGCCTAGGTGATTGCGAACTTGACCTTTTCGGGGTCAAAGTGTAAATGATAAAAAGGAGCCAGAAGTACGCTATAGTGGCGATGCAATTCATACAATGAATGGTGGGACCCACCTTACGAAAACCCAATTATGTCGGTAGCCCTAACGCGTTATAAATCCTAAATTTCAAGACAGAGTGAAATTCCTAAATGCTCTTTGGACTTGAGCATCCAGAAATTCCACTGAAATGCATAAAAAGTGAAATTTCTGGATTTTCAAAAATCAAAAGAGAACTTTCATGTGACTGGAATTCAAAAATGCTAGTGAAGAAATATGGAATTCAAAATTTTCAAAAATAACTTGGCATATCATATTAAGGAATTCTTGAACATAGTGAATTCCTTACAGAAATTCCACTAAAGAAACAGAGTCTTATGCAGTGATCATCTTGTAAATTATTATTCGAATATGTTAGATGCCCCATCATTTGATTTGGCTTGATCTGAAACACGTGACGGTTCTTACATTACTTTTTTTTTTTTTTTTTTTGGTTGGAATAAAAATGAAGGGAATCCCCATGTGTGTTCAGTCTAATGGATGGCCCAATGAAATTTACTTTAAATTTTAAATAAAATAAATATAATGGGTGTTAAAAGCTAATGAACAACATGGATTTGAAAATGCTGGCCCCACTATACATTCAAGAAGGGCGCTGCACCATAAAATGATACAGCGCCGCTGCATCGTAGTTCTGCCCAATAACAGCCTACTTATTTATAGACAGCTTGGGAAAAAGTGGAGTTTATGTATTTTTGCTTGATCCAACCTTTTCAATTTTCAAGCATAGCTCCTCCTTATTTATAGGAGTGCCCTCAAATTCCACTGTTGTTGCTATTATTATTGTTGGTTTTATTTTTATATATATATATATTTATGAAACTGTTATTATTGTTGTTGTTATATAAAGATGTATAACATAGAAGTCATATTATTTATTATAATCTATCTAATGGTTCATATTTACGAAAAGAAAAAATCTAACAGTGTATGTCACTCAGGCCCACCCATAGAAAATTACAAATTAGCTGTTGCCTGTATAGTGGCACAAAATCATCACTAAATCCTATACACAGACTACGAGCGCATTTATGATTATGGCAATACACCATTAATTCAAGATAGGTCCCATTGGATTATGAATAGAGAAAAATTTCTATTTGGACGGACTTTTGGGACCAATCCGTGGACCGGTCCCAAAGTCCCAAACCAAATTTGGGACTTTGGGACCGGTCCACGGATCGGTCCCAAAATCCGTCCAAGTAGCAGGACCCATGAATAGAAAGTCCCAATGGGTCATTGTACATTTGGGATATAAACAAACTGGGTGGTCTATTTCACAGGCAATCCATAGAGAATCTACATTGCTTGAGGCCCTCAGAAATCTCCACAACTCAAGTACTTGGATTCACGAGATTTGTCGCATGTTGCAGATGGCTCCAATTTCTGGACAGGATGGTGCGAAAACATGGCAAGATATCAAAGTCCAGCTTAATATATAAGCTGATATGCAGGCCTAATTGAAAGCTATAGTTGCCATGCATGTTTGCTTTAATTGAGAGCTATAGGTGGCTGTGGGCTCTAAAAACACCTTCTCTTGTACTGATCTGCCGACTTTAATTTATGCAAAAACAACTTTATATTATGTAAGTGCAGAAAATATAACTCACAAGATTAGGAGATGCCTTACAGGACTTATCCAAATGACTGTGAAAGCTAGCCGCTTAAGGTACCTAGAAGGAAATAGAGAAAGATCAAAGGACCCTGGTTGTGAGCAGCACATGGCTCTCCGAAGCTCAAGTTAGTGCAGGGACTGAACTTAGAGAGAAGAAAAAGTTCATGGGGGTGAGGATTAGTGCTTACGTACTTGTGTGGGAACAACTTCTTCTCTATATATAAGAGATTCTCCAGGTATTTGGTGATGGGCCTGATGATCTGACTGCTAAAGTCTCATCAGCTCACAAAGCAATTAACGAGGGTCCATCGCAGCCCATATCGTATTAAATGGTGGTCTGATCAGCCCACGTCGCATTAAATGCGAGGGATACTGGGCTTGACTTGTTGGCGGTGAAGGTTCCATCGGACCTTTTCTTGGGCCCCGCCCTGATATGACCACAGCTGCTGGATGCTGATTTGTCAGAGATCTGGTGAAGATTTGGACGGCTAGGATGAAGTATCTATTCCAGTGGCGTGTACTCATATCTCGCCACGTATCTAAAGAGGGGAGACGGCTATCGGGGCCTATCTCATCTGGCACTTCGGCATACAGCTACAGTCGAGATGTGCGAGTGAGGCCAAGGCACCGGGCCGAAATCGCGGCGGTCTTCGGTCGGGGCCGACTGAGGTGACCACATTGGTCTCGGCTAGCGCGTTAGCGTTTGAACCGAAATACACGTAGCGGAGATGAGTGCGTAAAACTGGCATTAGTGCTGAAGTTAAATATAACCTCGGTGAAACGCGCCACACATATTACACACATGCTTATTCTATCTACAGTCTTGCTTTATAGATTCCAAAAGATTGCAAAGTATCTCTTCACTCGATTGGATCTTTAGATTTTGCCTTGTAAATTAACACGTGAAGCACAAGACGGAGCCTCAAACTAAAATAATCATTGGAATCTCTTGAACTTTTGTCCTATCTTCTTACTGCCACATAAAATTCTAATTTGTATCACCAAAAGAGGGTCCACATGCACAAAAAATGCACGTGCCACGGAAATCAATCTTTATAGAAAAAATTTTGATGTTGTCTGCCGTTGATTAAGATTTTTTTTAAATTTTAATTGATGCTTTACTTTCATATGGGAAAGACTATGCAAGGTGACACGTTTCATGAATCTGGACTGTCCATTCTATCACCTTCTTGCGCGTGAAAACACTGACTAGTACAGATATGATTCTCCATTCTCCAGTGGTTTTGGATTATGTACCTATTTAATGTTTGGTTTTTGGAATGGTAAAAGAGAAAAGTTTGGAAAAGTAACTTTAATGGTGGGTTATTAATGATTGGTTGGTCACAACAAGTTGTAAAGCCAGGTCTTAGTAGTCAAATAATTTTACTTTTGCTTGCCCCCACTCCTACTTCAAAATATAAATAAATTGATTAATATACTAGTTGTTTACTTTCTATCTCAATCCAAACCATTCAATTATAATATATTAAGCTTGGAGGATGTGGATCCAATTTTGACCGTCGGTTATGATTTTGACCGAAAGTTACATTAACTATCTTTTTTATCTTTTTATCATAACTACTCGTAACTGCTCTCCATTTTTTCTTTTTCTTTTTTTCTTTTCTTTTATTTTTCAATCATTCTATGATTTTAATTCTTTGATTATATAAATACATACTCAAAATTTTTTTCCTTTTGTTTTCTTTTTAAAAAGTTAATGAGTTTTTTATACATGAATATTTAAATTGCAATATTTGCCATATCCATAGTAAGCACGGGTAATTTTGCTAGTCTCTTTACTAACCCATTAACATCAAGAGGTTTAGTTTCTCGTTTAAATGTTCATAGATTTTGAGAGAGATAAGAATTTTACACATAAAATCCAAATCATTATTATTATTATTATTATTTTTTGTGAAATTGATGATCTCAAACAAATATGTATGATAATGTTTTTCACATGTGCAAATTTTACATATGTAAATTCACATTTCCATGACCTATGCCTACAGAACAAACAATCCTAGATAGAGTCTAAATTGCTCTAGTACTCGTCAGTGAGTGAAACTTTAGGTTTAGCCATTCAAAATCTGAACAACTCAATAAAGCATCCTCTCCTTATATGGAAGGCGTCTAAATTTTACATAAATAGAATTGGTTTAACTGTAAAATTTGAGCATATGATTAACAATTTAATCAATACAATCTTATATAATCGCATGTTTAATCTTACGATGGGACCGGCTTTTATTAGAGTTAAAATTTGAGGATGTCCCAAAAAAGTCGTGGGCACTTATTTTGAGAGATTCAGATGTTTCTGAAATTCGAAGGCCCACTCGACGCGATGGCCAAATGATTTCTTTTGTCCTTTTGTATGGGGCCCACCAAAGGATAAATAAACAAATGGACCATGGGTTAGAAGATTGGAGCGTTGTGGATTCTGTACATCAAGTAAACAAAAGATGAAATGTGGGGACTGATCTGGTCGATGACCTGTACATGGATATAAATAGCTGATGCATGAACTCACTGCCACACAATGTGAGAAATCTTCATCAGAGCAGATATGTGCTAATCCTTTTACATGTAAATCACATGGTATTTTACTCTTGGAAAGCTTTTGGATGCTTTTGAGTTTGGCTGCTTTGCACTCAAATTCGAATCTTCTTGCATCATATTTCGTACCTGACTTTAAGAAAAGAAAAGCAAAAAAAAGGCCTGTGAATTTTCACATGATCATTCTCTTTCTCCAAGAATCATCTCTCCTGCTTTGCTCCCCTTAATCATTTTAATATGAGGCCCACTTATATTTTAATCCAATCTCTACACATGTGCCCTGATCTCTTCGAATTTGACACTGATTTTAGTTTAACATTGATCCAGATATTAGTTTATCAATAAGTTTGCTTGATATATATTCATTCAACTTATAAGGATTAAAAAGGTCAAGACCAAGTACTGTTTGATGTACTGCTAATATTGTGCATGCTCGCAATCTATTCCCCTGCCTCCTTAGATTGCAAGGGTCATCAACCATAGCTCTTATAAATTAGGGTGTTTTTTTTTTTTTTGGTTGTTGAAAAGAAGTGTGTATATCACAGGACCGAGGGTGATAGAAAAAGACATCTTGAATGGGCCCGTATATCAAGTTTGTGATCAATACCATGCCTCTAACCATTTTATTCGTGGCCTACAAATTTAACAACTTTATATTAAAGAAAATATTTAACCCTCGATCCAACAGTCTAGTTCAATGAGACTCATGAAGACTTCATGGAACCAGCATAATTCAAGGGTTCCCATGTGTGTGGATGGTTTGGAAATATTATAATTTTTTTTTTTTGCTATCAGAGGGCTTCCAACCCTCTGAGCTGTACTAATCCCTCCGGGCCCAGAGGGAAGCCGAGTAAATTCTCCTGTAGCCCCAGTGTAATAGTGCATTTTCAAACCTATAACTTCCGGGAGCAAAAGCATCTCCGTGTATATGTGTGTGTGTATATATATATATATATATATATGGAGTCATTGAGTGGGGCCCCACTTAGGAATGGGACCGAGGGGCTCGAAAGATCTCCCCTGGCCCTTCATCTCTGCAAGCTCCACAAATTTAACGGTGTACAGTCCATTTGAATTGAAGTGCAGTAGATCCAACGATGTACGATACAAACGATACAAAGGATGGGTGCAAAGGTGGGCCGCGTATAAAATTCAAGGAGGATGTGTGTGTGGTCCATTCGGATGGACCACTAGGTGGGCCCCACCCCTGGTGTGCAACTTGCGTACTGGATAATTATTCTATTATACTATATTAAGCTGAAGGATTTTGGATTCGATTTTAACTAGCAGTATTAATTTTGACCGGAAGTTACATTACTTGCATGTTCTCTCCCCACTCATATTTCATACAACCACCTACTTTATTGCTTTAACAAAATCACTTATCTACACTCTATTTTTCTTCTTTTGCAAATGCTTTATTTTAATCCAAATTCTACCTTCCCCTTTTTACTCTAATTCTTATTCCATTTTTACTCTAATTCTCTTATTTCATTTTTATGCCACAAGTATTTGGATTACATAAACAAGTATTCATAACCTCTTTTTTTTTCATTTTTTATTCTTTCTAAAAACTATAAATTTATTAATACATGAATATGTACAATGCAACATTGGTCTGTGCTCACAAATTTTTTTTCTCCCCAAGAGCAATTGGATCCCATCCCTCCATAAAGGCAGGACCCTAACCCCCAAAATTTCAAGGACAAGCCCCTGTTTAAGTTGTTCTCCTGTAATAATGGGAGGTGGGAAAAACAGATTGTTACGTACGTATTCAAAGAAAAGAAGGAAAAAGTGACATGTGATGAATGGAGAGCGAGAAGAAAATTTTCCACGAGAAACAGCAATTTCGTGTGAATGAGAAATTAATTATGAATGTAAATGTGCCATCCTATTCATTGAGACTGCTTTTGTGAGCTATCTTTTTCCATTTGATCACCAAAGTCAAGATCATGCTAAGATTAAGTCTGGCATGCTTTCATAATTGCTTCACTCTAGAACACGATAAATCTCTTCTTAACGTGCATATATATGTCAAACAAAAATTATAGATCTTCTTATAAAAAAAAAAAAAAAAAAACCAAAAATGCGACTAGAAGCTTTGAACTTTCTTTATACAAACTTATTCACCTATCCCTTTTCTCCTTACAAAATTAGGATATTTTGCGTGATTTTCTAAAATCTACTCTCATATATTTCTCATCTTGAAATAATGTCTGAGAGATTCAAATCATACAGAGACTTCCCTCGGATACCATCAATGAATTTCAGTGCATATAAAATCATAAAAAGAACAAAAATGCATTCATCGTCATCAAGAGTTTGAAGCGAACTGTTTTCAATTGAGAAATCAGACCTGATTTTGACTCTCAATTTGATTTTGAAAACCCCACATTTTCTCGGCCCTTTAAATCCTCTTTATTTCCATACGGTGAGTCTTCTCCTTATCTTCCTTCTTCTAAGGCGCGTTAAAAAAACAAAAACCACTTTTTCCAGATCTCCTATAAATTGGGAAGCTAACAAATCCCTTTTTAGATATGACCAATAACATAAATGAACATAACCTCATCTTAAGCAACCCAGATTTTGAGAATTCACATAAGTACTAACGTGTCTCTCTCTCTCCAAATGAGCAACAAATGAGATTAACTCGGAATGAAATGAAATGGAGAAAGGAAAGGAGTAAATGTATTGGTAACGCTCCCACTCCTTTAACCCACATTAAAACCCAACTAAATACCAAATAAAATTACAATTTGGAGACACAGGCATGGTGATAAAAATTCATAGTCGTGAAATCGGCCTCCAAACAAAGAGCGAAAAACATGACCTAGATTTATTTTTATTTTTTTGTTTTTTTGATAACATGGGAACCCCCCACCCCTCTTCGGTTGTTCATTGGTAAACCCACGGCTACATAGGACCACCCACTAGCCCTATGTATCGGATAATGCCTTAAAGGATTCGAAAGCATGAGTCAACATGTCATATATATGTGACCTACTTTAAAAATTGGATGCATGTTATATAATCTTAGTTTAGACGTTTTAATAAACATTAAAGATAATTTTAAGATTCATAAATATGGGAGATGCTCATATGAGAGATGCTCTCACCTTACTATAAGAGATAGGGTGGGGGCCATCACATTTATATCAAATGCCAACAACTTCAATGTGTAGGCCCCCACCTTATCTCTCATAGTAAGATGAGAGATGCTCTCATAGGAGCATCTCTCTATAAATATATTAATCATTTTATTTTATTTTAATAATTTTGATTTTTTAACTTAAGTAAAAAATTTATTTGTAGTTTATGTAAGTTAGCTATGCTTTTTTTCCTTTTAGATACTTTTTGGTATATATAATTTTAAAAATGAGTGAAACTAAGGATATCAACTTTCCCAGGATTCATTATGTTCTTTTTTCAATTTCCAACATTTAAATATGACACTACCGGGATTCATATATCTTCAATTTAAGTTATTTTTTATTTTAGATTTAATTAGAATTATTATTTTTATAATAGCAACATGGATCATTGTTAATAAAACTTTAAAGAATATAAAAAAATTTATATACATTTTTTATTTTTGGTTTTATGATTTTACATTCTAGTAACTTATTAAGAGATGAGGTGAACACTATTTTAACTTAATACTTTCTTCTTCTTTTTTGACCTTTTCTACCCTAAAATCAATTCAAATATATATAATTGTAGCTTAAATAATTTTACAGTACTACTAACGTTTTGAATAAGTTCTCAGGTATAGTATTTTTTAAATTCTACTTACAATATATATCTTACTTTAGATGAATACTGTATTTATTTATTTTAGATTTATGAGGATTTTACTAAAAAAAGCAGATTAGATGACCAGTGGCCCTAAAAGATTATTCTAACCGTCCCTACACTAGATCAGTCACTTTGCCCGAAAAGGTAATTTTTTTAACACTTTTTACTAGCGTCCCTAGAGACCTTAGTTTTATAACGTTAAAGGTCGTTAGGGATCCTGCGGTGTATACGAAGTAGAACAAAATAGGGTTTTTTTGTCTTCTCTTTCGTTGTAAACTGATTATTTTTTCTTCATTAAGTCGTTTGTGCATGATTCTATTCCTTCTTCCCATCAAAATGTAGTCTTGTGGATAGCCATGATTTCTTATTACTCGCTGAATCGCCTGTCTCTGCAAGCTCTGAAGCTTTTCGGTAGTTGCTATGGTGATTTCTTTGCATTGGGGATAGTACCTAATTCTCATACTTTCAGCATAATGCTAAAAGTGTGTGCGGATATGCAGTCTCGAGTGACGGCATATTAGATTCATGCTTTGATTGTAAAGCTTCTAGATGAAGAAGATAGAGGAAATGTCTTTGTTCATAACTCATTAATAGATTTGCATTTAAAATTTGGGGATTTGACCAAGGCAGAGAAGATTTTCAATGGACTGAAGTGGAGGGCTTTGGGTACATGGAATACTATTATGGCTTGTTACACCTGTCATTCATTAGTTGATAAAACTCTTGAAGTTTTCTTTTCGATGAAGGAAAATGATACTCTCTCTTGGAACATTGTAATGTCCTGTTTAGGAGAAAGGTCATGGGGAGGAAGCTTTGATGCTCTTTCATCATTTGTTAGGGTTGTCGACTCCTGTGAAGCCCAACCCATCTACTTACACAATCATATTAGCTGTTGACAACGAAAGAGAAGAAGAAAAAACCCTATTTTGTTCTACTTCGTATACACCGCAGGGTCCCTAGCGACCCTTAACGTTATAAAACTAAGGTCGCTAGGGACGCTAGTAGAAAGTGCTAAAAAAAATACATTTTCGAGCAAAATGATTGCTCTGGTGTAGGGACGGTTAAAATGATCTTTTGGGGCTACTGGTCATCTAATCTGCTTTTTTTGGTAAAATCCTCTAGATTTATTCTTTTCATTAATATTATAAAGAAATATAGAAATTTTGTTATATATTTTTATTTAAATTTTTTGCCGGAGTTTAGTGCAGGCATTACAAGAAAAACTACTTTTAGCGGGGGCCAACGGCCGCCGGTAAAAGTGGTTGCGGCCGCCGGTAAAACTTATGGCGGCAGTCACAATGGCCGCCACTTGGCGACGGTACAGATCGAGTGGGTAAAAGTTGCAACGGCGTTCATTAATTGCCGCTAAAAATAGGTTTTACCGGCGGCCAGTGGCTGTCAATGGCTGCCGGGAAAAGATTAAAAAATAATAGCGGGGGCCATCGGCCGTCGGTAAAAGCCAAAATGGCCGCCGCTAAAAACCTGGCCGCCGGTAAAAGATATATTTTTTTAAAAAAATACTGCTTTTAGCGGTGATCATATGGCCGCCGCTAAAAGCAGTATTTTTTTTTTTCCAAATATTAGCCCACATAAAGCACAAAAATATCTACCAAATACACAAATACACCCAACCAACCAAAAAAAAAAAAAGACCAAATCCAACCTCCCAAAGTAATTACCAAATACACAAATGCACCCAACCAACCAAAAATAAAATACCAAATCCAACCTCCCAAAGAGATGTAGGAATCTGGCCTCTTTGAACACATCATGTACCTATAACATTTCATGGGTAAAGTAAATCAGGTGACAATGAAAATTTACTTTATGAGTACAGAAAACCACAACTCCATTCAACAAAAACAGACCACTATATGAGAGCTGATGACCGTGGTTTCAAAATTTCATTCAACATGATGACATGTGAAAAGTCATGTGAATCTATATGGCAAGTGTGAAGGACATATATATATATATATATATATATATATATATATGATGATTATGGCTAACCCTAGCTGCTTATTTACCTGTATATTAGAAGATCTTAGCTGATTAGTTGTGGGGTTCAATTTGTGTGCACTGTCCAAATCCTGAGGCAGACAGAGAACCCATAGCCACAAATTGCACCAATCCAAACCCCACTTTTGTCATGATCAAAATAGGCACTAAAACGCTATCAGGATAATATGCAACACCCTTAGATGTGTCACTGCTACCATAAATTTACATTCAAGAATAGATGCACTATGGTGAAGGATAGGACTTTCTTTTTTTTTTTTTGTTAATCTGAGTCGGGGATTGGTGAGAGAGTTGATGCCTTAATTTGTAGTATTGAGATGAGGTATTAGAGAGAAACCAAAACAATTAAACAGAAAATCCAAAATCAGGTGCTCTTCCTTTAACTAATCTAGTATGACACTTGAGCTTCTTTACTTATCCAGAACCACAATTGCCTTATTACACATATAGGCTAGAAAAACTTCCATTTCTGGGTTCCTTTCACCTGATGCATTTGAGAGAGAGAGAGAGAGATCTTCTCCTGCATGAAATTGCAACTAATCTAGAAAAAAATGGTTGGATTATCATGATTTGTACCAGGGTTGAAAACTAGAAATAATGCATCACGTTAAATGGATGCTGTTTTTCTGAACTCCCACAAAGCAAAAGGCAATAATGGCCCAATCACTGCTACTGATAAGAGGGAGAAAGGAAATCTCACTTAGGTGCACATGTGCAATGAGAGGATTCTGCAGTAGAGGAGTGCAGCCTACTGTTCTAGTGTCTGCAGTAGATTTTGGCTCCATGGGTCGGCAACATACATGGTGGATAAGTTTTGACAAAGTTGAACTGTGGAAGACAGCATTGAAATCTGCCTGTACATAGTTGGATGAATTCATAAATGACAAGAAATAAGAAGCAAAATCTATGCAATTTTTCATAACTATGACTACGCATAATAGGAAAAATGCATATTTTATACAACACTTACATGGCGTTCGAACCATTTACCAAATTCCTTGATATGCTTGCGGTCTACATCCCTAACACTTATACGACCACCATGAGCATCCTTAATCATCTGCTTATGTGTCCTACACAATAAATCATTTTTATCATAATCCAAATGGGAGGAAAATGTATCGTTTACTATATATATTGTTTCACTAGATTTGGATATAGCAATCTTACCGAACAAATGGGGCGACGTCATCACAGTTATTCAACACATATAGATGAGCATGCTCCCACTCATCTGTACTTAGCGTGCGCAATGTTGCCTTCCCTAAGGCACGACCAGTCCCTGCGAAAATGAAAAACTTTTCATGTGATTTAGCATCACCACCATCGTAATTCCGAACCGGTCGGTTGAACCTTGTCTCAACCTCCTGCAAGTATCTGAAGCAAAATGTCGAACATTCTTCTGAAAGGTACCCTTCTGCTATTGAACCCTCCGGGCGACTTCTATTACGTACATATGACTTCAGCGTGCGCAAGTACCTATGGGAATACAATTGTTGATGTTATTGCCAATACAACTTGAAATGACAAGTTTATATTATATATATATACTGACCTCTCAATTGGATACATCCACCGGTATTGCACTGGTCCGACAAACTTGGCTTCATCGGCGAGATGAATAGGCAAATGAACCATGATATCAAAAAATGCCGGTGGGAAGATCATTTCCAATTTACACAATGTTAGAACAATATGGGATTGAAGTTGTTCTAGCTCTGAGACCTTCAACACTTTCGAACACAACTGCCTAAAGAAAGTAGACAATTGAATCAAAACTGAACACACGTCCTTCGGTAAGAGTCCACGTATTGCAATCGGAAGTAGTTGTTGCATGAGAACATGACAATCGTGACTCTTCAGCCTCGAGATCTTGCATTGTTTGACCTGAACACATCGTGCAATGTTCGACGAATAATTATCCGGAACCTTCACCTCCTTCAAGCATTGACATAACTTTCTTTTCTCATTTAAAGACATTGAGTAGCATGCAGAGGGTAATACCAACCTATTTCCTTCCTCTTTTGGGTGGAGATGTTCCCTTATGCCCATTAACTTTAGGTCAACACGAGCTGTTAAAGTGTCTTTTGTTTTCTCCTCCATGTTCGACAGTGTCCCTACCACACTGTCACACACATTTTTTTCGATGTGCATAACATCCAGATTGTGCCGCAATATAAGATCTTTCCAATAAGGCAATTGGAAGAAAATACTCTTTTTCTTCCAATTCTTTGGCAAATTACACTCATCCCTTTTTCTCTTCCTCCCCATCTTATCCTTATCCGCCTTACCGAATGTGATTTGCTCGTAGTCACGCAATTGATCAAGTACATCATCACCGGTTAATGCATTTGGTACACTTCTCAATTCCTTAAATCCATTAAAAGATCTCTTATTGTGTCGGAACTTATGATCATGTGGTAAAAATCGACGATTTCCCAAGTAACACCACTTACGTCCATTCTTCAATCTGACTGAACATATGTCCTTGTTGCAAGAAGGACAAGCTTTTTCCCCTTTAGTGCTCCATCCTGATAAGTTAGCATATGCGGGAAAATCACTAATAGTCCATAAGACTGCTGCATGCATCTGGAAATTCTGTTTTGAAGAGGCATCGTATGTCTCAACTCCATCTATCCACAATTCCTTCAACTCCTCTATCAACGGTTGCAGGTAAACATCAATGTCGTTCCCAGGAGACTTAGGGCCAGGAATAAGCAATGACAACATGAAAAATGATTGCTTCATATACATCCATGGTGACAAGTTGTAAGGAATGAGAATGACCGGCCATGTGCTGTGAGCAATACTCATAGTATTAAAAGGATTGAAACCATCGCTCGCTAACCCAAGTCTAACATTACGAGGCTCCGAACCGAATATCGGGAATACAACGTCTAAAGTTGACTATGCCTCAGAATCTGCAGGATGCCTCAATATCTCGTCCTTTATGCGGCCCTGATCATGCCATCTCATGTACTCGGCTGTTTTTGAAGACATAAATAACCTTTGAAGCCTCGGTTTCAATGGAAAATAACGCAAAATCTTTGCAGCTATCTTCTTATCCTTTGTAGACGAAGTTACAGCCTGTTTAGTAGAGTAACATGTCATCGATTTCCACCTAGACTCACCACATACGAAACATTCATTCGTATTCTCATATTCCTTCCAGTACAGCATACAGTCATTCGGGCAAGCATCTATTTTTATGTAGTGTAGGCCAAGATCCCGAAGTATCTTTTTTGATTCATAGTGATTCTTAGGCAAAATTTCACCAACGGGAAGTGCTTCTTTTAATAACTCAAGTAACATGTCGAACGACTTGTTACTCCATCCATTAAGACACTTCAAGTGAAATAATCGTACAAGAAAAGAAAGTTTTGAGAATTTAGTGCAACCCGGATATAGTTCATTCTCAGCATCCTTCAAAAGTTTGTAAAATTTCTGTGCTTCCATGTTGGGCTCATCCTGAATGCTTTCTTCCGATGATTCATTATTTTCCCCACCATCTAAGTTTGGCATTCCGAATGCATCCTGTAACATTTCATGCATATCATCACCCTCCTCGGACTCATCACTAATATATTCACCTTCATATATATCCTCCCCATGGCTCGTCCAATTGATATATCTCTGCATTATCCCATTCCATAATAAGTCACCATGCACATCTTCTCTAGTCTTATAGTACTTGTTACAACATTTAATGCATGGACACGGGATCTTGTCATCATTCGTTGCATGGTCAAACGCAAAATTTAGGAATTCTACAACACCATTTAGATACTCAGGGCTCGATCTTGACTTATGCATCCAACTTTTATCCATCGTAATATCCGGTTCAAACCGTCACCTACCGACCAAAAACACATGATCACACAAGACATGATGTGAGTTTAGAGCAGGATTTTACATTCACACTACAAGAGAATATTTTATAAAAATTTGATAAACAGACATACTTTTAAATTCTTAAATATGTGAAATTCTTTTAAGATAAAGAGTGGTTTTTGGTTGCACCTATTTTATGAATTGTGGTTTTTGAAAATTTTAACAAGTCAAAAGTTGACACCTCATCAAGACCCACCCACCATATCGTCATAGCGGTTAGAATTGTTTGTTGATATAATTTTTACTATATGGCTACTTTATTCATGTAACATGTAACTTTTACTTACATGACAAGTTTGCTTTTCCCCACTAAATAAATCAAACATAGAAACAGCTTATTTGTAGAAGAGTATTTGAATGAACAGATCTATTTCAAACAGATCAAACTTGCCAAACATGACCTAAAGGCACAATAACTGAATGACTCGAATGGAGAAAAACTCTGACCTTTTTTTTTTTTTTTTTTTTGTGTGAACAATATTGATTTGTAATTGGTTTCAAGATCTCCCATTAAACCACTTGTATTGGCAAGGGATCATTCTCTGTTGAAACTAGTAACCGGTTGAGGAAAATGAGTACATGCTGCCAACTCCATGCTGAGTAAATTTCATAAAATAAGTACTTAGATTTCTTGATCATACTCGAATGGAGAAAATGAGTACAAGCTTGATCATAAGAACAACTAGTAGATTTGGGGAAGAAAGAAATAAAATAATGAAAAGCTATCTCTCTTATTGGATTCATATTATTGGGTCCAACCCAAATGCAATTAAAGAGCTGATGCCTTGTGGATAGGTCTGCAAATTACTTATTTTAGTACGTCCAAACAGCAACCAACTTTTGCATTATCACCTTCCACATTTTCCCAAAGCTCCTATCCACAAGGCATCCTATAAGAGTACCTTTCTTCCGTCGCAAAACTACAATGCTGAAGTTTTTTGACCCATAAGATTATTACATTATATTACTGGGCAAAAAAATTATTAGAACATATTTATTAAAGAAAGAATAAATCAAATTATAGACTGAAGAAAGAAAAGTACATTAAAACAATAAAATATAGAAAATATTAAGTTCCACCTCGACATCCATAACAAAAAGAAATAAATTTTAAAAAAGAATCTATTGTATAAAAAAGTTTACTGTACCTGGTAAAAAGTGAATAAAATACCTCCAAGCATCCCAGTAAGGTCCCTCAAAAACCACTGATGCAATTTCCAATTCAGAAATGAATTAAAAAATAGGAGCATATTTGGGAAGAGAAAAAAAGATGCTTATCATAAAAGTAAAGAAGGTTCAACCAAAAATGTAACCTTCTACTCCAATAGATCTTACTCAAAGCCCGCTTCCACATTTGACAAATCAGAATCATCAGCATTTTTCAAGACTTTTACTAGATTCCATTCCCAAGTAATATATAAATAAATAAACTCCAAAGCAGTTCACAAAAGGTGGTTGAATTCAACATTACAGATTTTGATAACATAGGCTTCTTTATTGTACTCTTATGAGAGATTGATATCTTTTCTTTTCTTTTGAAAATGGTTATGATACAATAGTTTTTTATTTTAGTTTTTTTTTTTGAAAAATCAGTACAACTGATTAAAAAATAATATGAATTCATTACAATGTTTCCACGAGTCCTAATTTGGCTCCGTAAGATAAATTTTTCATTCACTTGGTTTTTTATTTAAGCTAAAGTATTAAATGGATGCACTTGCCATATGTAACCTTTTTTTTTTTTTCTTTGAAAAGGACTTATTTTGCTAGAAAGCAAATTGAATTTCAAACAATAGGGATGGTTACAACTTACAAGAGCTTAGAATTCATTTCTTGAGAAGTAGTTGCCATATCTAACTTCATTATTACGTAGAAGCTTAGCAACTCTGAAGAGATCGGTACCTTCAGGTTTACACTCAGTTAAAAAGGTTTGTTATGATTGCTTGTAGTGAGTGTGCCAGTGTTAAAGCAAGTATTATCTTTAATAACATTTTATATGGGAAACATGAACTAGAGAAAGAAAATGGGTAGAACTAGTCCAAAAAGAAAAAAAAAATCAAGAAGACTATTTATGAGATACAGAAACTATATTTGACAAGCAAGAATCAACTGGCAAGAGAAACATAAATACCTGAAATGTAGCACCAATAACAGTTGCTGATTTTTCACCGACTCCAATAGCACTCAGGAGAGCCTAATAAAAATACACGGAGTAAATAATATTTCTTTTCTTTTTGGTAAGCCACAATATTTCAAAATAAGATAACCAAGGAACCCTTGGCAATGAGATTACTTACTTGTGTAGAAAGCATGCATCGTATATAAGTTGAAAGACCCTAAAGCAAATCAGGTAAAGTTTAACGCAAATCTCAGTAGCATCACTGCATTACATTAATCACCTATAAAAGGATTTGCAGTTACCTGCAAAGAATCCCAGACTTGGAAAGTAACATAATCAGGGGTCACGCTACTAGGAAAACCCTGTAATGGGAAAAACAAGCAACCTTTTCAGAGAAGAATAGCACAAAGGAACCAGCAAAGAGTGTTTCTTAGACATAGACAGAAGAGGACAATAAAGCAATCACCCAAAAAAAAAAAAAGTATGCCAACATTTCTAAGGTAATATGAGTGAATTGAAAATTAAAGGAGCAAGGACCAAGTTCCTTCAATTACATTATTGGGTGCAATGCAAAGACCCTCTAACTTCTCACTAATCAACAACCCTGGCACACCAACCACCAAAGCACAACACACCAACTTTTATGTGATAAATTACCACAGTGAATAATGTCAGGAACAGTGTAAAAAATTTGGCTCTTGCCCAATAAGGGCCTGCAGTGCTTGTGAAAGGATTGGAATGATTAAAGGTGTGCCCCGAATTACAAAACTCAAATAGACGAGTTGGAAAAAGTGGGTTACTCTGGAATTCACTTATGAAGAAGAAGAAGAAGAAGAAGAACAACAACGAACTCTCTCTCTCTCTCTCTCTATAAGTACTATATGAAACTATAGGCCCAATCTAAAGATACTTAGATTTCGGTATTTGGGCTTCTCAAGAACAAAGTTCTGACAACTCCATATGAAAGGCAATAATGATGTCAAGATTGGGATTAATTTGTAGGTTCATGGCTCTTTTTGAATTGAGTCATATATCAATATTTAAGATGGCTGCTTGATACCCATTAATGCAAAATCCTGGATCAGCAATTAGTCTTGTGACACTCAGGTCATATGTGCGTGATATCAATGTGTAAGGAACTAAGGATTAGTTTCCAAAACAGTACAGGCCAAGTCTGTAACTCAATGGGAAAATCACTTGAAATGGGTTTGCTGATGCCATATTCTCGCTGCTGTACATAACAGCAACAGGTAGATGTTTAAGGACCTGTTTTTGCCTCCAAGTATGGCTGTCGTAATTAGAACACAATCGCTGTCGTAATTAGAACAGAATCGGTATTATATCCAGATTGCACATTTTAGATTTATTTGTTGCAGGATAGTTCGGACAAGGAACGCTCACCTCCGGACGAAATGAAGGATCTCCAAGGAGCCCCCTGGAAGGATTTCCCTGGAGGGAAGGCCACTCACAAATCAAAGAAGGATTCAAGAGGCAGAATATCAGAAGGATCTATGCCTGAAAAGCATGGCTATGAACCTTCTTCTGAGCCTGTTCGTAAGAGCAAGAGGGTCCCAAAGAGGCGCATGTTAGATGGGGCATTTGATGATGCTGATGAAGATGATGAAATTCGCTTTTTTGGGTGGGTTGGGTCTGGGGTGTGGTAAAAGAGACCTCTAGAGAGCAGAGGGATGGGGAGGCTGAATCAAACTCATCATTGGCAATGGTATACATGAAAAACAAAGTTCAAAGAAAACCTTCTATCCTAAACCTTCTGCAGCAATTAATTCCAAGAAAAGTAATCATAAAAGTGGCTAACAAGGAAGAAACAAAGGTGTCAAAAATAAATAAATAAATCTTCCCTTCAATGTTACTTCATCATATAAATGTTAAGTCTATTTTCAGCTTTTACAATGTTAAAAGTTCTAAATTTTCTCATGTTTAATTGAAAAGCAGGCATTGTAATGAATCTGAAAATGGTATTGGTCAATGTGTTCTATCCCATCAATCTGGGATCAGCTAAAAGAGTTGTATCTGAACTCCTAATCAATACCAACCAAGCTAAGAACACAACCCACAAAATACTAAAAACAATAATAGATGTTCATTCATGTTGCTCAACTGATTAGCATCATGATTAAGCAGTTAAGCAAATTGACCCAAGTGGTTTGCATCGGCTTGGGCCCCAAGAAAAGCAGATGGTATCCATAAACAAATATACACAAAACTACAGAACAAGAAATGCAGAATTAAACACAACCATCAAAACCCATATCGAGAGCTTCAAAACAAATGAAAACAGGCCTACAAACAAATGAATACAAACCCAGAACAGAAATAGGTTCAAATCAAACCCTATCGAAACCAGAAACCCTAATTGAAGTAAAAATAAAAAATGCAGAATCACTCAAATCAGAACAAACCCTTAACCTAGATCCAGATCTTAAAACAAACAAAAACAAAGAAGAAGTGAGAGAGAAAGGAAGAGAGACGGAGAGGGAGAGAGAAGGGGAGAGGGAGACAGACCTGTTTGGATTTTGGGGATGGCAGGGGAAGGTGTTGGCTGCTGCCGCTATGAGGAAGATGGAGAGGGCGATGCTCTCAGCTGTCACACACATCAAAACACAATCAACGATTCCAACAAAATCAGAAAAATGTAGATCCAACAAAACGCTATGCATGAAAAAGAATCCTTCCAACTTAGGCCACTTTACATGGAAACACCCAATTCGAATGATTCCAAGCACTGAAAGCTCAGAAAATGGAATCCGAACAGCTTCATGTAAAATCAATAACAATAACAAAAGATAAAACCCTAAAAACGAAAGACATGAAGACGCGAAGAAGATCGAGACGAGAGATCCAAACCCTAGAAAACCGCATGTAAAAGCAATGGAAAAAGGTACCTTGGAAGATCGATGAGGAAGAGAGGGTCGAGCAGAGAGAGCGATGCGTGAGCAGGGAGAGAGCAGAGAGGGATGTTGTGAGCAGGGAGCGAGCGAGAGAGGGATCGATGAGGGAGAGAGAGGGTTTCGGCGTCGAGCAGAGAGATCGATGCGTGAGCGCAGAGAGGGAGAGAGCGAGTGAGGGATCGATGAGGGAGCGAGCGAGAGAGGGATCGACAGGGGCACTAGCGCACTTCAATGATTTTTAGCGGTAATGTCGTCTTACAGCGTCCAATTTAAGTGACCGCCGGTATAACTTCGACGCTAAAACTACATTTTCCTGTAGTGAGGCATTTATCCTCTATTGTGACTATTACACGAAACCATGTACTAAATTTCTAGAACTTCTTTGAGGAGCCAACATTGTGATAATCCGGACTGTTCAAGATGAATCACATCCACTCTATATCTAGATCCTTAAGTTTCAGTTCCAAAGAAGATTGTCCCACCCTACAATCGATCGCATGATAGAAATTTGATTAACACCACATCAGCAAATGCCAAGTGGGCACATAGACATATTTTACAATGTGCTCAATCAGATATAGTGGGGATCTAGATATAGAGGGGATGTGAGTTATCTTGAAGACTCTAGATTAACTATGGACCCACAGTGGAGTTCTAGGAAATGAGTGAGTCCCGCTAATTGATTTGGGGAAAAGGAATATGCATTAAAATAGAGTCACATCTTGAATGGTTCGAATTATCTCTATGTTTGTAGACACATTAGCCTCTGATACATGCAAATTTCAAGTTCCGTGCATGAGAGTCCCGGGCCATCTCATCACAGAGGACCCCTCCAATCCCAGCTGAACCAATAAATGGGTTGAGAAAGCCATCAAAGTCGAGCCTGAAAAAAACATCAAGCGGTGGAGACCATGTGTCACGCGTATAGTCGTATTGCCTGAAGAGGTTGCTGGCAGAATCAAAGACTGTGTCAGAGTCCGTCCATTCATAGAGAGAGTGAATTGTTTTGTATCTCATGTATTGCTTTGGGTAATATTGAGTGCATGTTGAAGATATAAGCATTCCTTGTCCATGTAAACCAAGTTACGTTAATGCAGAGAGGCCGATTAGCAGTAGAAGCATGGAACCAAAACCAGCCACTGTGAAGAGGTTGAAAAAAGAACACAGAGGTAGGGAACTGGCGCCCCATACAATAAATGCTAGCTGATTGTTTGCATAATATATATAGGACTTCATGCTAATATGAGCTGCACCATATGATCCATTTGTGATCTTATGGTCCATGTGGAGGGAAAAGAATTGAAAATTCCCTGGAGGGTCTAATTACACAACCCTAACAGAAAGTAAACTAAATCCCAGCACAGATATGAATATGGAAATTAAAAAACCTAAGTTAATCAAGCAAACAATCACAAAGATGGACACGAGATTTTTTACGTGGAAAACCCTGGGTAGGGAAAAAACCACGGGACCTAGCACCGGTCCAGAAAGATCAAGCACTATGAAATCAAAGGTTACAAGAGAAAACTCACTCCCCTTTACAGTTGACCACAACCTAAGGACCAAAGTGATTCTTGCCGACGAACACGCCGTTCACCTTCTCCAGCACTTCAATCTCCACGCCTTAAGCAAGACGAATTGGATGGAACATAGATTGAAAATCTCCAGAGAACAAAGCTTCAGCACATATCTTTGACACACAAACTCTCTGGAGGAAGATGATCTCTCTTAAGGTAATCTAGGGTTTTGATCTGAGAGAGGTGTGTTGTTTAAGAAGGGTTTACACCCTTAAATAGGCTTCTGCACTCGTATGGGGAAGTTCTGTTGTAATGGGATGGAAAGATTAGAGTTTTAGAAAGAGGTGGCTAAAAAACAGCTGTGACACGCCGCTGGCCGATCGATCGGACTGTAGGTCCGATCGATCGGACTGTGTTTTAACTGGGACCAATTTCTGGCCGATCGATCGGGCTTCAGGTCCGATCGATCGGACTGACTTTTAACTGAGAGCAAATAATGGGCGATCGATCGGATTGATGAGGCGATCGATCGGTCTGTCTTTTTGTTGAAAACACTCTGTATCCTAATGCTTTGGAAGTCTTCTTCAAACCACGATGGTCCATCTACAAATTTACATTAAATCCCCATGTTTTGTCCACCCAATGAATTAACCAACACTCAAAAATACTAACAATCTCCCCCTTTGGCAATTCATGGACAAAACATCTAAATACATTTAATTCTACCCAAAAAAAAAATATAAAAGCAAACGACCAATCTTCCATAGTTCCATCACTGATACCTGCATTACCTATCACAGACAATCTTTGACAAGAGATCATGATCATATGAAAAAGAAGCAATCAAGTAAGATAAACTAAGCAAAGATATCATATGAAAAACTTAATTCACTAATTAAAGACTAAGTAAACTAAACAAGGATAACAAAGTGAAAACAAAGTTAGAGAATCTCCCCCTAAGTGTGTGTCTCCCCCTTTTTGTCCAGAAATTGACAAGGGAACAGTAAGATGTAGACGGAAGAGATTAAACCAACAAAAACAATAGCATAAAAGTTCGAAAGTTGGAACAGAAAGTTAGATGCTGAGGACTATTGAGGAGGAGGGAAACGATGCAGTAAAGAGTCCAACTTCTCCTCAATCCGGTTACTTCCCAGCTGTAGTTGCCTCATTTGATCAAAAACGTCATTAAACTGAGAGTCCATGCGATGCTCAAGAAGCTCAATTTGGGTAGATTGATCCAAGATGCGGTTCTCAAACTCTTGCAGATAGGCAGGCATAGCAGACGCATACTGTGGATCAACGGGAGCAGCCTCTTCACCCTGACCTGGAGCTTCATCACCACTGTCATCAACATGAGCGGAGGAGAGACTGACAGTGCGGTATGTGATGGGACCTCTTCCTTTCACAATGTAGTCCTGTGGCCCCACAGCTACTCCTTTAGACAGAAGTAGACGTGTGATAAGTGCTCCATATGGAAGAGAAGTAGTCGATGCACCAAGAGGGGCAGCCACCATGTGCTTATAAATAGCAAGAGGAATATCAATAGGCTGTCCAGTCCCAATCAAGTAGAGAAGATGGCCTGTGTCCATGACGACTTCTGAGGTTCTCCCCTTAGGCTCGAGGTTGAAACACACAAACAGATTCAGCATCCTGTAAGAAGGGGTAAGGTACTTCTGTTTCAAAACACCCCCAGGCCATGCACGTTTCCGTCCACCGGTGAGAACGGTTATCACCTCATCCCAATCAGTCGTATCAACCGGGTCTTCCATATCATCAGGATCTGGCTCTGGAGTCGGATAGACAGCATTGAGACTCCGATCAATCTGAATGAACTGAGCTATAAAATCCGGATCGAGTTCAACAATAACCCCTCTAACATATGATTTGAAGGAGTCTTCTGCAATATCATGTATATTGTTGTAAAACTCTTGCACCATTGACCCATATGTGGTAGGGTCAAGAATATACAAGGAAGCCCATTCTCTTTCCAACAGCCATCGACTGAAATCAATCTCGATTTTGGCTAAATGCACTGGACGTTCCACTATGACTTGCTTCTTTGAAAATACATTCATAAACGAATTTTCCTTGATCATACTTTGAAATCGATTTTCATCAAAGGTGGGTGCAGAGGAGGAGCTACCCCGATGGCATGTTTTCTTACGAGGATGAGAGACTTTTGGGGCCATTTTGTCTTTGAGACAATCTAACAAACACCTGGGGTGCATTGTACAAAGACATATATCCAACATGCATTTTAGAAAATGAGACATCCAAAATTGGAAGTACAATATGAAGAGAAGATAGTATGTACATTAAGACTAGAAAATCATTGCCACAACCAAGACATTTTCAAGCAACCATAACCAACAAGACAATCTCCAATTACCCAATCTATCTTCCACAACCAAAGCTAAACACATGGAATGAAATAGAAAATGGAAAAGAGAAGAGGAGGAAGAAAAATTACCTTAGGAAGAGCAAATAACCCTGATGGAGAAACCCTAGAGTGAGAAGGAAGAACTCGGTTTTTAGGGCAGAGAAACAGAGAGAATAGAACAGAGAATGAAAAAGAAAAACGGGCGCAGGGGATTTATAAACACGCTGTCCGATCGATTGGACCATTTTGGCCGATCGATCGGACCAAGGCAAAAAAAAATAGAAAGAAACACAGCTAGGGGAAGGAAGAAAAAAAAAATTTCAATAAAGTGTTCTAGGATAAATGATATGATCACACATATCAGAACCAACTCCCCCTCTTTTTTTTTTTTTTTTTTTAAATGTTTGCGATGCTATTTCCCCCTTTTTTTTTATTATTTTTTTTTATTTTTGTAATTTGCCCCAAATAGGATCCATCATAGGTGACTTTCACACTAATGAGTATGGTAGCCTTCTCTAATGAAACTTTTCAATCATATAGTAGCTATCACACATACTCGTAGGTAGTCCTGACCTCCGTTTTTTTTTTTTTTTTTTTTTTTTTTTTTTTTTTTTTTGAGTAAGGGAGTCAAGTACTGACACTAAGCAACCAAACCATAATCACCAAAACAAAAAATATTGAAAGGGACTAAGGATTTGAGCAGATACCGAGAGATTTACGGAGAGAATCAAACCGAGTTGGGTCCAAAGGTTTTGTAAGAATATCAGCGAGTTGATTTTCCGTAGGGATATGCTCTAAGGTAATGACCTTCTCTTCAACCAAATCTCTGATAAAATGATGCCTTATGTCTATGTGTTTGGTTCTAGAATGTTGGACCGGGTTTTTAGAGATGTCAATAGCACTCTTGTTATCACAATAAACAACCATTGTGGTCTGTGCAATGCCATAATCAGATAGCATTTGTTTCATCCATAACAATTGTGTGCAACAACTTCCAGCCGCAATGTATTCTGACTCAGCTGTGGATAGTGAAGTGGAGGTTTGTTTCTTGCTGTGCCACGCAACTAAATTATTTCCAATAAGAAAACAGCCACCGGAAGTGCTTTTCCGATCATCTACACAACCTGCCCAGTCAGCATCCGAGTAACCGACGACATTCATGTTGGTATCTCTTGTAAACCATATTCCAAAATCAGTGGTGCCACTCACATATTTTAGAATTCTCTTCACAGCTTGGAGATGAGATTCTTTGGGTCTTGACTGATATCTGGCACAAACACAGACACTGAAGGAGATGTCTGGTCTACTGGCAGTCAAGTATAACAAGCTTCCAATCATGCTTCGATACATTCTTTCATCAAAATCTTTCCCAGAAGAGTCTAAACTCAATTTAACAGTGGTGCTCATGGGAGTATTGGATTGCTTGACAGAGGTCATCCCAAATTTCTTCAAAATGGTTTGAGCATATTTGGTTTGTGAAAGAAATATCCCATCCTCACATTGTTTGATTTGTAGACCTAGGAAAAAGGATAATTCTCCAACCATGCTCATCTCAAATTCTTTGGACATAGATGAGGCAAAAGATGTAGCCAAACTTTCAGATGTGGAACCGAAAACAATGTCATCCACATAAACTTGAGCAATGAGGATATTTTTTCTCTCTCTCTTGATAAAAAGTGTTTTATCTACGCTGCCCCGTACAAACGAGTTTTCAAGCAGGAAGGTAGTCAATCTCTCATACCATGCTCGAGGAGCCTGCTTCAACCCATACAAAGCTTTGTTCAATTTGAACACATGATCAGGGCAATGGGGGTCTTGGAAACCTTGCGGTTGTTCTACATACACTTCCTCATTTAAAAATCCATTCAAGAAGGCACTCTTGACATCCATCTGATACAACTTGATTTTTAGAGAACAAGCTACAGCCAATAAAATGCGAATGGACTCAAGGCGAGCAACCGGAGCAAATGTTTCATCAAAATCTATTCCCTCCACCTGTGTATAGCCCTGGGCAACTAGTCTAGCTTTGTTTCTGACAACTTGTCCAAATTCATCAGTTTTATTTTTGAAAATCCATTTTGTACCTATGACATGTGTGTTTTTGGGCCTTGGAACTAGTTTCCAAACATTGTTACGCTCAAATTGACCTAACTCCTCATGCATGGCGTTAATCCAGGAGTCATCTACAAGAGCTTCTTTAATGTTTTTGGGTTCAAAAGAGGAAACATAACACAAAAAATTTACCTCACTTTGGACTTGCTGACGAGTTTTGATAGGAGCATGAACATCACCAATTACTTTATCGAGAGAGTGATCCCTGATTACCTGACCTTTTTGGGATCGAGGATTTACATCCTTGCTTGAAGAAGGTTGAGGAGTTGATGTACTTTGAGTAGCACCTTTCACTTTCAGTCCAGACTCGTCACATTCAGATTCTGATTCAGTGTCAGGAATGACAGCTTCTTGATCCGGTGTGATTGGATCTTTTAGTTCCGTGTGTTGCTTATCATTTTGTCCAACCTGCGGAGAAGAAGGAAGAGTTATAGGGTATTCATCTTCATCATCAGAAAAATAAGCGGGTCCAGCGTCATCAACAGTGACATTGATAGATTCCATGACTGTGGAATGTCTCAGATGAAATACCCTATAGGCTTTGCTATTTAATGAGTACCCAAGAAAAATCCCTTCATCACTTCGGGAATCAAATTTTCCAAGATGTTCTCTATCTTTCAAGATGTAACACTTACTCCCGAAGGTTTTGAAGTATTTAACTGTAGGTTTTCGACCAGTCCATAGTTCATATGGAGTATTCTTTGTTCCAGCCCTGAGGTAGACTCGATTTATCACATAGACAGCAGTGTTAACTGCCTCTGCCCAAAACCTTTGTGGCACGTTTTTACTATGGATCATGACACGAGCCATTTCTTGTACAACCCGATTTTTCCTTTCAACTACTCCATTTTGTTGTGGAGTTTTAGGGGCAGAGAATTCATGTTTAATGCCATTTTCAGTACAAAAAGTGTTAAAGAAAGAGTTCTGAAACTCTGTGCCATGGTCGGATCTGATTCTTGCAATTCCACCATATTGTCCGCCCTTATCTGTAAGAAGTTGAAGCCATAAGCAATGAAACACATCAAAAGTTTCAGATTTATCTCTAAGAAAGCGAACCCAAGTAAATCTAGAGAAATCATCAACAGTAAGGAAGATGTACTTTTTGCCACCAATACTTTCAGATTTTGAAGGACCCATGAGATCCATATGAAGTAGCTCTAGTGGTCTCTTGGTAGTAAGCATTTCCAATTTTTTATGTGGTGCCCTAATTTGTTTCCCAATTTGACACGGACCACACACGTGGTTATGAGGTTTTTGAAGTTTGGGAAGTCCTCGAACTAATTCTTGCTTAGAAAGTTTTTCCAAATCAGAATGGTTGATGTGACCTAGCCTTTGATGCCAAAGGTCAACAGTATTGACAGTAGCAGAATTACAGTTCAAAGATTTTTCATTGACTATCTCATTGACAACCACATAGCAATTATCGGAATTCTTTTTACCAGAGAGTACATGTTTTCCAAGACTGTCTACAATGGAGCAAGTATTTAAAGAAAAATGAACCTCATTACCAGATTCACAGAATTGACTTATACTTAGCAAGTTTACTTTAAGACCATCAACCAGGAAAACATTATTGATAGTGGACATACTTGGTATGTTGACAGATCCTTTACCGACAACTTTAGATTTACTTCCATCTCCAAATTGAACATTACCACCATGATGACTTTCCAGTGATGTGAAAAGGGACTTATCCCCTGTCATATGTCTAGAGCATCCGCTGTCTAAGTACCAAACATGTGAACTTTGTACTTTAAGAGCAGTGAGAACCACATTGCAACGAAGATCAGATTTACGCACCCAAATGAATTTTTGTTTGACCTTATTAGGGGTCAAATTGATCTTCTGTCTTTCATAGCGAAGTTTCTTCCGCAATTTATTGCAATGAGGCCTTATATGTCCAATGATTCCACAAAAGTAACAAGTAGGGACATATTGACAATGAGGCATATACTTTTTGAGATTGGTGTTCACATGTTTAGGTTTAGAAATAGCAGGTTCTATAGCAAAAAGTGTATTTCCCCGAACAAACTTACCTGTGTTATTGGAGGAGGATGCACCGTAGTCAAATCCAAGACCATGCTTGTTGCTAGATACTATTTGTGCACCCAGTATTTCATCAAGTTTCTTTGATCATGTATTCATCCGATGAATATCAGCTTTGGTAGAGACCAATTCAGCAATGGTTGTCTTGAGTTTGTCAGAGATGCTATCTTTTTCAGTTTTGCAGGAATCTAGTTCTTTCTTTAGGAGTAAAATTTCTTTGTCAGCTTGAATAGAGTGCTCATGAAGTAAGTCCCGTTCGTTCCCTGCAGAAATCAATTTTTCAGATAAAATGGCACGCTGTGATTCAAGTTGAGATACTTTACCTTGGGATTCATTAAATTCATTTTTAAGAACAATATTTTCTTTTTCAGCAGCTTTCCATTTTCCTTTCAGAATATCATTCAATTGTGTCATCCTCCTTGAATGTTTGAGGAGACTTTGATATGCTTCTACTAGATCCTGTTCATTATCTGACAAACAATTAAGATCATCTGAAGTAACTTCATCTGATTTTTCCATACCCTCCTGCAACAAGGAGTCGTTAGATCTTGCCATAAAAGCCATAAATTTTCCATGTTCTGGTGATGATGATTCAGGTTCACTTTCATTGCAATCTTGATCTGAATCATCATCCCACGTTACATTTAACACTTTTCCTTGAGTTCTGAAAGTCCTATTAACACATTGAGAAGCATAGTGACCAAAACCTTTGCATTCAAAGCAGTGAGTACTCTTAGGAGGGATTTTGGACACATTTTTCTCAGAATTTTGACCAGCATTGGATTTAAATGACGAAGAAGGCTTATGCTGTCCTTTTTGAGCAGTATTTTTAAAATTCTTTTTAAAATCTTTTCTATCGTTTTTCAAAAACTTTTTGAACTTTTTAACAAATAGGGCATCAAGGTCTGGGTCTTCAGTCTCTTGTTCGGAGTCATTCTCATGCTCCATAAGAGATTTTAAAGCCATTCCTTTACCTTTCTTTGTTTTTCTGAGATTGGCTTCAAAGGTTTGCATGTTGCCAACTAACTGCTCAACTTTAATTGAATCCAAATCGCTGGACTCCTCAATAGCAACTACTTTAGGATCAAATCTTTCAGGAAGAGATCTAAGAATCTTTTTAACAATTTTATGTTCAGGAATGACTTCTCCTAAATAAAAAGTAGAATTCACAATAGCAGACAACTTATCATTGAAATCATTAAAAACTTCAGTTTCATCCATTTTCAGATTCTCAAACGCAGTAGTTAAATTTTGAAGTTTGGCTTGCTTAACTTTGAGAGTACCTTCATGAACAGTTTCTAAAATATCCCATGCTTCCTTAGCAGTTTTACAAATCGATATCCGACGAAATTCAGAAGGAGAAACACCATTGAAAATTGAATTTAAAGCTTTACTATTAAAATTGAAGGTTTGTTTATCCTCCTTGGTCCATTGAGGTATGGGTTTTTCAATGATTTTGTTGCCATCAGTGGTAACAGTAGGCATGGAGTAACCAAAAACCACAGAATTCCAGACATCCACATCTATGGATTGAAGGAATGCAGTCATTCGAACTTTCCAATAATGATAGTTCGATCCATCCAAGAGTGGGGGTTTGGAAATAGAAGATCCATCTCTAAAATTCTCCATATCAAAAATCTGTGTAGATCTCACACAACAACTTAGTGTGAATCAGCTCTGATACCAATTGAAAATTCCCTGGAGGGTCTAATTACACAACCCTAACAGAAAGTAAACTAAATCCCAGCACAGATATGAATATGGAAATTAAAAAACCTAAGTTAATCAAGAAAACAATCACAAAGATGGACACGAGATTTTTTACGTGGAAAACCCTGGGTAGGGAAAAAACCACGGGACCTAGCACAGGTCCAGAAAGATCAAGCACTATGAAATCAAAGGTTACAAGAGAAAACTCACTCCCCTTTACAGCTGACTACAACCTAAGGACCAAAGTGATTCTTGCCGACGAACACGCCGTTCACCTTCTCCAGCACTTCAATCTCCACGCCTTAAGCAAGACGAATTGGATGGAACATAGATTGAAAATCTCCAGAGAACAAAGCTTCAGCACATATCTTTGACACACAAACTCTCTGGAGGAAGATGATCTCTCTTAAGGTAATCTAGGGTTTTGATCTGAGAGAGGTGTGTTGTTTAAGAAGGGTTTACACCCTTAAATAGGCTTCTGCACTCGTATGGGGAAGTTCTGTTGTAATGGGATGGAAAGATTAGAGTTTTAGAAAGAGGTGGCTAAAAAACAGCTGTGACAGCTGTGACACGCCGCTGGCCGATCGATCGGACTGTAGGTCCGATCGATCGGACTGTGTTTTAACTGGGACCAATTTCTGGCCGATCGATCGGGCTGCAGGTCCGATCGATCGGACTGACTTTTAACTGAGAGCAAATAATGGGCGATCGATCGGATTGATGAGGCGATCGATCGGTCTGTCTTTTTGTTGAAAACACTCTGTATCCTAATGCTTTGGAAGTCTTCTAAACAAATAGTTCTTTTAGAAGTTCTGATAGTGCATATCATTGACATTCGGGCTATTGACAAAGTTGACAATAAATGAGATCTCATTTATTGTCAACTTTGTCAATACGGGCAAAGAATCTTCAACATAACATCTTGGCCGATGCCAATTGTTGCATGCTTTGTTGTTATGGTGCTACGGACAAAGCAAGCTTTGTTTCCTTCTTACAACGTGAACTAATATCGCTGCCAGAAAGATTGTTTCAGATTATGAGCACTCTAATTAAATAATCTTTTACAGGAATTCTTCTTTTGATCACACAAACGATTATGCGCAGAACATTAAAAACATGATGAAAGTTTCTGCGTAAGGTAAAAGGAATTCATATTGTTTGCTTCTTTGCGATATTCATGACACCATGATTTAATTTATTTGTTTTCTTGGGCCACTTTATTTGCGTGAAATATTTAACGTAAATATTTACGAACTTATTCGGATGGATATAAAACAGTGATGAGAACTTATATCCATCCGAATATTTACGTTAAATATTTACGGACTTATTCGGATGGATATAAAACTCCTCGGGAAAGATTGAATGCTTGAAATTTGAAAGGGAAGAAGAGAACAGTGATCAGAGTCCCTAACTGCTCTTGGCGCAAGGCACTCCGATTCCTAAGTTAGTTCGGTAACTCAACAAAGGATAAGAGAGAGAAACATGATTTTTAGGTGTATCTCTGCGTACCTTTTTTGGATGAACTCTTTGTCTTTATAGGCCAGGAGTCCATGACTCTTGTCCTGGTTTTTCGGAGGTAGAGTCTCATTGGACTTTACCCTGGTTTCTTAGTGGTAGAGTCCCATCGGACTTTACCCTGGTTTCTCTGAGGTAGAGTCTCATCGGACCTTACCCGGATTTCTCAGAGGTAGAGTCCCAGCGGACCTTACCTTGTCTCGTTCTTTCAGGGATTATATACGTAACCACCGGGTAAGGATAACCTATTATCTCTATCCGATGCATGTCCTTGTCTCTCAATACGTTCTGTAACATGGTTGAGTCTTTATAGAGATATAGTTGTAACTGATTAAGAGCCAGTGCTTGTCTTGATTATCCGAACCGAACTGAAGATGGTACCGAGGTCAGGTATGACCTTAATATGGAAGCATTGTGGCACTATTGCCGAGATGCATAAGACCGAAACCTAGACATGCCTAGCCTGTACTTTTACCGAAACTAGGATAATCTCAGTATCTTGGAAGCATTTTGGCACTATTGCCGAGATGCATAAGACAAAAACCAACACATGCCTAGCCAGTACTTTTATCGAAACTAGGATAATCTCGGTATCTTGAAAATGTCCCACACAAAACTCAATTCCTATGTATTCATAGTAAAATGAATTTCAATGAAAGAATATTAAAAGTGTAAGATACAATGTAGAGATGCAATCACTATTATGTCAAAGGAGTTCCTCAGCTTGGAATTCTTCAAATTTAGCCACTTTGATAGAAACCTGTTTCTTGGGATTTCTATTAACTCAATTGCATGCAAATGCATTAATCAATAAACAAGAGTTGAGTGGGATTTTTCATGCTCTTTGGTATATACCGAAGAAAGTATATATGATAAAAAGCTACCCCCAAAACTATGAAATTAAGCTGTACCCTTTAAAATTTAATCATATGTATTAATCATGTTTTTGATTATGCACTCAACTTTATGGTGGGACTAGTTACTATTAAAGTACACATTGAAGATACTATCACTGAACAGGATGAGTTTTCATTTTGAACATTTTTATATTACCAATATTTGGGTCCCATGCTGGAGCTAGCTTCCACACATCCCACTCATGTGCAAGACACACAGGTGATTGGGGCTCATGCTGTGATAAAATTATCTTTCCTGTACAATACCAGCAAGTGTACATTGGTGGATTGATTGTAGGTCATTGGTTTTGATAATTGATCCCAGAAAAATTGAGGGTCTGTTTTTGCAAAGATGTAGAGCTAAAGAGTCATTAACTGAAAAGCCTGGGTCACCTAAGTCCCTTTATAAAATCAGCATGAAATAGTGGATTTGAACTGGCAGTTGGCAGTTGGTTTATATGTTTACTTTTGCCCTTGCCTTGAAAATAAGAGTAGTGGTTAGTTGTTAGTCTTTTGGGAGACATCCAATAAAATTGGAAGTTGGAAATTTGTAAGAAGACTACAGATTAGGCAAAAAGTCGCTTACTTTTTCTTGTAAACCACTGCCTGTTCCAGAGTCACGATATTGGCTTGGTCATTATTAAGTACCTTGTCAACGGCCCACCTTTGAAATAGACTCATTTAATCTCGGTAAGATTTTTATATAGAGATCGTAATTCAGTACGATTTTGGCATTGACCACAGGGCCTGGATCTGATGAAAGGTCCAAGGGTTAACATTGACGAGGAAATTTGACCCACTAACTCAACTTTAACTCTCCTCCACTAAGCCATCAGGATTCAGGTTGCCCCTATATTCTGATGGTTGGGTTTGACATTTCTAACCTAAACAATATATCAGTTAGCTTCCAGTCAGGTTCATATTTGCTAGTAAGTCACCTAGCTTGACCAAAGCCCAACCCTATATTCTGATGGTTGGGTTTTGGCATTTCTAACCTAAACAATACATCAGTTAGCTTCCAGTCAGGTTCATACTTGCTAGTAAGTCTCCTAGCTTGACCAAACCCCAACCTAACCCAACTCATTGCACTGTAAGTTCACGGTAGTCCATTTAATGAAGGGAGTTTAATTTGATTCCACTTGGTAAAGGTTCATGCTGGATGCCCCATCCAATAAACAGAAGACTAAGTCTAGTAGTGGGTGTGGTGGACCCATAGTAGGGCTTGGGGACAGAAGCCCCCACCAATAACTGAGAAATTAAAATTTTTTTTTCTAATAATCCCCTTTAGATTCTAATAATTAATATGCAATTTTTCAGATTTACTCCATCCCCAATATTTCTTTTACATTAAGCTCCCCCCAAGTAGAATTTCGTAATCCGCCCTGAAGTAGGGGTTCAGTTACAGCAAAACATCGATTAGGGGCCTAAACACTTTCGTTTCTGTCTAATCCATTCGGCCTACCAATAAGTATGAAGTCCATCTTTATTTAATTTAAGCTTGAACGGATAAAGCCCAACCCAGTTCAGTTCGACAATTCTAGTCATTAGTCATTAGTTAACAACATTATCTTAAATCACTTTGATCGACGCAAAGCAGTGAAAACGATTTCTCCAAATCTAAAAGGAATATCATAGACCATAGTCTTGAGCGAAGACAGCCGTGCTACTCACCCCGGGGTTTTCCCTGGGGTGAGAAGACTTTTTGTAGCGAAGAACTAGTTTCACTTGAAACATAGGACATTAGATTGAGAATAACCAAACTTTGATTATTATTACACTGGCATTCAAGTACAAGCAAATAAATCAACAAAACTAATGATAATTTGTATTATTTATCTACATCATCAATCCATTACGTACTCACATCTCCCCATACAAAGAACAAGAAAGACCTTGTTCTTGTTCATGTATTTTACCCATCAATCAATCAATCAAACAATCTCGTATTATTAAGAAGGACTCGGCAAGCAAGTGACCATGCTGTCATTAATATTACCCAAAACCTCTCTATTAGTGCCTACTCTTATATCATTCAACTTCAAGGCCTTGTTCATGTAGAGCTTCTTAACATTAGAACCCTGTTCATCAAGCAACTTCACAAGGCTCCTCTTTGCATTCTCTCTAAATGGACAGTCTGATGCCAAGAACCCATCCACCAGGTGCAGGTAAGCCTCCAGGTCATGACAGCACGCCACGTCAGCATTCGGCTTCAAATACGGCGAGCTCCTGCTGTCCACCCTCAGCTCGCTTCCCACGTGCGAGTACGAGTCCCCGACAGGGACACCTGGCACCCTCGTGATCACATCCTGAGCGTTCACCACCCTCAGCACGTGGACCCCATTCTCCTCGATCCTCTTCCCGAATCCCCGATTGCCGACACGTGGGCCCCCGAAGGAGAAGACGGCCACTGGAGGCACGTCCGGTGCGCACGTGCTGATCTCGTCAGCGGCTAGCAGCGCGAGAGCCGCGCCGAGGCTGTGTCCTGTGACCGTGATGCTTAGCGCCTCGCCCTTGTACAGCTCCATCAGCCGTTTGACCTCTTCCGCGACTGCGGCGGACAAGCTCGGCACGTGCGCGCCTCCAGTTTTGTACAGGCTCCAGAACCCGCACTCGACCTTTGAGGTCGAGGTCGACCCGTCCTCGATCGGGACGAGGGAAGCGCGGAAGTTCTCGCCCCACTCGAGACACGTGGCCGTCCCACGCAGCGCTATCACGATGTCCCTCCTCCCCATCCGTCGGATCTCCCGATCATTGTCGCAGACCGCCACGTAGCCGACCCAGCTGGACCGCTGCGTCATCCACTCCAGATCGGGCGCCACGTCATCAACCCACCCCGGCAGGCCGATGGATGACGTGGCGTAGAGGCTCTTCGTCACCTTATACGATCTATCCGGCAATGCAACGTGGCGGGGAGTGGGAGGGGCATCCGCCGACGTGGCCGGGTTGGAATGGAAGGAGTTGTAGGCGGCCTGGACGAACTCTCCGTATCTAACGACCTCTCGCCGCAGATTCTCGTCGAGCGGGTCAAGAAGGCCGGCCCAGTCATTACAGCCGTGGTATTCCTGCCATCTTTCGCCGAGCTTGTTTCTCGGGGAGTATTCCGGCGACTTGGAGAGGAGGCGCTGGAGGCTCTTGAGGTGGCGGGGGGACATGTCCTCGGCGGCTTGCCATCTCGGCCAGATTCCGGAGAGGTTTAGACCGTCTATGAAGCCCCTAACCCGGTTTTCCAGGAGTGGTTTGTCGGAGTGGTCTTGAGGCGGGTATGGGTCGGGTAGAGGAGAGGGTACTTTTTGGAGGAGTCTGTCCAAGTGGGAAAGATGGATCTGAATAGACTGAGACGGGTCGGAGCTCAAATGGGTGATAGTTGTAGCGATGGAGGAGGTGGTGTTCATGTGGGTTTCGACAGACCCGCGAGTCTTCCAGAGGGGATTTAGAGGGGATCCGCGACATGTGGAGGGAGAGCGGCCGATCCGAAAAGATGGGATTGTCGGAGCTGAAATCATAGATCCGATCTGCATTGCGGGCGACAGAGAGAATCCGTCAACCACGAACGTAGAGAGCGAGAGAGAGAGAGAGAGAGATATTGGCGTTGAAATGGCAAAATGAGGAGGCGATCAGATGGAAAGGTTCAAGCTCAAGGAAGTTATATATATAGGGGGAGTGGTTTTTGAATAAGGATTGGTTTTAGGGGAATTTACGAAACAGCCACCATTCTCGGATTTGACAGTTAGAGGAGGGAATTGGCTCCTGTGTGAAATGACTTGTTTAGTTCGTTTGCTTGCTGGTCAAGTGAAGACTAAAATATGGAAAAATATTAATATTTATTTCTTTCAAACTTGAACACCTAAATTTAAGACGTTTCATACTTTTATCACATTTTTTTTTTTTGAAGGGCCTGTGTACTGTGTTGAAAAGTTAGTAAACCTGTAAAGGAGATTGAGATGGGATGAAAATGAAGGACTCGGCAGAATCTATTTCTTTTATGAAAGAAGTTTTGGCTGGAATATGTGAGTAAATTGCTAAATTCCTATCAAGGATATTGACTCAAGAAAAACATTAATATTATCTTACTGGAGGGATGTTTTCCTCTCAAAACTTGAAAAATCTTTTATTATTTTAAGAACCCGTTTTCTAAATATATTTTAGGCTGTGTTTATTGCATAGAATACAAGAAAACTCCCATACAAAAAGTTTACGAGCTAAGTGGTTCATTAAAAATGGAATCAATATGAAAAATGAACACCCGCTCATTGCCCTATTAAATCAAATTGTAGGGAACTCATGGTCCTATTTATATCTCCCTCCTGTCTCCTCCACGCTTCACTTCATATCCTCCAATCCTCACCTACTTAATAATCTTAATTATGGAGTTCATTTAACAATAAACTCCTTTTTGTTCTTTTCTGTTCTAAATGAGTCTTATGTCTTTCACAACTTATACTATGCTTTATTGTATCTAATTAGAGGAGACTTGTGGATTAACGCATTATTAATTTGATCATTCTAGTAATCAAACAGTTCAATTCTATTAAGAATATATGGCAAGCCTGTGGTGCCATGAAGAAATCCTCTTTGCTTGTTCTTGGTTTTCACATAAGTAGCCGAATTCCGATCAACTGTTTTCTTATAAGTGTCCTATTATTGTTTACCATCGAAAGAATTCCTTTGAACAGCCAAAGATCGTTTGCATAGCTGTGTTATAGTTTTAGTTCAGAGGATAACCTTATTTGTGCTTATTATCTAGTCGAGTCAGCACAAGTAGAGTGTTGTCGTGCGTGCCTAGTAAAACCTTGGGGAAGCTCAACCGATAACAATGCCATTTCCTTCGTAATCAATGGCGTCAGTTGAGTTTTACAGCTATGGCTAAAAGTAAAAACAAACTATGGTACTCCACTGACCAACTTAAATGGACAATAATATAAACTAGTAGCTAGACCTTTTCTATATTGTTTAGGTGTCAGTGATGGATTATTTCAATCCACTGAGCTGCAAGAGATTGAAATTTCCATCTTGTGTGCGAGCCTAGCTATACACATAAATTTAAAACACTATTAGCTAGTAGAAGTCTGAGTTAGCCCCTAGGATTTAGATAAAAGATGCAAATGGGTCAAGTTCGGAATGAGTACATGTTGAACCAAGATCTATAGCTTGACTAATTGAATGTACGTAATCGTCATTATTATTATCAAAGCCTTATTTCAACTATATTTGGGGTGGCTACAAGAATCATATTTCTCTACTCTGTTCTATCTTAAGCCTACTGAATGTATGTACCATTTGAAAATGCAAGCCTACTATCATATTCACTGTATACTTTCTCTGATCTATTATTGTAAAATTAATTATCATTCTATTTTTATAATATATATTTTTATTGCATACATGCATATTTTACTCGGGGTATTTGGACATCATAAGGTATCAATAACATCGGACTTGGGCTCCCATCAAATTATCGATCAGGTTAAAAAAGTGGCATATATCCAAAACTTTCTGGTCAAAGCCTTGGGACAATTGGATATAGTTGTGGATCCTTATTAAACTCTTTAGTTTGAATTTGGAAACTATGGTTGTTTGGGGGCTTCACTAATGGAGTTGGATGATCAAGTAAAGATTATTTTAAAGAAATAAATAAAATATAAATCGGTTATGATGATATTTTATTTTTAGTTATTTATTATGGAATCTTTTTTACGTTTTGTATTGATTATGGAGTTTGTTTGCCTTTTAATAGAGAAATGATGTTACTTTTTGACTCTTTTTTGAAAAATATAATGAGAAATTTGAATTAAAGTATTTTTTATGTGACGTTTTTTTAGAAATGGGAAATTTATCTTACATGACTCAATTAATAGAGTTGCCAAACAAGCTGTTGGGTGGGTGTGAGTAAAATAAAGGATATTTTAAACCATGTTGGATAAGAGATGCAAGGGTTCATCTTAAATTATGATTAAACTACATTTAGTTTACATTAGGCTAATGCTTTTATATGATAAACTTTTTTTTTATTTTTTATATGATTTGGTTTTTTATTAAAGGTGAGATTACATCTTCTAATATGGGTCAATATTTTTTATTTAGATCTTATAAATAACATTGGCTAATTTTAATAAAACCCCATTACATTTGTTTGGGAAGAGCAATTTCACATATGAAGAAAGTTTGCAAATCTATTAAATGGTCCATATCCAACCGTGTGTGTGGTTTTGAAAAATCTTCTGTCAGGACTCAGGCGAGGCCGAACTTTGAAGTCAGCCAGTCCATACCCGAAACTGAAAGGTAGGCACAGGATTGAGTATTCCCCAAACAGAGTGGCGTTTCGGTGATATCAGTTAAAACACAAGGTTGTTTTCGGATTCCGAAACTTTGGAGCTGACCTTTTCCCCCATTCCGTGTCGGGTTTCATTCCGTTTTCTTTAAGACAAAAACAAAAGTCATAACGAGATGAAAGTCACGAAACGTCGTCGCCCATGTAAGTATGTAACGATACATGATCGTACTTATGGAAGGAAACAGGATGGCAATTTCCGAAAGTACCCTCGGTCGTAGAACTTGACTTGATGGTCAATTCAATGAATAAACTTACCTTGTAAGAGTCTATTTAGTTTATTAAGGCATCACTCTTTCCTAAATTCATTTTTTTTTATTTTAAGAACATGGGTCTTTTGGTACTTAAAATCAGTTGAGGGTAAGGTTTTCAATCAACACGCGCCACATCAGTCAGTAAGAGATTTGCAAGGAGATTCTTTATTAAAAAATATAAAATACGGAATGCATAGTAAAAGATTGTTTTTTTTTTTTTTTTTTTTTTTTTTTTTTTTTTTTTTCAACACCTATGTATCAATTATGGGCATGGCATGAACTGGTTTTCAATGATATAAAAGGGAATAGAAAAATGTATTATCACTCTATTTTACCACATTTACGTTATTATTTAAGGTTTTGTTAAGTTTAAACGTTCAGAATATCATTAACAGCATGTCTTAGTTTGCGTTGAATACTTACGAATTGAATACTTAGGATTTTAAGAGCTCCATGATTAATAAAGCGGCTAGGGTTGAATTATATAAGGCAAAGGCGCTGTTGAACATGGACTTTTTTAGGATTCAAAATACTAATTAAGGTGATGGTTGCGTGTTCATTTCCTATCTTCTTTAGATTCAACTTTTATCAAAATATGAGGTAATTCAATGGTTATTTCTTTTACTATGATCCCTTGTTTCTTCATTTCTAGCCACTAACAAAGGCAAAAAGGCCTTAGAAATTCAATTATACACGACAAACATGCCCTAAAAGTAAAAGGTTTTTATAGTGTCAAAATTCGTAACTTTTTGAAGGCTTCTCCAAAAAAAATAAAGGAATAACACACACAAAACTCTTTTTAAATTTAGAACAGTTAATTGCCATTTAACAATGTTAGTTTTACCGTCCAAGTCATTATTGACAAAATCACAGTTAGGAAACAACGTTTCAAAATCACTTGCTGAAAATTATCTCAACATACAATTGACTGTCACTGAAGGGAAGAAAATTCTTTGTAAACTAATGTTTTCCAACCACAGCTTTGTCATGACTCATGTCATGTGTAGTCTCCATGACTTTGTAATTTAGACCATTGATTTTGATGCAGTTCAACAAACCCGATAGTTGATGGATCAAAACCATGAGTTGGCAACGAATATATCATTAGGAAAAATAGTGTTGCAACGTTCTTCTTTAAAGAACACGAATCTAAAAGTCAGATGGCTAGCATATATTTGAGAAATTCTGGGAACTTTGCCAATACATGTTTGGAGGTAGTATTCATCAAAATTGTGAACGTTGGGGATTTTGACATTGAGGTTAAATCATGTCTCCTATAAGCATTTGAAAGTAGGGGATTTCTGACATGGGTGATTAGCACATGATTCATGTCTCCTAAGTATTTAAAATTCCGCATTTGATCATCAAAATTCTAAAATCAACATACCTAAAAAGTCACTTTTAGCCCTTTAAAGTTGATATTGCAAACTATATCTCAAAATCAATTTTTTTTTTTTTTTGAACATTTTTATGTATAATACCGGAGATAGTATAGTTGATATATTGTTATAAGTTGAATGACAAACTTATTCTAAGAAAAACAAAAAAAAAAAAAAAAAAAAAAAATTGAAGAGAAATCAGAACTTATTTTATAACTAGATTCTAGTCCTATGGGTGGACCTGGTTTCGGAACCAGATCCAGGCTTTCCTTTCGGACCTGAGTCTGTGACCCAACAAAATAGATTTCAAGTCGAATCCGGACTCGAAACCGTTATTTAAAAATGGGTTCGCATCCAGTATGGTTCCGATTCGAAATCATTCTATTTGCAACCCTATTCACAATATTTTAACTTTCTTCAAAATATTTGAGTCAAAACTTATTCTAGCAGTACCATTCTCATCCATAAACCAACCAAAATGCAAATTTCAACCAGAATTGGGGCTCAAGAAAAGCAACTGCACGATGTCATCTGATGACCTAACCATGACGAGGATTTCAAATTCAACCCCTCCATGTATGGATACACTTGCATTTGCATCTAGTCCGGGGGCATTTTTGTAACTTTGGGGAGTACCCTCCAGGAAGTTTCATGGAGTTTGACAGTAGTACGTAGTAGTAGTTATGGTAAGGTATTCGGATTTTGAATGCTTTTGTTAATGGGGAATGTGAAAGAAATGAAATTCCATAATCTTTTTCTATTCTGCAGAGTAATTCGAGTCAAGAGGCTTCATTTGTTCAAGAGTCGCCTGGTGTGACACGACATCAGTTGCCTTTTGGAAATTTACTGTTGTCGTCGTCTTACCATCAAGCCTGAGCCAGGTCTCCTTCCTACACCAGTTCGATTTATCAGGCCATCCGATTATCCACAGTTGACTGTGCCCATCTTTTGGGGCTGTTTGTATCATGTAATTGGATATCTAAGTATTTCGATAATAAAAAAAAAGATGGAAAATGAATATTCAATAAATTATTCTACTAATTCTACTTAAAAAAGTTGAGGTCCCATTTATATACACAACCTTATATCTTTCACCCCTCACCTCTTTCTTTAATAATCATTGATTGAGCTCATTTCATCATTAATTATTATGTATTTTAGTTAACAATCAAGCCCTTTAGGGGCTTTTTTTATATGCATGGAATTAGCTAGATTCCTATATGTTTGAGGGAAAATGGGTTTTAATATAGGATAATTAAATAGGCAAGATGCAGTTGGGACCAAAACTTTCTTAATACTTGGATTTCTACGGTGATGTTGCCTACTCATTTTTATTTCCCCCAATGTTCATTTTTTGTTCAAGGTAAAGTTATTTGATAGTCATTTGTTAATCTTCACCTTTGTTTATTCAATTTTGTGCATTTGAACCCGGTCAAATAGCCCTTACTCCAATGATCGTTACTGAGTGGGAAATAAGGGTGGACCCAAGTGCTTTCATGTGGGGGCGATCGCACCCTTTGGACCTCATCCCGATTCTAAATCCATAATGAAGATTCAGGCTCAACTTTGAAAATTCACATAAAAATCCTACGTCCGCCTTCAAGGCCCGTAAGAAAATTTTGGGTTGGTTCCAAAAACCCAATTGCCAGTTTGGATCCGCACCCGTTAATCAAAGATTCTGAATCCACCACTGATGGGAACTGGCTCACTAATTTCCTTTATTTATTTCTTATCCCCACCTGATGGCGATGGCAAACCAAAACAACGGTCCAATTTCTATGCAATCCGCGCGTGCATGGCAATGAAGGCGGGACCAAATCTTTGGTAGGTGTGGTTTAAAAGATACGACTATAGCATTAATTTGTTGTTCTCTACCTAATATCAACCTTAGATTAAGGAAAGGTCAGAAAACGACCAAGAACTTCCTGTTGTTTGTTGAAATGGTTTGCAATTGCATGCTTGTTCAAACACTATTAAATTTCGAACACCAGGTCAAACATGCCACATCGATTTCAAAAGCTCCAGCCAAACTCTACTCGACCTGATATCTTCTGGGGCTCTGGTGGCTAGTCAAGTTATAAAAGTGTTTCTTTGCATAACAAAGATTCAAACTGCTTTGGATTTGGTAAAAAGACTATTCAAACTTATTTACCTGATTGCATTTTGTTTTTTGGTTTCATAAATTCTACTTCAAACAAATCTTTAATCCAGTGGATCCCAAAGATCCGGAATTGGATGGTTTTCTTCAAAACTGGTTGAATCAAATATTGAATCTTCTTTGGACAAAAATAACATCATGCCTACCTTACTTTGACCAGGTTAAAATTCCAAATGATATCAGACGATTAGTGGTAATCTTTGGTGGGCCATGTTCGACTTCAGACCAATCCTACCTCCAAGCTAATTCTATTAAGGGAACACTATCTCGGCCTGAGACCAAGTCAAAGTGCTTTTTGGTCAACTGACTCTGTGCCAAGTTGGGTCCAACCCAAGCCTAAACAGATCGAGCTCATGCTTGGTTGAGGATTAATTTCAAGCCAGAGCCTTAAGCCCCAGTCCGACAAAATCCAAGAGGCGGTTCTCCTTCAATTGTGCAGTTTGACAGAGAATACAAATCATAACTGAAATATGTAAAATCAATGAGGGCTCTTTTGTTTACACAAAATACATAGGAATTTAACACATAAGAATTCTTGGTCAAATGAGCTCCATTGAATGACTAGTAAAGAGGTTAGGCATGAAGGAAACGAGTAAATGATATAATGCGGAGTTGTAGATGACGCCTTGACTTTTTTTAGATACTGAATTACTAGGGTGATAATTGGATATTGATTAACATCTTTCCTTAATTCAAATCTCATCAAAGGAGAGGTTATTTAATGGACAGTTTTTCATATTCACCTATAATTTTTTATTTTTTTTCATTTTTAACCACTTACAAAAATACAATCATAGGTACCAAATAACACGAAACAAACAAGCAAGAAACTGAATAACTACAAAATAGGAAATGATTTCACTAGAGGTTCATTTATTGAGTGCTTATCAGGAATACCGAATACCATGCAAGCATGCAGGCATTCAACGTAGACCACACAAACATCTACTTCGCTTGGTCTTAATTCAAGTAAATCCAAAAGAATAGACTTTCCAAAGCGCACCTAACCATTTTTATTCCTTCTCCACCAAGCAAAAAATGGAATAATGATGTCCTCGAGATGACCAAGAGGAAGCTGTGTGAGAGAAGACTTAACTTTGTAGTCGGTGAAGAAGGACACGGTATATCCTGACTTTCTCTTCTACCATAAATGGCGGTTTTTCTTCATCTACTTAACAACTAACACAGTTTGTAGGTTGGGAGGACAGTGGACAACAAACACGGTTTGTTTGATCCTCTTTATTAAATCATGACAAGGAAATACTTTTGGCACTTCCTCTGTTTTTTAACTGCACTCATATTTACCATTAGTCACATGCATGCACGTGGTTGTAAGCATAAAATATACCAGCACATTGGAGACACTTTGGAATTTTATTCATGTCCAAACTCCTAAGGCATATTGATTATGCTTAAGAACTATAGTATATATAATATCACATCAAGAACCGTATGTTTGTTGATTATTTGTTTACTCTGACTAATATTGTATCATTCCATACATTACTCTATTAGTAAATTTAAGAAGAAATGAGATATCTATTCAAGGCAGTCTTTCCTAGAACCCGTTTTTGTATGAGTAGCTCCTTCCTGAAATCTCCCCATGTAAATGGCTTGTACTTTCTGGGGTTCACCTGGTCATCACCAACCAGCTTTGGATGGCATTCAATCACTGCCTCGCCCCTGGGGCTGAAGAAATAAGCTACTGACAATCGCTTCTTTTCTCTATTGACTACAGCTCGGTGAACCACGCTCTTCAATCTGCCATTGGTCCATGCCTGTAAACATATATACAAGCTCATACCAATTAGTTTTTTAATGGAAAATTTCAAATAGATCGTAATGGAGTTTTTGCGAGTTTTCAAAAAAGGATTTCATAAATGGTTTATTTCACAAAGATTGATAACTTTTTCATGCCTCTTTCATGAGTCCCAGCCGCCCTTGTCGCAGTTATTACACGGGAACCATTTAACGCATGCCCAAAACTCCTGGGTGACGCTCACATGGTGACAATTTGAACCACTCATCTTGAATTTTGTCCCCTTGAGGGATATATCCTCGAGTTTCAGTTCAATAGGAGTGGGCTTGATTGAGCACATGACAGTATCGTGATTCATGCCACCCCAATTGTGATGCCACATCAATGGCCAATAACGTTTTTAATTGTGCTCAATCTTAATGTGGGGCTTATTCCTATTAAGATGAAATTTGAGGATATGGTACTGGAAGCGTTGAAATATATTTTGAACAGTTCAAATTATCTATATGCGGGTCTCAAAATATAAGGGAAGTACAAAAAATTTCGAGGTAAAAGTTACCAGAAATGAGGGGCCACCACCAGAAAGGTCCTATTTGAAAGAGTCATATATTGAAAACTTGTCACATAGAGAGAGAGTACTTACTTCTAGTGTGTCACCAATGTTTATTACAAAGGATTTTGGAATGGGGCGAATTCCAACCCACGTATTGTCACTCTTCTGGACTTGGAGTCCACCCACCTCATCTTGAAGCAAAATGGTCAGCGTATGTGGGTCTGAGTGGCTCCCTAAACCCAAACACTTCTCAGGGAGGGGGCATGGAGGGTATCTGTTGATTCTAATCATGGTTTCATCCTTCTTATCCATGTTCTTTGTGAAGAAATCGTCAGGGAGACCCAACCCATGAGCTAGAATCTCGAATATAACCATTCCTAGTCCATCCAATGCATTCATGTAGTCCATAATTGCATCACTGAAACATTACAAAGTCAATTAGATTTAAATTAATCTCAACAAATATATTTATGAGTTTTCAGCAGTGGCCACTTCATTCCTAATCTCCTAGAGTTTAGCCTTCAAATACATAGGCCTCACAAGTTAGACTGTTTCTATGCTACTAATAGTATGGCCATTCTTGAAAATTTGTGTGTATGTGCATGTGTCTAAATAAATAGAGATTATATGTTGCCAGCTATAACCAATTTGATTTGGGCTATGTCACCCACATTCAATCCTGATAAAATGCTAGATATGACTCTCCCTCTTGGTGGCATCATATAATAAATGGTAAACATCGCTCTTATCAATGTGATGTTTAAAGGCATTACTAAAGATGGACATGTTGCCCAAATTTGAAATCTCAACATATATGGTGCTATAGCCAGCTTCAATCTCTATTAGTTGAGAGATTACCTTAAAGGCTTGTGATGGTCATCATAAACCTTTGTTGCGAAGGTGACCACCTGTTGGGGAGATTGAAGGAGCTGAATTATCTCAGCCCATGGTAGATTATGCCCATAGTCAGGATTACTCGCACAATACCCCAACGGTAAACTTGTTGATCTTGCGCCCTTCATCTTCTGGTCCATGGGAAGATCAAAGAGCTCGTTGCACCGACCTACCATTCTCTTTATGATCTCAGACTCCACACCATGATCAATTAGCTTGAAGAAACCCCATTTCTCACAGGCATGGACCATATCCTTGCACACCTTCTCATACTCTTCACCTCTTACTCCATTCATTACAGTTGAAAGGCTTACCACTGGAATATCATCGACCTGTTCAAAGTCGTCGTAGCTGATCATGGGCCATTCTTCCTTGGACCACACAAAGTCCTTCACACAAAATTCTTTCTCTACGGTGGAGAGACAAGCAACTTGTTGTCGCTCAATCGCTTCGATCTCCATTTGATTCTTTGAAGAAGTCTCTTCTTTGAAAGACTATATATACGGCTGCATTCTGTGGCCTAAATCATCGTATGGTCATCTCCTTGCTTTGGTAATGGAGAATTAGTATAGTAACAAACGATATGTCCATGGATAGTATCAACGTGCGGATGGAACAAGGTTTGCATTGGATTGGCTTCCATGTATTAATTGTCTTCATGTTAGAAGCTTAGATTCTTTGGATTCTCAGGGGATCCCTAATTATTTTGTGGAATATCAGATACTCGGATTCATAGCTTCATTAGCTGGATGAAATTTTAGCTTCTAGTAACGTATTAACAAACGTGAAAGTGCTTTTTGGATTGCTTTCATAGACCTAGTTCTGGCATTGATTTGTCCAAGCCCAAGCCCAAGACCGAACAAAAATAAAAAATCTTTATCTGCCTAAACTCGTATCCTAATTTCAGCCCATATTGGAATTGGACCTTTATCGATTTAGGGCCCATATTGGGCTCATGGGTTTGTCAGGTAGAATGGTTTTCCCGTAATTCTTGTCACAGGCTGAGATCCATGTCATTGGTTCTATATCGAATTGACTAGGACCCAGGCCCAGAAATCTTTAATAGGCCTGATTTCAGCCAAAATATGGGATTGTCTTGCTGGGTCTCACATGACCTTTTGGTCTGATGAGTTCAAATATGGTGGATAAATCAAATGGTTCCTTCATAATGCAGTTTTTTTTTTTTGTTTTTTTGGAGGTACATACTTCTCATATATTTTCTTAATCTCTAATGGCTATTTCATTCTACTCAGAAGCCTAGGCTATATTTAGCCTACTAAAGTGGATCTCAACTGTATCTGGATTTAAAGTCCAAATAAATAACTGATAAAGAATGTAGTGTCATTCCTCTCCAAACTGGTTCTAGGTCATTCCACCATGCATGTTGTGACAAGGAAGACATCATCGACAGAATATACTTGGAATTTGATAATATATATACATTTAGAGATCTTATGGCTTGTAAACTAGATTACAAAAGGTCTCTCAAATTCAACTGTTCACAGAATTTGTATAGTTTATAAACACTAGCTGTATTTAAGCTTCATCAAGCACTAGTGAACGACCTTTCCATTACATTCTCAATTCTTTCAGTTTCTGGCTTTCTGCTCAATCATCTTTCCTTATCATGAATATATCCATGCATGGACATGATCATGATTATCTACGGGGTGTAGTCCATCCATAGATGCTCCATGGCCTAGTGTATGCTCCATTGAAATAAAGTGTAGTGGAGATATTTGAATTATGCGAAAAGAAGATACGGTCACTGGACTTGTAACCAGCCAAACAGGCATGAAAAGGATGAACTTAGGCTTTACCCGTTGGGCCCATAGGCTAACTGAAAACCATTCAAGAATCAAAACATAAAATAGGTGTATCATTCAACTTATAATAGTACATCAAGTTTACTACCTTAAGAATTATACATAAAAATATCCAAAAAAGTTGATTTTAAGCTACAGTTTGGAAGATCAAAGACTCATATGCCGGGTCCACGGGTCGAAACCTATATAGACTTAGAACCAGACCTATTTATTAATCAGAATCAAAATTTGGTTCTTGACCCAGCCCATTTATGAATCGAAATATAAAATACGTTCCAAGTCCGATTTTATACAGGTCGGAACTTCCGGATAATCGAAGAATTTGTTACCCGTTCGCAACCCCAGCATGGATTCATTTCCCCCCCTCCATTCATTTTCCATTATAAAGTAGATTATTAGCTGGTCACTCTTGGATATTTACATTTGTATTTCAATTTAATCAGTTTCTAAACACACAAGTCTTAGAATTTGTACGAACTCAATTTCATTAAACAAACGGCCCTGGTGATCTAAATAGAGTTGCATTTGGCCAAATTCCCAATCCATGTCACATCTGAGCACCCCGTTCGAATCCTTTAACTTCTACCCATGTGATTAGAATAAGCAAACTCAAGTCTTTTTTATAACAGAAGTGGAAACCCCTAATTGTTGCAATTTCAGGCTCTGTTTTACACCTTATATGCTATGCTATGAATGATTATTTACTAAATTTAGGACCTCTTTGTTCAGACATATTTCTAATTGGAATTCCTTATTACGGAGTTCCCCAAAACATTTAATGACCTTTGTATTCTCCCCACAATTCTGAACTATTTGAACGGTGAGAATTCATAAAATGAACTTTAATTTTTTTAAGTAATTAAAAAAATCTAGTTCTTATTAAATGTCACTTTTGACTTGTAGAACTCTTTCTCTAAATTTAAAATTTCAAAATACTAAATTTTACGTGTGCATTTGTAAAATCAAGTGGGACAACATTTAATTCCTAAAGCCTCCCAACAAAGAAATCTGAATTTTTTTTCGTACGAATAGGCCTTAGATAAACATTAATGAAGCATGAGTGCATATCCTCTACCACAACTATTACACAATAACCTAGGTGTTTATAACTCTACTGCGGGGCCAATATAATGATAATCAAGATCATTCAAGAATGTCATTCCTCTTAAATTTCTTCAACTAAATCATTCCTACCAAAACCTCAAGGCGTTAGTAGAGGCAATATAAAAACTTTTCAATACTCCCTCTCGGGTGGAGCCTTGTCAATGCATTTTTGGCGGTATGTATTTTTTCGTACTGAGTACTCCCCATCGGTTGGAGGCTACTCCTCAACAATTCCCTTCAGTTAGGGATGTAAATGAGTTGGCTTTGGTCTTGGTCCATGGTGGACCCGGAAACCGAAACCGTTAATGAGAATGTGGAATTGGAACCGGTGTCTTGGTTTCGGAACCAAAACCGTAAATGAGAAGATAGAGCCACAACCGGTTCGGCATCCATATATGGGATGTGTGCGGGTCTGGATCCGGAATAATGATTATCGCTTTGTCTCCCGATGGGTAGCTTAGTTGGCATAGGACCACGATTTGCACCCGGAGGTTGTGGGTTAGAAACTACACTATCAAATTGGTGTCACACAGAGAAATTTTATTCAACTTTCTTTTCTGGGCCTATATAAAGATTATTCTAATCCAGAGGGCTGTGAGTGCTGCGTTATCAAAAAAATATATATATATATTATCGCTTTGTCAACCGGGATGCCACATTAGCACTTAGCCACATTTTCAATCATATATTCAATGTTATGATAGGACTTACTATTGTTAAAGTAAAATATAATAATATATCACTGAAGGTGATGATATTCATCTTAAATGGCTCGAACTATCGCACGGTGGAATTCTTTGATATATGTTTGCTTGCAATAGGAGGATCCGGGCTTTCCCAGAAAGAGAGAGAGATGTGCTAGTAAAAGCAGGTCCCTGGGACCACTAAAGACAAGAGTCAAAAACCGACGGCTGCAAACAGCGTTCACAGACGCGCACGAAAAGAGCCGCGAATATTTTTATCGATACGTAAGCAGGCCGCTCATCTTCCGCCACGTGTCCAGCAAAGTTTTACTATTTTGGGACAACGCCGAAAACATCTCTTTCGGATAGGTTACGTATTCATGTATTTTAGTAGTTGTTCTGAAAACCCCCTGCGGTGTTTGTTGATTTGGAAAAGCATTCCGATCTCTAAATGGTTCTTTATAGACCAATTTGGGTGACTACTAATATAGGGCGATTAGAAATGGTAATGAGATCAGTCTAGGTTGGGATCTCAGCTATATCTAGACCCAAAAATTATGTTTCAATGGACCTAAACCTTGCTCCATCATAAGGACCCATAACTAGTAGACCCATGAAGCCACTAGGTTTAATTTAGTCTGTCCATCTCAGCTTTCAAGGACATGAGATGGAAATATAGTTGGGACATTGGCTTTTCTAGGTATTGAATTATTAATGTGATGTTGAGTATTTATTTTTTTGATCTTTTCTTGACTCAATCTTCATTTCTTTTTGGTAAATAACTCAATCCCCATTATAGGAGAGGTTTGTCGTTAAAAAACAAGAAGAAGAAGAGGTTTTATGGTCCATGCACCTTCAGTTCTGCATGCTTAACCACTTATAAGATACAAACTTAGGTATCCAATTACATGAAATAAATAGGCCCTATCTATTAGACGTATTCATTACTTTCACCACTATTTTAGGCCTAAGTCCACAGGAGATCGTAGAACAATTTCAGACCAAGCTTAAAATTCCCAATGGCCCAAACTCAAAATGTTTTATCATCCAATACATTATAAACTAAAAGTTAAATAGATCAAAAGTAAGAATTCAAGCCAAGTATTCCTATCAATAAATTTCAGTCTCTTTTTTCAACTTCAAAAATCTTAAATAATTTTAGTTATTTGGTAATCAATCAAGCGGGTTAGAATCTATGGGAGAGCCCACACACATGTGAAGAGAGCTCACATATAGAGACAGGACACCCACATATTTATGAAGAGCGCCCATACAAATGAGAATACGGCAACATATGTAAGGATTGAACTCTGGGTAATTGAATGAATGGTGAGTTTTTGCTAATCAATCGGTTCTCCCTTAAAAAACTTAATTACAATGGAACATAGTCTAGTCCTATTTAATGAAGCTGAATTAGGGTGAAGCATAGTTAGCTTAGGCTTCTGTTAAGAAATGGTTACAAGTAGATGCAACTCATTCTAAACGGGATCGAAACGATTAGGAGGTTTTCTAGAATGTCATTTATTTCGTGGCGGAGCGATCGAAACGGGTGTCAGGTTTACTGCTTCGAGACCCAACAGACGTCCGTTCCGTTACCAGAGCAGTCAATGTCGTACTTGAAAGTAACCCAAGTTGAGTTGCCTTTTAACTCGGATTCGTTTGGTCAGGTACCCAAGCAATGTATATCCCAGCTACACCTTACATTAAAAAGAAAGAAAAGAGCCTTCACCACTCTAGCTAGCTCTTGTGAAGAAAGTAGTCTTCTTTGATCTTTCATATTCAAGAATTCCCCTTCCCGTTTCAATTTTTTCTTCATGCACCTGTAATCAGTCCTTCCCAGATTTCTCTTCCTGTAATTGGGTTTTCCTCGAAATGATCATCTGGGTCATTTGCATGTTTCCCTGATGTTTCTTATTAGTAAGTTATAGTTTCAAAGCTATTTGAAATATAGAGATTTGGGCCTCAAGCTTCATCCATTTTACACGTTGTATATATAGACTGTAATTGGTTCTCAAGTTTGAACATTTATAATTTGGACTCTCTAGTTTTTTATTCAAACTCCCTCTTTATGATCTTCCCATAAGTTTATACAGTTTCTTGTTAAATATCTCACAATCAAATGCTGCATGGATTTGCAATTTTGTACGCTGTAAAAGAACTGTCGTTTTGGATATACTCTTCTGCATTAAGAGTACTTTCAAATTACTTACAAAACAGAGAGACTTCAAAGCATCACAAGCTCTCTAAAGAATGCTGAAAGCAGTAAACCAGGCCTCCAAGCCAGATACAAAACCACCTCAATTCTCGAACTGTCCTGGCGGTGACGGCGACGGCGACACCATTTACGAATCGGACGAGTTTCGGATGTACTCGTTCAAGATCCGGCGGTGCACCAAGACCCGAGCCCATAGCTGGACAGAGTGCCCCTACGCCCACCGTGGGGAGAAGGCTCAGCGGCGCGATCCCCGGAAATTCAACTACAGTGCAATCACCTGCCCGGAATTCCGACGTGGGGGTTGCCGGAGAGGTGATTCATGTCAATTCGCGCATGGGGTCTTCGAGTTCTGGCTCCACCCTACACGGTACCGGACGCTCGCTTGCATGGCCGGAAAGTACTGCCGTCGGAAGGTGTGTTTCTTCGCGCACACGCCGGAGCAGATGAGAATTGGGACAATGGCCGGTTTGTGTCATTGCATATATCGGATCTGTGCCAATTCCCCGCCCGTAGCGCCTGAAAATGAATTCGGGAAAGTGGCGGATCGGAATCTTGTGAAGGGTATGAGGGATTTGAAGAAGGAAGGTGATGAAGAAAAGGTAGAGAGATGCTTTGGAGACGAAATGTCGGATTTTCCCGATATTGATTGGATATCGGAGTTAGTGAGTTGAGTGAGTGAGTATCAGTTTCCGGTTTTGGCGACAGTCGTTTTGTTGTAGGATTCTTGTTATGTGATTTATGTTTCATGTTGTGAGCATGCAGTACCACATCATAAGAATGCATGTGAAATGGCAAATATTGCTCGTAGATTGCCTGTAATTATTTTTATTATTAAATAAAACATCTCCTCATGGATAAACAAGGAGACTGCAGATCAAAGGCTGTATACTGAAAGGCTAGGATTCATGATCTTACATTTAGTGGTACATGGCGTATTGAAAATTATTTTTGTTGCCTCTGCTGACATTATCTCTAAGTTTTTGTTTGAATGATTGGTTAAGAAAATTTATTGTGGTATTAGACCCAATCAATTGCGAGTTCAGATATTGAGAGGAAAGTTTTGCGATCAAATTTCAAAAAGGAAAGTCTTGAAAAGTATTTTCACTGGTTCTACCACCACCTGGAGGATTTGGTAGAAATGGTTAATCTAAATAGTGTAACTTGGACAACTTCCTCCTGAGGGTGATATGGTTAAGGAAGAGTTAAGCTTATAAATTTGATCAGGTTTCAAATAGAAGTTAGACACATGCAAAAGATTTTAGAAACTTTTATTTGTCATTTATCTCTCTCTCTCCCACTAACTATTTGTTTGACTGAAGGGGATATTCTGATGACAATATAGTTATATCTAATTGAGTTCTTTTACTTGGGGTTTTCCAGTTTCATGATTATTGTTGTGCGTCATGGCGTAATGAAGTTAGAAATAGTAAGGGATGATCCGCTGAGAACCATATGCAGCTTTCAGGGATTCTTTTTTTTTTTTTTTTTTTTTCAGGGCATGTTATGTTATGCTGAAAGTTGCTGTGCCGCAAATTAGGCATAAAACTGAGAGGGAGATTTTTTAAGAAAAACCATGGGAACTTTAAAATACAAACGAGGCAAGGTTGTCTTCTTCTGAAATAATATGCTAGTAAAAGTGCCATCCAAAATCCTCTGTTTGGCTCTCCAATGTAACTTCAAAGCCATATCTCATCATCACCTACATTTATCATGGGATCAAAAAGTATTTCACAAGCAAAATATCTATTAGTGGCTAAACCAAAATAATAGAATCCATTGTTTGGGGATGAATAATTCATTTATCATAGGATCAGATTTGAATTACACAAGCTTGATAATAATATGAAAACACAACCGAATCCTTCGCTTGGTCTCTTTACTCAACAAGATATCGTTCTTATCGAACATGGATGAATTTTCAAACTAAAATTATGAACTGAAGTGAGTTGCCTTGAATTTGATATTTATTTTATTACGCGATTTCTTTTCTCATTATAAAATTCTAATTTTAATAGTTTTTGTCCTTCCATGTTAGCCAATTCAAAAAATATACATAGTGGAAAGTTTTCCTAATCTCTAAGTCAAAGGTTTTAAATTCAAATTTAAGAACCAAATTAAGTTCTTTAATGTACATGATGGTCCAAGTGGAGCCATGCAGAATTTTGTGGACCACAACCTCCTAGGTCCAACAGAGGAACTATTAACATTATGGAGATAAAGATAGAGACCAATACAAGGTAGAGAAGATGCACCCAATCAATCAATCTTTTGAAATGAAAGGGACTCATGACTAAACCAAAATATCTATTTAAAAAAATCCATGAAATTATTCATCACTAGACCAAAATATCTATTAATTTCATTCCCACCTAATTAGTGTAGACTGCTAATCCTCAATGTCCCAAGTTATTTTGTTACTTTGACAATAGATCCAGTCTATTGTGATCATAAAAAATGGATGATACCAAAAAAAACCACATGTGGGAATTGAACCCGACGTGAATCGAACACGCAACCTTCTGATCTGGAGTCAGACGCGCTACCATTGCGCCACGGATCCTCATTAAAAATTGCTTATAGAACTAGCTATTTAACTGGAGGAAGTTGAGACTTATTACCAAATCCCACGACTAGATCGCGAACTTCCACTGCGTCTGAAGAGGAACCCACCACAGCTGCACCATCACCTCTCCACGGTAATCCAGATGGCTTTCCATGTAAAGGATGCTCGGAACTCAACCGTAGGACCCACATGATGATGATCAGGACTGCTAATCTTGAATCCCATCTACTCTAGTGGCATAATCTGGAGTATCAGCTTAATTGGAATGGGTCCCACCGTCCAATCAAGCACATGATGAAAACTGTGACCGGCACTTATGTGACATTAATAGTGTCTAAGTTATGTGCCTAATTGGACGGTCGAACACACTCCCATCAAGCTGAAGTGTTATGATATAGCACAGGAGGGGATGGAATTGAAAATGAATATTTTGGATTATCATCATATGGGTCCTACGGTGGATTTCTAGAAGAGGAAAACTTATCGATTTCTCATTGAACGGCCTACAGAGGATCCCTACCCTAATCCTTTTCCCACATGCCTTCAAAGTTCAAAGTTCAAACAGTTGCAAACGCATAAAATCTCATGCCCAAACATTTGGCACGAAGTAGAAAGCGGGAGGTCTAATTTTTTTTTAAAAAAAGGTGGCGGGAACTTGCGAAATACAAACGAACCTGCTCTTCTTTTGCATTGTGCTGGTAAGAGCGCCTCCAGATATCCTCTGTTTGGCTCCTCCAAAATATCAAGAAATGGCCCCAAAAGATGCGGCGATTTCAGAAGAAATCTCAATACCATATCTCACCAGCACCTTAGATTCTCATGTATGGAGTATTTGGTTTTCTGATTTTGATTGATTCCCACTTTCTCTGAAACAAAAGAACCCTTCTTCTCTTCAATTGGGTCTCACCTTTCTTTTCATCTTCTGCATTTTTTATTTTTTTTTTTGTTTTGTTTGCAGACCTCTGAATCTTCCCATTTGCTTTCACTGCCTTCTGGTTTGTATCCCAAGATCTCAAGCATTTCCTTTCTCTGTTTCTGTTTCCAATGAAAACTAGCTAGTTTGATTTGTATAACTAATGCTTCTTCTAGTCCTTTCTGTGTTTTTTTTTTCTTTTCTTTAAAACTGATTGGGGTGATCATATCAGAAGCTCCTGATATCAGGAACTGGTTTTCAAGCTACGCCTACGAATCTCCTGCCACATTAGGCCTTGGATGTGATCTCCATGGTCTTGTAACATCTGAAGAAGGAATTGATGGTGAGGAGGATAAGATTTTAGAAGTTACTGAAAACCCTATAGATTCTAGTGATGATAACGATGGTGATTGTGTTGAAAGACCTTTTGATAAGCTCACCAAAGGCTCTGGGAGATCTACTGAAGATTCAGAGCAAGAAACCCATCAAGAGGTATTTACTTAAGTCCCTAAATTGAAATCTATCCAAACACAAGTGTTGGGTCTGTGAGATTTCTGTACACCAAACTGCACCATCTGTAGCAGAGAAGATTTCTATTGTGCCCTTGTTTTATTCATGTTCTTTTTCTCATCATCTGATTTCTGTTTGCAGATTGGGGACTCATCCAATTTGCTTTCACTGCCTTCTGGTTTGTATCTGAAGACTCCCAGCATTTCTCAAACTTCTTTTTGTTGTTTGCTCTGATTGATTTCCATTTAAACTGATTTGTGTGCCTAGTTCTTCATCTTTATTTATTTCTCTTGATTTGGGTGATTATATGCAGAAGCGCCAGATATAAGGAACTGGTTTTCAAGTTACGAATACGAATCTCCTGCCACATTAGCATCTGAAGAAGGAATTGACTATGGAAAGGAGAAGATTGTAGAAAGGATTGCAAGCTCTGAGGATACAAATGATGGTGAGGATGACGCTTGTATTAAGAGGCCTTTTGATGAATCTGAAAAAGAAGAGGAATTTATTTCAGAGCAAGAACACCATCTAAACAAGCAGGTAAATATTTATGTACATTTGTCTTCATTTTTTAGATTCTTCAGTAGGTTAGAATTTCTTGAATGTGATAGTGATGAAAGCAAGATATAATTTTTAGATTCTTCAGTAGATTAGAATTGCTTGAATGTGATGGTGATGAAAGCAAGGAAAAAAAAAAAAGATGGGAATTGAACCCGACGTGAATCGAACACGCAACCTTCTGATCTGGAGTCAGACGCGCTACCATTGCGCCACGGATCCACATTGAATGTTTCTAATATTCATTTGATTTATCTCGGTGAGAGTTGGGGAATTTCGATTAAAAAAAAAATGCTAATCTGCTATAGGGCTTCAGATTTTCAAGTAGTTTGTTCTATTTTCCAAAATGCTCCTGTCAATCTTGTTGTTTTCCATTTTAACTAAGCTGCGTCAGTCTTCACATAGGGTTAGGGGTTGACATCCCTGCTGGTTGGAGATTTTCACCTCATAATCTGTATGGAAACCAGCCTAAGAGACCCACCAAGGCTACCTATGATTAATCTGCCCTCCTCAGGACTTTCTACCTGAAGTGGCAATCATCCAAATTTGACACCCAAATTATTCATCCTTTGATTGAAACACCCTTTTCAAAAAAAAAAATTTATATGCTAATTTTTTCAATTTTATTTTGATCTATGGGGGCTCATGATCCATGTCTGCAATGATATAATTATACTAAGTTTTAGAGAATCCTTTATCCATGCACAGATCTCATCCTCCTCTCGCATAGTTAAGCAGGGGTGCAATTCCTGACTCGATCTGCCAAGTTGGCCCGAACATAAGCTAGAAATTAGGGTTGGGGTTGATATTTCTGATCAGGTTAATAAATGGGTTGTATGCATTTTTGCTATTCCACATGCTGCAACCCAACCAAACCCAATTTAGTACTATGATCCACCAACTCAACCCTTTGGTTTAATATTTTTAACCCAATTAATAAATGGGTTGGGCTTTAAATTTTCAACCCGGCTTATAAATGGGTTGGGTTTTAAAATTTGATTGAGCCTATACATTAATCTCAGTGCTCAACCCAACCAGACACGGTCCTTGCCAACGTTGTCGATTACCCAGTAAAATGAAAACATTGCATTGGGAATATGTGGGGCAAACCTTAATGAATTCCAATCTATGATGCACCGATATTTCAAAATGGCCAATGCATCGAGTTGTACTGTATCTGATACTTTACTTTATATTTGTAAAAGCCGTGTCTGTAGTATGTCCTTGCCGTATTTGAGCATCATAGATTTCAATACATGGGTTTGGTGGGATGTTAAGGAGTCTAAGTGAACAGGATAGGTGAAGTTTCACCTGTCCAATCACCCTGAGTCTATCATCTTGGCTAAAACATTAAATAGTCCATAAAAAGAGTCAAATTCCAACTAAACTAACACTTGGATGAGGTCCTAGTAATTCAAATTTTTGGAAGTCCTATCATTTACATCTCCACCTTATATCCTACACCCCTCACCTCTATATTAATCCTTCATTGGAGCCAATTTTACCACGAAATGGCTTGTATTCAGTCCCACGCAAAAGAACAGGCCCTTTAATTCACCCTATTAAACTCTCGGATCATAAGAATTTTAGACTAAATTCTCTTCTGTTTATTTTCAGGATTGTCATGCAGTTAGAATTACTGAAATTCTTCCCTCTTTCAAGAGCTTCAATGAACACTTTCGAGGTCAGGTGCTAGACAAATGTCATCACATCCCTTCACTAGACAAGGTAAATTTTAGTGTCGAAGAAAAAGAAGGTTTCCAAGGGAAATTGAATGACAAAGGTTTCACCAAAGATTGTGTGGTTTCCTTTATGGTGGATGAAAATTCATTCAGAGGCGAAGTAAAAATCAAGGAAAAGAGAATCCCAAAGGCACATCTCCAAGAGGAAGATTTTGAAGGGGAAGATCTGAGTAGACACCCAACTCCCAAAAGTAACTCCAGCATAGAAAGATCATTTGAAAATCCTTCAGTAACCAATGGCAAAGAGGAAAAAGAATTTGCAAACAATGGTTTCATTTCAACAAGAAGGAATAAAACTGGAAAGTCAAATACTGGAAAATCTTTCATGAGTAAAGATGAGGTGCCGTCAGCTGGTAAGCATTCTATGGCTTCTGGTGAAGTAAGTTCATCAGAAAATGCAATCTTATTGTTGCATGAAAACAAAAGGAAATCAGTTTCTGATGGGAGAATGGTATTATCAGATAGAACAAATTTTTACATGGAATCAAGTACAGAGATATCTGGAAAATGGCAGTGTCCTCGCAAAAGAAAACCATTTGTTGGGGTTCCATTGAAGCAGCTTGGACTTGAACGTTGGGTTCATCGAGTATAGTAGCATAATTTTGATTTTTGTCAAAAGATTGTGCTTGGGCTCTGGAATTGGTTTCTTGGGTAAAGGTTTAGTTGATTGGGGGTTAAACAGCTTGTCACCTTTGAATTAAAGCATATGTTTGTGCAATCACAGGTTCTGTATTGTGATCTCAGAGCCTATCCGATCTTTGTAAACTGAGTGTTCAGTGTAGGTAACTTTCTTTGTGGTATTACCGGGTTTATGTCTGCAAATAATCTTAGCTGCATGTACCAATCATTATTTTATTCTCCCTCCAACCCAAATGCACTATGTAGTTATAAGCCTATGTTCTATATATTGATCAATTCAATAGTGTGGTGAAATATGTCTCATTGCCTTCTGCATGTGATGTGAATGGCTTGGAGGAAGCCAAAGATGGCTAGTCCTAGGGACTTGCTACCTTGGCCTCTTTGTTTGGATAAATGCCTACTCATTCCACTGGTAAAAGTTCTAATCTAGTGAAATGTGTCAACATGAAGATCTTCACATACCTATTTTGTTGCAAGATCATAACATTAATCTGACACTTCTGCTGCTTGCTGCCAAAAAAGAGAAAGATATTGTCAATGGCTATTAAAATTCAATGTAAATTTTATGATCCTTATATTACTGTAATAGTGGCCTCAAATCAACGAAAAGTTAAGGCAAAATAATGGATGAATAGAATGGTTCAATCTGTTATCTTGTGGACAGAAACTGTATATGGTGGGGCAAATCAAAAACAACTGTGGCAATGTAGGCTGTAGCCCACCACCTAATGCTGTTGTGATCCTAATGCTTCTCCTTTCTCTCTATTGATTTGGGGGATTATATAAGAAACACCTGATATAGGATCTGGTTTTTGAGTGATGATAATTTCCGATCAGTATTATATAATTATCCAACTTTGCTCAAGTCAAGAATCATATGATTACCACTGTTACATCAAATCTAATTTTTCCACCAAATTAACACTTGAGAGTTTTAAATGCAGTTAAAACTTTGGTCACTTGGATATGATGATGGGGACATTGGAAGAGATATGAACCTGATTTCCTGTTACTGTAATTTTTTATGCTCCTATCCATCTGTTTGTTTTCCATTTTTAACTAAATTATATCAGTGTTTCCCTTCGGGTTAGAGGTTGTGATTCCTAAACATCATAGATTTTCACCTAAGAATTAGTATGATAACCAGCTTGGGAGGCCCACCAAGGCTACCTATGACCCCTACTTACAGCCTGCCATAAAGTGGCAGTTATCCAAATTTCATTTGATTGAGACATTCATTTTCAATCTTTTCACGTAAGGCGTCTGTAGGTGGCTTTACAAGTCCGCCGTCCAATCTCAAGGCTCAACCCTGGACAGGCGGTGAAAACTACCAAGCTGGAGTACGGTAGGGGCAGTGGGAATTTCCTGTGTAGCAGTGAAATGCGTAGAGCTCGGAAAGAACACCAACGGCGAATTCTTAACATTTTTTTTTTTTTTTTAATTTCATTGAGCTTTGGAGACTCATTATCCATGTCTATAATGATCTAATTTTGGTAAAATTTTAGGGCACCCTTTATCCATTCACAGACCTCATCCTCCAACATACTAGGTAGGAATGACAATTTCTGACTCAATTTGCCAACTTGATCCTGACCCAACCCAGTAATTCAGGGTTGGGGTTGACATTGACCAGATTTGTAAATGGGTTGTGTACATGCTTTCCACAGATAGGCAACCAACCAAATCCTACTAATTAGTGTACTATAACCCACCAACCAAACTTTTAATTAAGGGTTTAGCTTGAGAGTTTCACCCAAAGTTGGAAAATGAGTTGGGTTTTGAATTTTGAGTGAGCTCATACATTTTAGGGTAAATGTAACATTTGTGGAATCCAGATAGCCAAAAACACTTTAAACTACTTTAATGTCCATGTTTTTTTTCAGTTCTTGAGATTTCTAAAACTTGTATTTTTTAGTAGTTAAATGGAAGAAATAAAGGTGAATAACCAAAAGTGACCACTATTCTCCCCCTAATGGAAAATGAATTAAGAGTAAATGGAAAATAAATACCTAAGCAAGTAATTCAAATCCTAGAAAAGTTACAAAGACTCGAGGTCCCATCTACACGTCCACCATATATCCTTCATCCCTCATCTAGTCACCTCTTTAATAATCTATTGTCGGAGCCCATTTAACATGAATTCATATGCATTCGATGTCTCCTTAGCACATTTTATAATATAATGGTGGAGAAAATAGTGTTTTACATATATTACTTTTTTAGTGGATGTCATTAAACCACTGTAAAAGTCAAGGATCGTATGATGGCACCGTGGCATTGAACCTATTTTCTTATTACCAAATTATCACTTGAGAGTTTTTAATCTTTTCAAAACTTTAGGTGTAATGACTGAGATTTAAAACCATGTCCTTAATAATCCATGTATTTTGTTGGATTGGATTTAACTGGATGTGATAGAACATTATTTTGATGTTTTTTAGCAAAGAAAAGAATGAACCCGACATGAATCGAACACGCAACCTTCTCATATGGAGTCAGACGCGCTACCATTGCCCCACGGATCCACATAAAATATTTGACTGTATCTTATTTATCAATTCAATTAAGAGTCTAGAAGTTTTAATCCATTTTTAACTAGCTTCACACTTTTGATCTGCCAATGAACCACCCATCCCACGTCTAACCATTGGAATAAGAACTTTCCATCTGCTCATGAAGTGGCATTCATCCTAATTTGACACTCATTGGACCGGTAGTCCTGTTATTCACCATAGATTGGATAGAAGCATCCATTGGTGGACCTTTCTATCGTACGATTTTTTTCTCTTTCAATGTTGATCATTGAGAACTCATAAACCATGTCTACAATGGTCCGACCATGCTAAATTTAAAGGCATCCTTTACCAATTCATAGACGTCAGCGTCCTCCCACAATTGTAGGTATGGGTTGCAATTCCTGGCCCGATCTGCAAATTTGATCTGAACCTTACCTAGCAATTCAAGGTTTGGGAAGACATTTCTAACCTTATTAATAAATGGGTTGGGTTTGAGTTGTTTACATCCTTGCTATTCAACATGCCAACCTAACTCAACCTAATTGATTGCATTATGATTTGCAAAACACGACCTGTTAATTAAGGGCTTGGGTTGAGATTTCCAACTCAATTACGAAATGATCTGGGTTCTAATTAAGCCTATAAATTTTACCCTCATAGCTCACTCAACCTGACCTGCCCATTGCCAACATTGTCATAGGTGCAATGCTGTGGAGAGTTATCCAGTAAGACTGAAATATTGCACGGAAAACCTCAATGGAATCAAATGGACTAGCATAATAACCCGTGCTTAGCACGGGTATTGTCGGCGTTTATGTATTAAAAAAAATATCTATAAATTGAAGAAAGAAAAGAAAAGAAAATAATAAAAGGTTATCATGAAAGCACCTATTTATGTAATTTATGAGCTAATGGGATAAAAAGGAAAGAGAAAAGAGATGAATTTAAGAAGAAAGGGAATTGAGTTCTGAATACAAAGGGAGGTATTGCAGAGAAGGAGAAGTGAAACTTTCAAAAGTAGATTAGTGGAAGGAGACGTGAGTGGTGGTTTTAAAGTCGTTTGAGATAAGTGTGGAGAAAACTAAAATGCCTTTCAAAATTGTAACCGATTGTCAAAATCCAATGCAAAACCTCTTTGCTTAATATAGTATAATGGGATGTTATATGAAAACACTTGCTTCAATAGAACGTGAGAATTTCTACTATATTATCAACTAAGATGAGGTAAATAACCCAATTAACACAATCTTATATGAAAATAAAAATAATATATATATATAGCAATCACATTATTCATCTTATGGTCAATCTTACAATCGGGCCATTTACACCAATAGATTCATCAATGCATGAAAATATATATATATATATATATATATATATATATATATATATGAAATGAAGATTAAGTTAACATCTATTTTCTACACATTGATTAACTCGATTGTATATGGATTCAAATGTATTGAAATGTAAGCCACTATCTATGCATGTAATGTGAATGTCTTGGATCAAGCAAAGATGGGCCCTCACATGATTCTCCGCCAGTCTTCACACCACTCTCCCTCTCCTGGCTGAACTAGAAATGCCCAAGCCATTCAATTTCAACATAAATTTGATGATCCTCTACATTGACCGTGTAGTAGTGGTCTCAACAGAAAGGGACGCCAAAACAGTGGATAAGTAGAATATTTCAAACCTGTTATCCCTTGGGCAGAAACTATGCATGGTGCGGCAGAACAGTTTGAGGGTCTCTCGAGCCAGAGGATTGATACAATTTTCCACTCAACATGAAGGCCTTGTTTGGATCTTTGTAAATCGAGGACATGTACCAAAATTTACACAAAAATCAGAATTCGAGTCAAATAACCTTAGTTATCTATCACAACCACTGGTAAATAAATTTACAGGTAAAATGAGTGCTGGGTAACCGAGTTCCAATGATCCAAACAACGCCAAGAGAACACATTTATGAGCATTGAGATAATGTTACCAGAAGAATGTAAAACAAAAGGTGCAAAAAGAGAACTCATTGATATATTTATACTGAAATTAACATGTTATGGTTTCCCTATTTTGATTTTTCTTCTTTTTTTTTTTTTAACAAAAGGGAATACATGAAGAAAGAATTTTAAACAAAGATGATACAAGCTCATTATAAACAGTTCTTCGATGCTGGTCATGATTTTGGCTTCAGCTGTTCAAGGCCTTGCAGATGAGTCTTCAACCATAAGTATTCATGGCGCATTCTCTCTAGCCGGGTCTCAACCATGAACATCTCTTCCTTAAGATGGTAAACACGCTCCTCCAACCAAGCTATAGCTTCTGTCCTGTCGCTAGAAACACCGTGCATGAAGTTCTCTTGAGAAACCAAGTGGACTCTTGGGGTTCTAGTTAACAGAACAACAATGCTCAACTGCAAGCACAGAATGAAAAGTAAAGAACACTGGAGTTTTAAAACCAAAAAGAAAAGAGTGGAACCACCACTTCTTGTCATGCCGCTGCTTTAATAGCTTGGCTTATAACAAGAAAGAGAATTGCGGGAACCACAATTCAATTTACAGATAATAAAATGGTTTGAACAGGAAGCTTCTCATGAAAGTAGCAAAGATTTAATGATCTGAACGAATTGCTGTCATTGATGTTTGAAAGGGAAGAGACATTATTACTTGAGAAAACTTTCAATAGTGAACCTCTCAGCCATCCTTCTATTTTTTTTCCTTTGCAGATGCTTACTAGTGTTAATTCTCTCCAAAACATCATATAGTGCAAAGATGTAAAGAAGGGTTAGGATAATAAGAAACAATGACTCTTGCTGATCTCCAGAACTCACAAAAACAAAAAGAACCAGAGCCCATTTCCCAATATGATGCTGGAAATAATCAATAATGGCAACAGTATGATGTAAGCATTGCTAGCGTGACGAGAGTGGTCCTCGACGAATGTGACCAACCCGTCAAAGACAACGTATGGCAAGACCCACCTGATGATAGGATGGTTTGAGGATCAGCCATTTATCGAAAGTTAGATCCATTGCACTTCACTAGCTGTCTGACCTAAAGCAACAACTTTCCTGGTACATTCTTTTTCCTTAAATCAGATCAGGTAGCTAGAGAAGCAACAATGGAAGTGATTTTTGGCAGATAGCTGATCCACAAATGTCCCTTTCCAATTTAGAGTGTGAGACCCACTGCATGCCAGGCGTCTTTTCCGACAGATTTGTCAAATTCATCCTCTGACAGCACTTGTCATGCTAGGTTTATATATATATGAGATACATATATACACCACAGACATAAATATATACCAGGGCTATCCATAAGAATCTCTTAAAATAAATTAAATGAAGGTCTCAGGGTCACACGAGCTTACCTGTGTCAGTATAAGGATAGATATAAATGTGATGACCAATATCAGAGGCAAGTGACTCCGACTTTTTAGATACATGCAAATCATGGCCCATGCTTCTCTAAGTAAAAAGACAACAGAGGTGCCATGACTCAACTCTCCTTTCACAGGATTGTCATACTCTGTAATTACATCTTTAGAATTAGATTCCCTTTCTGAGATCCTTCTACGAGTTCTTTTTCTTTCAGAAGCTTGTTTGAGTTCGGTAGAATTTTTCACTTCAATGTCATTACATTGCACAGGATTAGCAGTATCACTTGCAACCCCAGCTGTTGACACATAAAGGAGCACGATCAAACATTAGTAGAACCTCAAAACATGTTTTAATCTACAAAATGATTACTTGCATCAATGTAAGGCACAACTTATAATAAACTTTTACATTTTTACAGCCAAAGCTACGGACCTTCTAGTTCTACAGGGTTCTGCTTCTGCTTCAGCAATTCATGTGCCTGGAAAAGGTTTGATTACCATATAAGCTTTACTGACAGTGGGAATGAAAAATAAATCCAGAATCTTAGATGTATCACATAGAGAGGAGCATACACTCTTTATCCAAATTGCATAAGCTTCTCTGCACTCTTCTACTGTGGATTGCTCTATTTTCCCTGTAATGCTTGCCCACTTGGCAATAAATATTAACTTTCATGTTTCAAGAGCATATATATAATACATAATATTCCATAAAGATGTGCATACTACAAAATGTGGAAGATCGAGCCCAGATTTTAGCAAGTGCATGTCAATACATGTAGAGAGGTTCTTTTAACATCCAAAAACAATATAACAGGAAAAAGGAAACATTAATAAATAAACAAAATGCATTCCGCAAATTCCATGACATGGATACTATCATGGTTCAGTATCATGGTTTTGGGTCCTGTCACAGCTAGCGGCAAAAATTGTTACAAAACACAATATGCGGCCCATACCATTGGATCAGTCTTTACTTGTTTTTATCAGTAACTGATAAATTTATTAAACACTCAAAAACAGTACAGAAGAGAGAGATGGTATAAGAGTGTTATACTATATACAAGCTTTCACCCTACCCTACCGTCAAGTAAGAAACAACTTCCTCCTCAATTCATTTCTACACAAGTCATCTTTACTTATCTCCTCCCTTCGTTGATACATCCACAGCCTCTTTTCATTCCCTTTCTAATGCTTGAATTCGCACAAAAACCCTCAATGCCCGAATTTCCTTCATGATGAACAAAAGCCTTCAAGGAGCCTCTTTAACTGTCGATGCCCCCTTAATTGCACTTCTTTAAATACCTTCCACAAGCAATCTCCCCATAAAGTTTCTTCTAGAATACCTCAAACTTCTCTAATTGCCAGTGGCTCTCTTTCTTCCAATTCCTAATTCTGACTGGACCTAAAAAGGATCAAATCGCCTCTCCTTTATCATTCCTAAGAGCTCCTATGCTTACTAGTCCTAGCTTTCCTTGTGCATCTACATTGGACTTGAGAACACCACTACAGAAAATAGACCCTTTATGGGAGTCCTTCTCGCCCCTGCCCATTGTAGCCGGTTCCCAATTTGTCATTATATTTACTGATGGTAAATCTCGAATTTCCTCCTTGACTTTGGACCAATGAGAAATTCTTTCTTTAGTCAACTACACTACTAGCTAGCAATTAGGTGAAATTTCACCCACCCCCAACCCACAATGCCCCTATTCAAATCCACTTAACCCAATGAATATATTGCATACAGTGTGCCCCAGAAAAATGAGATCAAATTTCGAAAACATTCACATTTCAAGAATGCCTTTATATAGGATAAAGCATCAAAACCTAGGGCATTTGAGTAGTTTCTCGAGAAAAGGTTTTTTTGGTAAATTGGAATCAAATGGTTCAAATGGGTTTTTTTTCCTTTTGTGGGGAATAATAAGCTACAGCTCCTAGTTGTCTCATGCCATAAGTCAACCAAATAGTTTATCTCCAGGTGTGGATATTCCTATTTCAGCATCATGTTTGGCCTACTGCCTACTGAACTCGTGTTCTTAAATTCCTGGCATGTATATTGGATCTTGGTAAACAAAATGAAGGTCACTTGGTTTGCACGTAAATCAAAATTCATGCATTTAGATAACCTGAGTTGCCTTGAGTGAGTTGTTTTGCTCTTTGCCATAACTTATTGCAGAGTGAACAGTATTACAGTTAACTAGATTTACAGGTAAAATGAGTGCAGGGGGACCAAACTTCAGGGATCCAAACAGGCCTTAAGACCCACCATCTTTACATTTTACAAAAACCGAAAAATGCTATTACTTCCATGCTTGGTAAATTTCAAACTAGGAAAAAAATTATGGTCCTCCTGCCCCACTAGCTAAAAGAGGCATTTGATCAAGCACCTATCAAAATTTGGCCTCACCAGATGTTTCTAGCCATCCAATGATAGCTGTGATAGTGAGTTGTTCGCTGGTTTTTTATATTCACCATCCATTTTATTGCTTAAGACGAGATGGATAACAATGACAATGGGTGGGTAGGTTTGGGTTTAGGGAGATCCGAACCCGACCCAACTGGCATTTGCATTGCCACATACCCGCACCCGACACCAAACCCGCCCCATGACAGTCACGGGTCAGGTCGGATTTGTTAGTGGTTGATTTAATATTTTTTGAAAAAAATGAAAAAGTAAATATATTAAGGAAGATTTGAACCCATGACATCTAAAACTAAGTCACTCCTTACTACCACTTACACTAATGAAATTTATATTAAAAAAAAGAACCTTACTAATATGTAAAGTAGAAACAAACGGGGCGGGGCGGGTTAGACACACCCAAAACCCAAACCTGACACGAACCCCACTCGGGTTAGTGTATCTGTGTATGGAAAACCATACCCGACCCAAACCCTACCAACACACTAACAAACCAGCTTGGGGCAGATCCCCGTTTAAACCCGACCCATTGCCATCCCTAACAATGGGGACATATTGTGGGCAGAAGCCATATCTAAAATCCACCATTTTATATGATGGGTCAAGTTCACAACATAACATGTGCTCAAGGTTCCAGCTTTCAATCAGCAGGTCATCACTGACAGAGTTGTAATACTAAGGATAGTAAAGTTGTACCTTTCCACATGGTTTTCCTCGAAAATGACACATTTACATATACCCGCAAAATGCACCAAGCATTTTCCTCATCGCCCTCTTGCTCCACATCCCAAAGTCCCTGGAACAGACAAATATAAATATAAACATTGGGAAGGGTTATCCTAATGCAGTGTGGAAAAGACACTGAAACAATAGAAGCAGCAATACCATACCAGATGGAATCATATACTTAAAATATGTAACAAACATTCAAATAAATTAGTGTAACCAATATTCATGTGGTAGTTAAGAGATTTTAGAAGACAACTTAACAGTGAAAATTCAAATGCCAACCTTCAGGTCCATGAGATGAGGTGATATTGATCATAAGTATGTAGTATGTACCACTAAAAATCAAAAAATGACAGTTGTAAAATGTAAAGTCGCCTAAGATAAATACATCTGTAGAAGAGCAGTGAAAGAACAGGACCCAAATTTTTGTATGCAATCAATTGGTGAAGGCTGAAAAAGTTGGTTAAAAGATTATAGAAAAATAATAACAAGAGCGAAGAATGATTTTTATCTCTAACAGATAAATCCACATGATTCGCAAATCACAAGTAAAGATAAAAGAGGAGACCCTCCATGAGAGAACAAATTACAATATACAATTAGTGCTTTGCTAGATAAGATCCAAACTACCTCATAATATGTTAATTAACATTATGTATGCTACCAGGAAGATGGCTTCAGGCCTTCTGAAGTATGAGATTAATTATTTGATATAGCTGCATTTAGCAGTCATGTACAAATTCAAAACATTTATCACTGAATCCCACCATTTTACCAAGGGACTCAAAGCCATGTTTCAAAAGAATTTCTCAAAGCATATGACTAAGAATCAAACTTGCTAGGACTTGAGCAGCATCATGATAGCAGCTTATACAGGAGGAATCACAAGTGAGCATCCTTCAGAAGCGAAAATCAAAGCATTGCAAAAGGGCGTCCATGTTTGCCATGACATGGAATCCAAAAGGTCATTTTGGAAGGAGATCACATGATTCCGGCAGAATCACTTTAAAAAAAAAACGGGTCTTAAAAAACACGTCCCGACCCAGAAGAGGGGAGTTTTTTGCAGAACAGATAGAAAGGCGGACTGCAGCTTGCAATGGCTAAGGTGGCGAGAATGATGGTTATCACTTTGTCTGCTAATTGTCCATATGTGGTGGAGTTTATTTAGCATCTTGTTATACTTATACCCACGTATGATGTAATGGTGTGGACTTATATTATAATTAATCATCTTTCTCAGGGAAAAAAAAAAAGAGAGAGAGAAAAGGAATTGATGTGAAGTGACTCAGTTATGAACAGAATCATCTAAGTTTTCTTTCTTCTTTTATTTTTCCTTCCGAAAAAAAAATAACGGTTGAGCACCAGGGGTCTTTAAAATTTTGGCAGGTTCTTTCCAAAGTCTTCCCCACTAGTGAGTCAAATGACCTCTCATTCAACTTGACCAAGTCTGAAATCAATTTATTATACTTCCAAACTTTGGCTCCTATAAAAGTATTGGCACCAAAGTGACAATCCCTAGTGGCCCTTTGGAGAAAAAACTTCTACCTCAAACAGCTTTTGACAATGAAGATCTCTGCCATCAGATACTGATTTTTCCCCCTCTTTGCACAGTAGGCACATTCTAAATTGTAATTTATAAATCAATAAAAAAAAAAAAAAAAAAAACACTATTTCATTAGCCGGACCTTTGTCATTGCCTAGCCATCGACCCAATTTCTTGAAAGAGAAATAAACAGATATACACAAGGATTTTTCAGTAATCTGGCAGTTATTATCATGTTCAAATAGACAAATGCAGAACAAAAAGCCATTTGAGGCCACCACCATGTCACTCAAGAGACTCAACTGTAGCAAAAGCAAAGAGTATAAGTTAGAAAGTAAAATGTAATATACGCCACATGTATATAGAAAAACTTTATACCTCTACGAGAAAGTAATCCCCATATGGTACATCATTAATTTGTTGTGACGTCTCAATAACTAAATGGCTGGCAGACAATAAGAATATTCAAGATCAATCCAGAATTATTGAAGAAAAATTATAGGTTTAAAAAAAAAGTGTAACACTGATTTAAAAGATATTACTTGTTTCTCATCAAATAGAAGGTTTAAAAAAAATAATATGAGGGATACCTGTTTCTGTAGACTCGAAATTTCTGTACCTCCCGACAGTATCCAAACCTTGCACCTTAAAGGCAACTCAGAGAAATCAAAACTGGAATCTGACAATGACTAAGAAGTAAATAAAACGGATTTTCCAATATTGTAATTCCATTGCAATATCATTAAGGAACCTCTCCATACCAAAGTATAGTTTGATTGGATGCTGAAATGACACATCACGCACATGTCCAAATTGTGAGTGCTTATCCCACGGAGTGCACTGAAAATCTATTGGTATATCAAATGTATCGATCATGTTACTACATGGTATGCATCAGCTAAGTAATCAAGGTAATAACACCCAACAACTAGGACAATAAATTTTGATGGGAAAAAAAAAAAAAACATCAGAAGAATGTAAGAGATTACCTTTGTCCCTGCATCTTCCATGAAATGTTTCAACAAAGCCAACAGCATTATCTGAGAAGAACAGAGAGAAGAACTCCTCTACCCGAATCTATACATGGTGCAATAAAATTTTAAATTTTGAATCAAACAAGTCGGTAAAGCTAATAAAACGTTTGTTCTGACACAAATAGAGTGCAAATAGAAAAAAAAAAAGCACAGCAAAGATTATTATGTTACCGGGAACTTTGATTCAGCAACCATTGTATAGTATTCAGGTACTGTGACAAGAAGGAAAAAATATATAATTATTGAAAAAAGTCAATGAGCTTGATTGATGACCTATGAATTAGAAACTAGAAAGAGGAGAGGGCAAAAAAAAAAAAACCAACAACAACAGCCAATATCAGTCTCCTCTTAAAACTTTAGTACCAAAGATCTTTGGTTAAAGGGATAAATATTAAGACTGAAGCCACATAATTGTGGCAAGATTGGACAGAAGGTTAAATATTTGCCATATAATTCTTTCTGCATTATTTGCAATATCAAATGCTCAAACTTCCAATCTGCTTCTGTGTTTGGATGATGACTAGTAGGAAGTAAAAGTTAACTAACCCTTCGGACAATCAACATCCTCCAGCTGCCAAGTCAAAGGCTCTCCATTAGCCGGACCATTTACAATCTCTTCACCATTCTCCTGAACTTCAGAAGGCCTTATTTGTACAGAACCATCATCTTCACAATTGGATAAAGGCTTACTATCTTCTAAGAGATAAGCATCATTACCCCTGTTTCATAAACACCAATATGAACTTCATTTTCAAAGTAAGAAAACAAAATCAAAGTAACAATCTTGATACCTCTCCTCAGAACACATATCATTAGGTTGACGTGTGAAGTTCTTAAGTCTCTCAAATAGAATAAGCATGTTGTCTTGGCCGCCACTATCAGATTTTGACTCCTGAGGTAGAAACGGCTCGTTATATATATATTTTTAATGGTAAGACAGCTAGTTACATATCTGATGACAGAATTGAAATTTGGCTTCTAGAAGAGCCAGAATGCAGTGCAGCCTTTGCCTAAAATAGCAGTCGAGATAATTATTGTGTATCCACCAGCATTAAATAACACAAATGCAATGATTGCATTTTTAAATATAAAATTCAATGAAAAAAGCTACAAATAGTACAGAACTAAGAGATTCAGAAGCATAGGTAAGAACTAGGAACAAGTACAGAACAAAGCATTAGATGATTCAACTACAGTAATTTAAAAAGAAGATTCCTATAACCCCTGGCCCAACTTCTGAAAAAAGTTTAAAAAAAAACTTCCAGGCAATTTTTAAGTAAGCCCAACAATTTTTTTTTAAAACATGGATTTATAATAAGGTTTATATCTGCAGAACATAATGTAGAAGTCCTGTCATCATTGAACCACCTCAAACCAATGTTTCAATAAACCCATAAATATTTAAAAAATGTGGATTTTATAGTAAGGAATATCTCCAAATACTAACTGAGCTAACCATGTGCAACTCCCAGTTGAATTTCTTGTCAGAGCATTGCCGTTTCCTCAATTTGGTGGCAGTGTCAAGGATTTAATGCATCTTTACACAACTGAATAAAATTGAGACAATCATCATCAATAACTAGGGTTTTATATGGGCTGGGTCAGACTGAGCGCAACCTAAGAAATATGGTGTTTGGCTAAAAGTTTATAAGCCCGGTAGATTGGATGCGGTCTAGCAACTATAGATTTTCCCCACACAAACACGTGACTCTTCTCGCTTATTTTATAGTAAGTAGGGCTCTCTCTCTCTCTCTCTCTCTCTCTCTCTCTCTCTCTCTCTCTCTCTCAAAAGGCATTCTTTTTTATTTTGTACTCCCTACCCAGATCCTTTTAAAAATTGCAGCCCGGACTCAAGAAGAAAAAAAGAAGTGGATGATGAGAATAAAGGAAGATGATAAAGAAAATAGTACAAATGAGAGAAGATAGAGAAGATTAAAAAACCGTTCAAAAAATAAAGAAGATTAGAAAAAAAAAAAATATGAGCGAGAGAGAGAGAGAGAGAGGTTGTTGGCCCACGTTGGATGGAAATAATGATAGATTTGAAGAAGTGCAACCTATCAAAGGATTTGGCCCAGGATAGACTGGAATGGAGAGAAGAGTTCTTGTAACTAACCCCAACATACTTGGGAGTTGGGACAAGGCTATGATGATGATGAAGATAATGAATTAGTGATGATGATGAGAGAGAGAGAGGTACATCTTAGCAGTGGGAAACACTATTCTCATTAAGTAATTTTGTTTTCTATGCACATTCATATCCCTTTCTTTTAAGTCATTATCGTGTTTCAATCCATTTCATGAGTAAATTAAATTATTGTTTTAGTTTTAATGGTAACTATAGTTGATTCTCTAAAAAAATATATTGCAGTCACTATTTAATTAAACAAAATGAGCTTTGCTGAAGATTGATTTATAGAAGAAAAAAAACTGCAAATGTCTTATATCCATGGGTTCAAGTATCAGTGGATCCCATATTGGTCCGGCCAAGAACTGATACATATTGGTCATGTAGGCGAAACGTATCAATATCAATCCCGTAATGGCATGTTTATAATAAAAATGATGGTGATGATGATTAAGATGATAATAATAATAATCAAAGCCTTGTTTGAACTATGTTAGGGTCGGCTACATGAATTATGTTTTATGAAAGATCAAAAAATAAAATAAAATAAAAATTTGGAAAAATCAAGAAAAGGGACAATCCTATAATTTATATTCTTAGAGATTAACAGCCTCATTTTGAGTAGCAAATTAATTGTAAACCAGCAAAAGAAGTTTTAGAAAAAGATGTTAAAAATCTTGCATCAAAACAGATTTTTGCTCGATGGCAAGCTTTACTTTCAATATTCGATTTCAAAATTGAATTTATAAAAGGAACTTCCAATTCTCTACCTGACTTCCTCTCTCGGTGAAGAGAAATTCCAGTCCAACAATGTCCAAAAGATCAAAAAATAAAGCCAAACAATCTGATACACTAGGTGAATTTAGCGTCTCCAATCAATTCTCCCCTCCTTCACTCCACAACAAAAAAGAATCCTTCCCAATCCCAATACATTCTCAATGCAGAAAGCCAAATCACTCTTTTAGATGATATCCTTACAAAACTTCCTGCTGTTCAAATACCTTCCAAAATATTTCTTCCGAATATGCACTTTTCACCCAAATTATCCTCCCTCAAAGTTAAATTCTATGAAGTCATTCTAGAACAATCCAATAGCGCACTAGTTACCCATGCAGAAAAAGATGGCGAAATTGCCTTCTCAAAACTCAAAATTCTCCATATCCTCTCCCTGCAGGAATGGCAGAACAATTGGTCCACAACCAGAATGGTGCAAAGCCCCAATCAGAAACAATGGCCCTACAATTACTGGGATTACATGAATGCGAATTTGTTTTGCTCCGCCAAAACTCTAAGCAGTCTCACTCCTGGTTCATCAGCTTCCAAAAGACCCGAAACATTCAAGTCCCATAATGGTTCTGGATAAATTGGTGGTCACTCTTTGGTCCACCTTCATCCATCCTACCAGATTCCCTATCTAACCATTTTCAAAATTTCACCTCAAATAAAGCCTCTTTCAAATCAAGTGAACCTTCATACCACTTTTTAACCTATTCCCTCACCCATGGTATCCCCCGGATCCTCAAATAGGATTATTCCAAAACTACAAATCCCCTATTTTTATTTCGAAGAACCTTTGTCAAACGTTGGGACAAATTCGGCATTTTACCAAGTCTTCAAAAACAGACTTCCCCTTTTTCTTCCAATGTTCAACATTTTCCTCCACTGCCAAAAATTGATCCATATAAATCTTTCAAAACAGCAGTCATTGAAGTCATTAAAAATCCTGCGGCAGGCCCCTTCAAGACTGCCCCAATAGCAAAACCTGCCCCTTTGGCAACAACCCCCAAAACAAATAACAATTTCATGGACTCTTGAGAATATTTAATTAGTCATATTTATGCTCTCCACAAAGAAATAGAATCTCTAAAAAAGAAGCCTCTCGCCTCACATCATGAAGCAGTTCCATTAGTAGCATCTTCCGTCAATGAAGACTCTGATGCTACTCAATCTCCTAGCAAAGACAGATTCTAGACATGCTACACCATTCCAATACAGCTCCTCTATAATATCACCATCAAGCTCATTCGACAGTCTGCCACAATCATCTCAACAGTTTGCCACAATCAACTCTCTCACTGTCAGCTCTTTCCATCACGTATGCCTCTGCAAGAGCCTCTCAATGTACCATGCATCCGCAAAAGCCACCAATATGGTTAACAATCTCAAGTCCGAAAGCAACCTTTCAGAAACAATTATAAAGATGTCACTTTCAGAAATTCAATATTTGCAGCTATTTGCCACTATGCAGCCACTATTCACTACTGAAAATGAATTCGACAATTGCAGGCTATGCAATAATAAAATATTCTTGGTCACTATTCAAATAGTACTCTATCACTATTTAAATATTACCAACTAGTGCCAAGTCACTATCAATGCATCGAATCAAGCCTGAAGAATGTATTCCGGATTTCAAATGCTTTCGCATCTGGAGTCTTCATGAAACAGCCTCAATAATTCAGATACAGCCCCTCAAGTAGCCTCAATAATTTACGGACTTCAAGCTTCTTTAAGTCCGCAATAGTCTTGTAAATTTGTTTATAGAATGAACTGTCAGCCCTCTTATCTAGGCAGAAGCAATTAAGTAGTTTTAGTGCAAGACTAAGAGTTTCCAAGTTCTCTCAATCTTAGCCATTTTTCTTTTGTAAGTTTTGAGTATCGATCCCTGGTATAATCTGGTATCAATACCAAGTGCTCAAAACTTATTTGAATAGTGACAGATTATCCCAGGGAAATATTTTTAGAACATTCCAAGTGCTCAAAATTCTATCACTTGTAAGAGAATTATTAATATTAAAAATATTTCACTATTCAATCGTATTAATTCATAATCTGGTTAAGCGGTAAATTTTGTATTTACCGAAGAATGATTAATATGATTGCCAAGTGAATGATTTTATAATTTCATATTAAAAATATTAAAAATTTTGTATTTTTAGAATATTTCATATTTTTAAAGAATGATTGCCAAGTGCTCAAAAATTCTGTCACTTGTAAGAGAATTATTAATATTAAAAATATTTCATTATTCAATCGTATTGATTCATTATTTGGTAGAGCGGTAAATTTTGTATTTGTTAAAGAATGATTATCCAAGCACTTGACAACATCAAGCAATTTATGATAGACTGCCACAATCAGTCTTGGCCACTGTGCAGATAATCTGGTATAATCAGATTATTTGACTAGTGACCAAGAATATTTTATTATTGCATAGTCTGCAATTGTCGGATTAATTTTCAGTAGTGAATAGTGGCTACATAGTGTCAAATAGTGGCTGCATAGTGGCAAATAGTTGCAAATATTGAATTTCTGAAAGTGACATATTTAGAATTGTTTCTGAAATGTCACTTTCGGGATTGAGATTGTTGACTGTATTGGAGGCTTTTGCGGTGACATGCTACATTGAGAGAGGCTCTTGCAGAGGCATGCGTGATGGAAAGAGCTGACAGTGGCAGAGTTGATTGTGGCAGACTGTTGAGATGATTGTGGCAGACTGTCGAATGAGCTTGATGGTGATATTATAGAGGAGCTGTATTGGAATGGTGTAGCATGTCTAGAATCCGTCTTCGCCAGGAGATTGAGTAGCATCAGAGTCTTCATTGACGGAAGATGCTACTAATGGAACTGCTTCATGATGTGAGGCGAGAGGCTTCTTTTTTAGATATTCTATTTCTTTGTGAAGAGCATGAATATTCTTGCGAGTCCATGAAATTGTTGTTGTATTGGGGGTTGCTACCAAAGGGGCAGGTTTTGCTATTAGGGCAGTCTTGAAGGGGCCTACCGTAGGATTTTTAATGACTTCAGTGACTGCTGCTTTGATAGATTTATATGGGTCAATTTTTGGCAATGGAGGAAAATGTTCAACATTGGAAGAAAAAGGGGAAGTCTGTTTTTGAAGAACGTCGAATTTGTCCCAACGTTTTACAAAGGTTCTTCGAAATAAAAATGGGGGATTTGTAGTTTTGGAATAATCTCGTTTGAGGATTCGGGGGATGCCATGGGTGAGGGAATAAGCTAAAAAGAGGTATGAAGGTTCGCTTGATTTGAAAGAGGCTTTATTTGAGGTGATATTTGAAAATGGCTAGATAGGGAATTTGGTAGGATGGATGAAGTTGGACCAAAGGGTGACCACCAATTTATCCAGAACCATTATGGGACTTGAATGTTCTGGGTCTTTTGGAAGTTGATGAACCAAGAGTGAGACTGCTTAGAGTTTTGGCGGAGCAAAACAAATTCCCAAGCATTAATGTAATCCCAGAAATTGTAGGGCCATTGTTTCTGATTGGGGCTTTGCACCATTCTGGTTGTGGACCAATTGTTCTGCCATTTCTGCGGGGAGAGGATATGGAGAATTTTGAGTTTTGAGAAAGCAATTTCGCCATCTTTTTCTGTATGGGTAACTAGTGCGCTATTGGATTGTTCTAGAATGGCTTCATAGAAGTTAACAGTGAGGGAGGATCATTTGGGTGAAAAGTGCATATTGGGAAGAAATATTTTGGAAGGTATTTGATCAGTAGGAAGTTCTACGAGGATATCATCTAAAAGAGTGATTTGGCTTTCCACATTGAGAATGTATTGGGATTGGGAAGGATTCTTTTTTGTTGTGGAGTAAAAGAGGGGAAAATTGATTGGAGACACTAAATTCACTTAGTGTATCAGATTGTTTGGCTTTATTTTTTTATCTTTTGGACATTGTTGGACTAGAATTTCTCTCGACTCTGTAGAAATTCGCGAGAGAGGAAGTCAGGTAGAGAATTGGAAGTTCCTTTTATAAATTCAATTTTGAAATCGATTATTGAAACTAAAGCTTGCCATCGAGCAAAAATTTGTTTTAATGCAAGTTCTTTAACATCTTTTTCTAAAACTTCTTTTGCTGGTTTACAATCAATTTGCAAGAGAAATGGTTTATTTAAAATATCACTTTGAAATTTGAGGATGGAAGAAACTATAGCAAGAATTTCTTTTTTAATTGTAGAATAATTTTGTTGAGTTGGATTCCATCATTTACAATTAAAAAAGAAATTCTTGCTATAGTTTCTTCCATCCTCAAATTTCAAAGTGATATTTTAAATAAACCATTTCTCTTGCAAATTGATTGTAAACCAGCAAAAGAAGTTTTAGAAAAAGATGTTAAAGATCTTACATCAAAACAGATTTTTGCTCGATGGCAAGCTTTAGTTTCAATATTCGATTTCAAAATTGAATTTATAAAAGGAACTTCCAATTCTCTACCTGACTTTCTCTCTCGCGAATTTCTATAGAGTCGAGAGAAATTCCAGTCCAACAATGTCCAAAAGATCAAAAAATAAAGCCAAATAATCCCATACACTAAGTGAATTTAGTGTCTCCAATCAATTCTCCCCTCTCCTTCACTCCACAACAAAAAAGAATCATTCCCAATCCCAATACATTCTCAATGCAGAAAGCCAAATCACTCTTTTAGATGATATCCTTGCAGAACTTCCTGATGATTAAATTCTATGAAGCCATTCTAGAATAATCCAATAGCGCACTAGTTACCCATACAGAAAAAGATGGTGAAATTGCCTTCTCAAAACTCAAAATTCTCCATATCCTCTCCCTGCAGGAATGGCAGAACAATTGGTCCACAAACAGAATGGTGCAAAGCCCCAATAAGAGACAATGGCCCTACAATTACTGCGATTACATAAATGCTTGGAAATTTGTTTTGCTCCGCCAAAACTCTAAGCAATCTCACTCCTGGTTCATCAGCTTCCAAAAGACTTAGAACATTCGAGTCCCATAATGGTTCTGGATAAATTGGTGGTCACTCTTTTGTCCACCTTCATCCATTCTACCAAATTCCCTATCTAGCCATTTTCAAAATTTCAACTCACTTGGTGTAAATTTTGTATTGCGGTAAATTAATAGCCAAGTCTTTTGTGGTAAGGAATCTAAATAAATAGTCTATGCAGATTTTATGTAATGTCCCACACAATAAACTCTTTCCTTGTTTTTTAAGTACAATGAGCGGTAAATTTTGTGTTATTTACAGTTATGTGCATTACTTTATAGATTGAGTGTTTTTAGAAGGAGGGTGTTCCTGTAACTGTGCACCATTGTATTATAATTTATTATTTTGAACTTGTAATTTAGAAATTTAGAACTTTACAAAAATATAGCCTTTTTAGAAATGATTCATCAACTATTTCACTCATAAAATCAGTAGGCTCTAATAGGCTGAATAAATGCAGAAGAATCTCGCATGTACAACTCCAAACAATGTGGTGTGTGCATTCGGCACTTCTTGTGAGGCCCTCCTAGATGAACGACAATCAATGGAAACATGGGGACGGATAGGTTAGCATGTGGATTGAGGGTGACCTTAATATCAGTCCAATTAAATAAACTTGATTTTAGCTCCCCGAATTATAATGTATACATGTTATATTATGAATATTTGTTGTCATAAAATCCAACAATGACTTGTGCCTGGGTTAGTATCAAATTAGGATACTGCCAGTTGAAGGGGGTAGGTGTTTGTAAAGGTATTGGATTGATCATAGATGGGCTACGTGTAAACTAGAAAGAGGTGCAAGCATAAGGGGTGTTTTGGACACTTTCCAAAGTACTTCTATATTATATTAATATAAAGAACTCACTAACAACAATAGAGTGGTGCCTGGTAGTTGAAGTGTTCAGTCTACATCAAAAGATCATGTGCTCGAGCTCCAGTCACTGGGTATTTTACATTTTACAAGCCACATACGAGCGTTAAAAGCGATACACATTGGTGCATCAGCCGATCTACATGCACACATGTATTGCACTGGTTCCATACATCGGTCAGCCAAATATGGGTATGTACCAGCCAATTCCTGAACCTCTGTTTATATCATCTTAAAAGCAAATGGACAAATCTTGTATAAATGGACAACCATAAAACTTATGTATAGGGAAAAAAAGTTGTACCTGTTGTTCTGCAAGGGCCCTAGCATTGGAGTTATGTTGTGACCATCCATCTACAATGAGCCGGTAAGCTTCATCACGGGACAAAAATGACGTGAAAAAGTGCTGCCAAATTATAAAAAGGAGAAAATTTTAATAGATCTCTTAAGTCAAGAAATAAAAAGAAGGTAAATACAACTAGAGATGAACACTCAGCTTCATGGAAAACAAAGGAATTTTGAAGCAAAAGAGGTAAAGAATCCCATGGAAATGGAAGGTAGAAGAGAAATTAAAACGTTAAATGATCTTTTTCTTTTATAAAAAAATAGTTTTCTATGATTCTAAATGGCTTGAGAATTAGATAACACTGTTCTAAATTGTCATACAGTGTCAAAGCATAAAGAGGCTAGCACAAGATATAAGGAAAGAAAGATTGATCTAACCTTTTTCTCCCCGGCAACAATTTCTATGGCATTGTGGAAAATTGCTACTGTCTTTGCTTTCCGTACGCAAGTGATTTCATGAAGTGGGATTATTTTCTGCAGCTTAAATCCATGTTAGACATTTTTCATCAAAATAAAGTAATGTTGAAAATTCTGATGAAACTCAGCAAGGAATGATTTGGTTTGAAGCAAGAAAATGTTTACTTGCCACACTGTATGAAACCAACCACTTACATGATTGACAATAACGCTTCCCGGTAAAATTAATTTCAGTAAATAACACCATCAGAATATTCTGACGAGTATATAACAAATAAAAACTATTGTACTAATAGAGCTTTCAAGTTTCAAAATATATAAAAGGTATGGAATAGTTAAATCATACATATACAAATCCATTGTACAGGTATTTCCAATATCTAATTTTAAATGCAGAAATTAAAATAATATGAAACTTAATCAGCATACCCTTGTTTCAAATCCAAATATGTTGGAGTAGAAGCAAATATGATGAACAAACAAGTACATATGGCCCTGCACATAAAAAAAAAATCATATAAAAGAACACATTGTGCAGTACACTTGGCACTTAGATAAAAGGTGCTCTCATGAGTCATCAAAGCAAACAGTGAATCAATTCATTTTAGAGTCAAAATAAAGTCACAAAACAATGTGTAAAAGAAGAAGAAAGAAAGAAACCAAAAACTAAAAACCATGTATAGTTTACATTAAAGAAAGGAAAATAGGCACAAAGAAACAATAATATATGCATTACTTCACATCATCATATGCAGAAAGCAAACTTTAAATTTCAAAAACAGAAAGCTTTAGGCTTCCCTTGGGACTCTGTTGACTACACGTTATAGTGACTTCTCCTTTTAAGGTATAAGCATGATATTGAGACTTGGAGTTGAGCACGATATAATTTATAGGAAATGAAAGCTCTTTGGGGTTAGGAAAGGCCACTTGCAACCCAATTTCCAAATCTTTTTGTGATTTGAGACCTGATGCATTGAAGGTGGCAACATGGAGCAATCAGGAAATAGGGCATTCTGGGGACCAGTTTTCAGCTGAAACATTAATGATACCAAAGAGACTCAACCTCCTCACCCAGGTATACTTGGTGTATATCCTCAAGAGCAAAAATTTCTCCTATTGGAATGTCCACATGCAGATGTCCCAATCCAGATGCTAAAGAGGTGGGGGTCCCATGAATTTCACGGCACCAATAGTGGCAACTGGCAACACAGACATCCGCATGCAGGAACTTCCGCAGGAGAAATCTCCCCATTCTGGAGAAAAGCACAGATCGTAGTGTGGACAGGAAGTAGAAGCTGTGTCTTCTCCACTAGATCTTTCTTTCTTCCCTTGCTGAAATGAATGATGCTGCGAGCCCGTTTGCTAGTTTTTAGAATATCTGGGGTCCACAAAAGGCAATAGCATGCAGATGGGTAGCTGTTCTCTGGAGCTTCCTTATGATGGATACCAGAATAATAGTCAACACTTGCCCTTGATGTCTGGTGGACAAGAATCTGTAGACTACTTGCATCGCCACCGCCCTTGTGATCAGTTTGCCTCAAATTAGATCCTAGTTTGGCTGTTGAGTTCTTCTAAAATCTTTGGCAGAGCTGGAAGTTTTGCAATCAGTAGGAGCATGGAAGGTGGTTATATTTTCCACCATTTGTAGAGATCATTTTGTTTTTTTAGAAGGCAATAAACAATCAATGCTTCCAAAGAAAGTCTTTTGACAGGTGTGATTTTGTCTTTAAGGTTAAGCATGACATTGGTATACCTTCATGGCCAATGCTTCAAAGGTGTATACATTTCTTCCTAAGAACGGTGTTCGCAGGAGATCATTGATGACCTTAAATATGTGGAGTAGTAAAGGTAAGGTGGATTTCAAATCATGGAAAAGGTAAAGGTAAGGTATTTTAAAGTAAAAGGAAGAGGTGTTGTAACATCCTAGTTTGGATCGATTGAGATAAAGTATAGATGAGAGAGGGAGTGTAGATTAAAAAGAAAATTTTGTCATAAAGTTTACTACATCACACCTTTTTGTGGTAAAAAGAAAGAGGCTTGTGGAGGAGTAAAAGGTAAATGGTTTTACATTATAAGTTTGCTTCTCCACTCCACTTTTTTCATTCAAACATGGTGTAGTAAAAAACATCACATCACATTCCACCTTCATAGCTCCTTGTGCTCCATTTAGAGGCCCTTTCTGGTGGATGGTTCAAGCTTAATTTCGATGAGTGTGCGATGCAGGACAGACCCATGGTCCCCCACGGGTCGACCAGCCAATGGGCCCAGCCCATCTCTCTTGATAAAGCATTTGGGCCCAATCCATTTATTTTACGTTATTTTTCTATTATTCAGAACTTATTTGTGTTTAAAGTTATTTTAGAAGAAGAAGAAGAAGATGACTTACCTGTAGAAGTATATTCTCCTGCAAGGCACAGTTGAAGTCTTGAACAAGGACCTGCAAATGAGTGGGAAAAGGGACAATATATTGTTAAGCTCCATGACAAAAGGGGGAACAACTTTCTTATCATATTATGTATTTCCTTATAAAAATGAAAAATATAATAGAAACTAAAATTGTAATATAATAAATCTTAAAAAGCAAGATTAACATAACTTCAATTTTTATATTACAACAAATGATTTCAGCCTCATCAAATAGATTAGTAAGAGACTGACAGATGAGATATCTGAAGAAAACCCTTTTTTCTCAAAGAATGACTGAAGAGAATGAGTTGAAAGTGTTAATGGTTGTGAAAACCATAAGCTGACATCCTTGCAGTTGAAGTTTGCAATATCATCCAAGATTTGTAAATACGTTAAGGGTTTGTTTGGGTGAACTGCAGATGGTCTGAACATTCGGCACCATGGATGGCTATCCATTCTGTCAAGCAGTTGGGGCAGCATGAAGAAAAAACACATTAGATGAGAACTGTTTCACTGACTGACAGCCCCAAATAAATATCAACAATCACGAAATTATTTGAAGCTGGACAGGAAAGGGTGAATTAGTATATCACCTAGTGAGGTTCCAATCTCCACACTATCACCGACTACATAGCAGGAAAGTAGCCACCAGCCACCCACACAAAACATTCAAACCACCTGTTATCTGGGGGATAACAAACATACTCACAAAGCATCTTTTTTGAAATTAAAACTTCACCACAGTGCATAAAAGTTATTCAAAACTCAGCTGACAGCTGTATTTTCATACAAGAACTAAATTTCTTTAAACATCAAGTATAACAAAATCAAAATGAACAAGAAAGTAAGATCTCCAAAAAACCAAAGCATTCTCTCAGTAAGATAACGACACCACTTACTTCCTCTGGTGGAAGATGAAACAGTTGCCGACATTCCTCGCTTCTGATAACCGCCTGAGACTGTAGCATAACAAAAAAAGACAGTAAACTATGTATAGTCCGCTGGAATCAATTATCATGTATTTGAATGCCAGTGACCTCTTTCAACTTTTTTTGCAAAACCGAGGATGCATTCGGATGCATACACAATTGCAATCCATATATCAATATACATTTAACAACCCCACACATGGTAGATACTAGATACCTTCTTTTCCTCTCTTTTCCTCCCCCACATCATTACAATTGTCAGCTTCTAATACTAAGTTTGGACAGAAAACGGAAAAAACGATACTCCAATTTCCACATCGAAATCCAGATCGGCGAAAAACCAACAACATTCAAAAAAGATTGCAACTTTTAGCACATCCAAACGCACCGTAAACTCCAAGTGATAATTCAGATCACAAATTGCATAAAAAAAATCCCCGCTCAAATTAAACCTTCGCAAACCTCATGAAAGGAAGAAATCGTACCTGTAAATCGAGATCTTTGCGTTGGTTGAAGGAAGAATCTGGTTGATTGATGCGATCGGAAGGTTCGCCGGTTTCTGAAACCCCGTTGGCAGAGACGACGGACGACGTATCGGAAGCGGCATCTGCGTCGGTTTTCTGAGAGAGAGGAGAAGGATCCATGGACTGAGATTTCTCTTTGCTTGGAGATGAGACAGACATGGCTGGATTCTAGGGTTTCTAAATACGCGGCGAAGAAGACGAAGAAGAAAAAAGAAGCAGCAGCAGCTATAATGGCGTTTTGCGATCTTTTTAGAGTAGAAGAGACAGACAGTGATTGAATTTGAAGTTTGCCGACGCTCCTACGATAGTTTGCACGCTTAGCACACGTGTGGAGCCCATAGTAGGGGATGGATGGGCTAAAAATGATCAGATCGGGTGGGCCATGTGCAAATCTGATTAGCGGTTAAGATTTTGAAGAGGGGGAGTGCAATTATAACATCATGTTTGTTTTGGGCAAAGGGAATGTTCTCCTGTCATGGGCCCACTTAGATGTCTTCTTAAAGATGGAGTGGAAACCGTGGGGTACGTGAAAAGGTCGTCTTATGAATCAGGGTCAAGCCAAAAAAATTAAAAAAGTCACCTAAGATCATTTTAACCTTTGATTTAATAGTCTTGAAGTTTAGTGGTCGTTTGACTATGGTTTTCTTTGAGATTCAATCCAACTATAGATAAATGTTTGATTTAGAAAGGCCTTGGTTTAACGTGGTGTCACACACATGGACTTGGACCCATGCAAAAGGGCCAAAATCCAAGTGTAAGCTCATAGTTCGTCATCCCAGCTCTAGCTCGTATTTAGAAGATTAAAGGTATTTGTAGATAAGTTTAAAATAAAGAGCTTTTTGAAAATACCTCCCTAAGGTTTGTAGGATTTATATATAGGCTCTTGAAGTTTCAGTATTTGTAAATAGGCCTCGACCATTTCTTTTTAATACTTTTCATATCCCCAAAATCAATATTTCAAATAAAAATGAGCAGCCACCGTGAGATTTATGTTAGATTTTTATATTAATAACATCTTTACCTTTTCATCCATTAAAAAAACGAGTATATTATTATTTACAAAAAATTAAAATTCTATTTTTACATTTGCCCCTTCCCCTAATATTACACTCCCTACACATAACACATAATCATATATTTTGAAATTTTCATCAATCCAATGGTAAGTCATGTATGGATTGGATAAATCATAACCGGTTATAAATACAAGTGTTGATTGTCGCCATCATCAATTTAGATTTAATGAAACGAGTCATATATTGATAAGAAAAAATGAATTTATGTAGGATTATTCTCTCCCACTAAGGATAATTGTTAATGTTGCGTGCTTTATAAAAAAAAAAATGAGTCCAAGCTTTTGAAAGTATGCATATAAGGATAAAAGAGATGGACAAAATTATCATTTCGCTCTTAAAACCTATGGTGGTTGGAAGACTACTGATTTTAGGGACATGAAAGGTATTAAAATGAAAATGCAGAGGTTGATTTGCAAATACTAAAACCTCGAAGACCTATTTGCAAATTCTACAAACCTTAGGGGGTATATACAAAAAGCTCTAAAATAAAAATAAAAGAGTGTAGGAACCTCCAGGAAATAAGGATAAAGAATTTTAGAATATTATTTAGTCATTAACCCTTCATTTGTAAGGCCACAAGCATAAAAGGGGTTGTCTTCCATCTTTTGTAGTTACTCTCTCTATCAATACACGTTCTTTCCTCTCCACTATTATTTGCTTGTGAGACTTTAAAAGTATCTTAACCACATGAGGGTTGCGTGAATAAGGCTAATAAATGTTGCACTAGTGCTGCATGGGTAAGTACATATTTTTTGTATTTCACCAAGCCTGTGACAAGTGTTTTAATGGATTTGCCTGTGTGTTTTTCATTACTGCTGGAAATATTGTTCTGTGTTGTCTGTTTTGTTTTCCTTTTTTTAAGCTATACATTGGGGATTTGAACTACATACCTGCCCCTAAATGGTTGAGCTAAGAACTGTTTTTAGCATGATTATTGGCTATTATGCTTGTCACAATGTGAGTTGATTATTGGGGAAATTTCTCATAAGTAGCTGAAGACATTATAACACTGGGTTCTATAGTCAATGATTTTCAATCATCCTTTGACAATATTAAGAGCAAGGATATGATTGTTCAAGATCTGACCCGCTTCCACATACCCAGCTTTTAAACCGAGCCAGCCCCAGTCATAATATGGACCGGTTTGACAGTCATTTGTTTTTGACAGATAACGGGTCAGGACCATCCAATCAATGTGAGTTTAATTTGGGCTGTGGTCCACAAAGGCAGTGAGATAGGATGAATTGCCTGGATTCTCATTCTTGTCATGTGTGTTTCCGAATTGATTTACCATGATTTAAAGGGAAAGTTCAAGCCCAACTGGGTCCATCAACGGGCCGGAAGTCAGCCCGTGAGAACCCAAACCCGATAATGTTTTTGACAAGTTGGAAACTTGACTCAGTTTGGACGGGCATCGAGCCCAGTAACCTGGTACTCATCCGACTGAGTGACCTACTGAGTTGAGTAGACTCGGCCAGGATTTGAATAGGCTAGACTCAAATCTCGGCCCAAATAGTTCAAAGTTGAACCAAGATAACTAGCCCAGTTGGACACCTATCTCAAATCTCTCTCTCCCACTTACAAAGAGATGATCCACTTCATACCATTCTTGACCCATTTGGCTAAGATCAAGTGTGGTATCTGAAACACTTGGCCCTGACTGTATGTGAGGCCCATCAGACCAACATACTAAATCACCAAATAGTTTCCAGTAGGACGGCCAGAAGTGGACCCTCTGCCACCCTTTATCCAATTGGAAGGAAGTAAAGATGAGCACTATATTTGAGAAAAGAGAAAATCTGATGGATTGTGTTGGGTTTTTGTTTTCAGTTTCTTATATTTAAGCTTGATTTTTTATTTTATTTTTTTGGTTTTAATAATGATAGAGAACTCCGATTTTGCCAAAACAACATATTATACTATATTAAGTTGAAGGGTTTTTTAGGTGATTTTGACCAATTTTGACCGGTGATGTTGACCAATTTTGACTGGAGTTATAACCCACCACTTCCAACATGTAGCAACTCTCCACTTTCAACATATAACCACTCATTTCCTCCACTTCATGTAACCCACCTCTTCTTCCCACTTTTCACTTTTTTGCAAGAATTTATTCATATCCCTTTCATAATCATCAAATCATTGTCATGAGTATTTGAAGATTGATTTTGTGTAATATGAGTTCTTCCTGATAAATCAGTAAATATACTTTTCAATTATTAGTAAACATGCACATGCTAAGCATGGGTTGTTGTGTTAGTTCTAGTGTAAGCAAAAGGATTTTCCTTTTTCTTTTTCAATAAAAAATATGTAGTAGTTTTTCTTTTTCTTTTCAATTAAGTAAGCTTTTCTATTCTAAAATCTTTAGATTTGCAAGGAAAAATGTTATAATGTAAAGGCTTGGCCCTCATAATCAAGATAGGCACAGCAGTGGAAATGTTAAAAAAAGGGGGGACTTTCTGGTAGGTTTATTTTATAATCTGCCAATAAGAGAAGGTGTTAGACCACATTGGCATAGGAGTGGCAATTTTTGACTCACCTACCGACTAGAACCCCACTAATAATTCAAAGCTAGCATTGATAATTCTATTTTTCTAACATTCCTAACAAAATTATTTAATGGGTTGGCTTCGAGTTAAGCCCTTCAAGCTATTCGACCTACCAACCCAACTTAACTTGCTCATTCTTTCACGCACCAACTCAACTTGCAGGCAGCCTACTTATTAAGTGCTAGGTTGCCCCTTTTAACTTCAAGGATGAGTTTGTATTGACATTTTAACTATGATCAATAAATAAGTAAAGTTAGGCTGAGCATATAAATATTGTATCATCTAACCCATTCAAGCCCATCTTTATATCTTTAAACTATCATATTTTTGCTCGGGCAATTCAGTTGGCTTAGGACCACGGTTTGCATCCGGAGGTTGTAGGTTCGAAACTGCACTACCACACAGAGGCTATAGTGGAGTTTACCCTGCTTCCCTCTGGGCTCGGAGGGATTAGTCCAGCCCAAAGGATTGTAAACCCTCCGATAAAAAAAAAAAAAAAAAAACTATCCTATTTTTAATACTTCTTATCATTCTTTTTGTGTGACATTTAGACGAGTGACATTGGTATGATCATAAGGTTTTTTTTTTTTTTTTTTTTTTAAGCAATGTGATGGATGACCATTGCTAATCATTTATGACTCCCTTAGTTTATAAATAGGGCATCATCTTCTATTTCAATCAAAATACTCGCCCTTCCTCACTATCGCCCAATAGTATTTGGCCACAATAAAACTTTGGTAATGTATATGCACTCGCACAAATAGTTCCATCATATAATATAGATTATGTGATAGAATAGGAGTCTACTTATAATTTTTTTTATATTTTTAATTAATTCAATCCTAGAGCCTAGATCCAGGCACAAATATAGTAGTGGGCTTTAAACCGAAGATTTGGATCTTTATTTATGCCAAACGGATTCAGATTTGGACACTAGAGTTCTTGGCCTAGGCTTGGACTCTTCAAATAAAAAGTAGACTTGACCATGGACGTAAAAATTGGCCTCTACGTACTATAAAATATATTTTTTTTTGAAATCAACGAGACCCATTGAAATGAATGTTTTAGATATGAAAAATGATTTGCTTATACTTTTGTGTTTTTTTTTTTTTTTTTTTGGCTTGTTCTTATTGTTCAATCCACAGTGATCCTATTTTTGAGTTTTTAATTTTAACATCTGAATATCTTTTATAATTATAATAAGTTATCATTTTCAAGATAAATTATGAAATTATTTATTAATTATTTTTTTATTGAATCACAGATATAAATTTGTCATTAAGAATGAGTGGTATAGGAAAGAAAGATTCGATGGGGTTAAATATTTTGACAAATCTCTTCGTTATTCAATTATTACACATAATAACAAGAAAGTCCCATCTCACATAACTTCTTAATGGGTCAAAATAGGATTTTGATATATAATTTTGTTAGGCACTTTATAGTGATACGGAATTGTAAACTTAAAAATGTCTAGATAAGATGATGAGTACATAATAAATTAAGATAATAGGAGTAACATGTATATGCATTGGATAAGTCATCAAATATAAATAGCATCTGCAAGTTCTATCTTTGGCATTCTTATCTTTATTTGTGCCTAAATTTTAACACAAGTACAACACATAAAGCAAAACAAAAAACAAAAAAGGCAATTAAAAAAAAACACAAAAGGCTTTCCTGGTCCATTTTCATTTAAACCGTCCACAAAGGTACCTAATAGTACATGGCAATACTGATTTTTAGCCCTCTCTAATCTACATATATAACAAAGTTCAATAGACCCTATTTGGATCATTCTAAGCTAAGAGAGGAGGTAGGTACAGGGAAGGACCCATGAATTATTCCCTAGGGGACCATTGTGTAAGGAAAAAAAAAAAAAGCTACTGGTGCCTACATATGAGAAATATATGTATTTTTCAAAATATATAGTAGTTTTTTTAGTTTTTGGGGTTTGTATATAAAAAATTATAAATTTCTCTAAATAAAAAAATGGTTTTAAGGAATTCTAGAGGGGCCGTGTGTAAGAAATCATAAAACCTTCTAAAAAAGGGGATTTTCAGAAATTATGGGGAGCCATAGCCATCCAAATGAAGGTGCCAAATGGTAAATGGCATATGTCATAGCCTATCAAAGAATATGATTTATGAAGCAAATTATGGCTTCGTGAACAAAAAAAAAAAAAATTACAAATCTAAAGAAATATGAGAATCACTGATCATTTTAATAGAGCACATATCTAAAGAAATCGATTCTTAAAATATCTAAGGAGGAAATTTATGAACATATTCGTAAACCATAAAAACTCAAAGAGTAGAAGAAATTTAAAAGCTACAGATTATTCCGATAATAGACAGATATGAAAAACCAATTTGTGAATAAATTTCATAATATATTTATAAACAGATATGTCGAAAAAAAAAAAAAAAAAAAAACTCAACAGATTCTCATAGAATGGTAAATGAATTGCATGGCGCAATAGTTTTTCTTCTCTTTGCTCTCTTAGGACAAAGCACCATATTTTAATGGGAACCCTACAAGATGGAAACTGCTCCCTCCGATTTTTCTTGCAAGCTTATTCGGAAGCTTTACTTGCCATACATGAGTAAGAACACATGCTCCCATGAGTGGGATGTGTAAAATCCTACCATAAGACCCACCTATTAATAATCGAAATTGTTGAAAATGAATGTCATCCCCTCCAAAGACAAGTCCTCAAACTTTACTCACAATAAGAGCTGGTCCCACTGTAGGATTTAGCACATGATTGATAAGAGTATTTAATGGATATACTTAATAATGCATAAATGAGCAAAAAATTAAATAAATGCATAAGACTATGCTAATCACATCATTAGTCATATGTTCAATTCTATGGTGGAGCCTGCTGTTATTGAAGTAAATTAAAAGATGTATTATTGTAGGCAACGACACATTTTCAAACCGGCTTGTTAGGCAACTCTACTAATAGAGTGAAGTAAAATAAAGCCGCCAATTCTAAAAAAAAAAAAAAGTCAAATCGAAAGCACTTTATAATTCAAATCTCCCACCATATTAAAAAAAAAAGTCAAATAATAACCCTCCTTTTTTTTACTAAAAAAAAAAAAAAAAAAACTCCACTTCCCCATACTAAAGGTCAAAAAGATTTCATCACAGACAACTAAAAATAAAATACCATCATAATCTACTTATATTTTATTCTTTATTCAAATTAAACTTTAGTTCACTCAATTCCAAAGTAAAGCTCCAACCAGGCACGACCAAGTGGGTCACAAAGCATAGTTACATTAGCTCACTCATGAGAAGTACGTGAGAGACCGCTCAAGGATTCAGGGTCTTGGTCAAGAAGAAATCACGCGCAGGAAGCTATGTCAAGGTGGCATTTGACGTGGTTCTCATAAAAGGGCATTGTTGACCTTGGTTTCCATGATCCGAAAATAGATCAGATCCGGGGCAGAACAGTGGTTGATCAATCCTCAAGTTGTGAGACATGGATTTGGAACTGAATCTGACCTAAAACCTATGAATTAGATTTGGATCGTCATCAACTTAAAAAAAATTATATATTGGGATTAAAATAAGATATGGAATAAATTAATATAATTGGATGAAAGCACTTCAAAATCTTTTTTTTTTTTAATGTGTATAGGGGTTTCTAAATTATATATGACTAAAACTAGATTGGCTCTCAAATATAAATTTGTTTCAAGCAATATAGGCCCTTAAAAACTACCTACCTATATATAAATATATATATTAAAAAAATACTCCCATGGGAGCAACCATGTGGATGGACACATAGGGCCCAGTGTAGGCCCCTCGTGATCCATACCAATTACACCCCACACAAGCACGAATTTTCATTTGACACACATCCGTATAAGATAGTGATGTCTTCTAAAACTGTTAAATTTATATGGATCAAATGGTTACGTTGATCTGATAGACTTGAAAGCTTGCATGTTCGTGGGTCACATATAAATTTTCTGATATCTCCCCCAACCCTGTGATTGGTGGGGGCCCAAGCAAGCCCCACAATATCCTTTGCATAGATAGTCTATGAAAGATTGATATCCTCAAGTCAAAACATATAATGACTTCCAGATCCTACAGGTAAGGATCCAGTTCCGAATCTGAATTACTCTTGGATTTAAAAATAGGTCCCATACTTGCTAATTAATGGATTACAAGCATGTTTTGCAATCATAAGTTAGATTTTCCGAGTCTCACACTTAGGGCGCGTTTGGTAAACATCCTTAGAGAGGAATCCTCTATGGCTTTTTTCTTCTTCCGAGAAAATATTGGGTTGCATAGAGGAAAAATGGAGGAGGATTCTTAAAATCCTCTAACTAATCCAAAATTTAGCATGTTATATCAATGGTTTATATTATTTTGCAAATATTTCGAGATTTACAAGATATCAAGCCCTGAGAATTGACTCCGTAGCTGTGTTCAGCCTTCAAAAGAGATCTAACGGTTTGAGTATTGTGTTTGGGGGTCGTAGATTCTAAAAAAGCTTACCCAATGGCTCACATTTTTTGTGCATATCTCGAGATAGGTGATGATTCAACGGCTAGAGTTTGGTTCCAGAGTCGTGTTTAATCTTGTGAATATTTATAACTGTTTGGTTGTTAATGTACTCTCTCAAATTTAAAATAAAAATTAAAAAAACATATTGGGTGTTGTGAACATAGAACCACTCTTCATCCGCAACTTTCTTTTTTACTTCTACTCTTCAAATGCATGCAAAAGTGGGCTATGAATTTAAGAGGTTTAGTGTCTACTTCTCTACAGTGGGAAGAGGTAAAAGTCATTTTCAAACACTCTAATTTTTCCAAACCTCCATCCCTTTAGACATTTGGACAATAGAGCCTAAAAATAGAGATATCAAATAGGGACTTAATAAAGGAGTGGAACTCCTTAGTAGGACCTACTTATTGTAAATCCAGCTCAAAATGAATTTCCTTCCTTGTACTAGTACATCCCCAAATTCTAATTTAATAAGAGTCGATACCGCTATACGACTGAGTCTATAATTAATAATGTAACTAATGCATATGATTCATAATGCACAAGATTATATTATATATTTTATAAATCATATATTCAATCTTATAATATGAACAACTTCTTAGTAAATATTTAATATATAATCAACTCAACATTTATGAGCACTACAATGCAAAATAAAACTAAACCCATATGTTATCAATATATTTTCAATCCCATCTTGTCCTTCACCACATTCCCAAGTGGTAAAACTGGGCCCCACAAGATTAAAGGGTACTGGTTTATAGTCCAACTTGCCGGACTTGACCATTATTTTTCTCAAATTAAGAAACCCCAAAGCCAAGATGTGATGGCAATGGTCAAGTGAACTAAGGAGCCTTGGAAAAGAAATGTAGTGCAAAAGGGCGACAAAGGTGGGCCATCAGGTGACCCAGAAGGCGAGAATGGTGGGCCCGGCCCGTCGACATCACGCAGCGAAAGCGACTCGCTTTCTCGGCCTTATGCACTCTCTCTCTCTCTCTCTCCCAAACTTCTATTCCTGCATCAGCTACCGAGAAGAAAAAGAGGCCCCAAAGCTTTAAAGGGAAAATTCCAGCTGCAGATCTCCGCCGTTCATTCGCTTCCTGTCAGTCTCTTTCTTTCTTTCCTTCTTTCTCTCTTTTTAGGAATGAGAGAAGAGCGATTTCTCTGCAAAGAAAACCATCGGTTTTGAGCTTTCGAAACCCTAAAATCCAGCACTAGAAGCTACATTTCACTTGCAGAAAGAGGAACTGCGTCGCCGATTTACTCACAGAGGTTTTGTAAGTTCTTCTCCGATTCATCAGTTGAAAATTCCCGATTTCTTTGTAGTTTTGTCAGTTTTTGGTTTTTTACGGTTCTTGGATCTTTGTTTCTAAAGTTTAGTTCTTTTTGAGATTTTTGTGATTTTTTGGGATGAATCTGAGGGATCTGGTGAAACGAATTGTATTGTTGTGGTGAAAGTTTTGATTTTTTTTTTTGTGTTTTTTTCTCAGGGCTTGCATTTCTCAGATTAGGTTTTGTTTGTGAGTGTTTTTTTTTTGTGTTGATTGTTGTGTTTTAGAGGGCGTTGATGTTCTTGGTTTTCGAAGATCTGGTGTTTGTTTTGAGATTATTGACGTTGCTGATTCAGTTTTTATTTTTTCTCGGTTTGGATTTTATCATCATGCGTTTGGGAAATGGTCAGTGGAATGGGGAAATCATGATGTGGTTTGTTCAGATTCTTCTCCACTCCAAATCGATATGCGAAGTGCGTAAAAAAAAAAGGGTCTTTAATTATCATCGAGTTTACTTTGAGGTCTGTTCTGTATTCTGTTCTGTGGCATAGCAATAGGAACCTGTTGTTTTTGTTCTTATGAAAGATATTTTGGGTTCTCTGCAGGTTTATCAAATGAAGAGAAAGATAAAGATGGATTACTTGGGACTGTAGAAACCTCGATTGGTACTTGGAATAGCATTTTAGAGGTGATTGATTATATTTGCACAGTTTTTGTTTTGGCTAGGTGTAGAGGAATTTAAACATTTCCACTTTATGTGTTTTGGAAGAAAGCACTTGACATTATTTTGAGAAAGAAAGGAAGAAGGAAAAAAAGGGAAAAGGACAAAGAGAACTCTTCATAAATTACTTACTGCTACTGATTGATAATTAAAAGCGGACTTGGCGAATTACCCATCACTTATTTTGTTACATTTTTAGTATCTAAAAGTGTTTTATTGGGGTGGTGGAATATTCCAGTTTGGTGTGGATACATTTTCGGTTGATTTGTGTGATGTTATACACTAGTTAGGAATGGAGATAATTCCTAAATCGAAGACATTGCGGGAGGATTTACCGGTGGTTAGAAGGGCATTGAATTTACCTGGTAGTGTGTTAGGAGAGGAAGTGGGACAATCCAGTGGAAAGAAATCTCTAAATGCAGGCCCACCTGTACTTGCAACAGCACTGGAAGGAAAAGGGTCTTTCCAGGAACCAGATGAATTTATGCCTGAAGATGATGCTACCTTCAAGGGCAGTGAGTCATGTGATGAAGGCGCCTCTAGTTCATTTTCCGGTGTAAGTCATCCCCCGGAACCTGTTGATATGGATCTAATAAGAACGGTCTATGTAACCATCGAGCAAGAAAAATCAAAGTCAGGATGCTTGGTGAAAAGTCTTTCTACCAAGGGTCCTTTTCTAGAAGATCTTTCGATTCGGGTTTCTGGTGTGAAGCCAAGTGCAGCTGTTGTTTCGCCAACAGAAAGCCTGGTTGAAGAGCGTAATGAATTAGAAGCGACATCCTCTCCGTTTTTGGTTCCTCGTGCATCGCAAACTACAGACAACTCATTACCACCCCATGATACTGACGAGAAGGAGTGCGTATGGGATGCTTCCTTTCCTCCCAGCCCTCACAGCAGCATTGACAGTATTGGAATTGTTACGGCCATGAGTGTTGTCAATAGCTGCACAAGCACATACAGAAGCGAAGGGATTACTAGTGATGGTATGCTTAGTGTGGAAAGGAACCCTGAGAGTACAAAGGGGAGTGTTATAGGAGACTCCCTTGAGAGTGCAAGGACTAGTGCTAGCAGAGCAAGTGATAGCAGTGGACTTAGTGATGATAGCAGTTGGAGTAACATTACTGGGGGTGCTAATAAGCCTCACAAAGGAAATGATCCCAGGTGGAAGGCTATTCTTGCTATTCGGGCTAGGGATGGTATTTTGGGCATGAGCCATTTTAAATTGCTCAAGCGGCTTGGGTGTGGTGATATTGGCAGCGTTTATCTCTCCGAGTTGACGGGGACCCATTCCTATTTTGCGATGAAAGTGATGGACAAGGCATCTCTTGCCGGAAGGAAGAAGTTGACAAGGGCTCAGACAGAAAGGGAAATCTTGCAGCTGCTGGATCACCCTTTCCTACCAACTCTTTACACACATTTTGAGACAGACAGGTTTTCCTGTTTGGTCATGGAGTTCTGCCCAGGGGGTGATTTGCATACTCTGAGGCAGAGGCAGCCTGGGAAGCACTTCTCTGAGTATGCAGCACGGTATGATTAAGCCAACTGGTACTTTTTAAGCAGCATGCCTTACTTTTTTCATCAGGCCATATTCCTTTATGTAGCTAATTTGCTGTTTTCAGTATGTCATACACAATGCTGCCAAATTATATATATTTTATAGCTCAATATCACTTTCCCAAGCTTTGATCTGATCCCCTGTTTGTCTAATTTTCCATTAATACTTCATTTCGTTAGCCTTTTGGGTCTTGTTTTCAAGCTTGACTGAGCCTTATCGAGAATCTTTAGTGCTGCTTCGGTATACCAATACTCGATCCTTTGATCTTTCGGTCTATTTTTATGGAGACAACCATAAGACTTCCTATTTTTTCGTAGCTTTTTTTTATCCTTTTTTTTTTTTTTTCTGTAGCTTCTTGAATGTTATATGCACTCAGAAAATTACTACCCCATCATTTCACTGGAGTAGATCACTATCGTATGCACCTATGTAACTTGTAGAGGTGTGGACTGTGGATCATGCAGCATTTATTCTTTGAGCTTACACCATGGGGAGAAATGACCTTCCTGTTGCTTGTATTTAGAGTTGAAGTCTCACTCTGGAAGTGTGACTCAATTCTCAAGGTGTTTACAATTAGGCCTGACTTCTTGACCATCAATGGATGTATTAGTTTACTGAGGTTCAGGATTCTGTGCATGAGGGCTATGGGGTGGGCAGCAATGCTACTAAAGTCTCTTACTGCAGATCATAACTCTTCAATATTGGGTCTTCATTGTGCTGAATGCACACCGTTTCTGTATCCTTTAATCCCTATATATTTGTAGGCCACTGATCAAATAACTAGCCACCCCTCTCTCCCCACTGCTCAAAGAGTTTACCACTCCCTCTTCCGCAAACACCAATCCAAAGATTTTTCACTTTTGAGGCATCTTTCCTACATTATATTTTGTTCTCTATATTTTGACGTCTGACCATCATAATTATTATTATGCAGTGCATTGGTGAAAGTCCAACAGATCAAGGTCATTTTATTGTTGTGTCCATGTTTAAATCAAACTACAGAATCATGTACTTTCAATCTAATGCACATATATGTAAACTTTCCTTCTTCCATTGTTGCAGGTTTTATGCAGCTGAGGTGCTGTTGGCCCTCGAGTATCTCCACATGCTCGGAGTTGTATACAGGGACTTGAAACCTGAAAATGTTCTTGTGCGTGACGATGGCCATGTCATGCTGTCAGATTTCGACCTCTCTTTGAGGTGTGCAGTTTCACCAACCTTAATAAAAGCTTCAGCATTTGAGTCTGACCCCTCTAAACGGCCTGCATTCTGCGTCCAACCTGCCTGCATCGAGCCTTCTTCTGTATGCATCCAACCCACCTGCTTTATACCACGAATGTTTTCTCACAAAAGCAAGACAAAGAACAGAAAACCTTGGGCAGAGCACAGGCAGACATACACCGCACTGCCTGAGCTTTTAGCAGAGCCGACTGCTGCCCGATCCATGTCCTTCGTTGGGACACATGAGTACTTGGCTCCAGAAATCATCAAGGGAGAAGGCCATGGAAGTGCGGTGGACTGGTGGACTTTCGGTATCTTCTTGCACGAGCTTTTATATGGCAGGACCCCATTTAAGGGATCATGCAACCGGGCAACACTGTTCAATGTGATCGGCCAGCAGCTGAGATTTCCTGACTCCCCAACAACAAGCTTTTCAAGCAGGGATCTAATAAGAGGCCTGTTGGTGAAGGAGCCTCAGCATCGGCTCGGGGTGAAGAGGGGTGCGACTGAGATTAAGCAGCACCCTTTCTTTGAGGGTGTGAACTGGGCACTAATTCGATGCAGCACACCGCCCGAGGTGCCACGGCCAGTGGAGGCGGAGCTGCCTGGGAAATATGGTGCTGCTGAGGGAGTCAGAGCTGCTGGGATGGGGAGCAACGGCAAGAGAATGGTAGGAACAGATATGAAGTCTGGTGGTAATTATTTGGACTTTGAGTTCTTCTAAATTTTGGAATTGTGGATTATTAGTTGCTGTAATAGTATATGATCAGTTACATGAGTGTGTATTGCTCAATGTTTTTTATGCAAGCAGTGCCTGACTTATGGAAGCTAATGTCCAATTCCTGTTTGATTAATTATTACATGTTGAGCTGGCAAATGTCACTCACATGACTCACATCCACTGAAAGCTCTCACCTGGTTGACCTTTTTCATGCTGGCAGAAAGGGCTTCTGTTCTGTGTTGCAGATTTACCTAACTTTTGTGCTTTTCTTTTTATCTACTGATTTCACCTCTTCCTTACCAGTTTGCATTCAGTTTACAACTGAAAGTAGGTTTTCTGTATGGCTCTCTAAGTTGGGCATTTTTTTTGTTTTTCATTTGTTGGGAACAAGAAGAAAAGGCAATTGCATCCCACAAGAAAGACAAAGGTCTTATTTGATCATCTATCTCATTTAAGCTTATCATTTACAAGGTCGCTATTTTGTCTGGGTTGAGTCTAGGTACTTCTTCTTCATGGGCCTCCCAAGTTATCCAGACCGTAGCTGTTGGATAAAAACAAATGGATGCTAAAACTTGCAGGTTCAATTGAAGGACTTCTACAGAACTTAGATGGGTGTCAATTTTTTTTTAGTGCTAATTTGCATAGGCAAGTTAATTGGGTGTGAAGGACATAGATTGATCAGAGGGTCTGGACATTACTGATAATTTGCTATGTATCTTGATAGGATCATCAAAAGCTCTTTCTGATATGTATATTCTTCAACTGGATTTGATTTGAAGCGTGTGGTTTAAGCTAAGAATCTGTCTGTTGCAAATGCAACTTTTCCAGGGATGGAAGGAATGGAGAAGTCCGAGACATGCATTGGACGAGGACCACGATTTATGCTATACTTTGCCGAGAAAAGAAGATAGGTCCATTCATCATCAGATGCACATGGTGCTAAAAAAGAGTGGTCCGTTCACTTTAAAAATATGCAAATGCCCCCCACAGTATAGATTATTGTGGCCCACCTGATGAGTGGATGGAGTGTTTTTTTTTTTGACAGTGCCATGTGATTGGCTCTGAGTGTCCACGTGATGCATGGCTTGTATGTCCCATGCCACTAAATCATGCCACATCCACTGGTGTGATGTGCCAGCACGGAGAGAACTCCATTAGGGTCCACATTTGAGTGTTGTTAATAGTTAGTCTAGTGGTTATAGATTAAAGGGATTTTGACAGTATGATTGCGGCGTGATATTGTACGAAAATAGACTTCGGGTTAGCTACGATAGCCCTTGGGTGAGAGAAGGTGTCATGGGTAAGAACTGATGGCTCTTATTATTGAGGTAAGAGGCCATTTTTACTCAGCAGGAATTTGTTGAACTCATTCATGGACGAATGTTAAGTCTCAGGGCAGTTGTATAGGCGAAATCCCTATAATAAAATACTTGTGGAGATTATTACCATGACCATTCTCCATATCTAACATTTACCTGCAAGATAGGTATAGTACCCCACCAAAAAGCATGTGGTCCAACACACAACTTCATCTGATGGAAGGTGGGAATAAGGGCATATGAAGGACATGACAGGCTTTGGCACATCTGGCTTTTAGGCCTGACAAGTCATGGTCGGATTGAACCTATGCTTTAGTCCCAAGAGGTAAGAATGTTAGCACTACATGGGACTCAACTATACATCCTTTACACTTTACAAACAAACCTCATGATTAGCATGCATGTACTCAGTAGGGTATAATCCAAATCAAAAGCGATTTTGAGGTGTTTAAAAAAAAAAAGTGCTTATAAAACAAGGGGTGGCTGAGCCTGGTCAGAAGGCCTACCTGCCAAATTGATGGGTAAATTTGTCTTGGGTCAGAATGCGTCTTGATAACAAATGGGCCTAATAGGTATCATGTGGAGGGTCCCACTATCTATGTGATCCATCATTTGCAGAATAGGAGACCAGGTGGTCCCAACCTAAATTAGATCAGACCTCCCTTGAAACGACTGACCCAACCTAACTAGTAGCAAAGTCGTGTTAGGTCGATGCAGGTTCCGTTTAAAAGGTACAACTCCAGTTATCCTAACGGACCCAATCCAAGGGTCCAGACTGATGTATGTGCACAATGTAATATTTAGATATTTCATTTGTAACCCAAGCCTAATCGAGGCTATATTATATGCAATTAAATACAACACAAAGATATATGTTGCCTTATCGTCTAATTCGATGGGCTTGAGCGTGATGAACTCATTTGAGCCCACCTTCGATCAAGTTACCCCCTACACAAATTAGCGCCCCATGAATTAGCACAAGCTAAAATTTGATACTCATCCAACCTTTACTCAACTTAGACAAAAATCCCAAAAAAAAAAAAAAAAGGTCATCCAAAACTGTTAAATTTGAAGGCTATCGATTAAGGGGTTAGTATGGTTGAACGGGGTTTGATGTTTTGCACACCCCCATAAGTTTCTTCGAGACCTTTCTATCCCCTACCTCCACCATGATTGTATGGCTTCAGGTGGGCCCATGTGAGTTCTTCGCACCCTCGCAACATCAAGTTCATCACACCCATCTCACCATCAAGTTTGTCGCTCCATATCACATTCCTATATAAGTGTACCCTACGTATTTCTTGCAATGAAAGTTGAAACACACCCTCCCGAACCAACTAAATTTAAAGACATATGGGTTCATTGCCTCGGGCTAGGGTCATGACATGCTTGGGTTGGTTTTGGGTTCAGATTGAAATTCTAGATGGGTTGATGATCCGAGGGAGAGTATTGAAAAAGTATTTATATTGTCCCTACTAACGCTTCATAGGTTTAGTAAGAATGAATAGCTAAAGAAATATAAGATGGTATCAAGAGTCAATCACTAAAACCTTGAGGTGTCAGTAAAGGCAACATAAATACTTTTTAAGAATATAGAGAAAATAAAGTCATAAGTGCCTTTCTCTAACAAATATAAATGAACAAAAAAATATTCCACCGGCTGGGACGTTTCCAAATAGATGGTGCAGGATTTTCAATCCGGACCATCTACAAAAGTGAGTCCCCACTCCCCACGAATTAAAAATCATCCAAACTGTTTCTGAGCAGTTGAACACTGTAGTTATTCTTGGGTGGTTGCCGACGGTTATGAGGCACGATCTCTTGTCATTTCCGGTCCTTCCTTCCACATGTTATAAATACACAATCCTGTAGTCTTTTTCATCTTGTAAAGACTCATTAGGCCATTGCCCTCCACGTTTCCTCTATCTTTCTTAGGGTCTTGTTTACTACTTTCCGAAGGGAAAAAAAAAGGATATTTGAGGTGGTACTGGCAGGTTCTGTGTCGGTTTTGAAATTGTTTGATTAATCTGAAACTTAAAAGCAGTAACATGGCCCATGCCTAATCATGTGCTGCTCATCAGAATAATCCTTGGGTCACGTTGATAGAAGGGTGTCTATAGGATCTTGCTTATATTTGTTGGTGGTAATTATTCTTAACCGTTATTAATTGAGTCATGCCAAGAGCAAAACCATTTGTTTGTGTTATTGCTATATCATCATCATTGTCCTCATTGCAAGCATTTTCATCTTCAACCTCGAAATTTCAAAAGCGATGTTGGTTAGGCTCAAATCGCATGTGCTACTCAAGAGTAGTTATGAGTTGTTTATGAGATTGAGCCACGCTAATATCGGTTTGGCTATATATTTGACTATCAAGATCATTTTCCTTCAGCAATCATATAAACCCTCAAGCGATGTTGGCCAGGTTCAATCACATGTGCTACTCGAGTTATTTTGAGTTGTTTGTAAGATTGAGCCGTGCCAATATCGGTTTGCTATTTGTTGGTGTCATTGCTAATATCATCATCTAAATCTTTTTTCCTCTTATCAACCATGTAAACCAGAAAGCGTTGTTGGCAAGGTTCAATCACATGTGCTACTTGGGAATAATCTGAATTGTTTATAAGATTGAGCTGCGAAAATATTGGTTTGTCTATATGCTGCCCTTAATCCTTATCATTATCAACATTGGCCATGTTCAATCACATGGACTGCTCATAGAGTGATTTGAGCTGTTTATAAGATTGAGCCGCGCCAATATATTACTTTGGCCATTTGTTGGTGTATTTGCTGTCACTATCATTATCAACATCATTTTTCTTCATCAATCATATAAGCCTTCAAGCGATGTTGGCCACCTATGCGCTGCTTAAGAGTAAGTTGGGCTGTTTATCAGATTGAGCTACACCAACCCTCAACATCGGTTGGTTATTTGTTGGTTTATCATCATTGTCAAGGTTGTAAGTCCTGAAGCAATGTTGGCTAGGTTCAAGCATCACATGAACTGCTGTGTAATTTGAATTTTTTTATGAGATTGAGCCGCACCAATGTCGTTTGGATATTTGTTGGTGTCATCGTCATCATTATGATCTTCCACTTACCAAAAAAGAATAAAATCTTCTTCTTCCTTTTAAGCCCTTATGGATTGTTTGTCAGGCTCAATCACGTTTGTGTGTGTGTGTGTGTGTTTGTTTAATGGAGATTGGGCCACGCTAATATTGCTCAGGTATATTTAGCTCCCGTTATTGATGGTCATTGCTATATATCATCATGGTCTTACTCTTAAGCAGTCAATTTGGTTGAGCTGCTCAAGAGTAGTATAAGTTGTTTATGGAGATTGAGCAGCGTCGATAATGCTCTGGCTATTTGTTAGTGTCTTTGCTATCATCATCAATATCATAACCATCATTTTGTTTCATCAACTATGTAACCGTAAAGCCACATTGGTCTGGTTCAATCACATGAGCTGCTCAAGAGTGTAATTTATCATATTCTTTCATGATCTTTCAACCCTATATCACATTTGCTACTCATAAGCCATTACTTATGGTTGGACTGTACAGTTGGGGTTTGTGTTCTCTGTAACATATGTAAGTGATGCGGGAGGGATTTTTTTTTTTTTTTTTAAGGGGAAAGTGGAGACTTGATTTTCATGGTGAAATTGCAAAAAAGATGATGTTTCAATTCATTCGGAAAGCGTGGAACATGCCAAACATGTAATAGTGGAAAACCTCCTCTCCTGAAACTAGTCTTGCTTTCTTGGAATATTCTCCTGGACCTAGGGGATGAGGAAAGGGTAGTGGAGAGGCTATATTTTTCTCTTACATTATGTTTGGGAAAGAGGGAAAATGGGGGGAAAGAAATAAATGAGGGGAAAATGGAGGGAATGTATTAATTTAAGAGAATAAATCACTTTTTTCGGTATAACCACTATTAAGGGCCTGTTTGTTTATGAGAATTCCTGACAGGAATTCAGGTTGTCGGGCATTTCCTGAATTCCTGTCAGGAATTCAGCGTTTGAGAAAGGGGATTGCTGGGATTTCACATAATCCTGGATATCTGAATTCCAGTAAAGCTGGATTTCTGAATGCTTAAGAGGCATCCCAGCATTTGTAAATCTGGATTTCCGAAAGGTGCGTTTTGCTTTCCGACAAGTCTCCATCCAACTCCCCAGTCATCTAAGAATTCAGATTTCAACGGACGACAACATGTAAAATTCATTTCCCATTCTCCTACATCTCCTCCAACTTATTTATGGATCTGTTTTTTATGTCCTGGCGGGGCGGTTTCTGTGAGGAGCTAGAAAAGGTGTATATAGTTTTTTTTGTTGATTGATGAGAAATAGATATGATTTTTGTGAGAGAGTGAGAAGAGGTCTACAAGATGGTTTTGGAGGGTTTGATGTTCTCGCGGTTTTGAGGGTTTTGAATGAAAGATGTTTATTTGTAAAGACGATCTTTGCACCATCAGAGCTCCATGGAAGAAGTGCAATGGGCGAAGGCAATTGTAATAGGCAAAAAGACCCCAAAAAATTAGGGTTTCTGTGAGGAAAAGATGAGTGTTGGAGTCAATTGTTCAAATTGATCATTGCAGCTATAGTTGGAAAGTAAGAGAGATGGATTGAAGGACAACTATAGAGACGATGGCAAATCCCTAATTTGAAAACAGAGTTCTCCATGAACGCTGCATTCCTTCTAGTGTCATTTCTCATTTCATAAAGAAGGCCTGTTAGTATCATTTCAATGTCAGCCCTTGATTATCATGTATCAAGTGTCTTTATTCTCATTTAAGTGAAAAATCTGAATTACAAACCTTTTTTTCTCTTGGGTGTTGGATATTTGGAATTTTTGTGATATGTTTTAAAAGAGTAAAAGTAGTTAATTCCTATTGTATTTATAGGATATTTTGGCTTTGAAAGTATTTTTTTTCTCATAATTCTGAAAAGTTACCAGACAGAGAATTTAAAGAACTCAGGATGGATTGAGTTCTCAGGCATGAAATCCCAAGATAAATCAAACAAAGAATTAAAATTCAGACGGAGTTTAGCAGCATTTTGAATTCCAGTATTCCCAATTCTTCAAATTCCAGCAGACAAGAACTCTTCAAATTCTTGCAATCAAACGGGCCCTTAGAAACAATCGGTGAATAGGATTCCGGAGGGCATGGGAAGTAGTCAAAATTGCTAGGAAATCAGGCCTGTTCAGTTGGACTACCTGAGCAAAATTCGAAGGAAATGACAGCCTGGGAGATGGTAACGGTGCGGTCTTATGGATGTTTTCAATGTTTGTCGCAGTTATTAAGAGAATCTGTACGGGTCACCAGACCAAATTTCAGGACATCTGAAGACTAGATGAGGGCATTCGTTTTGAACTACTCCTTCAATAGGTGCAATCCGCTGATGTTTCCACTCCATCCACATAGGAGATAATTGAAAGGGCTCGGACACCCTTTAATGAGACGATAATTTTCAAACCCTTAAACACTCCCCCTTTCTGGTTCGTCTACTGGATCGATCTGGGAATCGGCTATCATTGATGTATGAAGTTTCCATCACAATTATGAAGAAATGCCTTTTCCAATTTATTTTGGGTGAAGATGCCCTCTTCTAATTTGGGTCAAGGATGGCCCTGCTGCTTCAAGGAAGTACAATCAAATCAAAAGATGACAACTGACAATCATGATGATCATCACAGATTTTCGGCATCTTGAAACCGTAAAAAAAAGAAGAGAGTAAATGTTTTCTCCACTAGACTCCTCTTGCCAGGGCATGTGCTGGTTTTGTCAAAACCCCCAGTACTAGGTTGCACACCAGTTATAAACATTGATCCTTATTCTACCATTTTCTTGGAAAATGCAATGCAATTGAAGCTATGTGATTCAGGATTTTTTTGGATCATTGCCTGTATGACTTTCACAGCATCCTGTCATGCGCCACGAAGCATAAAATTAGAGAGATGTAGGGAGGTATAAACTTCATCTGAAAAACACATGGAAGCAGAGATGGATATAAATGTTACCCGCAATAGGCTGTCTGGGGAAGAGGAGCCGTGTGATATCGGTTGCAACTTTCTACCATCAAGTTCGTAAAGTACCCCTACATTATCAACCATTCATCAGGTCAAACATCCCGTCCCCTTAAATGTCTATAATATTTCATAAATGGAAACTAAAAAATGAAACCATACCGTCAGCACAAGTGAAGCAGATAAAATGTGTGTCCACGTTTGTGTTGATATTTGGAGCCTGTTAATCAGCCAGCACTTTCTTTATCAGAAATGCAGTAACAATTAAAACACTCTTGTGGAAGCATTTCATCTCTCTTTCAGGAAAATAAAGGTTAATCTTTAAAATATTTAAACCAAAACACGCCAAAATAAGTGCTCTCTCATATGGAAACCAGTAAGAGCAGCCTGACCGATTTAGCGTACGAGCTTAGGGATAGATTTAAGGTCCTAGTCAGAGTGATTGGATTTTTGGACTTTATTTATTCTCCCTTGACATTGAAGATGTAGAAAACATGAATAAGAAACTACTGAACAAAATGGAGGGCATAGGGGATTTGTGCCAGGCAGCAAAATGAAAACAAGCTAGTAAAAAGGATGCCACCCTGAAGGGGCATCATCATAGGACGTCGCCTGTTTGGATTGAGTAATCAAGAGGATAAATTACAAGAGAGGCTAAGATGCGCATATTTGCGGAGTTACAGGTAAGGAGAGAACTATTAAGAATAGGCAATGAGAAGAAATATGAAAAAAGAGAGAAAAAAATCAAGAAATGTGATTTAAGATGGTTTGGGCATGTGTAGGACGCTAGGAGCATCCTGTACGTATTCAAAAAGTTGAGTTCAAGGAATTATGAGAAGAGGGGATTGTGGATTTAACCTGGTTTTAAAATAGGATATATGGAAATCATTAAGCTGTCCCCAATATATGGAACGATGAGTGGCGATGATAAGATGAGTCCTACACTGTCTGACCTTTTTTCCATCTTTCATACTGATGCACCACTATTTGATGCCTCCCCCACTAATCATAAGGAAATATATACTTGCCTCTGTGTCACCAGCAGTAGCTGCTACAGAATGCGCATCCTCCAATTCTGTGTCTTTCTCGAGAAAAATGGCACGCTGAGGAATGTAAAAGTGATCAGAAGAACAAAGTTGTATTGCTAAACAAGAAGAAAGTATATCTCAAGCAAAAGGAAAACCAAGGAGCTTAATCGAACCTCCATTGGGTCAATGTTGGCTGTAGATTTGAAGAACCTATCCAAGAATGAGCCCTCAACTGAATGAAACAAAATTCGAGATAATAAGATTCTGTTTAATCATATGCAAGTTGAAGGGTAATATGATGCTTAGATAATCTTGACATGAAAATACAAGTTCTAATTGCTTCCTGTACAAGAACAATGAATTACAAAATTTAACAAAGTAGGTATCTACAAATTGATTAGTTTCAACGGGACAACTGAAATGCTGCAAAGTTGCAAAAGAAGAAACAAATTGACCAAACTACCTATGCCAATATATAACCAAGAGTCAAGAGTGCATTTCCCTAGTGGCTTAAAAAATGATCAAAAGCCTCTTAATATTATGAAGGGCTTAAAAAAGGAATCAAAATTTCTCTTCGTAGACCCTAAACCAAAACCCAATTTTGACTTTCGCTGAAGACTTAACATTTTGATACACCAAACTTGTATTTTGCTCTGCAAAAAAATAGTTTAGAAACTTTGCTTTACAAGAAGCTGATTTAGAAAATGTAATCTACTGCTCCCTAGACACAAACTCATGCACTCCTGTATGCTAGCTACATTATGATGCCCCTAACCAGCTAGGCAACAGCTGGGGACAAATTGTAGGAGAAAATGAAGTCATTTTCATATTTCTAGTGCAATCAACAAAGGTATGATATGAGTTATTTTGGTTGTCTATTTTATCGATTATTTTTCAGAACATGGTTGAATCTTTTGACAGCTCAGATTAACATAGTTGACAATTGACATAGCCAATTTGAGTGTTTATAGATGTTAAATGATGCACGTATATATTTTTTATGTTACTAATATTTCCATTTTACCAAATCTTCTATACATTTTTTATATTTTGTTCTTCTCCAAACTTAAATGTCAGAACGTAGGGGTGTTCATGGGCCAGTCTAAGGCCCGGCCCGGGTTTTAAACCACAAGTCCAAGCCCAGCGCAAGCCATACCTGGCCTGAGCCCAGCCCACCTAAAATAGGTTTTGCCCAGGCTATTTTAAAATGAAAGTGGGAGGCATTAACTAACCTAAACCTAACTTGTAGCTCATTTGGTTAGAATGTTTGTTTGTGTGTGAGAGAACGTGTGTTCAACTCCCCCTTCCAGCAAAAAAATATTGCTTTTACTTAAATAGTGCCTCTCACTCGGGCCAGCCCGAGTACTAAAACCTAAGGCTCAAGCCCAACCCAAGGCGGGGTGGGCCCGGGCCGGCCTAGTCCATGAGCACCCTATCAGAACACCCATAGTTTGAGAAGCCGGAACAGGGTTCAGCATGGAATTGAGCATGTAACAGCCATTTTTAACTAGAGAAGAACGCTAAATGAAACCTTACTCAGGATGGGCTAATCAGTCAAGATAATTGCAGTCTCAAAGCAGACTTACGAAGCTTGATTCTCGAAGTGGCATTTCCTACAGCATGAAGAAGCCCAATTGTTCCACAAGCATTTCCCACAGTTTGTCTCAAGAAATACACCTCACCTTGTTCCTACAACAAAAGGATTACAATAGTTTAACTCCTTATGCAAATGACGGAGGGGGGAGAAAGGAAAAAAAAAAAAAAAACGGCATATGACCATGCATGCAAACTTTAAATGGAAGAATAATGAAATACAGATCCACAGAAACATGGGAGTTAGGGGCCCAGAGAGAGCCTTTATAGAAGATTAAAAGATATTTTAGATTTGGCTTTTGTTGAATACTCTGTTCCATCCCAAAGGGCACTAATGAACAGTAAGAGAGCCTAACAGTGTTTCTATTTCAGCCTTATTTGTAGTGTACAGATAATTCAGCATTTCATCAATAAATAGAACAGTGTACATGCAGCAGAAATAATTATGCTTGGTGGCTTAACTAATAAATGTTTTTATGAAATTAGAATATAATCTTTAATTTATAATGGAAAGAAAGTGTGTTAGTGGTACCATTTATCTCATAAATCACTTTCTAACCATGGAATGGGAGTACGACCTCATTAATGTAAAGCAAAACGGTGAATGACTTTGACAATAGACTGATAAAAAACTTACAAGCAGGTTCACATAGTAATAGCATTCAAAATTAAGCTAGTTAGTAGATGATGCACAGGAAAAAAGACACATAAAAAAGATACATTTAGCTACAGAAAGATGATCAGCTCATTAAAATATGAATCATTTTTAATCATAAAACACTCTGCGGAAATTAAGGTAACAAGCATGAATCCTAGAGTCAAAAGCAGTGAATAAGAAATTCCCAGATATTATCTTTTGCATAGATAGATACAATGAATATTAGTTTGCGATATGTCCACAGTGACAAATTGAAATCCACATCCAAGTGGAAGAAAAAAAAAATCCATCCTATTTACCTTCATTTCACCTTGTTGAGCCTGATCTTTCTCCATCATTCTCTCTGCTTCACTCTGAAATAAATGCCATTTGATATGATATCGTTCAATTCCAATAACATCGATTAAAGTACAAGTAAAAAGAGGGAAATAAACTTATGGTATACACTAAATAGTCGTATAGTGGACCACTTGACCTGAATCCTTACTAACAAAAAGATGATAATGTGTCCATGACAGAGAGAAATGCATCTCTAAAATTTCAAAAAATATAAGCAAAAGAAGAGTTTCACCCGTAGTTGCCTATCTTGGTTAGGTTCGGTAGAAATGGCCGAATAATTTCAGTTTGGACAACCAGCCGAACTGAACTACAAATGTGAAAAATTTCGTCCTGGGTTTTGGTCGGATTCAGCGTATCAGTCCATTTCAGCCAGAATTTTTATGTTCTTTTCTCCTATGGAAAAAAGGGTAAGGAGCAGAGGTCTTCTTGAAATTTTTTATAAAATATATGCAAATACCTCAACTTTATGCAATCTACAAAATAATTGCATGCCATATCATCAGTTGAGGTTTGAGAATGCGTGTCTAATTTCACATTGTCACGTATGTATATTACAGACTATAAATTATTCACTTGACATGTAAAAATAACATAGTGCACCACTGATTTAGTAAAATAAATTAAATACATACTTTTAGGATGTTATTTATGCTTAATAGAAATCAGGTGTCTGTTGTCACTATGGTTCTGAGTACTGACAGCAGCTAACACCCTTTTTTTTTTTTTTTTTTTCATATCAAGCTAAACACCAAACTAAAAATGCACAGTGCCCACCTCCGATTGATCCAACTTGTTCATATTATTCAAAGTGTTCACAAATTTCATTTCAGACGGAGTGACGTGCACCTTTGGATTGATCATGTTGGAATATATAGTTATGCTTTCTTTACATGATCAATCCAACAATGTGTGACACAATACTAGAATGTCATATTCCAATATATTTTAATCTAGATAAACACAAGCTTTTACATCGATCTACTAAAACTAATTTGACTGCTAAACTAAAGAGTACTAAGATTTTATCCTTAATGAACTTCTTTAAAAAAGAAAAAAAAGAACCCTTTTTTAACAGAAACGAAGTATGAACCATTGTGCAACAAGTCCAAGTTGTACGCAATGCATCAAAGAAGTAAACCAGCGCACTAGAACTGATTAGATTATCCAAATTTATCAAACAATGAGTATTTCAAGCAACATCCATTTGCATTTTCTACACGAAACGATCGAAGATTCTCACCTCAGATGTAATAGGGAAAAGGAAAAGCACCGCAAGAACCGGCTTCGGAACCATTTCCAAGAGCTCGTCATCAAAACCATAGACATCACAGAACTCCGCTTCTTCTTCCGGAAGGCCGAGTCCCCAAAGGAACTGATCATCACAGACAAATCAACAAACACAAGACGATCAACCATTCCTTCCAACGAAAACAAATCAAAGCACAAGAAGAAATCAGATGAAAAGATCGAAACTTTATTATCCTACTTCAGAATCATGGAATCAAAGAAGATCGAGCTCGTGAAACATCTTCGTATGATGTTTTAGGTTTTCCATCATCAGTTGTAGCCATTTCATCGAGAAATCAAACCCTAAGTAGAATAGATTTCATGGAAAAAGGAAGCGGAGAAGGAGTGAGAACCTGATTCATGATGTCTGGATTCGATTCGAGAGGAAGCCATTTCTTGGCGGAAGGGCTTTCGTCGGGCGTCGCCATGACTGAGTGAAAAGAGGGGAGCTTGGAGTTGCAGGAGAAATCATGGACAGTGGAATATAAAAGGCCAAAAATGAGGCGGTTCCTTTCTTTCTGTTGGGTCCTCTTATCTTCTTACACGTGGCTGGGTGGGCCCAGAGGAGTGGATCGTGGACCCCAGGCGCAGATGGAGTCCGGATTTACACGAAACCCCCGCTCCTCCGTTCTGGGACCCACATAGAGGTTATCCGGACAGTTTGAGATGAGCTCCATCCTCTGCAAGTTCAATAATAGTTAAAAAGGATGGGTCTACCGTCCGATTGAGCACGTGACACAAGTTTAATTGAGGCTTGATGTGGAATCGTTGCTCCGATGCGATACCTCATAGTTAAGGATGTAAATGGGTACTCGATTCTTCGATTACCCCGAGGTTCCGACTCATTAAAAGTGGGGTCTGGGTCCTTATTTAGGCTCTAATAAGTAAATGGGTTCTGATCTGATTCCACTTTGGTTCAGACTCATGGACCTGAGATCCGATAAATTACCTCAATTTTTGAAAATCTCTCATAAAAACCATGTTTTTTTTAATATCATTCTCTACTTAAATCCGGACCTGGATCCAAACCCGTCCCGTATATGGTTCTGGTTCCAGTTCCGGAGCAAAGAAACCGAATCGGGTTCCACCTTCTCCTTAACGGTTCCGGGTCCACCATGGACCTGATAAATTACCTCAATTTTTGAAAATCTCCCCGAAAAACTATGTTTTTTTAATATCATTCTCTACTTAAACCCGGACCCGGATCCATGGTGAACTAGGAACCGAGACCCAATAAATTACCTCAATTTTTGAAAATCTCCCCTAAAAATAATGTTTTTTTTTTAATATCATTCTCTACTTAAATCCGGACCCGAATCCAAACCCGTCCTGTATATGGTTCTGGTTTCGGTTCCGGAGCCAAGAAACCGGATTCGGTTCCACCTTCTCATTAACGGTTCCGGGTTCACCATGGATCCGGACCGGAACCGACCTGTTTACAACCCTACTCATGGTTTTCATTATGTGCTCAATCAGACGGTGAGACTCATTGAACTGAAATTTGACGATATAACATTCAAGGGGATCCTACGATGAAGTTTTAAAACTTTGTTACACGGTTTCATATAATAGCTGCGAGGAGTGCATCTTTCCATAGGACTCTTCAGCTTCTTTCGGCTAAGCACCTCACTCGCACGACAATTAACACCAACAATGAGAGTGGGGGATCCACCCATGTCGCCCCTCTCGTTGTGGCATTGCCTATGTCTGGCATTTCAGCATTCATTTTAATGATCTTAGATTAGATAGCTAAAAGAACTTTTAGTTAACTTTACAATTTAGTAAATAAGTAATCCACAAACCTTACTTGTATTAGGAGGGGCCTAGTCCATGCATATGTACCAGCATTAACAATTTTGAAACATCATGCTTGTAACGAATATATTGACTTATATCCGAGAATCAATCAAAGACTGTTTGATTCATCTTTTTCCAAAGGGGAATCAAGTCAGTCCCACCTTTTTATGCGCCTTTGGCACCAATCTATCTCTTCATTTTTCCAAAAGAAGCAAAATTTGAGATTTTATTTCAAGTTGGAGTGCAGTGAGAACCTACAAATCCAGATTGCTATAATTTATCCAGATACTTAATACTCACAAAATCAATTCCAATATCAGTTGTATTGCTATGTTACCTTCAATTTAGCTAATGATCTGCAATGCTATTTGATTCTCACCCACAGAATTGAACTTACCATTGATTAAAGTTCCTTTTACCCAAAATATAAAAAGAAAGAATGATTGAAGTTCCCTGACTGATTCAATAATATTTGTTTTCACTGAGATCTTCTAAGGTATTTCTCTCTATTATGACATTGTCAATCTGTAAATCCCTACACTACAGATTCTAAGTCCAAGCAATACTGCTTGTAATTCAGCTTCTGATGTATGATGAGAGGATCCTGAGATGAGAAAGCTGGCAATAATCTGTCATAACTGATCTAATAATCACCCCCAAGCCAAGCCAGCATATTGGGAGTGTTGATGACCAAATACTGCATAATACAATTTTTACGTATAAACATCGATATATATATATATATATATTTTTTTGTTGCTATCGGAGGGTTCCCAACCCTTGGAGCCGGACTAATCCCCTCGGACCCAGAGGAAAGCCTGGTAAACTCTCCTGTAGTCCTAGTGTGGTTGTGCAGTTTCAAACCTACAACCTCATGGTGCAAACCGTGGTCCTACGCCAATTGAGTTACCCCTTGGGCTTTATAGATTGAGAGTGTTAGCAGAATGAGCCATCAAAGTTTAGTTAACACACCCCTTTCTTTAGGCAAATCACTGTGTTGATTGTTGATATACAGTTCAAAGGTGACTTTCCATTGGTGGAATACAAAAAAAGAAGAAGATTAAGTCTTAGCAATAATACTAGTGGAGCCCTACACGTGCAATGCACGTGTACCGAACACAGTTTTATTAAAAAAAAATTAAAAATAAAGCTTTTAAAAAATTTAGTAGAAGCTGAAATACATTTAAAAATCAACTTTCAACAGAAAATGGGTGATTGCAAATTGCAAGACCCGTGCAATGTCCAAATACAACTGACACTATTTTTTTCCTATACATTTGAAAACAATAAAGCGATGATATAGTAAGAAAAATGATATCTCAAAAGACCATCGATATGGACTTTGTATAACTTTTTGAAGATAAAAATCACATATTTCTAAATATTTTATCATGAATGTGTACCAAGAAATTTAAATTTACTTTATGTAACCTATTAGGTCGACTTATCAGTTTCTTGGTAGACTTGACCTGCTAAAGTTGGAGTCCAGTCGAAAGTATAATCAAATTGATAACCTGCAGTTCTATAAAAAATAAAAATAAAAACTAAGAACCAGATAAGCTTACTGTTCTAATCAATTATCATGAACATTATACGTTCACTACAAAATCAGATTCTATTAAGGAAAAAAAATTAATTATATCCTACCTAAAGACATCAGAATAAAAAAACTGAGATGGTGGTTTTAGTTTAACTTACAAAGAAGAATAACATCTCACACAGATCGTCAAGAATAATGAAGTAATCCGGCTTGTCCTCAAGCAATAGGGATCAACAATGGTGAAACTATGATATGAACTCTAACGGGTAAAATTTGCAGAGCACCTGTTGATCAATATTAGTATTTAACATGTACTTTATTTTATTTTATAAAACGGACCACTATCAGGTAAAAAGTGGCAATACCTCTCTAAGAGTCGGCATCCTCTTTTGATTGATATAAAGTGTTATATTTAATACCCAGTAAAAAAAGGATAATATAAAGTAATCATAGAAGTTCAGTTAAATGAAAGCTCACAAATAGAGATATCCATAGGGAAAAAAATACCAAAAAACATAAAACTACAAATACAAATATGGCAAAAGAATTGGACCTTCCTCTTAAGAAATACATAAGAATGTAACCTAGGTATTTTAGATCAACTCTTCTGCTCTGTTATATATAGAGGATGGGATTATTGATCAAAGTAAGAAAAATTCGAAATAAACAAAGACAAACTGAATTTGTTGTAGCTCAGCATCAAATACTTATTTTAGTTGTTTACACTTAAAATGATCACTTTATTCATTGACTCTAAAGTTAATAGTAACGCTAGCATAACAAGCAATTTATATGAGATTCTCGTTTTTCCTTTAAGGAAATGCATGACGCTTCATTGAAATATATGAGAAAAAGAACAAGAACAAGAAGCTTGCAATGATGAAAGAAATAAATGTGTTAGAAAATGATCAAAGTTTTTCAATTTAAACCTCATGAGTAAGAGCAATAATAAATAAATATATTCATGCCCTTGAAATGCCCTTTTATAATAAAACAATTCACAAAAGTTGTATATTAAGAAACTAAAAATTGTACAGAACAACAATACTTTTACGATAGCAATCTATAAGACCTACCACTAAATTGCATTTATGGAATTATCTTTAGCAATCATAAATATTAGAAGAGAACCAATATTTAGTAGTAGTTATCACATTATCCAACTTGTGATTATTCTTCCAACATGGGTATAAATCAAGATCAATACAACTATTATGTCAGATTGAAAACTCAATTATTCTAGCTAAATAAAATACAAACACATAAAGCAAAAGGGAAAAGAATATTTAAATTTTTTTTCATGGTAACTTTCATTAAAAGAGAAAAAAACAGGGCAGACATAAAATGAGTTTACGCTTGTACATTTCACTTTCTTATTTATGATATTTTGTCAGTTGCTACTTTTTTCTTAAAAAAGAAAAAGAAAAAACTAAATATAAAGAAATAATGCAAACGCAGTACTTGTATATATGGGATTTGCTTATAAGTTTTAGAGGACCCTATACCTTTTTCAAAGGCCATAATAAATAATATACAACTGAAGGAACATTAAATTACCTCTGATGTTCTTAACTCTCAAATTTCAAATAAAAATATCACTCAAGTATATTTTACTTCCACCAAAAAATATAAATAAATAAATAAATATAAACTATTTGCACAATTAGCATTGTTTCAGGTAAAAAAAAAGAATGTTAATTCTCTCGTGTGTAGTCAATTTGGTATTTGAATTATAACACAACCGCCAATTGGCCGCCAGCAACAATAACAAAAGTAGCAAGCTAGCTAATACCTTTTGTCGCGACTTTTAAACTGATTTTTAAGCTGATGGTGAAGTATTTAAAGTGCCCACAAAATTATAAGTATTGAACACCAAAAAGGTAGTAAGTAAAACACACTTGATTCCTTTTCTTGCATTTTGTTGGGCAGGTGTATAGTGAAAAATAATAATACTGGGGCCCATATATTGCATTTTATTGGGCAGGTGTGTGATGAAAAATAATAACGCTAAGAGGGGCCCACATCGTGCAGTTTATTGGGCATATCTATATATATACATCTATAATAATACTAAGTGGGGCCAACATTTTGCATTTTATTGGGCAGGTTTGTAGTGAAAAATCATCATACTAAGTGGGGCCTACATCTTGCATTTTATTGAACAGGTGTGTAGTGAAAAAGTACTACACTTTAGTGAAAATTATAAGTGGGCCATGGTGTGTAGTGAAAATCATTGTCATTTTGTTCTCTTCTATAAGAGTAGATAGATAGATAGAAAGAGATAGAGAGATAGAGATAAGAGAGATAGAGAATACTAAGTGGGCCCACATCTTGCATTTTATTGGGCAGATGTGTAATAAAAAAGTATTATACTTTACTCTCTTTTATATAAGGGTATAGAGGTATAGATATAGATAGATATAGATATAGATATAGAGATAGAGATAGAGATAGAGAAATAATAATAATAATAATAATAATAATGTATAGATTATATTATTATTATATAGGTGGGGCCCACACAAGTTCCTCTCTTTTATAATCTTATTATTATTATATAAGTGGGCCCAAGTTCTTCTCTTTTAGAAGGGTAATAATAATATATAGATTATATTATTATTATCTAAGTGGGGCCCACACAACTTCTTCTCTTTTATAAGCTTATTATTATTATATAAGTGGGGCCTACGTTCTTATCTTTTGGAAGGGTAATAATAATATTATATTATTATTCTCTAAGTGGGGCCCACACAAGTTCTTTTCTTTTATAATCTTATAGATTATTATTATATAAGTGGGCCCAAGTTCTTATCTTTTAGAAGGGTAATAATAATATATAGATTATATTATTAGTATCTTTAAGTGGGGCCCACATCTTGTATTTGATTGGGCAAGTGTGTAGTGAAGAAAAAGTAAAAAGTTGTGCATTTTGCTCTCTTTTATAATAGTAGTATAGATATAGATATATGATAAGCATTTAGAGGAAGTACTTGGAATAGGTGCTGATTCCTTCTTTTTCAAGTACACCAAGAAAGCATGGAACAAGACCAAAAGGCTGGACATTGCTTACTATGTAGCCATTGAGCCTAGAGGGCCTAAATTCAAGGGTTGGGTTATCTGATCAGCTTAACATTTCAAATTTTCTATTCTATATTTAAACCTCACAGTTTTCGATATTGATTTTCATGCATCCGAGTGGCTCCATACTAGCTCAACAACATTTAAGCAAAAATACGTCAATTCTGTCCCGCGTTGCTCATATTTATAGCACCTAATATATAAAATGATATAATATAAAGAGTTATTATAAATTTCATAAACAGTAGCTGTCTTATTGTTGTTTTCTGTAAGTAGGTTCAAGTTCTCTTTCAATTGATCAGCCATTTAGACCAAATAGTGTGTAAGTACCTCCAGGTGAAAATATTACAACAGTTGAGGCTTTAATCAGGCTTGGGCCTGATCGAGCTTTGGGGCCAGGCTCATGTCATGCCCAGGCCTAGAGTACCTGAGGTAAGGTAAGCCTGAGCTACAACCTTGCGAAAGAAATGCTGGTCATTTAGGTCAGGTCCAGTTGACCCATGTCGGCTGCAATTTGGGTTTGATTGACCCAGTTAATGGAGTCGGATATGGATTGAGCCCAAACGGCAAACACCTATGAACCCAACCATATACACCCAACTTGATCTTTTTGCCACCCCTATCTCTGATGCACCCACAATGTCTTGCAGGTGGTGGAGGGATGGGATGTTCATCAGCTGGATCAGGCTTGGCTGAGGCATATCTAGTCCCAATTTGAATTTGAAAATATATGCCCCATATCTAGCCCAATCACAACACGAGCTGTAAGACTTGGCCTGAGCCTAGCCCGCCTCAAACAGGTTAGGCCTGAGATGGCCTGCGTCAAACATGTCAGGCCCAAGCCCACCCATTATGTCAATTGGCCAGGAACGAGCCTGGCCAGTATCACTATACAAGCACATTTGGGTGTGGCTGGGCCGGTAATCAATCAGGCCCAAATACTGGAATGTGGGATCCATGTAATGTTTGATGGAAAACTGGAAAGACTGAAAGAGGGAAGTTCTACAAAAATGACTTTAAAAAATATTGAGCCCTGCTATTTGTCCAGAATTCTGGATAAATAGACTTTTTGAAAAATATTTTACATTTTTTTATTACTGCACATAGCTGGCATGGAAAACGTGCACTGCAGGTGAATTTAATTGGTGGGGCCCACCTCTGTCATCGTCCATATGCATGGTTCCTATGTGGACGTTCCTCACCCGCACTTGATGCGAGTTAATCCGACCTAATCCACGTTAACCCGTATAATTCTTTTGGATTACCGCTGGTCGGGTTTACCCGTACAACTTGCTCTTAAACATAAATTTCTTAATAATATTCAAAGGCATTAACCATATCCAAAGTTTATATTAAACGTAAACTGATAATTTGATTTATAAACATGAAATAAGATCTAAAATGACAATTCTTAATTTTCTAAATCCTATTGCTGCAATTTAAAGTCTATCGTTATAGGCAATATAAATAAGCTCTATTTGGGTTAGGATAATGCTAATGTTAATTTGTTTCATATAAGGTCTTAAATTAGACTTAGACTCAACTGGTGTTTGGGTTAAAGATTTAGGCCTAGGGCGGAGTTATGACGCCATAATTCACTATTCTTTATAGCTTGTGTTGGCGTAAGGAGCAAATAATGTGGAAATTTAGAATGTAGTCAGCTATTACTTGATTACTTTATTTTATTTATGTCATAACCATTGTATTTTCTTCATATCTATAATATTCTTAAGTAAGTTGACAAAGGGTCTACTTGAGAAAAAAGAAAGATAAAGAATTATTTATACAATGAGTATATAATATTATTTTTTAAAATAGTGACTATAGAAATAGAATAACAAAAGTAATAGAAATAAAATATAATCTTCATAAGAATTAAAAAAACATCATAACAAAATAGAATTAAATATTGAGTATAAGTTTTAACTACAAGAAAAAAAAAACAAACAAACGGGTTGTGCGGGTTAAACGAGTTAACCCTAACCAGTCCGTTTAAATATGGGTTATAAAAGTTTGACCCGTGACCGACCCGTATATTATGCCGGTCGGGTTGGCTTTTGCCAGCTCTAATTCCAGTCAAATATCACATTAGCATGACATCATAATTGTCATTATCATCATCTAAGCCTTGTCCCAACCATATTGGGACCAACTATATGAATTATGTTTTTACATTCCGATCTATGAAAATATTTAAAGTAAAAAACTCATAAAATCTTGAAGTTCTAGAAATAATATTTTAACTTAAGTTTAGAAATACAATTTTGATTTAAATAAGTTTACATTTTTTAAATTCTAATGAAACTAGTAACAAAAATTTTAAGTTTTTAGTTTAGTTCATGTTCTGCACTTCATTTACGTGCCCACCTTAAGGTGCAACTTACAAAGGGCCTAAAACCACATAAAGCAACCCAACGAAAGGGATACTTTGACAACATGGGGTTGCTCAGTTTATTGCCAACCCCTCCAGGCGAGCAAGGATCGATCACTGGTATGCCACTCTTTTCACGTGTGGACTACCTTTCCACTTGTTTGGAATATCTTGGTTCCCAACCCCCTTGCTTGGGTAACAAACAAAATGAAAGGGATATTTTGGTTGGGCAAATTTTGAAAGCCACATAAAACTAGGGTCCAATTCAGGTTTGGGCTTCAGGTAGCCGACTTAAATATATGTAGACATGTTTATTTTGTACAATGCATGGTTATACATTATCCATTGAAACTTAAGTATACCTGACATAAAAGTATAAGCAAGTTCTATGGTGATATTTTAGTACCATACCTGACCTGAGTTAACCCAAATTGCACTCAGGCTGCAAACTTCCAATTCGTCTGGCTCCAATTGGGCTTGTTCGGGTTTCAGCTGCACCTGATTCAATCCACTTGATGTGCAACCCTAATCCTGCCCGGGTCGGAAATCAAGCTTTGACCCAGATCCTCCATTTAAAGGGCTAGGATTGTCAATGTCAAATTAACTTATTCAGGGATCGGCCCATCCACAATCCAACCTTCAGGACCAAAATTCATACGGTTCAGATCGACATACACTATACATGTGTTCCATGTGTACAATACACAAGTTCCTACAATTACTAAATTGTGGGGAATAGACAATGTAGCCTAGACCCTTCTTAATGACTCCTAATTTGTGTGAGATGGAGACTTTCCTTCTTCATTAAATGTGACAATACATAAATCTAAAAGGGGTTTGAGGAAGTTAAAGTGAGATAGAGACAGAAGGGTAAATGTTTCACATAAAGCCTAAAGTCATTACTAAAGCCACCTATCCCATTCAATTTAGGTGTAGAAAGCTCCTACTCCATATCTTGTCTAACAAAATGCACTCATGTGAGAGTGATCTCCATCCATTCCTGTCAACATTTCTCCAAGATAAAGTAAGAATCTAGTCACCACTTTTTTCTAAGTGGCATGACTTTTTGAATGGTAGATGCATAGCTTTTCTACAAAAAAAAACCAAAGAGACAGAATTAAAATAAAACTGGCATTGCCCCCACCTCCTTGAATACGGCCCTTGGATTTGTCAATTGTCACTGCATCAGTCAAAATGTTATTATCATGAAAAACTAGCCCCCCCCCCCACCCTTTTTTTTCTTTCCTGTTTTCTTCCTTTCCTGTCTCTTTTGCTTCTTCCCACTTTAAAGAAAAACACCTCAGATGCTTGATATTCAATCCCTATTCTTCTTTGGTGTGGGTCTCAGAATTCAAATCAGAATCTTTTGTAACAACATCAATGCAGCTTTTCCTTCATTCAAAGGAAAATGAATTGCCATGATGTTTGCTGTCCTTAGCATATCCTCACTTCTCACATACCAATTTCCAACAGGACATCACCTAAAAAATCTCCATCTCATTTTCCAACAAATAAATAAAATTTGAATCTTACAGTCGCGAGAGCTGCGCTTGCATTTCTTGCCACATGGCAGGAGCGTGTGCATGCCTGTGTGGCGCGGTGGGGGCCTATATGTTCTTATACAAATATGGAAAAAAATAATTAATATAAAATTAGTATCAGATCCAACATTAAGCGAAAACGAAAGGTTAAAGAATAGAATAATGAGATAGAAGTAACTAAAACATCACCTGTTACCCTCAAAGGCCAAGACATATAATAACATAGGAAATGAATATTCGTAGAATAACAAAATTTTTCATGAGACAAGAGAGGCACGCATGCTAGACCTTGCTTTCTATCCCATGTTAGGATTTAGTACAATATGATACACACGAATAGAAATAAAATAATAACACAAGTTTTGGCTTCATTTGATTCCAACTGGTAGAAAAGGGGAAAATGATAATAATAACACTTACACCACCACCAACAACAATGCGTATTTGAAGGGTCTCTGCATAACCCAATTGAAATTGAATGTAAACCAATATTTAACAAATGATATTAATGATAAGCCGGCCCCTGGAAGACCCATAATGACCAACATATTGATAAGTGTTCATGTCCTCTGTTGAAAAGGGGTTGCATCTGTTCTATTGGTCCCACCAAATAAAATAGAGATTCATAGACTAGCTACCTGTCAGAAAAATCAATCTCTTTGAGCTCCAGTGAAAGATTTAACATTTATTTATCAACCATTCATCATCACCTTTGATTTTATTGACAGCAGCAACATTCTATTTGACTGTTCAATCACATGCTTAATGGACTGCTCCTCAATTTTACACCCCAATAAAAGTGTTTAGCTTTTTTCCTTTTTTCTTCAGGAAATGAAACTCAGCTGTCTTCTGAAGAAACACCATAGCATCATTAGAAAGGAAAAATAGTGAATTATCTTTGAATGAAAATGATGAGAAACGCCATTTATTCATGTGAGGAACCACCAACTATTAAACCAGTACAACAATGCATCCATTTCCTGTACACATATGCCCAGCATCCCCATATTTTTTTTTCAGAAAAAGAGGGATTAAAAGGACAAAATTTATATCTACACCTTAGAAGAAGGCAAAAAGGTAAAAGGAAAAAAAATAAATAACACAATTATATCAAAACTTCTTCCCAACCCCAATCCTTTTTTTAGAGTTTTTAAAACTAATTTTTAACACCCTCCTCACCCCAACCAAAAAAATAAGACAAATATATATATATATATATATATATTTAACTAAGACGACCTGCATGGCGGCATACCACCTCAAGTGCCTCTGCGAAGACACCAGAGAAACCTGTCATTGCCTGAAAGACCCCCGGCAACCCAGTCTGTATGTTATTCAGTGTCATTGCTCTTGTTGCCTCCACAGCTTTGGCATGCCTCAACATCTCATCCTCAACCCTCCGCCGACATGACTCCATCTCTAATTTCTTCTCTGCAAGTGGGTCCCTTGTATCAAACAGCTGCCCGTCACCACCAGACCCGCCACCATCCGGAAGTCCTATTCCCACCATAGAGTACGACTGGTAGAACTTCCTCTCAATGTTCCTGAGCGATGATGCCTTCTTCTCTAGATCCTTTGACACGCTCTCCGTCCGTTTCTTCATCTTGACCTCCTCAGCCTGCTTTACAGATATGGAATGCACTACAGTCACAAAGCTCTTGATGGCCTCAGAAGCAACAGTATCAGGAACACGGTGAAGTGCCTGTTTCCACTCATCGCAGAATGTAAAGAGGTTGGTAGAGACATCACCGGTGGCAGACGGTTCCTTCTGCTCATCAACTTGGATAAGGCTAAGCTTAAGCCATCCATGGAGGGACTGAATGTAATCACGCTGGTATTTTATGAGGCGACAGAAGCTTGAGTGCCAGGCAGAGACTGCAGACTCAAGGTCTCGGGTTGCCTGCCGATGGAGGTCAGACGTCGACTCCCCTGCCCGGGATCGGTTAACAAGGCCTCGGACCTGTTGGACAATGTTGTTCTGGACCTCATGGCACTGGTTCATAGATCTCCACATGCGCATGAACCTGCATCATGACACTGTTATTTTACCACATAGCATCTGTCCATTGTGCAGCCAAATGAAGTATTTACACTGTTGTACTTCCAGAGAGCCTCCAATAGTTGGAACACTAAAATGCAAACCAATTGTGCATTAGTTAGTGATGCTATAACATTACATATTCTTAACTCAAAACTTCCTGCCTAGGCCATTAGGTTGCAACTTTACAACCCTATTCAAGGAAATATAATACTGTCACCCAAATGCCATAACCCAGATTTCAAAGCTGCATTTCTTATTGAGTCTGAGGAAGTTGGATTGATCACAAGCAGACACAAGCAAAGATAGCTGACGGGTCCTAGCTACCAAGGATCCCTCTAGAAAATGGGTCATTATTACCAAAGCTCACTCTGAAAATTCCAGCAAAGACCTATATATACATCCTAAATCCACAAGCCAAATTACTTCATCCATCACACAGATCATTTAACATATTGACATAATTTCCACTAGGAATATTCTTATTATATTTAGACCTGTGCTGTATTTGAGTGTCCTGCAATACTTTGCCTTCACATTTGGAGATCCACCAGTGTGGCAATGTGAAAATGTTGGGATATTTAAATACTATAAAAAACTGCAACATGGAGCTTGTCTAAGCACACCTCCATTTGATGTATCACAGCCTATGAATCACGCGATTTATTATCTGTTTTCATGCTCAAACATTGGGAGTTTCAGCTGCACAAATCTAATTAGGACGATGGTTTTGACGCATCCACTTAATGTTATCACCTATGAGGGTTCACAGTTATGACAGTGTTCCATCATCTAACATGCAGAATGTGAAAGGACAATAAATAAAAATAAATTTGAGAGAGAAGAGAATGTATTCACCCACGACAAAGCTCAATGAGCTGCAGGGCAAGTTCATTGTCCCTGAGTTCGATGATAGCAGAGGATGTGGTGGTGACGGCCTGAGAAGTGACCACGATTAGAGACTGCAACCTATTGATGGAAGCCTTGGTCTTGTCCTGTTTCACTTCGTCATGCCCCCTATATTCCTGACTTTGCAACAAGGACAACTTCTTCTCATGCTCAATTTTCACCCCCTCCCTTGCCTACAATCACCAGCATCAGCATATCATAATCATGCTGATATTTTTACCAAATAACATCACAGATATCTTCAGTACATTAATGTTAGTCCTTCTTTCCTTCTTTTTAACATGATGCATGCGTTAATACAAAGCAGAAACAACAAGTTTGCCCTTTGCAGCCAATCTCACCGCACAAATTATCCCCAGATCCTCTCTTCTTTTTTCTTTCCTCTCATTTTTCTGTTCAAACATGCAACCTCATGGTTGCAACAATGAGCACCTTCCAGCTGTGCTATGGGTTCATCTCCCCAAATCCTCATTAATTCCCAACAAAATAGCAAAATTGATATGCAATTCATATCATATAATCATTTATTCATTGAACAACCCCATCTGCCTTATTGTGCAGATATGGTCCTTTCAATTACTTGCGTTATTTAATCCAAGATCAAGATTATGAAGGATGCGTTGGTCAAAATTCAATATTATTTAATAGTGTCAGAGGTTTTGCTATTAAGAAGTAATTACAGAACAAAGAGGAGGATTTGAGCTGGACATTGCAAATAGGGCTAATGCCAGTTGGAGATAAGCCAGTAGAGTGTTGTGCAATCATCAAGTGCCAACTGCCAATGCATTATAAGGGCATTATTCTAAGACAATGGTTAGACCAGCATTATTGCATGGAGCTGGATGTTAGGTAACAAAGAAACAAGACATTATATGTGCTCGACATGCAAGTTAAGATCGGTGTGCAGAGTAAAAAGAAGGATGGATACAGGAATAAGTGCATATAAAGAAATTTATGGTTGGCTCCTTTTTTTTAATAGGTAAAGTGACTCGAACTAGCAATGTTATGCTTTACAACAGAGCACATTCCAACGCTGCTGCAGGCTCTTGTCATGGTTTTATATAATATAATAGAAAATCAAGGAATGTCAATAAACTTTTTTTCAGCATATACAAATTGGTTCGAAAACAGTGCCAATACGAAGAAATTCAATCATTCCAACCCTGCTGCAGACTCCTGTCATGGTTTTATCCAATAAAATATAAAATCAATGAAGGTCAATAAAATTCATTTCACCATATGCAAATTAGTTATATAAAAAAAAAAAAAAAAAAAAAAGAGTCCCAATATGAAGAAATTCAATCATTACAAGGTCAAAAAACCACAGAAAGGCCAATAGACTTTAAATGAAATAGTCCGAAAATACATGTCAATGGCTTTAAATTAGTTTCAGTTGAAAGTAATGCCCACAAAGGAATGGGAGATAGATGGTATAAAGCTTTGATAATATGATGATGACCCCAAAATGTTTCATCCATGACATTGGAAAGTCCCTATTTACCTAACATTTGACTCCTTAATAGTTTGGATGCCACAAGACCAAAATTAACACCCCAAACAAAAAAACACCCAAAATAGCAAGGAGTGAAATGGAGATTTGATTCCTAAGAAAAACTTGCTAACAAATCTTTTAGTAGTAGGTCCTATTGTGAATGGTCACATACATAAGATTCCAAAAAATGGTCATAGTCAATTAGTCACTCATAGGAACATGAAATGGACACAATTATTTCTAATTACAATCCTTTTATATTAATGACATTTGACTATGCACCATTAAAAAATTTTGATATTTAACCATGCATCTCTTCTTCATTAGGAAAAAAAAAAAAACACACCCCTTAGTCTTTTTACTCCACGTGTCTACTTGCACAGCCGGTCGAACTGACCGGCATATTTAAGCAGACAGGTCTAAGTCCAGCTTAAACCCAGGTCACCCTCCGACCCGAGACCGACATCTGTCATGTGTCCACCGACTCATCTACAAGGACTCTGGTGAGAGACCAAAGCACCGCAGCCGCAGCACGTGCCCTTTTACCAACCATCCTAACCGCGCAAGGTAGATGGCATGGCAATCAAAATCTAACTTGTGTAAAACTCACACGTGCGACATAAATTGCCCATAGTACCCCCTCCCCTCTATTCCAATCCAATTTGGTACTCCAAAGTAGTATTGAATTAGTCGCTCCAATGCGGGCCACACCCACTCTGACATGGGCCCCACATGTCCACCAATCAGACCAAGGCAAAGACTTTTAGAGACCACCCATTCACATCAACTCTAAAAATCCGCCACTCTCTGAGTGTTCTCACTCAACTCTCTCACTAAACACTGAGACTGAAACTAAAAGGACAAGATAAAGAATGAAATTACGAAAATACCTTAACATCTTTGTAGAGCTTCTTCTCCCAAGCCAGAAGCCGTTCCAGAGTGCCGGCGTGGCTTTTTTCGCCGCCCGAGTCTTGGAGCGTACCGGGATCGAGCCGGTACCGTATCTCCAGTGGCGGTTTCGATGTCCAGGTCGAGGAGAGAGTGCTTAGCATGCTGTTCGAATGGTACACAGTCTCTGTAGAATTCCATGTAAAGTTTCCAAGAAGAGGAATCAGAAACAGGATTCCAAAGAAAACAAATTCCACGAAAAGTTATTCGGTTTTTTTGAAAATGGGACTTTTCAAGGGGAGAAAGCAAGTTCCATTAAAAAATTCGATTTTTGAATGAAAACCCCACTTTTCAATTGGAGAAAGCAGATTTCACGGAAAAGAAAAATTAGATTTTTGAATGAAAACTCACTTTTCAATTGGAGAAAGCAAATTCCACGGAAAATTCTGTATTTCAAAAACACACTTTTTCATATTTGGAGAAAGCAAATTCCACGAGAAAATCGAATTTTTGAATGAAAACTCACTTTTCAATTGGCGGAAGCTGCGATCGAGCTGCGCGCGCCCGATCCCGAGCAGATCGGACAGTGGCTCTCCGGCGGCGGCCGCGAGATCGAAGTACTCCTCGATCGCCTTCACAATCCCGGCCAGATCCCGGTGCCGGACGACCATCCTCATCCCTGCGCCGGTAGCGGAGGAGCCGCCGTCGACGGAGAACTCCATCTCCGACCTTGCAAATTTGGGAAATTTATCCCCAATTTCAGAAGGCGGGATCGCGGTGTTGTCGACAGATGATCCGAAATTCGACCTCGTTCCGGCCTCCGATCGCGACTCGCCGTCGTCGGGGCCGCGGCGGAGGTGGTCCTCGTCGTCGGAGGAAATGCTGCTTGTGTGGCTGCTGTAGTGGTCGCCCCACTCGCTGCAGTGGACCTCCTCCCGCTCCGTACGGTCGTCGTCGAGGTGGTGGCGCTCTTCGTTCCGGCGATAGAAGTCTGAGCCGGGAGGGGAGGGAGGGTAGAATTCCTCCCAGTTCCAGACGGAGGAGGCCTGAGAAGGGGTGTTGCAGAAGGAGGAGTTGGTGGGTAGATGGGGGTATTTTGGGTATTTGTGAAAGGAGGGTTTTTGGGTAGGTGTTGCAGAAGGGCTGGACTCAGAGAGGATGTGAGGGACTTTCGAGCTGGTGATGGTGGGGGAAGAAGGGGTGAAAAGAGGAGGAGGAGGCGGAGGCGGTTGTGGTGATGGAGTGAAAGGACGAGGCTGAGGAGGAGGGGGACCGGCGTGACCGGTGGTGTTGTTAGTGGTAGAGGAGGTGGAGGAAGGGGGGTGGAGGAGGACGGCAGGGGTTTCGTCGGAGACGGAGAGGGGTTCTCCGGCGGCGAAGGCGGAGAGGGCGGAGCCGGTGAGGCGGAGGGAGCGGAAGTAGTCGGAATGGGCGGCTGCGAGGTGGTGGCGGGAGAAGACGACTTGTTTCATGAGGCGGCGCCGCTCCTTGCAGCGGCGAACCGTGTCCTCGTTTTCGAGCTTTGAGGCGGTGCAGCCCATGGCGGGTATTTTCTTCGTCTTTTCTCTGGAAGAGAGACGGAGATGCGAACATAGGAGGGTCTTATATTCCCTTTCTCTCTCTAAAACCTCTTCTCATTTCCCACTCTCTTTCTCTCTCTTCGTCTTATCGATTTCTTTCTTTTATGCACAATCAAATGCCACTGTCATGCACACTCTGATGCAATCTGGCAACAGTTGTGTGGCCCACCTAGATGGAATGCAATCCAACGGCTGAGGAGGATGGAAAGATCAGTAGATGGGGTTGAATTGTACACATTCGGAGATGTTGATGATTCTTTCTACCTTAGAAAGTTATTTTCCATAAAATGGTTGTGCTTTTATGGCAATAACTTGTAAGATATTACTGTTATTATATCATTGATTTAGAATCTTACATTTTGGGTCTGCTTGTCAATTTACTATTTAAGTAAAAGTAATGTAAAGTCTTTATTTTAAAATAAGGGGTCATATTAAAAATACACATCTTTAAAATTCTTGCCTTTTTTTTAGAAAAAATTGTCAAAAATCAACCTCTTTTACTCAATAAATGACAAAAAAAACACCTAATTTTAATGAAAAAAGTAAAAAAAAAATCCTTATTAATCTACTAAAGACAAAATACTACCATAACTCCTCATATATTATATTTTCTTGATTTGATGTTTTACTTTAACTTTATTTTACGATAAAATCACCAAACTGGCATGTTCCACACCTGTTATGCTTTTCTTGACAAAATACACTTAATTTAGTTACAACAGCATGCTTTTTATTTAGATAAAAAAAATTTAATTCTTCAAATATTCATCGACAAAACATTTCATTGATAATTTTTAGTGATATTTAAAAATCAATTATACTATCTATAAAAATCAGTACTAGCTCATGATCACCATTACAAATTGCACGGCTCAGAAGCTATACAACAAATTTAACATAGGGACACAAACATTCCACAAAATCTGTGTCAAGTGGAATGTTGGTGGCCCACCATGTAAATTCCGTTGTATAGCTTATTAGCCATGCAATTTATGATGATGATCATGAGGCACTGATTTTTATAGATAGTATAATTGATTTTTACATAGTTGATGTATAATCAACAAATTAGTTTTTTATCTAAATAAAAAAGCAGACTAGTGTAACTAAATTAAGTACATCCTAGCAGGAAGAGTAGTGGAACCCTTAAAACTATTGGACTGTTGTGTGCCCGGCACGTCACACATGCAATAAGCCCTTACACTTGCGCATTTCCATCACTTGTGAGGACAAGGAGTGTCCCCACTAAGAAGGTGTGGGGAAGGTGTTCACCTTGAACACCTTTCCCAGGTTTCTATCTCAATAATCTCTCTCTCTCTCTCTCTCCCTCTCTCCTGTGTGATCACTCCCTCTTTTTTGTATTCATTTGAAGCTTAATGGGCCTACTTCAAAATCTAAACCATTTAATATAAACGCCCTGCAAAAAAAATAAATATCCTTAATCTCATATGAGCCCACAAAGTGTGAGAAGTAGCATAGCCAGGGTCAATCTCTAGGTAGCTCGATGACATGCAGGGTTACTAACCAATCGAGCGATTCCTTCTTGTTTGGTCATCTACACAGTACACCTGGATAGTTCAAATCATAATATAGGACATTAAAAGAGAAGGGATGGGGACTAGAGAGAGCCTTATATTCCATTTCTATCTCTTCTCTTGCTCCTCTCTTTGCTTGCATTTGTTGGATGAGAGGATCTCAAGATAGAAAGGAAAATTATTGTGATTTTTTGTAATTCATTGTTTTATTGTTTGGTACAAAAAAAATTCCTTACCTAAAAAGACAAAGAAATAAACTGATTTTCCTCCGTACACAGATTTCAATTTCTTTCTTATGGGATGACCATGTTCTAGAACCCAACACCCTAGAGAAATTGACATTAATAATAAAAACAAAGTCTTTATCTCATGTTGATTTGAGATACCACATTAGATCACAGGTCAAATGAGCTGAGGTGTCATCTTTGTCATTTTCTCCAAATAATCACAATGCCCTTCTTTTTGATAAAATAAACTCCTACTCTCTTTTGTCTTCATCGATATCATTCAAGTGCCAAATACCTCTGATGAGTTTCATTCACTTTTTATAAATTTGTAACCATCTGTTTTTCATTTGCATAGTAAAAGTTCACCCATTTTCATATGTTGTGAACTACTTAAGTTGTGGCTTGGTAAGTCTGTTTTTTTGTGTCTATTTAACTTAAAATTAATTTAAATACTTCAGATAAATATTTAATAATATTTATTTGGTGTTTGATTTCATTAGTTTTAAGAACTTTTTCCTCTTTTTCAATATAATATAAAATTTTCAAAAATATTTAGACCAATCTGACACTTTTAAAAAACTGTCCCTTGTGTAGCTCACCTCCCAAAAATATTAGGTCCACTGCCCAATAGATTGAGCTTGGGCAAGCTTGGTTAGGATGGCAATTGGTCAGGTCAAAAGGGGTTTGAGGCAAGTATGAGTTTATTGTCTTCAACCTGAATTGTGTTCATTGCAGCTTTGGGCTTTGGCTGGTCAAATTACCCCCTTCACATATTTATCAATGGGAATTATATATTATATTAACAATGAAAAAAAAATCTTAAAATGTCTAATTATTCAGTATGGTATAACCATTTTCAAGCCCAACACATCCCATGATGGCGGGGGCGGACCCACGAAGTCTTCCTTGCGGGGCAACTATGCAGTATATTTTTGGAGGTCCACAAGAAAAATGCATGTATTTCTCAAAATCTATGATATATATATATATATTTATTTTTTTATTTGTTTTTGAAGATTCTGGGGGTCTATATGTAAAAAATTATAGATATTTTTGTAAAGAAAATAAGGGGTTTTCAGAAATTATGGAGGAGCGGCCATATGTAAAAATTCACAAAATTTTCTAAAGAAAGAAGGGACTTCTAGAACATTTGGACTAAAAAAAAGAGGGGTTATGGCATGTGATGGTGTTAGCCAAGATAGGTCCGGGCATAACCCAACCAATTGTTGCCCAGTGGTTGTAGTCTTGCAGAGGAATGACTCATGGCTCTCGGTGTGTGTTCAACAAGATTCAATGATCATAAGTCACAACAATTGAATCAAAAAGGTGCAAGATGATCAATTGGATAAATTTCTTCTATGACTTATTTTAGTGGGTTCGGTTGATAACCAAACAAAGACAACATTTTAACCATCCTAATCTAAATAATACTCTTCTTACCCAACCTCTTACTGTTAATAACATCAGTTGAAGTGGGCCTCATAATTCAATTCCAACTATTTTTGTCCACCAGATTTGCATGATCATTCTAAAAAAAAAAGAGTAGAAAAGTAGTTGCAATTAAATAAGATATAAGGATACTGTGTTTAGTGGTTTTGCAAATAAAAAGGCTTTATAATCATTTGGACAAAAGGAGGGCATTAGAATTAAAAGTTTAACCTTGCAGTATAAAATATGACCCATGGTCAAGTGTGGCAATTAAAACACATGATGAAAATATATTAATTTCTCTAGGGCCTTTTTTTTTTTTTTTTTGTGGCTATCGGAGGGTTTCAACCCTTTGGGATGGACTAATTCCTCCGGGCCCAAAGAAAAGCCGGATAAATTTTCCTGTAGCCCCAGTGTAGTAGTACAGTTTCGAACCTACAATATCTGGATGTAAACTGTGGTCTTAGACGAACTCAGCTATCCTTTGAGATTATTTCTGTGGGGTGTTTACAAATGAGCAAAGAAGACAGGGGTATGTATATATGCAGATAAACCTCTTATCACATAACATAAAAGTTATATTTTTGCTGTGGTAGTCTCTAAGTCTCCAACTCTCAACCCTAAATTGGAGGATGCATTGGACAAAAGTGTCAATTGAAAAATACCATCCATCCAAGAACAAAGGCAACAATTCAAACATTGAAATCCAGCAAAGGATTTCATTGATGTCAGAACTTCAATAATTTCTAAACAGAACAGCCGCTCAAAATAAATAAATAAATCATAATTAGATAAAATTTGAAATTGTTGGAGCCAAATGACCCATGATCACTCTTTTCCAAAATACCCATGGTGGTAATAACTGGATGATGACCCAATCCTTATTAGACCTTGATGTATTATGCAAAGAAACCTCTTATCACATAACATAGAAGTTATATTTGTGCTGTGGTAGTCTCTAAGTCTCCAACTCTCAACCCTAAATTGGAGGATGCATTGGACAAAAGTGTCAATTGAAAAATACCATCCATCCAAGAACAAAGTCAACAATTCAAACATTGTAATCCAGCAAAGGATTTCATTGATGTCAGAATTTCTATAATTTCTAAACAGAACAACAACAGCCACTCAAAATAAATAAATAAATAATAATTAGATAAAATTTGAAATTGTTGGAGCCAAATGACCCATGATCACTCTTTGCCAAAATACCCATAGTGGTAATAAATGGATGATGATCCAATCCCTATCAGACCTTGTCCTGATGGCTGATGCACCACCTAAATAGATTTTCTGACAAGTGAAGCCTTTTGTGAATAGCAAAAAACTTATCAAAATATAGTGGTGGCCCCTTTTAAACTACCAAATAGATGGCTATATTGGCAAGTGGCAAAAACTGGTTGGTAGTTAATGCATATGAGAGGAAAGAAGAAAGATAGTGTTGAGGAAGGTTCCACGTCTGCACTAATCTAGAGATCGGTCCAATAAGCCAGTTCAGGAAAAAGAGAGCCTGGATCAGATAAGATCCAGAGGAAATGAGCAGAAAGGGCTGCCAGACTACATACAATAAATAAATAAACAGATGTGTTACTATCATACCCTCTCCACCATTTATGGTATCAGCATTCATGAGTAGTGTAGATATGTCACTTGATATGTTACTTTACTGGAGAACACTCTATTTTTCCACTACAATGCGATTGTATTTGACTATCAGATTTTCTTCTAACAAACATTAGCCATGAGAAATAGAACAGCTTTGGCACTCTGCTCTGAAATTTAATGATAACAAAACAAATTGTGAGCGTACATTGTAGATACAGAATGCAAGAGCCTCTTCCATCAGGTGGTGAAATGTAAGAGAAATGAGATTACAGTTTGGTGAAGGTTACATAGCTGGATTTTCAACTATGGGAGTCCAAACCGCCCACAAAGTTGGGTTTCTCTGAATTAAAGGCACTCGCCATTAATCTTGTACTGCTTTCGTGCAAGATTTCATAAGAGAAAACTCACCAAGTTATTTAAGTACTGATCTCAAATCTAATAATGAGAATAATAAAAAGGTTCCTACTAAATTATGTGTATTTACATAAAAGGGGATTTTCTCCTACCAAGAGGGCCTTCAATTTAAGAGGGTCTCACTTTCTGGACAGTAGTGAATGAAAATCTCACACCACCCCTCATTAGACTCCTAAAGATAAAATTTGGGATTTGACTAATGGGGTCAGTGAAAATCTAGAAATGAATATCAAATTCTTTAGACTTAACATGTAGAAGGTTTACAATCACTTTTATTGAAAAGGGTATAAATTGATGGCCTCTTGTACATCTTCCATAACAATATCTCACTTTTAATCCAAGCCCATTTTATTTTTTAAGAAACTTTAAGTTAAACACCTCTCACCCCCACAACTCATCATCATCCTCAAATCCTTGTCCCAATTATATTGAGATTTACCACATGAATTCTCCTTCACCATTTAAAGCTTTATATCTTGAGCCAAATCTTCGGATAAATTGCACTTCTTTATCTATCTTTACTTCTTCCACCCATATTCTCTTTTGCCTCATCTTTTTCAAACTTTAGGTTAAACACACACAATTGATAGTGCTAACTTTGCTAGTGTTCTAAAATTTTTATGTCCTAAATTGCCATAAATAATGCAACTTATATGATGACATCCAAATTCATAAAGATCTAACTCTTGTTAGATCGCATTTGACTGCATTTGTTTCTAGTGAAAAAGCACCCTTTTTTCTATTAAATGAAAATAAGTGCATTTACCTACAAAATTCTAAAGATGAATGATGTAGTTCCAAAGTTACACATCATCCTTCACCAATGCCTTTTTTCCCCCATCTTTTGAATAGGAAGCAAAAAGTTAAGGAGGAGCAAAGGAGGCACAAAGGAAAAAACATAAATTATATATATATATATTTCCGCTATAGGAGGGTTCCTAATATTTTGGGTTGGACTAATTCCTCCTGGCTTAGAGGGAAGCCGGATAAACTCTCATGCAGCCTCAGTGTGGTAGTGTAGTTTCGAACCTACAACCTCCGAATATAAACCATGGTCCTAGACCAAAATTACACATCATCCTTCACCGATGCCTTTTCTCCCCCACTTCTTTTGAATAGGAAGCAAGAAGTTAAGGAGGTGAAAAGGAGGCACACAGGAAAAAAGATAAATTATACCTATAAGAACGAATAAGATTCAATCCGTACCAATCCACCAAAGAGGAGGGAAAAAACATGCAACCCCAATTTTTAAACTTCTTGTAGCCATTTTTCAGCTTTACCACCACCCTTGTCTTTCACTTTGACTTTTTAGAGAATGAGGAAGTGGGAAAAAGAGATTTCATGAAATATAAATTACACAAAACCAAAGAGCACCCGATGCAAAATGCAAAGAAAAGCATGACTTTTGGTAAAAGAGAAAATCAAAGGCAAGTGAAAAGAGAAGATGGGAATTTGCCAAACGGGTTAAAGGATTCGCCTTTCACTCCCTCCTGGCCCAACAAGCCACGTGCTCTCCTGCCGTTAGAATTGACAGAAAGAACTAACGGAAAAGCCAGCTTTCTTCAACCCACACGACCCTACCGTCATGTTAACCCTTTCCTTTTCCCACGGGAAATGACAAAAGCAGCCCTCTCTCTTCATGACTCCAGATCTATCCTTTTCAACAAAAGACACAACACCCATGATTAAAGATTGAATAGAGATTTCGTAGATTATACAAATCATTATAGTTTTATTAGTTGTGTGATGATTGTGCCATGACTGTTGAAAAAGAATAAAAAAAATGCTTTCTCTACTTAATAAATTAATAATGAGGAATTATGATAATCGCCTCTTTTCATCCTGCTTTTTAGGACGTGGGGCGTCCCTTCAGCCACTCCACTCCTTTTACAAATATTATTTCCTTATGAATTAGTTCAAATCCAAATTTTATAAATCATGGAATTTTATATTATTCACTCTCCATGTCTTGTATTCAAAACCCTACCTCAGATTTCTACTGTTTGCATTTGTGTGGGTTTAGCTTGCAGACTATGAGAATAATTATCATGTTTGATAAAAGAAAAAAAAAAAAAAAAAACTTCAGAGATACCCACATCTTAAAAAAAGGAATAGCCATTGAAACTTAAGAGCTTAAAAGTAAGGTTTGGAGGTGATATATTTACACAGCCTTCTATGATTACCACTGCTTCTTGCACTCGAGAGTTTTTTAGTGCTCCCAATTAACAAATAGAACAGTTTCTTATCTCTTTTTTCTGCATGGGAAATAGGGTCCATGGGCAAATTTGTCATCTCCATTGGTGTGCTTAGCACATAACGTTAAACCCCACTTCTTGCTCTTCTGTCTGTAATAGAATTATAGAAAGGAGGCCCAAAAGGATAAGAAAAGAGAATTCCTTTTATTTTAATTTTTTTGTTTAGGATGGGTCCCACCCACCACTTTTGCCCAACAGCTAGCAAAATGGTATATATTCATCATCTCATGCATGCCATTGGCTTTTCTGGTTTTGGAGTCTAGCCCACGGCAACCTTTCCTAGATGCCCCCAATACAAGGGATAGATGTGGGCGATCTTTCCCTTGATTTTTGTTACCTGGGGAAAGAAAATTGGAAACTGAGTTCCAAGCTTTCCTTACATTTTCATAGTTTCAAGATTTACAATTTTTCACGGATCTTCAATCCCACCCCCATGTTGTTTTTCCTTGGATTTTGTTGCATTTTCGTTCTCCATGTGGGATAGGTAGGAAATAGAAATATATTCGTCCTTGTGGCCCCTGTTTGGATCTTCATCCAATACTGAATAAACTGTGTCCGCCTGTAAGTAACTGTAGCAAATAATAGAACAACTGTCATTGTCAAGCATGAATTCTTACCAACATGGAGACCACCATGTGCATGCCAAGAGTGTCATATGGATCTTTAGCATCAACCATGGTGGGTGTATCTTCTGTATGTGGGAGCACTGGATATTTGTGTATGAGAGAGAGAGAGAGAGAGAGAGAGAGGGTCATTTTTTTGTACGGGTCAAAAGCAGTTTTCCTTTAGGGCACGTTTGTCTGCAGGTAATTTCCGTGGAATGGGAATATTGCCACATCATCAAAATCTGTGGTAAATAAATTCCATAGAAAAGGTTTTCCGTGGCTGTCATAAATCTTTGTTTGGTGCATAATGTTTTCTCCATTGAAATGCTGGTTTTCATGTTTGGTGCGGTAGAGAGGAAACAACAATAGCATAGATCAACACATCAATAGAAAAATGAAAACAACAATAGCAGAGATTAACACAACAATCTGTTTTTATCATCCAATCGCCTTTAAATTGCAGAAATATCAAATCAAGAAGACAACATACCTGATATTGAACACAGCAGCAGCCTCGTTGCAGGTTATATCAATCACCTTTGTGCATCCAAGATGGGCTACGATTTGGGTTTTTACTATTTGGGCACAGAAACTGAATAATGTAAATGGGATTTGGGTTTAGGTTAGGGCTAGAGATGGTACCTCATGAGAGGGAGATGGGAGATGGATTATTGAGAAACAGAGAGGGAGATGGAAGGGTTGAGAACGGGAAAGGAGATGGAGATGAGCTAAGACACCATGGAAGAGCATTCTGTTGTTTTGCTAGACTTGTGCAACCCATTTCACGATGAGGAAGAGAGACAGAGAGAAGTTCCGGTGGCTGTGGGTGATCGGAGAAGATGAAGAAGAAGTGGTCCAGGCGATGAAGTTCATCGGCAGAGCATTTTTTTTATGAATAGAAGAGGAAAGGGATGGAAAGGTCGGAAATGAAGCTTATAAAGGGGGGCCAGTTTTCCAGGGAAATAGACTTCCCATGCCCCCCCATGGGAAGTCCATTTCCTTAGTGAGGGAGGAAAAAGCTGAGCTGGCAATAAAGTGATTCCATGGAAAAATGCTGCACCAAACACATGAAAAGTAGGTTTTCTGCGGAAAACTGCCTCCTTTTCCATGGAAATGGGCTACACAAACATGCCCTTAAACTGCAGTCTTGGAACAACAGATGAAAATGGATAAGCTTATGGGGTGCGTTTGTGAAATGGCAGAAACCAAAATCCTCTGTTTAGAGAAGAAAAAAATCAGTTCATTTAAATAGTGGAGTGCACTGAAAATCAGAATAATTTTTGCCTGTCAATGAACCTCTCACCACCCAAGCACACCCCATATAGGGCTCTCTTTCTGCCCTTTCATTTTATTTCTCACAGTGCAGTATTACAGTGCAGTAATACATAAAGAATATCTATAAGGGCCTGTTTGTTTGCATTAAGATATATAGAAATTGAATATATGACAGTTCATTGTGAAATGAACTCTACCAAAAGAACTATTAAAGAGATCAGGGATGAATGATATAAGGTGGAAATATAGATAGAACCTTCACTTTTCTATATATTGAATTTACTAGTTTGACGCTTGCGTATTCATATCCCATCTTTGATTGTCTCTATTTTTATAATAAAAGAAGAAGAATAAGTTATTAGATGCTCACTTTTTGAAGTTCAACTTCAATCTTTATTTTAAGTTTTAACCACTTGTGATATGAAATCCTATGTACTAAATTCCTATGTATTCGAATGCAAACAAACCCTTTACTAAGCCACCGACTTCAAGAACATAACCAGATAGTTTTGACCCATAGAATTCTGGGAGTAACAAACACATAACAAAAGGAAACGCGCATATGTGATCAGTGGCAAAAATCACCAAGCTCACATTAAAACATCCCATGCAGGTATGTCTACATTTATTATAAGATCGCTTGCCTCGCATTCATCTAAACAGTTCATGCCACACAGTCCTAATCGACAAAGTATCGGTGTGTTTTAACCAAAAAACAAAACAGAACAACTACAAAGAGGAATCATCATCATTTTTTGCAAATGGATTAGGCAATAGAATTTTAAATAGTTGGTTTTGCAAAAGGAACCTGGCAGAAGAGTGGTAATCATGATCAGAATTTCCACTAGTACATGACATCCAATGGTCACAATATAGAAAAGTCTACTTCATGGCAGAAAGTGCTCCTAGAGAAGCTAAAAAGGATGAAAATCTGGACAAAATGGAAACGGATAGGAGTGTCCACCAAAAATAAAGAAAGCAATCTAAACAGTGACTGAGATGCTAGTGGAGAACGAATTCAATTTTTTCTTTCCCCAAAAAATGTTGCAGTACCCAAAAGATGAATGAAACAACAATACAATAATGGACTTATGAGGAAAATATGTGTTAAAACCATTGTTAGTTTAGGATTCTTTGCATTTTACTTTTATCTAAGTGTTAATGGGTGTTTTTGTGTTTAAACAGAAATACGAAACCTTGTATCTTCACAAACTAAAAATAGGTATTTTACTTAGGGTCTGTTTCTTTACCAAGATTCGTGGAATTCATTTCTTATGGCTGTTTGGAAATTCCAAATGCTAGAGTAGTTCCGGTTTCTTTCCTGCTTGAGAATTTCTAAATTCTTAGATTTCCTGAATTTCATGTTTCATAGCTACAAAAATTTCAGACTGGAATTATACTCCAGTATGCATTGTTTGTATACAAACTCAAGTTTTAAGTGCTCACGATGTATATATACAACTAAGTGCACATATGGGTCCCACTTAATGACTAAATGTAGGGCACAAACTTGAGGCCCACATTCACAAATCAAGAAAATACGAAAAAACCATAATCCATAAAAACTGCAACCATACAGAAACTAATCACATGTGAACTGCCTATGTAGCATATTCCATACAAACTTCAACCATGCAGAAACTAATCACAAGTGAATTCACTATGATATTCCTTTTCCTCTTTACTAAATAATTGGATCATATAGCAAAACCCAATTTTGTAATCCATGATCAAATCAAATTATCAGGGTAGAACTGCCACTTTAACATACACTTGGTTTTGGGGCATGGATATATGTTGGAAAAGCACCTAAGACTGGCATCGATGTATGCAATTCAGCATGCAAACAACGAGTGGGGTGCATGCAAACAGTGAATTTTGGGCACAAAATTGAGGATGCAAGCCATATTCAAATTGCATGAAAGTGGATGGATTCTCAGCACTAAAAATAACAAGTAAAATGGATAGTGTGCAACATGGCATTCAAGATCTTGCAAATGGGTGTACTGCAGGGGAATTTCAGTATCCATACTGTGGATAAAATGAATGGTATTAGGCATTCCAATAGTAGGAAAAATGCATGGATTTCAGCATACTAACAGTGAAGAGAAAGCATGCTAGCAGTGAATAGAGTGAATGAAATTCAATAAGCAAATCACATTGAAAGAGTGGGTGCCATGCATGGAGTTCCAGCAACCAAACAATGAATTGGGTGTACATTCAAATGAAACCCATTTCTCATCACATTCCCACATATCCAAACAGGAAAAAAAAATCCTGACACGATCTTCTTGGCCGGTCTTCACAAAATCCAGTCAGGCAGCCACCCATTCAAATCCAGCCAACCAAATCTCCAAACACACAAATTTCCTTCATCCCTCCTCATCCACCAATGTATATATACAACCACATCAAACCACACAAACATAATCCAAATTTAATACAGTCATCCATGGATGACAAAAAATTTCTTATCCATCCACACAAACATATAATAGCAATTACAATCATCAAAAAGTGAAAAAGTTTTCCTATGTCCAACCACACCAGCAAAATAAGTGGTAATACAGTCATCCATATCAAGACCTATACTGCCATTCATTTTCATCAAAATGTAAAAGAAAAGGGCTATTCGCTAAAATCAAGGGTGTCGACTAGATGAGCTTACATTAAAATTCATTTGCAACCATTCCACCTTCATTTTATCATCTAAACTCATGAATGTTACTGCCCTTATGTAATCACGAGCAAGAAAGTCAATTACTGGCATTTTTGGATGCCATATGGTATCTTTGGAAGCGAAGTAACAACTGCTATAATCTTCGGAATTAAGTTCTGATGTGGGTTCATATGCTCCGCAAGCGCATAAATAGCATTTGCAACATTATCCAATGTTTCTTTCACTTTTTCGCTTTTATTGAACTTACGCTTCTTGCTTGTTTTGTTGGTGCTAAGTTTGTCCGGATGGGGTGGATGTACACCCTGGTGAATTTACACTGTTTGAGGCAAGTTAGCCTCATCCACATCATCCAACCCATGTGGCTGGGTCCCAAAACTCTCATTGATGTTTGTATTCTCCATTACCATTTCTGGAGCATTTACCAAGCTCCTTTCATCGCTCCAGTAAGGGCTATTTCATAGTCGGGACTCATATTCAGGTTCTGATGACATTGTGGACCCTCGCTGGTCAAAAGCTCTTTTACCCACTCTTTGCCCGACAAATATGAAATACGACGTTGCTTCCTAGATCATTTCTCTTGTAAAGTTAGCCACAGAACAACTAATTGACAACATGCGGCCATGGCGGCGACAACAGCAGATATAACTCGCCTTTTGCATGAGCCTGTTGTAATGCAATTGAATGACTAATTATACATAAATATGAAAAAATGATGCAAGTATCATATACAAAAAATGAGAATGATCAATACCAAGAATTCTATATACCATGGAATCACTAGCATGCTATTAAATTCACGTATTAGGTGAGGAAGAACTAATACATACCTTCCATTGAGTGTTAAGCCTAAAAACAAATTCCAACTGTTGACCTTTTGATTGGAGCAAATGAGCTCGTAGTAATAATCACCGACTTTCTTGATTGGACCTCACCGGCTGGAACACTAAGAAAGAAAATAAGACAAGTATATGATGTAAATTGGATGATGATTTATCTGAATTTAAGTAGAATTGTAGTCACAGTATCACAAGGCTTGCAACAGACTAATGTTCTAAGGAAAACCCAGTTAGAATTAAACTATATGCAAATCCTTTCAGGTTCATCCAGTTGAATTCAACACATAAATTATTTAGATTTTATAGATAGGTATTTCTAAGCCCCAAATAAAATATGCTGCAGTTGGACTCCTCAAGTTTCTGAACTCAGTACCCTACAACAGTCAGATACAGAATTATTAACTATCATTTGCAAAAACAATGAGGCATGTAAAAGAGTCATCTAAGTTGGATGACCACTCACCATTACAAATATAATTCATGTTCTTTCTTCACATATATCCATATCAATCCATTTTCAAGAATCTTCCATGGTGAATGTGTGTGCTTTCGACCTATGTGCAGAATCCTTGGCCATCTTCAATATTGATTTGGGATCTGATCTTGGGATTAAATCCTGCCCATCCTACCTAATCAGAACCTCAACCTATATCAACTAGTTTAACTCTGATAGGAACATCAGGAGTTGGATAGTGCACTGACTTTCCAGTGTTCATTTTCCAGACCACCTTTTTTAATGTTTCTACTGCTGGTATAAAGTTCTTCTTGAGATCGAGGGATTATTAAAGACACATTTTTCTCTAGTTGTAACAAATAATAAGTGGTTGGTCTGAGAACAAAAAAATAAATATAAATAAAAATATAAAAAGTGGCAAGCCTAAAGCCAAACCTCATCATACTTCATTCCTGTGAGGAGCGCCTTGTGTCTAAAGCATAAGTCAAGTTCCATGACTCCTGGAACCAAATGCTAGGGTTGATTATAGAGTTATTGTTCCTTTCTTTCACCCCCTTAAAACATAATGCTGTTATGACCAATATATTACAGACCATGCACTTCTGAGAAAAGACCAACAACATGAAGCACAGCCAATGTCAAGTCCTTCAGGTTGCGAGGTAGCTACTTCCTTAAGTGTGAAAGTTTTGAAGATGAGATGTTTGGTTGACGATTATGCTACAAATATTTGAGTGCACATGTGCTCATGAGCATCTAAATTGATTTGTTTGCATGATCAGATGCCACCAAAAGGTTTGTACTGCCCCAATTTCCTCCCATTCATATACTACTCATAACTACTTCGATTAGGTAGCCCAAGTGCTGCAAATTGAATCTGACTGTGGGATTGATTCATCTTACAGCTGAAGCACGTGCATTAAAAAGAGTACATTGATCGTCCTCTTCCTCTTGGAAGCCTTCCAGCTATTGCTCTTCCAAGTGCTGGGAATGGTAACTAGGCTATCTAATTAAAACTATTGACAGCTTGATCGATGTCCTCCTAGATTAAAGCTGAGGCTTGAATAGACATCCATCCTATTGTTTGAACTGTGGAACTATAACACATTTATAAATTGCTTGCTGGATATCTAAAAGTTGACTAGAGTTTGAGGTGTCTTTTCTTGTTACTGACAAAAAAAAAAAAAAAAAAACTAGAGTTCGAGGTGGGTTGATTAAATGAACTAGACAATAGTTTAGAAGCTGAATCTGAAAGAACACAATATCATGGTCAACACAAACTTCATGGTAAACAAAAGGAGAAGATGTGATGGCCACTAGCAGAATTTCGATTGCCTTCTCAATAAGAAATACATACAACTTTGTGCTTATATGACTGAAATGTGATGCATCATAAGAAAGCCAATATGTATTCTATATTTCTATCACCAAGGACGATGTAAGAATTACATTTCATCCATATGATGAAAATTCTAGGATTGACATCAAGATCCAATAATGAATCCTTGTCAGTTAAAAACGGTGTGGTCCCAACTCCCAAGATAAAGCATGTAAAAAGATAAGGACAGGGGGTTGATCTAGCCAAAGAAGTATTGGAAGGAACAAGAGTCGTGGGTGGAAGCTATGACCAGTAGGAGAACCATTCCAAGCTCACTACCAGACCAGTGGATTAGACCCATGGTCTAAACAATTTTGCACAAGGAAACCAACTGTTTTAATCAAATAAGCTATTTCATTTAATGAAGGGACTTTTTTTCTTAAGAGGTAGACGTAGTGCAGTTCTTTTCTCTCATTATGTTCTAAAAGTTGAGGTTAGAAAATCTCATATGACTTTGATGGAGATTTGATTGTCTAAAGTTGGCTTAGGTTGATCTTTCGCTACAGAACATACAAAGACTCGTCTTAGGAATGGATACCCTGCCTATTCATGTCATTTTCAACTGAACCTTGGAGAATAATAAAAAATGGTGCTGCGTCTTTTTTTCCTTTGTACATGCATGTGTAAAATCTTGATATGTTTAGAGCATGGATGTGGCCTTGGGATGGTATGGAAACAAGTTTCCTCATTGTGAGATCCTTCTCTTCTTGCAATGCACATTGCTTGATGATCAGATGTGTTATTCTTTAGATAGTCATCAGCAATAAATGATCAATAAAGGCATGAATCAAGGTTTAAGTAAATCATATTTATTGATTTCAATGTTGAGAGTTATTTTTGGGTAAATTCAAGAGCCATACCCTGTGGGCCTGTATATCCCTAGGCACTTGAGTATAGCCAGTTAAAGACGAGTCAAACATTGAACAATAGAGATCAAGTGTATCACATGCAGATGACTTGTGATTTGGGTCTAAATTTTACATCCATTTACTAAATAGTTCTCTGTACATTTGCTTTCATTTCTCCCTCTTCTGAATGTGTGACTGTGTGGTGTTAAATAAGAAAGCAATCAATGGTGTTATCAAACCTGGCTTGCATCAACGATCATCGAGCCTAGCATCAGCAGCAAGCAGACCATATGTATGACATGGGAAGTTCCTTCCAAAAGAGGGGTGCCGAAGGGCTTATGGATTACAAGTTCAAAACTTATTTATAAGCCATTATATTGCTTACAGATGGACTAAAGAATTGCAGAGGAGCCCATCAGAACCTTCATAGTTCCACAAGTTTGTACAATAGTTGGGCAGCCTGAAAAAACATTAAATCAATCAAGATTTTTCTTGTGGGGCCTAAAGATGAGTTGTCAAAAGTAGTGTGTAATAATCCAAAACTCAAGATAAGACACATATCGTTCCTAGTTGTCAGATTGTTAACATGTGAACAGATATTAACTTCTACACTTGGAACAATTGTTAATGCATGAACCGATATTCATTTGTAAATAGGGTAAGAATTCACAATTGTAAGCAATCAACCAAGTAAACAATCATGCAGTGCCTCATGTAGAGCAATACTAGTGACTTTAATCTTGTCAAAGAGTGCACGGCACGGATGATCTTTCAATGCTATGCCATAAGGAGAGAGCAACACACATATCACACAAGGTTTAGCCAAGTGCTATATGGATTAGGTTCAATGGGATTCACCAGGCCCTTAAATTATACGTCATGTGAGTCTGAATCTAGCAAATCTTGCCTATGAACAAGACCCATACAATCAATATGAAGTAACAAATAAACATGACAAAAGTTCACAAGCACCCTCTGGCAGTTTCTAAGAAAAAAAAAAAAAAAAGAGAATAAGAAAACAGTTGGACAGAGAAAGAAATCAAGTCATAAAATCATTGGTGATGATACTGTGCTGGATTGGTTTGTATGACTGGATAGACGATGGATTCATGGACAATCAGATTTTTTTTTTTTTTTGAATGATGATGGTGATGATGCTAGCGGAAACTTGGATTCCATTTGGCATCAATAACATGTTAAGTGTTGAATCTCAAGCTGGATGGATAACCATTTGCTTAACATCTGATCCTCAGGTATTTGTGATATAACCAACCACATTCTTCCCTGAATTGATCCAAAGAACCTTATGGACCTCTTTGTTTCTTGCAATTCAATACCAGGGAATTCTAAGACTTTGCGCTCTTATAAGTTGTTAAAAAATGAAGAACTATACGTGAATATCCAAAAAATGACCATTAAATAACCTCCCCCTATGATAGAAATTGAATTAAGAGAAGATAGGAAATGAATACCCAGACATTACCCTGGTAATTCAATAACTATGACGTAAGTTACAAGTACAACTTACAATAAGTGGTTCCTGCTATTTTTCTCTCCTGATTGAGAAGTTTGATGTTGCTCCTCCACATTTGAGAAAAATAAATGAGAGAAAAGGGAAAGAGGGGAACCATACACTCACATCAATGAATCAGCCTATATGCCTTCAACCAAGGTCTTGTACACTTGGTCATCTTCCTGCTCTTCTCTTTCCCAAATCAAACAATGGAAAAAATGAAATGAGAGAAAAGGGAAGATGAGAACCACACACTCACATCAATGAACGAACCTGCATGCCTTCAACCAAGATCTATTTTGGTCCCCTCGAGATTGATCTTTGTTCATTGATCTGAGTGTTTGGTTCTTCTCTTCCCTTTTTCTCTCATTTGTTCTTCTCTATTGGGTTAGATTTGAAGAAAAGAGGAGCAAGATCACCATTTTATTTATTTTTTTTCAGAGTGCTCAGGTCGATATCGCCCCTTTCGTAATTAGGGGAGGGTCGATATCGACTTTGAAAAAATAGATAAAAAGTTTAATTTTTTTTATAAAATCATTTATTTCAAAACAGGTCTAAAGTTTTTCAAGTTTCATATGTTTGTGAAAAATAATGATGTCTTGGCGTATCAATGGCTTTTGCCTGGGTTAATAAGGCTTTTGCTTGGGTTAATAATATTTAGTCTGATGCGAATTTGCTTTCATATTGCACTAGCAACAAAGGCCGTGCTAGAATAGTTGTTTATAAAAGATAGATTGATAGCACATTAGTTACATTTAATGTTCCTTGCCTCCTCTTTAGTACCACTCTATTATCGCGAGTTTATCTTCTTTTTTTTTCAATAATGTTGTCACTTTCGTATGAATTATGAAATTTATTAGTTTTGTTGATCAATTCCATATGTTATATATTCATTTGGGTTTAGTTTATTGTAAAATGGTTTTCATAGAAAATAAATGACTATATAGAAAATCATATAAAATAGTTATTTTAAAAGTTTGATCACCTATGCTTAAAGTACAATGCATAGCTATGAAATTAATAACAATAGTATTTATAGGGGTTAATATTTTAAAAATATAGTTACTTTTATAAATACTTCGTAGATAAAGTCCAACTCCCAATCAATATTCCAAAGTGGGGCTGGGATCCCTTCCTCATTAACTAATTTTAACATTTTGTTGATAAATATTAGCAAAAAGATACTCTATGGTGCAGTGGCAACCAAATCATTAAAAATATACCGGTCGGGTCTAATGTGGGCTAGACAGGTTAGCCCGACCCAAGACTTAATAGGTGTGTGTTGTAGGTTTGCAATCCGTTTCATAGGCGGGTCGGTCACGAGTTGGTGGTCCAAAAAGTGTGCTTTATTTCTGGCCTGACCCGATTGGAGCTGATGGGAGAGGAAGAGATTTTTTTTTCTTGTTTGAGAGGGGTCCCAAGATGGACATGCACAGGGAAATTTTTAAATGAGCCCCTAAGTTTTTATCTTAATTAAAAAAAGGACACAAGTTTCAAAACTTTTAAAATTAGTCCTTAGGTTTTTCAGTAAGTCTTTAATTAGGGACATATGTCAATTTAAAGGTATTTTCTAACGACTTTTTTCCTCAAATCTTTTAAAATACGCAAATTGCCCTTTATTTAAAGCCATGATATGATTATAGCAGTCACTACATGCAACCGATCACGACGGCGACATTGGTTGTCTTTGATTATAGTGAGGATGCTGGTGAAAGAAATAAAGAAAATATAGAGGAAGCGGAAGAGGGTTTTATTTCAATGAAGGGTAATTTGAGTATTTTAAAAAACCAAGAGAAAAAATTATCGGAAACTAGTTTTAAATGAACAGATATCCTTAATTGAAAACTTCCGAAAAACTTAGGGATTAATTTGAACATCTTTAAAATGTATGTCTTTTTTTGAAATAAGGTAAAAACTTAATGCTTTATTTAGAGTATTCTTTAAATACAACAAACTCAAAAACATTGGTCTAATGCATATATATATAAATCAACAAAATAACCCAACAAACTCAAGCTAAGGAATTGGAATGAGCTTGAGCCAATGTCCTAGGTCAGTATATTTTGGTTTAATTCGAAACCATCAATCAAGGGTATTTTTAAAAACAGTTTCAAGTTTGAGGGTATTTTGAACTATAAAAGGCCAAGGCCCTTTTTAAGAATTAATGCAAACTGCAGGGTTTTTACCTAAAACCCCTTCCCTCTTCGAAACCTAGTGCATACAATACAAGCATTTTCTCCTCTCTGTTTCTATAGAGCAGACTATACAACAAGAAGAAGAAGAAGAAGAAGAAGCAGAAGACGGTGCTTGAACAGAGATGGTGGGTTGGCAGAGGCATTTGCGATCCATAATCCGTCATGTGGGCAACAACCTCCATCACCGAAGTTGCTCTGGCACTGCTGGGTTTTCCAGCTCAATCACAAAACCCTCTTTATCTTCAGGTAAATGAAGCTCTATTACATTCTTTGATTCTCTCTATAGACTCATCTGTATCTCATATTCTCTTTCATTTGTGTTTTTCTCTGATAACTTGAAAACACAAGAAAAACACAAGTCTTTTTTAGAAATCAGGGTTGTGTTTGGATTCAACCCATGTCGCACATCAGCTCGTACATTTTTTATGTATGGGTGTCTTTTGATGTGACCCCATTTCATGTTTAGTTTGTAGAAATTGTAAGTTGCATTGGTGGGGTGCTGTTTTTTCTGCCTTTCTGCTACCAATCACTGGCTGCAATACACAAATTTGATTTTGGGCAGAAAAGTGAGAGAAAAGGAGGTTTTGTCTTGCTGTAATTTCTGATTTACATGCCACCCGAAACAGATTAGAATGGATGGGGGTCCGTTTAAATGAAGTATTCGAACCGGTTGAGATTTGGGGTACATCTAAATGCACCCAATAGACTTGTCTAATAATCATATCACGTGTCAGAACTTGCAAGCTCTTATGCTTGGGTTTAAAGTTTTTTTTTTTTCCTTGTTGATGAAATGATTTGGAGTGTCAAAACTAGAGCAGTGCGTTTTTTCATAGGATGGATCTCCAGAAACCTAAAATGAATGCTCCCCTTTTCTCATCTGTTTGAATTTGAGAAGTTACTGTGGTCTATCTTGGCTAAGATATTATGTGTAGCACGTGCTTCATTCTCTCTTACTAGTATGTGGAGAAAGCCCTTAGTTAAAGAAACCCATTAGCTGATATTTGAATATGCTTTCGGGTAGGATATATTTGCAGTTGTTTTCATAGGGCAAGGTAATTTGAAGTGAGATGAGAAGTAAACAACTGGTAAAGTAACCGGTTTACTTGTGTTTTATGGAATAAAATTTTGGCAACTGGGGTAAAGTAAAATCTTTTGGTGGATGGAACTTTTCTTTTCCACTCGTGACCAACCAAATATGGGCAAAAGTATATATTATATAAAAAAAAAAAAAAAAACAACCATTAAGAATTAGGATCACTTTCCTACAATTTTCATTTTACCTCTTGAAAACCAAACATTGCTTAGGCTTCAGATTTGGACAAGATGGAAATGAGGACCAGCATGAGAAATGTAAAAGGTGGCATCCTGCCTTGCTCTTGGAACATGGCTTCCAGTGTACAGCGTCCAGGATCACACTCATTTCAATTTAGGTTTCCAACTTTGGTTGTAGTCCCTCTAATTTTGTTTCCTTGCATGAATCCAGCCCCTAAAAATATCGGTCCTTACTGCATCTTAGAGCATTGGGAGCATTCGCTGAAGAACTTGAGGACTAAGAACCTGAAGCTTTCTTATTCTTGTTCTTATTTGCGCTTGTTCGAGAGTTTGTGCAAGGGATATCACTAAAAGAGACCTTGTACGTTCAACCTGATGCCTCTGGTTAGTGTAGTGCCATCTGTACCCAAAAAACTAATATTTTAATAAGTTTTAAATTTCCCATACTAGCATCTCTACAATTTTTCCCCCCTTTCTATTTCTGCCTTCATACTGTGACATCCAGAGCATGGCCCATCCCTGACGACCTTCAAAGACGAAAAGCTTGAATTCCTGTGAAGTGTGTTCATACTTCATAGTTACAAAACTCATTTTTCCTCATAGGTATCACCAGTCCTTGCTTCATCTTTCACTCTCCTACATAAGTGGTATAATAAAGTATTCATTTCTTGCATCATTTTCTGCATCCAATCCATCCATTTCTTAGTCTAACACCTCAACCTACAGATAGGCATTAACGATTGCCATTTTTTTCCATATGATACTGTTATCTTATTAATTTCTATATTCTTTAAAAATAAACTGAATTTTGGCAAGGTTCAGCTGTTCTACAATTTTTTCACACATCTCAGCATGTTCTAAGTGATTGCTGGTTGAATAACTATCTTTTGTTGCAGGCCAATTTATTCACCTAAAGAGGGCATTGGGTTTTTCTGATGATGTATTTCCGCAACCTTCTCATTCTTATCTTCAACAAATGGTAATATTTGAGATGCTTGTAATTTTTTAAGGAAACAGTTAATTATGTTGTTGCTTGCTTCTGCCCTTGCTTTTGTATGCAATGATTAGGCCCTATATCTGGGTATTTACCAGTTTCTGAATAAGGGGAAGGATTCAGTGTTCACATCCATTGAAGTTATCAAGAAGTTTTTCTTGTGTACATACAACACATGCAAGATTGAGACTGTTTAGGCCTTCTGTGTATTGGCTTTGCCCAAAAAATGCAGCAGTGGGGTAACACTAGATACTATCCAAAGAAGTTTTGATGTTGATTGGGTTTTCTCTTGTTGTAAATCTTCTAAAATTCTCTAATTGGATGGGCAGGGTCATCTAGATGGTTTGATTTTGGAATTCACTCTTTGTAAGGCCAGTAGGCAGTAGATAATAGTCCAGATCTCATACATACATGAAATGCCACATGCGGTGAATCTGGAGATAGATTACTGAATACTATATAATTGCATATCTGGTAATTTACATGTTTCAAGCTTCCATTATAACATTGCATTTTTGTCCTTGCTGCCTACATTAAAAAAAAGGGATTGTCCTTACTGCCTGCATAAAAAATACATGAATGGTTACGTTATTGTTATTATTATAATTACTAATGCTACTTTGAAGTTGTGTCGATGTTTTTTAGGTTTTTTTTCCCAATACTTTTCTCATCATTGATTTTGTTAATGAGCTTCAATCATTTACTTTCCAATTTCTTTACATGCCTATCAACCCGCTATTGTTTACTGGTAAGGGCTTTTTTTCCTAATTAACTATTGCAAGGGATTTCCAACACAAGGAAAGTAAGGGCTTTTTTTCCTAATTAACTATTGCAGGGGATTTCCAACACAAGGAAACTGTTAACGGAGTCATCCTCAGATGCCAACGCAACACCTGTTCCCTCTCCTTTGACACCTGTGTTGGCGCTAAATAGTGGAAAGGAAGAAACACAGGCTGTGGTCAACAAACCATCAAAAGTTCAAGCAGTTCGAAAGAACATAAAACAGGTATGTGTTATTTAGCACACCCATTGTTTGTTAAGTCTTAAGTTCTTACCATTTGAAGTACACTGGTAATAGAAACCTATATATAACAAAAATTTTCCTCATTGAGTTGCTTTTGTGCATTTGTATTGAGATGCAATGGCTCAAGTGCAACTTTTGTTGCATGGAGAGGCAATGGCACTCATTTACAGCTACCTTTTAGATTGCATGTAATTCCTAAGCATTTTTTGCTCAGCTCACACCATGTTAACTGGAAAAATCTTATCCAAGCTACTGTTTTGGATCGACCTTTGAGTACCATGGCTTTACTCCTCATTGAGTTGCTTTTGTGCATTTGTATTGAGATGCAATGGCTCAAGTGCAACTTTTGTTGCATGGAGAGGCAATGGCACTCATTTACAGCCACCTTTTAGATTGCATGTAATTCCTAAGCATTTTTTGCTTAGCTTACACCATGTTAACTGGAAAAATCTTATCCAAGCTACTGTTTTGGATCGACCTTTTAGTACCATGGCTTTACTTCTGTGGCAGTGACATATATCCTATCAAGGATTATCGTGGGGAGATTGACGAGTATGGACACAGTTGGTAGAAAATTAATAAGATAGCATGTGTTTCACTTTTCACTGTACACAAGTTTTTTATTGTTTCCTGATGTTTATTGTTGTCTCCAAAACCTTGAATCTTTAAATGTTGTCATGCCTGAACAGTTACCCTCGCTCTACCGCCATGCTGATGCATGAACATGGGTACACCATACATGTGACCATTTAAAAAGAAAAAGCATACATACTAAAAATGTTTATGCAGGAAAGACAACTAATTGAACAGATAAAATAAGAGTTGAAGATGACTTATTTCCAAGTTCCAATATCCTCTTAGTGCTTTCTTCAATGGTCTTTCTTCTTGACCGTCTCTTGGAATTGCTTGTCCTTACCTCCCTTTGACCCACAAGCAGATGCATCATTTTCTACATGCCTAACATGGAATATTTTTTCCTTGCTTGTTGATGTTTAATGCAAGACATGCCCACAATCCAACAAAATATATCCAATCATCATATATCATCTTTATAGATTGTCAGCGGGAATATACTTAGATTTAAAGAGCTTCAATTTGGGAAGGGCTATGCATTTTTAGGAGATGTATTTGAGGATATGGGTTCTTATGTGTTCGAAGACGAAGACTGAGGTAAGTTTCAATCCTATGTTAGATTGGAGGTGTATCTCCATTTAAGAGTTCGAAAATCAGGTTTGCTTTAATACTTCTAAAGAATCATTAACACTGTCCTTTACAAAAAAAAAAAAAAAGAATCTAGAAATTGTCAAAGATGTTAATTCCTTGTTTTACCTACTTGGTCCACAGATATGTTTAGCACTGGGATACCTTTCCGCCTTTTCAACTATTTAGGCACAAAATCTTTTCATCTTGTAAATGCATTTAACTTTAACCTCTCTTGCTGTTTACACCTTATCTAATCTCTTTAAATTTCAACTAAACCAACTCACTAGCTGTTTTGAGTTTGACACTATTTCCATTTTGTTTATGACAACTAAAGCTGCATGTGTGGTCTTTCAATACCAAATAGTCTCTAGGATGTCTCCTGCATTTAGAGGATCCACTAAACATGTGCAAAAGGAGTTCAATCCCACAAAGAAGAGACAACCTCCGCCCCATTCAAGTTCACTGTTCCAATTGGATCTGAGTAGACTAAATTGCACATACACAACCATGGATCTGTGGATATCCAACAAAAGGTGCAAACTACATGTAAATCACTCATTCTCATGTCACCAGAGCACCTTGAGGTTCTCTGTCATTCCTCATTTTCCAGACCAACACCCATAACAAGAATTGATTCTGGATCCTCTTAGCTGTACCTTTTTGTCCCCGAAGATCTTTTTCCCTCGTTCCATTGTGACAATAATATGGGAATCAAGCACAGGTTCCATATGAATCATATGGACATCTTTCAAGAATGAGTGTACACCCCCCCCCCCCCCCCCCCCCCCCCCCCCCCACAAAACCCCCCACAAAAAAAAAAAACAAACAATTAAAATTAAAATTTATGTGAAAACTAAAAACTAAAAGGGAGGCTGCACTGTCCAAGCGAATGAACAATGGATGTCTGATTGCTGTGTTGTATTTTTTGCTGCTTTTGGTTAATAATATTTAGAGACCAATGGATTAAAGAGCATTGTGGGCGACTTTTATCAACTCTCTTGTAAACATGTGTTAATGAATGGGATAGCTTTGGTGATTATAATGATGATTCACATGATCATGCACTTCTTTTGTTTTCCTTAACATGGTCTCCCAGTTTGCATGTGCTAATGATGTTTACTGTGCAACTTGATTTCAGAGCCCGAAGAAGGTCAATTTAGTGGCTGCATTGGTTCGTGGAATGCGTGTTGAAGATGCATTGCTGCAGTTGCAAGTCACAGTGAAGCGTGCAGCAAAAACTGTTTATCAGGTGACACTATTCAATTGTAGCTTGCATTTTGACTTAACAAATGTCAAATTTGGTTCTTGCTTGCTTTTCTGTGTGAAAATGCATACACAAGGACTTTTTGGTAATTTTATGAAACTGCATGAGTCATTTTCTAATTTCAGTAAACTCTTTTCTTATATATTGCTTCTCCTCATCTGCTTCCCCTCTTTTCTTTATTCTTCTTCCTCTCTCTTCTTCTTTTCCATTATAATACATTAGAAGTGCCAACTTTCTTACCTGGGCCAAATTATTCTAACCCAAGCTTCAGAGGAGTAAAGTTCAAAAGCTTTGCATTTGGATAAATGATGTCTAATTACCTGCCAATAGTGAAACTCTGATCTGCCCCTGTTAATTTTATGTAGTAATTTGCTTGGTGCAGGTTATAAACTCTGCTCGTGCAAATGCAACTCATAATCATGGATTGGATCCAGATCGTCTACTTGTTGGTAAAAAAGGAAAAAAAAGACAAACAAAAAAACATAATCAATTGAAAGTATTTGAATTAGCTAAATCTAATGTGAGCTATTTGGTGGTAAATAGTATTCAGTTATATGCAATAACTTATAGTTCCTTTTTGGCCTTTTTTTGGTCCAACAGCTGAGGCATTTGTTGGGAAAGGGTTCTTTAAGAAGAGAGTTTCTTATCATGCGAAAGGTAAATCTGGGATAATGGTCAGGCCAGAGTGTAGACTGACAGTAGTTGTGAGGGAGATAACTGCAGAAGAGGAGGCTGAGATTGCCAGGCTGAGAGTGAGCAATTTCCGCAAGTTGACAAAGCGTGAGAGCCGGCTAGTACCTCATCAGCTCATTGAAACCACACCAAGATGGGGCCGCAAACGTCGTGATGCTGAAACAATTTCAAATACTACAGCTTGAGTCCACTGGCCATATTCCATGATGGGTGTCGCAGGAATCCAATTTTCAAATTGATGTCCTTTTACAGAACTCTCACAATGCTCAGATGTTTTCCTGTAAGAGAGATGATTATCTTTTGATAGTCCTGCATTCTTTTTCTTTTTTTAATAATATAAAATTGATTTGGAGAGGTATAGGATAATTGATTCATATTGGGCATATTAAGAGATTTGTTGCTTGGTATCGCATCGCTCAATATAGTAATATATTTAATTAAAAAAAAGAATGTGCAACAAATACAGAGCACCTTTCACCCAAAAAAACAAACTGTTCTTAACAGGGACCCTGACTAGGAAGCATGCTCAGTATTCTTTATAATCCTTAATTCCTAATTTCGTTACTGGGAGGTGGATTTGTATTTCTTAGTGCCTGTTTGCATCCTAGATATCTGCCAAATCTGATTTCCTCCAATTCTTATGTACATGTGAGAAGATTTATGAGTATGCACTGTTGTCCTTTGGTTGCTCAGATACTTGTAATTCTGGATGCTTGGAAAGTTTTTTTTTTTTTTTTTTCTTTCTCAATATGAGTTCACACCTTTAAGTGTATCCGTTCAAAATGCACACATCCACTGCTTTTGGGATGGTTCATACCTGTTTGCAGTACCTAATACCATTATAAAATGGTAGTTATAGTGTTGTGGACATTTATGTCAGTTTGTTTGGGCCCTTTCTATCAGCAGGAGGTTTTTTTTTTTTTTTTTTTTTTTTTTTTTTTTTTTCAAATTCTTCATTTATTATTATGTTACGGCACATATGTGGCAAAATTTTTCATGGAGCATCCCTATGCAGTAGCGCAGCTGGTTGGAGACATATAATGTGAGTTTGAATCCCCAGCATAACCAAGAAAAATGTTTTCCATGGGCGTAAATAGTACATCTGGCCACCACACCCAGCAAACATCATAGTTTACAAGTATTTTTTGTTGACTTGTGTGCTTCCTACTTTCCTTCCCTCTCTTGGTCACTGCATCAAACAAACAGAATTTTTTTTTTAGTATTATTAATATATATATTTTTAGTATTATTATTTGTGGCTCAAAAAATTGTGGGCCAAGATTTGTTCAGGGATACTTTTGGGGCATTCACCACCTACAGTGGTTCCTACAAGGGCATGGTGTGGATCTGCTGTGATGCAATTTAATGAACCAAAAACCACTTCAATCAATTGGCAATACAATAAAGGGTTGATTTCCGGAGCAGATGATGAAATGGCTGAGGCTATGGCTTTAAATATCAGCTGATATTCAGTATATTGGACTACCATGTGGCAGGCATAGCCGCCTTATCTGGGCCACTAATATTACAGTCTCCATAAAATATGTGATTGCCTTGATAGCTATTCAAGTGTTTCAAGTGCTGAAGGAAACTAGGATTTGAATCAAAGATTTTCAAGTGTAAAATAGCTATACAAAAATCAAAGCACATGAATATTAAACAATTGACACTGACTAATTCAAATACTTTCCAAAAACTGCCTTTTATATAGTCAATCTTCCACTTAGTTATGATTCTTATAATGGTCAACATGGATATGACTTTCTCTTCTGGAATCACCATTAAAAACGCTGTGCAGCAGGAAGAAATGTTCTTCCTTTTCTTGGAGTTGAAATATGAGAAAGTCCACCCATGTTTTCATTTTGACTGTTGTTGGATAGAACATTTCTTACTTTTCTTGGAGTTGAAATATGAGAAAGTCCACCCATGTTTTCATTTTGACTGTTGTTGGATAGAAGGTCAGAAGCGGCGTTGAAAAGGTCTGCAGTCAATATCTTTGTGTCGCATTCAAAAAGGTTGTGTCTTTGTTTCTTCTTTAGGTAATGACCCTTGTGTCTTACTTGTGATCCAGATTGATTTATTGGAGCAATTGCCTTTCCTGTTGATTAGCAGACTGATGGATATAAATGATTTAAATTATTTAGAGCCAAAACAGACCGCCACATTTCCGCAACCGATATCGTTGGTGGCTCTTTCTCCGTTGACTGATAGCCCTTTACACATCTTGGATTGGATCGGCTATAATAGCAGCTTTTATTCCGATGGTTTATAGTTTTTTATCCAAATCTTTTTAGATGGCTTTCATTCTACTCTAAATAGCCATTTCCAACGCTCAACTCTTATAAATATTTAAGAGGGTAACATTTAATCTAGAAGGTCGGGTGCTTCTTTTTCTTAAATTAGAGAGAGGAAAAAAAATAAAATAGAGAGGGATGATATGAATGACGTAGGTCCAACACAATCTATTTAATCTATCAATTTCAGGTCAATGAGAGAGAGGCGTGTAAATGCATTAAAGTCACTATCTCATCTATCTATTTTTATTGGTTTTGTTCTCTTGAACTGCATTCCAATCTACTTGTGATCTAGAAGGTTAATGTGAACCCTACACGTCTCATTCATAAGCCGTTGGCAGTTGGGCACACACATGGCCTAGGTATCTTTGTTTATGAGGAGAATTCACGCAAATGCTTTTTTTTTGTGCTATGATATGTTTCATTTCACACCTAAACGATTCTGCCTCTGGCCTTTTCAAAGTTCCCATGTATGATTTGACGCCATCATGAGATAACGTGAATAGTAAAGCTCACCCCAGGTTTTGAATTGATGGGATTGAATTTTCTAGGCTTGGTCAGGCACAGCCTAGACATGTACAGTAGTGGTAGACCTTCGATGGGCTGGTGGGGTATTGGCTCAGCCCAATTCCTAATCCAAATTGCAATAAGGTCGGCCCAAAATAGGGATGCAAATGGGTATCGATTTCTTCAATTATCCGGAGATTCTCACTCATAAAAAATCGGATTTGGAATATGCTATAAGTTCTAATTAATAAACGGATCCAGTTCTGAATCTATATAAGTTCCATCTCGTAGACCTGAGACACTTTATACGAGTCTTCAATGCGGCAAGCTATAGCTTAAAATCAACTTTTGTTTGTTATTTTTATGTAGAAGATAGTAGACTTGATGTATTGATATAAGTTGGATGATATCTTTATGATGATGCCAAAAAGTGGTTTTCGGGCACCACCGGTCAAGTTTAGAGTAATTAATGTGAAAATGGAAAGAGAAAGAGAGAGAGGGTTTATAGTGGTTCGGTCAGTGTGACCTACGTCCACTTTAAGGTAAAGATTGTATTTCTCAGGTGTGTAGCGATTACAGAGAATACAGGAAGATGATGATAAAGGTTGATTGCCATCGCTCTTTTTTCAGTGTGGGTGGGGCTCTTGTTTTATAGTCGTCCCCTAACAGATGGGGACGACTCTTCAGCAGCGGGAGCTTCATGTCAGCAGCGGGAGCTTCGTTTTGGCGGAGTTTCCGAACTGCCCTCAACAGACGAGGCAGGTAGGATCTCCTCCGCAGGACCTAGTAAAAGCGGGTTAAAGGAACGGCTCTGACTTCGTCACTTCACGAATCTGGACCCTGCCTCTACCAGGTGGATTTGGGCCTGCACTTATCACGGACTCGGGTCACTTGGGCCTGACCCATCACTTTATTTTAAGTAAAAATTTTAAAAACCAAATAGAAGTCGGAACCAATTTTGAAACTACAGCCAAGTCCTCTAGTTAGACCTCGTTCTGTAATTGGATCCGGATCCTCCTATCGAAGCTGGATCTGCAACCTACAAAATAGGTTCCATGTTGAAACCGACTCAGAATCGAAACAAATCCAATATGGTTCCATAAACAATTTGGATTGAAACTTGATTGCAGTTTGGATTGACGTAGGCCAGGTTGGAATTGGATACCCAATTCACTGGGTTTTGGTTTTATGAAGAGCATATACAATTTTATTTCTAGAAACAATGATTGCAAATCCTATGGTTACAAAGTCAAACTCCAATTGAAAATATTCACAAACTCGGTCATTTATTTCTGTTTGCAACTCACTCAATGCAACTCCTGTGAATTGAGCGTGTGAACACACATCCACAAGAGAATCATATCCAAAATCCAATACATAACAAAAAACACTTGAGGCCCTTTTGCCTTTCCCACTTTCCTTTTCCACAAGCAAATAGGTTATGGATAAAGAATCTCTCTCTACGTAGGTAGGACCCTGTTCAAACGGCCCCACACCCCCTGCACATGGCCCACATATTATTAGTGGCTTGTATTGCATGGCACTTGCACTGCCACAGTTTCTTATGTGATCCAGACCGTCCATTTTCTCTGGCCCACCATATTCCATCGTGTCCAAATGATCCTAGATCTAATTTTTTCAAAACAATAACACTCCATTTTTGCCATTTTTAATATAGATAAACAAAATGAAATAATATATTTTTTTTTTTCCTAAAAAAAAGCTGTTATTCACACACACATCAGCAAAACTCACAAACAGGCCCCACATCTCAACCTCTCACATAGTGCCACGTGGAATCAACTAACCAATAGCTGTTCACCAAGTGGCACGGTCACAGGGTGCTGAACCGGGCGCACCTCCGATCTACTATAATCCAGCTCCGCCTGGGACGCGGCCGCCTGCCTCCCTCTCCGCGGTCGCTTCAACGAGCTGCTCTCCGATAAGGATGTCGGCTCCGGCGAAGGACGCTTAGACCCCGGCGCCGGAGTAACGCTGGACGTCGCGACCCTGAGCGGGAAATTGAGCAGAGCACGGGAGCCGCGCATCCGGAACGCCGCCTGATCGTAGGCGATCGCAGCATCCTCCGCCGTCTCGAACGTCCCGAGCCAAAGCCTCGCGCCGTTCTTCGCCGGATCTCGGATCTCCGCCGCGAACTTCCCCCACGGCCGCCGTCGCACGCCTCGGTAATGCTTTCCCTTCTCCTCAGCCGGCGCCTGCTTCTCCTGCCGCGGCGCAGCCGTTGCCCTCGTCGGATCAGCCTTCGGAGCAGGTGTGATGTCGATCGGGTCTGATTCGACGGCGACATGCTGAAGTGGCGGAAATCCTGCCTTTTTCATCGTCGCCAGTGACGGTATCCAGCCAGCGCTGATGGCGTCGTTGATGAATCCGTACAGGACCATGTCATCGGAGCCTTCGACATTCGACGGAAGATCTCCCCTGCTCTCGGTTTGGCAGGGGAAGTGGCTGCTGCTGAAGCTGGAAGTCCGACAATAGGAAGCCGGAGGACCGTCGGGACTCGTCGCCGGAAGCTCCAAATCTTCCAGCAGGTGGTGGCGGAGGAATTCGAGCATGTCCAAATCGGAGCCGGTGCCTTGGCCAGACATCTTGGGTGGTGATTTTGCCGGGAAAATTGGAAGAGAAGATGGGTTTTAGATTTTGGGACGGTTTTGTCCGTACGATTTCGGTTGGGCTTGGCCTAATCGAATTTGATTTTGGGTGCGTTTGGGGGCATGGTTTTTATAGGAAGTGAGGTTCATGAACGAGCGGGTTTGTAAATGGATGTTTGTCGGCTTCTGTGTTGAAATTTTGGTGTCAAAAGGCACGTGCTTCAAATTCAATTGAGTTGGGGGCTCTTTTGACGTATATATTAATTAATATTTAGGGTTAGCCCCTCTGCTGCAGCCTGTAGGCCATTAGTCAGTAAGGCTTTTAAGAACCCACATGGGCGGTCTGTACAAATTGGTTAGGGCCTGCTTTCTTTTCAGTGGAATTTCATGTTTAAGAATTTCTGATGTAAAATGTGATTTGAATTTGTGGAATTTGAAAAAGCTCAACTGGTTTACACTTTGTTTTGTATACACAATGGAACGCGACTTATTTAAAATCTAAACCGCCCATAGAAACAAATGTCTATATTTTATATGCGATATTATATGGGATATGATAAATATTAAATCTAATATGTTTTAGGCCTGCTTTAAATTTTAAGAAGTTTAATATATTTGAATAAGAAATTACAAAGAGCTCATGGATTTTATGTTGGAACAAACTTATGGTGGGCCCATCTCTAATTAGAGAGATTTTGCAATGTCTTGTCGGAGAGGAATAATAATATTTATATTGAGCATTATAAGTTTTTAATAGGTAGACTCCACTATAGAGCCTCACGAATTTCCCATGAGTTTAAGGCTAGGAGAATCTAATTAAACAAGTAATGATAACTAAAACTTTATATGTAAGTGTCTCATGTTAAAGGAGTTCTATAGGTTGTCAATTTGATCATTGATAAGTCCTGAAAAGCGCACATTTTTATACATATTTTGAACTATTTTAAAGGTTTATTGATATTAGAGAGTTTTATTTAATATCAAATCATATTTTTATGTATGTATGGTCCATTGTAGTGCATTTATGTATAATTTGCAAAAAATAAATAAAAAAATCACACTTTTTACTTAAATTCATGAAACCCGTCATTTTTGGAGATTTATTTTTGGAAAGTCGATTATTTTGGGTGCATCAAGTAGTTTTCCATGTATCGTCCATTTAAATTCCATACATAGAATTATTCTTGAATCCATTTGTTTTAATTTATGTAAGAGAAATCAAGAATGAGACCCACATTGGTGAAATTTGTGAGAGATTAACATTAGGACATCTTTCATGGTAGACCCACATATCTTGGTATTTTTTGAGAGTTTGAAAAGTCAACAATGGAAAGCTAAATTTTTTATTTCAAGATCAAGAAATAAAATTTCAAATTTGATAAGGTCTAATTCTTACTAAGTTTGAAAACTCAAAAATCAAGAAAGAAATTCACGAAAGGAAAGTGTGCTAGAAGAATTGACTAGTCAATCAAAGAATCTTGTAAGCAAACCAAAGATAGAAGGGGGGTTAAGAAACAAGAAACAAAGATCCCAAGATCCCTTTGGACGTCCACATGGGTCCCACACACCCCATTGCACAACTAACATTCCAGATGTGCATAATTATTTTCGGATTTTTCAGGGGCAATAAGAATAAAATGGTCATAACTCTTAATCCAACCGTCGGATTGGTGTAATCTATACACTGTTGGAAAGTTCTTTTTTAATAGATATTTTTAGAACTCAAGACTGTGTCAATTGAAGTTACAACGAGGAAGATATGGCCTATGAAAGTTGGTACTATAATTTCTACTCGGGATTGCAATTTTGCACATGGAAAGCACCAAAAATCTCACTCACCTTACTATTTCTTTGAAGACTTGTTGGCCAAGGAAGGGACTTGCCATACAAAGAAGATTGCATGCTACAAACTTGGAGCAAAGAAGGAAAGAAAGAGAGGAAAAATTTATAAATTGAAGGCACAAGCATCTCTCTCCTCTCATGGGAAGATAGACCAGCTCTCTCTAGAATTATTATACTCCATCTTCTTCCTCTCTCTTTCTATCCATTTGAGTCCTCAAAGAGATTTGGTAGGAAATCACACTACACCCTTGAGTTTTTCATCTAGAAAAGGCTTCTCATACTAGTAAGTAATTGTCATTGTTTATTTTTTTTTTATATTTTATGTAAGACTTTGCATATTAGTAAAATTGTTTTTTACTCTTTTAATTTTTCTTTCTTGTCTTTGGGTGATTGGTACTTGTTTTATGCTTCTTTTCTTGTTGGTGTTTGGACTGACGACCCGAAGGCCCTACGAGCATGATTTAAATTATGACCCCATTTAGAAAAGAATTTTCAAAGAGGATAATACACTTCCACACATTTAAATTTATATTAATCCACAGATTTAAGTTTCTTGTTTTCACTACACATTTACTTTTCTTGTTTTCACCACATATTTAAATTCTTGAACTTTTGTTTATTGTCTTTATTTTTATAATCAATTCAATTTAATTTATGTCTATTTTTGCATAGTTTATGGTTGAAACTAGTTAGCATTGCATGCATATGCATAAGGTGGAATCTCTTACATGTTTAAGTGGCTGATGAATCTAGTTCAGAGAAAAAAAATATGATTTGAATGGTGAAATTCGGCCAAACATAGTACTAAATCTTGGATCCAACATATAAATAGCACAATCTGCACAATTTCATCAAAACTGCAGAAACATTTTTTGGCAAAAAAGTTTGAAGTGGGTAGACCAGTCAAATCATGGTATTTTTATGTGAAATTTTGGAAAAATTAAAGTTTTGCAAGTGGTCTATCACGTCCTAGAATTTCAAATCAAAAAGATTTTAGGAGGTTGGTGAACCAGTGTCTTGAATATTGTTGGTCGGACCCACCCGTGTGTAGAAATTCTGCACAGTTTCTGTTTTTAAGTCAAGTTCATGCACTCATATCTCATTCGTTTTAAATCATTTTTCATTTCCATTTTTTTTATTTGATTCATGAATCATTATAGTTTAAATTCCAATCATAAAACTCAGTTTTAGGTTTTATTAGATTAGGAGAAATCATGCATAAAAATAGCCCTGCATACTGATTTTTCAGACTTAGAATTTTCAGCATCTCATGGCATGCATTGCATCACTAACTTTCTAACTTAGGTTTCTTTTGTTTCTAGTTTAGTTTATTAGTTTTATTTTTGGTATTTTTTATTCTTGATGTTCTAACTTGTGTGTTCTTTTGTAGTAGTTTTAGTTTTTAGTTTAGAATTTTTAGATTTAGAAAGTTTTCTTTTTATTGGATTGTAATTAATTTAATTTTTGTAAAGTATGAATGATGGTTGTAATTTTATAGTTTGTTAGGTTAGATTTAGATTTTTAATTTAGGGCAGGTACAAGTTGAGAATGAATCTTAGTTTACATTACTCCTTGTAGATCGACCTGGTCTCACCAGTTTATTACTACAATCACACCCTACACTTAGGGTCCGATCAATTATGCACAAAAAATGTAACTACATTTTACTAATAACTAGTTTAACTATTTGCTAATCATCTCAATGGTCATGCGTCTCTTCTCGCTACCCAAAAAGCTAGGGATCAATTGAACTTGAGTGGGGTTGTGTGTAGGTGAGTAATTAAAGAAAATAATTAGAGAAAAAAATTAATTCAACTGTTCGTATCATGCTTGTAATGAGCTTTGGGCCAATTCTATCCACCCGAAAGCTGCTGGAGCGGCATAAGGTGTGGGTCAACTTCCCACATTTTGTATTTGAAACCTGTCCTAAATTTGCCCTGCATTTATTTGTGTAGGTTTAATGGGTGTTGTCCAAAAAATTAATTCATTTTGGATCAAAGACTTTAAGGCCCGCAACATAAACAAATGGATGATTCTCATTGGGAGGTGGTTGGATGGACACTTTGACCAAGCTAGGATCAGTACATGAGCCAACATTGATAAACAAATATTTTTGCCATTTTTCACAGTGGGCCGTGAAACCGTTGGGAGGATACATGGTACATTGATTCTAGACTGGTCAGGTTTCTATGATAAAAGAAAAAAGATTTGATTTTGGGACCATCTATATGCCTTTTACGCAGCTTCCTCGAAGCTACTACCACTGCTTTCACGCATTTGGATTCTTTTGGAAAGTTGCTGCCACTTCCTTCCCACTTTAGACCTCTTCTGCGCCTCCACTCTCCCCAGTAGTAGAAACAAGGATGTGCCACTCAAAGAGATGATAATTCACATGCGTGCACTAATGTAGAAGTGATCTACATTGGACATGGGAGAACCCAAGTACATCTATATGGGGAAGTCTGTTGGACCTCAATTGGCTTCTAAAATCATAATAAAAATTCTGACTTCGTTTAAAGATTCACAGTAATATTGTATGTACCCTACCAAAATCCATACGGAAATCCTGGATTTGTTCATTAAATCCAATTGTCCATTTGGGTTCGCACCCCAGAAACGAGAATCCTGGATCTGCCATTCGGTGGATACCATAACTTAGAATTTTAGACATTTTGATTTTGTTTTTTTTTTTCATGACACAAGGGATGCCATAATTCGAAATTTAAGGCAGTTATTTTTTTTGCATCTCGCACAAATGGTGTCATAATTCAAAATTTTAGTTTTTTTCGAAACTTCATGGTGCACACCGATTGTATGAAGCACAACTAGAAAAATTTTATTAAGCACAATTAGAATTTTTTTTTATTGCTTTAATATAGATGGAGGTTTTTTTTTTTTTTTTGATAACACAAGGTATTTCCCGTCCCGCTTAGCCCAGCCCAAGAGCGTTTGGCCTTGAGCCCGAGGGACACTCGATTTTGGACAACCGAAAACTAATTCCTATGGGTAATGCAAATCCTTCCATCCACATGCACCATGTAAAACTTGGGAGGTAGACCTCTATAGATACCTACAACTAAATCTATAGATATATATATAATTTTTAGTTTATCTGTTACACTAGGAAGATGGAGGAGCAATTTCGAAGAATTCAAAGAGTGCATTTTTCAGCTCTCTCCTTGAGGTCATTGCGATTTAGTAAGAATATTAAGAACCCGCTTGGGGCCCCGGCTCTTTTGGCTTCAGTTGAGGTTCAAACAATTGTTTGATTAGGTGCTTCTGTTTTGGTCTAATGACTGATTTGCTTGGCCCGGGCTGTGTGTAATAATGGGGTATACCCCATTGGAGGATAACTCGTATATGCTTTGTTTAGCATATGGGGCAGTTATTTCTCATTCATGTATCATATTTTTTCTATAAGAAAAATGAAAGACTAACTTATCTTTAAAAAAAAAAAAAAAAAAAACCGTAAGTTTGGAATTCTTGTTGGCAATATAGGTTATCTTTTGAGAACATACAATTCTATTTGATTAATGATATTTCAAGATTTTAGGCTTTTAAATTTTCATTTTTGGCTTATGAAATTCTCCATAATCTAAATATATGAAAGTTTCACATAAGATTGTACCATTGCATTTCCAAGTTACAACATTGCAGTTTGAGGGCGACCAATGGGAGGGTCCATACTGGTAGGCTGCCATATACTGCGACCAACTATTGCATCCCACCTACCGCTGTAAAGGGATGAACTCATGCCTGCAGTAGTGCAGTCTCCATGATATCATCATTTCTGCAAGCATCCCATACCAATTGGCGAAAACTGACTACATATGTTGAATTCTATTGATAACTATGCAACTCATTCATCAGAAGGGATGGAGCCGATCAAACCAGCTAAAGTCCAAGCCCCAAACCTGTGGTGATCTTGACCCAAAAAATTCATTGAGGTGTAATGCCACACAATCATGTCTATAATAAATATTAAAAAAATTACTACCAAACATGTTCCTAATTGGGACAAGTAACCCCTTCAGGCTAAGCCATTGCGATTCTTAAAAACAGGGGTTGAACCCCCTAAGGCTAAGAACCAAAGAAATGTCGTAGTGAGGCCGTGACATCTCCGGTGGGAATATTTATCCCAACCAATACCTCTCATAATAAATATCTTGCTAATGTATGGGCACGGACCAAATTTTACTCCAAAAGAGTCTGGGGACTCCTATTGGAAAGAGTCAGTTTTAGAACCATTACCAATGATAATTGGTGGCTGCAATGCTCCCACCAAGGGCCACGACCCCTTGTAATTTCTAAAGGTAAAATAAAAATCATGAATTATGGGGAATTTATGCTTTTTTCTAACAAATGCGCCCACCTCAAAAAAAAAAAAAAAAAAAAGAAAAAAAAAATAGTTTTCACATAGTTGCCCCCTAATAGTACTTCAAAAATGCTATTTGGCCTGACTCTGGGACCGATCCATGGACCGGTCCCAGAGTCAGGCCAAATAGGGAAAATGCTAGGTGGACCGACTTTGGGGACCGGTAGGTGGACCGGTCCCAAAGTCGGTCCACCTAGCAGGACTCGCCAAATAGCAGGGCTCATAGTACTTTTTTCACGTAAATCCCTCCTAATAACAAATCAGGTGTCTAGTTGTCCTGTCCTGTCATGTCCAGTGCTTCCTCTGTGGTGTAGGAGTCTAGTCTATGGTATGAGCTAAAGTAGTGTATTAATCTGAATGGTGGAGATGAAAAAGGAGTAGTTACTCTCAGCTGAAATTATGAGCAAGAGGACCCCGACCCACTCACTTCGCTTTCGAAGAGACTTTCAAACACTTTTTGCTTTGAAATGGATGTACAAAACACTAATTTTTCCAACCTCTAGGACAGAATCTTGGTTGGCTTTAGAAATTTGAATAGACAGTAGAGACTTTGGGAGCTCTGAAATCATTTTAGCAGATGTAAGGTTCACGTGATTAGGATTAAACAGAAATGAACATACTTGCACAATCCTAGGTCCTTATTACACAACAGGAGCTTTCACACTGCTGGCACAGGACAGAGGATTTCTTTTTTATGCCCTTTTGGAATGGTCATAAGTCGGACCAACACATTGCAAGGGTTAGTGATATGAACCTTTGCAATTATCATGTTTAGAAGAGTGGTAATATTTTACACATGATCAATCAAACATGGTGCATGTTGCACTACTTAGATTGAAATCTAGGTCCTCACCAATATATAGGATGGCAAGGCAAGTGGTAGGAATAAGTTATAATTTTGTCACATCGTGGGGAATCTAATATAAATACAGGCATTAGTTGCCCTTAGCAGCATATTAGGACATATGAATATCGTTTATAAACAAACATGAAATATACGTTTTTCATGTAAGATGAATGAGCCTAAGTCCAAGAAAAAAGAGCCCATCTCTCTCTCTCTCTCTCTCTCTCTCTCAAAAAAAAAAAAAAAAAAAAAAGAGCCCATAGAATTGGTACCTCTCTTTTATATATGATGGAGCTTAGGAAGGGATTTTAGCTTCTTTCAACTTGAGCTAAAATGTAGGGATGATAACAGGTTGGGTTTGGATGGACATTTTCTGTCCTATATCCAATCCAACTCATTACAGGTTTTATGGTCTTGGAGAAGAGGTCATCACCTAGTATGGTGTGTGCTAGTGCAGTTCTATGCATTAAATCTTACTAAGCAATATATATATCCCCTTACCATCTAGTGGGGCTCACTTGGGACCCCGCAAATTATATATCAAAGGGGTTCAGTAGATCCAAGTGGGATATGTGTGTGTGTCTATATATATATATATATATATATATATATGGGAGATGCTCCTATGAGAGACACTCTCACCAAGTTTGTGAAAGATGAGTGGAGGCCATCACTTCCACATCCACTCTCACCAACTTAAATGTGAGGGCCCCCACCCATCTCTCACCAACTTGGTGAGAGTGTCCCTCACTAGAGCATCTCCCTATATATATATATATATGAAAAATCCTAAAAAACTCCCTCATCTCAAAAGGGGAGTTTATGCCCCTATCTAATAGCCAATAATTTATCAGTATTTTAAGAGATCTATCTTTGTAGGAGAATATTTAAGAGAGATAATTGGATATGTGCATCATTGATGACACGCCTATACATATATATATATATATAGAAATATATATATATATATATATAGGGGAGCGCTACACAGTGTCTATGTGTTTTTTAGAGAAAAAAACGTCCCTCCTAATTGAGCCAACTGGGATACATAAAAGTTCATTGGATGGAAAGACCCATATATGGCCTACTTATATGCAAAATCTTGAGTCTATAAAATTATCCTAACATTTTGATCCATTACCCTAAAACTTAATGGTTTAGAGACATCATTTTATCACGATTTCAATTCAATGGTGATGAAAAGTTGGGAAGAAAAAAAGAGTGTTTTTAAAGTGAGGTATTTTTGAAAAGTTTCCATATATATATATATATATAAGTAGAATATTCATATGCATCCATCTCTCACTATAGGGTGAGTGACACCTCCATATTTGAAAATTTTCATGTGTAAAAAGAGGAAAAGTCATAAATGGTCATATGCATAAAAAGAAGTGTTATGTGCAAAAATGAAAAGATCTCTCACCCCATGTGAGGGATAGATGCATATAAATGTCCCTCTATATATAAACAAACATAGATTAGGCACAACTACAACTCAAATTTGCTTTGAATTTGATTTGGGTCAAAGTCTAAAACTCCACATTAGTCCTAAACACGATCAACGCACTATCAACTTCACCCCTAATAAGGGTGGATCGGGAGTTGAAATGGTCCCATTTCAACTTAATAGGCACAACTACAACTCAAACTTGCTTTGAATTTGATTTGGGTCAAAGTCTAAAACTCCACATTAGTCCTAAACATGATCAACTTACTATCAACTTCACCCCTAATAAGGGTGGATCGGGAGTTGAAATGGTCCCATTTCAACTTAATAGGCTGCCAACCCTATTATAGTGACATCTTTTGAAATTCAGGTGCAATACAAATGTTGTTAGTTGGTAAATTTATTAGTGACACCGGTGTATGTAAGATCACATGCATTCAAATTCCAACAGTTGCAAGCAAATAAAAAATAATGAGAGTAGTATTTATGAATTTCAAGATTACAAGCAACAAAGTTTTAGCTTTGATGAAAGTAACATGAACTAGATTCGAAGAAACAACGGTCCATCTACGTTTGTTGGAGAGAGGTCTCGAATTCAAGTTGACCATGTCGGATGACATTTGACTTTGACTGTCAATTTTATCATGCTAATTATTTAAAGTTACGTAAGCACGTGGATACAGACATTTGACCTCAAGTGCCTACAGCCGCAGTGTTTGATGGCGGTTTTCATGGCGGTTTTGGTCCAGAACTGGACAAGCATGTAACCTTCCCCCCCGGGTTCGTATGAGTCACGATAGAAATTAAAATAATAAAATATGTTAGAGGTAAATAAGACAACTTAAGTTTCAGCACATAGATTTGAAAAATAAGAGCGTTTTACACACCATTGTACCCTCTATCCGCCTTAGAGAAGAAATGTCCAATTTTTAGGCCCTTGAAAATAAGAGTATTAGCTCCCATTTTTTGTAATTTTTCTTTTACAGTGACTCTATTGAAATAAGAGTAGAGAGAGCAAACAAGATTAGCATTAGCGAAAACCTTGGAAAAGAAATAGTAACAAAAGTAGAAAGTGAGATGCCTCTTTTAAAGACACACCCTCTTATCAAGTCAAATTTGATGAAATAACCCAAACATCATAAATTATATGAGATTTTATAAGAAAATTAACAAAAGAAAAGGCATTTAGTTCAAGAAAAGATGCACTCATAAAAGCTTTAGATTTTCTTAGGATGATCAAGATCTAAATCTGCACTCAGTAACCTTTTTTTGTGTGAAAAGAAGAGTTGGGATGGTATTATCATACTAAAGTGACACTCAATATTTAAGAGTAGGATGACATTACTAAAGTGATAATCAATTAACAGTGGAGAAACCCAGGAAATATGCCTTAGAGCATCTCCAACAGGTACTGCATTTGGCCACGTATGCCTCTAACGGCTCAAAAAAATATTCTGCACATGCTCCAAGAGAGGAGCTATATCCTTGTTGTAAAAAGGCATGGCAACAGGTGTGCCAAAAATGGCATGTGAAAGTCACATGCCATTTTATTTGTTTTTAATTAAATAATGATTGGAAGAAGCAAATGAAAGAGCCGTTGGACTTTTCAACTTTTTAGTTGTTGGACATTTTTGAGTCGTTGGACGTTTTTTTAAGGCTCCAACGGTCACTTGCTATTTTTTTAGTCGTTGCAATTTTTTTTTTTACCTTTTGAAAATTTTGATTATGTTAATTTGAGAAATCTTTGGAGCTGAGATATCTATAAATAAGGAGTGTTTGAAGTCCTTTTTTTTCTCATTCACACTATGGATTCTCAATTCTCTCAATTTCCTAATTTTTCTACCCAATATTCACAATATTTCGGTGAGGCTTCCGAACTCCATACTGATGATGCCCCGAAGAAGCTTGTGATTGACTATAATATTATGTAATTTGATTTTACCTTTTCAATGAAAAATGGGTTTCAAGTACAATTTGTGCATTTTTCATTTTTTAATAATTTATTACTTTAATAACATTTAAATCGTACCAAATCCCATTAAATAGAAGTAAGATATATGTAATAAAGCAAATGGGGATTAAATGAAAAAAGAATAAAATAATAATTTGACATCTCTCTTAGGGCACGTTTGTGTACACACCCTTTCTGCGGAAAGGGGAAACTGCCACCTAAGCAAATTCCATAGAAATAAAAACCTCGGAAAAGGATTTCCATAGAATTTAAAAATTCATGTTTGGTGCAAAAAGAATTTCCTCATTGAATTGGTGCTAATGTTGTTTGGTGCGGCCTTAGATTCCTTATAGAAAATCAAATTTCTTATTTGGTGATATACTTTTTTTGAATAAAAATAACATAACATGTATATTATTTATTCAATATTAAATAATAATTTATATAAAGAAATAAAAAATGAAAGATTTGTAGGGTTTTTGGGTTGAAATGGATAAGAGTGAGGAAAAGTAGATGAAGTTTTCTGAGGAAATCCATTTCCCATACCTCCCCATAGGAAACCCATTTCCACAATTATCAAGGAAAATGCTGACTGGGCAGGAAAGCATTTCCGCGGAATTGTTTCGCACCAAACGCTGGACAAATGGGTTTTCCGCGGAAAACCGTCCACTTTTTCGCGGAAAAGTGTTACACAAACATGCCCTTAGAGTTGCCCAAGTGAGATGCTTAATTTACATATACCTTTTTTGCCACATAAGCCTTTATTTTTTAAAAAGGCATATGGAGAAATGAAGTACCAGTTGGAGATGCACTTAGGGTGCCATCCTAAAAAAATAATTCTAGTGACCAATATAAAAACTTCTCAAAATTCTAGAACACCCCCCGTGTTGGTCAATGTCTGATCTGTCTTTTTATTTTTTGGTAAAGAAATGTCTGATCTTTGTCATGGACCATGGGGTTTATTTCTATGGAATTGCAATGATTATGTTTGAGAAAATGTTTCCCTTGTAAAGAAAATGTTTTATTTCTATGGAATTGCAATGATTATGTTTGAGAAAATGTTTCCCTTGTAAAGAAAATGTTTTAGTATGTTTGAGAAAGAACAATTGCTGAAAAAATAAAATATAAAATTGTTCCAATTTTGCTCTGCCAATTTCATTCTGTACTTTGTGTGGGAATCAACCCAAATTAACTCTGTGAGTTTTTTGGAAGATTATCTCCAGATGTCCCTTGTGTATTTATTTGTTGTAGGTCACTGAGTCACAGCTTCAACGTTGATGTCATATGGTCATTGGAAATCTTCACATCCAAAACCTCAACATTACCATTAGGCCCTTAGAAGATATGTTCAAAAACTTTAGGGCCTGCTTGTTTGATTTTTAGAATTGCTAGAAATTCTAGGAGTACTTTGTAGTCTTATAGGTGTTTAAAAATAGAGAGTTAAATGAGAATATTCTAAAATCACTATCAAATAATCTTCCTATGATGGAAATTGAATTAGGCGGGGATGAGAAATGAATACCTGGTCATCAAGGTTCCATCTACATTGCTAGCTTATATCCTTCACCCATTACTTCATAGCCTTTGCCTTTCACCTCTTTAACAATCTTTTATTGGAGCTTATTTGACTATAGATTTATATATATTTTATGCCAACAAACAAGTCCTTTGGAAGTGACAAAGTTGTAGTCATTTCATTTCTATCTTTCTATATGAAAATGAGAGGAAAAAAAAAAAAAAAAACCTATTTTACGTTAAAACATACCTTGGACATCGATAGCGTGAATTATAATTATGAGTGAATGTGTGATATTTCTATTAATAGGTGGGAGATCGGTCTTGTATATAAATGATGGTAAGGGTAGCAAATAATTGCTGCAAATATATGTGATGAATGCAGATAATCCTGTATTTCTAGCCAAAATTTAATAATTTTGTATCGATCCAAAAGAAGAGCTAAATGGGATTGCACACATTTAAGCAGCTTGTCAATACAATGCTTTAAAGCATGTTTGTTTGCAAGGAACAGATTTGATAGGAATTCTAGAAAGTGTATTCCAAAACGTTGCGAAAAAATTATATGACACTCGTAAATGGTCATGCGGAAATCTCCTCTTTAACAAAAATAACAATAATAATAAGTTAAGAGGGAAGAGGAATCCTTCCCATTATTCTAGTAAATCAAATCCTAAAAACATTCAAGCAAAAGTGGAAAAAAAAAGTCCTAGAAATAGATTCCGTCTACATCTTCACTTTAAATCCTTTAGCTCTTAACTTATTTAATAATCCTTTGTTGGAGCCTATAATTTTACATATCATGAATTTCTAAAAATCCAATTTCATGCAAGCTAATGGGCCCTTAGAATGTTGAATATCCTTTCATGACCCTGGATTTTGATCCAGATTTGCCTGCAGAGAGAGAGAGAGAGAGAGAGAGGAGTCTCCAATAAATGGTTAATGGAAGATGCCATAAAAAAGCATGGATTCTTGGTTATGAGATTCAAAGTACTTAACCCACAATCTAAAAGAGATGATTGAAAAGCACCAATATATACTAAAAGATCAATTCAGACTAAGGATCTATCTTAAACAAATGCTAAGATTAGCTTAATTTAGTTGTGGTGGTGATTCGAGTACTATTATGACAAGAAGATGACATAGATACAAAATATTCCCACCGATACGATTGAAAGGAATGCATAGGAAGCGTGCACTACATGTTTTCTTATGAAGATAAAGAGTATATAAGTCGGCATCATCAGCGACAAAACCAACATTACTGGAGTGACAAGAAAGTTACAAATTAATGTGTTCGTTAACTTCGCATCATGCATGCAAAAGACAAGGAGATTTTAAAATAATAATAATAATAATAATAATAATAATAATAATAATAATAATAATAACAACGAGGGTTAGTGGGAATCATATCATAATTTGTATTAATGGTGGCACAATCTGCCATGACCGTAAAATTGACCTGCATCCTGTATGTTTGAGTTAGGATTGATCAACATAACCCATTTAAATGAATTGGATCAAGATCAACTGCATATATACACTGATTTAAGTTGTTTGGTGGTTTACATTTTTTTTTTACTTACTTTGGAATTTTTTTTGGTCTATAACTAAACTCAAATATGACCTTAATGCTTAGAAATGCATTATGCTTGGGCCAAACTTCCACAAGTGAGTTGGGCTAAATGGGTTGACCAACGTCATGGATGAGGGTTATGCAGGTCTACTCTAGTCGACCCATATTAGGTGTGGGTCGAAATCACCTCACTTGTTCCTCAAATGGGTCTAATTTGGGCTGAAGTTTAACCATAAAAAACCTTTCTATTTGCTGCCCCTAACATACATACACACAAGTGTGTGTGAGAGAGATATGTTCATAAGCTCTATAAAACATAAAGTAAAAGTAAAATATTCACTTGTGCACCATGCAACATGCTATATAGCGCGTAATATTTAAAGGTGGATCCCAGTTGCACTGTGGAGTTGCCCAGGTGAATATTTTTGGAAGTATGGAGGTATTAGATTTAGATATAAATATAGATAGAGAGAGAGAGAGAGAGAGAGAGAGAGAGAGAGAGAGAGATCTTCTGCATTATTGAAAGATGATGAGCTAGATTTGCCATTTTAGATTGAGAGACACCTCTACTGCAGTAAAAAAGATAAAAGATAAAGTATAAAAGATAGATTTTTTAAATGGAGACAATGTAAAATTAGTACATCTCCTCCCACCAGCCACATGGAAGATGGAGGCATTTGGTAATAATAGAGGGATGGATAATGATAAAGATGATTGATTGTTAAGCTTACACTTTTCAATTATTTTATTGTGATTTTACAGCATACATGCATGTCCAATTTCAATTCTAGTTTTAGAAAGAATCCAATGCCACTATCGTTCAAATGTCAAACCACGTGCACTTCTGATTTATTTCTTACTCATTTTTTAGCTTTTGTATGGTAACATACAATGCACACAGGCACACAGCCTTTGGGCCCTTATCCAAACAGGTACCACTTGTGTTTTTATTTAATAGCAGAAACAAAATCAAAGATACAATCATAGTCCAACACGACCAATTGGATTTGTTTTAGCTTCTTGTGACCATACAGAGAGAATCCGGCTATATAGTTTGATGTGGCGCTTTTTAGTGTATAGAGAGGAGAAAAAAGAACTATCTTGCTTGAATCCACTTAATTTATTTATTTATTTATTTATTTTATGGAGAGTCAGAATTTAGTAGATGCAAAAACTATGAAGAATGCAAAATTTCAGTGATACACAAAGATGCCCTTTTAATTGAAGGCAGATCAAATCTATTTTATTGGTTAGTGTAAGTTTAAGAACCATCCTACAAAAATAGGTTTGATTCTACAAAGCAAGGTTAAACCTCAAATTTAACCTCTTGTGCACTTGTGCTACCACCTACGGGCTACATGGGTTTTATTCGGATTTTCTCTGGACTCGGAGGGAATAGTCCAGTCCAAAGGGTTGTGAACCCTCTGTTAGCACAAAAAAAAAAAAAAAAAAAAAAAAAAAAAAAAAAAAAAAACAACAAACAAAACAAACAAAACAAAACAAAACAAACAAACCCCAAATTTAACCTCTTTACATACTTAAAATCAATTAACTGAGGGATTAATCGACCCTTGTAATTTCCAAACTAAGGGGCCTGGGACCCATGAGAGACGCCAAACGAAGGGGAAAGAAACCTACTCTCATAGGAAGAGAAGCCCCACCAATGCAAAAAGAAGTCTAATTCAACAAAAAGAAGATTCTAAGGATCGAACTCGGTGCAATTAGGTGAAAAATGGAGTACCCAATCAACTGGGCAACCCCTATTCTCAACCTTCAGGTGGAGATTTTTTTTGGTAACCCAAGTAAGGGTGCTAGGAGCCAAGAGAGAGCCCACACACAGAGGAAGAAAACCCACACAAGTGGGAAACGTAAGAAAAAAGTCCAAATAAGTGGGAAGGGAGCCTGCACACGCAGAAAGAAATGGTGTACCCAACGTTTTAACCCTAGACAGCTAGATGAGAACTACTACCGTTCTCAACATTCAGCCAGAGTTGGGGTTCACAATTTCTACCCAACTAATAATAAATGGGCATGCTCACGTTAATAGTAAAAATGTAACCATGCTTAATTCACCGATCCAACTCATACATTTCCCAACCCTAAAACTGATAGTGGTGTTCATGGGCCAAATTCGACAGGGATGAGCTATATCCAAGCTCGATCCAACTAAAAACACAGGCCCATATTTGGCCCAAGCTCGACATTGGTGAAAAGTTCTTGGACTGATTCCAGCCCCCTCAAACATGTCAGACCTGAGCCCACTATCTAGTCAATCAGGCCCAAGTCCCGACTAAACTCGACCAATACTAACAATAAAAAACACAACATATAGATATTATCTTGAGCCCAATCCATGTATAAAATGGGCCCAAATTCAGATCAAGGCTCGATCTGTGTTCCAAAATGAAAGCCCAATCCAACCCAAAGTGGGCCGGGCTCGGGTCGAGCCCCAACCATGATCACCCTCAAAAGTAACACATTGGATTCCACCTCGCATTTCGTCGAACGCTCGGCGCGCGTGGAAATGGCCCGTTGGAGTGGAGTTTTAACGGTCTCTTTAAACCCTAGCAGCAAAACCCCCTTATTCAAAATCGCCGCTTCTCTCTGCCTTTCTCCATCTTCCAAAACCCTAGCAGTAATTTCTCAACTCTCAATCCAAAAACTCTAAAGACACAATCTTTTTCCACATTTCTTCGAAACCCTAATCCATATGTTCTCTTTTCTACTTGAATTCAGGTGCCTTCTGCAAATGCCATCTTCTTCAGCGGCGATCGAGTCAAAGGAACTGGAAATCCCGTGATCGAGAGGCTTTCGGACTCTCGAAACATAGCTGAGATTCTGGTCTCCAAATTGGGGGCTTCTGTTAATGCTTGGGTCGTCGAGGCTTCTGTTTTCAACGGACCTTTTGCCGTTTACAAAGAGTTCATTCCGTCTGTGAATTCGTGGGGAGAGCCGAGATCTTACGATCCGAATGGATTTCCTGCTTCGAGTTCTACCTTTTTGCTTATATCGAAGTGCCTTGAAGAGGTATCGATTTCTGCTTGTGGGATACTTCCCTTTTTTGCTTTCAAATTGTTCCCTCTATGTGGATCTTCATTTGCTACTTCAATTTGCTGTTTGGATGGTATGATTATTGTGAAAAAAAAAAAAAAAAAACCCTGCCAATTCGATCCTGATTTATTGGGATTTGGGTTTTGTTCTGCATTTTGCTGATACACTGCTTATCTGAAGTAGAAACAGGCAGAAGTTTCCTTTATTGGAACCCCCGGATAGTAATCTGATATCGATTAAATTGGGTCGATTTGGATGAGGAGAGAGTAGAGAAGATTGGGGTGGAGAAAGCTGTACATGGTTCTAATTGTATTAGATAAAGAGATTGTAGCTTACAAGCACTTTACATGCATTAGATAGAGAGGGTACACTTATCATGTGTCGCTTGCTTGCGAAGGTTGCGTGTTTTAGGACGACAGGAACTTGTTTCAGAGTTTCATCATTATAAGTCAACTCCAGTTTGATGAGACAAGGCCATGATGATGATGTTGTTGATGTTAACCATTTTCTCACATGTTTTCCCTGCATCCAAATGATCCCTATGGTTGGAGGGATTCATATAGGTTATGAGTTTACACAATAATTTGTCATTATACATGCTAGTTGAAATGCAATTTGTTTCTCTTTTTGCTTTTCCTTTTGCTTTCCTGAATGTGTATGGAATATTTGAATATAGCAAAAAGGGATGAAGAAATTTTGCAGTCTGAATTGGTCTATTAATTGTTTAATGGAAATGTGCTAACTCGTCAGTTAAATTCATGCTTATGCCCAAGTTTACATTTATCTTTAGTTCCTTTGTCGTGTTATAATTAATATCTTTTTGCTATCCTCCATGATATATAATTCTCAAAATTGTAATGCTGATAAAAGTAGTTGAGAGGAAATTTATGATATTGCATATGACTGGAAGAAAAGATATCTTTGCTGCTGCCATTTCACCAGAGAAACTGATTGCAGTGGAGAGCTATCATCTATGGAAAGTATTTGATTGGCCATTTTATTGACTGATCCAGCCCAAATTTTGCTCTTAAGGCTTTTGCTAATCTGTTCTAGTAGGTGTCAAGTGCAAAACCTGTGATAGAACCATTACATATTTATAGCATATGGCTTGTTCAGTGATTCCTAATTGCAGGCAGCTAGTGTGGCCTCATGAAAGTTGCCTTTCAAACTACAGTTATAAATGATTTAAAAAAAAAATGATTTTTCCAATGTCTGGATGAAGACTAGGCGGCTTTTTATGTGGACTGGAGTGGATGATCATCTGTTTGGTTGCAATTGTAATTATTTCGAGCCAGATTAATACAAATAGAGCATTTATTTGAGTGGAAACAAGAATAAAGTAGGTCTTGCTCACTGAAATGATTGGGGGAACAAAAGTGCACTTTCTTAGCATGGTACTGAAAAACTTAGATTTCTACCTTAACTCAGGCAAAGGTCCCAATAATCTGATCTTTATTGAATATCAATCCACACGTGATTAAACTAATAATTAACCCTAATCCGAATTAAAAGCATTCAACCACAAAGAGAAAGAGACGCAGGATTTTTACATGGAAAACCCTGCTCAGGAAAAACCACGGGCCTTATCGTCTAGGCCAACAGACAACCAAGCATTATTTGAATAAAAGTTACAAGATATACTCACAACCCTTTCCCAGTTGTTGACTCAACCTAAGGACTGCACGATCATGCCGACTACACGCCGTTCACCTTCACCGTGCTTGCAACAACCACCTTGAAAGTCTCTTCAAGATGTCTCTATATCAGAAGAGTAGAATGAAGCATGAACCCAAAGCTTGAAAACCTTCAACACATCAGATGATAGCCTTGGAAGAGGATGGATCTCTCAAGTTCTCTCTAAGAAATTTCTTAATGGGAGAGGTGACTTTTAATAGAGAGATAAAGGCTTTATATAGATCTCAATTCGTGCCTCAAGGGTTGCAAGTTGATTATAATTGGTAATTGTATCTTGAGATAAAATAGAAGTAAGTTCCGGGCAGATTTCTAATTTTGCGCCCAGGTTTGCTCGAGCGAACTCCTGCTCTCTGTTTGCAGACGTTCAGCGCAGAAATTCCATGGGTCGAGCGACATAAAAGGGCGGTCGAGCGATCTACTCTCTGTGAGAGGTCCGCTCGAGCGATCATAGGGTTCGCTCGAGCGGCCTACACTCTGTCTTCAAAACTGTCATTCCAGAACCTCGATGGCTCGAGCGGACTGATGGTTGGGTCGAGCAAAGACACCTCTGTGAAGGGTTCGCTCGAGCGACCTCTGTTATTTCCATAATTTTGAGAATTTCTCCTTGCAACGAATTTCTTCAAAGATGGGCAGTCCTTTTCTAAACAAAATACAAGTTTAAAGAATCCCGGTTTTGTCCAATACCCAATGAATTAGCCAACCAAAAAACCTTACAATCTCCCCCTTTGGCAATTCATGGACAAAACACCTAATACAAAAAAAATTCTACCCATTCAAAACCAAAGACTTAACTGAACTGAAATTTTGCGAAGACACAAGAGGTTGAATCCTTTGAACACCTGCAACGACTATTACTGAAGAAAGCAGTATGAATCTCCCCCTTTTTGGACATAAATTGGCAAAGTGAAAACATGAAACATAAAGGAAAAGAAACAGGAAAACAATCATCAGAGTGAAAGTACGAAATAGCATATCTAAACATCAGCAGAAGTACTAGTTAGTCATCAAAAGTTAGCAATAATTCAAAAAAATAATAAAGTTCCAAACAGAATGAAAGTCTAAACAAGCGAAAAGATTATCATCAAAAGATTGTCATGGATTTGCTTGGCCCAGTCTAGCAAGAATCTCAACAAGTGCTTGATCAACAGAATTGAATCTTCCATTTACTGCAGCAAATCCCTCATAAATTTGCACACTTAATCCCTGCACTTGTGCCTCTAAAAGAGCTAATCTGTCAGGCTGCTGTTGTGACTCCCCCGGACCAGCAGGCAAATCATCATCTTCAGCCATAGCTGCACCACGAACTGGAGGAGTAACATGAGAAGAGGATTGAGCCAAGGTACGGGAATTTATGGGATTTTTAATTTTCTGAGTGAGCTCATTCGACCGCTTTGGAATCTCCTTAAAGGTAAGAAAGTCAGTGACCGGAACACCAAAGGGCAGCAGAGAATTCTTCTTGGCTTGCAGAGTCTTGACAATTACATTGAAAATGATTTGTGGAATATTGACTCGTTTGCCTGTCCCAATGCAGTATAAAAGATAACCATTTCCTTGAGCCACATCTGACGTATGACCCCTAGGTTCGAGATTGTGACAAACAAGCCAGTTGAGAAATCGGTATTTTTCAGTCAAATTCCCACGAGGAAGAAGACCTCTTGGCCAAAAAGTTTCTGCCCCGCAAATTGTGGTTGCAACAAGGTCATAATTGATGGGGGCTGGAAGCTCATCCAGAATTGGATAATCCGGATTATCCACAACCGGAATATTGATGAAATCTGCAATATCTTCCACAGAAATCGTTATCCATTTTCCTCGAACAAAAGACTTGATTATCCCAGAGTCCACAATTTCCAAATTGCAATAAAATTCTCGAACCCAGTCGACATTTATCTTTTTAGTGTTGAATTTCATAATAGGAAACCAGTTGTTGTTGACCAAACTGTGGCACACACGTTTGGTATGAAGTTCTTCAGCAATTTCTCTCTCAGATTCAATATTTCTAAATTCAAACCGTTCATAGAACAGATTTGATTTTTCCAATGATGGAAATCTGGTATGATCATAACTAGATGAAGACGAAGATGCCACACGTGGTCTTTTTTTAGGAGCTATCGAAAAAGAAACTGGAATGAAACAATTGACAAAAATTCCGAAATCAGCAAACACCTTGTATATCAACCAAACCTGCAGAAAAATTGGGTATCACCACCCATCTCCACCAATCACCACACACAATAAAAAAAATAAATCATCCAATCCCTTCACCCCTTTCAAAAAGGGTTATAAAAACCCATCTCACCCAAACAGCATAGAATGAAAACAAATCCAACTTTCACCCATTCATTCACAATCTTCAACAAATGCTTAAGAAATTATAAATCAATCAATAATAAGGAATAGAGCAACCAACAAAAATTGAGAAGAATGGTGCAAATTGATAATCTGGATCTCAAAAAAGCAAAGTTATCAAAGATCATCCTTTGGATAAGGTTATCGGTGAGATCTCTGCTCCCATGAAAACTTGGATAAGGTTATCGGTGAGATCTCTGCTCCCATGAAAACTCGGAAACAGGTACGTGATTGGATGGATGGATTGGAAATTGATTTGCACCATTCTTCTCAATTTTTGTTGGTTGCTCTATTCCTTATTATTGATTGATTTATAATTTCTTAAGCATTTGTTGAAGATTGTGAATGAATGGGTGAAAGTTGGATTTGTTTTCATTCTATGTTGTTTGGGTGAGATGAGTTGTTATACCCCTTTTTGAAATGGGTGAAGGGATTCGATGATTTTTTTTTTTTTTGGATTGTGTGTGGTGATTGGTGGAGAGGGGTGGTGATACCCAATTTTTCTGCAGGTTTGGTTGATATACAAGGTGTTTGCTGACTTTGGAATTTTTGTCAATTGTTTCATTCCAGTTTCTTTTTCGATGGCTCTTAAAAAAAGACCTCATGTGGCATCTTCGTCGTCTTCATCCAGTTATGATCATACTAGATTTCCATCATTGGAAAAATCAAATATGTTCTATGAACAGTTTGAATTTAGAAATATTGAATCTGAGAGAGAAATTGCTAAAGAACTTCATACCAAACGTGTGTGCCACAGTTTGGTCATCAACAACTGGTTTCCTATTATGAAATTCAACACTAAAAAGATAAATGTCGACTGGGTTCGAGAATTTTATTGCAATTTGGAAATCGTGGGTTCTGGGAAAATCAAGTCTTTTGTTCGAGGAAAATGGATAACGATTTCTGTGGAAAATATTGCAAATTTCATCAATATTCCGGTCGTGGATAATCCGGATTATCCAATTCTGGATGAGCTTCGAGTCCCCATCAATTATGACCTTGTTGCCACCACAATTTGCGGGGCAGAAACTTTTTGGCCAGGAGGTCTTCTTCCTCATGGGAATTTGACTGAAGAATACCGGTTTCTCAACCGGTTTGTTTGTTACAATCTCGAACCTAGGGTTCATACGTCAGATGTGGCTCAAGGAAATGGTTATCTTTTATACTGCATTGGGACAGGCAAACGAGTCAATATTCCACAAATCATTTTCAATGTAATTGTCAAGACTCTACAAGCCAAGAAGAATTCTCTGCTGCCCTTTGGTGTTCTGGTCACTGACTTTCTTACCTTCAAGGAGATTCCAAAGCGGTCAAATGAGCTCACTCAGAAAATTAAAAATCCCATAAATTCCCGTACCTTGGCTCAATCCTCTTCTCATGTTACTCCTCCAGTTTGTGGTGCAGCTATGGCTGAAGATGATGATTTGCCTGCTGGTCCGGCGGAGTCACAACAGCAGCCTGACAGATTAGCTCTTCTAGAGGCACAAGTGCAGGGATTAAGTGTGCAAATTGATGAGGGATTTGCTGCAGTAAATGGACGATTCAATTCTGTTGATCAAGCACTTGCTGAGATTCTTGCTAGACTGGGCCAAGCAAATCTGTGACAATCTTTTGATGATAATCTTTTCGCTTGTTTAGACTTTCATTATGTTTGGAACTTTATTATTTTTTTTGAATTGTTGCTAACTTTTGATGACTAACTAGTACTTCTGTTGATGTTTAGATCTGTTATTTCGTACTTTCACTCTGATGATTGTTTTCCTGTTTCTTTTTCTTTATGTTTCGTGTTTTCACTTTGCCAATTTATGTCCAAAAAGGGGGGAGATTCATACTGCTTTCTTCAATAATAGTCGTTGCAGGTGTTCAAAGGATTCAACCTCGTGTCTTCGCAAAATTTCAGTTAAGTCTTTGGTTTTGAATGGGTAGAATTTTTTTTGTATTAGGTGTTTTGTCCATGAATTGCCAAAGGGGGAGATTGTAAGGTTTTTTGGTTGGCTAATTCATTGGGTATTGGACAAAACCGGGATTCTTTGAACTTGTATTTTGTTTAGAAAAGGACTGCCCATCTTTGAAGAAATTCGTTGCAAGGAAAAGTTCTCAAAATTCTGGAAATAACAGAGGTCGCTCGAGCGAACCATTCACAGAGGTGTCTTCGCTCAACCCGACCATCAGTCCGCTCGAGCCATCGAGGTTCTGAAATGAAAGTTTTGAAGACAGAGTGTAGGCCGCTCGAGCGAACCCTATGATCGCTCGAGCGAACCTCTCACAGAGAGTAGATCGCTCGACCGCCCTTTTATATCGCTCGACCCATGGAATTTCTCTGCTGAACATCTGCATACAGAGAGCAGTTCGCTCTAGCGAACTCCCTGTTCACTTGAGCGAACCTGGGCGCAAAATTAGAAATCTGCCCGGAACTTACTTCTATTTTGTCTCGAGATACAATTACCAATTGTAATCAACTTGCAACCCTTGAGGCACGAATTGAGATCTATATAAAGCCTTTATCTCTCTATTAAAAGTCACCTCTCCCATTAAGAAATTTCTTAGAGAGAACTTGAGAGATCCATCCTCCTCCAAGATCATCTGATGTGCTGAAGGTTTTCAAGCTTTGGGTTCATGCTTCATTTGCTTTTCTGATATAGAGACATCTTGAAGAGGCTTTCAAGGTGGTTGTTGCAAGCACGGTGAAGGTGAATGGCGTGTAGTCGGCAAGATCGTGCAGTCCTTAGGTTGAGTCAACAACTGGGAAAGGGTTGTGAGTATATCTTGTAACTTTTATTCAAATAGTGCTTGGTTGTCTGTTGGCCTAGACTATAAGGCCCGTGGTTTTTCCTGAGCAGGGTTTTCCACGTAAAAATCCTGCGTCTCTTTCTCTTTGTGATTGAATGCTTTTAATTCGGATTAGGGTTAATTATTAGTTTAATCACGAAGAGAAAGAGACGCGGGATTTTTACGTGAAAAACCCTGCTCGGGAAAAACCACGGGCCTTATCGTCTAGGCCTTATCATCTAGGCCAACAGACAACCAAGCACTATTTGAATAAAAGTTACAAGATATACTCACAACCCTTTCTCAGTTGTTGACTCAATCTAAGGACTACGCGATCTTGCCGACTACACGCTGTTCACCTTCACCGTGCTTGCAACAACCACTTTGAAAGCCTTTTCAAGATGTCTCTATATCAGAAGAGCAGAATGAAGCATGAACCCAAAGCTTGAAACCTTCAGCACATCAGATGATAGCCTTGGAGGAGGATGGATCTCAAGTTCTCTCTAAGAAATTTCTTAATGGGAGAGGTGACTTTTAATAGAGAGATAAAAGCTTTATTTAGATCTCAATTCGTGCCTCAAGGGTTGCAAGTTGATTACAATTGGTAATTGTATCTTGAGACAAAATAGATGTAAGTTCCGGGCAGGTTTCTAATTTTGCGCACAGGTTCGCTCGAGCGAACTGCTCTCTGTTTGCAGACGTTCGGCGCAGAAATTCCATGGGTCGAGCAATATAAAAGGGCGGTCGAGCGATCTACTCTTTGTGAGAGGTTCGCTCGAGCAATCATAGGGTTCGCTCGAGCAGCCTACACTCTGTCTTCAAAACTTTCATTCCAGAACCTCAATAGCTCGAGCGGACTGATGGTTGGGTTGAGCGAAGACACCTCTGTGAAGGGAGGGTTCGCTCGAGCGAATGGAGATTCGCTCGAGCGACCTCTGTTATTTCCAGAATTTTGAGAACTTCTCATTGCAACGAATTTTTTCAAAGATGGGCAGTCCTTTTCTAAACAAAATACAAGTTTAAAGAATCCTGGTTTTGTCCAATACCCAATGAATTAACCAACCAAAAAACCTTACAGGTACTCTGTTCCTTTTGTCAAGTGAAGTTACTCCTTCCATAGAAAATTAAGAAAATTATGGTGAGATAAATTTACAGACATGCTACTGACAAAGAAGGGGAAAAAAATCACAGACATGCTTTTGCATTGGTGTGCCATTTAATGCCATTTTATGATGCAGAATAGTAGATTTTTTTCCCTGTCAACTATCTTGAGACATTCATTTTCTAGTGATCAAAAAACTGTTGCAAGCAATACTGAAGCAAATGTTAAGTGGAAAATCCTTTGTGAGAAGAGGGAGTTGCCTTAAGGTATGTGATCACATGCAAAAAGAGTCTCTGTCAATCTGGAAAATCACGATTGGAACCTTTGCGTGAATCTCACTCATGCTTGTTCCTCACTAACGCTGTGAAACAAATGTCATTGGCATCCTCATTTAAGGGTGCACTGTGAAGCCTATTGTTACAGTTTCATATTAACAAGCTATAGTATCCATCTGTCAGGTGTGTTTTCACTTTTAAAAGTTGATTAGGCATCTTTGGAATCTTCAGCCAATGATTAGATAATTAACTACATTTATTTGGATAGCAAGTGTCTGATTCATACAATATAAATTTTTTGGCACTTGATTGATTTAGACATTTAGTAGCTAAAAGTTCATTGGCCGGCAGGATACATGTTAATTCCTTTATTGTTAATTCCTTTATTATACTGGAACATTGTTGCTCATATCTCTACCATAAAATGCTCACCATACATTTTTGACTGGCTGAATGCAGGCAAAAAACATGATCCATGGCGAAAAACAAGAACCATCTCATATCAGCACTCATCTTATGCCATCTGTGTCATGCTCCCCTTCTACGAAAACGATAGTTATAGGATTCAGCAAGGGTGGGACAGTTCTCAACCAGCTTATTACCGAGGTCGCCCATGCAAAAGTTGAAACTCAAGGAGTCCATGAAGAGAACCACATCTTCCCAACATCAAAAGAAACCTTTCTGAGCAGTATCTCTGACTTCCATTATGTCGATGTGGGCCTGAACTCTTCTGGTGCTTATTTGATTGATGAGTTTGTGATCAAGAAAATCTCAGAAAACTTGTCACAGCACAACACAAACGGAATCTCTTTTACACTTCATGGTACTCCTCGCCAGTGGTGTGACAGTAGGCGACCGTGGATCAGGAATGAGAAAGAAAGGTTGAAGCAATTGCTGGAAGATGAAGCTTGCAGGAGTGGAGGTAAATTACAGGTATATGAGAGATTCTATTTTCCTAACAGAAGTCCTGATTTGCAGATGCATTTTGAGATAATTGAGAATTTAGATATGCATTAAGGTTTTTCTGTTTTGTATTTGTGTTTATTGCACTATATTTTGTGTATAGTAAAAAATTTTTGACGGCATTGCTTACTATACTGTACTGAAAAGATGCTCAGTCGTTTTATAGAAGAGTAATGGTTTTATTTATTCATTTAAAGTTTTAACTTTAGTTTATAAACCCTTTTTTTGTTTTTGCTACATTGGGGACTTGAACTAATGCACTCTTACACACCATGTAAAATTTTCTCTAATTTTACTTTAGAATGGGGCCAAACTTGGTGCATCACAATCATGCTGATCATACAGTCCTAGCCCTTGGTTTTCAATCCTCAATGTTTAACGGCTATACATTATATAATTTTGTGGTGATAAAATCCAAATGGCAATAATATCTGAAATAGCATAAAATTTGAACCAATGCCAATTCAACAGGGGCCAGTGTGCCTGAACCGGATATCTATCAAAGGTGTGTCCAAAGTATGAAAACTCAAGAAGGAATGCTTCAAAAATGGGTTATTGAAGAATTACACACATATACAGAGCGGACACAAACACACAGCGCACAAGCTACCTCCAAATTTTTTTTATTTATAAGTTACCCTCAGGCCTCATCACACACTACTGCAAATGAATCAGATTTGATATTCATTGAGGATCATAGATTAAGGAGTTAGGATGATATAATGAAGTTGATATTTTGCACAACCTTCATCCCCCACCGCCTCTGGCACGGGGGATATCCCCTGACCTCCCAAGTAAGAATTGCACGCTTTATCCACGGGGTAAGATGCTGTTCTTACAAGCGAGTTAGGTCTTTGCTCGCCACATGGGTGCGTAATCTTACAAGAAGTTACATATCATGTGCATATGGTTCTCTTCCAAATAAAAACTTACAAGCAAGGCTTTTTGCAATATGTCCTTTTGAACAATTTGTCTTCACCTCCTGTTTAGGGTGTGGCCCACCTATGAGTAATCCCCCCAAAGTGTCCCAAACCATCGCCGGACTGATTAAAAAAAAAAAAAAAAAAAATAGCAAAAAAACATGAACCTCTTGGCCCGTAAATTAAGGATTAGGGTTGTTAGATGCTCTTGAATTTTCACCAAGCCATCATTCATGACCAAGATTTTCAATCCTCCTACCCACCTTGTTGGCAGACCTATTCAAGTGCCCCTCTATCCGTATGGATGCTTAGATGTCTCTAAATAGAAGTTGACCCATAGGGCTATTTTTTTGCAAGAATTTTGAGAAATTTTATTTGGGAGAATTTGGAATTTTTCAAATGCCGTCTCCTAGGTGAAATTCCAAATGCTTATGTCCAGTCTAGCATTCTAAATTATAAAATTCTGAATTCTGAGATTTTAAAATATTACAATTGGCCTTTTCAGACGGATTGGTATTCAGATTTTCAGTAATCAAACAAAGCATTTTAAATGCTAAAGAAATGTGCTGACGCCAATATTAGAATTCCCCAATGCACAATTTTCATCAATATTACCTATAAAGAAACATGCCCTTTATACACCCCAATTTGTTGGGTTAACAATTGGGGGAGGTCTCTTAATGAATTCCATTTATAAAAAAAAGTGAATTACATCAAAGGAGAAAGTTTGGGTTGATTTCTTTTTTCTCTGTTTATGCAAAACTCATTCTTATAGCCAAAAATACAAAAGGGGTAGCTCAGTTGGCCTAAGACCACGGTTTGCACTTGGAGGTTGTAGGTTTGAAATTGCACTATCACACTGGGGCTACAGGGGAGTTTACCCGGCTTCCTTCTTGGCCCAAAAGGATTAGTCTAGCCCAAAGAGTTGGGAAGGGTTGGGAACCCTACATAGCGCAAAAAAAAAAAAAAAAAAATCATTCTTATAGCCAAAAGGCTTAGAAAGGTATTCAAAATTCATTTTATTCCCCTTTTCTTTTCTCTTGTTTTCCCCTTACAAACTCCTACTATTCCTAGGGTATAGGTAAAGGTCCTCAATCCCAAACCATTCCTGGTTTTGTTTTCCAGTCCTCTTTTATCTTTTTGAAAGAAATCTTATGGCCCTCGATCCAAGCACGGTTGCACTACCTCCTATTTAAGTATAACTGGATTTTTGACTCAAGTGATATAGACTATTTATATTGACTGACCTGTTTGTGGAGGACAGAGGACTGTAGTAGAAAAGGGCAGGAGCAGGATTGATTAGTATCATGTCTTGAACACTAGCATGTCGTATTGTGTGCAAGGAGAGGGTCTCCTCTTGATCCAGTTTGACTAATGGAAAATCCTGAGTGCAGGATTAAATATGTGATTAACACAATCTTTGGCATATTCATTATCAAGCTTTAATCAAACAGTCAATCTTATGATAGGGCCAAATCTTATTGGAAAATAATTCAGGAAACTTCGTTTATTGGGAGTGCATTCATTTTGATCAGCTCATATTCTCAACTAGTATGCCCCACTGTAGAATTTCTCCTTCAACCCAAGATTTCTCTAACTCAAAAAGCTCAAGTATCCAGACTTGTAGTTGTACCCCACACTTCACATTTTATATGAAAACTTTGTATCCTTGCCATATCTACTTTACGACCTTCTCTGCATGTCTATTTTGCATCTTAAACCCACATCCTACAGTGGTGATAGAGAGATTAACTCACATGAAAAGCTTGAGAATTTAGCTCTGGTGACTTTACAAGTCTACATGAGAAAATTGGTCGGTCACAATAAACATCAAGGAAATCCCAAGTCCATGGAATTTGGTGTTTGTACTTGTTGGAAGAAGCCACATCATTCAACTGAGAAAGTACAGATAGGACAGAAAACTGTTCAACAACTAGTCTTCTCTGTAATACTTCCCTTTCTCAATTTACAGATTTTTTGTCCCTGGGGGTGGTTGAAATCAAGTGTCTTGTGTGTGAGCCCATTGCAGTTTAGATTTTAGAAGCATAAAAAAGGAGAATCATCAATCAATATATTTATACAGGGGAGCTGTTTACTGCTACTCAAACTAGCATCTAAACCTCACTTCCACTAGCTTTTCATCTTCACAGAGTTCCACTGAACAAGACCATCTTGCTCTAGAAATCCGGCCAATGGATTAACAGCCTGCTATGAAGTTTACTTTGAGTTTGGTTAACTCACACAAATTCAACAAAAAAAAAAAAAACACAGAAAGATGTGGGCAAAAATAATTTTAAGTTAGTTTGACTATGGTCAATCCTTATTCATATATAAGGTTGAGTCAAATTGAAATAATCTGATGAACAGGTCAATTACTCCTCCAACCTTCTAACAACGCTGTGATCAATGTTGACCCCGCTAGATTGTCAACGTCGGCGATGGAAGCTCTCTCCTTCAACTAGCAACTTCGATCGACTGTAGGAAAAACCAATTCTATGATCAAGACATGTTTCAGCCACTGGATACGGGCGTTTTGGCGGGTCAAAAATTCATAATCATATGAAGAACAATTGTGTCTTCTTCCTTTCTTCTTTCCCATTCTAGGATATGTTTAGAAATGAATCTCGTGCTTCTTCTCCCCCAATCACTCTAGTTAGTTTGACCTGAACGCCCATCTTGGTTTCATTTAAGCATGAGGTTTGACAAATTAAACTAGGACTTTGGTAGCAGGAAGACTATTCTATATAAATGATTCAATTAAAAAGCACAATCATCATATACTGAGATTTACATAGGTAGCTGGCACATTTATGGTTGGGTGGTGTTGGCACCCTAGTGTCACGAGTCCGGATCCTTTGAGTATTTCACCTATGGTGGGCCTTGATTGGTTCACTCATGGTCACTTTGAGAGAAATCTTGATTCTAGTATTAGCGTCTTCAAGTTTAAAGTATCATTCATGAACAGTAGTCAAATTTAACTGAAAAAAACATTTACTATCAAATGAGTAAAAGTACTAAAAATTATGATGAAAAACTTATCAAATGATTCAATAAATAAATGAAATATTTTAAATTGCTTTGGACATTCATTTATGTTTGAAAAAGGTGTATTTTTGTTTCTGGGTGACAAAGTGGTAAATGATTTTAAAGTTGATTAAATTAGACACTGACACTAACTTTATCAAAATTTCTAAAGCACCCAAACATTTATTTTAATTAATCTTAAGTTCAATATACCAAAAACTTAGACTTTTCAAATGCCACCTTCTTGAAAGTCTGCTGGCCATATCACATTAAATCCCATGGATTCGTCCGGATCTGCTACTGTCCATTTCATGGAATTTTGTTAGGGCTGACTTTTCCTTGATGCCCGATCTAGACTTAGCCCAATTTATCTGGACTAGCCCAATTTGAGTAATGCTATCTGGACAAACTTATTTGGTCAGAATCTTGGACAAATCCTGTGATATAAAGGCATATCATAGGGTCTGTCCTAAATTTTTATCAAATAAATTTGCCTTGATAAAAACATATCATAGAGTTTGTACAAGAATCTTGCCAAATAAATTTGTCCAAAAAGAATTTTTGGCACAATTTATCTGACTGGGTTGATCAATGGTGCCCACCGTTTTCCTGATGCCGCAGGATGTCCTTGCTGGCCAAGGATGGTAACTTGACTTTCGTACTTTCTGACCCAAGTGATCTATGACCACATGTTTGTTATCCACCAATACAGTATATGTCAGACCCACAATTAATGAGTCTTTATCTTGACCTGGACCTCATCTACACAGTTTCTCTGACCCAGTTATAAGGGAGTGGACCCATCAATTCCCTTTAACCAATCTTTATATCATTGGGTTCATGTCTTCTCATTTATATTTATTTATATTGTTTCTAAAAGACATTGTTCAAAACCCTTCCTTCCAAGTAACTGCTTGAAAACTTTTTATGGGGTCTAGCAGAAGGAAAATTTAGTCTTAATTAAAACCATTAGATTAAAATAATCTGTAATTAGCACATGGAAAAATGGAAACCTTCACACCCTCCTCCTTCTTCTTCTTCTTCTTTTTCCAAAAGCATGCTCCTGACTAGGCCCTTTACATTTTAGAAAACGTGGCTTGACCAACCATGCAGAAAATTGTTAAGTTATTTTAACCCTTTTGTTGAAAAGTTGAACAGAAATGGTCAACTTCTTTTGAAAGTAGTAGATCTGAAGAAATAAAAAGAGGATAAGGTCATTTAAGGCCTTGCAAAACACCACGTTTTGGAGACTGCTCTTTTCCAAGTTGATAGATGACATATCTGGTCATTACTGTTTCCTCGGATTGGTTTCTGATGAAAAATTGAGCGAGAAAAATAGACTGCATTTTAAAACGTTATGTTACATTCTAAAGGGTTGTATCAGGTCTAGAACACTCCAGAAATCATTGAAAGCGATGCATGGCGAGTGGAAATAGTCCTTTCAAAGTGTGAAATATGAGAGGTTTCATTAATCACAATATTGGTTTTAGAACATAGTTGAGGATAATCATTAAAAGCGATGCATGGCAAGTGGAAATAGTCCTTTCAAAGTGTGAAATATGAGAGGTTTCATTAATCTCAATATTGGTTTTAGAACATAGTTGAGGACCGCAAATCTACCAAAGCAAAAACCCTTCCGAGGCTGGCTCCATATTGAGTTTTTCCATTATTTTGGCTTTATTTATCCAAAGAAAGAAATCAAGAAAATGCACACAAAATATAGGATAATAGTGGGTGTCCCTAGTTTAGTTCGGTGAGAGTGCATGAGATTGAGTCTTTTCTAGGAAAAAAAAAAAGAATTTTCATCTTTAACTACTTTTAAAATACAATCATTATCAAAATCTTGTCCCAATTTATATTAATAGGATCAGCCGCATGAGGGCTAAATCCTCGAATAGGTAGCACTTCATTGAATGTATTTTTACTTTCTTCATTTGTGTCATCTTTGACCTACCCATTTTTGATGGGGCATCAACTTCCATAGATAAGTTTCTTTTTTTTTTTTTTCTTGTCAACACTATCCTTTGGTCTACATTGGATAATGTTCAATTGCACTTCATTTATCACATATTAATACTACCTTTATAGATGTTTTTGATTGAATGTGCTCATTTATGATTTTATCATAAATCCATTTACCATTCTTATCTCTTCTATTCACATTTATGTCAAGTTGCTTCATGCCTCAAATTCAAATAAAAGATAAGAATTGTATCATGCATTTAGTTTAAATATAAATTAATAAAAAAAATAGAAAGGTGGTAAGAATGTACTTGCAATACATTTGAAGTCCCAAACCTTGAATGGGAATGGTTTCATGCCTTGGCATCAAGAAACCTTTGCATGCGTTGGAGAACTTGGATAAAACTGTAAAAGTGACTCAAGAATATAAAATTAAGGAGTTGTTAGGCCCTTGTTTTCAAAAGAAAAGAAAGAGCCCCAAAAGTCAAACTTTTAACCAATAGACAGAATAGATAAGGGACATATCTGCAATTTGTCAAACTGTTAAAAGGCATTTTATCACATACATGAATGAATGAATTGGATGGTGTGGGGTCCACCGCGTGGGATCGTTTGACGGCAGTATCTACATGAGACCATCCCACTTGGTCCATGGAATTGGAAACCACTTTGTTGGCTACAAATCCTTTGATTGGAGTCATGCAGAAAACACGTGACATGTAGAAAACACGTGTGCCACTTGCAATGCGAGTTGCTTGGTTGTAAATGTTCTTAAAAAAGTGAGGATTAGCTCTCTCTTATATATTTTAAAAAGTAAGGATGATAAAAAATTTAGGATTAGCTTTCAAATCTGTTATAAACTTATAACCTCATGGAATTTAACAAAAATCAACGGATCTAAGAATTTTATTTGAGAGAGGCCGAAGATGTTCATAATGTTATTTAATATATTATACATCGCCATTTTCGGGTTTTACAAACTCAAGGATGCAGTGCCCCAAATAGCCGATATCTAAGTCTGCCGAGTGCCGATGCTCACACTCACCTTCATCTATCTCAAAATGATATAAAAAGATAAAAAGAAAAAGAAAACTTACACTTATATTAGGGTTCGGTAGATGCATATAGGGGTGTGCGGCAAGGCAAGACCCAGCATTGAAAAAAAAAACATGTCTAGACGGTGCCCAACCCACCAGTTGATTATGCTGGGCCAAGCCCGGTGCAACTCAAAGGATGTGCGGTGCTAGGCTAGGGAGTCCGAGGCCGTGGCACAGCACGGCCCGGCCCAAGGTTTATCCAAGCCGTACTGGACCACGGTGCCCGGGCCGAGGACGGCCCAACATGACATTTATATATAATATTCTGTATTTTATATATATATATATATATATATATAAATAAAATGGTTTCAAGCTGGGCCCCACTCCTTTGAGAAATTGGTATTTTTGTCGCTCCCTCCGGAAATCTCCTCGAAACCCTGCTGATTATAGCCGTCAATCCAATAACTAGAAAGGTAGGAAATTTAAAACTTACAAAACAGATACAAACGACTACACACGACCCTTCCTCTTCCCATCTTGGAAGGTTCCATGGAACCTCTCTCACTCGTCCTTTAAATCCCCCCTCACTCCCTCTTCTACTACTCACCACTTCAAACTTCCGTCAATTCCTCTCTTCCATTTCCACTTCCTTTCCCTCTTCTTCGTCTTCTTCTGCTTCTCATGGCCATATCTGATGAAGCCTCTGCTCTCGATCTAATTCGACAACACCTACTCGACGATTTCTCCGCTTTCGAAAACCTCATCGACGAAAACATCATTGAAACCGATCCAAAGCTATCAGTCCTTGTGCCAAAAGCGGAGACTTTCGATTCGGAAACTGACCCCTGCTCCTCTCACTCTGCCAGCTTTGGATCTCCTAATTTCATATCAAAGCAGGAAGATGTCTCAAATTCACTCCAGACATGGGCGTTTGATTCGCCTGCTTCTAATTTGATGGTTGAAATCTCGGATTACTTGCAGATTGACGGATCGGACGGGGATTTCTTCGAATCAAGGGCTCCCACGGTACAAAAGGTTGCTGATTTGAAGGAAAAATCAAATCTTTGCCACCTGAAACGATCAGACTCGGCGTCTCCTCGCCGTCCGTCGCTCAAGATCTCTCTGCCTCCGGCGCCGAGGATCGAGTGGTCCGATCGTACGGAGGCGCCGGCGGCGGAGGCTTCCGGCGAGAAGAAGCACTACAGGGGCGTCCGGCAGCGGCCGTGGGGGAAATTCGCGGCGGAGATCCGGGATCCGAACAAGCGAGGGTCTAGGGTTTGGCTCGGGACCTTCGAGACGGCGATCGAAGCCGCCAAGGCCTACGATCGAGCGGCGTTTCAGATGCGCGGGAGTAAGGCGATTCTCAACTTCCCGCTCGAGGCCGGAAAGAGCAAGGAGCCGTCGACGGCCGGCCAGAAACGGCGCCGGGAAACGGAATCCGAGCAAGCGGCAGTTGCAGTTGCAGTTGCAGTAACAGATGAGGAGGAGAACCCCGTAAAGAAGGAGAGGACGACGATGGAAAGCTCTGAGGTAGAATATGCGGCGAATATTCCATTAACGCCGTCCTGCTGGACTTGTGTGGATATGACGGGGACGGGGATCTTTAACGTTCCTCCGCTGTCGCCGTTATCTCCTCATCCAGCCTTCGGCTTCCTTCAGCTTATGGTGATCTGAGAATCAGGGGTTTGTGTGTGCGTGTGTAAGAATAGAGAGTAGTTTGATTTGTGTATATATTTATGGGGTTGTGTTTTGAAATCTAGAGAGTTTCAGTGGCTTCTTTTCACATCTCTTAATTAGATTGATGGGATTTTCAAGAGTCTGATCATGCAATTCTCAGATGATCCCTTACCATCCAACTCTATTCAATCTTCATATCATCAAAGTTTAAACTTAAACCCCTCAAAGTAACTGTCTTCCTCTGTTTGGCAATGTGCTATACTCAGCAAAAGTTAGTGCAAACATTGTCATTGTTTTGTCTAAGGAAAGATTGTGATCAAATGATTTACACATGATCGGTTTAAGAGATTCTCTGCTTTACCAAAGTAGAGTTGTAAGTGATAATCAATAAAAATGGTTTTCTACAGCACCACACAAACATAAACTTAAATTGATTTGGAAGATAGAAAGGGTCAATCTAAACCTTGAATTAACGGTTGGATATAGGTCAACCGAAGGGGCTAAATTTCAATAAATCAAATGTAGCCTAGTTCAAGTTGAATTAGCAGGTTAGATTGCAAGTATGGCCTCAACCTATAATCAAGTAATTTATCAAGGGGTTAGTCGAGTGATCTGGACCATGATTCCTCTCTCTTCCGAAACAAGATGTTTTGGTATCGACTCCCGATTCCCTCTTCTTCAGAAATCGAATCCCCATTCTTTAAGAATCGAAAGTTGAGTTCACTGGTGCTACCACCTTGGGGCCATAGGGGTGTTTACCTGACTTTTCTATTTCAGCCCAAAAGACTAGAAATCCTCTTTTAGCAGGAAAATAATAATAATAATAATAAGTTGAAAATGTGAGTCATGAACCAAATCCAGGAAAGAAAAGGAGAAATTAAAAAAGGTTGACTGAATCAGAATCTTCCGGGGAAAGTTGGAATCATACTGGGACTTTTACTTTTCCACATAATTTTTCTTCCTATTCCTCTTTTGCCCAGTAGGAATCACTTTCCTCCATAATAAGAGAAGATTATATTGCTTTTGATGCTTCCCATTGGAGAAAAGCATTGCACCTGCTATAGGAAAAAAATTTCATGGAAAACTGTCTCGCTTTTCTGCACCGTTTCCACATAAAAACAATTACACTTTTAATGAGCCCTAAAGTTTGGATCTTCGAAAGTGGATAAATCTTGTGGCCACCCTACAAATTCCTGAGTGGGGTCATAATTTCAAAATTTCAAACGGGTAAAATAAATGTATTTTACGTCGGCTTTGAGTCAAATTTCACTTCATTTAAATTTGATATCACCATCCAATTAATCATAATATGCATTACGAAAATATAATATATAAAAATAAATAAAATAAAATAATATTTTAATTATAATCAATTTGACGGTAGGTTGAGCTCCACTTTAATTCAAGAGAGGCCATTTATGTTACATGATTTACAATAGTATTCTGTATTTCTCTTATTTTATTGCTTACATTTGTAGCAAGAGCCATTCAAGTTTGAAATAGAAAGTCCCATCCCTGTCGAAATCTTCAATGCAATATGTTGACACTGTTCAAAAAAGCTGCTTCACTCTTCCTAAACATTTTGACTCAACAAACCTAATTAAGGTGGGTCAACTCTGACCTGGTCACATCAGCTACTTTTCTTTTTTTTAGAAATTATGTTTGGCTACATATTGTTTTTGCACAATATCTATTATCACCTTTTAAATGGTTACCAGCAACAACTTCAACCATTATTCAAAAATCTAATGTTGAAGTTATAGAATATATTTTACAGTAAATTACAAAAGTTTTCCCATAGTGACCTTGCTTTGAATTAAACTAAGAATGTTAATCATGATTAAATTTTGTGGTTCAAAAGTCATTTTTGTATGATCACCTCAAATTTAATCTAAAGGAGCTAGAATGTTAGGTAATTCTCATTATTTTATAAGCCCATTTGATTTCATGCAGTTGGATTTCTAGGAATCCTAAGAAATGCATTCCTAATTGTGGCTAAAATTGAAGAAACAAATGTAGTATGCATAAAATGACCATCAAATGTTCTTGCCTTAAATGAAAATTGAGTTGACAAGAGACTGAAAACATATAATTAGCTATCAACTTAATAAATCAAACTGTATAAAAGTCTATATTTCATCTACTTCTCCACCTTATATCTCTTAGTCTTTTATTTAACAATCCTATGTTGGAACTCATTTTGCTACAAATTTCTAAGAATCCAATTCCATACCAACATGCTCAGGCAAATAACAGTGAACTTCAATCAACAATTGGCTATTGGCTCAGCGTTAAGATGATTGATTGATATTTTTTTTAATTAGTAAATATGGATAATTATAAAAAAAGATAAAAATAAAAAACTAATAATATATATAGGAATATGCTCCTATAAAAGCACATGTGAGGGTCCACTTTTTCTCTCATAATATAATTCTTTTGATATATATATATATATATATATATATATATATATATGGGGGAATGCAAATGTGTCAATTTGTCTTCCAAGAATCATTAGCGGCTGAGAAGGTGCAATATCCACGTCACTGACTTGAAAACCAATTCAACTTTTTGGATGATGTTATGACTTATGACTTTTAAGAGGTAATAACTTCTTCTTCATTCATTCAGCATAGCACATGGCATGCATTTAATTCTGGTGTGACACACCAGCAAACATGACCAAACACAGCCAAACCAGTCAAAATATTTCTTACTACAAGCAAGTCTGAGATCTATAACGATGATTGATAATCAAACAAGAAGGATACCATCAGTCTCACTCCAATTCTCTTCGACATTTTATGTCGATTGTTTTGTAAACCGATCAATCAAATCAAGACCATCCAAATGACAAGAGTTCATGGTTAGGATTGAATCCTTATATATATATATATATATATATATATTAAAAAAACTCAATTTAGGGCCAGATCACCATTACAGTTACAGGCTTTGTCCAAATTGGATGGGATGGTTATCATGTGGATTGAATGATACTTGAATTGGATGGTGGGAATTAAATGGCCAAGTTTCAAAGTTAGCAGTGGGGCCCACAATTTCAAAGTCTGAGCAAGTCATCAGAGTAAATACAACGTCGATGCTGGTTGATGTCATTAGGTCGTCTCTGGGGATCACTATCGTTGACCGGCGTCTTCGATGCCCAACTGCATCGATTCCCCCGCAATTGGGAAGACCTTGTCCCATTGTTTGATCTCTTTTGGGTACCGTACTTTTCTTTTTTCATAAATAAAACCTCTAACGTCTATTAAATTATAGAATATCAAGTACCGTTCGGCGGCTTTATACCCATGGTAATGGTGAGGAGTGTCGGTTCTTATCCAGCTATCTGGATTCAAATCGGGTACATTGTCTCACAAGCGGGCTCCTTTTTCACTTGTATGTGATTTTTCATGTTTGTGCGGGCTTTTTTTTACTTGAGTGGTCTGCTTCTTTTTGTGTATACGGGCTTACTCTTGGGTTCTAAATCCCTAGATTGGGGAACCAAAAATAAAAGCATCGTTTGGCAAGTCAACTTTTGGGCCTATTTTGAACTAAATCTAAACATATGTTTGAGTGCTTTTGATTGTACATAAATGCCTGTGAATTTGTGCTTGAATGAACTCTAGAGGCCATTTGTTACCATTCATGGAAATGATGCGTAAATGAAGCCATCTTCACATCAAGATTTTCATACCTTTTCCTCAAACCTCAAGGAAGCACTGTAATTACCGTCTACAATGGGTAGTTGGATGGAATCCATCAATTGCCACCCTTTTTTATACAATTCTGTTAGCCCCAAAATTATAAATTAGAACATTCAAGTGTTTTTCTTGAACCAGTATAACCCTAGACATTTTGATTCATACCTTTAACCCCAAAAAATGGGAATATGTTTTAGATATATATAAATTTCAAATGTGTAATGTAATATTTTATATGTAAGTTTCATTTTCATATCTCATCATTCCTAAAAGGCTAATGACTCTTTGGGACCTTTTACCTCATTTTAAGTAAGTGCAGAAGGGTGTTTTTTTAAAAATGATCATCAATCGCTAAAGCCATAAATTGTAAGTAAATTTTACCATATGACAAATTGGATTTTTTTTAGTCAATTAAAGATATATCAAACAGTTTATTTGTAAAAAGTCTAATTACAACAGCTTTATTTCAATAAGATCAAACTAGAAAAACATGCCCGTGTAATTTTAAAATTTATAACAAAAAGATGCTATGTGGTGTAGTGGTATGGTCGCTCTTTTGAAATCCATATTGTCCCGAATTCGAGTCACAGCACATACCATGATAAATTTTACCATGTTATTAAAAAAACACGGGTCAGGTTCGGTCCAAAAAGTGTGCTTTATTTCTGGCCCGACCTAATTTTCCCTGACCCGACCCGTTTGCCAGGGTCAAACTAAATTAAAATGTAAATTGGATGAGTCAAAATTACTTGGAGTGAATTGGAACTGATTTCAATTTGAAACCACTTCGGTTCATATATAATATAATAACTAAAAAAACATACATGTGCTTAGCACGGGCAATATAATCATAATATTAAAATTTATAAAAAAAAAACTTAATGAACAATTTCTTTAAAATCAAATGCAAAAGGTTATAAATGTTGTCATTTTTTCAATAATGTTGTCATTTTCTTATGAATTTTGAAACTTATTAATTTATTTATTTTTTGATCAATCCCATATATTATATATTTATTTGAGTTTAGCTTTATTGTAAAACAGTTATTATAAAAAAAAATTAATGACTATATGGGAAATCATATAAAATAGTTATTTTCAAAAGTTTGATCACTGATACTTAAAGTACAATGCATGACTATAAAAATAATAACAACAATACTTATAGGGGTCAATATTCTAAAAATATAGTTACTTTTATAAATACCTTATAGATAAAGTCCAACTCCCAGTCAACATTCCAAAGTGGGGCTAGAGTCCTTTCCTCATTAACTAATTTTAACATTTTGTTGATAACTATTAGCAAAAAAATGCTATGTGATGTCATGGCAGGGTTGCCCATTTAAAACCTAATTGTCTTGGGTTTGAATCTTGGCACATACCATAAATAATTTTTACACGAGTCAGGTCTAACGCGGGGTAGACGGGTTAGCTCAACTCAATTTAGCTCTGCCTGACCAGGTCTAACGCGGGGTAGATGGGTTAGCCCAACCTGATTTAGCCATGCTCGACCCGTTTGCCGGCCCCGGTAAGAAGAGAGGACGTGGGGACAAAGAGAAGGGGATTGAGAGGGGTCAAACTAAATTAAACTGGATAGGTCTGGATAAGTCAACATCAATTGGAGTGAATTGGAGCTGGTTTCAATTTGAAATTATTTGAAATCAGTTCGCTTCTTATATAATAATGGATCAAGCCTTCTTAAATAGACAGGTGTTTCCAAAAAGGCAAGTAAAGGAAATTGTCCCATCAAAGTTGAGTTAATATTAATTAATGCCGGATTGCCAGCTACCTAGTCTGCAATCAATATCAATACACTTTAAATCCTCTCAACCCTCCTTCCCTCCCATCTACTTTCCAATTCTCCATCCCCACTTCTCTCTCTCTCTCTCTCTCTCTCTCTCTCTCTCTCTCTCTCTCTACAAATTAACCCTAATTACTTTGCAATCTTTATTCCCTTCAACTCTCATTCGTGTCACGACCCAAGTCCGAGATCAGAGTAATCAAGGCTTAACCCCGGGTCGCGAATACGATCATACTTACTCCCGTAAACCTCGAATTAACCGAAGTTAAGACGAAGTCCACAGGAGATCTATCATACTTACCTGTCAATGTACAACTTGCGGAATATTCATATACACATACATTGACCAAACATTTAAAACTAAATAATTCCTTTACATAAAGTAAAGTCGACACACATGATTACACTCTATTTAAGTCAACCACTGCATATTCAAAATACAATGCAGGAGACACCATTTACAATTAAAAATGAATGTACAAAAGTATCTATTAGTATCTTCAAAATATTCTAGCATTTGGCACTCCGATCTAAGTCCATTTGATTAAACCTCCTAGAGGAATCAGATGGGCATCCTGTGCTGGCGGCTCGGCCTCTGCCTGACCGGCACGGGCAACTGGACCTATAATATCATTAGTAACACCGTGAACACGACAGTTCAACAATGTATATACAGTTCTATGATAGTATATGTCATTTCTACTAATTTACCGAATTAACAATCCCAGACAACTCAACTCTATTTCAATATCCTGTATATTAAGCACAGCAGTGGCAATGACTATATTGGCAACTACAATAGTATTGGCTTCCTTTTTATTTCAGTTTCTTCCCAAAGGAAGCAATTCACATTCGTTCATTTCATTAATTCTCATTTGATTCATTAATCATGTTAAGCATTTATTAATGGCTTATCAGTGAGACTCATTAGTCTAATGTGTGACTTATCAATTCGGTGACCTTGCAATCTATGACCTTTCGGTCCATAACCTTTTCATCCATTTATGGTGGGATTTCCCAGTATCTGGATCAGAGATTACTGGTATCACCACGGAGCTCCGGAACGCCCCAATTCCATCTACTGCAGTAGGATTGTTCATTATATTGTTACCTTTAGTAACTATTCGTTCATTAATTCATTGTCACATTTCGTAATTGTATAGTGTTCAGTGCTACACTTAGCAATTGCTCATTTTTCAATGTCACACTTAGTAATTATTCATTCATTCAATGTGGCCCATTAATGGACTTCAGAAACCATTATGTAGTGCCAAACGCATGATTCAAATTAAAACTAGTCATTCTAGTTAACCTTATTACAATCTTAAACAATCATCTAAATCAAGCAAATGAGTGAAACGTTCGTTATCGATGCACGTGTTATTGTGGATGACATTACTTTAGCTAAATTATGTATTCCGATAACCTTAGCCAATACTTATGAAGGTTTAGATATCACAAACACTAGCCTCAATAGCTAAGCTCTCAATTCAGAAGGAATCAGAATTCAATCTGCAATCCTTCCCAGTGGCGGTCACCTGGCGGTTAGCCGCAATTGGGACTGGCGATTAGCCGAAATTTGGCGGTCAGCTTTCCAGAAGCCTGACTTCTATTGCAATTCTGACCCAGTTTCGGTCAGCTCTGCGGTCACCCTGGCGATTAGCCGAAAATTCAATTTCGGCTAACCGAACTATGGTGGTCAGCTCATGGTCAGCTTTCCAAAGGCTGACCAATCTACTGATTTCTGGCAGTTAGCCTTGCGACTAGCCGTAATTCACTCAGAACTGAATCTTTGAGCTTCAGAACTTCTGAAGCAAATTCTGGGAATTGAGTTCCTTGAACTCAAATCACTCCAATAACATATAAATCAATAGAATGTGCATATACTTGCCTCTAATGAATACCAATCTACAAAAACCCCTTGCATAGCTTGGATTTGAGTAGAAATTTCCCAACGTGAATGTCCTTCCTCGAAGAAAATTCAAGAAGAAGATGAAGAAGATGGAGAATATGAAGTCCTCTCCAAAATCACCTTCAAACTCTCAATCTTGTGCTTGATAGAGAGAAAATAGAAGAAGAAAAAGAAAAAGGGGAAATGGAAGTTGCCTAAGGTTTGGCTGTGCTAGAAATGAGATGAATGAACTCATCTCATTCTTATAAGCCCATTTTTGCATTCTAGTCCACTATCTTCTTCTCATTTACAATTCAAGTAAAATGAAAGGTCATTTGATCCAATTATCGTCACACGACTTTAAGTCTTTTATGAAAGTTAACATACTCATCGAGATATGCATGCCGGTATCAAGAGTTTCCGTATTCGGCAAAATACGTGAAAATTCGTATTTACGAAAAAGTCCTTAGTTTCCTCACTTGAGTCTAAACTCCATTCAAATTACTTAATTTCATTCATTATCATTTCATTAAGCCTAAATCATTCATTTTAGACTAATTCAATTCCATTTAGCCATAAACAATCATTAGCTTAATTAAACATAGTTAATTAGCTTAACTTTCAATCAATTAGAGTTAATCTCAATTAACTCGGGACCGGGTCTAACAATTCGTCTCTCAATCCTCTTTAATTAATTAATTAATCCATCCATCAATGGGCAAGAGAAAGATTGAGATGAGGAGAATCGAGAACAAGAATGCTAGAGAGCTTTCCATTCTCTGTGGCGTCGATATCGCCGTCCTCACCTTCTCTCCGGCCGGCCGGCTCTTCTCCTTTGCCAACACTGGCATCGATACCATCCTCGATCGCTACTGCAAAGAAAATTACCAATGTTGTCGTCCCTCTACTACTACTACTACTACTATTTATGGTGAAGGTGGTGATGATTTCTGGTGGGAGAAAGTAAATGTGGAGTTGTTAGACAAAGGAGAGGATCTTCAACAGCTGAGGAAATCGCTTCATGTTGTAAGAGGGAAGGTGGCATCGCGTATACAGGAGCTGTCGTCTGCATCATCGTCTCTGCGGTCGTTGGTTCCTTCATCATCTGATCTTATGACGTGTGCAGAAGTTGAAGATGTGAAGTGGCCTTCTCTTTCTCTTGATCATCTTTCTCGGCCTTGTTTACTGGGAGATAAGTCTGCTGCAAATGCAATGAAAACTACATATGTGGAAGGAGAAGCGCCTCCTCTTCCTCCTCTACAACATGATGGTGTGATGCAGGTGTTATCTTCGTCTATTGATTTCGCCAAAGAGTATGATCATGGGCTGATGATGCCGATTTCTGGGGGTGAAGATTATGATGATGGACTGATGAAGTCAATTTTGGAAGAAGAAGAAGAAGAAGATGATTGGCTAATGATGATGTCCATGATTTCAGGACCAAGGGCCCAAACGGATCTGGACGACATATTTCCTTCTCTCAAAGATGATGGATGCTTTGATTCTACTGAATTTTGAATCTTGGCGTCAATTTTAATTATTTTCTTTTGATCGTAATCATTCTTTTAGTTATGTGATGTTTGATGTTTTCTTGAACAGAAAGTAACATGGAAATACAAGAAATTCGAATTTTTGTGGCACCCATTCTTTATTTGAAATGATTGAATACTTTTCTTGATTGTTTTGGAAATGACTTCTATTATGAATTGGAATCATCTCATATCTTTTTCTACTGTGATCATGAGTGGACCCATTATAGTCCGCCACGGCTTCGTATAATCTATATCTATTGCTCCCTTCAACATTTGGGCACGAAAACCTAGACATCAGGCGTGCGGGGAAAAAATGAAGCAGACCATCTAAATGGGCCGGCCTGGGATTGGTGGATTGGACCTTGAAAATAAATTTGAGAAACAGATTGTTATATGATTTTTATAATTAAATGCATCTTCCGTATGTAGAGCTTTTAAAATGACTTTGCTTGACGGGGGACCACCCCATGATTGGTCCACCGAAGGGAAAAGAAACAGGATGGGCATTTATATGGATTGTGTACGTGTACATTTTATAATACAACTTCCCCAGTCTTCACTGGGTTTTGCATCTTTTTCATAGTCCTCTATTTTGCTACGGCGAATGCTATTTTATTTAGGCAGCAAAGTTGCATGTTTTAGGGTTTAGGTTTGGCAATTGGGGTCGGGCTAATTCGGGTCGAGTAAGAGGTGAGGGCACACATTTTGGACTTAACCCAAGCCCAATCTGTTTCCAAAATAAGTTGCAAACCTACAACCCGCACCCATTAGGTCTCGGGTCGGGCTGACCCGTCTAACTAGTTAGATGTGGGTCGAGTTGGGTTGACCCCATGTAACTCATATACATGTAAAAAAATAATCATTAATTAAATTTGAGCTCAAACTCATGACCATTTACATTTTAAGAAGTCAACCCAACCACTGCATCACAAAACTATTTCATGCCAACATTTATCCAAAGAATCTTAAAACTAGTTAGATGAGGATAGACCATAACCACATAGGGTATTAAAACTAGCTACTTTGGAATATTGACTAGTACATAAACTTTAACTAGGATAAAAATATCTATATTTTTAAACTACTGACCTCGATCTATAGATACTGTTAGTTATTATAATTAATTAAAAATTAACATTATTAAAAAAAAGACAAACTCGCACTAATAGTGTGAAACAATAGAAGATGAGGAAACTTTCCACATACACTTGCAAAGGAAGAAAGAGTGGAGTTTTATTTTATTTTTATTTTTTCTACGTGTGGCTTTAACTTCTATAAAGTGTGATGTGAAAGGAGTGAAATACTATAATAGACACCACATATTAAATTTACAATTATTATGATAAATATCCTTACTATTTATTAGATATCCCGAAGTCTCATCTCAATTTGTGTTATTTCCATCATTAGATTGATTATCTGTATAAAAGAGAAAGAAAAAGAAAAAAAAAGACAAATTCTATATGTATATTCATTATCATATTTTTTATCAAACAATTAATCCGACGGTAGGACTATTTTCAATGGAGACAAGATTTTGGATTGTCCTATGAATTTGAAAAAAGTCTACCTTGAACGGTTGGATTTAAATACTTGATCTCCACCATGGCGTTCCCACCTTTTAACTCAAGATCTATCAAAATTAAAGTCTTACATTGAGAGTGAGTTGTATATTTATACTTTGGGAATGGTTTGTCAGCAAGGTTAGCAAATGACCAACATGTGTCAACTTGACCTCATGTTCCGTGCACTAAAGAAAACTCTTCCTTCTCCTCCTTCATCAGTGTTTCTTTATCTTAGAGATTTGCAAAAGCTCAAAAGGAAGGAGTAGAGAAGGGAGAAGTCACATCTACATAAGATCCTAAGCTTTATCTTACAAACTGTAGATTATCACAAAATAATGTAAAACTTATACCCTATATTATCTCTAATCATTATTCATGAAAATAAGTATAAATATAAAAGACTATAAACAGGTCATGCGGGTCAATCCTAACCCGACCCATTTTTTCTATGCGTTAGAAAAACCTAACATGTGACCGGCCTGTATTTTTTGCGTGTTAGGTTATGCGAGTCAAATACGAATCATGTTAGGGTTGGGTTGACAGGTAGGGCCACGTTTTTCCACCTCTAATTTTTGTGTAGTGTGCTATTTAAAAACGAAACCAAATTCATTTACATATGTAGGTTTATTAGTGACAAATAACATTTGCCTTTTTTTTTAATTCTTTTTTTTTTTTCTATGTTTAGTTTAGAAATAGTTTTTATTCCGTCAGGAGATTTTTTTTATATGATGTGATGGCTTATCTTGTGGCATTTACAAATATCATATATTTTATCATAATTTTAAATTTTTTGAAATTCCATATTTTTTTCATTTTCCTTGAATTCAAATGCTCCATCTAAAAAGATGATTTAATCCACCTTTGAAATAACTTTTGGAGAATTTAAAATTTTCTATAGAAACTCTTGTAAAGAAACATACCCTCAAGTTGTAGCAGCCTTGAGCACACACTGCTATCTTCAAATAAATGGCTGATCTGTCTTCCTTTCCTTGTAGTAATTACTAAAAAGGTGATGGCACTCTTCCAAGGGGAAGCACTGAGGGACCCTATCAAATGAATATCACTTCATCTATACTGCTACAATTCTGCTATAATAAATAAATACTAGCATGCCAAATGCATGAGGTAAAATCTCAAATAAATTAGCATTAGTAGTATTTACATAAAATATTAGTTTATAAAGAAATTAGAAGTGACTGAATGATCATTAATTCATTTGTATAATCATCAAAATATAAATTTATATTATAATTTAATTAATTAAAAAAGAAGTTGATACACAGCACTTACCTAAACCTAAATTACTAATACAGAGCATGAAGTCGTTCCGGACTCGTCTCTTGCCAATTACGTACGTTGGATTTGTATAGGTCGATGTACCCATATTTTTAGACTCATTTATGAAAATTTTCATTTGTCCTAGTTTTGAATTTGGCCTCGTGTGGTAGCTCTAAGTCCTACAAGTACTGACATCCAAATCCAATAAGATCATCGATTTGGGTCTGGTTTGGATACAATTTGAGTCTTATCAAAATGAGAGAGAGAAAGAGAGAGAGAGAGAACATTAATATATTTACATGGATACATAGTATAGTTGGACAATTTTCTCCTACGAGTAGGTTTTGCATATTGCTAAAATGCAGTCTAGTTCGTAGGCTCACTTAGATACATGTTCATCAATAATAGAAGAGCAGATGAAAAAGTCTCCATATCAAGAAAGTGGAGCCAAAAGATGGGCCCCACCAAGTTATCAAGTTATCATATTCCTTGTGTTAATAGCCTCAATAGCCTTATTTTATTTTGGGTCTACTATTCAAGAACGGCTCCTTACTATAGTGGTAAGAAACAGTTCTCACTTGACTGTTCGGAGTTTGAATTCTAAATACGTCACATCTTCCTGCTTGTGGGGCTCTTTGTCCATTTACGTGGGCGCTATATTCCCGTATGCATGCTAACTCTCTCTTAGGGCTAGTTTGACACTTTACTAATATAATAAAAGTCAAGTAAAGCCTTCAGTTTTCAGACAAGAAGTCACATCCAATGCACTTTATTTAAAACTCCCCTCATCTTTTTCATATAAAAAGTCAAAAAACAACTATTTTTATTCACTAAAATATAAAAAAAATTCACTTTTTCATATAAAAAGTTTAAAAAAATTCCATAATAAACAACTAAAAATAAAATATTATCATAACTCACTTATATTATATTCTTTCTTTAAAATTAACTTTATTTCACTTGATTGAACCAGTAGAGTTAGCAAACTGGCGCTTTAAAGGTTGAAGTTAGCAAACTGGCGCTTTAAAGGTTGAGGACCTTCGCTGAGGGGTTAAAAAAAATAGTCAACTATTCTATTCGGAAGTGTGCAGAGTGGGAAGGGTGTGCAGGAATTATGTAGAGTCGAATCTAGAATGTATTTCCTACAATCATTTATCATCTTTTGGCTTCATGTATGTATTGATGATAAGTGGCTGGAAGCTCGACAGGTATGTTGAGATCCACTTGCGAAACAATGATCTAATGGATGTTATGAGTTGTGCAAGACACGCAAAACTTGAAAGGATATAAAGCTTGATGTTTTTTCGGTAAATGGATATAAAGCTTGATGTGATACTTCACTTGGTGGTCTGTGTTACCTTGGCACTTGAATATTGATTTAATCCTTTATTTTATTCTACTTCTTTATCTATAAAAATAAAGTGTAATTAATATATATATATATATATAAAAATCATTGTTCCAAAGGTGCAACAGAATTAAATCATCAATTAAAAGATGAAAAATATGTTTAAAAAATGAATCTACATGTGGAAACCCTAAAATGAATGATAATAGATTCAATGGTAGTTAAAAACATCGGCTCATCGATCCAAGAGGAAAGAAGATGTAGATTTGTCAATTTCACAAAGTCTACAAAACTTAAATCTATTTATAAGGATTTTTAATATAACTGAATTATTGAGAAACTCTTTTTATATTAAATGTAAACTTATAGAATATGTTTTTAGTAGTTTTGTTTTTATGGATATTTCTTCTTCTTCTTCATCATCTTCATTATTATCTATAAAGAGGGATGTTTCATTATCAATGGTTAATAATGCATCTTGGGTTGGAGCCAAATCTCAATCAACGTGACCCACTCCAATCATTGTAAAATTTGGATTCAACTAGTTTTAGTTTTCAGTAGGACATCAATGTGACCCCTCTCATCTCATTTTCTTTTGATTAGATCCTAAATTTTATTTTACTCTACCGCTTACACAAATAAACATGTCAATGACTGTTTAGCATTGAGGTGAGCTGGTAACATGTTGTTCAATTCTTTTTCCATATTAAAAATACACAATAACTAGTGTCCGTTCACATCAAATACATAACCATTGAATACATAAAAATTCTTCTAAAAATTCTTCGTGTAATGGGCTCCACAAAATGTGAGAGGTGAGGGTAAAAAATACAAGATGGAGATCACATGGCATCTTTTAACTTTACTTATTAGCTAATAGAAAGTAATGATTGGATATTCATTTTCTATCTTCCATCATTCAATTTTATTCATAGGTTAGGTATTCAATTTTCTACTTCCATCCTTCAATTTTATTCATGGGAGGTCATTTGAAGGTCAAGTTTTTGCATATTCACTTTTGGTTCTTCAATTTTTAATCAGATTAAAAAAAAATCAAATCCAATCAGTAAATTACAGGAACAAAACAGAGTAAGATTGAAAACACAAAATCTATCTCCGAGATTCTCGGCCACAATCCGCTCTCAGACCAATCACGTGATCTTTTTCCAAAAGAAAGAAAAACAAACAGAGGGGGAAATAATACTCTCTCACTTATCACTTATCATGTATACCCATCTCTTCTTCCCAACTGCTTCTCCACAGTCTTCTGATCCATGACTCAGCAACATTTCCTCTGTTTCCTTCATCAGGAGCTGCGTCAGATACGCAGAGAGATTCATAGATTCCTTCCATATTCAAAACTCCTCGTATACACACACTTGACAAGACCCCATAAAACAGAAAACCCAGTTCAGAAATATATGATTTTGGATAAGAGATGCAGTTAAAATAGCTATAATTCGGTTGTCTTTAAGTGGGGTTCTTTTCAACAATGCCTCAGAGCCTTGTTTTGTCATGCACTTGTCTAGCTTGCTCCGAATGACGGCAAATCCCATGCTACTCTCTTTGTTATAGTGTTAGTTGGATGGTGGCCAGTGTGTTTAAAGTGAGAATCTAGATTTTTCTGGGATTGGATTTAGCTTCTGTTCTGTTGTGTGTATTTATTATGGAGAGAGAATGAGATTGGAGTGGATATGAGCCTTGTTTATTTCTGTGGGTGATTGGAATCTGCTGATGATGGCGGGTTTGGGGAGAAACCCAATTTCGACTTTCATGGGTGGAATTGGAATCTCTCGCCGGCCGTCGAGTTCTTGTAGAGGTAGTTCTCTTTCTTGGGTGTTTGGTAGTTGAATGACCTGTGATTTGGAGCATTTCAATTTTATCAATATATGGGTCTGTTTTGGATAGTTGAATGGTAGATTTCTTTTTGAAAAAAAAAATATATATCTGATTTTGATAGGACTTGGTTTTTTTCTCATTTTGAGTTGGGGTGGATTATAAGGTTATGAGTTTTGCCTTAATTTACTGCTCTAGTATGCTGATGAAAGTTGCAACATTTTTCTATTGATTGATGTTTTTTAATCTTCTCTGTGTTTAATGTCTAATACTGTTCAGTGAGGGTGAAGAGGACTTGAGGTTTGGATTGATTGCTGTTCTGAATGTATGAAGTGTTCAATGTTTAATATAGTTCATGGGGAGTGGAAACGATAATGATTTGTCATTGGTGTGGGATTTGTATTGCCTATTTCAATTTCCTGGTCAGTGTGATATTCAGGTCTTTATACCTTTTTAAGGATCAGTTTTTCATTTCTCTTTAATTTTCTGATTTTTCTCATGAACTCTTTCTTTCATTCTGGTGGTAAGGCTTTAATTGGGTGGAATTTGAGTGTTCTTCATTTTGTCAAAATAATCACAAAAATCTTTGTTTCATGTAGAACCTGAGTGTGGAATTCCGTATGTACTCTTAAGAGCCCATAACAGAATTTCATTCAAATGGCAGGAGACAAGAATTTATTCAGTTGTGGGGAAGATGTTTCCTTAATAGAGTGCATCTCATTCACAAGTTTTAAAAAGAAAGGAGAACGTTTCTTGAAACTGTATGACATAGTTGGGATGTTAGTCTTCAATGCCCTGTGTTTCCACAAGATTGCATGAAAATAATTTCATTCAAACACTACCCCGGCCAGGTTTCTGTGCTTTCATATGTTTTGTCATTTTAATGTAATATATTTAAATTTTGTTCTACTTAAACCATCATATCTAATTTTTTTCTTATTCAGGCATTGTTCTAAAGGCTTCTTATTATACTGCTAGTAATTCTAGTCAAAATGATGGCTCAATTGGCCAAAAGAACCTGTTTCTGGGAGCTGAGGCATCTAGGATTAATGGGATAAATGGCATATATTTAACATCATCATCCAGACAAAGTTGTGTTCTTGACACCTATGAAGATGAGTATGAGGGGGTTGTAATTAATCCCGAAAGATTACCATTTGATACAAACACTTTTGCTTCTTCCCTTCAGGCTTCCCTTTCTCATTGGAGGTCAAAGGTAATTTCTCATACCTTGTTTCTTCTCCTTGTAGATGGACTTTTTGCATCCTACAAAATGCGGTTTGTTCATGTTCAATGATTTCTTGACAGGGAAAGAAGGGTGTGTGGCTTAAGTTGCCACTGGAACGATCAGAGCTTGTTCCTGTTGCTGTAAAGGTATGTTTCTGCCAAGTGTTCTTGTTGTAGCTCTGCGTTTGTTAGCAGTGTTATCAACCTATGGTCTTGGCAAGCACGCCAGTTTAACTTCACACTTTGTTTGTGATAACTCTGACCTATTCTTTCTCCCTGATATTGAACTTTAGCTAATCCATCACCCTCTGTTGCTCTCAGTGTGGCTTACAAAGTACCAACACCTTTACTTGCTTGTGTGTGTGTGTTACAGTGGTGCACGACTAAATAATGTTATAGTTTTGCTAAAGAAGAAAATAAAGATCACATCTTTAATCTACATAAGAGGAAGGCCGTTAGGGGAACATGATTGCACCAAAAACTCGAAAGGTCTAGTTTAAAGATGAGAAAGAAAACTATAATGATTCAAAATGGAGCAAGCGCCCTTCCAATCATCTGCTAGCCAACAAATCAGCTAGCTAATCACTGTCTCTTGGAATATGGGTGGAGAGAACTTGAATTTTGGATGGAAATTCTTTACAATCACCAATATCAACTGAGCTGCAGCTATTCCAATGCTGCTGATCATTTGATAACAACTGAGCGTCTGAACTGGAAAGTCAGTTCCTTGCTTCTACTTTGTTCGAGAAAGAAAAAAGAGCTGGAAAATATCTCAAGAGAATTCTCTAACCATTACTTCCATTTGATTGGTTTTCTTTTTGCCTTCCTACTGGTACGAAAGGACCAAGAATCCCAAGAACATATAAAAACTAGCATCAAGCCTCCTCTGACGTATCTGGAGTGTCAGAGCTTCCTAGAGGATGCGAATTCCCTTAGAAGGTTCATCTCAAATTTGGCAAGAAAGATTTAGACCATGTCTGATTAATCAAGGCCCGCTCTAAAGAAGTCTTCCAGTGGGAAGAGAAAGACAAAAGGGACTTCTATGAAAACAAAAAATACATCCCAAATCACCAGTCTTTCATGCTGCTTCTGAAACGAAGGGTGCTGTTAAGACTATATGTAGCTGCTACAGAGGACTCTACTTCTAGTTGATGATTTTCAAGTTATATATATGGCATTCTACTTCTAGTTTCCACTGATACATTTCACTAGCAATTACTGCTTTGCAGAAGATAATATGGGCCTGCCCAAGGGCTTCATTTACATTTTCTTTGCATACGATTTCTTTTCTCTTATTTTTCAGAAAATATTGATAAGCATTTCCACATCTTTTAATTATTGTATGCTTGCAGGAAGGCTTTGAATACCACCATGCAGAGCGTGAATACATAATGCTAACATATTGGATTCCTGAAGGGCCTTCCATGCTTCCTGCTAATGCTTCACATCAAGTTGGGGTAGGAGGATTTGTCATCAATGACAAAAGTGAGGTATGCTTATAATTATGTCGGAAAGAAAGATGAATAAATATTTACCAATGCATGAAGCATCATCCTTGTCAAGGTTGTTGTTAGTAGTGAAATTGTATTATGCTTTTGTTAGCTTATTAAGTGAACTATAAACCTAGTTATGAATCACTATTTTCTTTTATAAAATGACATCCAAATTTTGATCAAGATAAACCTCGCATAAGATGCATTCTTAGAAGCCCATTGAAACAACTAATTATTCATATTAAGTTATAATGTAATGTAAGTCAATTTGATCTTTAAGTATTAGGAACTGAAATTTTCCTAAGCATGATTCTTTTCTGATGCATATTTGGCCAACAATCATTTGTAGGTGCTTGTGGTGCAGGAAAAGCATTGTGCCCCAGCATTCAAGGGCCTTTGGAAATTACCCACTGGTTTCATTGTCGAGGTACTTTGTTTCTGTACCAGTGTTACATTGGCAAAACCTGTAGTCTTTGCTTGGCACATGGAGTTTGTTATTAATTTATTTTTCCTTTTTGGTGTTTGCCAGTCTGAGGAGATCTTTGCTGGAGCCATACGAGAAGTTAAGGAGGAAACCGGTGTAAGAAGCAACATGTTAATTATTTCCTTCTCAGTTCTGTCTAATTTTACTTTGAATAAATTAAATATATTAAATGAATAAGCAAAAGAAATTCTTGCATTATAACTGAGTTTCTTGTTGACATTGCAGATCACTACAGAATTTGTGGAAGTGATTGCTTTTAGGTACTAATATTTATGTGATTTTTTTCTTTAATTTCTAGTGGAGAAGAACCTTTGAAGACTTCAGTAGTGGCCTCATTTCCACCCTTACAAAATTATACTAAAATGTTCAAAAGCTCATGATGAATGAAAAACAATCTATAGTTAAATAGAATTCAAATAATCTCTTAAGAAAGTATTTGGTAATTACATTAACATGTCCAAACGACGCACTATACATTTTTAAATCCTAAAGCAATTTTTTTGAGAAGTGTACGCCCATATTCTACTAGTTGGTTTCATGAATGCTCATTTAGCGAAAGATACAACTAAACGCTATAGATGGTTTGTCTAATCTGATCCAGCTTCTGGTTCTGCTTGGTTCAGGCAATGGCGTTATACTGAAATTTAATTAAAAACTTTCCTGTCCATTCCATTTATAACCTGCATACCTGTCATTTCTTCCTGGTTTGTGGACTGCTGCCCTTTAAATTTCATCCTAGATCAAGTTTCTTAGCTTTTTCTGGCTTTTTGATTGGGAGAAATAACATTATCGGGCCAGTTCATTGTGCTGCTGGTTTTATCTATTTTCAGAGAATTGCGACTAACAGTTTTAGAACTCCAAAGTAATTGCAATCACTCAGAATAAAGTGGTAGACATCATTTCATCTTCCCTCATGGTAAACTCCATAGACTAACTCCACTTGTAAAAAAAACATATACACCATATGATTTACTAGCATCTGAATCAAGATTTGGTCATGAGTGCAATTGATTACAGTATCATGATTTCATGAATCAAATAGTTACCATTACTATCTTCAACCCAATATACATTTCAACTTAAAAACATTTTTACACATGCACACAAAAATATTTGCTACTCTGTATGTCCCTGTCAGATAGTTGTGACTCATATTTATATATGTTGAGAAGACCAGGCTTTTATTAGTAGCAACCTGGATATTTCTAGCATTATAGTTTATGATTATGATTCTGTTCCAGTAGTCACTTTATTTCCATTTGAATGTTACTGAGAATTTGTACTTGATTGTAATTTTTCAGTTTCTCAGAGCACACTGTAAAATTAATACCATTTCATAAATTATTCTGTCAAAATTTGATTTCAGGCATGCACACCGTGTGGCTTTCGAGAAATCGGATTTGTTTTTTATATGCATGCTGAGACCTCTGACAACACAGATTGTGGTAGACGACATTGAAATTCAAGCTGCAAAGGTAAATGCGTAAAGACAATTCTCCACTGAACCTTTCATTGAAATGAAGAAATCCTTCAACATGGTGATATTATCTCTTCAAGCGAAGAAAATTGTGTTGGAAATCCCTATATTTGGATTCACTATCCCCAGCCTTAGATTCACTTTTGGGGCCGATTTCCAGCAATTTAGATCGTCTGTGTAGTGGATCCCAGCAGGGATAGAAAGGACCAGATAAAACCACCACCTGATGGGTGGCATCAGATTGTTTGTTGATTAAGCTTTTCACCATCTGAGTATTAACTCTCCTTATGTAGCAAGACTCTTGAAGGTAGTCTAAATCATCTACCATCCGATTGTTGCCCGTGATTCTACTTTCATGTCTTTTTGGTTGGCGAGAGCCGGCCAAGCTATAATGTGTGTAATCCTATAAATCTTAGGCCATGTTCGCTTTTTTCCAATTCACAGGAGAACATCTCCCTAATTTTCACCCCAACAGGCCAATTTTCTCCCCAAATGGCAAGAAGCCAAATGGCTCAACTGTTTTCCAACATTTTCACAAAATGAAGCTATTACAATATCTTCCAAAAAAAAAAATATATATATATTTATAGATATATAATATATATTCTGTGTGGACCTCATTTCTGAATTCTGGGTAACCATTTTTCCAGTGGATGCCCCTTGTTGACTTCATAGAGCAGCCTGGCATTCAAGGAGACAACATGTTCAAGAAAATTATAGACATTTGCATTGCGCGTCTTGGGAAGCGCTACTGTGGATTATCTGCTCACCATGTGATCTCGAAATTTGATGGGAAGTCATCCTCATTGTATTATAACGTTGTTGAGGCTCAAGATTTTAACTGTCAGGTAGACTGAAGGTCTGTGTACTTCTTGGGTAATTATTGTTATATAAGTATGTAACATTTGTTTTTCTACCTTATCGGGCGAGCTAGTATCGAAAAGGGACTTAAACATTGTGACCCTTGACTCGGCAATAACACTCATCCCTTGGGGTTTCAAATGATTTGATATGTAATATATGCAACTCTTTAATGCACAGAAGTTTCATGAGGAAAAAAAAATGCTTCTTCTTGGTGTAATTTTAGTGCTTTTGTGCAACAAATACTTCATCATGCAAGAATCAGAGGGTGAAATGATCAGAAAGAAGTTTGTTGGAAGAGATTCTCTGAAGTGACAATTGTTCTTATATTCTTTACACATGAATGAAATGTTAGATGCGAGCCAATTTGATAGTGCTTTGGAAGTCTCAAAGTAGCAGTTAGCCATATGCTTTTGGTGAACAGAAGTATTATTTTTATTCTCCTGGATAAGCATTCATGTGTAGTTTCTTTTCTTTCAAGTAATGTGAGTAGAGAAGAAAATACTGTCTGATATTGGAAGGAAAGGAAAACAGCAAGAGTATAAAGAAATGCGGAGCGAATCCATTGAAACGCATTTAATGGAAAAACATCACTAGTGACTTTAGGAGGATTTAAACATCAAAGTTAATATGACATGGACGAATAGGATGAAGAAATTGCTCGGCACTATACTTGCAACACTGTTAGACATAGCATTCAAACCAATGCGATTTTCTGATTGTGGCAAATTTGCTGGATATGCAGACTAAATTGCCCAGACCTCATTCATGTGTCATCTGAACAGCTTTCGGTTGAGCATCACGACTTTCTTTCTCTAATCATCTTCAATGGGCTTCCAAATCGAGAAACATGACAGAATCCATCCACTGTATTTCTTAATAAGAATTGATGATTGAGTAGGCTAAAGATTGCTCAAGCTCACGTGGACAAAAACATTCCAAACGACCATATGGGAACAGAAGCACATATCCTGGGATTCGAACACATAACCCCCGGCTCTGAGGCTCAAGCTGCTAGTGAATGACATAACAATGTATGTCAAAGGGTCTTGACAACAAGAACCTCCTCTCTAAAATGTGTAAAAAAACCAAAAAAAAAATTACGCGGAAAGAACCACCAAAGAGAGACTATCACCTTGTTTGCACCGTCAATACTCAACATTGTAATTTCCAACTCTCTGAGTATTAGGCTGATTTCTGTAAACAAAGGAAAAGTGCAAGCAAACAGAAATAAAAGGAGTTGTGGAGAGAAGGGATGTGTTTTCTATCAAAAGAATTTGGCAGCCCACATCCATATGCATGAGAAAGATAGGGTGAGTTAAGAAGGGATGGATGTACATGATGCAGTCTGCTCGGAGGAGAAGAATATTCTCCCTATTTCGAATTAAAAATGATATCAAAAAAGACTAGGATGAAAACTTATCTGATTCTAGTTTATTCCTTCTATGTTATTGTATTTTATATAGGGTTACATTTTATTTGTATTCTTCCATACTGGAATTTGATATAGTGTGTTAAACACCCTTTGTTTAAGGTGTGTTCATGGCGTATCCCGGCCAGGCCAGGCCCGGCTTTAGAAACACAGGCCCAGGCCCAGGCCCAGCCCAAGACCGACAAAGGACATAAAAGTTAGGCCCGAGCCTGTCCATTTAACCAATCGGGCCGGGCTGAACTGGGCTTTTCATCACTTCTATAGGCATTAGAGCACTAATTAAATTAAATTACATGCATTTCTTACACAAACCGGGCCGGGCCAGGATGGGCTTTCTATCACTTAATCTAAGCCCAACACTATTATTAATCAGGCCCTAATTACATATCCAAGCCTGGCCCATGAGCACCCCTACCTTTATAATTTCTAGCGTAATTCAGATGAGACAAGGCTTCAATGGTGGTGATGATGATGATGACCCATTTGAATGAAGTGTTAAACAGTTAGGATTTCTGATTATAATAGGTTGGAAGTATGGGCTATGCATGGTAGGTCCGACTCATGGATTGCTTTTTTTTTTTTTTTTGGATTGATGTGTTTGTACAGTGGCTGATGTGTTTGGAATAAGATGCAATGTAACCCGGCCCATCTCTTTCAATTGAAATTGGCCCTCAATCCACATTGACTCAAACATACTCACCATTGATTATATCACTATAAACCTGGCCTAAAATGAACATCTTAGTGTAGATCATGAATAAGTAATTAAATTTATTATTTTTAAATGTTGAAGATATTTCAGAATTATTATCTTTATTATATTTAATAAAAATTTCAATTATCATCATTAGCATTATTTGTTTATAATTTCTATATTAATTTCAAACATGTTAGTTTTTTTAATTTCTTCTTTTTTCTATCTCACCAGTTACATCATTTTTTCATGTGGTGTTTTTAATTTTTTTTAAAATATTTTTTATATTATTCTAGCTTTATTTTCAGACTTACGATATTTTATGTTGTTAGTATCCCATTTGTATTTTTAATACTAGTTTTGGATGCTTTCATTTTCTCTTTTGATCTTTATCTTTATTCATTAACCCCTTTTTTCACCAATTCATCTTTCAAATCAAATTTGGAAATCATTCTTAATATTTCCAAATGGGTTTATTATAACTCTCTGGCAATCAACTCATTTCGGATATTGAAATAATTGGTTCAACTAAGTGATAAGATGAACAAGTTAATAATTTTACTTCGGTTTTAAATTAAAGCTCATGTCATTACTTTGATTTGTTGCACATCATCAATTGAAAAGTTTTGAATTAATATATTAATTCTCTTTTGTTTAATTTCCATATTTATAATAGTTTTTAAGGTATAATCTGTTATGTAATTTTATTTTGTGCTTAAATTCTCATTTCGATGCGGGCTAAAACAAACTTGCTTTGCAATTGCTGGTAAAAACTTTGTGTTTCTTTGGGCAGAATGTAGAAACTTAAATATATCCTAATTACTTTTCTTTCTCATCGATCGAGAGCATGTTGCTTAAACCGATCGAATTACCTAGGATCAAATCTCTAAGTTTATGGTTTGCATTATGTTAATGATTGCGGTTCGTTAGGTATGAAATGAGATAGTTAAAAACTTTGGATCTCGGTGATTGATGTGCCCGTTCATTTTAATTGCAAGAATGTGTATCTAAGATTTTCAACCCATTAACATTGCCTTAATTCTCATCTTCACTTATAAGTTATCTAGATAATGGATTATGTGAATTTGGATAATAATTCTACTCATAGACAAAGAGAATCCTAAATTAGAAACATGTAATGAATATGGGTCCCTTTTGACCGAATAATCACATAGGTTGATCAAGAATTAAACCCATAACCAATCTAAATTGGCCCGGTTAGGATCAATGTGTATATCCAAAACCAATAAAATGGTTTGGTGGTTTAATATTTTGGTACTTGATATAGTTTATTTTATATGAAATGACCCAGAGTTTGTGTTGGGATTTTTTCAACTTGCAACCAAACTCAACTTTAGGCTTATTTTTTGAAATGTATTAGGCTGAACCCCAATCTTGTACAATTTTGGTAACATTAAAAAGGTTAACCCGCATTAGATGGGTTATGCAGGTCATGTCAGGTTGATCTACATCAGATGCAGGTTGGGTGAGATTACGTGATCTGTTTTAAAAATGGGTCGGATGCAGGTTGGAATTCAAAATCTATCTTCCTTCTTCAACCCGATCTGTTTGCCACCCGCGCATTGAGGTTGGAACTCAAAATTTTGAAGCCCACTTGGGATTTAGGTTGGGTTTTTGTTTAAGTTTTGGGAAACCAATTTGATTTGGTTAACTGACTTACATCTGTACAATACATTGTACATAGTCTACACTACATACTGATTCGGGTTTGTATTTACCCAAATGAAATTTGGAGTCAGGCAAAGATTGTGACACTTTAGTAGCACCCCTTGGCCCAACATATACAATATAAGGGTTCCTATATCCAACTTAGTAAGGAATTAGGGCATGAACTGTCCCTCTACATGTGGGAGTTCCTCTACTAGTAAAGTCTGAGTTAAAGGAGTGAAACTCTAAAATACAATTATTCTTTCATATGCCCCCACTTATGTCATTTATGAGCGTCCAGATCCTCTGAAACTAATGAAAATCCTGAGTTGAAGGAGTGGGAATTTATAGTGTCTCACTTATTGAAAATCTGAATAACTAAAAATGAATGACACAATAGAAGGGAAGTGTCCAGGTTATACTCGAAAAGGATTTGGTCACAGGGCGGCTGGCGGTGGCTGGCTAATAAGGAGGGAGAGGGAGTGTAGAGAGAAGTCGAGAGAGGGAGCGAAACTCAGTGTGTATCTAGCTACTCTCACATATAAAAAAAAGAGACTATATTACATATCACTGAGTTTTTAATTAAATTATAGAAACATAAGCTTAGTAAATTTCAATGACTATAGTTACTTTTTGTGGGGCCCACCTGAACGCGTGATTAATTTGGAAGCACGTGATGCAAAGGCTTGGACATAGATTAAAAAAATAAAAAACATTGATTCATTCAAATAATTAATCTTAGCCTTTAACGATCTAGGCCTTCAAAGTTTAAGGGGCAAAGTTATTTGTTTCTCTTTTAACTCAAGAAATATCATTTGAGTCATTTTTAGGGTGAATCGTTCAAATATAAAAATTGAACCGTCACATTGGGATTTTTTTTTTTTTTTTTTTTAATACGACGGTTAGTCAAGGGAGGTTTGAGTAAAAACATAAAATATAAGAGTCTTTTTGAGGTTTTGTCTAAATAAGGGGCCTTCTTATACAAAAACATTTTATTCCTTGTGGCTATGCAAATCATTTTGTATGCCAGTAAAAACTCAAAAAATGGTCATCCATGGAAGGAAAACTTTGGGTAGGGGTCAGACTGTCGCCTGGTGATTCTCATAAAGACTAGTATAAGAGGCCCATGTAGAAAAATTGTAGAAAAAATATTTTTTTTTAATATAAAAATTATTAAAATATGAATAAAAAAGATTTGTAGAGGAAGCAAGATGAGGGAATGAATAAAGAAAAGATAAATATTTAGATCGATTAGGTAGACCCATATCCAAATTGGTGCAATGTGTGCTTGCTCTATTGTGGCCACTGCCAAATCCAACCAACTTTGTTCACTTTTTTTTTTTTTTTTTTCCTCTTTTTGTCGGTTTAAGAATTTATGTGGTTGTCTCACATCTTATTGGTAGTACCCATCTATTAAACTCAAATAAGTCATATAAAAATAATAGATAGTTTATGTACTCATTCCAATCGGAGAAAATATATATAGATTATTAAAGTTATATATTAAATCCAAACCACGAAAGATAATTCATTAGATAAATTATTTTGATCATTTAATAGAAATAACAACTACCAATGTATATATTTAGAGAAGAATTTATTTTATGGGAGGTTTTGGGTTTTAATAAAATGGGGGAAAAAATAAAAAATAATAACGATTGAAATGATCAGCTAAGGGCCCATGGCTAGCCTGTGCCCAGTCTAATTGATATTTGGATCAACTGACACAAAGTAACTTGACGATCAAGTAAGTAAACAACCTAATAGGAAAAACAAGTCACCTTCAATTAATACAGCAGCCCTGGATGGTGCTGATGATCTGTGAGATGGACCACATTTATTCTTATTTGAAGAATCTGGATAGTGGGTTTCTTCGTGGATTGTCCAATTTCAATTTCTCTCATGGATTGTCCGCCTTTTTAACTTCACTCTTGGCTCTCGCAAAAGAGGGTAGGATTTTGATAGACGCTGAGATTCCGCTGGAAGTGGTTATGGTCATAATGATGCTCGCGCGGACTAGGGACAACGTTTCTTCACAGAAAAGAAAATAGAAATTAAGCAATGAAGGAAGACTAGTTCTCACACGGATGGATGACTAATGACTTGGATTGATGTTGAGCTTGGAACGTTCAAGGAACCAGTCGTTATTGGCCAAACAGCCGTGCTACTTGTCCTGGGTTTTGTCCAGGGACGTGGCCCGACTCCCCATGGGAGCTATTGGATCCCAAGCTGCCATGGGATCCAACGGCTCCCATGCGAGCTGGGCCACGTCCCGGGACAAAAATCCCGGGACAAGTAGACTTTTTGTTGGCCAAATTGCCTGGTACGGTTTGGGGAAAAAACATAAAAACCATCATGCACTGAAGACTTTTATGCATAATTCGCTATTGCATGGAAAACGACCAGCAACATCGATCCCAAGATAAATGTGGATCAAGCAAGTGAAACTACCATTCCTATCTAACCAAAAGGATCATTATCCCTCATTCACATGCAAGTGTTCTTTGTAAGCCTCGTGTCCCGGTCGGGGTTGATACCGACAGCGTTTATTAGCCATCTTAATTTCTTTCTTATTTACAGGGATGTTTTAAAAACCCATCCGTTCCTCTCCCTCAGCGCCATTGTCGCCAAGGCATTTAAATTTCCTTTACTTTTGAGAGAGTTGTCTTACTTTAATTTATGACCGGCCAAACCCAAAAATAAAGTAGAGCGATGATAAACACAGAAGAAAAACACATGCAATTAAATGGAAATTCTAGGACCTTCACTGCCACAGACCCAAGAAAACGACAGGTGGTGTAAAAGGAATGCGATTTATATGGAAATTTTCCAATACAAAGACAAAATAAAAAATAATAATAATAATAGTAGTAAAAGACTCCATATGTAAGGACCCTATTTCTCAATTTTGGTTTAAGTTAATCTTACCATAGATTTAATCATGAGTGGACCCCACCCATTTAGCAGATATTTTATTTTCGATTTGATCTAATAATTTTCCCACCTTGGATAAAAGGATATTAAATTTCAAAATATTGTCGGGAGATTATGCCCAATTTAATTTTGATCATCAACATTTAGCATTTTGTTAATGATCGCAATTCGCAGCTCATTAGGTATGAAATGAGATATTTCAAAACTTTCTTAAACTTTTGTTTTGGTATCCCAAACCACCCCCCCCCCCCCCCCCCTAAGGGAGAATGTCCCGAAATGATTTTTGTATAAATGAGTTAGGGTATACTTCAACTAAACCTCGATTCTTTATTTTAGATTTGACATACCTCAGAAAATGTGATGTCAAGGTCGACGTCGAGTCGTCGACCCTCAACTCAGAAAATGCGGGCCGACGTCGACGTTGGAAAAAAAAAAGTTAAAAAAAGAGTTTTTTGGAGGGAGGGCTGGTGTGGTGTGGGTTTAGCTAAAGTGACCTTTTTGATGCATTGGCCGCCTAAAGTTTTTTATTTTATAGATCCTCTTTATTTTATATGAAATTAGCCGAGTTTGTGTTGGGATTTTTTCAATTAAAGTTCTTTATTAAAATAATTTTTTATTAAATACTTAATTTATATGGAATTTACTATGTCAAGTTAAAAAAGTAGTGTGGTAAAGTAAAGTTCAGCTGCCAATTCTTTTTTTACCATAAGCCACTTTTCTTTATCACAAAAAATTATGTAAAGTGTAGTAAAGTAAAGTCAATACAAAGGGCAACTACTTTACAACTCTCTCTCTCTCCTATCTTACTTCACTACATACTTAATTTTACCTTACTTTACCATAATGTGAAATCAACATTTATTTTACTTTACCACACATATATTGACCTAGTTATGTGACATATTATCCATTCACCGTTTTTAGATGAAAAAATAGTGAGGTAAAGTAAGGTCTAGCTGTCATTTTTTATAATAAACTTTATCACAAGTCACTTTTTCTTTACCATATAAAATATGGTAAAGTTTGATAAAGTAAAGTCAAACAAAAAAACTACTTTACCACTCTCTCTCTCTCACTGTACTTCACCATATACTTTATCTCACATCTACTTTACCTCACATTTACCATGATGTGATATTTACCTTTATTTTACTTTACCATATATGTAAACAAGTACATCATGATAGATCTGGTGAAGTTCTTTACTTTAGCACTTTGTAACCTTCATTTTGAAAGATTTTTATATATTAATAGAAAATTTTCTACATGAGAGAGCTATAGGAAAAAAATATCTAGTTTTTTGAAAGAAAAAGATTTTTTTTTTCTTCACATTTTTCTTTGTTACCAACTGCATGGGATTTTCTTCTTTAGAAAATGAAAAATTATGTTCCATAAAATATTTCCTTTTTGTATTTTCTTATGCATCCAAATGGGCCCTAAAATATAAGTATTTTTGAAATTTTGTGAAGTAGGGGCCTTTCTTGTAAAAAAGAATTTCTTTTTGAATTATGTTTAATTTCCCTCACTGTGATTATGCATTTTAATTAGTGACATTCTTACTTTTGTAAAAGGCGTGTTTTCCTTCTTTGCCTTGAACGTTTTCAAACTCTTGGCGCACATTAAAGAGAATCCCTCACCGAAGACATTAACCAATTACGCACCCTTGGTCACCTAGAAGACATCTTCTGGTGGCAATTAAAGTACAAGATGTATGTGGTTTAGTGAGTGGCCATGACCACCACTAACTAGTACTTTAACACTTTGACCACAAATTACAGTGGCTGGAAATCATTGAAGCGCTGGCCACCACTAAACCACGTACATCTTCTACTACTTTAATTGTCAGTCCTCACCAAATTAAAGTTCTTCAACTCAACGAAGTAAGCTTATTCTTCACAGCAAAAAGAACAAAATACATGATCATCGCAATGAAGGAAGACTTACGCTCTGCACTGTTGCCACGCCAGGGCCACAAATTGCATGGAAAACGAGCAGCTAGCGACATTATCCCTTGAATACGCTTTATATGGGAATTTTCCGGGAAAATGAAAAGAAGGTTAAAGACTCTATATGACTGGTTTTATCTTATTTTGGATAGTCATGTGGTCCGCATATGAAGAATCTATCTAACTTACGAGTTCAGATCACTTATTGTATTTGTTATACTTTTACCTTGAGTGGACCAATAATACTCCGCCACGTCATTCAAGAATTTAGGTGATTTTGAAGTTTAAAAAATTTAAATCAGATGAAAGAGAATTACCTAAATTCTTGGATGACATGGCAGAGTGTTATTGGTCCACTCACGAAGAAGGTATAAAAAATTTAGTAGGTGATCCGGACTCCTGACTTACCATCTCTCACCCCGTGAAATGATAATTACCTTAAATTCACGCTAACTTGATCATCATAGAGTTGAATGAATCTGCCAACCACTGTTGGATTGAGAGCAATGGAAAATACTATTCCTATAAAACCAATATCATTTTTGAGCCCTAAAGTATCCATATTCCCATATTCGTAACTTTTTAGTGATCTATATAAATTTGATTATGTAAATTGGAGGATATCAATTCAACAGGGATCACGATTTTGATAATAAATAGAATTCCAAAATAGAATCATCTAACTTATTTGATTTTGCGACCCAACCGATCGATCGACCTACCTGTGTTATTAATTGGTGTAGTTAGCTTGCAGGCTGGTATAACGATCTTGGTAATAACTCGGATTTATGTAAAATATGATAATTTTAATCCATGAATCAGAGATCAAACAGAAACTAATTCAGTAGATATTTATCCCATAAACCCAATTAAATAAACTTTATGCTAGTTGGAGGTGTAACAGTGTCAGGCGATCGTCCATCAATAAGATGGTGGATCAAAAGCTGATCATCAACTTAACGTTCAAAGAAGAAATGAAAATTTTTTTTTTTTTTCATATAATCCTAAAAATGAGAAAATTAAGAAATAAATGTGAGGTTCTATAAATGGCCATCCCTCGGTTAGATCATTTATCCATCTCCCCTTAATTCATTTTCTAATAAAAGATTTGATTAAACTTAGTCTTATTAAGGTTAAACTAGCCAGCCAGCCCACTAGTAGCTCAGGTGGTGTGGCGCCTCGCAAGCTTCCACAAAAACGAGGAATCAATCACTGGCTCTTGCACATATGGTGAGGGACATGGTTGAGCATATGTGAGTACATACCTTACCTAAAATTATAAAATAAAATAAAGATTTGGTTATTTGATCGTCACATTTATTTTCATTTTTTGTAGTAATTACTTTGACCCCGTTTTTTTATTAGAATTCCTGACAAGAATTCAGGCTGTCTGGGAATTCAGAATTCCTGTCAGAAATTCTGTGTTTCATTACCATAATTTCTGGGGATTTGAAATTCCAGGCGTTTGAAATCCCGAAAAACTTGGCATTTGAAAAACCACTTTAACAAGGAGGATTTGGAAATCTCACTTGGCACAGGAATTCCAGAAGGGAGACGACGGCATTCCGGGAGCTCAAGCAAGAATTCGGGCCATAAATAAAACAACGAATTTAGAATTTCAGAATTTGACAGCATTTCAAATACTAGCATTTGAAATTTCCAGACAACCACAAAACGTGAAATCTATGAATTCTAGTAAAAGAACGGAGCCTTAGACTTCATAGGAATTCACTTCCTTGAACATATCCTTTGATATACAGGGATTAGAAAGCATAATTAATCTAATTTGGATTCAAAGTATCGGAAGGGAACTGATAAAAAAGCTAAGCTTTAAATAAGGCTTGTACCGATGGTTTAAAATCTCGGTCTCGATCGCGGGATCGGCCGAGCCGAAAAACCGATATGATATCGGTATCGGTCGCGGTTATCGGTCTGTCGCGGTGTGAAAAAAAATTTTAATCCGAAAAAAATTAAAAAAATATCCAAAAAATCCATAATATTAGAAAATGCTGGAAAACAATGTCACTTAACATTAACAACAACAATAAATCAAAATCTCGGTCCCCTAACTCATGAAAGCTTGTATCGCGCGCTGCTTAAACTTTTAGTTGTTAAAATATAAAGTTATAATATGTAATCTCTGAGCCCATTATTATAATTTATAAATTCATCAATATAACACATATCTAAATTTCTTACAACAACCATCACCCTTATATAAGCTTTGTAAAAAGAAACCAATAGGTTGTATGTAGATCCATTGTTAGATTCATTACTGTAGAACACTTCTATTTTGGTTAAACACAACAATTAGAACAAGGGTTTTTCTTTAATATTTTATTTCTATATTTATAAGGATCAATGTGACATTAGACTTAATTCTTATTTGATTAAAATTTATTGAGGGACCATTTAATGGGAGTCATTTGTTTGGTTTAGATTATTTTCTTAAGTAGGTCCTATTTGTATTTTAAAATGAAAGAAAATATGTGTAGATTTTTTTTGGGAATGTTGTAGGCTCCACAGGGAGCTCATTTATAAAAGAATGTAAATTGTTAGAAATAAATGCCTCCTTTTCTAAAGGCTTTTGGTTAGATTTTTTTCTAATAGAAATAGGTTTAGTGTTAGATTGATGATTAAAAAAACCTAAATTGCCCAAGAAGAAAAAGGAAAGAAATAATCTACTTAGGGGCTTTACAAAATTTCATTCTAATTAAAGATCACTAAATATGGCCCCTTATGCTAATTAATGCCCATTTTTAAATTGACCCCCTCTTCATAGACCCATCTACTACTCAATTAAAATTTGACCCTAATTGAAATAAAATTCACATCAAACGGTTTAAAAGAGTGGGCCACAATAGAGCTCACATAAGTTATACTATGGACAAATGGTGCAAGACTCACAACCTAGCCAAAAGGTTAAAAGACCCATCAAGGGTTTTGACTTCTGAGTTCTGACGTTTCCAATTCCAAGCTTCCAACCTACTCCAGTACTCCATAGAGGCAAAACCGCAAGGAAAAGAAAAACGAAGAGGGAAATAGAGAAGAGGAAAAGGGAAGAAGAAGAGGGAAGAGAGGGAGAGGGGAGGAGACGATGATAGGCGGATGCAGGTGGCAGCTGGCGGCAGGAGCTTCGCCCAACAGGTACTTGGAGTCTTGGACCCCATCTTCTCCTCTCTGTTTTCTTTTTCTTTTCTGTTTTTTTTTTTTCCTATAACTGCTTATTAGATCTATCATCTATGAGTTTTTTTTTTCATTTTTCTTGCAAATGCATCAAATCAGTACCCATAGCTTCTTTCTCTTCCTCATCATTTTCTTTTTTTTTTTCCCTTAAGTTTTCATCTGTATCGGTCATATCGGCCGTTACAATCGATATTTTGGTGATATTGATTGATACAGTACCGATACCGATATTGCAGTAAAATATCGGCTCGGTCTAGGCCGATACTGGTTCGTATCGGCCGATACGAACCGGTATCGGCCGATATTTTAAACCATTGTGTTGTACGCAGTGGCCGACAGCAAATTTTCCTTTAAGATATGTTTGGTAATAAAAAATATGTTTTAGGAAGCCATTTGCAAAAATACTAGGCAAGTTCAAAGAAATTAAATTCTTAAGAATTCTCACAAATGTATTCTTATTGGTAATTAAAATTGAAAAAACAAAGGTGACCAATTTCTGCTTTGCACCAACATACCCCCATTAACAAGATCACTAATTCGGTTCAAACCTTTCTTCTGAATGGTAATCGACATCAGCATGAGGCTGATTATCTCCTCAACTTTCAGCTTCACTTTTCTCCTCTCACAGAAATAAGAAGCCCATCTCCCAGCCACCCCATATGCTAGAAATGCGAATGAGTTGTAGCAGCAGCATGCAGCTTCTCCCCAGCAAGCAACGCCCGAGTGATGGGGCCAATGAAGGGGATCATCACCAACGTCTTCGCAGCGAATTGCAGTTTCCTGTAAGTTCTCATCTGAGTATTTATCTTGGAGTTGTGGGTCATCAACTGCTGCTCATTGGGATTTCTCATTCAGATCCTTCAAACAATTCTTCAGTTGGTGGTCCTCTTCTTCTACTTCATTGGTATTTCTCAATGAATCTAGCATCTTTGAAGTGAGGCTCAAATAATCATGGAAGGTGCGGGAGAAGATCTTATCCCCCCATAAGCGGCGCTTGAATTCGATCATGGTGCTGGCAGCTTCGTTGTCCATGGGGCGGGGGGATCGTAATAAGATACCTATGTTTTTTTTCTCCAATTAAAGACGACATGCTCTCTCTCTCTCTCTCTCTCTCTCTCTCTCTCTCTCTCTCTCTCTCTCTCTCTCTCTCTCTCTCTCTCTCTCTCTCTCTCTCTCTCATGGAATCACCTGAAAAACTAGTCATAATCTTAACGACATGCTCTCTCCCTCTCTCTCCCCCTCCAACCCTCCCTCTCATGGAATCACAAGAAAAATTAGTCACAATCTCAACGACATGCTCTCTCTCTCTTCTCTCTCCCACTCCCTCTCTTTCCCTCCCACCCTCCCTCTCATTGAATCACACGAAAAAATTTTCATAATCTCTACGACATACTCTCTCTCTCTCTCTCTCTCTCTCTCTCTCTCTCTCTCTCTCTCTCATTGAATCACACGAAAAATTTGTCATAATCTCTACGACATGCTCTCTCTCTCTCCTCTCTCCCTCCCACCCTCCCTCTCATGGAATCACACAAAAATTTTGTCATAATCTCTACGACATGCTCTCTCTCTCTCTCTCTCTCTCTCTCTCTCTCTCTCTCTCTCGTGGAATAACACGAGAAATTTGTCATAATCTCTACTGAAGCCAACTTACAACATATGCTGTTGAAGTAAAATCCGGCAAGATCCCATACAAGAGTATAACATACATTACAGTTAGTTACAAATGAGCCCAACTAGACCTATATTTGTACCTTATTCTTACCAAAAAAAAAAACACATCAGTACATGCAGGATTGTAGTAGGAGCTATGGGGAGCTAGCTAGGGAATTAAACAATTTTCTGTATAATCACCTTATACATATTGTCATGATTTATTATACTCCTTACTAGAGAGAGAAGAAAAGAAGAAAAGAAAAAAAAACTTCATTACACAAGCTCTTCCAGAGTATAACCTCTGGAAGAGGTCGCATACTCACTTAGCTTCTGTAGTATTATCTTCCTTTCTATCCTTACATGCGAATCATCAACAGCTTTACTAACAACATCATCTTGCGCCAACATACCCCCATTAACAAGATCACTGATTCGATTCAAACAACTCTTCTGAGAGGCAACCGACGCCAGCATGAGGCCGATTATCTCCTCCTTAACTTTTAGCTCCTCTTTTCTCCTCTCACAGAAACAAGAAGCCCATCTCCCAGCCACCCCAAATGCTACAAATGCGATCGACGTTGCTGCAGCTGCTGCAGCAGCATGCAGCTTCTCCCCAGCAAGCAACGCCCAAGTGATGGGGCCAATGAAGGGGATCATCACCAACGTCTGCGCAGCGAATTGCAGTTTCCCGTAAGTTCTCATCTCAGGATTTATCTTGGAGTTGTGGGTCATCAACTGCAGCTCAAGAGATTCGTATTTCTCAATCAGATCCTTCAAAAGATTCATCATTCGGTGATCTTCTTCTTCTGCTTCATTGGTATTTCTTAATGAATCCAGCATCTTTGAAGTGAGGCTGAAATAATCTTGGAAGGTGCGGGAGAAGATCTTATCTCCCCATAAGCGGCTCTTGCATTCGATCATGATGCTGGCGGCTTCGTCGTCCATCTCGAGTGGCGAGTTGGTGAATTCGATCAAGGTGTTGAAGGGGAGCGAGTGGAAGGCCGACCTGAAGTTGGCATGAGTGAGGTCGATAGCAACAGTGCCATCCTCACCGCTAACACCTTGGGCAAGATTTTGATTTGAAGTTTTTTTGCTGAGATTTCCTCCCATCGTTGTGAATCGGTAGATTAGATTTTTTATGGTGAGTTTGGCGAATGCGAAGCTGTTTAAATAGTGGAGATAGTTGGTCCTACTTGGGGAAAGTAGGTGACAAACCATCTAGGTGACATACCATCTTCTACTTTAATTGCCAAAACAATATGTGCAATAGCCAGTACTGCGACAGATTCCGCTTTAATTGTGAAGTCCCTACGTCTTCTACTTTAATTGCCAAAACAAAATGTGAAATAGCCAGTACTGGGACAGATTCCGCTTTAATTGTGAAGTGCCTACATCTTCGTTTCTAATTTGTCCGTGAAAGAACAACATACTTCTTCACAATGAAGGAAGACTTACGCTCTGCACTGTTGCCACGTCAGGGGCACAAATTGCAGGGAAAACGAGCAGCTAGCGACATGATCCCTTGAATACGCTTTATATGGGAATCTTCCGGGGAAAAGAAAAGAAGGTTAAAGACTCTATATGACTGGTTTTATCTTATTTTGGATGGTCATGTGGTCCACATATGATGAATCTATCTAACTTAAATTCACGTTAACTTGATCATCATACAGTTAGAATCTTCCAACCACCGTTGGATTGAGCAATGGAAAATACTGTTCCTATAAAACCAAAATCATTTTTGAGCCGTTTTGGATTATCCCTCATCCACATGTAAACTAAAATATATTCTCATATATTTCTGTTTCAATGCACGTAGCTTAAAGGGATCCTTTCTTGCAGGGTTATCCCCCCTTTTTTCTTAGCCCAGCTAAGGGGTTTGAGACCTAAGATAAAACCCATATGCACGGAGCGACTACTCGTTGGTGTGAGAAAAAGAGAACCCGCACACACACGGAGCAAGAACTTGATTGCATATGCTAGGAGTGAGGAAGACCAACAGTTGACCCATAATAATCCAGGTGAGAGGTCTGTTGCCAACCAACTAGGCAAGCCCTCATTGTATAATTGCAATTCGTGGTTGGTGGTACATGACTTGCATTAAGTTGATGACCACAGTTAATTGGGTGAAAGATGAGATATTTTGTGACATTTTGGTTGTTATATATATATATATATATATATATTTATTATTATTATATAATTGATTATATTTTAATTAAATATGCGATTAGTCTAAGTGGGGACCATGCTCGACTTAGGTTGGTGAGTTAGGCTTGTTAGATAGATATCTTGACCCATAGTTAATCCGAGCCCAATTTAGTGGGTATAATCCTTCTCTAATCCAAACTCCTATTTTTTTTAGAACCCAAACTTTATTCTTTTTAGAATTTAAGTTAGATTACAACTTTTATTATTATTCTCTATTTATACACCACCACCACACTCTTTTATTTTCACACACAACTCTCTCTCTTCCAACTTTTTTCTGGGATAGCACCTTGAGCTTTGTCAATAGAAATTCTAGACCCTCCCTCAACCGCGGACCTCAGGTAAGTACCTAATCATAATTTATAAATTTAATGCTTCTATTTCTCATTGATTCAGAGTGTGGTTGCATGTAGAAACTCATTCTATGCCCTAAGGTTTGATTTTCTTAATTTTTGTGATGAGACATTGCTTATAGATGGCCACCATCTGATGGTTCAAATATTTGGGGCGTGAGTGATTTTGGAGTTATTTTCTTTTATTTAATCAGGTTGTGGGACCCAATGATTGATCGGATCACAGATCTGATCCGATCACAATGCCGTGTATATGGGTTCTTGATTAGTGGGCCTCACTATCCATCCACCTGTTGCTGCCGGCGTAAAGCACCCGTTTGGACGGGGTTCCGTGAGTGAGGTTTGACCTGGATTTGTTTTGAAAAAGGAATTCCCATGTGACACAACTTCAGCATCAGCACTTGTCAGCCTTCCCATGCAACCCATTAGCTTTTAGAATTTGAAAGAAAGGGTTCTGTGTGGATGGTTTTCAACTTGGACATAAATTGGAAAATAAAGTGTGGGTTTTTGACTGGCCACCATTATGAAAAAAGGGTGAAGGGCCTTGTGACATTACATAGTGTTATGTGGGGTTAGTATTAAGATCATGATTTTTTCTAAAAATCAGGAAAAGGCCCTTAGTTGTTTTATAAACCCAAATTAGACCCCTTGTCTTATTTTATAAGAAATTGAATTTGGAAAAATGTTATCGGTGGAATCCTCAAGTTTTCTAAAATTATAAATTAAGATCGTGATTTACATTATTATTTGCCAATTAATTTTATATGGTATCTTTGATTTTTAATGTGCTTAAATTATATTTTTGTATTTTATTATTGGATCTTTGGACCTGAGTAAATACCGTCCGGTTTAGTACTTTGTATGACCTCGGGGAAATCCTAGTGGATTGAGCTCAACTCATCTCTATTGGATATATATATATATGTGGAAATATTCATATGCATCTATCCCTCACCATAAAGTGAGGGGCACTTTCTCTTTTTGCACATGAAGATAAGGAAATGTAGCTTACCCTATGTACTTGAAAATTCACTTTTATACTTGAAAATCCTCATTTATGGAATTGTCCATCACCCTATAACGAGGGATAGATGCACATAAATGTTCCATTTATATGATATATATACAGACTTATGTTGTAACGTCGTGGGTTCATTTGGTGTGGGGGGTGGGCCCAATCGAAAGGATATATAGACTGTAACGTGGGTGCGTAACATGGGTTTGGGGGTGTGGGCCCAATCGAGAAATGTCATATATGTATGTCGTCAGAAAGGCAGGCGAGATTTTTACGGAGAGAGAAATTTCATAGCGAGTAATGCTATTTGGACAGAATTTTGGACAAACCCTATGGTATGGCTTGAATATCACTATGATATTCAAGCCATACCATAGGGTTTGTCCAAAAAGTCTGTCCAAATAGACCTTTTTGTTTCGTAGTAGCTCGGACCACGGAGTCCTCCTGGTTCTTCTCCGGACACGTGGCTGCCAACTCAGCTCGTTGAAGCTGCCAACGCTTCTTATTTAACTTTTTATTTGGTAATTCATTTGTCCTTGTTCATGTGATGTGAACACAAGCAGAGCGTTGAATGCGCTCGTTTTTAAGGGCTGACGTAGTGCGATAAAATGAGAAGAATGTGTTGGTTTTTTTTCTTAAGAGAGAGAGAGAGAATAAGAGAAGTAGTTGTTATCGTTTGTTTGGGTGGGAACTGGGTGAGCGAGCATGTAGATGGTAGATTGCAATCCAATTCCAACCTCACTAAAAACTGCCCTCTCTTCGAAAACCTTATCCTCCTGCTGCGAGAATCTCGCACTCACGCCTCATTTGAAATTCCTTTCTCTTCCTCCACGCGCTTTCTCGACGCGCATTTGACACGTTGAAAAACACTCTTGACACCTTTTTAATGGACTACGGAGATAGCAAAGGATTCCAATTCCAAAGCCATCATTTGTTGTCTGACGCTGACATTGGAGTCCATATCACTTATCCTATTTATTATACTTTCACACTGAATGGACCAAAAACACTTTATTACATCATTTAAAAATTTTGGTGATTCTCTTAATTTAAAATTTTTAAACTTCAAAATCACCTAAATTCTTGGATGATATGTCAGAGTGTTCTTGATCTACCCACGGTGAAAATATAGCAAATGCGATAAGTGATCTGGACTCCTGACGTTAATCCACCTATCCTCAATGCAGGAGGGGCCTACCTTTTTAAATTCCGAATCGTTCGTCAGCCCTATAGTCCATAATATTCATCATATTCATGATTTCAAGAAAAATTTCAGTGTGTCAACCAGTAGATTGAAGAATGATCATGACTAATTTCTCTCTCCCGATATGTTTCAGATACATTCAAATCCAATGGTGATCATGTTACATATTTTAATAATAATTAATAGGTTTGAAAGAATTGATGACCCGCTCAGATTTTAAAAAAGGCGGGCCCCACCGTACATTGACGATGGGGACTCCCTGCACCATACAGTTCAGCGCCATTGTATTTGTAGCCCAGCCCCTCGTGAAAAATCCACAAAATGTGCCAGCGAGTTATTACTTGCTGATTTGTGAAGTTGGGGATCATCTATCAAGTCCACAGGTGAAGTTTTTGAGTGAACAAAGTTTTGGTCGACTCGGGCTAAATTTTAAAATAGTATCTACAACTTTTAGTTATTTTTCTAAAAAATAAATAAAGATTTCAATATTTCAAGAGAGTATAATATTTTTTTCACGTTTCTTTCAAGTCTAACCCAAATGACTTAATAGGGCTCCACTTCAGCTACCTTTATGCATTGACAATCAAAAAGGAAGGATATATATGGATTCCAAATGACCAAAAAAAGTAGCTTAATTGAGTAGTTATGACCATCAATATCAAGTTGAGACTTGGGTCACATTAGAATTCAGAGGAAAAAGTCCCATGACCAATAATGGTATTCTCTTAGGTGACTAAACCATAAAAAAATGATACCCAATCATCAACATTTGGTTAGTGAGGCTCGTAAAGTGATTTTTTTTTATTATTGATTTTCACGAGGAAAGAAGGTTAAAAATGATAAAAACTTGTCATGAGGGTATTACTGTCATCTTCATGGAGAGGACGGCCGAAATAAATATGAAAAGACTTTATTTTATTTTATTTTATTTTATTGAAAAATTAAAATCTTGCCTACTTTTTTAGAAATGAGCTAAAAAAAATTTACTTTCTCAAATTTATCAATTAAGAATTGACTTGTTTAACTTTTTATCATGTAATTCATTTGTCCTTGTTCATGTCATGTCATGTGAACGCTGGCCTCTCACTGTAGACTTCAGAAAAAATGGAAGAAAAATAGCAGAGCGTTGAATGTGCTTGTCTTTAACCCTATGTTTGGGAAGGGAGGAGGGGAGGAGAGGAAAAATTTGAGGGGAAGGAAAATAAAGGAGAGCGGAGGGGAGGGAAAATTAATTTTCCCTCCTCTTGTTTGTTAAAGTTTGAGGGGGTAGGAAAATTCCCTTGCCTCCCTCTTTCCCCCACTTTTTCCCTAGTTTTGATGGAAAAACTTGAGGATAAAATTTTTAAAAATTTACCCCCAAATTCCCCTCCCCCACTTTTTATCCCTCCTTCCCAAACACCCTTCCTTTTCATTTTCCCTTTATTTTCCCCTCTTATTTTTCCTCCCCCTCATTTTACCCCCTTCCCAAACATAGTGTAAGAAAGTTTTTTCATAAAAGGAATGAAGTAAAGAACTATACCTTTCTTGTCATGGATAGTGTCGTCCACATATAGTTAATGTAATTGATCTAACCCTGTCTAACTCACCATCTCTCACCCCTTTTAATCAAAGATACTCACCTTAAAGTCACATTTACTTCAACAGTACACAGTTGGATCTTCCAACCATGGAACCACCGTTGAATTGAACAATATGGAAAACGCTATTCTTATAAAAACAAAGTATCTTATGATTATCCCTCATCCAAATGTAAACTAAAATATATTCCCATATTTTTCTTTGTTTCAAGGCACGTAGCTCAAAGGGATCCTTTGTTGCAGGGTTACCTTAATTGCTGAATCTCATTTTGTACGTGGTTCGTGCTACTTGAAAATTCCTGGTTTGCATCTTTTGGTGGACGAGCGTAGCACCTCGATGTATTAGTACTAATTCCGGGGCCGCACGTATGCACAATTAAGGGCAGACCTAAGTATGTTTCTTACGCCCGAAACATGCAAGCCCAAAGATAAAGAAGAAGCCCATGTCTCTATCAGTTTCAAGCTCTCGACCCCCTAAAATAATAAAAAAACGAAGAAGTTAACATTAAAGCCATTGTCCACCCCTCTCAAATAACAATCTTAGGTTTGCCACTGTGCATGAGTCCACAACACACGTGCACTAGGTAAATTTGAGGGTGTCGGACACAAGAGCAAACCCATGCCTTATGCCAATGAACCACCGCCCAATGAGATCTTGCATTGCATTAACGATCGTTGTTAATTAGGTGTAAGATCAGATATTTCATAATTTGGGGTCATTGTGATTTATACATTCTTTCCTCCTAATTGTAAGTGAGGCCAAGTTTTTTATCGAATATCTCAAGCTCTAAATCTGATTTCCATATTCCCACCTTAACTTCTTAGTGATCTAGATACTTGATCATGTAAGTTTGGATAATAATTCAAGCCGATTGAGGTTTTGAGAAATAGAATCATAGAATTTGTTTGATATTGATCACTGTAGTTATCCGGCTGGTATATAACAATCCTGGTAACTCAGACTTTTCTCAATATCTCATTAAAAAAATTATGCTTTTAGACAATGAATTATCTATCAGACAAAAATTAACTTATTTGATAAAGGTTTTTAAATAAACTTTATGCTTAGTTGCATGTGTAAAAGGCAATCGTCCAATGGGATGATGGTTTAAAATTGCTCATCAACTACACTGAAAAGTGTCAGTTAAACATGATGTGTGTGTTCGGATGGATGGTAAATTGAAGTAAATTGAATTAAAGAAATAGGAATGGACAAAGGAGAGATAATTAGGAGCCTTAAAGAGACCTCTTTGAAATTGACACTCCAACATAGTTGGGTATCTGACAATTTTGCTAAAATGACATAGATTCCTAGAACTAGTGTTGATTGGGACAAGAGGTAGTCGCGTAGTTGTTTGCTCTTTAGTGTGTTTGTTTGGTTTTTGTGTCGAATGAAATTATTGTTTTATCAAAAAAAAAAAAAAAAAACACTGCAAAAGTGGTGGAGTTGATATGAAATACCAAACACATAGAGGATGGAATCACATCACTAGATAAACGTCCTTCCATTGTAAGAGGTATCTTCAAATTTTACTACAATAAGAGTTTGTGTCATTGTAAGATTAACTTTTCATTAAAAAGGTGATAAATAAACCTGATCACGCTTTTTATCAAATTTGATCAATGTTACGGTGGAATCAACTCCTATCATAAATTTTATGCATTTCATTACTCGCACTTTTATCAAGCGATCAATGTTATGGTAGAATCAACTCCTATCGAGGTAAAATTTATAGATATTCGATACATTGGGAGGGTATTTGCTTTCAATATAGTTCATATTTTCAATAGATTGACACCACTATGAACTCCACTCTTGTAACTCATGGTTTCAATAGGTGTCCCACTACCACCAGATCATAAAAATCACATAAATTAAATTTTGGTTTTAATCTTGTATGAAGCTATCAACTCTTTTAGGCCTATTTGTTTGCTCATATTCAATTCCTAAAAATGTCAGAACATGTCTTATCCTCAAAAGTGCTAAAATTAAGAAAGTTTGAAAGAAGATATTATAAATAGCTATAAATTGTCTTTCTTTGGCCGCAAATGATAAGTCCACATCCCCTTCAGTGGTTGTATTGCATCCAGAACAATCTCAAATGCTTGTCCCAAAAGTGAAAATATCCCTGAATGGGTAGTCCAAATTAGATTTCCAAAAAGTGGATATTGTCAATTCTACTTGATAAAATCATCCTTTGGAATGCCACTTTACGTGATTCGATTGTCGGAAAATTCCAGATAAACAGGTTTTATATGATAAATGCTGACAACCAAACAAATCATTGGTAAATCAAATTCTGAAAACCCCATCATATATCTACCTTGTCACCTGGGGATGTTTGGGGGCTTTACTAATGGAGTTGAGTGGAGTAAAGATTATTTTGAACAAAGAATAAAATATAAGTGATGGTATTTTTTTTTAATTATTTGTGATGAAATCTTTTTGACCTTTTATATTGAAAAGTAGAGTTTTTTTTTTTTTATCTTTTAATGGAGAAAAGGGATTACTTTTTTCCTTTTTTTTTTTTTTTTTTTTGAAAAATATGGTGGAAAATTTGAATTAAAATACTTTTGATGTGATTATTTTCTTTTAGAAATAGAGACTTTACCTTACTTGACTCTACTAATAGAGTTGGCAAACAAGCCACCGGGTCAGCCGGAAACATCTAAGCCCAGGTCTGACTTTTAAACTACAAGCCCATGCCTGGCCCTAGCCCAACTTGGTACATGGTGCCTGGCCCGACCCGACCCATCTCGATCCAAGACCGGCCCAAAGCCGGCTGGGCTCTTTTCGGGCTTGGGCTGGGCCGGTCCATGAGAAGAGCATTTTCTGGTGTGGATCCAAACCATGACAAGTGCGATGATTTCATGGAATTCAAAGAGTAGAGAAAAGGATGGAAAAGAGAATCTCCGTTTCCGCCAACAAGAAAAGTAAGAATTCCATTTTCCCCACTTCCCTTTGAATTTCCTCCTATCGTTTTCCCATCTTTGAGGTGTTCATAAAAGAATTCTGAGATTTGGGTTCTAGGGTTTTGTTTTGATTCTGGAGCAGTCATTCTTTTCTTCTTGTTTTTTTTTTTTTTTTTTTTTTTTTTTGTAGTTGTTGGAATTTGAATCTGTTATTTATTGGTTGAGATGGAATTGGTGTATTAGGGTTTTTGCTCACCTGTTGAGAATTGTTGATGTGGGGATTCTAGGGTTTTGTGTGTGTTTGTGTGGGTAATTCAGTTTGAGTTGGGAGAGATTAGTGGTGCAAGCAATGCAGTCGCTTCTGTCGACGAGGGAGCAGGGGAATAGTGGAAGCAGCCGGACTCATCTGTACCTGAATGTTTACGATCTCACCCATGTAAACAACTACTTGTATTGGGTTGGATTAGGAGTTTTTCACTCCGGGATTGAAGGTATGTCGTTTCTTTTTTTCTCGATTTTAAGTCGGATGGTGTTTGTGTTCTTGCATTCTGCTTTCGGAATTGGATTTGGATTCTGTTGTTTTCATTGCTGACTTGCTTTTTTTTTTTTATTATTTATTTTGGGATTTTTGGGGCTGTTTGTTTGGGGAATTCAGTTCCTAGGAATTTTAAGAAATGTGTTACTAAAAGTAGTTAAGATTTTTCAATAAAAAAGAAAAAAAGAGCGTTTGAAATTGAAGAAATGAAGGTGAAGATCCATTAATGGCTATTGAATTATCTACTTTAGGTAAAAATAAATTGGATTTGGCTCAAGATAGATCGGAATGGAGAAACAGAGTTCTTATAACTGACCCCAACATAGTTGGGACAAGGCTTTGATGATGATGATGTAGAAATGAATTAAGGGGAGATGGTAAATGGATGCTCAGCCATCACCCTAGTAGATCAAACCATAGGAATGTTGGGGTGTCATCTCTCCATCTCCTCCTTATATCCTTCATTGTGCACCACTTTAACAATCTTGTGTTGCAACCCATTTTTACCATAAATTTCTAGGAATTCAATCCCATGCGAACAAATGGCAGCCTCTTGGAATTAAATGAAAAGTTATTAAGAAGTGATGTGTGTAGACTAGTGATCTGGCCAAGGAAATGGAATCGCTAGATTTATACAACAAAGGGGAACATAATTTTAGCTTCAGTATATAACCATTAACAGTCTTAATTTCCTCACTTGCACCATCTGATTTGGTGGCCAATTCATTCAACTCACTGTTTCCTTCCCTCAAAGTATGACAGTCAGTGGCGGATACACTTTTAAGAAGGTTCTTATTTCAATGAGGACATAGAAGCAGCACTATTGCCTATGACTTTATAGCTACCCCGATCAGCCCATGTGATCGCATTTCTTGAGCTGCCCTTCATGAGAACGACGTTGAGAAATTTTTAAGTTTATTGATTGAGCTCATTGTTGATGGCTAACTTTACTGGCTGGTCCCAAAGAGGACATATTGGTTCGTCTAATGTGTGATTGACTTTCTGGTGTCTTGCTCCGGTGGGCATTGTTTGTAGTTATTTTTATGTGGATGAGTGATGGTGAGTGTTCTCTGCTATTGCTGAATGAAGTTTGCAGCCAGTAACACTTGGACTAGGCCCAAAATTCTAAAGCTCATCAGCACCTTACTCTTGAAATAAATTACAGGATGGAACAAATGGTTAGGAGTCATGCTCAGAGAAAAGCACAAGAAGTCTGATGTGCCAAGGTAAGCCAAGCGGAAAGTGGTGTCATCTGTAGCATAACTAACTCATGTTGGCACCGGTGGGCCTTAGAATCCCCTAGGAAGGAGCATGTCATTCACTGGCTTGCTGCAAAGCTTCTGGAAACAAGGGTGTAGGCCGTAGGGGTTAAACCATGCTTGTTCATGAACCTAAGTGAGGGATGAGAACAGAGGATCAGCCTGAACCATCATTCTATCAAGGCTTCTGGAAGCAAGAAAAACTCTGCAAGAGGACAACTAGCTGAAGACTTCGGAGGAAGCATAACAGAATGGGGTAATAACAATAAAAGAAATGGCTGACCATGGGGGTTATAGATTCCAACATGCAATCTAGGCAAGGACACGCCAGATACAAGATGTCCAGATACATTTTCTTATCATGCGAACCTATGGTGCCCAAATACAAGATCGATACGGCAGGACATGCCATGAATTCGACAAGGACAAGGATTTTATAAATATAAAATGAAGTGTTGGATAGATATAATTTAACACGCTTCCTATTTTGAAGTGTCTAAGTACCATTGCAACGTCACCTCCAATACCTTTAGATCATGGCTTCCTTTTTTTATTGCCCACATTGAAATTTAGACATCTTGATTGGGGACAACAAATTTTCTTCTTCTTCAACTTCTTTCTGACTTATCACACATGCCTCCTCAATTCTAATTTTGCAAAAATGTACTTAAGCTTAATCCTGCTAGATGCTTTTCTAGTTGCTGCCTGGGATTCAAGTTGCTTCTATAACACCATAAACCTCTTTGATGCCCTTCTTTTTATTAGATCCATGCCCTCTCATAGATCTAACATTAAAATAGGACTAATCATGTGATTAAATGGAACTTCAAGGATTTAGATGGAAAAGTCTCTCATTTTGTGCAAGATGGCAATTATGGACACATGTTCCTACTTGAGGGACTGCACTACGTTTTGTATGGTCTACAAATGCTTTTCATTGCTAATCTTTAGTCTTATGTTTCCATGGGGCATTGTCCTGTTCTTGTCTTTCAATCTTGTGCTATAAACATGACTAGGGAGGAGAGTCACCTATGCTATGGTCATCCTTTCCTTCTTTACATGTTGGGGAGTCTGTAAATCCTGAAAGGCTGAATCTGGCCTGTCTTTCTCTCTCTCAAGTGGATCATGTATTCACTTTGTCACATGAGTATCCTGTATGGTTGGGATCAGACCAATGCAGCCAAGAAGTGGTTCATGTATTGGCTTTGTCACATGAGTATCTTGGATGGTTGGATCAGACCAATGCAGCCAAGAAAGAATAGACGGGCTATTGAGGAAGATGGCAATAATTTAAGTTAGACCTTGGTCCACATGGGTCATGTTTAACTGATATAGTCGCACATTAGAACACATTGCACTTCATCGTAAGTACTGTTCGGAAATTTCTTTTGCAAATTTTGTTTTGCTAGGTCCTCATGTAAGTGCCTATTTTGATTTAAGTTTTGTTGATTTTCCATGTTATTTGTTTCTTGGGTTTTGGGGTTTGTAACAGACCACTCCAGTCAATTATTGGAACATGCCATTTTTCCCTAGAAAAAATGGGGATTTTAGTCACAATTGTGAAATTAAATCAAACTATAAGATTTAGTCTGAATTTACTCTTTTCAATTATTTCTGGTTCTGGACGATCGGAATGGGGACCCATTCTCTTGCTTAGGAGAGCCATAGTTCGTGTTGGTGTACAAATCTTTTTGTTTTTAATCTTTAGTCTTGTCTCCATGGGCATCGTTTTCCCATAGTTCTGATGTCTGATAATATGGCCGCTAAGAAATCATATACACCAAGACTTTGGTTTTCTACCTTGGCAAGAAAGCCATGGGTTTTGTCTGCATATATTTTAGTGGTGTGCACTTGTATTTGGAAAGCCGGTACCCCACGTTATATCTCTACCTATGAAAAGTCAGAGAGCCGAATCTTTGGTAAGACTGCTATGTTACCAATTTCTCCAATTTTAGGAGAGACCTTTTGATTGTTTAACATAAGTTATTTTGGAATTTATTTATGACATTCTTAATGTTTCATACTAGTCATGTATAATGAAATTGGTCCGCATTCCTTGCATCTTCCCCTTTTTTGTACATTTCAATCTGTTGACTGAATATTTACACAATCTTAAACCTGCCCTGACAAACAGCGCATGGTATGGAGTATGCCTTTGGAGCCCATGAATATGCAACTAGTGGGGTGTTTGAGGTGGAGCCAAAAAGTTGCCCTGGTTTTATATACAGACGTTCTGTGTGGTTGGGTAGCACTGACATGTCTCCATCAGAATTCCGGTCGTTCATGGAGGAACTTTCTGGGAAATATCACGGCGATAGTTATCATTTGATTTCTAAGAATTGCAACCATTTTACTGATGATGTTTGCATGCAGTTAACTGGAAAACCTATTCCTGGCTGGGTGAACCGCATTGCAAAAATGGGTAAGAACTACAGTCAACCTACATTCAAGATCTGAGATTAGCACTTTTTTATATTATCTGAACATATGGAAGTTTCAGGCTCTCTCTGCAGCTGTATTCTACCAGAAAGAATTCAAGTTACAACGGTCGGTCATGCAGCAGGTTCTGGTGAGTTTGTTTTGCTCATATGTCAGCATACCAAACCTCTGCCTTGCTTCTATTAGAACAAGCCATTTAATTTCCATCAAACAAGCAAATAACTTAAGTGCACGCTGCTTTTTTGTCCCCCTTTTTGAGGGGGAGATAGTAGGGACAGTATGTATGGGCACACAACAAACTCCAGTTCTTTTCTGAAACATCAAATTCCATTTTTTTCCCATTGGAACCCTCTTACGGTCATCATGGGGCCGGGGCTCTCCTGGGAAAACCATTGTCTTGATTCTTGATGGCTGCCTAGATGCCTGACCCAATCATTTCAAAACCCAGGCCAACTGTACTATTTGCAGAGTCCTATCTATGTATTACACAAGCTGCTGTAAAGTTTCTAAAAGAGTTTTTTTAATATCCATGTTTGGAAAATTGAAGTTGCCAAACGTCTCCTGTTGTTGCTCGAAGGGACATGTAGTATATGCGTGGATGCTTGAGATCAGGCCTCTTGCAAGGTAAAAAAAGGGCTCATTAAAAGCACTCAAGTTGATGATATGGTTGAATCTCTACCAGTTTGGAGTTTGGCTGTGTGGTTCTACCCCTACAAATCTTATTGATTCCGCTGCAACCGAAAAAAAAAAACCCGACTGCAGTATCAAGTCTCCATGTAACTCAACTAAAAAGCTTTGAGAAGAAAGAATCTGTTGGTTTTTTTTTTTTTTTTTCTTGGCTAATGTATCATGTTCTTTTGGTATTGTATTTTCCACATTGAATTTGTGACATTGCTCACTTCTTTAATGGAAAATTATGATGCAGATGACGGGTCAGAATCTGTTAGCTCGTATGCTACAGGGGAAAGTGACGAGGAGCCGGATCATCACTTGTTAACACAACCAAACAGTGATGTGGCATTTCTAAAAGAAAAACCGGTGAGGCTTGCGAAGGAACACCCATGATGCTGCGTTGGTGCCTTTATCGTTTGTATTTGTAGTAAATGAAATCAGTTGTATTTTTGTGCACCACCAGTATATTTTTTGTGGATCTGTAAACTCCATTTTTCTCAAATTTTAAGAATTTTCGAGTTCCTTGATTACTAAATTGTGGCAATGAAAAGGAATTATGATGGAATTTTTAGATGCTTTACCAAACATCTTAATTGATCAGTTCCTTCCCGAGCCTCTCGACATTTGTTAACCACTGATGTAATGATCCGCGATTTAAAAATCCCACCCTGAAACTTCACACTCTTACCAGATTTTCATATATTTTTGAAGTAGCGTTTTAACTAATGCTTTCAAAACACCCACAGGATCTCTGACTAATTGATCAGTTCCTTCCAAGTCGCTATCTCCATTAGTGAAGAGATTTTTCAACAGCCAATGAGATATCACCTTGAACTACCATCTACTAAGCATTAATGAACAAGTTAGTTCGCCTGATGTGGATATTGATATCCTAGATGACCCCAAGTGTACTATAATTGCAATTCATTAACAAACTATTGGTATGCTAGGATGTCAGAATCAAGATATATGTAAAACCACATTCCATGGTAAGGCTCTTCCACATCAATGATGAGGACTTGGAACTTCACATTATTAAATCCATCCACACATATATTACATGTCAGAGGTTACTAGAAGGGGGAAAAAAGGGGATCAGTAAAATCTGATCCATACAATTCAATGATCTCAAACCCACACAATCATGGCCAGAGCAGTAGTAAAACGTGTCAGAATGTTATTGTGCTGCAAAAGAGAAAATGGAGGATTGGCTGATATGTTGGGTAAATGAAGACTTCACCACCTCATTAAACCCTGTAACCTTTCATCTCAAGAATTCAACTTCATTGGAGAGCTACCTCTTTTTAAGTAAGAAAATGATCGATCATGTGAAGTATGACATCTGCACCTTCTGAATGCATGAAATGATCTTTGACCTGAAAAGGAAAATGACAGATATTTGAAAATTTTGCTTCGGGACTTTCATACAATGCCACAAGAATACAAGCATCAGATACCTAGGGCCCATTTGGATGCTGTAGAGAAAATGGCAAGTGGAGAACCACCACAGGGTGGAGAAATGAAGGTAATACAGGAGCCCCACTTTTCTCTAATAGTGATTCTTCGTTAAGTTTGAATTTGAATGTATAAACTGTGGGAGAAGACCATTTTGAAAGTGCGTGCATGTATATACACACACAACTGATCATTAAATAGGTAAATGCAATTGCTACAAAAAAACAAAAAAAAGGTTGCTTCTTTCCACTTCCATTAGGAGAAAGATTTCTTCCCGCTAATCTCCTCCATGCTTTTCTCTACATCGAAATGGGCCCTTGAGCTTCAAAGAGAAACAAAACAATGCCAACATTTTCTCACACAAGAATGCAATGATCCACATGTCCAGAGAATGTGATACGTATCCAGCTTGGTCAGTATCTTCATTATAGAAGAATCATCTTCTAGGAGGGACTTTATAAGTATATAATCAAAATGACAGCTCTTTATTACTAAAAAAGAAGAAAAAACAAATTTTCTCATTCCACATTCATGACCATTTGTGAAGATAGTTCTACATAAGGAACATCATTTCAGGCTTTAGGCATTCATCGGATTTAACCTGGTGACATTATTTGGAGTTTAAAACATTTTTCGGTGTTGAAGGTATTTTCCCACTTCTAATTTTTTTTCTTGAATGTAAAAATCTCAGTTATTAGTTCAAAGTTTTGGATCTATTGTCTGAACTAGTTCCCAAAAGTATAGTACAATGGTTGAGATTTTTTACTTATGTTTTTTTTTTTTTTTACTCATTCTCTTGTATTCTACGGTGTAGGTGAGCCGTGGAAATGGAATACCACCATACAAAAGAATATAAAATTAACTATGTATAAGTGCCAGGCACAAGCCTGGGACGGTTAAATGAGAAGGTTAGCTGTCCATGGGAAACCATACGGTACCAATGAAAAACTGGGATAATCGCGATTACCAACTTTGATACAATCAATAACAAAACGCAGGCCTATGTTAAATGAAAGGAACCACTGAAATTTGAGATGTGATTCCAGAAAAGATACTAAGTCGACTCAATTTCACAACCTTCCATTCCTTCTAGTAATACACTGTAGAACCGCATAATGACTGGAGGCTATTTTTTATTTGTAATGGGCAACCAGAGTCCCTTGTACAAAAGCGGTACCAACCTCTTATTGGTTATTTGCCCTGAATAAAAAAAAAATTCTGTCAACCGCTCTTTTGTTATTTAAAAGGGACTTGTCATCTTCCAGTCACTGCCGATGTCTTATTGTCATTAGCAGACTCCTACTTCAGGAGTATGTAATCACTAAATTAAAAAGGAGAGTGATGAAAGACCTGTATGACACTATGTGCAGCAAATCTTAGCTTGATGCTGTGAAAACTAACATCTACTTTTTCCCACGAGACACATGAGAGACCTGCTACCATCTTTTCTGCAGCATAAAATGTCAAGCAGGAAAAATTATCAATCAATTTGTTTGATGCTTCAAGTTTTCATAAAAAAAGAAATTATCTATAGGCTAAAACACCAAAGTTGCCTTCTGAAAATACACTAGCCCTTCTGTGTCACAAGTTCAGACAAAGAAAAACTAATCAATAAGACTTTTAATCTATTTACTGGAAAAAAAGGCATTTCATCTACAAGTTAAAACGGCAAAGACATCGCAAAAAATAGTGTCAGGTGCCTTCATAATGCCAGCTACCCTAAATATATAACAAATACCCTCTTTACAATATTCTATTGGAAGCACATTTCAAACTCACAGAAAGGAATATGTAACTACTGCTAGAAGACCTCAATTTTCTTTTTTCCAGAGAAATGATCAATTTACCATTTTCTTTATTACTTGAATCGGGTACTAGCGTTTGGTTTAGAGCAATGTATATTAAAAGTTAGTTTTAGTTGTTTTCAACATAAAATATTTTTAGTTGTTTTCAATATAAAATATTCAAGTGCAATTGAACCATATCCACACAGAATCTGTATTTATGCCTGTACTGTTTTCTATCCAACACGGGTACTCATGCGTTAGAGAAAGGCCATTGTCTAACAAAACCTTTCACTTCTTCCTATTAATATGCTAGTTGTGTGGTTTACTGTTCTGTTTATCAACATACGTTTTTACTTTTCGTTTTCAAATATATTTGGATACTTAAAATACTACAGGGATACCCTCGTCAGCAAAAAGAAAAGGAACAAAAGAAATATTTGGATACCTAAAAGGAAAATACTGCTCTTCATCATGGAGCACTTGCATCCACCTCTGACTTCAAACCTCTTAAGTACTAGAAAATCATGAAACTCAACTGCCCTTTTGTTCAACTATTTACCTGAATCGTCAATAGAGCCTCATCCATCATGTGAGTGTAAATGTATCATAGAAGAAAGCCCCCACTACTCGGTGCCCTGATGATATATTGAGTTTGTGGTAGTGTAACCATATCAGTATATGGGATATGATGGTATCTTAATCAGAATAGTTCGGACATACTTTTGGAGTACATTGGATCTAATTGTGTCTAAATCAGCATCAATGTACTCCATTTTGGTTTCTTGTGCATGATGTACAATACTCTCATTGCTCAAAATGCATGCTGATTTTGATGCTCATGCTTAAACATCTACTGCATTATCTGATGGATGGCTTCAATCAGAGACCACCCATATTTATCAGCCAAAATAATCATATTTCAAAATAAGAAAATAGAAAATAGCACAATGAGACAAGAAACAGTGATGAGAACAAGGCACCTGGACCTAAGAAATGGACAAGTCACTAGGAAATCTCCAGATGACCAAAAAATGTAGTTGTAAATCATAAAATAATAAAACTATAAAAAAATAGAATGAAAGTGTCAGCCAACACTGGGTATTAACTCCAAGTTGAGACACAATTCATTCAAAGTGAACTCTTTTTTATTTAATCAATTATGATACGAACCTTCGAGGACATCAGATCCATCATCTACAACCGAAACAAGTTCACTCTGCTCAGAATCGTTTGCCTTTGAATGCTCTTCATATACAATATGTGGATATCTTTCACTTACAGAATCCTCCCACTGAACAACCAAGAAGAAATGGAGATCTGTCATTTTTGGGCACTGGTAAATACTCACGCCCCCACACCCGCACTACCCAAGACCCTAATCAAAGGAGCTACAACCAGGGATCCCTGGAAGTTTATGTCGATTGGCAGATGTCTTTTTTTCATGGCATTGGAATTTGAAAATGAATCAGAAATTCAGTACAGAAGCAGATATATTACTTTTGGCAGTTCACAATTACGCCTGATTGATGAAGTTCTCCACCCGACAATATCTAAATGAGTTCAGTCATGAAAAACAAATAAAATCGAAGTGCAGTTCTTACTTCTTAGCATATGAAACATAAAGAAAGTAACACAGGTGGATTCAACTAGAAAGCTAGAGTAAGAGGATACGATCATAACCAACATTTGAATATACCACACGACGTCTGAATGCACGCAAAGCAGACCTACACAATTAAAACCAGGGATCCTGGTCATGCCTCTCAGTTACTAAAAAAAGGATAGCTAAAAGAATTTAGTGGTTTCGCTAAAGCATCAAAACCAAAGGACTGCAAGTAAAAACGCACATAAAGTAAAGGTCACCATCGTCATCCACCATGCGTTGTAACAGCGGACATTTCCCTCCATCATTATCAGTAAGGAAAAGATGTTTGCCAGTTCTTCTAAATATCCAATGGATTACATTACATGCAGCTTTTTCAAAAACAGTGACACCAAAAAGAAAAGGAACCTGCAAACACAAGAAAACTCCCCAAATGGAGAATAAGTTGACACATCTAAGTTTGCATTTTAGCTATCTCTAGCTCTCAGAAATTGCTCTCAAGTTGCTAACCAATACACCCAAAATGCCTATGCGTTAAAGGTATGGCAAACTAACTATTTAACACCCCCCCCCCCCCCCCCCCCTCTCTCTCTCTCAAGAAGCAAGACACCGCCCGGACTTGAAGCACACACCCGCACAAGACACAGCATGGGGCCTTTTTGCCATGCGCACATGCGCCCGGACACAAAACGGGACATGGGGTCTTTTCTGCCCTGCTCAGATTCGAACCCGAGACGTATTGGCTCTAATACGACCTCAAGTTGCTAACCAATACAACCCAAAATACCTAGGCATTAAAGGTGTGGCAAAATAGCTACTTAACAATTGCAAGAGACGTTCATTCCATAATGTAGACAGACATAAGAGTAATCCCAAAAAACTACAGCCTGTAGAGGTAAAGTAATACCTGTTTGTTACCCCTTGAACCAAGATGGGGGCTAGCAACAGTAATAAAATTCATTGCCTCCAAACCAGCTATAGTACTTCTTGAATCCACATCCTCCTTGCCACTTGATAGATCATCTAGGTCCCCTTTTCTAGGAGCTCTATATAATCTCCCAATTGCATATCTTGCTACAAGGCCTCCAATCGAATGCGCAATGAAGGAAATCTTTCTGACTTTCGGTTTTCGTTGAATCACTTCAATAACCTAACATTTATAATTTCAATTGACAGAATGCATCCAACTTTCAAACAATAATACTGGAAACTAAGGTTAATGACATCGGATTTCATCCTAGAGATATATAACAAATCCAAGCAACTAATTTCAATAGAAAAGAAAAAATCCAAGCAATCAAGCTTAGAGTGGCAACTTTTGGGACTTCTTTGGAAGAAATCTGGGGAGTACCAATCTTATATGGGCACCACAAGAGATGCCAATAACAAGAAAGACAGAGAAGAAAGAAGAGATTAGTCTGAGATTGTAAGAGGATAATAAATCATAGTCCTTCCACAATTTGTGGTCTTCTTGGAAGCTTAGAAGGTTAAAAATGGCATGGTTGTGGGTCTGCAGGTTAGGAAAAGAAAAAGGATTAGAGATCTGAAATAAGTGTTGTAATAAGCCTCCCTCCTTGTCCACAAAGAATGACAAATTGTGATTTGAATTGGTATAACAGACAAAAAAATTTGGAGTTCAAGTTCAGAGGTCTTAAAGTAAGGAGGATACTCTGGTAAATTTGAAAATAACTTGGCGCCACATTTTAATAGATTCTAATATGCAGAACTACTTTCAGGTTATCACAAAGAGCATTAGGGTAGAGCGGGCACAGTGTGAGAAAACAAAAGGCCACTAGCCAATGGAGCATTGAATGACTGTCGAGTACTGCTTCAGTCAAGAAGGACACTTCTATAAGAATCCCAGTCAATGGGTTGACTAGGAACCCAGCCAAGTCAACTTAACCTTCCCATAATGGGTCTCAGTTGACCCACCTGGTTGACTCCCAATTCGGCTTGACTACTGGTTTGGACAACTGGATGAACTTGATGATAGTTTCATCCTTGCACATTACAACAAAAAAAGAACTGCAAACAAACTGCAAACAAGCCTTACATCGGTAAAATAGTAGAAGTTTAAACATTCTTAACAAGTGAAAAAAAAAAAAGAACAAAAATTCAAATAAAATTCATGTATATATTTTTTTAATATATTGTTTAAATTTACTTTCTTTAATATATATATAAATTATAACGATGCTTTAATATATTTTAGTTTGCTAAAATGTATATTCAATTTTCCATTAAAAAAATAAATCTGAAACTGAAACAACCTCCTGTGCTAATCTCTCCCCCATAACATCAACGCCATCCAATGTCAGTTTTGATACATTCCGTTCACTACCTGCACCCAATCACGTCAACAAACACACATCAGATGACGCAAATTGTGGTCAAGCTAACAAACATCTGTCACATTACTCTGAAATGGTACGTCCCACATGCATTGAGTGTCTTATACATGTGGGAATAGAAAGGGCATCCAAGAGGATCAAATACCACATTATTCCATGAGAGCCAATAGAATCTAGATTGCTTGTATTCAGAGGGAAGAAACTTAGAAAGCGATGGAAAGAGAAGAAATTGGCAGGAAAATGTAAGACACTCTCTGCAGGCCACCTTAACTGATGGCTGCTCACTGGGTGACCAAGGGGTGTGTTTTTGTCAAGGGAATTGGTAATGTTATAATATCCTTATTGAGTAGAACCCAAGGAAGTGACAGTAAAATGATAGACTGGTGAATATAACTCAAATTTTAATTCAAACTTGAAGAAAGACTCCTTACGATGAACTATCACTTTATCTGGAAATGTTCTAACAAGTTGATCAGCTGCAAACTTCCAGTCAGTAGCACTGTAGAAGAAAATAGAAGCCACTTTCAGCAAGGTTTAGAATTAAATGAAGAACTACATAAGAGAGAAACAGACAACTATTTATATGCTAGTCTCATTGATAACAATGCAACTTCGTGTTCAAGAAAACGTTAGCTCCTTTGCTCATCTTTCACATCAGCAGACACTGAACTTAAGATTAAAAGTTCCACTGAAGTCTCGGCATTTGCTCTTAAGAAAGAAAGTGATTTCGTAGCACGGCACCACCAAGAAACATTTTTAACTTAAGTTTCATGTCAAACCGAGATCACAGCTTCAACCAAAACATCATAGGAACATAAATTTTAACTTAAGTTTCATGTCAAACCAAGATCACAGCTTCAACCATAACATCGTAGGAACACAAATTTGTGAAGAACAGGTAACCACTAATAACAAACTACAAACTTGTTCAATGGAGATTCTTTCTTCCAATCCTCCAACCTTGCCCTCGCCCACAGTTTTATAAACCAAGACCTTATCCCAGCTAATATCTTTTCTGTAAGAAATCCCTAGCCCTGTTATATAGACACGGCACTTTCTTCCTTTTCAAAAGCATAAAATAGACACAACAATTCAGTGCCACAGTAGAATACACCTTTGATCAATCTTAGCAGGCATACATCTAACTTCAAGCAATATTATACTTATTGAATCACCTACTGAAAAGGCCAACATCATATACAACCAAAAGAAAAGAAAAAAAAATTTCATTTCAAAGAATCTTTACACCCAGTGCTTGTCTAAATCCAGCTGAAGAAGATTCATCATGGAATTTCTAAAACGGAGATTCAAATAAGTGTAAAGCAAGTGAAAAGAAACAAAAATAATAAATATTAAGAATCCTTTACTTTTTCAATAAACCCTACTCTTAATTGCACTGAAGCAGACATCCCAATGACCATGCTGCACTCAATACAATTAGAAGCAAGAAACTGAAATGACCCTGACTTGAACCAAGGCATTCACAAAATCTTCAGTTTTTTCTTTATGTTGAAAAGGTAAACAATGATAATTACAGAGTAAGAATATGTGACCATCAAATCATTAATCATTTCTATTGACCAATCAAATAGTAATGTCTTCTAGAGATGTCTACTAGCCAAACCAGACTACCAGTAAGCTCCATATTATTGCTTTCCATCTCTGTATTTTTCCTATTACAAGATGAGAATACAAAAAAAATTCAACCACATAAGTATAACGAAGCTCCCCCTTACCCATTAGAACCATACCCAGATAAGAGTGAATCATGATATCCTCAGTTCTAGCATGTTCATCAAATACATAAATAAGAGACATGTTCTTATGTCTACATCACTACAGATTACAAAAAAATATCCCACATCCCACTACCTATCACTCGCATTTTTAGACATAACCAATCCATATAGACCGCCTTGTATTCGATTTTCATTCACCCAAAAAAAAAAAAATCATTCCTTCCAAGACCAAAGAAGAACCAAGCTAAATTCCTCACTCCATTGCAAACAGAAGCTACCAAACAAATTGACCCTCAAATCGTCTCTGATGTCTCAACTACTCTCAACTCACCCTCATCCACATTTGAAATTCATCTTAAACGTTCCCAAACTTGACGCAGTGCAGAAAAACACCACCCCGTGTAACCAAACCGTACTAAATTACACCTCAAACAACAGAATACATTCAAAGACGCCAACTTTCCACAACTACACCCCTTGCCCCCGCCAAACGAATCCAAATCCAAACAGAAAACACAAAAAATCACACATTTTATCAAATCCAAAACCAAATCCACCACAAAACTCAACCGAAAGAAAATCAAACCACACCGACTTCCAGCAAAATCTCAAACGAGAAATTCAAATAGGAAAAACCTAAACTTTAAGAAGTATACATATGTTTGAATCGTCAATCAATCAATCTCAAACTACCTCCCGAGGATTCCATTAACCATGACGACGAGATGATCCGCAGAAGATGAAAATTGCGAAGAACTCCAAACATCACTTCCGCCATTAACAGATTCCTTCCAGACTCCATCGTATCTTTCCATCCTTCGATTACACATGCATTAGCTCTTCGAATGAATCGAATCAGAGTCTCGAAAAAGAAAAGGAAGAAGCAGAAGAAGATTTTGAAGGATGTGTGAAGGCAAAGACGCGTAACGGCAGCAGAAATCGTAACGTAGATACGATTCGGATGAGAGCGAGCGTAGAAAGGTCGGTAGTTTTCGCTTTCCGATGTGGGACTGGGACGGGAGCATCTAGAAAGGCAAAAATGCCACGTGTACGGTGGATGAAGTGGATTGTTCTTTTGGTGTTGGTGAATTTGGATAAGGGGCTTTATTGTTATGATTATTTTTTGGAAGGGGAACGAGAGGGATAATGTTGCCACGTGTATGATTTCTGATTGTTTTAGAATGGGTCCCACCATGTGATTGGGTAGTTTTTTTATTATTGAAGGCATTGATTTTATCTCATGAATTGGTGGCTGTAATAGGGGCGGATCCGAAAAATGGAACGAGGGGGTCAAATGAAAATTATTTTAAAAAAAATTAATATTTTAGGGGGTAAAATAAAAAATTATACAAAAATTTTAATGATAAACAAGTAACAGTTTGAAAACTTAAGGTGGGCCATGGCCCCCTACGCCTAGATGTAGGTCCGCCCTGCGGCTGTTCATTGTTGCTCTAATTTTGGGTGGGTTTATTGTTGTTATACAAAAATATTGGATGATTGATGGAGTGAGGACCAACCTATGGGATTTAATCAGACCCCATTTTTTTTTTTTAATACGTCTAATCAAATTCTTATGAAGGCATAAGATTTCGCCTTCAGAGTTGACCTTTCTTTAATAACTTCAATATTAAACTGAAGTGAGGTAAAGCCTCATTTAAGATTAATGAAAAGTTGATTGGGTCAAAAGCATGAAAATTCAAAATTTTCCAATCTTCGTTTTTTTTTTAAGTTAAAAGGCTTAAAAAGCAATTAGGCTCAAGCCACTGAATGACTAAAAAAAAAGAAGTCATCTATTTTGAACATAAAAAGGTCAAAGAGATTAATTATCATGTCACTAAAGACAAAAGGCATCTCATTATGAATAAATCCCCTCCTATTTTATTCTTTCATGATTTGAAGGTTTTTCTAATGCTAGTGCATAATTTGGGGGATAGAATGCTGAGGATGTGGCAGGTTTTAGGGACAGTGTCCTTTAATTTTCACATGATTGTGGAATGATATTTCCTAAAAATTCCGCCATTCTTTCATTTAAAAGTGAGTGTGGACTGTGGAATGAATGCATTTGTTTTTTATGAGATTGAGGATGGTTTATGTTGGCATTGGCCTCACGATATCTATCTGTGCTTTTATAGCATTACCTTTCAAAATGATAATTTCAAGCCATTGATGGAAATAAATTTATAACATTCTCATTTCCTAGTACCTGCCACAAAAATCACAGCCTTAAGATAATTTAGAAAAGCTGTTGGGAGATAAGTCAAAACTAAGAGCTAATGTCTGTGAAAAGAAAATGAAGTAGAACAGCAGAAATATGTTTGTGCAAACAGATAGGAGTCACTTTTTTAAAAATAGTGAGCTCCTTTAGGGTCAGTTTGGCAACTCTACTAATAGAGTAAGTAAAATAAAGTTTATTTTGAATAAATAATAAAATATAAGTGGGTTATAATGATATTTTATTTATAGTTGTTTGTTATGTAATCTTTTTTACTTTTTATATGAGAAAGTCGAGTTCTTTTTTTTTTTTTTTGTATTTTAATGGATAAAGGTTGTTTGTTTTTTTACTTTTTTTGGAAAAAGATTGATGGAGTTTTGAATTAAAGTAGTTTTGATGTGATATCTTTCTGAAAAATGAAGGCTTTACTTGACTTTTACTATGCTAGTAAAGTGCCAAACTAGCCAATCCTGAGAGTGCAATTATTTATTATTTTAAATTCTAACTTGTTTTTTATATTAAACTCAATGGCAAATAACAACCGAATGAGTGTCAAATTAGGATCATTGCGACTTCATTTAGAGAATTTATGGGAGTGACATGTTTACAGTGCTGGCAATTTTCACATGCCCATGGCTATTTGCACATGGGTGGGCCCCATCCAATTCATTTTGCTTTCCAATCTTTATAGATTTGGAGACTTCCTCTATTTGTTTCTCATCTATTGGTTAGACTCCAAGATGAATATAGCAAATTTCTGTTGAGACTCAAAAGAGAATGTACTATTTAATGGAAGGTAGGTGAAAGTTCATGTTTCAAGTCAAAACTCATAGAAGAGATTATATCAAGTGTATAACCCAATACAAGTTGTAGCAGCCTCATCCACACCAACCCCCTGGCCTTAACAAAATGACAAAATTAGTGGGGATTTTAATAGAAATGTATATATATATATATATTATAATATTTTTGTACAAGCTTCATCTATCTTAATACAAGCAATCTCATGGGGCTACTAACTGGTTCATTCAAGCGGACTATCCAAACCCACCCACCCCTCATCAACAAGAGCCCCACTAGATTTTGATAGGTCCGAATAGAGTGAACCATTGGATTGAGTGTCTGTTTTATTATTTTATATAGAGTCATTATTTGTTGTATGTAATATTCGTGCAAAGTGGGAAACCGAAGAAATCATGTTGCCGGCCTACATAGGACCCGCATTGAATTAAACATGTGACTTAAGGCCATTAGTGAATCTCCCAATTTTGTCTTAATGTGTGACCCTATGAGAGTTTGGTTTGGGATCATGCTTCGTTAAAGAGTCCTTGTGCGGCATCTAAGTTGGTGCGTGGCTTATCTCTCCACTCTCAAAGGAACATGGGATTGTAGGAGGGGTAGAATCCATGATGGTCATGACTCATCAATATTGTTCCATTTAAGGGTGATGAGAACCATTGGTTGATCATTCAGAAGATTTGAGGGCATTTGTAGTGAGTTGTCAAGGTCTAAATCACACCAGAACACGTATAGATCTTCAGTCGAGTGTCAAAGTCTCCACGTCAACATCCACATCCAGCAATTCTCCACACAATTGTTTTGTTTTGTTTTTTTATTTTTTTATTTTTAAGTTAAGAGTTTATATTTCCAAAGAGAGAATACAAAGAACAAAAGAATGGGAAATAGCTCCAAGATCGCTTAGCTACTATCGACAAAGAAAAGAAAGAGAGAGGAGCTAACCACCAAAAACTTTATTGAAAAAATATTGTAAGATAAATGTAAAATCAACGACAACAGTAATGGTTTTTTAAAGAAAAAGTACATTTTTCACTTGAAGCCAATACGCATTAGTTTTCATGATGTAAGGTAAGTTTAAATGAGACAAGGAGTCAATGATTGACATAGTAATCACTTTACTTGAGTTTCATGTAGTAAAATACTTTGGTGGATGACAAAGGTAACGTTAGATTTTATAGGGAATTATAGAGCTGTCGCTATGGTCAACCAAATGTGGTAAAGTAAAAATTTATGGTAGGTTGGCTTCAACTTTTCTAGATTTTAATTTTCCTCTTTTGAGAAAATAATGGCTTATTATCCTTAAAACTCCCCCTCACAAGAATGCTCCTCGTGGAGCAATTAAGAGGTTTTTACGGAAAATTTAAGTCTGAACCATAATTAAACGGCTTTTATGAAGAAAAATAATGAAATGACGAGATAATTGTTCGTATATGTTTTTTGACAAAATTACCCTAGTTGGAGATATCATCAATTCAGTTGACGTATATGTTTTTTGACGAAATTACCCTAATTGGAGATATCATCAATCCAGTTGACGATAACGTTAACCTCCTACAACTTTTCATCTTCTTATTGGACTTTTCTTCGTCAACCTCCTATTCTTATTGGACTTTTCTTCTTCTCTGATGGTTTATTTACCTAATTACCTTAAGTTTGGAGGGATTGATACTGAAATTCGGTGAAAGATAAATATCCATTTCAAATAAATGAAGACAAATTGAAAGAAGGCGATGAATGCATCAAAGAAGGGCTTGACAAGTCATTTGCAAATTATATAACAAAGTGTGTTCAATCCGTTCACTATCAAATCCATTATTCAAACTAGTTCAAAGATTTTGGATTAAGGGAATAAAATGCACTATTGGAGTCTAAAATCCCACACAAATAATACAACACCCAAGTGAAAATCTCATATTCAATATGCAAAGATTGCTCAACATGGGTCACTACATGTTGCTTACAAATATTAAAACCTACAAATTTTTTTAATTTTTAAATCAAACAAATGGCTTCAAACTTTTAATATTCAAAAGCATATCCAAATTCATCCCCTCCAACTTCACTTTAAGAGAATATCCTTATTTAAGTATTTCACCGAACACCTTGCACTCCAAACTCGAACTCTCAAAACTCATGCGAAGGAGGCGACAAATGTGTAAAAACTAGAAACTAAGCATATGGCCCACACACCTAAGGAAGATTGTCAAAACTACTTAAGGAAGATCACTAGGATACAAAATGCAGTGATTTTCATAAAATTTCCATTATTATGTAGAAGAAGATAAAGCAAAATATCGTTTTTTGCAATAAAAGTTGATTATATTGTTAATTTGGGTGATTCGTAAAAACAAATTTGCATAAATAATTATATCATCATTTTATATTTTTTTAATAAAATCATTTAATTAAGGTTTTAGCTCAATTCTTTCATAAAAATCCTTTAATAAAACGACTCGTGCAAAAGGGTGTGAAAAAAATTAGTATCTTGTAATTCTACAATATTAATTCACACATCTATGTGTATTTATTATGATGATACAAGACTCCCGCGGGCCATTTAGGGCCTGGGCCGGGTCCTGCTGAATAGGACCCGATAGGCAGCCCGATTCTACATGACTGCAAGGATACGGCTGACTCGCCTTCTTCTGTCTCCCTTAAACCCTAACGTCAAGCCCCTTCTCTTCCGCCGAAACCCTTAAACCCTAAATCCCACTCTTTTTCCCGTTCGGTACTTTTTTAGGGTTTTCAGTCTCTCCTACACACTCCATCAATGGCGACATCAATCGCTTCTCAGTTGCAGGCAATAAGAACTTCCACACACACAGAAGCAGAGCAGACGAAAAGACCTTTTACGCGACCATCTGTCATCTTCAACCCTAAAGAGGCAGCTGACATAGATGTCGAAACAATCCTCTCCGTTTCACTCCTCGGTAAGCCCATACGATCTTGTTTTTCCCCGTTTGATATCGGATTTCTGGACACTGTTCATTCATTTCTTCAGCTTGCACTTATCAAAGTTTGATTTTTAGGTTTGGAGGCTCTTATTGAGATAGATGCGCGATTTCAAAGTTATAAAGGTACTCTTTTTAGCCAGAAGAGTCGAGAATTAGATAGAGAATTGATGGGAGCAGAAGAGAATGCGAAGATGGATGTATCGATTTCTTCGTACTTGAGGTTGCTTGCTGGATATTTGCATCTGCCTGCAGCTTTAAAGACGCTGGAATACTTAATTCGGCGATACAAGTATGTGCATAGTTGGGTTTTGGATTTGGAGCTTGTGAAATTGTGCTGTCATTGACATTGGTGTATTGGGAACTGCAGGGTTCACTTGTACAATGTAGATGAGTTGGTTTTGTGCGCTTTGCCTTACCATGATACCCATGCATTTGTTCGAATTGTGCAGTTATTGGAGATAGGGTGAGAAATTTTTTATTCTGAAACTTTTTTTTTTCCATCCGTATCATAATCAAATGAGACTTGATGGTTTCTTTTTTTATCATGGTTTCTTTTTTATCTTGCATTGGGAGTACTGATTTGCAATTTTTGGAAATGTCATTGGGAAGCATCATCTTGCGAAGCACACCATTTATAGATTACTGCACACAGGAAATTACTAATTGGACTATCATAATAGCCTGCAAAATTTACAGTATGAGATAATGTGGCAAGAGAATAACAAACAACCAATTGAGCAGAAGTGCTTATTTTTGGTGGGTCCCACTTGATGAAATTGGGCATGTCCGGTTCATGTGCAGCATGCATGGAAGGCACAAGCCCCTTTGTCATGCTGGATTTGAGAATGTCTTAATTAGGATTGAAACCCATATTATCTTTCTGATGCAGAAATAATAGATGGGGCTTTCTTGGGGGTGTTAAAGCCTCTGGTGCACCGCCACCAAGAAAGGTTATAGCGCAACAATGCATTCGTGATAAGGGTGTTTTGGAGGCCATATGCAACTATGTAAGTAGTTAAACTGATCATTCTTATTGATTAAATTATTGGTTGATTTATGAAGTCCTTAAAATGTTTTGCAGGCTTCACCGACCAAAAAGTTTCAACACTCAAAGCCAGTAGTTTGCTTCTGTACAGCAGTTATTATTGAGGCTTTAGGTGCCATTCCTACTCTGGATACTGATACAGTAAAGAGAGTCATTCCTTTTGTATTTACTGGACTTGATTCTAGATTGAAAGGAGGCTCTGATCATAAGGTGAAGTTCACAGGCTGATCGGGAATCTCTGTTTTCCTCCTTTTTTTTTTTTAAAGGGATTTATTGCCTATGATGGTACACTCTTCTGCAATATGTATCATAACAGACAGTTCATTCTATTGCTTGCATTCATTCATCTTGTTCCAATCAAGCAAGGATAATGTCATTGTTGCACACTATTATTGTTCTATCACTTAGACAGACAATATAAATGCCAAATGGTATATCACGTACTGTGTATGAGTGTTCTGCTTGACAGATGATATTTTATGATCACAGACCTATGTCTAAACTAATTTCAGTTGATTGTCCAGAACTTTTTATTTATCTTGTTATTTGAGTTTACACCCTGCATATTAAGTATCAAATATTCATCCGTTTATCCGTACCAAATTTGTGCCCATTGGCATTTCCCTAGATATTATTTAAAGTTGAGAGCTCTTAGTTCAATTGGAACTTTGTCATGTGCTTGGTGAATAGCTTCATTTTATTATTGTTACAGTTTTTACCAGTTACAATAAAAAAAAGGATATTTGCACAATATTCCAACATAGTTAGAATGTCTTTATAGAAAAATCCTACCCCTTTCCATTCTATCCTTCTTTTATCTTTACCTTTCAAGTATTATTTGGTAGCTCTGAGGAAGCTTTAGTTTTTCTTGTTCAGGCTGGTGCAATGATGATAGTGGGTTTTCTAGCAAGCAGAGCAACACTAGCTTCAAAGCTTATCCAGGATTTGATTATCTTCATCGGGAGGGCAGCTCAACAGGATGCAAAAGAATCTGGTGACTTGCCATGGCTTCGTTTGTCAGTCATGACCATAATATGCCTTGTTCAGGTAATATGTCACCTTTGTTATTGATCTTAATGCATACACTTCTTTCTTATGACACAACTAGGAATACATGGTGGGTTATACTGTGTAACGCTGAATCATATGTTTCAGCCCCAGCATACTGGATGTGTTGATACTCGTTGAAAACTTATATTTGGTTTGAGCCATCCTAGCCGCTTGCTCTGGTTGAACACACACTGACAATTAGTATATGTATCCATTTATAATGTGAATGAACTAATTAATAATATGGTATTGTTGTATATCTCTTTGTCAAAGCTTCTGAGTTTTCCTTGTAACTGATGTCCTTTCCTCCCCTTCAGTCACAGTCCATTCGAACGTTACCCAAGAAATGTTTGGAGATTCTTAAGGAAATTAGGTATGTGTTGGTGACTCTTCTCTACGTGCACTCATTATTGTTTTGTCATTGTGTCTGCTGAAAGTTAGCTTCTCTCTGTGTGTGTGTGTGCGTGTTTTTCTTTTTTGAAGTTTTATCTTTATCAGTAAGGTTAATTTGGGTTATAAAAACTATATATGTTACTCTGTTAGGTTAATTTGGGTTATAACAGCTATATATGTTACTCTGTTTTTTCTTTGATTTTCCATGCACTGTTAGTCAAAAAGTATTAAGTCACGGCATTGGCCTAGGTCAAAGTCTTCTTTATTTCTTCCTTTTCACTTTTTTACCCCCTTGCTGAAGGGATCTCGCTGGATTGCTCGAGGGGCTCTCAAAAGAGTTCAAGATTGAGAAGTTCCTTTCTGTTTATCTGGAAGCGTTGGTTGACTACAGGTGAAATGTTTTCTTCTCCCGCGTCCATTTGAAATAGTTCTTTATATTTATGCACAATTCTGATTATTTCCTTTCACAGTTCTTCTGATGATTCCTGCTGCTTTGCACTGATTACAACAATAGAGACAGTTCATATAAAGGATTTAGTTGTCAATGTTGTTATGAAAGTGCTTCACGCCTGCATGAAGCTGTCTCAGAGTATGGAAAATTCCAAATTACATGAATCAGGTCTGTAGCTTAGTGTCTTAATGGGGATTCCATATCTACTGCTGAGTTGATTTTGACTCAATTTAACTTATTGTATCTTTACTTAAATCTGTAGAAAATTCTTACTATTTTATTTTATACTTTCTTTTATGTAATAGTGAGGAACACCATGGTATTTGCACTTTCTTTCCGGTAGTGTTGAAGAGCACTGTATGTATAAGACAAAATTATTACTTTTGAAATGAAAAAAAACATGTGTTCTTAATAACTAAAAAACAAAACAAGTGTCAGGTCTTCAATCCCTGACCTTTTCTCTTTTATCTTCCCTTTTTTTTCCTTTCGTCTGTCTTGTTGTTTTTCCTTTCTTTCTTTTTTAATATACTTCTAGTACTTCTCTCAACTAGTACTTTGATCAATACACAATCAGATGGAGACTTGAGAGACATAATGGATATACTTTTATTAACTTTCTTCCTTCGTATTCTTAAGATTGACCCTTCGAAGTGGGTTTTCCTTATTTCTGTTGTTATTACGTAATTCTTATTTGATCTTGTAAGGATTTCTCAAAATTTCATATTTTTATTGAAATGACACTGCTTTCACTTTTCGGAGTCTTCTCAATGAACTCTCAGGTTGAGTGAGAGACAAGTTTTCAAACTATCATAGCTGTCTTCTGAAGTTTAGTCATTGTAACTTGGCATATACTAGTTTATTATAAACTTTGGCTCTTTTTTGTCATTTTGTTTGTTACCTTTAAGTTAATGGTTCTTATCCCATCATTCAAGAAAGAAAGAATGAAAAAAAAAAAGGTAGGTTCTCATCCTGCTTTTATTGGGTTCATATACACTATTACTCATATTTCTAGACTTAACCAGTGGTCTGTCGCATCATCCTTATAACGAATCATAGCTCCTGTCTTTTGTATAGCCTTAATTGATTCTATATTTTGCAGGAAGCTGGGCCAAGCAAATTTTGGTTGTGATTGATAAGCGTTACCCTACTGAGTTACGTGGGGCAGTGCACAAGTTCCTTGAGGTCTGTTGGCGAATTGTAATTCTTATTTTTTATTGTCCACTACATGTTTTTAGCGGACCTCGAGGAATTGTTTTCCTGATTTCTTCTTTCTTAGGATCCAAAAATGAACTCCATGCTAGAGACTTTATGCTTGATGCTTGATGGGAACTTGGACATGCCAACGGAGATCACTTATTCAAAAGTTTGGTTTGCTCTGGAACATCCAAAGGTAAAATCTCGTTTGTTGTTTGTGTGTGTGTGTGTGTTTATACTCTTATATTCCATTCTTTATTAGTTTATTGTGAGTGTCTACATATTTGCTGTTTTCTTCAGATACTTTTTGATTAATTTTATTCCCTTTGTCTTTTTTGTACTGTGGCATAGGCCGAAGTTCGTCGAGCAACTCTCTCAGCGCTGGCTTCATCTGGCATACTGGATGCAAAGGCTATTGAAATGCAGGTAGTTTTTGGTGTGATTGCTTGTACTGCAACAGTTATGTGGTAGACTGTCTTCTTCTTCTTTTTAGGTTGGAACTCAGGACTGTCTTTCTGTGCTAGACTGTCAATGTCATCAGTCAACATTATTATCAATTCATGATCATTATTTTTTCTTGTGGAATAATCTGTTTTAAGTTTCTAAAAGGGTTTCTTTCACTGTAACAGGTGAAGTTTCCCTAGCATTTTAGTTGTTAAACTTCATCTTACCTCTCGTTTAATGTCATTTTTCTCCTTGCATGGTTCAGAATATTATAAATGTCCAAGAAGCAATGTTGCGGCGCCTTCATGATGATGATCTCACTGTAGTTCAAGCGGTTCTGTCTTTGGATGGATTATCTGGAATCATAAATCCTTCTCATCTACTCCAAGCTTTTCAAGATATACTTTCACGTTGCCTTGATATTCTGATAAGAAGTGAGTGTCGTTCATCATGAGTGCCTTTGTGCATATCGGTCCACTCTTTTTTGCTTCATTAGTAGCATTAGACCGTGAAAGTGAAACTTGCCTTCAATTACAGCAAGTGTTCAAGATTAGTTAATCATCCTCCTTTTTTCTAAAGATCTGTGTGATCTATTTAATCAAGATTAATATACTAGAGGAAAAATACATCCAAACAAGGGCAGAGTTTGGCTAATATATAAAGTTGGTGCTTGCAGTCCCTTTTCAATGAATCAAATATTAAGTTCACATGCTATTTTCATGTGCCATTGCTGTGCCTTTTGTCATGTTTGGTGCTTCAATTTTTTTTTCAATAGAAATTAAATATGTTCTCCTCTGGGTATTGTTGTAAACTTTTGCCTCTCTACCATTTAGGCACTGGCATCTCCTCTCAAGCTTTTGATGTTGCTGTATTGTGCCTTGAGAAGATTCTTAATTTGAAGCAACACCAGATTGATTTTTCAAAGGTTGTTGCTATCATGATGTTTCCCTTGTTGCTCATTCTTCCCAAGGTAGCTTCTTTGATCTAGAGTTCAAAGTTTGCACTAAAATTATTGTAATTTTTAGGCTGCACTTTTTAGTTTTCTTCAATTAGTTATTCATATATTTGAATTTGTGCTTCTTAATTACTTTTACATGCAGACATGGATGTTAAATATAAGGGCTTTGGATCTTGTCAAGGAAATAAAGTGGCCATTCTTTGATAAGCTTTATGATGTGAACGATCTGGAGTCGACTTTGCAAGCAAAGGTAACTGGCGACATCATCTATGGCATTCTTCTTTTGTACCTTCTTGTTGTACAATGTTACACACAGACATACACCTATGCATTTTCGGTGAACTCCATAAGCTAAGAAATTTGATGAAAGTTGGTAAATCTTAAGGAGTTACTTTTGGCCACACTGATGAGGATATGGATTTCTTTCTGATGGGGTTTAAGTTAGGATTGAGAGAAGGAATATCCGAAAAAGATATCTCAAAGGGAAAGGGACGTGTGAACTTCAATGTTTTTATTTTAGATTAATTATGATTGACCTATACAGATTAAGAAGTGAGCAATTTGAGTTGCTCTATGTGAGTTTCATTTTTATTGTTAGGGAAAAAATGATTATTTTTTGGTTTGTTTCCTTGAGGGCTTCATGTTTTTGGGTTATTGAGGTTATTTAGTGTCTCTGTCTAAAATTTCTGTCTTCTTGATGACATAAATTACTGTTAACATCTCCGTACAGGGAAAAAAAAAATAAAAAAAATTATAGAAGCAATAACTTAGATGACTTAATCAACTTAGCATTCAATCCTTTTCTAACTAGGACATTTTAACAACTTGCTTAACACAAACTTTTTTAATTTAATTACTATTTTTATTATTTTGAATAAAGACAAACGACTACTACTTACTTTTTTTAATGTATAACTTGAGACTTTGACTTGGATTCTTAATACAATGATGCCAATTAAACAAGAATCACTCAACTAACTTAAAAGAAAAATGTTCCTGCATATTTTTTTGTGAAACACACAAAACCATTGGATCACAAGATAGTACGAGGCTTGTGGCCCTTCTCATTGACTTTATATCACCCATAGCAAACTTAAAGCCTTAGAATGTTCTAACCCATCAAATCGCGTTAAAGATGTTATTTTTAGTGGTATATAATATGTTTTAACTTTAGTTTACAAACATAGTTTAGAAATGTCCAAAATAACCATAAAATTTGTTATCTCTACAATATCCTTTTAGGTAATAACTTTGTCATGCTAGATACCATTTGGGAAAAAAAAAACTATGTCATGCTAGAACTGTACGAACTACGAACATGGGCTTGTTAAATAGATAATTGAATAACCAATCTGATGCATTCTACTTTCTGTAATTTGGACATCTTTTGACAAATTAAGTATGGCTACTCTAATAACTCAAAAATAAACTTCAATGGTGGCATGTCACTAAAGTTTGGGAGCATTCTTGCTACTCCACTACAATTAGTGGATGATTGGGTTTGGCATGTTCCAGGGGTGGGGATGGCTTATGTTGGGTCATGGATTCCTAGTTGCCGTTTAATTCATTCCTTTGTCTCCAAATGGGTTTTAGTGGTGGCCATGATACCATATGGTTTCATGTGGTTCACATCATTCCCTCTTGGTTGGACATGTTGAAACCACTCTGCTTCTACTTCATATCCTTACTGTAAGGACTGCCACTTGATTTTTGAGCCTGATTCCCTTTAAGCTCATCACAAGTAGGACATGTAGGTACACACAGAATGAATACGTCCTCTTGTTTTGAGAATCATTCTACTGGGTCAATGTGTCCTTTAAGAGTTCATCACCCTTTAAGAGGTCAACACTAAATGGCAATACAATGTTGTCGCCTCTGGTATATTATGTATGGAGGCTTAATTTGTTGAGAGAATAGCCTGGTTTTATTTGTCTGTAAATGGTCACCATTTGAGGATTTGGGTGACTGGTTTTTGCTTCAATTTGGTATGAGAGCAAATGGGATGGCTGTTTGAAGAATCAGACATCCCGTTCTACATCTGTTAGACAGTCTCATTGTTCATTATTGGAATGCTTGATGGCTTTGTCTGCGGTTGGCCTACCCTCCGTTGTTTAGTATTTTATGCTTTGGATTTGAAAAGTTTCCAACAAATCCTTCGAAATCTCTTTTATATATTGTCTGTGGAGTATGTTTAAATTGTGGGATGTTTCAGTTGTTTACAAATGGCATCTTCAATAATTATATGCGCATGTGCTCATTGTACACATACTGCGAACAGAATTTATAATTTTATTAGAAACATCCTCATTTTGACCCCCTTGCCTGTGCACTGATTTAACACTGCTATATGTGGCATTAACATATGCTGTATTTGGCTGAAAAATCTCTATTAATCTTTGTTCTGTTACCGTGAGAAAGGAAAATTGAAACAAATAATTCTTCTGTGTTATGCTGCTTTGTTTACTACTCTTAGGTTATTGATTTTCTTTCTTTCTTTTTTCTTTTTTTAAATGTTGTGGCTTTTTTGATTTATTTTGAGTTGGAGTTTACCATGATGCAGAAATTTGAACCCAGTTATCTAACTTCCCTTAATAGAAGGACTGTTAGAGCTTTGGCTGAAAGCTTTGTTATGCAACCTGGAGAGTACATGCCATGGTTGATTGAATGCTGCAGCAGCTCTAATCTATCAAAGCCTCTATTCTTGTTAGTTATATTGCAGTCATTTATACTCCAAAAAGAAGGTATCTATTTCATTTATGTTTCTGTAATTTTACTTTTAGCTAAGGCTTCGATATTTTGTTTCGATCAGTCATCATTTTCACTTCATAACTGATGCATGTGCGACATTTTTGTTGCAAAATATAGGATGTAGTGTTTTTGATTTTTGATGCATGGCCATTGTGGATGAGTTCCTTTTTTTTTTTTTTGTTTTGAATAGTCATTGTGAATGAGTTCTTTCTTTTCACCCTTTCTTCTTTTGAATGGTCATTGTGAATGAGTTTTGTACCTGGAAATTGTTGACTGCACATATCTGTGGATGTACCCTTCCATAACATTCCTTATAGACTGTGAAAGTTTGCTGTAATTTGTGATCATTTTACAGTCTCAGGCCTTTTTTAAAGATAATGATGCGGTGCATGTCATTGGTTCTGTGTATCTGTGCGCACGTGCATATTGCCTTTTCGTCAACGCTAGCATCATCTGTTTGTGCTTGTCAGCATCATCTTGACTATCCATTTACTGCCTCTATGTGCTCTATTGTCAGTTTTATCTTCCCTGGCCATTTTATTGTTCATGTGTGGCTATTCCATCATTAGCTCCTTTTTTATTGGATTAACTGTAATATACTGATCTTTTCTGATCAAGAAATAGCTCACATTCTGGATTAAGTTTTTTTTTTTTTTTTTTTTTTTAATAATGTTTTACTTGTTTAATTTCACTAAAAAGAAGCAGCTAAACAAGTGAGAAATTCAGGCATCATTTCGTTGATCATTTTATATGGTCCTTTCTATATCCTAATGTGGTTCTTCTGTAACCATCTCTAGTTCTCTGTATCTTCTTGTCGCTTGTAATGGAACTGAGAATGCAAACCTTCTAGCGGAACTTCTTTTTCATCTAAAGACTTATTAGGCTTCATGTGTTTAAACTTTAGACTTTTTTATTGTTCCTGTGCTATTTTTATTATTCCTACAAAATATTTGCCTTAATAGATATTTGTTTCATTGTATTAATGAAGACAATTGTTGGTAAAAAAAAAAAATGAATACAAAGATTGTTATATCCCTGTCCTTTAATTGATAAAACTCTCTAAAAATAAGTTCCTACTAGCATATTATCAATTGGACATTAAAAAAAAAGGGAAATATAATAAAAAATCAACTGGGGTTCTTTTTTCTGTTCCTGCAACACTGTCTTTCTAGACCCAAAAAATAGGATGCTGATTTTGTTCTCTTCTGTCTACTAGATTTTGCCAGCTTGTCTTCACTATTCCAAGTTTGCTTTCCAGTTCTAAAGAGTGAATACTGTAAGATGGAGGGTGATGTCGTTCCTGCTGATAAGGTTCGGCTCCTGACATGGCTAATCCTGATGGAACGGGGATTTATTCATTTTATTTACATTTCCAAAATGTGATCTTGATAACTTTTTCTGAGTTTTATTCTATACATTTGTTTTTTCTTCTGGTTACAGTTTGTCTATAACAAGCTAGATAAGGTTTGCAGTGGAATTCTGGATCGGCTGTTCAATCCAAACCATGACTATGACACACTGAATTCAACTATTTTAGTCTGCATACTTTGGAGTATGCTTGAAGCATTTACTACTATCTCCATTCATGATACCTCGGTCTGTTGATGCCTATCATTTTCCCTTTTATCTGGCATTTGTTTTTCCTGCATAAAAATGGTTCTTTGTTGGATTTAGAGTTGAAACATGTATGTGAACATCCTCTTTAATCTGCAGGCTGATTATGGGAAGTGGCTAGTAATGCTTCAAGATCTGTTTGTCTTCTTTGCAACGACCCCATTAAAGGATGCTTATAAGGAATATCTTCATTTACTTGTGATGAAGAGCGGCATCTCTCCAGTCAGGTTTCTATGTAAATTTTTTACTGAGGAAGGTATGTTATCACTTATGATGAAGGCATGCTTTATCAATTTTGTTTGGCTTGATCACTATCTACCTACATGTTCTTCATTTATTTTTGCATTGGTGGTATTCTTGACCTGGTGAAGTATGGTTAAGTTTTGGTCAGATGATCCTATCCGTCTAACAAGGGGCTGCATAGTTTAATAGTTTTTTTCTATTGGATTTGTATCATATCAAGTTGGGGAGAGTGCCAGTTCCTGAGGGATAGTGAGTAGTGACTAGTGAGTGTGGGTTGGATTGATCATGCATGTAAGTCCTTAACTGGTTATGTGCTAGAATGTTTTGGCTAAAACTAACGTCAATCCTGAGTTCAATACATCCTGTTGGTCTATACAATGGTGCCCACTATTATTGATCCATTCCAGCCAACCACCTTATCACTCATCCCCCAATTTGACACCGATCTGACATCCATCCAGTGCGTTGGATTGAATCACTAATAATACTGCATTTGTAGAACCATTAAACTTTGGTATTAAATCCAAGGATGGTTAGATCAATTGATCAGAATGATATATATTTTTTCACTTCAGATCAGAATTATATTTGCCCCAGGCCTAATCCACTTCAAAACCATCCATCCTGCCCGCATCTCATTATTTGAATGAATCCAAGCGGGCCTTCTAGTAAGCTTTGTGCTCCTAATGTCTAGTAAAGCGCCTATCAATTACATATGCTTTGTACTTTTTTTGCATTTATTGGAACCAACTTGATAGTCATAGATTCTTATTGTAGTTAACTTGATTTTTGCTGTGTAGGTTTTCCTGTTGCCGTTGAAGTTGCCTCTCTTCATTCTTTTGAGACTATTTGTTTACTGTTTGCATCATCCAAAAAGGAAGATGCAAATTCCAGCGGTCAAATGCAGCTTCTATGTGGACTTCCCTCGCTTCTTGTTCCACTTTCCAGCAGCAACCAGGTTGTATTCTTATCTCTCTTGTTCTGTAATTGGTAGCCTTGCTATTTTTTATAGAGTTCTTCCATTTAAGAAAATTCCTGTTTGCGATTCATGTACAATCCAACTTTCTTGTTATATATTTTCCTTTTTTCCTCCAATTTTCTTTCTGTTAACTTCCATGTGTGTGGCAATTTTGGTGCTATCTGGCATACATATTTTTAAGGGAAAAAAATTATCGATCGAATTTCTTGTGTGGTGATGCATGTAAAATCTTTCTTTCTGTCTTTGTCGACGTTGTTTTTTATTTTATTTTATTCTATTTTTTTTAAGGTTATCATCATAAGTTGTTGCATTGTCATTTTTTACAGGATATTCGAATGTCGGCAGTGAATTGCATTGAAGCGCTATACAAGTTATGGAGCAATATCTCTCATGTGAAAAATGGTAGTTTGAAGCAAAAAGTTTGTTATTTGCGATTTGATATTTTCTTATGGACATGGATTGGTTTCTAAAATACTAAAATGGCAGGGAACGGCATTGTAATAGAGCCTTTTTTCGGGGAGTTTATGGAGTTAATAGTTGACCACAGAACGCTAATATCTTCTGATGTGAATCTCCTTCCTTCGTTGTTAACATCTGTGCTTGGCTCTTCAAGTCATAGCCTCTTAATGCCCCAGAATATTGGAAAGAGGTCTTGTCCTCCTCCCATGTGCAGTTTCAAATTTGTTTTTGTTTTTCTTTCCTTTTTTTAAATACAAGTAATCAGTTTTTTGATTTTCTATTTGTATTTTAGCAGCATTCATCAATTATGCATGTTTATCAAATTAGGGATGCAAACATCTTCTGTTTTACTTACTCCCCATTTTTATGATTCTAGTATATGCTCATAGGTTTCTTGTTTTATTCATAGGACAATCCACCTCGTGTCAATTTTTTCATGATACTTCACTATTGTGGGGAAATATGAAGAAGTGCAACATTTCTGAGGATTTGGCTCAAGATAGATTGGAATAGTGAAACATAATTAATGTAGCTGACCCCAACATACTTGGGATAAGGCTTTGATGACGACGACAGCGACTTATTAGTGTGGGGTGAGCGACATGGAGACTGCTGGTGGAGGTCTAGTGATCATTAAGTGCTGCATTGATTAAGGAGACCTTTTTTTTTTAGATAGCTAGACCTTAGGGATGGCAATGGGGCGGGTCAGGTAGACCCGAACCCGATTGGTATTTCTACTGTACCATACCCGTCCCAACCCATGACAGGTTTGATGGTTATTGTACCAAACCCGCCACATGGCAGCCGCAGGTCGGGTCGGGTTTGTTAGTGATTTATCAATATTTTTGAAAAGTATGAAAAAAAACGTGTTAGGGGAGATTTAAAACCACGACCTTTAGAAAATGTCCGTCCTCCTTGCCACTACACTACTGAGCTCTCAAATGAAATGAAATGCACTCTGTAATATGTGAAGTAAAGATATACGGGGTGGGTCGGGTTGATGCACCCAAAAACCCAAACCAGCCCTGAACCCGACTCGGGTTAATGCATGAAAACCATACCCGACCTGAACCCTACAAACATGCTACCAAACCCGCCCCTATCGGGGCAGGTCCCCATTTAAACCCCACTCATTGTCATCCCTATTAGACCTGCATTGCTATATGGAAGTTGGGTGTTGGGCCAATGAAGAATGGGAAGAAGTCACGTATATGTGGTTGAGATGTATACACTATGAAGGATGCTTGGAGTAATATGGATATGTGTAAGAATGAGTATGAGTGAATCTTTAAGGTGGCTCAATAAGAGCGGAAACCAAGGTATGGAGTTTGAGGTGGTTTGGCACACATGCAGAAGATAAAAAAAACAACTCTTGTGCAAGGAATTGAGTTATTGCAAGTGCTCATAGCTAGGTCAGGAGTGGAGGGAGTTTTTGTGTTTCGTGGGTGTTTTTTTTTTTTAGGGTGGGTGTGTGCATGCAAAAGTTTTGAAATGCCCATTGGATGCTGTGGGCATTCTGTAACTTGGTTACTGCTTTTAATGCACATTATGAATGACAAAGAGGAGGGTGATAAGAAGGCGCAGGGTCAGAACCAGAAAGCTCCACATTGGGCTGCCAAAGTTAATAGTACTGAGGAACTCGTTACGTATTTGTTGAATGTTTCTATTAAAAAAATTGAATAATATAGCAACAGTGGTACCACTGTACTTGTCCTTTGATCTTTGTATACAATAGCAATTTTCCAATTAGAGCGGTGGATAATCCTATCAATCAATTGGCCTTTCATTTAGTAAAGCCTTCTTTCACAATTTATGCTGCAAAAATGTTGAGGAAACAAATCCTTTTGAATTGTGAACTTATTGTTTATATCATATTATCATCAACCAATTATCATGGGATTAAACCTATGAGTCACACTATGAAACTATGGGTTTATTAATGGATCTGGCCTTTCATTTAGTCAAGTCTTATTTCACAATCTATGTGACAAAAATGACACAAATTGGGGGAACAAATCCTTCTAAATTGTGAGCTTTTTGTTTACATCATTAACAATAATAATGAGATTAAACTTATGAGCCACACCATGAAAATATGGGGGAGAGTAATGGAGCAATGAATTAAACAAAAGACCATATAATAGATATTTGAAATAATCAATTTGGCTGCATGCCAAGGAGGTCAATTATGGAAATAATCTTTATCACTTAGCCAATTAATAGATAAAGACCATATAAAAGCGGAAAAATCTTTAAAAGGAATGTCCCAGGAGGTTATATTGAAATCATTAAAGACATGTTTGGGGGAACAGGAACGAGTGTGAGAACTACCTGTGGAGAGACAAGTGAGTTTCTAGTGACCATATGTTTGCATTAGGAGTTAGCTTTTAAGCCCTTATATCTTTACACTCACCATGGACAAGTAGATTGCTTATATTCAAGAGCAGGTACCTTGGTGTGGCTATATTGTTTATAGGTGATATAGTGTTGGTGGATGAATTAAGAGATGGCGTGAATGCGAAACTTGAGAGATGGTGGGGAGGCTTTAGAATCCAAGGGCTTTAAAATAAGTCATATAAAGACAAAATGTATGGATTGCAACTTTGATGGGGACGTGCAAAGAGTTGAATCTACTGTTAGAATAGAAGCTCAAGAGATATTACAGAGAGATTCCTTCTGATACCTTGGCTTGATAATTAGTAAGAATGGAGAGATTAAGGAAGATTTTGAACATAGGATCAGAGTGGGATGGTTGAAGTGGAGACTTGCTTTTATAGTGCTTTGCGATTGGCATATACCAACAAGATTGAAGGAAATCTTTTACAAGACAGCGATTAGATTGGCTATGACCTATGGAGCACAATGTTGGCTAATTGAGATGTAATACTTGCACAAAATGAGGGCAGCAGAGTTGTGAATGTTGATATGGTTGCGTGGTAAAACTAGGATAGATAGAATCTGAAATGAGCATTTTTCGGGAGCATTTAGTGGTAGAATCAAGAAGTTGTAAATTAAGAGGAAACTCGTTTGGGATGGTTTGGAGGTGTCCAACGTAGGTTTGCAACAACACCGTCTAGGAGAAGTTTTCTATCCAGGTTGATAGCCGACCAAGGAGAAGGGATAGGTCGCAGAGGATATGTATGGAAGTCGTAAGGATAGATCTGAAAAAAGTGCAACCTATCCGATGATTTGGCTTATGATAGATCGGAATGGAAAAATGTAATTTATGACTGTTAACCCCAACATAGTTGGGACAAGGCTTTGATGATGATAGTGATTTTCTTCATCGTCAAAACATGGGATAATTTAGAACCTCGTAATCCAATCTTGCAATCCTAATCCTAATGTTTTTAGTCCAATTGGTCCAACCCATTATTTTTTATTTTCAACATGGGATTCTAGATTGGCCGCAAATTTAGGTAAATAATTGGGTTGTACTTGTAACTTATTTGACAGAAGCAATGTTCGAACTATGATACCGTCTGTATAGTATGTGAATTTGCACTTGATGCGGATCAATACAATAAATTTTCAAGGACCAAGAGAAAACCAATGATTGGATGCTTGTGATCGAGCCTATGGGACCCAGATACACTTGTAGGTGGGCCAAAAGATCCATTGGGCTGCAAACAACCCAATTATTTAATAAAAATCTATGTTTGGGGCTGTTTGGAGAATAATATAGAAAACAGGAGCTTATCTACCAATCTCCAGAAAAATCAGAACATAAAGAAGTGTCTCACATGCTCTATCTTTGATGAGCAGCTCGGTGGGTCAAAACCATCCAAACCCACATGGACTCCGTACTACAAGGGTCACCGAGAGGTCCTTTCTTAAATCGTTGGGTTCTAAATGATCAAGTGGGCCACATGGGCCCCACAAGCCATCTCATGCAGGATGTCGATGACGTCCAGATCTCTGAAAAACTGTTGTTTTTCCTTATTTCTTTTAGTAATATTTATGCATTTGATTAATAAAGTATTTCAAGGACTTCTAATCATGGTAGGAGTCTAATTAGTAGGGTTTTCTGCCATTATATATATAGTGTGCTAGTGTAGACTGAGAGGGGCAGTCTACAATATTATGTTTGACAGTTTGTAAAAAGTGAAGAAACAGTGTTTCATTATTGAAATACTACGAGTGTATCTGGGTCCCATAGGCTCGATCACAAGCATCCAATCATTGGTTTTCTTGATCCCTGTAAATTTTTTGAAATTGATCCTCATCAGCCCCCTCCATAGTGTCTGTTTATGAACATAAAAATCCTTTAGATTTATGCATAAGTGAAATAGCACATTGATTGATACCCATTGCAATTGTAAAAACTCTCAATAACATTTGGGAGAGGCTCTCAAAATGAACCCATTGCATTCTGCTAGTTTCTAGCCATAGGCCTTTGGGAACTGAAGAATCAGTCATAAGGAATGAACAGTTCCAAGTATGCAATAATTTATCCGTATAGCTACTCTATTTGTTTTTGTAAAGGTGTGGGAAGCAGACAATTTCCATATGACTATCCTTAATAAAAAAATTGATTTTTTTTTTTGGGCATATGTTGTCCCCTAAAATTGGCAATTAACAATTAACAGTTTGAGCAATTGGGCTAGCCCATGGCCCACCCATTGGGCCCAACAGTTTATTATGGGAGGCCTAAGTCCAACTGGTTGACTAATTAGTCGAGTAGTAGATCCATGGCCCTTGCCCAACCAATTAGATCATGAAAGATATTCTTTTACTTGGCCTTTTTTTTATAATTAATTGTATTCTTTAGATACCTTAATTGATAAGGATCTTACCATGATAGGTGAAGATATCTAAAGTAGTTGATTTGTTGCTAGTAAGATCTTATTATGATGTGTAGCAAAAGATTCCAATAATGAGTTATTTTAGGATTTGATGGCTAAGGTGAAGGAGTGCCAAGATAGTCAAATCTCATTGATCTATCCTCTTAAGGGTTATATAAGTGAAAGCATCCTCTCCTCAAGCATTCAATGAATGAGGATTGCTCTCTCTCTCTCTCTCTATATATATATATTTATATATATACATATATAGGGAGATGCTCCTATGAGAGATGCTCCTATGAGAGATGCTCTCACCTTATTATGAGAGATAAGGTGGGGGCCCTCACATCCATATCCAATGCAATGCCAACAACTTAAATGTGAGGGCCCCCACCCCTATCTCTCATATAAGGTGAGAGATATTTCTCATAAGAGCATCTCCCTATATAGATATATAAGGTATTGAATTTCTTTTGGTGTGAGACCAAGATTTGTAATGTGCCGATGCAATAAGGTTCGTCTTGGACAGTAATATTGATTGCTCTCTTTCCCTTGTTGTGTCAAGTTAATTGGGACATTGTGTGCAAGCCGAAGTCATGAGGGGTCTTGGTTTTGGAGACTGCTTGAACTGGTGAACCAAGCTCTTCCTAGCAAGTGGATGTGGTGGCTCAGTGACGAGTATGATTGGCCCTTCAGCAGAGTGTTTTGTGGCTAAGTACAGGATTCATAGGGACAGTTGGGACAGCGGGATGCCTCTCATTACTTTAGTATGTGTTGAGGCATCCTCTTTGTGCATGATCTATTTTTAAGGAAAATCAAATTTTGGATAGGTGATTGGACCTGTAAGAATTCCTGGTTGGATTCATGGGCTATTGGTGGACCACCATGATTCAATGCTTAGATCTATTCAAATGTGTATCGAATCACGAGCCCTTAGTGGAAAACTATGTAGCGAGGGTTGGGAACCAGGTGGTTTGGGGCCCGAATATAAAAGAAATCCTTATTGTATAACCATTCACCTCAAAAATAAAAAAAGAACAGTTTTAAATCAAAGTTGGAGGAGAAGAGCGTAACGTTTTTAATTTGGAAACAAGAAGATGGTATCAATCTACAGTGCATATTTTATTAGATATCAAGTAATTTTAAACAGTTGAAAAGTTTTGGTGCACTCCAGTGGTGTAACGAGGTACCATGATCTAAAATGCTTACAGATGGAGAAACCACATGTTTACATGAGAAGTCTCTGGCTTAGGCAAGAGAATTTAGGACTATTTGAAGGCATTTAATTATGATGACATTAGTGGACTTTTGTGTAATGGCTTGCCATCGCTTTCTCCTGTCGAGTCTTTACATGTATAATCATGCTACATCATTCATTTCTAGCTCTCCTTCTCTATTTTATTTGTCTGATAAATTATTGAAAATATTATCTTCATTATCATGTTTTTCATGTTATTTTAGTTTAGATTTAAGTTTCGTTGTGCTGTGATGATAGCCCTATAAAATAGATTTGTGAAATCTAAATAACTTATGCAGCTCAAAATTTTTTTTTATCAGGTTTGATCAACGCGCCAAAGAAGAGATATTGAATTTCATTTTGAGCTATTCACTAAAATTCTCTCCATATGGGAAGGTTTGCACTCACTAAACTGGTAGATTTTGTTTAGTAGTAATAACTAAAAACAAAAGGAACAACAATAACATAACAATATGAAATGACAACTGATTTTCCCCTTTAAGTAAAAGCGAACCTGAATGATGAGAACAAAATAGAAAATAATCATTAAATAACTATAACAAACATCAATACATAAGAATATTATAAAAAATAAATAAATCAATACATAAGGAAATGGACTGCAATAGTTCACCTGAGTAGTTTGCCCCCATTGTTCCTTCTTGAGGAATGTTTGTGAAGAAAGCCCCTTTTCAATAGCAGAACATGAATTTCCTCAATCTAATCGTCATCATTGTTGTCGTTGTCATCACTATTTATGTTAATGACAAAGACTTATTGAATAGGGAAAGGAAGTCAGGTGTGGCGTTGCTAATGGGAAGGAACCCATTAATGGAGAATGCCCAATCTTAGTCTCGATCCAAATAGAATGCCCCTAAACTTTTTCTATCACACCTTAGTTCATGAGCACACTACTTCTCAGCATCCTTCAGATATTCTTTTATTTCTCCTATCACACCCTGAGAGATAGTTGATGAAACCATTTTCAAACATTTGCCTCTCACGGAGAAAGTTCTCCTAGACCTTCCATCTACTATAGTTCTAAATCATTCTGCACCTAAGTAATGGAGAAGATCAGGAAGAAATGCCATGTGTAAATACTTGCTAGACAATGGATGCGTTGATGAATTACTGTTTATCCTTTGACCTGAGATCCAAGACAGAAAATGAATGCTTGCTGTAGAAAAACTCCTTGCCTTTTGGTGTCAATGGTCAAATTTTGTTAGTAGCGGTGCTCCAATAGAAAAGCCTTGATGCAAAGGAAAGCAAGGGGTTTCCATACTTGCTTGGAACTTGAGGTTGATATTGGGCAATAAGCTATAAACTTGATATGGAAGAATTCAAATATGTTGATCAACCATATTAAGTTGGATGAGGATGACTATAGTTGTTAGTGATCTAAATAGAGATTCTTAGTAGATGATGTTAAAACCCATAAAATTACTTTGGAACCTATCCGTATAAGGGGTGAGACTCCATACTAACTTCACCCTTAAATTAGTCTGTAGTCTGTACACTACCCATCTATGGTAGCCTTTGAAAGGGGGAATCTCCTTATCAAGTTTCCTCCAATAATCAAAACCTCTCATCATTTCCCACTAGAAATATGGATTCTCTGGTTAACATTAGTCCTTCCTCATAGAAGTGTTTTAAAGTTGGGAAAAGAAAAAAGAAACCCTTCCTCCGTTGGGATGTGGGAATTGGGATACCTTCTTATGCAATAGGATGACTGACTTCCACCATTTCTTTCTTTATATTTTACTTTGATAACTTTCTCCGAAGGGACTACTCCTCAAACCCAAGTCTCCGTCACCATTTGGCGAGAGCTGAATTTTTGTCTGACTTCACGATCATGTTCCTCTCATTTTCTGTATGAAGCTTCACTTCTTCCCAATTGACCAAATCTTTCTTTACATTGATGGTGATCTTGTATTTGTTCCTATGGGAGACTGAGGTAATTTATATGAAGAGATGGCTCATACAACCATGGTTTCGAAATCGAAATCACGTCGCAAATCATTCAAGAGCTTGAATTGAATTAAATCATGAATCGTAGGATTTCTTTTAGTTTTATTTTTGCTGTGAAAATGAATAAATACTAAAAAATATAAAAAAAAAATGAAAGTAGCAGCTGTTTGTAATCCATCTATAATAGAGCACAGTGACAAATAAGACTGATGCAATCACTTGGAGGGGATCATCATCATGTACCAATAGATGATCTATGTGTGAATAGTTGAATATGCTTACAATATCAAAGCTGATAGGAAAAATAATTAGGTTTCAGTTTTTTTTTTTTTACTTTAAATTAAAAAAAAATCCAAGTAACCTTAAGGGCACATTTGGTAGCAGGTGAGCATTCCATGAGATATCCACAGATTTGAGGATTCCTTACTGCCCCTGGAATAGGGATTCCTCACTGAGGATTTGTATTACCAAGTATTTTACATTGATATCAATGCATATTGATGTGTGTAGCTGAGAAAAATTGTACTGGTGCATAACTCTGCAAAAATGAGGATTTTCAAATCCTATGGGGAGTTAGATTTGAAAATTTTCAAAATTGAGGATATCCATTGGCCCAAATCCTTGGGGATTTACAATTGCCAAATGTGGTTGTGGAAAACCATCAAGGAATCCCCAAGGACTTGGTTGCAAAATGTGACTGAATGGTTAAGAGTGTTAGCTGAAGTTAATGGAAAGAGGAAAAATGAAAATAATTTTAGAGAAGAATGTAAGGCAAAACTTGTACCTACAGTTAAACAATCCAGCCACACACCTACTCCTTTTCTTTCTAAAGCCTCCCCAAAATCATACATACTCTTGAGAGGTTTCCTTAGTCACTAGATAACCTCTAAAAAAATACGAAAAACTGGAGAAAAAAAGAGAGCGAAAAATGATGCTCACTGATGCAACATTGAGTCTGTGGGTTCAAGTCAGGTTACCCATCCAAAAAAGAAAAGATTTTTTTCCTTGCCAAGGTGAATTGCTTAAATTGTGCAATTCAGTTCAAATAGTATAAAATCTTAAGAGTCACCCCTGAATCCTTACATTTACCTGTAAATGGGAGCGGTATTATAGATAACAAAGTTTTTCCCTCGAGATTTGATATGAATCATAGGGTCAGATTTGATATGAATCAGAGGGTCATATCCTGAATCCTAGGATGTCAACAATGATGCCAATAACCTAATTATCGAAGTGAAGTGGGATTCTGCTTCAGCATAGCTAAACTGCCAGTCACATTCTTTCCAAGATTGACTTGTTGTCCTAATGCTACTTTGAAACATTGAAGGATGGGAATGTTGATGGTTGGTTCCCTCGTCTAGAAGCCTTCTATAACTTTTATATTATACGTACAAAATGTTAAGGGAGCCTTTTGGACTCCCCTAATCAATGTCAAGAAGTAAGCCCAAGATATGGACCCTTTATTCCACAATCTCCATCTAGTACCTAGCCTTATCCTTTCCATCGTATATGAAAAAAAGGACTAGTTGCTTTGTGGACTTTGCAAACCGTTCAGGGACTTTCTCGTTTTCTCTAAATTTGTGGTCATATTCACTATATGTATCCCATCCATAATTTGTTCCACTGACTAAAGTTTTCCTAGAATATAAAAATCATATATAGAATCATATCTCATGTTCTTTCTGCTGGTGCTTCAGAAATTATTTTGCAAGGCTTCCACAAAGCTGATGCATGATGGATCTATTGAGATTTTGGCCAATATTTTTAGGAATGAATGATAAGGAAAGTTGCAATCGTACTCTGTTCAGTTTTCCTTTTCTCATAGAACTTGTCAAAAACTGCCGCTAAATCTCGTCACTTCAGAGACGTCCAAGAATCCTCCACTCTTCAGAGACATCAAATAACAGAACCTGGCCACTCAGGCTTGGTGCCGATGCTCTGTTAGATGCAGAGACTGACTGATGATTCTTCTTCTTCAAAAACTCCTTTCTGATCAAACAATTATGTTTGGGCAAATGTTTGTGGAAATTCCATCCAAAGAAGCCTTACTTAATCTTCTTTCGTTAGCAGTAGCACTTCTCATAATGAAGCGATCTCATCAATCCTGGCTCTTTCATTTTCTTGTAGGTTATTTAGAAGCTATTAGTTGTTTTCCCCAGCATTATGCAAACTGAAGTTATTTGTTACATCTGTTCCCAATGAACTCTCTCTTTTCTCCAGTTTATTAATATTGTTACTGCCATGTTGATGAGAATTGTAAAGGTGCTTGTGCAGATCTTCAGTTTCTTTTAACTTAGCCCTCTTGTTGTTTTAGAAAATCTGAGACGTGATAGGCAAATGATTTTGATTTTTTGGTGTGTAGCTGATGGTACTATCATTGCTTAAAGGAATGGGCAATGCGATTATGCGTGTAGAAGAAGTCAAGATATTGCTCTATGAACTTTTGGAACGATGCAGTCAAAACAGTTTTGGTGTTGATAAATCATCTGAACCATTGTCAAGATTTGAAACTGACGCCTTATGCTTGTTGTTGGAGGTAAGTATATATTGAACCTATCAGATATTTGTTTGTTTGTTTTTTTTTTCTTTGGCTTTCTAATTTTTATTTAATGTACCTTCTCCATTCCATTATGTTGTGACGCTCAATTGGAAAATACACTCTTTTTGTGGTTTTAGAGTTGCATTGCGTTACCAGGCTCTGCGCAAGTTGGAGATATCACCACAGATAGCATATTTAAATCTCTACAAGTGAGCATCTGATTTTTCTGCTTAGTTTTACTTTCCTGGTTTAAAAATGTAAGAATACTGTCAATATACTTCCTGTTTACCTGATTTTTGTTTTGAGCTGATGTCACTTTTCAGGTGGATGATGTATCGTCCAAAGATCCTTCCATCATACGGCCGTGTGTCACCGTCTTGAAAAACCTGACTTCTGCCTTGTATAGTAGTTTGAAGACAGATATGCAGGTCCGCCCAATGTACTTTGGTAATTTTAATTTTATTTATTTTTGAAAAGGCAACAGTTTCTGCTAAAAACTTAAACCAACAGCGGAATGCAACAAAAAAGCCCCAACTCTTGCATTTTATGTAATCTGTAATTTTCCATGGATACTCTAAGATGCCAGCACGTACACTTAATTTTATGAATTGAAATGCTTTCTAGCACCGCATACATGGTTTCAATCTTTGCAGTGGCGGAGCCACATAGTCCCGAGCTCCTCAATTTCTTGGTTTTCTTTAATATAGGAAAAAAAATCTTGAAAGTTCTCATGCCTTTCTTGATCTTATCTCTTTGCCCCTCCTCAACTTTGTTTTTTTCTTCTTGTTTGCCCCTCAACAATTTTTTTCCCCTCTAAAGAATACAAGTTTCAAAATACATGAGGGCAATTGAGTCATTTACTTTTATCCAAAAGACAACTCATTAAACTTATCCAACTACCATTTCCATTTGAATTATATGGTTGGTTTTAATTGTTTTTCTGTCTTCTTTCTACACCAATTTACTTCTCAGGAGTGGAGCCTACAAATTACAATGCACCCTGCTTAATAAAAATCTAAAATTTTAATTAACACAACCTTATGCATTATAAAATGCTATATTTAATTATATTATTGTCATCAGTACATGCATTTATAAAGGGTTGATAAATAAAAAGTAAATTCTGAATGATGTGAATATCAAATCGTATTATGACGTTTAAGAAAATTATTTATATATATATTTTGTAATTATGATATCGTCCTCACCAGTATATGTTTTAAAATCATGCAATTTGCAATTTTTCTCTAGTCTTTTAGGTCCTTGTTGGATGTGGAGGGCAATACAAGTTCATCATCATTATTATTATTGGGGTTAATTTAATAACTAAATCATGAGTTATATTGGATTAAATACATGATTTTAAAATTTTGATATTATGCTACCTAATTAATTCAGGGGTTTTTACCAAACGCATCCTCAAATATCACTATACTTCCAAAAGCATCCTTAAATACTTGTAATGCCCAAAAGCATCTTATACAACGTACTTTGATTTTTTCCGGACCAAATTGCCCGTCCAACCCCTTTCTCATGACATCAATACTTAATTTGGCACATTGAAGTATTTTGAGGCTAATTCAACCCCTTTCCCGACTTGATTTGGCGCCCCGAATCAAGTGGCGCCAAATCAATTCTTGATGTTGCGAGAAAGGGGTTGAACTAGCCTCGAAATACTTCAATATGCCCTGCCAAATAAAGCTCGATGTCGCGAAATCAAGTCTCAATGTCGCGGGAAAGGGGTTGAACTAGCCTTGAAATACTTTAATGTGCCAAATCAAGCCTTGATGTCGTGAGAAAGGGGTTGGAGGGGCAATTTGGTCTGGAAAAAATCAGAGTATGCTGTATAAGGTGCTTTTGGGCATTACATGTATGTAAGGATGCTTTTGCAATTTGTGCCAAATTGATGCAGATGGACCTCAGGCCACATGTGTAGGGCCCAAATAGAGGATTTTTATTCAGAAATCAGTTTCTAATTTTATTTAAAGAATTGTAATTACGTTTAGGTTTCCAATTTCACTAGGATTAATATTTTATTTCCTAAGTTAGATTATTAGGTGTTATAAAAAAAAGTTAGATTATTAGGTTTTCTTAGCCATTAAGTTTTCTTTGTTATTTATATGCATTGTAAGAGAAGAAATTCATAGAGTTAATAACTAAAGTTGGATTTTCCCATTGAGGTGCGTCCTCGTTTATCGTCTTTGCGGAGACTTTTGAAGTGTATTCAGACATGCTATTCAGCGTAGATTGTGCTTCGGCACTTCCATTGAAGCCCAAACCCTAGTGCCTGCATCACAAATACAACACTAGATCACACCAAAAAAGACGCAAGAAAAGAAAGAAAACAAGTTGAAGAGACCACTCAAATCTTTAAAATCTCCATGTAATAAATAGCCAAAGAGTCAAAAAATTATATCAAACTGGGTTGGGAGGCAGACCTACATTCATATACATTGTCTTCTCAAATAAAGAAAGAAAAAAAAGAAAGAAATCCTAATCCTCTTTTACAACTTAGAACTCAACTTAAAAGAAGTGCTATTGTGGAAAAAAAAAAAACAAAAACCAACAAGTGTATATAATGATGAGAAATAATTAAAAAATAATATTTTTTTTTGCTGATAAAAATGAAAATAAAAATAAAAATAATACAAATATGAACTGGGCAGTTCGTCAGCTGGTTTTGGGGTTTGATTAATGGGCTTAGTTGAGCCCAAATACACTTGGGTCCATGACCTCCTGGGTTGCCCAGGGGTTGGCTTTCTGTTGGCAGGGGCCACTGTTAGAATAAGTGGGCCATGTGGGCACCACTATCAGAAATCTCCAGTTTGGTCTGGACGGTCCTTACTGAATTAGCGGTAAGGATTTTCTTGGTTTTCTTGCCATTTTTGCTCTTTAATAAATCAATTAGTATCCTCAAATTTGGAATTCATTGTAAGATGACAAGGGACAATATTTGATTGCCAAATAATTCGGGTTTTGGGGGGATTATATGTGCAACAGCCAACTGTTTCTTTCCTAGTGAACAGTTGACAGTTTTCAGTAATATCAATCTTTTGCTATTTTTAATTTTTTAAGTCTTCTTGATTGTCTCTCTCATCATTCCAACATTATGTTAGAATGTGTGATTGGGTTGTGACCAAATCAATCCCTGCTGGGTCGCTGTACTGCGTTGGTATTCTTCTCTCAACCTTATTGTTTGGAGTCACGGCCTTTCTCTCGATTGGGGCCTGCATCATGTTTGAATGTGAATTGGGCTGTGTCAAACTTGTACATGTCATGGTTGCGACATGAATATGATCACGTGAATGCCATTGCTTGCAATTATGTCATGGTTGTTACATGAATATGATCTCATGAAATGCCATTGCTTGCAATTCTGGTAAGTAGCAGGGGCAGATAATATGTATATAGTATTTTGATAGACATGAAAACAATTCTATTTTGAGTATGTATTTGGGATGTGCCCTGTCGCTATGCAGTGAAAATTCATGATATTCATTTTGTTTTATGCTCAAGTAGTGAATGATTTGGGTTTATACACTGTACTGTTAAACCACTTTCATAATTTTTTTTTGTAGTTCACATAGTTTCTTGTTGTTGGCCAGGACAAACTATTTCGTGACCTTGTCATTTTGTTTCGGAATGCTAATGGTGATATACAAAATGCAGCTAGAGAAGCTCTTCTTCGAATAAATGTTAGTTTTCCCTTCTAAATGCCAAATAGTGCAATTTTCTTGGATAAATTACTGTGAAATTGACATTTTATAGCTTAGAGATGAAGCTGTTAGTTGCTACCTGTTGTGCCAGAGATACGCACGTGTGCACACACACACACATCCATAGTGACGGTCTAGTTGGTGTAATAACTTCTGAAATTGTTTTGCTTTTGGATCTAATATTGTTTATCTTGCGATTGTTTTGATTTTATAATATGGAAACTATCGTCCATATCTTTGGGTGAAGCATTTGTTATACCACAACCTATCTAGAGCTTTAAAGCACTCTGTGTTGTCTGTTCAACTTGGGGTCATGTTACTCACGTATGATTAATCATAGTTAAGAATGGTCAATGTTAATGTCTTCATATTAAGGGATAAAATTAACTACTGTATACTCATAGAAGGTCTTTACGTCAAGGGATAAGATGAACTACTATCTATTCATTTTATTCGCTACATTGAAGAATTAGAGAGATTCTATCAGTTCAACATGGGCACTTTCAAGTCAAACCGGTCTCTTCTGAAAAATCATCCCTTTTCTTTTCTGTTGGTGCATTTATTTTAGTCTATTTCACGAGGTTGGGAGTTGGAGCACCCTTTAATTGGCAACTAAAGTGAAAAATGGACATCAAACCATCTCTTAATGTTACCGAAACGTGGAATTAGGTAAATATTGGGTGAAGCAGTTGGATTGGAAATTTGTGTTTTAGAGAAGAAGCAAGAATTATGAAAGAGAAGAAAGGGGTTTTAGAGTGCAAGTAGTTTAGTTTTTAGTGATTGTGGCTAGCACAACCTTCTTATTATCACTGTGATAAACAATACAAAGCTCCAAATGATTACAGAAAGAAAACCGCGAGAAACTTAAATGTATTGAAAATATTCAGTTCTCCCCCCTTGCTCCCCTTGAAGTTGGAGCGTGGATATTGATTATGGCCAGCTTGCAGCATGTATTTTGAAGTTGGCACTGATTCTTTTGGTGAAGAAATATGCACACATCCTTTAGATCTTTGGTCACACATTTTAGCCTCCTTTAGTGGAACTCCTTGAGCAGTGTGAGTCAGACAAATCTGTTAAAACTATGCACGAGGAGATGCTTGAGCTTATAAATTCCCTGTTTTAGTCTGCAAAAGCTTTGAAGAACTTATATCAAGACAAAGTCTAGAACTAGAAATTTTCTTTTTTTTTTTGTTTTAAATATATGTATATTATATTGTTGTGAGTTGCTTTACACACACCCTAAAAAGATCCTGCAAAATTCTTTCATAATCATCTATAAATCACAAATAGTCAGATGTTTCTGCCCCACAGTTGCTAATGCTACCTAAGGTTTAAGAGAGTTATGAGGACTTTCCAGTTCTTGCTTAATCCCCAATAGCAAGATGAAATGTAGAGTGAAGAAATGGGATTGTATATATTAGGGTTCAATGTTACTAGTCAATAGTATATATATATGGGCTTTGCTCCCATGAGAACATCTCTCATGGTTCTGTGGAGGTAGCTGGATGGGGCTAGCTGAATGGGGCCTACTTGGCCCCCACTGATCACAGGTCCCAGCGGATGGAAAGATCCATATGGATAGGCCGCAGATATGATGATTATTGTTTTCAAATGATTTCCTGAAGGAACAAATGTGATGACTAAAGTATATATGTAGATGTAGTTGTTTTCTACTTATTTCTTTCTTTGTTTATTGTTTTCAAATTATGCTCTTTACATACAATCAATTTGTTCACACATAATATGGAGTAGGCTTAGAGTTATTAATTCATCGTATGTTGCAGGTTAGTTCTTCTACTATAGGTCGGCTTCTTGATTTAATTCTTGTCCAAGAGGATTTTGTTCTTGGTTCCTCGAAGAGAATGAAGAGAAAGAAGTCAACAAAGCGCCATAATTTTGATCTGCATCACGATTTATCTGTGAAAGGGGAAACCCTGCTTTCTTTCCTAAGTTCCATGCTTGATGTTTTGTTGCAGAAGAAAGACATAGAAAGCAGGTTTGGTTCAATAAAAAAATAAAATTATCTGAAACCAAATTGTGCTTTTGAGAGCCAGTTCATTACGTTCCTTGTATTGTGGTTGGGGATCTTGTTTATGATCATGTTTGTGTTAGTTATATTGTCAGACTAAAATTATCCTCTTAACTCTATAGGGTTGATCTGGTCGAGCCTCTATTTAAGCTTCTTGGGCAAATTTTTAGAAACAAGTGGCTCAGCGGATTCATTGATGAACATCAAATTGGAGGGGAAGAGTCATCTGACATTTCACGCATCTCTGGCTTAGTATGTGACATTCCACATACAATATTCATGATTCTTGAAGATATTAGCGCGTCGCTCTCATCTGATTGTCTTGTTAAGGTATCTTTGGTCTATTCTATGGAATTGGAAATACCTAGTAGAGAAAAACTTTCAATTTTTTATTTGTTCATTTTCTTTGTTAAATGAATCTTCCACTTGCAGGATGGCACGCTTATGAAATTTGATGTGAATCTTCTGGTTGAATGTGCGCGGTCTGCAAAGGATGTAACGACTCGGAATCATGTATTCTTGTTGTTATCTTCAATTTCCAAGCTTAATCCCGACCAAGTTTTAGATCATATCATCGACATTTTTACTGTGATTGGGGAATCAGCCATAATGCAGGTTGGAGTTATTGCTTCATAAAAATTTAGCTGTATCGTTTTGCTTCATATTAAAATTCAGTTAAAGGTGAATGTTGAACTATTAAATGCTTCATCATTGGTGCTACAGTTATAATTGCTTATTTGTGTCAGTTGATCACTTGATCTTGCTCTTGTTTCTTCCTTATATGCCTGCATTACCTTTTTGTAAAATTGCAGAGGTCTTGTCTCTTTGTAACTCCATATATCTGACTAAAGTTTTTTTTTTAAAATTGTTTTTTGGCATTTTGATATGAGATGTGTCTTTGTGAGTTTATTGTTGATTTTTTTTTTTTTTTTGGCTTACTTGGCTCAATGGCCAAGTTGGAGAGGAGTAAAGAAAGCCACCCACTTGGGATCGATCCCTGGTGAGTGGGATGGGAGTGGGAGCCTTTACCACTAGGTCTAAGTTCCCGAGTTTATTGTTGAGTTATTTGATCTCCTGTGCACTGTATTTTGAATTCTAGGGAGAGCTTATTCTGAAGGGTGTGTAATGTGTTTCAGTCAGGTTACAAGAGTGATGACTTGGTTAGGAAGCTTGCTCAGGGATATTGGTTGTCATCCTAAACAGTAAACACTCTGCATGCGTGTAGTGTGGGAGTGGCTTTAGTTCTTTTGCATTCTTCTTTGCAATTTGTCCTTGTAAGCTTGTAGAGATATTACTAAGGGAAGTGCATGAGTGCACCTGAGATGTTACCTAGGAAAGTACCTGATTGCGACTCTGATGACAATGGTGTTGGAGTCGCTTTAGTTAGTTCTTTTGTGAATCATGGGGTTTATTTGTGCATATACCATATATACAGATGGGTTTCCATCGTGATTTCATTTTCCATGGGAATGAGTTTCTTTAAGGGACTTTTCACAAATCATAATTCTTTGGGGAAAAGGGCCATGCCAAATATGTCATTGCATGATTAAATCTATAAAAAAAAATAGGGAAAAAAGAAAAAAAAAATCCTCACTAAGTTATGAAGTAGGCTTCAATATCTACTGAAATGTATGTCTCTGCATAATTCCTTATTCTTCTAGGAACCTGGCATCCTAAGCCAATAATCCAGAGTTCTTTGGGATGAGAACATTGCAGCAAATCTTAGTTCTTTTCAATTTCATGTTGTGAGAGAAGTTCCAATTGGGATTTCTGGAGATATGCTTGAGAAACCTGGCCAAAATTAAGTAAACTTTACGTATAAAAGAGGCAAAAATATATAATTATGTAAATATTTAAGAATTGACATTTAAATTTTTTTTCTTACAGATTTCAGGAAAATTGTTGTGTATATCTTGCAGTATTATGTGATTACAGATTAATTATGTTTTGAAAATAAACTAGAGAAAGTTTTCTTTCACATCACTGTTCTGTATTTTTCATTATATTGTGTTGATACTAGCAACATTTGTGACTATGGATGAAATCTCCATTACCTATGATGTTGGATAGGTGATTCCCAAGAGGAAGCCATGGAATAGATGAGGGGAAAAATATGTCTTGGGTTCTTTTTCTCCTTACCCTTCGTTCTTCTTTTTGTTATTCAATCCCCACCATTGAGACTCAGATAAGAACCCATTGGGGCAGATCCAGTTCATTGTATTGCTCGAACAAAAGGGTCTTAAATTGAGTTTGAACGGGTGCTTATTTTTGTTAGGATGCATTAGATAATAGGATGTAATAGCAGGATAATTTTAAATAATCCAGATTTTAGATGCAGAATATCTCTGATTATGGTAGGTCTATTTGTTATTGAGATTTTTCTGTGTTATCGATTGAATTTATAAGATATCATTAGTCTGGTTGATGCATGGATTCCATATTAGCTGGGACAAGGCTTCCATGATGATGAATCTATTTATCCTTGATTATCTAGCAAAGTCATCTCTTTGTCCTCTAATGTTCTTCAAAAAGACCATGAACTTGTGAAGATATACTATAGGCGTTGATGGCTTATAGCAACTGTTTGATTTACATTGACATGGGGCCCAATGCATTGAGTCCTAAACTGCACTTAATACATTGCTCTACTTTAGTTTTCTGCCAGTATTAGTCTAGAATGACCTCTAATTTTTCTTGATCAATGTCTTAGAGTGACAGTCACTCACAGCATGTGTTTGAGGACTTGATATCTACTGTAGTTCCATGCTGGCTGTTGAGAACCAACAATGCAGAGAAACTGCTTCAGGTATTACAAACTGAAATCTTATATTGACTATGAGAATAGAATTAAGCATTTTCTGTGCTTAACATTTCTTATGCTTGTTTTTCTGACCTACTGATGGCACTGCTACATTCAGATTTTTGTTGATGTAATGCCTGAAGTTGCTGAGCACAGACGGCTAACTCTCATGGTGTACTTGCTGAGGTATAATAATCTGAATTTTGATGGAAGCAGGTTCCATCTCTTTACATCTGACATGATTAACTTTTTTGGCAGGACATTGGGTGAAAAACGTAGTTTGGGTGCATTGCTTATTCTTCTTTTCCGCTCATTGGCTATGAGGATGAGTGAATATAGTTCTTATGGAACTGTAAATACATCAGCATCTCAGTCTTCTATGATCCATAGAGAGTGGGAGTATGTGTTTGCCGTACAACTATGTGAGCAGTATTCATGCACAATATGGCTTCCATCATTAGTCATGCTTCTCAAAGAAACTGGAATAGCTTGTCGGCGCCATGAACATATGACTGAGCTACTATTCACAGTTCAATTTATTCTACACAAATTGCAAGACACTGAATTATCTTTCAAGCTTGAAGCTGAGCTAGATCCAGATGACCTACAGGTTGTTTATCTTGATTAAATTGTATCCAGATCACTTTTTTTTTTTTCATTGGGTATCCAGATGATGTTCATGTTGTTCGTCTTGATTAAAATGTCCATGGCTACCAATATGACATGGGTGTGTGTTTTAGCACATTATCCTTCAGGACAATATGTTTTAATTGTTAATAAAGTTATTTAAAAGTCAAAAGGGGTGAGCAGAAACTTGCTTCATTGACTGCTGATCTTGTGACTTGGTCCCAAAGCAAAATTCTATTTGGCTTTTATGTTGTGGGGGTTCCTGATTATGTGGTGTATAAGTTGTCATGATAATCAACTATGTGCATGTGTTTATAAGGAGTTGTCTGCTCAATTTCTCATTGTTAGATAAATTGGGTAAAATTTGCAGGAGACACTTGGAACACTTATGGAGCAGGTTGTCTCTCACCTGCAACTTGTTACTGTCAGAACCAAGCAACTAAACACTCCAGCAAGTGTCAAGAAGGAACTAAAGGGGTGTATGCATACTATATTATTGACTATTACAAATAGCATGACTCCCTCTGCATATTTTAAAGCCATCACTCTGTTGTTGGGGCATGCGGACAGAACTGTGAGAAAGAAGGTATGCTGGGCTCTCTTGAAGTGAATCTCTATAGCACATACTTCGAATATTTTGCACTTCTTCTTCATGGATCATATTCACATAATCTTGTCCTTGCATGCAGGCTCTTGGGATTTTATGCGAAACTGTAAAGGGTTATGATGTGGTTCAGCATAAGTATAAGGGAACGCGTAAACTGTTTCGAAGCTTTAATTCTGGACTTCATATGGATGAAACTGCTTGGGACTGCTTTAATAAGATGTGTTTGGAAATTGTTCATTTGGTTGACAGCTCCATTTCTTTAAGCAATTCAGATGCTCCGGTGAAGCTGGCTGCAATTTCTGCACTGGAAGTGTTGGCGAACAGATTCTCATTTAATAATACTGTTTTCATCACTTGCCTCTCCTCTGTTGCAAAGCACATTGACTCAGATGACCTGGCTGTTTCTTCAAGCTGCCTTCGAAGTGCAGGAGCTTTGATCAATGTGCTTGGTCCAAAGGCACTTACTGAGCTTTCCTATGTCATGGAACATATGTTAAAAAGAGCTCACAAAGTTTCCTCTTGCTCAGCTAGAAAATTCAAACAGTTCATCAATAGCGATGTCAGTGGACTTTCAAGTAATAAGGAATCTCTTCTGTTGTCTGTTCTTGTTGCCTTGGAAGCAGCTGTGGACAAGCTTGGTGGTTTTCTGAATCCATATCTTGAAGATATTGTAGAACTCTTGGTGCTTCATTTGGAGTATGTTTCAGAGTCTGATGCAAAGTTGAAATCAAAGGCTGATTCAGTGCGAAGACTTGTTACTGAGAAAATTCCGGTATATTCCTACTAAATTGCTGCAGAAAGCAGTTTTATTTTTCATGTTTATAGTACACGATATTCGGATAAATACTGGTTATAATTTTCATCTTTAATGGTGATTTTGTTGGCCAGGTTCGCCTTGTTCTTACACCTCTGTTTAAGATATACACTGAAGCTGTCAAGTGTGGGGAATCGAGTCTATCGGTTGCTTTTGAAATGCTGGCAACTGCTATTAGGACAATGGACAAATCATCCATTGGATCTTATCATGCAAGGATATTTGAACAGTGCTTGCTAGCGCTCGATCTTCGACGTCAATGTCCAGTATCTGTAACGGATATTGATATGGTAGAAGAGAGTGTTATCCATGCGGTGATTGTTCTGACTATGAAACTTACTGAGACGTTGTTTAGGCCTATATTCATTCGGTGTCTTGAATGGGCGGAGTCTGGGTTGGATGAAAGCGAGTTGAGCAATAGAAATTTAGACCGGCCTATTTCCTTCTTTAAATTGGTCAGCAGACTTGCTGAACAGCACAGGTCAGTCAAATTTTGTATAGATTTGCATGCGAACATTTGTGTGCATACATATGCTTGGCACGTGAAACAATTATATTTCTTTTTGTGGGAACCTGCACTTATGACATGAAAGAATTATACCATTTGATAGTCCTGAATATCTTTTTGGTGGGTCTCCATCATGGATTGCCTTTGTCCCATTAACATACCCTCATCAATTTTAACTTTTCAATTTGTAGGGCGGCCTCCAAATGAACACTGATGCACAGTCAACTCTCTGAATTATTACTAGATGCTTCCTTTGCTTCTAGAGCAAGGATCCATCACGTGGGGGCCCTCAGAATCGACCCAAAGATGTATGGAGTCATTGCCATACCGCCATACCAAAAAACGATAGGACTTCACACCAAAGAAAAATATCATTTTATCAATTCTCTTGAAGGTGTTAATTTATATTTAGACACGCCCTTGGGGTTGTGCAATTCTTAGGATGAAACTCTTAAGTACAACTGAATTCAGCCAATCTCCTCTTGCATGTAACTAATAATAAGATATAAAGGAAAACCATTAATGACTTGGTCGACTAGCCTATTTGGAAACAACTGGCAACTAATAGGTTGACTTTATAATTAAGTCTCTAAAAAAGGGTTGGATATCTCCTAATTTATTTGGAAATAATTATTGTCAACTAACGTCATGAGAAATCCTATTAATTAGTAATTTTGATCAGAACAGAACTGACTATGAGATGTTTGACACCAAGGTACTTAGATAGCAGCCCGATAACTCACTTTTATGAGTTGCTTCGCACTTGGAGCCCTGGATTTGACTGTGACCCCCCGATTGGCATTAACTTATATTAACATTCAGTGTTTGTTTTATGGTTCGAAAGCCATCCAAATGTTAGAAGTGATCTTTTCTTCTGTGATCCCTTATTTTTGGTTGGTCGAATTTCTGTATTAAGCTGGTGCTTTAATAGATTGTTCATCTTCGATGCAGATCCTTGTTCGTGCCTTATTTCAAGTACCTGCTGGAGGTTTGTACACGCTATTTAACTGATAACCAAGATCAATGCTCTATTAATTCAATCCGCAAGCGGAAGAAGGCAAAAGTTTTGGGAGCAGACAGCAATAAAGAAACAAAAGGAGATCTATCACCTTCTCTGTGGCATTTGAGGGCACTAATTTTGTTGTCCTTGCATAAGTGCTTCCTCTATGACAGTGGAAGCACGAAGTTCCTGGATTCATTGAATTTTCAGGCTAGCTTTTCCTTCTCTATCTTTAAAACAAGAAATTCGTTGTGTTGTATATTGCAAAACTGGAAATTGAAATGTCATGGTTTCATGCAAAAGATGAGACGGATATTTTCTATTGGTACCATGCACTGGAATTTTGGTGGAAGTGAAAAAGAATCTTTCTATTTATTATTATTTTTTACTAATGGTGATCTCAATAATTGGGCAATTTATAGATTTGAGGTTGCTGATTGTGATCAGCTCAATTTTAATTTTGTTGATTTCACTTTTAATTTTGACTACCCTAAATTAATTTTGCCTTTACATGGAGTCCACACAAATTTGATTGAGCCCGCTATCAGGATAACAACGGGTTAGATTTGGTACGGGTCAAGCTAAGTCCTAATCTGTGTTGATAAAATTAGTATATATGTTTAACTTGTAAAGACTTGAATTCACAATCTCTCACCTATGAGAGATTTTTGAAAGCTACTCTAGTTACTGCACCATATAAAAGTTCTTATTATAAATATAATTTTTTTTTAAAAAAATGTTAGTTATTGATGTGGCTCAGGCCTTAGCCATGTGGGAGATGAAAGATCCAATGTATAAGGAATACTTATTTAATTTTGGCAACTTCCAACTTTTCACCTCTATCAATGCTACTATGACTAATTTTTATTCTTTTTTTATGCATATACATGCTGATGCATTAAGCATGGGTCGCCAAGCTAGTAAAACTGATCATTGTCAAGCATTTACGATAGACTGTTGGACCATGCCTTTTGAATTGTGTTTTATGTCTTTCAATCTTTTGATCTTTGACTGGCCATTGCTGATTGATGCATAAAATTTACTGCAGGTTCTGTTGAAGCCCATCGTCTCACAGCTTGTAGCAGAACCTCCAGAATCCAGTGTACCGTCTGTGAATGAAGTTGATGATATTCTGGTTTCTTGTCTTGGCCAGATGGCTGTCACAGCAGGCTCCGACCTTCTCTGGAAGCCCCTGAACCATGAGGTGAGTGTGAAAATTTTCATAGAGAGAATGCATATGTTTCATTTTTTCTCTGGAACTTTCAGTTTAGTCATCATTTTCTATGGTTGTCATAATTTCCTTGTAACATCATTTATGTTTGTCTTTCTATCTACAATGGACCTTGAACTTCCACTTGAACATGCAAATGTCTTAGCTACTGGTTCCTAGGCCTTAGCAAGTGTACCATTTGCAACTGTTGTATAGGCGATCCAAATTCATTAACCTGGTGGGTTCATTACATGGTGATGGCCTAATGATCTCCTACATTGGAATATTCTAATTCTATATCTATTTTCTTGTAACAAGATTTTAGTATCTTCCATTTGGAAAACTTTAGTATGCCCTATCCATGGTGGACCATAGGAGTTGTGAAGTATCTAATCAAGCTTGTTATATTAAACATGTGTAAGAATTATTTGTACACAAGCTATGGCATTAATGGCATTAAAGGAAGATATTCACCTGTGGTAGACGGGATGCAGGGAAAAACGGATCCATGCCTTTGACATGGGACGCTGCAGTCAATTCACGGTGGGGGATGCTTTATGGAGGGTTGGGATTGGAATTCCTGCATCCCATTGCTCGTCGGAGAGACTTCTCCAGCATTATATATTTTTAACATTGTCCCTCCTATCCCAACATATGTGGGACAAGGATGATGATTGTCCCTCCTATACACAAGGCTGAGAAATGAAACCCACTTTGACCTTCCATTGGAAGATGCTTTTCTATTTTTTGTTTCTGTACTTTTTGCCCCATTCTTCACTTGTTCTTGGAGGTCGACTTAAGATAAGTGATTGGAAGCTGACCCTTTTAAAGACCTATATGGGTACTTGGAATTCTGTTGCCCTGAACTCAGGTTACCTTGTAATTGGTTTTGCAAAGAATAAAACACAATGCCTGAAATACGGGTAACTTGGGTTATTCTAATGCATGTACTGTTCATCTGCACATCAGCCGACCTACTTTCACTCAGTTTGAAAGATCCAAATGGCCCCTAAATTGTTTATATTTTAAGTGAAAAATCCTCATGATGAAGAGTTTGGATTTGGAACTAAGAACTGTCCAATCGGCTTTGATTTTTTATTAAGTGTCCTTCCATAGCGAGCACATAGATCTTAACATTAGGTCATCATACACAACAGTCATTTGTGTCAGGAAAGAAATACTGAACATTGCAAGTGAGAAAAAAGAAAAGTTGGTTCTCTGGGGCAGCTCTTAGCTCTTTGCGTCTTTCCAACTTTGATAGATACCATTTCAATACTTGCTTTTGCCGTTCTGATAGAATGTGATGTGCAGCTGAATTTGACTTCCTTGTTCATTGGATCTTGCTGCAGGTGCTGATGCAAACTCGGAGTGGGAAGTTAAGATCTCAGATTCTTAGTCTGAGAGTTGTGAAGTACCTCGTTGAACACCTAAAAGAGGAGTATGTAGTACTCCTTCCTGAAACTATCCCTTTTCTTGGTGAGCTGCTTGAGGATGTCAATTTGCCCGTTAGAACTATGGCTCAAGAGATTCTCAAGGAGTTGGAGACCCTCAGCGGGGAAGACCTAAAGCAATACCTTAACTAAAATTGAAATTAATATTTAATATTGTGTGCCCTTTTTTTTTTATTGTAAGTTTCGTATTTATTTTTTTGTAACCATAACCAGGTCTGGTTCTGGTTCTGGTTCAAATTTTGGCAAAGCTGTGTAAAAAGGTAAAAAATAATCCAATTTTGGAATTTTGTTGTATCCATGTTTGCAGCTATACCTCTGTTCTAATTCCAGCGTTCATTTTGCTTGTTGCAAAATGCATTGTATAAAATAACTGTATGTTGTTATTCTTTTAAAGTGTTTCTATTAACCTCACAAGCACCATCATCATAGAATACTTTATTAGTAAAGTATTTTATCCCATTTACTAAAAAAGAGTCCAGAGATACAACACAACACAACACAAGCCCTTGTAATTACACTTCATATATCACAAGTTATCCACAGTGGCTCCTCAAATTCTCCCCTGAGCTTGTCCCCAACAGCCCCAGGCTCCAGCCCCAAAGACCCCAAATCCAGCTCTCCAGCCTCGTGCCATGCTGGCGTCCCATCCTCGTAAGCATTCCACGTCAGCCTCTGGACCCCACTCCCATCCACCCTGGCAACAAACAGCTCCCCGTACGGCTGAAAATGATTCGGCAGCGACACCGGCTCAGCCGACACCCCTCCCAAGTTGGCCGTGAAGAGCAGCCAGCTCGAGTCCGGGCTAAAGCACACGTGGTTGATCCTCTCCCTGTCCACGTCATCCCCACCCGCCACGTGTACTCGACGGACCTCCGTCCCGTCCGGACGGACGAGATAGACGGAGAACGCCTCGACGTTATCCGGATCGTGCCTGTTCGACGAGAACGCGATGAGCTTCCCGTCCGGCGACCAGCTCGGCATCGTGTCGATCCAGGGCCCCTCCGTCAACTGACGGATCCCGCCGTTAAACTCTCCGTTAACGGCGTCCACCACGTAGAGGTTCTTATGGCCCGACCTCCCCGACCGGAAGACCAGATCCTTCCCGTCCGGCGAGCAGGACGGGAAAGCGTTGTTGCCGGAATCCTCCCTCGTGAGGATCTTCACCTCGGCCGGGATCTCTTCCCGTTCGTCCAGATCTTTAAGATCGAAAGTAATCCGAGCGATCTGGACCGTTGATTTCGCCGTTTGGAAGATGGGCCCCACAGAGGTGTAGATCACGCCGGGCTCCGTCGGGCTCCACACCGTATGAAATGCTGGCCATCCTTTCATGACCGTCCATCGCTTAGAGCCGTCCGATCTCACGATCTGTACTCCTGGATTCACGTCGAAGTCGTGGTTGAAGGCGATCAGATCGCCGTTAGGGGAGACGGAAGGGAAGGATCCGTTTAGACGGAGCAGCCTCAGCTCTTTTACAGGAGATGCGACCGGGTTTAGATGCGGAATCGTCGACTCGCCCGAGTCCGACTCGCCTCGGAATCGGTGGTAGCCTAAAGAGCCTGACTCGGGAGAGAAGAAGGGATTGTAGTGATGGAAATTAGGGTTTAGAGGCTCAGTGATTTTGATAAAGGAGTTCGATTCCAGATCGAAGATCTCGATGTGGCGGAACTCCGTCCCGGGCCGCCGCGTCGCTACGGCGATCCACTTCCCGTTGTGCGAAGCCGCCGGAGTGAACGCGTGGACTCCCGGTGGCGTGATCCTGCGAGGCTCAGGCTCGTCCGATCCGGAGAGATCTTCAATCTTTTCTGGCAGACCCAGTCGGAAAACGCTCCACCACCCGTCGGCCGCTACCCGGTGGAAGTACACGGTCGAATCGCCGGACCACGACGGCCATCCTCCCTGCTTGCAGAGGACCGCCCGTCTAGTCGGATCTAACGCCGGGAAAACGACGATCTCAGTCTTGAGCTCGTGGAAATCGCCTTCCCACTGCCGTGAACCGTACGAGGCGACGGCGACGAATTTCCCAGTCTGCGACACGGCCGGGCTGTAATCGACAGCTCCAGGCGGCGTAAGACGGACGGAGCAGTTAGGATCGTCAAGTAAGGAGGAGTAGACGGCGGCGGAGCTGTTGCGCAGTTTATCGGGCTGCTCATGGGCCGATACGAAGTAGAGTCGGCCGTTACGGAGGATGGGGCGGTCGTGGAAGAGGCTGTTGGGGAATTGGGGGAGATGGTTAGGGTTTGAGCTTTGGGGGTTTTTGAGGAAGATTTGAGCGGAGCCGGTGCGTTCGGATACGAAAGCAAGCGTTTGCGACTCGTCGACGAAATGGCCGTTAAAGTTGACGGAGATCCCGTCAGTTAGACGGCGCTCGATGAAGTGGGGCGTTATAACGGAGGAGGAGGAGGAGAGTGAGACGGAGAAGATGTCGAAGCCGTAGCTGAGACGGCCCACCGTGGTGAAGATGATTGTCCCTTTCGGTGGCATCTTCGTATTCGTATCCAAGATAACGGAGATTTTCAAGGGTAAGGATTTATATAGAGGGTGAATTAAAAAAAAAAAAAAAAAAAAATCCTTTTTAAGTTTCGGCCTTATTTCAAAGAATACATAAATTTTAAAACTTTTCAAATTAACCCCCAAGCTTTTCAGGAAATTTTCAATTAAAGACATCCATCTATTTAAAGTTATTTTTCGGTAACTTTTTACTTTTTTTTTTAATACCCAAATTATCTTTTATTGTAATAAAACTTTCAATTCACTTTCTCTATATTCCTCATCAGTATCCTCACAGTGATCAAGGACACCCAGTATTCCCATAGCGATTGCTGCATGTATGTAGTGGCCGCAGAAACCATGCCATGGCTTTAAATGAATGGTAATTAGGGTATGTTCAAAATATTGAGGGAAAAAGTTATTAAAAAATACCTTTAAATGACCGAATGTCCTTAATTAAAAATTTACTAGAGAGCTTATAGACTAATTTAGAAAGTTTCAAAACTGGTGTCTTTTTTTTTTAAATAAGGTAAAAACTTAAAGACCATATTTGAACATTTTCAAATATATATATATATATATATTTATATATTTATGCTTGCTTGGTTTTTTGACTTTTGTGACATATGACACGTGGCATTGTTATCGCAATCCCATGAGTGTTCATTGGCCACACAAGCTGCCAAGTGTTTTGATATCAAACATGCTTCATGTCACTGCTCATGTAAGAATAATCAGTACACAATTCTCAATGTAAGCGGGATAAGAGTACTGACAAGAAAACTTTTGCCAATCTTACCTGTTTTCATCCATAACTCCAGGATGCATGTGAAAAAGATACACAATCTCAAGAGTATCCCACAATTCATAGTGTCCAATGTATCAAATCTCAATGTAATCTTCTCATACAAATGATGGACCAAAAAGGCAAAAAAAACTACTTTTTTTCAGTTCTGATATGTAAGAAAATACAAAATTTGATACAGGGTGATTACAGAGAATGTAATATTCTGGACTCAGGAGAGAAGATAGAGCACAAACAAAAGAGAGATCAGTGTTCAGTCACACACAACATCAGAGTAAAACACTATTGTCCTGCGTTGACAATTCTGCACATTGAGAAGTTCCACATCAAAAACCTCAAATTGCTTTGAACTGAAAAACGTGGAGGGTCCAACCTGTCAAAGTGCATCAAATTCTTCATTGGTGACAGTATTGATGATATATTCAATGGCATACAACTAATATGTGAAAAATGAATGGGTTTTCTCATTTGAGCTGTGGAGTAGAGTTGATAGGTTTTCTCATTTGGAGTTAAGAGTATATATATTCTTTTGAGAAAACCTTTTAAATTTGATCTGTACTAATTAAGAACTGGATCAAAAGTGTGCTGTCTAAACAAAACTGCTACACCAACGCGATTTTAAGAAAATAAAATTTTATCCTCGTTTCTTTTCTTTTTCTTTTTCATCCTTGTTTCTTTATAAGTGCTGTTCATCTTAATATATTTCCAACATCTTGCACTAATGATGAACTATTTCAAATACATCCTGATATTCTCATTTAGGAGTGCTACACAAAGCTTGATTGAGTTCATCAGTGGAAAGTATGGGTGGACCTCACCTTTAGGCCTCGCGTTTCAGAAAATATAAGCCATTTTTAGTGGCTTCAATCATGGAGGTGGCCAGGCCTCATATCTTCCATATGGAATGATCCTAACCATCCAGTTACTGAAATGCAAATGGTAATTACCACCCACAGTCCATAGTTAATGGGCATACTTGGACAGTTAGGATCATCCAATATTGGAAATTTCAGGGAATCTCCAGTCCATTAGGGTCCTTTCCAATGGAAGGTTGGGATCATCAGAAGCCATCACCCACATGTTATTATTATTATTATTATTTTTTCCCTTCTTCTGAGTTGGGGTGAGTGAAGGAAAATTCTCAAGGGATTGTAGGTGACTTGATGATGTTCAACAAAGTTTGATATTTCTAAACCCACAGTATCCTTAGCCAAGAGGAAATTGAGAAAGAAGCAAGATAGGGCAAAGGATGCTCACAGGAGGCCCAAGTTCTGGAGGAATAATAATTCTGCGCTTGCCCCCAGGCCTCATGTCTCGTATTCCTTCCTCAAAACCTAGATTGATGTTATACATCATTCAGTAACGTAATAGAATCACATCAAATTAGAGTAAAGTAGACCTTTTGCAACTAATAATTTCACCTGGAACCAATGAATTTGTGCCTATCTGGATCTTGGCTGGAGTTCCCTGTAGGTATGTGCTATCAATACGACGGCCCGATTCATTATATCCCACATAATGAAATGTCACCTATAATCCAATGTGCCAGGTTAAGGAATGTAGTCTATGCCAATGGAGAAAATTCCAGAAATGATAAGAAAGAATCAATAGAACAATGTGAAGCTACAGAACATAACTGAATATCTTACAGGTGAGTAAATAACCCCATAAGATTCTTTTTTAAAAAGAAGTAAAATAACTCCAGTCCTATATTATAGAAATCCATTTCCAGTGGCAACAAGATGAATCCCATAATTTTTTTTTCAGTAAAAATGAGTAGTTTCCAAAGAAAATTTAAGTAAAAACCTGTTGACCGGCCTTTGGGCAATCACCTTTACCAACTTCTATATCCAGGTATATAAGTCCTGAGTCGCACTTTACATAACTATCGGATGTAACTACCTTCACCTGAAAACCTGGAGTGCATGTCATTGATTAGGCAGAATATGGAGTGGTTGTGCAATAACACTAACATTCCAAATGATTTCATGCAGTTTTAGGCAAGCATGGAGGAAAAAAAAAGAAGCAAGAGTAACCAAGAATATCATTTTGAAAAGAAAAGGGAAGCAAGAGTAACCCAGAATATCATTTTGAAAACTATCATTAACAAGCTTGCAGAAAGAAAGAAATGCAACAAATTGAAACAGGGAAAATATCCGAAATTTAAAACATTCTTCCATCCAGTTACATGAATATGCCTGAGGTTGTGTTTGGATACACTATTAAATGAAATTGTAATAACTGCTTCAATAAAGTGAAAATGATCAAAGTGCAATTTCTCTCCCTCATTCATAGTACAAAAAGATTTGAGTACGTGTAGGTGCACCAAGGTCCTTTTGGACCCCACTTTAGTTGGACTTTTTTTTTTTTTTTTAATTAGTAGTTTGGTTTATATTTCCCCCTTAAGGTTTGCATGGAAAAAAATGTGACGCGCCGAGGTCCATTTGCACCTCGCTTTAGGTGACCTTTCTTTGTTTTCAACTAATATTATTATTTCTCCTTTCTTCGCCTATGTAGTCCACTTTTTCAATTATTTCTCATCTCATCTTCTACCTCATCTTGTCCTGTTGAGTAGACTGTAACATTCAACTATTACAATCGACCACAACAGTCTCCTTTTTTTCCCTTCTCATTTCCATTATTGTCTTCTTCTTTTTCCCTTTCTATCATCATCTTCTCCTCCTTACCCTTCTTTCCTTGTTTTTTCTGAATTATCAGGTGTATCATATTTCAAAATGCTAGCCCATTTCAAGATAGTGGAGGAAGAGTTAAATTATATCAAAGGAAGCTAACACAGAAGATGATTGCACAGTAGGAAATGATATAAAATTTATTGGTTGAAAACCAGTGGATTTAGCCACTAAACATTTTTTTTTTTCCACGTATTCAGATCCTAGGAATCCATAAAGTGAGTTCAGAAGCAAAAATATAAGATGATGGAGATTTAGATGCAGCCCGCACTTCCCTAGGACCAATTTACAAGGGAATGGCTGGTTAATCATTTAATACTAAAGGAAAGACTATTTGACAACCCGTTATGGGTCTTCATCTTTACAACTTCAATTTTAACCCCCTTTAACATGATGGCATTGTTTAGAATTCCTAGGAACTCAATACCAATCAAACAAACAAGCCATTATGAGTTATAACTAAGCAAGTTTGTGTGATACATTGTTTAATTTATGAATTTATCAGTACTGTTGTTGGTATTATTTCCTCTTCTCATTTTATTATACTCTATTTTTTTATTTTAAAAAGGCTTGAACATAGATCGTATAGAATACAAAATGGGTCAAATGACATACAAATAGGATTATTATCACGTTTTATATTGAAGGGGCTCCTAGCATGCTAAGGTTTGCACCTTGAGCTATAAAAATTAAAAAGCTTGATGCAGTTTGCGCTTTGCGCCTTGACCAAAATCACTCCCATCATTATAAATACTAGGGAGAGTCATTGAAATTTAGTCAGTCCCTCTCCACTAAGTGGAATTTTCTCAACTAAATACAATTGTGGATCCAGATACAGCTTATATAACTGACATAATGTCGAACATTCTTCTTACGAATGGCTATTTCAAACTTTGCAACGAATGAATCTCTTTGGGTATGGCATGTGGATAAGTAAATGCAGTTGAGAAATTGAGCTCGTTAGACAGATTGTCCAGGCATAACAAGTGATAACAAAGCATCAAATACAAAGTAAGCAGCAGATGTAAACAAATTTAGTAGTGACAATCACAATAGTACATAGTCCATATATAAGTCTTAATATAGAAGGTTTACTGCAGATTAACCCAGATGTAGACTTTTGTTATCAGTTGAAATAATTAACAATTGTATCTACATCACTGCCTTAGAGTCTCTGTCTCACTCAAACTTTTGGCAGTCATCTCTCTTAATAAATGACCGTTTGCTTTGTTTCCAAAAGAATAGGAGGATAATGATGATGACGACTTACCTTCTCTAATGAAATTTGGGAACTCTTCAGGTGCCTTATTTGCTTCTTGTATCTTCTTATTTTGTTCAAGCAAGCGTCTTTCATCATAGGGGCTCTTACTTTTCACCTTCCCCAAGGCAGAGAGACTCACAAATGAACCCAAGGAAACCAATGAGAAGAAAAGGAAACACCTACGCCCTTTAGTCCCTTCAGAATATTGTACATGCTTGTTCCATTCGTCCAGTTTCCTGGAAGTTTTAACCAGAAGGAAATTAGACCTTAAATGAAAACCATTGGCAACTGAGTGAAAAGAAAAAAATGTTATTGTTCATCTACATATGCGCAGCAATGGGGAATGCTTTTACCTTTCAACCTTGCAAGGGTAATTCATATAACATGTAGGAACTTGCTTCTTTTGGCAAAAGAAAGTTCCAAGTATCAGCTGATTGGATGAAGTTCTGCCTACATGAACAAAAATAAAAATCAAATAAATATGTCAAATGCGGACTTTATGAAGTAGATGGATTAGTAATAGATTATTCTAAACTAAATAAGCTTAGTGAAAATGACACGTTTCTTTAGTCATTAATCTGGATGATTCGTGATCAATTTCAAATGTTAGAACAGAGTTGATTATACCATAACCTATTCTTCCAGCCTTCCAAGAATTAGTCATATTTAACCATTCTCACACTATAATTGAATAAAAATATTAATATACTTTCTTTTTTGCAGCTCATTTTGATCCAGCCCTATTAAAATACTACATTGGTATTCAACTTTCACATCCAACTACAATAGGTAAATGGGTAATTAATGCATGAACATGTCAGTCTATTATCTAACAACAGGCCATTAGAACTTCTAAGGAGCCGATCGCCCATAAAAAAAATCATCATCAGCACCATCTTATACTCACCCATAAAAAAATCATCATCAGCACCATCTTATACTCACCCATAACAAATGTAATTGAGAAATTCTCATGCCTTCCTAGCTTTATCAACAACCAAACTGATATCCAATCGAAACATTGACAAGAACCAAAACTACCCAGAAAGCAGGAGATTTATAATCTACATGAAACTTCGGCAGCTAAAAATCTTTCCATGTTCTAAATATTGAGAAGAAAAACTAAAGGACCCATTTAGACTTCTACTTGACTGAGATGAAGAACCAAAAAATTACACAAATTTAAGAAACCCATCTTCATATGATACATTAAAAAGCTAAAATTCAGGAAAATAAAAGGCACCCATGGAAATCTAGAAAAAGGAAGGAACAAGTGTGGGGATGGAAGGTGATGGGGTACTTACATGAAAATGGAGTTGAAAAGGAGACTGGGATAGACTGCATATTTTAAAATTTTGCAAGTTTTCAAGCTTCTAACATCTGTTGGAATTCTTCTTGCAGAGAAACTGGAATTGAGAGCAGGGATTGGGGAAGAACAGTGTCTGTTTCAGTGCAAAGGCTGTTTTTTTTTTATCTTCTTCTTTGTAAAGTAGAATTGACATATGTGTCCCTTATCTTGCTCGTTTAAAGGTGGGCCGTTAGTCGACCCATGGTTGTGTTTTTCAGGGTTTGGTTCCATTGCTGGATGATGGTCCATTAACCAGACAGTCCTAGTCAATGGTCCATTAAACAGACCACAGCTCAATCTTATATGATTTTGACCCTCATAACCTGATCCCCCATCGTGTATGGGGCGGTCACGGGTCAAACTAATCTGACTCACAGTAAAATGGGTCGAGCTAGGTTACCCTGCATAACCATTTAAACAAGTCAGGCTAGGGTCAAATTGCATTTCGAAACCCCGATTTAAATGGATTTGATACTGTATGTTTTGGGATTTTGTTTTGCCTAGAATTAAACTAACAAATAATTCTAACACGTAAAATGGATTGGGCTTGGGCCAAACTTCTAAAACTTATGTAGGGTCAGTTTAAGTTAAATGGGTTGCTCATGTTGGATGCGGGTTATGAAAGTTGGATTGGATTGAGTTACTGACCTGTTTTAGAAAACGAGTCGAATATGAGTTGACCTTCAACCTCTACACAACCCAGGTTAACCCGACTCATTTTGACTTGACCCGACCAATTTTCTACCCAGCTCTCCTTTCAGGCTGGGCCCACAAATTGGAGTGACTGTAAAGTTTATATCTGATAGATTAGAGCAGATTCGAGGACAAAAAGAACCCAAATGCTAAAATGACAGATCTGGCTCAAATTTAACTATTATAACATCAACAGTGATCATCATAATGATGATGATCATCATTGAGATAATTTTAATCGCTTCCATAGGCTTTCACCTTACAATCATGGATCAAAAATAGCCAGCGCCAAGTTGGGATCCAGGGATTGACACCCAACTTAAACCTTGATCTGATTAAGTTAACTTGAAGAAAGTACTCATGAAAGGATTTTGTGAAAGTCTTAAAAGTTGATTTTAGATAATTTTTCAAACATGAAGTCCATGTTTGTCCCACATGTATCAAGAAGAAATTAAACTGTTTTTTTTTTTTTTTTTTTTTTTTTTTTTTCTTTCTTTGGTAGAAGAGGACATGAAATTGTATGCATTTGATAAATTATCTAATATTTTTCCAACAACCAAACAAATTGAAATTTTTGCAAGTATTAGAAGCTACCCATTTTCATATTTTGCAATTTATTGACAATTTGGTAACATACATTCAAAGAGGCCCTTACTAGATCAATTTTTTTTAGTCTTTCAGGTACTATCCCCTGCCTCGTTGGTGGAATCACATGGCAAACCCATCAAAGTAGGGGTGACAGAAAGATCAAGCACAAACCAAGAATTGTGAGTGTTTTCTTTGCTCGATTACACTTCCCTCGTAATGCATAGTTTCCTAGGTTTGGATTGCCTTTTACCAAAAGCTTGAAAGATCAATGATTGTTCTTGGTAATGTTATTGTTGATGAGTTATGCCAAGAATTAAAAACACCAATCGAAGTATTTCCTTCTACTGTTTGTACACCTGTTAATTTAGAGGGGAAGAGGGAAGAACAGGAAAATAGAAGAAGTTCTATGATCCTTTAGAATACTGAATGTTTTGTTGTTTAAACTTGTAATTCCCAATTGGAATGTCTTCTCTTTGTCATCTAATATAATTATGGACAGGATGTATCTACCAACAGCCTGATCAATAGGGTCAGTGGCTTAGGCTAAGTTGATGGATCATGGGACCCAAACCCTACCCCTCTGAACTGGGAATGGAGGTTCCTAACTATTGCAAAAGAGGGGACAAACTAATAACTACATTATCTCTAGCCTCTTATTCCAATTTTGAAAGCTGTACTGCATACAGTCCAAAGATATGCTTTAATTTGCCTTTTTCCAACATATGAGTTAAGATTTCATGATGTGTGATTATAACTGTGGGGAATAGCTGCCTGCAATGGTTAAAATAGTAAGAGTAGTATAATGAAGATGTCCCAATTGCTAAAAGTCTTGTCTATATTGATTCCATGTCTTGGGGCCATACACCAACCAAAAGGGCAAAAAGATAAAAAAAAAAAAAAAAAAGGCAGCTAGAAGACCCAAAAAGAGGCTAACCACAGAGAAATGCTACAAGATAGCGACTCATACAAGATGGTCAAAGACAGGGCTTCCCAACATCATCTTTCAAGTAAATGACCAAAGCACCTTGATTTACACATGCTATAGAAGTCTGGAAGAATCTGTAATGGAAAAAGGGAGTTAAAAGTTACGTTAACTCATAACAGTCTCATCTCCATGTCTTTGGTGCTTCCAATCTAGTAACCCCATCAAAAGCAGGAAAAATTAAGTCTAGTATACTGCACTTGTGCAGGTGTAATCAAAATAATGCATGGGTTTTGTGATTACAAATTTCCCAACATTCATGGGGGATAATAAAATACATCGAATCCTTTTTGTCACCTCAATTTGAAATTTCAATTTAGCGAAACTCCATAGGTGTAAAATCCAAGTGTGGTTGCTGATCAAAATGGCTTTCCTCCTCCTTGCATGTGTCAATTAATTTATTGACAATGAATCCCAAGCGGACCCAACCAAAATCCATGAGTTAGTGGTGCTGGTTACGTAAATATAAACAAACCCCGGAAATCTCATATGGTCCAACATCAGAATCCACCATCTTTGTCTAATTCATGATTTTCAGCTTCAAACAGACAGCGTTCATTTCCTCATTCATAAAAAAATCTTCAAGCACAAACATTATCCCATCACTCAGGCCCATTGTTGCCATCATACTGGTGGCCTGTCATCATCGTTGATGCTGCATCGTTGAAATATCATTTTTTTAATTTAAAGAATATGTCAACATCATCATTACCACCACCCAATCGCATCAAAATCACTACAAACTAAACCCAAAGTCCAAACCTTTCATTGTCGTCCAATTTCTTCAAGCTTTCTGATAATTTGCTTGGTATCTGGTCTCAAGGATGGGGAAGGCGAACAACAACTACTTGCTAATTGAAAATACATCAGCAGACCATCTTCAGTAACTGAATTTTGACAGTTACCACGTCTTAGAAGCTCGAGATCAAACATTTCAGTGACCGTGTGACTGAGAGCTGCATTCTGCATGGAAGTCGGCAGATAAAGGTCCAAAGGAGATGATGAGTACCTATTAATCGGCTCCTTCCTCGTTAGCATCTCAAGAAAGATAACCCCTAAGCTGTATATGTCACTTTCTTTGCTTGCGTCTTTCAACTTGATCAGCTCAGGTGCTTTGTATCCCTGATCTGCTGATGCTTCCAGCACTTCCTGCCCTGCGGTTGGGTTCAGGAGGAGATGTAGGCCAAAATCTGATATATAAGGCTGACAATTTGAATCCAGTAATATGTTTTTTGACTTAAGATTTCCATGGATAATGGGCTTCTGCAAACCGTTGTGCAGATAATCCAGGCCTTCAGCTATGCCAAGAGAGATTTTATAAACAATGGGCCATCTGTGTGATTCATCACTTTTATCTGTCAATAAGAGAAAACACTCCATTTCATAAGTCTCCAATAATTGGGGAAAAAAATAACAATGCTTAGTGAAAGCTTTAAAGTTCCATTTAATTTTAGAACTTATCCGAATAGTAAAAGTTTAAGAAAAAGAAAGAGTAAGGAACAGAAACACAGTACCGAATCTCATTCTTTTAACGACATCGAAGAAAGAAATACTGAACATATCAATCAAAAACGAAACATATGGTGAATACCCAGAAAGAAAATTATGATTCTCTACTGGCACCCTGAAGAAAATGACATGGATCCCTGAAAGACTACAGACTTGAGAACAAATTCCTCACAGTGATGACCATTCCAAAAAAAAAAAAAGGAGAAAAAGCTCACAATGGTGTCCAGAGCAAGCTAGTTAAAAAGTTATCGACATAAGTTTAATAAAAGTAACCAGAGGCATATATTTGCTAGTGAATACCTAAAAGTGAACCTAGAAATTATATTCCCCCGTTGTATTCAAGCACGAGCCAGAAAAAGCTCGCAAACACTAACAATTAAAGCAAAAGGCAGCAAAACACCTCTAGCCTGAGATCCTGAACCTAAACACGCTAATAAAAACAAATTGGAGAACTATTTCTCACCTTTATAAGTCCACTATATATGCTCATTAAGAACACTTTCTACAACAGAATTCTAAAACAAGCTTAAATTTCAGCGTCAAATTCCAAACTTAGTTCACAATATCTATTAAACACATCATTCAATTTACTTTCACTCCCAAATTGCTAATATACATAGGAACCGCGTTTTCCCATCCTGGTTAAGGCCTAAGAAGGTTTCAATTAGTCCCACATTGGTAGGGTACTCCCCCAAAGGCCCCCATTTAACCCCCGGAACTCGGTTACCCTCGAACCCTTGATTCCTAATTGGTAAAGACAAAGAACAAAACAACTGCAATCAAACCCATCATTTACTTTTTACTACTAAACTGAGTTTTCAGCACTCACATTTGCAACAATCAAAACTGGCCCATAAGAACAAAATAACTGTAAATTATATCTTCAATGCAAAGAACAAAGGGTTTTTTCCTGTAAGGGGTCACCATTAGCCGTCGATTTCCGCTCCGTGACCAGACTCAAGATATTTTCCCAGACATTCTCCCACCGCTCCAATTTTTTGCGATATCATAAAGCTTTATTGGATTATGAGAAATGCGCATTGAAATACAAACAAAAAAAGGCGCAGTTTTATGCGATATCACGTAATTCAATAAAAGTTTTGTGATATCACAAAAATGGAGTGTAATTCATGAACACCCAAACAGCCCAAAGAATCTAATTATAGATTTTCCATTCGAATTACTATAAGCAGGTCTTACTTCCACATTCCATATTGCTAAAAGCAAACATTTTATCAATCTCAATCAATCCAAACATGGTTCAAACCTAAATGAAAAGCCCTAATTACCTCGCAGGAGCTGAGAAAGAGTGCCCCCAAAGAAGAAGGGATGAACAAGAAGCTTCTCCCCTCTCGTCCCAGAGTAAAACGCCTGCAAAGGAACCAAATTCGGGTGCCTCACGAAACCCAACATCTGAACCTCCGAAACGATTACCTTCATCTGCTCCGTGCACGCAGGCCTCAGAAACCGAAGCAAAACCACCGAATTGCTCCTCTGCAAGCTCGCCATATACAGAGTCCCATAGCTCGATTTTCCGACCACCTCTCCGGGCGCATCCAAGATCTCGTGGATCGTCAGATGCTCGCCTCCCGGAAAACCGATCAGATCCTCCGGCTCCAACTCCTCCCCATACCCAAAACTCCTCATCTCCAAATCCTCTGCCTTAGACGATCTTCTACGACAGCAATACACAACAAAGACAGCAACAAGCAGAAAAATTGCGGAAACCAAACCGAGAAAGACCTTGATTCGGTCGTTCTTGTCCATGACAGAGAATTGCTAGCTCTGATTTGAATCAAAGAGGCTGCAAATCAGATTTCTCAACATAATCGATTGAGATTTTGGGGAAGAAAAGGAAGAATCTTTGATTTGGATTGGAATAAGAGAAGGTGGAAAAGTGTGTGTGTGAGTTGTAGTAAAATAAGAGAAAGCTGGGCGTAACTTGCGCTGAGTCAGGATTGTATAGTCAGAGAGATGTGTCCTAACTTGTCACACAGCATAAAATTAGTGAACATTCGTTTTTTAGGGCCCACTGAGCTTGAAAAGGCATATGGAAATATATTCCCATGTAACCACGGTTTGTTTGGAGTTATTTTTTCACAAGAACTGAAAAAAAAAAAAAAAATGCAGTGTTTTGTTGCAAGATTCTGAAAATCCATCTCATGAAAAGCAGTTGTTACTCTTTTTTTTTTTTTTTTTTTTCTTCCTTTGCTATTACATTAGAGAAATTGTAAATTATTTTAGTACTAAACTAGAATACTGAAAAGGTGGAATCAGATCAAGAGCTGGAACAGTTTTGGATTTTCTTGGTTTCAAAACTAGAACCATCGATGAGAAGATGGAATCGGAAATACAGCTGTATATAAGACGAAGCCATATCAGGCTCCGAGTCTGGGTTTAAGTAGATAATGATATGAAAAAAGCCTAGTTTTTAGGAGAGGTTATAAAAGATTAAAGTAATATATCAGGTCCTGGGTCCGAACTAAGGTGGATATGGACCTGAACCTGCTTGGGTCATGGGTAAAAGAAAGAAAGGATCCGAAAATGAACTCATTTACTTATCGGGGCCTAATTAAGGACCCAAACCTAATTTTTAACCGACCAAAACCTTTGGGTAATCAGAAAATCAGGGACCCGTTTCTCCATTTTTTTATTTTTTTTTTATTATTTTTTTTTGTTGTGATATGCTTCCACTATAGTGCTCCGATTGAGTGCTCCATGCTTTACTATCTGACCCTTTCCAACTGTGCTTTATTGGTGCTAGGAAGCGATCTTTGGCATTAAGGTGAGCTTGGATGCGCTTTACCACTTAGCTATCTTGCAGTCATGAGCAGTATTTCTAGATAGAAATGGAAGGAGTCCAACATGTGTGATAAATGCAATGGTTGGCCCATTGAAATTGACTTTGAAAGTTTAGATATAATGACTGAATGTGTGTTTGGGCAAGTAACTGGTTTTGATTTTAAAAAGGTGGGCCCCCGACATTCATTTAAGAAGTGTGGGTGTTGCACCATACTCCCTCTCATGAATTGTCACTTTTATTGAGTTCTCATCATTCCAATTTTTTTACATATGCTACTAGTTGAAGTATTTTTAGATTCTTCTTAGAAAACAACATTTGGTGAATTCTAAATTATCCCATACAATGATTTTCAAAATTCTTCTAACCAAATAGGTCCTCTGAGTGGATGTCCCATGAGATTTTTAATTACAAATTTTGTTCCAATAAAAGTTGACGGTTATTATAAAGTTAATAATATTGACTAATAATGTGATTAACATAATTTCATATAGTATTTAATATATACATTAATCATATGCTCAAGTGGATATCTCAAACAAGAGAGGCCTCTATGACCAACTCATGCTTTTTTTTTCTTTTTTGGTACCCAGCGTAGTAGGGTTGGGTACCTTAGTCCTCTGGTGAGGGAAGTAAACCTCGGGGCGAAGGAAGGTTATTGCCGAGGTTCGAATCTTGGACAGCCACTTCTTACCAGTGGGGTAAGAGGCCGTTAAAAGTAAAGATTTGAAGACGTTGATGGCAAGACACAGATGATTCAGAATTGGGTCTTCCTCTAGAGAGGCTAGTTGGATTTACAGTACTGACGCGGAATTTGTTAATGTTGTTGTTATTGTGATGGGTGCCAAACTTGCATGCATCAATCAGCTGCAGCTCACTACCTTATTTAATATCCTCGTGCATCTTATTTACAGAACTGGATCGAATTAGAAAAGTCCAAAGTTAGAAGGACCGAAGGACTGCGTTTACCAATAAAATAGTTAGGAGGAGTGGAACTCCATAGCAGGGTCGATCTGTTGAAAATCTAAACTGTTCAAATAAAATTCAATCGAGATTATGTGATGTGCATAAATTTTACTCTAATAAGAGTTGTCCTACTGTAAATTTATAATCATGGTAAGGGTGGCCAAGCATGTCAAAATCAAACTCATAGTTCTTGGAAAATTTTCATCCCAGAAACTGTGAAATATTCCCGAATTTGGGAATGTTGAGAATAGCTTATTTTTATTATTTAAAGTGGTAATAGAAAAAAAAAAAAATATGAAAGACTATCAAATTTTGTTTTATAGGTATTTCTCATTTTTATTACAACTTCCTCACTACTTTTTCAGTTTAGGAATCTTCACAATCTAATCTGAAAAAATATTATTTATAATTGTGACATTGCTTAAAGGTTATGCCAGGGTTTAGAAATTGAAATGAGACCCCTTCCAATAGATGGTACAGGATTCCAGAACAAATGCAAATGGGCCTTGTGTGGGAAAATCCTCATCAGTCATCAGGTTTTTCCTCTGGGGTTCATCTACATGAACTAAAGTTTTAGGACCTCACCTATCACTCAAATTGTCATGAGTTTCCATTTTAAGTTACACCAACCCTACCTATTTCAGTTGTGAATTCATATTCTAAGTTACACCAGCTCAAAAACTACTTGGATTTCATTATGGTGCAAGCTACTCATCTCTAAATCCAGAACTGATCCATGTGTAAAACTTTCTAAAATGAACCCATCTGATGAAAGTTCTTGTAGGATTGATCTTGTGCCTGAAAACATGTTCTACTTTAATTACATAGATGACCAATTTATATCATACATTGGCAGTAGATTGTTTAGTAATCCAAATTCTGGTATAGATCTGATAGTGGTCTGTCTTGATTTGTGATCTGAATCATCCACATCTTGGGTGGTCATAAAATGTCAAGCATATGTTTCAAAACGGAATCATGAGTACAGGACAGTGATGTGTTTTTTCAGTGATTGAATCATGATACATTTGAACTTTGAAGGCTGAAATATTGAAGGGAATAATACTGTTTTACGCATAAATGATTATGACTTCTAAGCTAGGGATGGCTCACCCTATCCACCATGTGCTTCAGCATATTATCAGGGTTTGTTTGTTTGCATTGAAACACGAAGGAATTGAAGGAATATGATTCATGCGATGAGTAGTTAAAAATAAAAACCATAGGTCAATTTTTAAAAATGATCATCAAATAATCTTTTCTTTTATGAAAATAAAATCAAATAAAAATGGGAAATGAATAACCAACAATCACCTTTATTATTCATTTTCCATCTTCCTTTGATTCTATTTCCATAAAAGAAAATGTTATGAGATGCTAGTTTTTTAATATTCACTTAGCTTTTATTCTTAAAAACTTATGGCATAAATCTTATGTATTCAATTCTTATGCATTGTAATGCAAACAAACAAGCCCTTAGTCTTGGGTCCTCAAACTAAATCTCCCAGCTTACATGAGGAAAATAGATGGAAAAACTAATTAAGAGTGAATAAAAAAGAGGCCAGACCTGCCCAGTATCTCCCTGAGGATTCCAGGAAATGTAAATGAAAGGAGTGAAACTCTATAGTGGGCCTATGTGTTGAAAAGGGGAGCCGCTCAAATTTAACTCCCTTCTCATTTATGGGATATCCTTATATTTTACTTCCATATGAGTTTGTCCCACTATAAGATTGATCATATGAATTAAAATGTGATTAATGCATGAGATTATGCTAATCACATCCTCAATCTTTGCTCAATCTTATCGTGGGACCAACTCATATTAGGATAAAATTTAACAATATTCGGTAAATGGAAAGGGCATACTATTTTATTTTTTTTTGGGTGCTATTTTGGAACAACCTGAGACATTGGGGATGGATCGACCTAGGTGATGCCTGGAGAGTGAGACGCCTCACTATTAATGGTTCGGCAAAGGGAATTCAGTTTTTTAGGAGTCATTTGTGAATGAGGCGCATCACGTTTCCTCTTCCTTGACACCCATTTCAAACATGGGATGGTAGGATTTTTGGATCCTCTCCTGTGCAGGAAAAACCAGATAAAAACTCGTTTCTGACCCTTGAATTGTCACTGCACCAAACGCAAACAAGGAAGGTGCTCGATCTCCCTCCATTTCCGTGGCTGAAGGCGTTGCACAAAAACCTACTTGGTGGCTTAGATTTTCAATAAGTGGGCTCGGCTAAGGAGTTCCACTCCATCACTCACAGGAATCATAGAGAGACACTCATCCAAACCGGACTAAGAAAAAATACCCATCAGTCGCAAAACCTTTAACCACTGCATTACTGTGGGGTCAACTTGGATGTATGCCAATCATAGGGTAGAGGGTTAAATTTTGAAATCATGACATACTCCTATGAAAAAAGGGGAAAATTTTTCATCATGATTGTACAGTCTTTAATCGTTGAATAAAGTGGGATAAGTCCCAAATTTGCATAACTAATCCAGAGATTATAAAGTTGGGATGATATTAGAATCAGGTGAGGGCTTTGGATTGAGAACATAAGGTGAGGGCAAGGGTGGGTCTCACAGGCTAAGACAGTTCTAGAAAATTTTGCATTACTCAAGGCAAGAAACTCGTGTACTATTTACTATTCTAGGAGGACCAAATTAGCTGTCCTCTTGTTTCTTACAGGGAAAAAAAATCTTCAATTAAAGAGAATAGATGAGCAGTTACTTCTAAGAATATTTTGTTGTTGTCATTTTGGGAAGAGATTGAAAGAAAGGGATATCTTACAGCTTATTTCATTTGGCTCTCTCAAGTGATGCAATGAATGGATGCACATTCCAAGTCCAAACTGTATCATTCAACGAAAAATAATTCTCTTAATAGACTTACAAAACTGTTAAATTGGGTCCCACATATTCCTATTATTTGACAATCCAACCCTCTACAGCTTGTTGATTTTAGTCTTTATTCCACTCAATTGACTTGATAGCTTCAAATGCTGTCAAGACTTTCTAATGAGAGTTAAGTCCCATGTGCAACTTCAAAGTGGAATGAATTATTGTAGAAAGACTATGAGAGAATGAAACATAAGACTATGAGCACTTTTGTTTTAGTGCAAATATCTGAATGCATCCATCTCAGTATCTCATCTTGCTCCATTGGTTACTCGCTGGCTGCCATGTGAGCCACTCCTGGGATTTTGACAAGTATATCTTTTGGGTCTATTTATGATTTATTATAACTCAGGGGATAGGACCATGAGAGCACTCACACAAGTTAGAGAGAGGCAGCACTCACAAATGGTGTATAGGTGAGAGAGCACTTGCATAAGCAAGAGAGAGGCAGCACTCACAAATGGTGTATAGGTGAGAGAGCACTCACATAAGCAAGAGGGAGGCAGCACCCACAAACGCGCAAGGAGAGACCTCGGGATCGATTCCAGGTCATTCATGTGAGAAGCAAGGTTCATAACCAACTAGGCAACCCCCTCGTTCTGGGTCTATTTAACTTAAAAATTGATATAAACAAGTGTTTGAGCACTTCAAGGCGCGTTTGTGTGACCGAGTAAAGTTGTTCGAATTTTACATATAGCCCATTGTTTGGTGTAACATATATTTTTTTGCGTAAAAGGAAAAAATGAGCAATTTTTTCTCAATATATAGGATTTTGATTTTGTTATGAGAGGGATAAGAATGCAGGAATGATCACCCCAATAAAAACTTTGTGCACAAGCACTTGACTCTTTGAAAAAAGTTTTTATAAATGTCTGATCAGATAGGACCTTTGCCTCTTTTAATCTTTAAAACATAATATTGATTTGAATCAACAACAGACTTCTTCTGGGTTTCATTTTGACTAGTTTATACTTCTATAACTTTTAAAATATGATAAGTTTGCTTGTTTAGATGATAAATTCATCTAACTATTTTTACTATATGAATATTTTAATCACTTAACTTTTACTATTTGATAACTTTTGTTTTTTTGTTTTAAATTCAATCAAACACGTTAAAAGAGTCTTTATGTAAAAATGATCTAATTAGAACAACTCTATTTCAAACCTCTCTAAAATTGAATGATTGCTATTTTAAATAGGTCAGGTCAAACAAGCCATGCCCCAAGTTAGATAAGGTAGAATGGGATTGCAGAATCTAACAAACTCATGGTTGAGTTGTGAGTTGCATAGACATTCGATCCTTGGGCATTGAAGTATGATCACTTTCTGCACCAGTCCGGTAGGCCAAGTGCCCAACTTGGTAAAAAAAGGAAAGGATTTCTGAGGAATAGGAGGAATGGGCTCCTCTCTGATGTGTGTGAAAGGGCTTGATTTTCTAAATAAGAAGGGAGCATGATCCTGACAAATGGCCCACATTTTGAATAAGAACCTGAACACCCCACTCTGTGATTATGGCGCTGACAAGTGACAGGCCTAGATTGACTGCTGTCCCTTTTTGTGCTGGTTTTAGTTTTTGTGGCGTACATTTGGTAGCTCATCTAAAGGCGCCGGGACCCATGAGAGTTGGAGACTCGCACACACAAGAAGACAAAAAAATTCAGCACATGCATGAAATGAATACCCACACATGTGAGAAGTGAGAACTCGTACGTGCATGAGTAAAAATTGAAAACTTGCACATATGAGGAGTGGTGGGAGACCAGTGATCAATCTCTGGTCATCTTGATGATAGCCGGGGTTGCCAACTAACTGGGCAATCCCTCGATCTCGATATGGATTTTTCTTAAATGGCTAGATTATAAAGTCTTCTTGTACATCCTATCTTAATTAGTAGTTTTTCTTGTAATCATAATGGAAAGACTGAAAAATCCAAAGAAGGAGATCTGCTTTGGTTGTCTGGCATCTGATTTCCACCTGTGGAGTTCATGCTTGATCAAAATCAACCCACCATGACTAGACCACACCCCCCACAACCACTTCTTCATGGTTCATTCATCCAAGCAGTGGATCTGGTGTGATCATAACCTTTATTTTATTTTATTTAATTGAGAGAGGTATATTTATGATGGTTTTCCAGCTGTGGATCATGATAGGCTCACTCTGGGCAGACCATGACCAACTGCACCTGCTGTTGCCCTTTTTTATTAGATCTAAATTTATTAGATCACATGAAAATGGAGGTGAGACTTGACCCACACAGGAGTCACTTGGTTTCCTTCATATCCCACCTACCAGAAAGGGAACCTCAGACTAGAGCAGGCCATTCACTCACCGTTCCAAGCACTTGGGGTTTGTATTAAAACTTGGGGGACCAGATGAAACTGGGACCAAATTATATGTGGATTGGTGGAAAAACTTGTCTGGTTTGAGTTGATTCTTTGAAAGACCAAGGGGTGTTCATGGGCTGGATTGGGCTGGAGTGAGGCATATTCAGGTTCGGCCGGACTTAATAAAAATAGGCCTATATTCGGCTCGAGTCCAACACGAATGGAAAAGGCCTGATACAAGCCCAGCCTGCTTGAAACATTTTACACTTGAGCCTGCCCATCTAGTCCGCTCGGTCTTTCTATGACTTTGGGCTTTCTATCATTTAATTCAAGCTCACCCCAAATATTAAACAGGCTAAGTTTTAGATCTGGGCCCAACTGGAATCTTAAAACCTAAGGTCAAAATGCTGTCCAAATCAGGTTGGCTCGCCCACGAGCATCCCAAAAATTAGCCAAGATATGATGAATGTCAAACAGGCCAAGATTTCGAACTCCAGTTTCTTCCTCTATATTTGTGTTTTTTAACAAGAGAAAATGAGCCTTCTAACTTCCACAATTTTTTTCCCAAATGGTTAATTAGTGGTATAGTATTCTTGTAAAGACCTGTCTGTTCAGAAATCGATCCTTAGGCAGCTGTGTGAGATGAGACACCGTTAACCGCGTGGTTCTCTCGCATTTCTTTTATCTTCTACATCTTTATACAAACGTGTTCCCTCATGTGCAGTCCGACCTTTTGGCATTTTTCTTCGCATTGAATGCTCACCATCTGAAACATTTTCAAAAGGCCTCTTCTCTTTCATTATTTATAAATAAATAAATTCCTAATTATGATTTAGGACCAATAGCAATTCAAAAGGTAATGGTGCTGGTTAAGGGAGAATTGACCATGAGTAGGCCCATGTATTAGAACAAAATGGGCCCTGGACCCTATTAGCAAGCACATTTTTTTGGGAAGCTGAGGGGGCCATGTCGGTTGGGACATGGGAGTTTAATGGATATGAAGTAGCCTTCATGGGGGGATGTAGAAATGGGATCTTTGCAGTGTTAGGTAGTTGATCTTCTTCAAACTAATTCAAGGAGATCCTCTTTCTCTTTCTTTCCATTATAGCTGCAAAATAATTTTGTTTGCTGATGGGAGGGATCTATTGTGTGACCAATAGATTTAAAATGGAGATTGGGTCCTAGAGATTATTTGCAAGTAACTTGGTTATGTTTTGCAAAATATCCATGATGGAGGTTGAATTTTCAAAAGGTTTTTCTTCATTATTTTAAATTAGTCTTCAGGGTAAGAACTAACTTTTGCAAAAGCATTATTGTAAGATTGTTGTGGTTTGGTGGAGGTTGTAGATTTGGCTCAAACAAATAGGTGCAAGGCAATCAAGCTTCTAACAGCATACTTTTGGGTCTTGTATTGGGAGCAAATCACAGGTCAAAAGCTATGTGGGATTTAGTGATGGATCTGGGGTATTAACACTATTTGTCTGACTTTTAAACTACCTATGTAATGCAACAACTACTTGTCTACTTGTCAGCTAGCTATCATGTTATCAACTTAATTCACTAGTTTGGCATATCAGCATCCACTTAATATGATACTATTTCAGCACCTTCTAATGTACTAATTATGTTATAAAGTCAAATAGAAAAAATTGCAAGGCAACATAAAAAGTGCAGTAGTGTCTATACTAGGACTCTAAAGTCTAAACCCTCTGTGGTAGTCCAGTATCTAATTAAATAAAATGACTCTAATGTCTTTTTACAACCTAGAAAAAAAATAAAAATAAGGAAAAACTCTCAGTAACTGGTTATTGGCATGTGACTAATTTGTCACTGAAGTGGTTTGAGGGGCCAATGATTTTGGCTGCCTGAGCAGCAAGTCCTCTGGGTCCTGACCACCAACTAGCTCCAATGATCCTAGCTACACCTAAAATACCATAGACATCTCAAGAACTCCAGTCCAACTTTTGAATAGCCAAGAACAAACATATGATGAATTGATTCATTTTAGCTGTTATATGGTCATATCAACGTGAAACTAGATGCATTTGGTGATGCTGTTAACCTTTGTCTTGAGTCATTCATGACCCAAAAGTTTCAGACACTAGAAGGTACTAAACCCATACAATCTAACAAGGAGGGGCTTCCAACTTTAGGGGTGTATCATCTCTAAAAGGACTTTGTAAAAAGTCCTCTGATGGGCTTCCCACCAGGGCTCGATGATCACTAGCTACGAGCGGGAAAACAAATACCTCAATCCCATTACAAGCAGAACTTCTGGGTCGGCTTCATGGCTTGCAATTGGCAGTTTCTCTACATATGTGTACCATTATTTTGGAGGGAGATGCCATCCTCATCACCCAGGCTATGGAGGGTATCATATCATTCTCCTCTCTTCATAACATCAATGAATAGAAGGCATCATTCTGTGCACGTTTGGCAAATTCAGTAGTAGATGCACTGTCAAAAAAAAAAAAAAGCTAAATAAGATCGAATACAAACTAACCACAGACATTATATTATCATATGCACATCTAAAAGAGGATTGAAATAGACTTGTAAACTAACACGAATCCGTTCAAATTTTGATAAGAAGTCTCAGATTTGTGCTGGGTTTTAAAGAGTTCAGACTTTAAGAATTGAGATCTACTATTTAAGAATTCCTAAAATCATGAACACGCTTAAACTGTTGAACACAAAAAGCACCCCATCTGCATACAGGCCTGGCCGTTGGTCTATGGCCAAGATCGACTAATATCAACTCAAGCAAACAACATTTCTCATCATTATTTTGGATATATCTAACTATCTAAAACTGAAATGAAATTGAACAAAATCATATAAATCTCCTCAACACTTCATCAAATAGTGTAATTTCCCCCAATTTAAACTCACTGTTGATGTAGCGCCCACGTCCACTTAAATCCAACTGATCTAATCAATTTCTTACTATAAAAAGTGAAGCATCGAATATGATCATACACCACCTATTTTGAACTATGCGTGCATCATAGCATTGGAGAGAGAAAAAAAAAAGTCAAAGGAGGTAATATAAGGTGTTTTTTAGTGGGTGACCCATTAGCAGTGTTCTAGTATTGGCATGGGATATAAGTGCATATGCCCGAGATCACCTTGTACCCATCTGAAAGTAGGACTCCTGCAGCCTAAAGGAGGACTTTGATATCTGTAACCAACTGCACATGCAAGGTGGGCTAACCACCAACGCTGCTGCCGCACACATTTTCCTAGGCAGACTGCAGTACTAACCTGTTTCTACTGGGGGAGCTTGAACCTAGTTACCCTGCCTGCCTCTGGATGACTTTGACGACCAGCTGGAACTGGGGAAGCTTGAACCTAGTTACCCTGCCTGCTTCTGGATGACTTTGACGCCCCTTACCAGCGGAGGTAGTAGCCCAGTACAATGTAAGGCATTTCACACAGCTACTGTTACATGTAAAAACTTAAAAGAGAGGTGATATGAGGTATTTCACAAATCCCTTTTTGTGGCATTCTGCATTTGATTATTTTTGGTTCCAATAATGTTACTGAAACACTCATTTAACACAAGATTATGTCTTAATGAGGAACAATGTCCTTATGTCTCCCAACATTTTTCTATACCGAGTTGCTGCCAACTTTATTGTGAACATACTGAGAACTACAAGGAATTTATTTGTCTGGGCAGAGTTTGGACATGTATTTCATACAATATTTGTGAAATAAATTTGATGAGGTCAAATGAAGACTCCCTTGCATTGAGAAGAAAGAAACCCCGGCTCCCCAGTACTGTTGGGAATTGGAAAGGCACCCATGCCACATATTGTGATATTTCTTCTTATGATTGTGCAACTAATTGTTCTATTATTATAACGTTGCAGGTACTTACATATATAGAGGAATGGCTACGGGAGATCGGTCAACATGCAATCAATGTCTTAAGAATTCATGAGAAGCTGATGGAGAGAGCTGGTTTGGGATGATCGCATACTGCATTCACTTACAGAGACAGTAAATGCAGTGTAATATTGTTTTTTTTTTTTTTTTTATCATGGTTAGCTTGGTTCTGGTCCATTCTTCCATTTGTAATCTACTTTGTTAAGTCTTCTTTTCATCTATATCAGCATTACTGGATTCGATGGAGCATTTTTAAAGAATATTAGAGCAATTTGTATTGGGCAAGGTTTTGACTTGATAAGGAAGACCAATAGAAAAAATGTTTAAGGTTCCTAGGCAATTGCAGGTTACAAGTCTAAATAGCTTTAATTTATCAAGTGCCAAGTCAATTTAAAAGAAGCTATTTGAGAATGCCATACTCAGGCTCTCAGGCTCTGCATGGAATTGGCAACCCAATTTTCTGTCCCAGTACGATCAAAATGCAATGTTTTAATCTATTATGCAAAGATAGAAGCCCAATCTCGAAAGTAGAGAAATCTTTTTTGTTGTAATAGAAATTTTCGATCTTGTTTGAATTGGGTTTCAAATTCTGATTTATGTATAAAAAAAAAAAAAAAAAAATTATAACAGACGGATATAATGCTAGATCACTTAGCTGGATTCCTGGAATCCCTTCTGCTTATGGTACGTCATATGTGAGTGCTCAGTTATGCAAAGCTTAAGTGTGCAAAGGGAAACGTATAAATTTTGCATCATTGATGAAGTGTGATTCTCATTTAAAAATATATGCTTATTGCCAATGCCCTGCAGCAGACAGCCTAACCCATTGTCGATTCATTGCCAAATTGCAGCACGCACAATACATTTTATATTATGTATGACACCCATCCATCTTAGTCAAGCCGCAGGCAGGTAATTTATATAGACTGTTGGATAAGCTAGGCTAGGTAAACCACCCTGGCCTAAGGAGAATAAATAACAATTGGGATCTGCATAAGCATTCTCTATTTCTAGTCTGTATTAGGCTTGGAATGATGATAATTTATGGCTCCAGCATCATAAGTTGGGGGTAGCGTTTGGTCTCCCCTTTCTCCCCTTGCATAGGACCATTTCCTTGCTTTATTAGGGAGAACCCCACTCTGCACTCTGTCCACAGTTTGTTAGCATTTTCCTTCGGTTTATGATTTATACCCATTCTAGTGGGTAACCTGTCAACGGCTTTTCATACACCCCACTAGTTCCGTGGATGCTATGATATCATGGTGGTCCAATTCTTCTTCTAAGTAACTAGTTATATACAACTTTTAAATCAAACATCGAAGAAGATGATGATGATGATACTGCTGCTACTTGCAATTTTCTGAGTGCTGGTTTTCATCATTAACAAAACAATCAGTCAACCAACCCTCCAGGCCCTCCTCCACACCTAACAAAACCGTTGGGAGTGATTGAATCAGAATATAACATAAACGACAGTGTCACATCATGTGATTAAGAACCTTATCTAGATTCAAGGGGGGGAAAAAAATAAAGCTTAAGCTTTATTTACATAGATTGATTTGGATTTAAAACTACATATGACATTGACATCTGAATTGCCTATTTTTTAACTGCACCCCTTAGAAATCACTGCCATATACAACAATCCATTTTAACAAGAAAAAAGGGAGAATTCAGCTAGAGTGCCCCACCCTGACCCAACTAAGGAAGGATCTCCTAAAAGTCGAGATCCAACACCTTCCATCTTCCCATCTATGTGTCTCTATTATCATTAGTTAGTAAGGAATAATATGTAGCATGGCATGGAGTGGGATGGCTGTGACATGATTATTTTGGGTTGGTATCATGAACGAGAGGTTGGGTGAGGGTCCAAGGCACGGATGAAAGGGGCATGAGGAGGAGGAGGAGGAGGAGGAGCCCATGGGGAGATGGGGATGGGGTGGTGAGGTCGGTGGTTGGCATCAGAAGAGGAGACAGCAACCCTTTCACAGGATGGGCAGAGGGTAAGGGTAGTAGGGGGAGGCATGTGCATGTAGAGCTGTGGGGAGAGCTTCAAGGCCCTCAGCTCCTGCACCTCCTTTTGCAGCCTCCTGTTCTCCTCAGTCAGATTCTCACACAACCTCTTCAGAAACTCACAGTCCACCTCTGTCTGCTTCAACTTTGTCCTGTTTTCAAATTTTTCAAAGGCTCTGTTAGAGATCATAACAAGCAACAATGTTTTTCTTTTCTACTCTCATTTACACCACAACATTACAGGGGAGAAATTCAAACACACACACACACCTTGCTCTGCGGTTCTGAAACCAAACTTCCACTTGTCTTGGACGGAGATTCAATTGCTTAGCCAACGCAAGCTTCTGCTTCTGTTCATCCCATTTCACATAACAAACAACACTATTAGACACACTTAGTGTAAAGACTAAAGACACCCACTTTCACCAACAGATTAAGAAATGAGAGATTTTTACATATTAGCACTTCTAATAAGAATATCCCAAATGATATTCTCCATGCAACATCTACATAGTGCAAAACTAACTAAACTTTTTTTTTTCAAGGCCCAGTAACCCCACCAGCTGGAAACGTATTTCATTGATTAGATGTGTATCAAAATCGTATCTGTGGAAAGATCGTAAGGCATAAATAGCCCCTCAGTACGTTCTATTTCAAAAGCTGCAGGAGGCCCTCACAAACAGATTTGTTCTTAAAATATTACCCAAATAACAGAACAAACAAATTTTTTTGCCAGAATTCGGTACAAACCCTACGGCAGCATTGAATTGAATATCAAAGATGATATTCGATACATATCACAGGGTTTATCCAAAATACTGTATAAAAAATTTGTCCAAATAAACTTTTTGGTATGTAAAATGACAGGAATAGCCCCCGAAGCCCCAAATGCTAAAATGTCACAATCCGAAACGAGGAGGAAAACAGAGAAGCTGTTTGTTTATGCTTACAGGATTGAGAGTGTTGTGTTCTTTGAAGCTCTCTTCGAGTACTGCGGACTGGTCTTTCGACAGTCTCAGCTTCTTCCTCGATGTTTCTCCGTCCTCGTCGTCGCTGATCCCTCGAGAAGAATCTCTCTCGATCTCGATCTCATCACCGATCGGATCTCTCTCGCTCCTCTTTCCGCTCACGCTCGACAGAGTGCTGTTTGGAGAAGAGATCCCAGCTTCTTCCTCGCAGTCGGCTGTAGATGGAAGACGATTCACATCGATTCCTTTCAGGAACGGTCGTGTCTCGCCTTTGAAGATCTCACAACTCCTCTCTGCAACGATTCGAGGAAAAGAAATCAACATTCGAAGCCGAGAATGAAAAAGATGATGATCTTCGTATTAGGTTAGAGATCTACCACACGAGATCAATAAAGAAAGAGAAAGATTCAAGGAATTTCGATATTTAGGACACTGCTCTGTTACTAATCCAGTGATCTTTAACATATCTACACAGATCGGTTACATTCTCTGTAAGAATACCATCAAAACACCAAAAAAAAACCACCAGAAGCGTTCAAAAAGCCTTCAAAACACCAAAAAAACCACCAGAACCGTTCCAAAAAACCTTCAGAACACCAAAAAAACCCACTAAAACCGTTCGAATCAGAGCATCAAGACTCCAAAATCTTCAAAAACGATCACAGGACTCCGGTTCTTTACCAGATCTAGAAATTTCTACAAGAACCGCAATACAAAACGCAAAAGGGAAGAAATAAAAACGGATCATTCACCAGATCTAGAGATCTGTGAAGAAAAACCTCCAAAAGTGCAAATCCAAACATGCATAGAATAACTCCATACATTCCATATCTCAAAAGTACCTGCAGATCCGAAAACGTGGTTCCAGGAGCTCTTCTGAAGCAGGAAATGCGAAGAAGGAGAAGACGACGACATTGGATTCAACTGCAGAGATTGCCGATTCTCGAACGAGTTCGAGTTCAAGCTCAAGCTCAGACCTAAATCTTCCTTTTCCAGAGTCATTTTGAAGGATCTTCTCCTTCGAGATTGATGGATTCTAGGGTTAGGGTTTGGTTGCAGAAGAGAAGAGAAAGATGGAAGAGATCAGAAGCAAAAAGGTAAAGAGAGAGAGAGCGCGAGATGGTGAAAGGAGTGGAGAAGAATATATATAAATAGAGAAGGAGAGGAAAGCCGAAAAGGAGGTGTCAGTTCAGAGCTCAATCATGACTTGTGTCAGGGGCCCCCCAATTATCTTGAATGATGGATGGATTTGTCTAGACTTAACTGTGGTAAGGGTCCCCACACTAGTCGGCTTAACCCATGGTTAAGCCAATCTTCTAGGCTCCAGCCCTACACTTTTTTAGAGGGAACTTTTTATCTTAGCCGTTGACTGATAGCTTTAATTGACTACTCTTTTTTTTTTCCCCCCCTCTATGAGAGTGTTTTTAGCTCGACTAATTACTCCAAGCACAAAAAGAAAAGTCGGATAAACTCCTTTATAGTTTCAGTGTGGTAGTGCAGTTTCAAATTTACAATCTCCAGATATAAATCGTGATCTTACTCTTTCAAATGACAATTTTGCCACGTAGGATTTTCGAGTATTTACCTTTTGGAATGCTAATTAGCATAGGCATTTTAAAACTATACTTCGAAAATAGCATTTGAAATTCTCTGAATGCTCCAAGACAATAGGCCCTTTTAGGAAAGACTTTGGGTATATTCCATATACTGGAAGGTCGTTTATTTTGATTGGTTTAATTTTTTTTCTAATAGTTCGTAGGATTCTACTCTTTTAATTCTGGATTACTCTATGCATAGGGGAATTCGGCATCTTGAGTTGGATGCCTATGAACATGCACTCAGCCTAGTTTTTGATAGATGATAGATGGTTGGTTAGGGTTTCTATCATTTTAGTACTTATCATTATTGAGAAACAATATATATATATATATATATCAGTATTTATTTATGATAAGTAATATATGATTGTGCGAGTGGAGCCCACTTTTGCTTGCTTAACCCACTCACATCACATGCTTCACTCAGTGTGGATATTGATACTTAAGTTTCCCTTCAATGTGAATAATATGTTTTGTTGCTCATGTATGAAAAACATAGCCACATATTTTACAATTATAGGATGTAACATTTTATATAACTTCAAATTAGAATGAAATTTGAGACACTACATTTGAAAACAAAGGAGTATTGTGTGAATGATCAGACCAAACAAAGCCAGCCCCACAGTATTGTTATTATATAAAATCCCTATGAAAAAAAAAAAGAGGAAAACTTTAATACCAAGCGCCTGTTTGATCTTTCATTTTTAACCGATAATAATATAAATTCTATGTATTCGATTCTTATGTTTTTTTTAATGCAAATAACGGGGCAGTAAGAGTTCTCGTTTTTTAGATCTCAGGGTGTCATTAAACAGAACTTGAGAGCATACATGATACTTTAATTTTCAGCAGCACCATGAGAAATTGAGAATTGATTACAACACCAACCAACCAACCAACCAACCATCATCACATCTGTTGTTATTGCGGTTATTATGAGATTAATATTGTTGTCGTTGATGTTTATATATATTCATGATTGTTACTTGCTGTTTTTGCTGATTTTGAAATTACTAGCTATTATCATCATTATCATGATTCAATTGCAAAAACTAATTATTGTCATCATTACCGCCATTATGATAAATAATTCCATGTAGCCCTGCCAACTTGGGATACCCGTTGGGCAGATATCTATGGTGGGGTCCACTTCTCATCAATGTAAAACCATTGATCAATTCATCCCTCAATGGTAATTGACTGTTTCAGTAGTTCTTTTAGACCCGAGTGAATAAAGCATTGAATCAACTTTTATGTTACAAATCATGTCGTCTTCATAAGTACACACCAAACACAAGCATTTGTAACAGTCAAGACACACTGAGTTTTGAGTTATAAATTCTACCTATCAAATAACCTAACCCTTAATCTTAGGAATAGCAATGGGTCGGGTTTAACAGGTGGTTCGTCCGATCCGGACCGGCTCCTGTTATGGGTGAGTTTTGTAGTAGGTTTTTTAAATTTGGGCCGGATATGGTTTTGTAGGCTTAGACCAGATGAGTTGGGTTCGGGGTGGGATCGGGTTTTGGTTGCCATGACCCTGTTCATGGTCAATTTCAATATGTTGTAATGAAGAATTATTAATAATGGCCCTTGACTCCAATCTCAACAGGGGATGAAAGCATGCCTTAAAGGTCAAGGCTTGATTTCCCCTTCCTGTGCACACATTAATAAGAGTTTTTAAACATTTAAAAACAAAACAACCCTAAAAGAATGTAATCTACTAGTCCCAAATTGGGATGTATTAGAAATGGGTCTTGTCACCTAACTTTGTACACTTTGGCGATCAAAGAGTTTCCATCTCTATTAAATAAGCAATCCTGATGAGCCATGCCTTTTCTAGAAAACTTGTCAGCCTATAAAAGTCTCCCATCTCTAGGACTAGTAGAAAACAATGTCACACGAGGATGCCTATCCAAACTATTCAATAAGAGATAGATCTCATTCACACTAGAATAAATCAAGACTTTGTTGGGAGATTAGCCTTGGTCCATAGCCAATTGCTTAATTCGACATTGGTTCATGTGGCTCGTGGGTCACATGATTCTTACATAAGCATCAATCCAACGCGTACATGTCACATGGTGGGTTTGATATTTGTTGTCAATACCCCTCCAAGGGCTAGGTCGGGTTTGGATGGGCTTAATTAGTGTGAGTCAGGGTGGGTTCAGGTTCACCCTATCCGTACCAAACCCACCTTGTGTCCCCTGCCATTTTTAAGTGATCGTAAGACCAAAAATCCCCCTTTTCAAACCCAAAATCAATCTTATATCAAATTACGTAACCATTATCCAAATTTATCTACCTCAGCAATTGAGGATGATTTTAGATTTAAATTAATGAACATTTTGGTATGTTAATTGCTTAAAATGAAAAGCAGGAAATAGTATTCTCCAAAACAAAAAGAAAAAATAATAATAAAAAAAAAAAAAAAAAAACTTGTTAGTCAAGGATGTCTTTTAGGAATAATTTCAAAGTTAAAGACAACTTTCAATTTTTTTTAGATTTCAAGGTGTTTTCTAAAATAGATGCAAACCTAGCTCCATCATTTTCTACAATGATATTATGCTCAATCGGAATTTCATCATGGCTGTATTCATTAGGGCAGGCGACTTCATATTCTTATCTCCTTTCACACTATCATTATCATTGGTTTAGAAAGCAACTTCCTACCAAACCTCAGCTGGCGAACTTGTCAGTGTGGTTGAATGCAACATCTAATTTGATCACAATAACAGTCTTTGAAAGGTGATAAAATATTACAGGTAACATTGTCAAATTCAACATGGCAAATTTCAATCAGTTATCATCATTGATGTTGTGTTTTGAATCAAATAATCATAGATTCTCAACTTAATTCAAAGAAAATTTCAATGATGAGGTCCCCAATTTTGACCAACTTAATTGAAGCGAACAATATCACATGTATGTGTGTAGATGAATTTGACTTCTACTTTAAACAAAGGGCTGGTTTGTTTGCACAGAATGTATAGAAATTAAACACAAAGGACTTTATGATCAAATGAGCTCTACCGAAAGACTATTAAAGAGGTGAAATGATAAATGATAGAACGTAGTATTGTAGACGCTTCAACTTTCTTAAGATTTGAATTATTAGGAAGACGGCAATGTGTTCATTCTTCATCTTCCCTTGATGCGATTTTCATGGAAGGGAAAGCCATTTTTTATTGCCACTTTTGGATATTAACATTTTTTATTCTTCATTTTGAACCGCATTTATAAATATAACCTTAGAATTTCTAGAATTTAATTTGCATGAAACAAAACGACCCAAAGACTGTAAATTGCAGGGCTCTCCACTAATGACATATATTGATGGATGACACATTCAAAGAATTAATTTGCATAGCAGTGGATTAAGAGTGGCACATGGCATAGAATGGCATGAGAAATCACTAAACTCTAGATTAGGTTAGACTAGGACCATTGTATCATGTTTGGGCACCTAATCATATATGTAATAACTCACTACCAAAAAAGTTACTATGAAATTATCATTGAGGAAATATGGTGGATGGAGTGTGAATATATAGCATCTTAATTATACAACAAAATAATGATGGAATGCATTATGCACCTTCTCAATAATGATGCATATTAAGTAATTATTGATCAAATTGATGATAAGGTAATATGGTATTGATGATGGGGTTACCTATAGAGGCATATCTTACTGCTAAAGAAATAGCTTAAAAAATAAAGATATTTGGAGTGTATTATTTCTGTAAGTGCTATTTTCACCTAATAATTAAAAAAAGAGCAAATCTGTATCTCTCACTTGCACTCTCATTGTAGGGTGCTTGATTTCTTATTTAGCTAAAAAAATATATATAAAAAGTGGAAGCAAAGAAAATGTACCATATTTATCAACTATATATTTTCATATTATCAATCCACTAATGTTTCAGTTGTAAGGTTCGCATCTCTCTATCATGTCAAGTATTAACCATGATATTGATATGAAATAGTATTTTCCCTTAAAATCACCTGGATCCGTTTCGAAATATCAACCAAACAAAAGACTTCACGAAAAAGAATGCTATAATATTGGGAAACAGTACTTTCCCTTATAAGTATTATCTTTATATTTTCAATAATATCAACAAAACTAAAGATCTCATTAAAAAATGCAATAATAATATTGATTTTTAAATTGAAAACCACCCTAAATATGCTGGATGTGCATTTGTGTGAGTATAATAGGCACCATCCGAGCAGGGGCAGCTCAAAGAATTCGAGTCAATGGGGTTAGTAAAAGACATGTCGCGCGCAAATCCAATAAATTTATTTTTTCCCTTTATCAATATCTGTTATCTACTTTCGATAATTCGACAAAATAATATAAAATTCTCAAATAATTTATTTTTGAGAATCCGACAAAGATAATATTGAATTATAAAAAAAAATCAAAATTTTAATACATTATTACTAATTGTTCTTAATCCAAAAAGAAAATTCAAATGCATAAACTCCTAATAGCTATAGACATACAAACCTAAGGGCAAAAGAAATATTAAATTTGACATGTATTAATGTATATGCACATACATTCAGTGCATAGTAGAGGGGAAAAATCAATTAATTGAAAAAAAAATCAATGGTTCAGATCTGTTTGAAATACTAAACCTAAAAGATTATGATAAGATAAAGTAGTACTGTAGTAGTCTAGTCTCTTAACCCAACAAGGCACCACTGCAATCACGGCACAAAAGAAAGAAATGTAAAAATGTTAGATATAAGTACTTAATAAAAGAATAAAAATAAAATAAAAATTTTAAAAAAGTTGGAGATAACTTTTGCAAGAAAGAACATGTCAACGACAACAAGTGGTTGTTGGAGGACTTGAAAAGGGTTAAACTTTTAATTTGAGTGGGATAAAAAAAAATTAATATGATTTTATATCAATTGACACAACTTTGGACCAAGTTGCGCCGCCACTAAATCCGAGGGATTAGTAAAATAATTAAATTAAATTAATAAATGGTAAATATTCAATAATATAGTAACTAATAAAGTGGGTTTCACACAGTCCACTTCATAACAAGCTCAGGCTCATCAGTATGGAATATGGAGCCAAGCCGAAATAAAAAAAAAAAAAAAAGGAGCCGGCTTAGGAGCCGAGCCGAGCCACTTCTGAGCAGGACTGTCGTTGTAGGAAACATGCGAGCGTGAATGTCACGTGGGTAGGGAGGAGGTCACGTGGCCCAACATGTCGTGTGCCCATGAGCGTGACGACAAGATATGGAGGGACGTGACATGTGGTCCCCACGAGCGGTAGAGCGTGTAATCATGTTCTCTTCGGCCCCGACAAGCCCACCTCACAATCATTGAACTCCCTCTTCCCACATCTTTTCTCCTCTTCATTTCCATCCATATGGACCATATCCATGCCCATGGGAAGCACTTTGCATTTAAAGCCCACCTACCCTCATATGCTTTCTTTACCATCACAATTCAATCCTTTCATTTTGATCATTGCCAAAGGCCATATGAGCTGCAAAAGTGCACCCCCCTTGCTTGGCCCCTGGTCAAAAGGATGCCTGTGAAGTGTGACCCATGCATGAGTTTAGGTAAACTACTTTTTGACCCCTCTCCACTTTGAAGAAGGTAGGTAGGTAAACTTTCTTTAAAAAAGAATTTTTTTTCTTTTTTATTATTTTAGTTTGCATTGAGCCTTGGTGAATAGCTAAATATGGATCAGGATTTCGATTCGGATCCAATCCCCTGTTCGGATCAATCACAGGGTGCCACATGGGAGAGAGAATGTCAAATCTACGTGGGATAGAGGAATTTTTTTTATTCATTGAGGAGATGGAATGTCAGTTGATTTGATATCATCTTCCTTATGTGGCAGCTCCTGATTGGTCTGAATATGGTTTCTTTGTTTGGTCCAAACAGGAGATTCGTTTCCGCTAAACATATATGACTCTCTTTAATTAATTCAGACTAACAAGAAGAAAAAGATGAAAGAAAGAAGAACTTATAAAAAGAAAGAAGAACTTATAAACTAGTCCATCGCATCTAATTATAGAAACTATGATATAACCTTGTGTGGGGTGGAGGGGGATTGATGTTTGTTAATTGGAGGTATTGTGGGTATATCTTATGTCTAACACTTGAAAACCATCAATCTTAATTTTTCAAAGTTGACGAAAAAAGGAAGAGAGCTCCCTATTCTTAATCCTTATGTAGTTGAACCATCATAACAGTAAGGGTCAGAGAATTGAGTATTTTACCTATTGATTGTCAATTTGACAATAAAATCTTAAGATTTCTTATCTAAGGAATTTTAAAATCTCTCAAAATTTTATTAGAAAAACTCTCATTAGATACAAGGTTTGGACAAGCTTTCTTTTGACAATTATAAAGGGTTGCCCTCCTTTTGAGACTCATAATCTTAGATTGAATTGTGTTTTAAGTTAATGTTTTAGGATACAACCTCAAGCAATTTGATAAAAAAAAATGATTAAGAAATTTTTGTCTCGAGAATTATAAATCTCCTCGAATTCTTGTTAGCCCGAGAGATTTTCATTCAAAAACACCTTAATTTAGAAATAATAGTTTTGGGAGGTAATAATAATAATAATAATAATAGTTAAAAATGAATTGATCACCATCATCTAAAATGTATTTTTTTAATCATCAACCCAGAAGTAATTGAAAAACATTACTAAAGGAAGCTTCTAGATTTGTGATTGTGAAATATAAACAGACATTTTACCCGACATTTACAACTTTAATTAGCTCCTTTTATCTTCCATTTGCTTTAAGGTAGCCACACATAAGATTTATCATAACTTCGCAAGTTGTCTTTTTTCCAAAAATATAAGTAGTTGAAAGCAAATCACAACCATCACTAATATTTTGTATATAATTGTAAAATATCAACATGAAAGATGAATAATACCTGAAAAAGGTTGAATCCACTTGTGTTACCACCTGGGGGCCACAGGAGTTTTACCCAATTTTTCTCTGAACTCAGTTGGATTAGTCCAACCCAAAGAGTTGAGAACTTTCTGTTGGCAAAAAAAAAAAAAAAAATCAGAAAAAAGGTTGAAATAATATGAAAGACAGAAAATAGAAGAATCTCCAATATATTACATGTTTATGATCTTTAGAAATTATTATGTCTTACGCGACATCACTTGTACTAATATTTTGACAAAACTCATGTTTTTCCAATGTGTTCGAAACATGACTTATATCTATCTTGTGTACGTATGCGTGAATTTGGTAGGTACTACTCGGGGGATTAATCTTATTGTTTTGTTGGATAAACTACAATAGTAAAGAGAAGTAGATTTCATGTGAGGACCATTGTGAATGAAAAGTTGGTTGAAATTAAAGCAGAGTAGAACTCACTCTTATTAAATACAATAAAAACATTAAAAGTTGAATTAGAATAAATATACATATGGCTAACAATAATACTTGATCTCTCAAGCCAGACTCACTCAAATATATTAAAGATAAAATTTTAAATTGTTGAGTCCCATTTAACTTCACATTTACTTTATTTTTACTCCATCCAAACATATGGCCAAGTATAAATATAAATAATATGAGGGAGGGGTGGGGACCCCGCAATTATGCCGGTTGGGGTAATGATTGATTGTCCCCATAGTTGTATGGTAGCTGTCCCACGTGTTCCCCCACCCGACAATTTCCATCATGCCCAAGGGCCCCACCTTCTCCATGTGATCTGCACGTGATGATGATGCCCCTTGTTTTATCAAGATCCACATCTACCTTTCTAGATTTGATCGTATATTTTATTGTTTTCCATGGGTTTCCTGGAAATGTAGCCTCAGATAGTGACACTCAGATGCTTGATTGGGGAATAATCATTTCATTATCTCTCTTTGTCCACATGCTCATTTCCAGGGTGCTCTAGAAATAATCATTTCAACTGATTACAAATCACCAGGTTGCTAGTTAAGCTAACCATGGAAAGTTTGTGGGACCACTTCTACTCTTGGAAGCAAGGGTTTTGGGGGTAGGTATAATGTATATCAAATGTTGTTTGATTAAAATAGATGAATCATGTGGAAAGTAAAGAGTTTTCATGCAAATGGGTTTCATTTGAGGGATTCTTTTGTTTCGAGTATTTTCGTTGTTCAAACTTCAAATGCTTTTAACTAAATATGCTTTAATTTGCTAAAAAAAAAAAAAATTTAGAGAAATATTTTCTATAAAAGTCTGAATGGGTGCCTTCAATTTAGGAAAGACTAGATCTTTTGATGAAGTCTTAGCTTATAACACTCAAACAAATAATCTCACTATTTTTAATCAATCTAAGTGATTAGTATTGCACAAGTTGCTAGTGAACGGGTAACAATTTTAAAATTTACTTGAATTGGACCAACACTTATGATTAGTAACGAGATTAAATATTATGTTAAATGCCCTTTTTTTTCACTATTCATCAATCTAGTGATTCATAATAATTCCAAAATATCAAGTATGGACCACTAAACATTCATTCGGGGGGCCACTATATGTGGTGTAAATGGCTTGGATCGATCAAAAGTGGAGCTCATAAGTTTTTCTTTCATTTTTTTTTATTCTTAAAAAGGACTTTAACCGGTGCACTCTAACCCCTTTGAAACCGACAACCCCCGTAAATTAAATGCATGAAAACTCATGCTATGACATTAGCATGTGATAATCTCTCATTAACATATTTTTGTATTTGTTCATATATAATCGAACTTCTTTAAAAACTAATTACCCACAACTTGAACCTTCTTTAATAGTATTACTCAAAAGACCTTAAAAAAAGTATGGACATATTCCTATACAAAACTTGTTGGAAAGTGCACTCATGTGCAATAGAGGTGGAACCCCAAAAGACCTAGGGCACCTACCCTAACGACAGCGAGGCCACACGTGCGGGATGTCCCAAAGGTCAACCAGTCAAACCGAAAGAAGATCTCATTTGAGACTTTGTAACGTTTTCTAGGGTTTCTTTTCCTGCCAACCTTCCCAAGCAAAAGTCCCCAGCCGGCACGTGTACCAAATATTCCAAGATCCCAACCGTTCGATCCAAACCTATAGAACAATCCAAGCCGCCTGTTCCCAACGTGGAAGAAGCTTCCTGGATGCTGATCGCACGTGCGGGACATGTGGGGCCCACCCTATCTTGTCTGCCACGTGATGGCCTTAGCTGGTCCTCACGTGACCATCCGCCCGAATCGGGGGGAATCTGGCACGTGCAGCTTTCGGAAACCGATACAAAAGGCTGGCTCCCGTCGCACGTGCGGTGCACGGACGGCTGGGCCGACACGCCTCTCCCTCACAATGCGGTTGCATGGCACGTGCTGCTGACTAGGATAATCATCAATAAAGGATTAGGATGCTCCAATTGGATCATCCAGGCATGGCCCACCAGATTGACGGCTGTGATCAGTGATGGCTCAGGAGAGGATATTATTTGAGTGGGTTTTCTCAGATGGTGCATGTGATGGTTTGTGTTAGTAGTAGAACAAACCAATTAGGATTCATCAATTTGTTTTAATATTTAATTAATCCAATCAGGATTCTTCAATTTATTTTGACTCTTTAGATGCAGTCTCCACTTTGAGTAGATATTTAATTAATATATGCATGGTGGCTTCCTTAATCATACCCTGTAGTTCTCTAATCATATGTTTATTATTATTATTATTTTTTATAATTGTACTAAATTTAGGTAGGTGGCCCACACCAGTGTGTTGTCTCAGACATCATCACATCCATTGGATCATTGCAAGGTGTGAGCAGACAGGAAACAGATATTTAAAATTGAATGCTTTTTTTGTTGATTAAATATATGATGAACTAATGACATTGACAGATCAGACAAGATATAGGGTTTGCTAAAATGTAAATATTTTGACTTTTTGACTAATGGTTGGATCCAATAAAAGGATGATTTCCTCCTGGCACCTCCCTTATAAATACCAGTTTCTCATAAAGATTGCTGCTTAAAATCTGTCCCATTATTAGCTGATAACTGGAGCTTGTCCAATTTGGAAAATAATTTTTAAGGGTTTGTTTGTTTGAGTAGAATACGTAGAAATTTATGGTCCAATAAGCTTTACAAAAGGATTATTAAAAAGGCGAGGGGTGAAGGATATGAGGTAATAATGTAGATGGGACCTTAACTTTCTTAGGAATAATCTGAATTACTAGGGTGATGAATGGATATCCACTTCTCTTCTTCCTTTGATTTAATTGCCATTAAAGGAGAGGTTATTTGATAGTCATTTTTTGATATTCACCTTTGATTTTTCACTACTTTATTTATTCTCTCTTATACAAATATAGTTATAAAGTTCCTAGAAATTTAATTACATGAAACAAACGAGCCCTATAAAAGTTTATCATCCTATGCATTTTGTGAGCTCTATTTTTCCTCCATCACTATTCAAGGCTATGCTTTGATCTCTATATTTAGGCTACTATGTTGTCTTCTGTCCCTCCAAAATCTAAACAACTTGTCATAATGGAGTTGCATATTTCAAGCTCATTGCAGTCGTCTCTTCTTTTCCTTTTTTGCTGAAATCTCTTCTTATTCTCTTACATCGCATTACTTCAATTATTTGACATTGTAGAAGGAATCCTGTCTCATATATATGAACACGTCCAAATCTATCCTGGGTGGCATTTTCTGATCTTCTCTTCCAAACAAGTCATATCTGAAGACTTAATTGTGCACTCACTTACAGTTTGTTTCTTTGTTGTTGGTCTCTACTCTGTAGTCTCTACATTCATCTCAGCATATGCATGTAGGCTCCATGCGTATTATCAAATACTCAAATCACTGAGCTGAGGCTGTTACTCAGAAGCAGATTGAATGAATATTCCTGCCAAAAGTATTCAAAATATTACAATTTGGGATGCGCTCTAATGTACTGTCCAATGAAGATGGCCATTTGATTTATAGCAGCTTTATCACTCCAAACATTCAACTGAACCTATTACCATCAAGAGGGTAAAAATGAGAATAATCCCAATACAGAACTCCCCAGTGACAAGCTGCTTTAACTGCATCAACCAAAACAGATGAGAAGAAAGAGTTTGATAAAACCAGTAGACAATCAAACAAAACACCAATAACTTGCCCTTCAGAAAATGATTCATTGTCATTTGCTCTTACACAAGAAGATGCCAATGAGAACACAACTCTTAAGCACAATAAAATAAATTTACAGTGAGGCAACACTTACAACTCCAAAACAAACATGTCATGACATGAACATATACATTCTGGTATGCAAATACATTAGATACTGATGCTCTATGATAGACCCTTTTTTTTTTAAATATATTTGTCATAATCTATTTACAAACTATTTCCTAAACTTGCCTAAGTTGATTTGCAAAAATCTGAATGCCACCTGCATATATTTCCATGCATAAAGTGGCTTCCGTGCATTTCAAATGCACTAGCACGGAGATTCTCAGCTGCAATGCTGTGACATTTGGATAAGTCCAAGGCATGGCTTATTAAATGGGTTTTCACTGAAACAATGATTAAAATGGGGAATTATTGGTGTTTGGACTTCCACTCCATAATTGCAGAAAGGAGGTTGAAATTGGGTATGAGATTCTTATGGGGAAGTGGTGCATTCGTCATTGGCGATTTATCATTCGTGCTGAGCAATTGGTCAATTGCTCTGCGCTCATAGGTGTACCCATCAGCTGCAACACAGGGGTCCTCCATAACATCCTGTACAAGAAAGCACAAGTTTCATAAGCATCAAAGAGCAATCTGTAAGTTAAAAGAGTTAAAGCACAAATGGAAGGAATATGCAATGTTCATTCATGTCATTTCCTTAGTATATGAACTTCAAATGAAGGAAACCTTTTTGTGATCATAACTGCTGAAATGGCCTGCCTCAGAGAGAATAAAAAATACCCCAATATCCTCCCCATTAGGTTACAGGCCAACTTTTAACTCATTAAATGTGGACCATTGGCTATATTTTTTATTTACAATCCACAAAATAAGATAGCTGTGGCGATCCAATAGGGGAATACCACGACACGTCCCATTCCATGATGGGTGCACTAGATTATCAAAAGGTGAGACCACCTGTATCACTGGTTGTACTGATTCAATGAACAGATGTCATTATTATAAAGTAACACAAAACCACCATGAAATATGATGATATCTGGATAATCTCGGTAAACTTTCTAAGCCTACAACAATAATTTTACTAATGAAATGACAGCAAATAATGTGCCTGAAAACAGGCCATTAATGGCGCAGACACATTTGATTGAAAAATCTTGGAAGATAGTTACAAGCAAGAAGCTGTGATAGGAGACAACAAACCTGAAGTATAGGGCATATGAAGTGGTTTGGAGGGACAGATGGGACAACAGGTACCAATTCTTGGGCCCTAGCTGCAATCTCTTTTAGTCTCTCCAGCATTGGAAGAACTTCATCCTTCAATTCAGGCCTATCACGACGCCTTAATTCTGCACAACGCAGCCCTAAGGCAGCTAATTCTTGCGTCTCTTCGATCGGCCATTTCCCTGCTTTAGAATCCAAAATGTCCACCAGACGGCCTTCTTCCAATGCTGTTTCAACAGTTTCAGTAAGTGCCAAAGGTGGTTTGGTAGTCAGCAACTGTAAGATAACCATCCCAAAAGCATAGACATCGGATTTCGGTGAGACTTTTCCGGTTCTCTGATACTCAGGGTCTATGTAGCAAAATGTCCCAGCAGGAGCAGTGTCCTTGGCCATGGTAGACATGGAAGAACTAGCAGTGGGAAGTAATGTAGAAATGCCAACATCACCAATCTTGCTTACAAAGTTACGGTCAAGCAAGATGTTTGCAGGTTTCAGGTCACGATGAACTATTGGCTTTGGCTCTGCATTATGCAGGAAAACCAGGGCTGTTGCTATTTCCCAAGCTATTCGATAACGCACAAACCAAGGTATTGGAGGTGTATTGTTTTTCCGAAATAACCTGTCATCTAGGCTACCGTTTTCCATGTACTCATAAACCAAGCAACCATGATCTAGACATGCACCGAGAAGAAGCAGCAAATGGGGATGACGAATTGTGCTCAGGATTTCAAGCTGCAAGTGATTGAAAAAAATGAAGAAAAAACTAGTTAGACCCTTAAGGCAACATATGGATGTAAAGTTAAATCATGGTCATACAATGTTAGGACTCAAATTTCCAAGGTAACATGTCCATAGTACTAGAGATCAGAATGTATTGAATTGTGTAAAATCCAAAACATGTGATTATCTTCATAGATTTTAAGTAAAACGTGAAAATTAGTTTGCATTGCTCATGCAATCTCAAGTGTCCTTAAGTTTTATGAGTTATGAGACACATTAACTAGGGGCAAATGTGACATACGATTTAGCTTTTGTTACATGCCACGTTCAGTTTTGGAATAAATTCACAAGAGCAAGTCAAGTAATGACGTGTCTCTACACATGAAAGAATAACATTATTATTATTATTATTATTATTATTATTATTATTATTATTATTATTATTATTATTATTATTATTATTTTGTCTCAAGCATGAATCATGAATGGCATGCTAAAAAAATGTATTCCATGAATACAGTAATGATGCATTAAGATGTCCATGAACCACGTTTAATTTGAATATGTCAGTCAGTCAGTGGCATGTATATGAGGAAGTTCTGATGTCAGAAGCCACGTTAGCTGGGGCATTGTTTTCTGTTCTTTTTTTTTTTCTTAGGTCCATATTGATGATTGGAAGTGGTAAGGTTTTTGTAGAGTTGATGGAAAACCAGTGTCCTGATAGTAGTCCCTGATTCCCCAGCAACTCCAAGCTCAAACCTCTGGCAGTTCAGGGTTCATCCAAAGACAGCCTAAATTTCTAGGGACTGTTTATTTCCAAAATCCTCCATTACCTCCTGTTCAAACTGCTTGTTACTTTGCTCCTCATTTGAGTGGAGAACTTTTACTGCTACTGTAGTGTGATGCAAGGTGCACTTATAAACCATTCCATAGCCACCCATTCCAATCTTAAGAGCTTCAGAGAATGAGGAGGTAGCAGATACTATCTCTTCCCATGTAAACTTCTTGTATTGCTGATTAGAACATGTAAGTGCCTTTTCAAGCTTCTGTATCTCCTCGGCATCACGAGTGGCTTTAACCTCTGCTTCCTTTCTCTGGGAAGCTTCTCTTTCAGCACATTCCCTCACAAGTTCAGCTTCTCGTTTCATGCCCTCAATTTTTTCCTTTTCTTGCCTTGCCAGTTTCCTAGCTTGCTCTTCTCGGAGGCGTATCTCTTTGAGTTTGATTGCTTCTTCGAGGCGACGTCTACTTAGTTCATTCAACTAACAGAAAGCAAAGATGTGAGCATAATTGTCAATTCAAATTCCCATGAATTCTACTGTCTTTTATGAAGGTAGTTATGTTGAACCTAAACTACACAAAGCACATGCCAAAATGTGCAAGATCCATGTATATCATCATGTAGATGAAGCTTAATATTCAGGTTAGCCAAAAATTTGAATTTTCTTTATTTTGGTAGTCCATCTGATGAATATGCCAAATTGATTTTTGGTCCAGGGAGCATCTTAGGACTAGGCGCCATGTGATGATTAGATTGTATCTTCCACATGTCAGCATGCAGACTGTGTGTAACTTTGGACGCTAGAACTGAATGAAACTTACATGTCGAGAAGCATCATTTGTCTCATTTTGGGCCATCTCATACATCCCTTGAGCATGTCTGAGTTCAATTCTTAGCTTTTCTAGCTCAAAATCAACATCTACCTGAAAGAGAGATTGAATTAAGAATGAGAAGACCAATGCAGCACATATATTGAATCTCTGGTATCCTAATTGAGATCCAGTTCCCGATTAAGAGGCATAGTCTCATATCTTAGGGTGTGTTTGAACAGAGAGCTGAATTCTTCAAAATCCTGCCTTCTTCAGTATTGCAATACTGATACATTTAGCTCTGAATATCTCCATATTGCATGTATTGTCAGAACTCAATTGTATTTTTGGACGACCATCAACATGAATATTGAAATGTTTTGACATTGAAGCATCCATGTATAGTATTACAACGCCAGGCTTGACCAAACCACCCCTAATTTCTGGTTCACTGACACTGATTGACAGATAAAAACCTATTACCTGGCCTGACAATGATAGATCTGTCATAATATCTGACATGGATACTAGATCAGAAATCCATGACTTGTTATCTGTTTGATAGCTTCTAGAGCTACATGCAATACTGACACCATCTTTGATTCCTGAGCAATTGGAAATAGAACCTATAGCATCCTCCTCGGTATTCAGAGATAGACTTCTTGAATGGTAGGTGTCAAATGGGCTTGGTCTTTTATTAACAATGGCCTGGTTAATGGTTAGAAGAGCTTGGTAGCGCTGATCTGGTAGAGAGGAAGAATGATAAAAGGAGTGGTTTGAAACTGAGCCAGTGTCTGTCCATTCTGAAATCAGAATCATTATCAAATTAGGAAAACTGAATAAAAAATTGGCCAAAAGGCGTTAGAAAAGAAAATGAATCAAGTTTTATCCCAAGAAACCATTGACTGAAGTCAAAGTTACAGAAATTTAAATAATGATTGTGACTTGTGCACCCAAAAAAATACCAAAAGAATCAAATTTATCTCATATTTTGCTAGTCTTGGACAAAGATAGCAAAAATATAAAATATCATGAATCACCCAAGAAATTCAGCTTGCTTTCGACCCAAGTGACTCTTGAATGGAAAAACTCAATCAAGCTCTAAAAGCTGATCAAGTGTTTAGATTGACTTCCAACAGCTACAGCTGAATACACTGGTAGCATCAGGATTACCACAAATTACAAGTGGTTTGAATGTTTTGGCAGAAATGAATGGTTATTCCACTTTGCAACGCATTGGGAGGGTGCATAGCTGAATCATCATCTATGGATTGTAAGAAACCATATACCAACCCAAAAGCTTAAGCTGATAGGTGAAAGGCCCAAATGGGCTACACAAGAACAATCGGATCGGAACCCGCTCTGATACCATGTAAGAAACCACATACCAACCCAAAAACTTAAGCTGATAGGTGGAAGGCCCATATAGGTATATTAAGACGTGTCAAGCCTATTACTTAGGCGATGTGGGATGTGGGACTTCCCAACATGGACTTCATAATTCGTATAGATGTGAGCCAACCATTTAGTTCCATTTTTCCTTAAATCTTTAGTAGAAGGGTGTGTACCGGTCTGTGGGGAAGACGTAGAACTTGAGCTGCTTTTAGTAGAAACATTGGAATCACTCCTTTCATCCAAGGTTCTTTCATCTGTATCTGAAGTGGATGTACGCACAGATGACAATCTTCCCTTTGAAATAATGTAGACAGTACAAAAGCTCGGTATGCATCCTGAGATTCTCGAGGAAACATCGTGGCCTCTGAATTTTCTGTAGAAACCTCACTTGTAATTTATCAACCAGAAAAACTAGATGCTAAAGAACTTAGATATGGAACTCATGTGCCACTGTCACATGGATTATGGCTATACAAGAGAGTAAAACACAATATTTAGTTGATTGTGAAAACTTGATTAATTGAAGACGAGACCCAATACCAATACAGTTATAACAACACAACCATCCAATATTGTAAAGTGTTCAACACTGATAATGAAGAAAATAATTGCATAAATAATGCCAAACAAAAGAAAGATAAAAAGAGAGAACAATTACATAAACAATTCCAAAAAAAAGTATGTCATACAAAAGCATCCCACTGCCCTGGCAAACAGTTTGTGCATGCTATTCCTCAGAAACATAACAAAAATCCAAGATAACTCAGTAAGATTCCTTAAGAAGTGAAATCCCCCTCAATATAATTGGTCATTCATGATAAATTAAACTGGAGGTCACAGTCTCACACGTACCAGGGTTTTTCTTTTTGAAACTTGAACTCTTTTACCCTAGCACATTACAAGATGTCCCTAACCAGTTGAGCAACAGCTGGAGAGATAGCAATTGTCTTCTCTCCAGAAAAGGAATGTCAAAGGATTGTTAAACAAACAATACAATGAAGGAGATATGTTGAAGTGATTCTTCACCATTTGTTTTATGTTATTTTGAGTAGGAACAGAAAATGGTTTCTTTCAAAGGAATACCACTAGTAGACATAATACGACAGGCTAACTACAGCTATAGAAAGATGAAGTTAGATGTCTTGCATATACGATAATTGAATCCTTCAGAAAACAAGACTGCCCTACTCTGATTCTTGGATACACGGATATTATAATTGGCCTAAAAACTGCCGTACCACTTCGAGGGAGAGACACGTATTTTATATTAATGTCCACAATGTACAATTACATGATACCCTTTAGGCAGGTTTTAAGGAAGAATAAGTACACAAATAGATTGAACAAAACTAAATTACTAGTTATGCAGAGGGAATCAGTCTTGTAGAGGTATCATGCTCCGCCGGTGTACGGGGAGTTAATACTCTCTTCAGTCTTCACAGTTTGCCCTTACCTAAGATTTGGAACTTTCACCCGTATTGAACTTTAGACATACTAGTTGTTTTGAATATGGAGTGAATTGCGAGAACTGCTTTGCAAACTCAATTGCGACACCATTGGGGATACATTTCAAAATGGTTGTAGTTAATAAGTGGGGACCAATTCTTCCTATATCAATAATTAGCACTTGGGATTCATAAGATCCACTTCCTTGCCATAACTGATGCACCCCACACCTGTTCAGGCATAAATTTGAAGAAACTAGGAAAAATTCTAGAAACTCATTACAAAAAGGGCTTTACATTGATCCCTATGATTATAAAGGTGAACATTTCTATGTACAAAAGTTGCTTTATATTCTACAATTTCCAGAAAAAATAAAATTAAAATGTCATCGAGTATTGAAAACATACAATTGATAATAAGCATGTTTGTTTTACCTTGCTAGCAAGCTACGGGATGAACCTCCTATAACAAGTGTGCTGATAGAGAACTTAGCAATCTCTAACGATATTGCCTCAGGCACATCCTCTGCCTCAATCACCACCGCTTCTGCTTCTACCTGGATGAACAATGAAACAAGTTTGTTAATTATTTGCTACCCCTTGACATGAGGTTGAATGAACGTGAATTCTGACCTTCTTTTGAGAGCACATTTTCTTATAGGGGAGAAGCATTGTATTCGTCCGCCATTCTATTTCCTTCCTATATGCAGAAGCTACATCATCTCGCACATTTGAGATAGGAAGATAATTACCCACTGGAAGGGAAAATAAGTAGAAAAGAATGAAGAAAGGTCAAAAAATGGAAAAAAAAAAGAGAGTAGAAAATAATGAAGAAAGGTCAAAAAATGGTCTTTGAGACTTTTATAGGAAGTAAGAAGAGCATTTAGAATAGATTTAACTGGGGGATCAAATAACGAACAGTTCTCTTTTTTAGATGGAAGACAAGTATAAAAAACCAGAATGATCTGCTTAATAATTGTGCCTCAGTAGGTGGATTATATAACTGAATAGAAGTTCTGACAGAGTAAGCACAAGGGTGCATTTGGATATTCACATTTTTAAAGAATAGAGGGCTATTCATAAGCTGCGAATTTGAGACAGTGCAAAAATAGAAAATTGCTCAAGGTGAAATACTGCACTATGAGTGAGAGTAGCTACTATAAGTCAGAAACAGTTTATCCTACTCGATGTCTTTTCCAATTTCGTAACACATCAAGATCCTTTCCTTTTCTTTCTTTTTCTTTTTTTAACCCTGAAATTGTAGCTGCTTCTAACGTTTACCATAAATAGGAGTAAAAGGCCTACGAAGGCCAAAAAATTTACTCATAAAGTTCAGATGTTAAATAAGCATGGTATCACCATTTCAACCACTTCTTAAGATCATGTGGATACTCCTAGGAACTCCTTAGTTGAACTGGGCCAAGAAATTATCAGACTTCACCCTAATAGCAACATCATCTGTAGGTTTTGGTAGATTTTAAAAAGTCCACCTGTCATGTTCAAGACAAATTGACCTCAATACAGCCACAACCATATAATTCCATAATAAACAACCCCATCTAGAAGGAAACCCAAACTGCCAACTTCCAACAAGGTTGTCAAGAAATTCTTAGCAGATAAATAATCATCCATTCAGCTAAAATTTCTGATGGCATGAATTTTGGTTTACAACCAAACCGAAATCAATTAGGAACAGCGCATGTGACCCAGACATCATTGACCAATACTTTGATGGAGCAATATGATTTCATCTTTCGTATTTGTTTCGTAACTAAAATTTCTGTCAGTTGTAACCAAACTATAATGTCCATATTTCAGCTCAGGACATTGTGAATTGACATGGTGAACCCAAGTTTCAAAAATGATTACGAAAAAAATAAATAAAAATATGATTGCATGTAAGGCAAATCCTGAACTGGTTTAGACTAGCTGGAAGATTGGACACCGAAGCCATGTCAATCGATGGAAAATCTGAGTTTTGTGGCCTGGTTGAGGTCAACAAGTTGCCTGGAGTGCAGAAAGCAGTCAACATTAGTTCATTAGTTTAAAAATAGCCAAAACATTCGGTGGTTTTTTTAGCATTTTAGTTTTAAAAGGCCATATATTCTTGTGGAAACTAATTTTAGGGGTGTTTACAATGTCTTGGTGCCCTTTTATAATATCATTAAGAGAATGATATGTACATCACAGGAAACACCCTCCTTTCTTTCTTTTTTTCTTTTGCTCGACAGGGATAGGGCAATACGAATGAAAACAAAAGAGAGGGTAATAATTGTAAACAAAAGACCTCAAATAGTGTACGATTAAGGCCAAGAGTGATGGTTTGACATTTGAACCATTAGGCCCATGTGAGTGCTCCTCCATTTTTATATACTCACCCTGAAGGGCTGAAAGAAAAACATCAGATTCTCAACTAGAAATTCATGTTGAGCTCGAGTTGTTGCCTTGGTGAGAATATCTAGAAGTTGATGGTGTGGGCAATGTAAGGAAATGTTATTTCTCCAGCCAGTTAAGTACGTTTAGTACACTTGTGTGATATTGGATTAGATCAATGCAGATGGCACTGATAATATCTCCATATGATGGAGAAGGGGTATTAACATAAATGTTTAATTCTTGGACACCATATGATTTACACAACAGACAGAAGACATTGCGTGAATTCCACCTCTACCAAGTACTTTGATACAAAGTGTTTTTATTTACACATTGAATACAAAAGAGTCACCAAAAACACATACCATGTAGGGGGTGAACGACGGGTATGTAGGCATCCAACCCAATCAAAGCCAGCATAAGTTTTCAATGGAATGAAGAAGGAGGAGAGAAAAAATAGTCCTTGCAAATGGTGCACAAAGATATATAATGACGCAATGAACAGAGGTGACAGGAATACGACAATGATTGCCCACAAATGGACTATTTTCACTACGTGAGAGAAATCTGGCGAGGCGCAGTGAGATAAATGGGGTTAACCCCAGCTAAGAATAGGGAGTAAGATCAGGTACCTTTTCTTTACTGCCTGTTTGTATCATGTAATTGAATTCCTAGGAATTCTATGACTTTGTATTTCTATAAGTGATTAAAATACCCAGCCATCACCCTAGTAGTCAACTCCTAGGAAAGACGAGATCCCATCTAAATCACTACCTTATCCTTCACCCCTCACTGCATATACCTCGCTCCTCCTCTTTAACAACCCTCCATGGAGCTCATTCAGCCATTAATTCCTATGTATTCTATGCAAACAAACAGGCCCTTGATGTTCATCAGTGTGGATTATGTAATCCAAAGAATTGCACAGTTTCCTCAGCCAATTCTGCATTCAGAAGCCATTGTTGATCCATTCCTCAAAGGTATAGAGGGGCCCAGTCAAGTCAGTCTTATCCTTGGTTGTCATTAATATAGGTCTGTGATCAGACAGCGTACGAATGGATTCAAGTGAGATAGATTCGTTTTCCATGAATCCTTCCTGGTCCTTCCCCATATTCTACTCCATGTTGTCAATTACACCAGGTAAAAGCGAAATTATCAGTAAAGGCTCAGCATAGGCATTACTACATTACACTTGCGTATGAAGGATTCTCTTCCAAGATAAGGACAATCGCACATTTTCTTCTTTTTCTTCCCCTGAGTTTGAGCACCAACATGTTCATTGTCGAATAGAGGTAAAGCCGATATAATTTAATGTTCTTCTAGTAGACCAATGTAGGTAATACATGTTAATTTACAACCTCCAACTGGTTTCAAATGTATTACTTTCGAAACTTGCAGTCCTGAATTGAATCGTTTAGATGGTTCAGGAAAGTGGGTGCTGCAGCCATAACATACTATGTATCTTAAATAGAAGAAGGAACATTTTTCTGTTCTTCTTATAAAACCTACAATGATGAATGTGGAGATGCGTACAGGAAGAATGCCACTCATTTAAAAATTATCAGAGGGAATCAATCATGATTGAGTAGCAAATCAAAATTAACAACTGCAAAGTAAGTAATCTTTCATTACATAAACAGAAGAACATTTCCACAGGATGGATATAGAGACATTGCTTACTCTCTGTAGGAACCATTGTAATCTTTGGACGGACATGTAACAACTTGAAAAAGTATCTCCCTTCAGGACCAAACTTCTCCAAGGCCCACTTAAGTGCAGATTTGCAGTTTCCTTTTCCATTGACAGCAATTGCAACGGTTGAAACCGAGGGAGGTATGGACACAAGTTCTTCCCCCACTTCAGGAACTTCCATTTCCTCCCTCCTCACAGGCCCAGTGCTCAATGACTTTGTTTCTCTGTAACAAGACAAGTAAAACTACATTATTTGATGAACTTAAGACTAATTTCAGTATCTTAAATTATAAGAATTCCACACCCCCAACAACAACATGACTACTTGGAAATGAAAATAAATCACAAAACTTCTTGTAACTTGTTGGAGAAATAAATACAAGGCATGCCCACATAACAAAGCAGTAGAGGTGTTTAGTACAATCGCCCAAAAGCAGTGAAACAAACATAAAAACATTAGTATACTGTTTTAAGAATCACCCAAAACTTGATAATAAAAGAAAACCCATATTTTTTCAACTGCCCCTGATCAAAACTCAAAAAATAGTGAATGTTTTGAGGATCTTTCAATGAACCCAAGATTCAAACACATACCAAATGACTGAATTTCAAAGCCCAAAAAAAGGAAGAATGAAAAAAGCTTCACATGACACAAATAAAACCCAACAAAGCCCAAAAAAAGGAAGAAGGAAAAAAGCTTCACATGACTCAAATAAGACCCAAATATTTACAAGAAATGACAAGGCTGACTAACAGAGAGAGAGAGAGAGAGAGATGCATCTGACTAGTCTCAAATCCAAAGAAAGCAAAAGGAAATCAGAACCAAAAAGCAAAGAACCTCAAAGTCAAAAAGCTAAGAATCTGAACACAAGAGACTCTTACCAATTACTATTATTCAGACATAGCCAAGCACAGATTAGAAGCTCAAATGATGATGACTACTGATGAAAGATGGATTCTTTCAAAAAGTTCAAGACCCCACCTTTGAAAGCCAGAGATTTCATCAATTCTCCATCAAACACAACCACCCAAATACACAATGACAAGAAAAATCTCTCTTTTCCTGCCTTCTGCACTTGGATAATGTCTGTGGAAAAGACCCAGAGGCAAAAAGTGCTGGATTTGGATGTGTATCATGCATTAGTCATTACTTGATGATGATGAAGATGGCATGCCTTGTGGCATACTAAAATCCAGGAAAAGTCTTTGCTGCTGTAGTTTTTTTCCAGGAAAGTTCCCATCAGGCGCAGGTGATTTTTTATGCAGAGTTTCCAAGTAACATAGATTCCCTGTTTTTTTTTCCCCCATTTTTCCTAGGGCACATTTGATTTGATATCAAGTGAGGAATCCGCGTAAAATTCACAAAATTGAGGATTTACTGAATCTCATGGAAAAGGACAAACTTGAAAATCTTAAAAAAAAGTAAAAATTTCTGTTTGGTCCAAATCTTCAAAAATTCACACTTGTCTAACATGACTCTTAAAAAGGGAAAGAAAAACAATGGAGAGTCCCCAGGGGCCTGTTTGGGGCTTTATTAGTAGAGTGAAGTAAGGTAAAGTCTCAATTTCTATAAAAAGATTTTCAAAAAAATACTTTAATTCAAATTTCTCACTATAGTTTTTCAAAAAAAATAAAAAAATAACCTCATTTTTCTACTAAAAGACAAAAAAACTCCACTTTTCAATAAAAAAAAAGTCAAAAAGATTCCATCACAAACAACTAAAAACAAAATGCCATCATAACTTCTTATATTTTATTATTTCCTCAAAATAACATTTACTCCACTTAACTCCACTAGTAAAGCTCTCAAACAGGCCCAAGGCATTGGTTGCTACCAAAAATTTACCTTAACCTTTTTCTCAAGTCTCCTACAATCATAATTTTCAGTTCTGTTCTTATCCTCATTTCGATTTGAACCTATTGTGGACCATTTCAGCATTTCGGTCAGTTTCAGTGCTCCATTCTATAAAAGAGTCAATTGAAATATATATATAATACTGAAATTTGAAAAAAAAAAAAAAAAAAGACCAATGCTAAAATAATAGTGAAAATACATATTTCAAATACTTAAATTAGAGTACACTTTACAATTGATCATTTTTAATTTTTTTCACTACATATGAATATAAGTATGAAACATGAGCTCGAATGAAGTAGGAATTGAGACTGAAATTGACCAGAACAATCGGAATAGACTCAAATCGGGCTCAAAAACTTTAAGGACGACATTATGTCCAGTCACAAGCCAATTTCAAAATATTCTGGACAAAATTAGCTGGAATGGAATGAAATTAACAATTATGCAAACTATTTATCCCCAAGTTCTAGCTCAATTGGTAAGCCCTATGAGTTTTCAGTGGAAAAAAATTGAGAAAATCTTAACACCCCCATGATATAGGAAATTGTAAAGTAGGAGGGAAAAAGTGGATTTTTTGGGTTATTGCCTTTGTCGGCTTCCCAACCATCATTCACGTGGGGATGACTAATGACTAATGACTTACCCCAAATACATTTGATTAACATGTGCAAGACTCACAGAGGAATCATGGGCCCAAACGCTGTGCTACTGGCGGCTGGTCAAAGTCATTGGTTTTGACGGTAAATGGTATACGACTTGGTCAGATTCGAGGAAGCTTCTTCTCATACGAGTCTCTCGTACGGATTGATGGCCCACCATTGGACGGTTGAGATCACCAATGACAGCCTGTGTGATGGGAACAGCAACACCTTAACAGAGATAAACAGTCTCTCGTACGGATAGCGAGTATCCTCGCTTGGAAAGTGGGGTCCATGATTTTGGTAATGTGGCTATTAATATGGTGGTCCCCACTTTAACAGCCATGCACCAACTAAGCTAAGGACATAAGTCCAATCCTCTAAAGTGCACTGAGGTGTTGCCAACCAAGTCCAAACCGCCCCCACTTAAAAGGGAGAGAATAAAAAATTGAAATTCTTAATTTTGACAAATCTTCTCACTAATGCCAATATTTTATACAACCATATGAATATTAATATGCACCGATATCAATATGAAATCATGATATGCATATTCTCATTGAAAAATTCATGAGAATTCTTCAAATATGTGAATTTTCACGAATTCCCTAGCCATTACAAAATGTGCCCTAGAAATTAGAAAGTAGTAAGCCAATTTGGGTGCGATTTTAATGTTGAAGCCCTCATTGGCTTGAGGTTTTCGCGCACCCCAGAAAGGATTATGAATTCTTCAAACAGTGCTCTATCTAAATGGTTTTTAAAATGCTCAAATATATTTTAGGATTTAAGAAATTGAGATTTTCAAAGGCAAAAAGTGACTTTTAAGAAGATTGGTTTTTGAAATTTTAGGATTCAAATGGAGAATTTCAAATGCTATGACAAAATCATAAGAAATTATAATCCTTTGCAATTCTATCAAATGTACCCCGAAACAAACAACTGACATATAGCTAAAAAGGACGAATCAAAGGTAAATATAAAAAAATGACCATAAAATAATCTTCTCTTTTATGAAATTTAGGCTGAGGGAGAAAAGAAATGAATACCCAGCCCTTGCTTTTAAGTAATTTAAATCCCACAAAAGCTAAGGTCTTATCTACATCGCTACCTTCTATCTCTCACCCCTTGCGTATCCTTCACCGTGTCACCTCTTTAATAACCCTTCAGTAGAGCTCATTTTTGATAGATCCATCTAAAATAGATCCATTAAAAAAAGAGCCATAAAAAAAAGAGGCTAGAATAAAAAAAAACGCATTCGGTAACGCATGAATTTATTTTAAATACATTGCCTCTATATTTTAAGACCCAAAAACTCTATTTCTCATCTACCTACTTTTGGAGCATTTGGATTTTAGAGGATTTGACTCTAAATGTCTAAAGCGGAAAGAGTCTAAAATCTTGTGCCAAACGCTCTAATTGTTCAAACCTCTAAACGATTTAGACATATAGAGAAATAGAGGCATGAAATAGAGATGCCAAACATGGGCTAAATCTAGGTATGTTGCATTTCTTCAAGAAGGGCGCTTGTGCACAGTATATGGTAATGGGTGTAAGCTACTTTAGTATCTTCTAATTGGGGTTTCTTATTAGTTAGGGTCTCTTTTTCTTAAGTTGTTAAAGTTTTTTCTAATCTGGATCTTGGTGTGCATGTCTGTCTGGCTGCATTGTCTACCAACTTCCCCAACCATAATCTACTCTCATTTTTGTTAGGCACTATTAATAACACCATTCTTATCCTATTCTTGGAATGTTATCCAATGAGATGACATTTTATGAGTCAACAAAAAGGAAATAAACACCAGTGAATTCGATATCTCAATTTGAGAGACTAGGGATGGCAAAGTGTCACTCACATCCTTGATCAATGAGTCAGGTCTAGGTCAGAAAGAGTCACACCCCGGATCCAAATAACTAAACCATCACTGATTACAGGTCCAAGTGGCTCTTAATTTTAGGACCCATAACCAAACCCAATAAAATCATTGGGTTTGGGTCCAGGTCTGGTTTCAATTCAGGTCTCATGGAGAGAATACGTTTAAATAGTATATAATCATATATTTGCACGTATATATATATATATATATATATATATATGGAAGATGCTTCTATGAGAGATATTTCTCACCTTATATGAGAGATAAGGGTGTAAGGTGAGAGATATTTCTCATAGGAGCATCTCCCTATATGGGGGTATTCAAGTGCATTTATCCCTCACCATGTGTGGTGAGGGACACCCCTTTTTGAGAAATTTCAAATACAAAAGGGGATCTTCCCCAAAAGTACAAAAGCCCTTTTGTACTTGAAACTTCTCAAAAAGGGTGTCTCTCACCACATATGGTGAGGGATAAATGCACTTGAATATTTCCATATATATATATATATATATGAATGAGCGGTGCTCTTGTTAGAATGTCTTGCACACACTTACCATATGCACTCTTTTATGAGGCCCACTTGGGGCAACACCAATCATAGGGGAGGTGGGGAATGAGGAGATCCTGATGATGTGAATAAATTATTTGCAAAATTTCAAGTACCCCTTGATCCATGACCCTAACAATACAATATCTGTTTAGAATTTCAATCCAACTTTGGGTCCCATTCATATGGGCGTAAAAAACCCGGAACCTATTCAAGAGGTGGTAGTGAGTGTGAGGGAGTTGGATGGAGCATAGAAATTAGAAGGCACCATGTGGGTCTCCAAGGGAGTCCGCACAGGAGGCGTCTTACGGGGCATCCATGCATGAGCAAAATTCTATTTATATATTTTAGGTCAAAGTTCATGGGTTCGAAACAAGGTGGACTCAAGCCGAAACCCACATATGATCAGGTTCAATTCAGTCGACCCTAACTTAGACCAAATAACTGATGCGTCCAAAGTAAGTACCCAAACCCTATCTTAATGGCTCAGGCATGGATAAATGGTTACCCATTGCCATTCCTATAATCTTGTTACTTTGGATTGCATGCCAAGCCTTGGGCAAACCAAACCCATAAAAAATATAAACTTTGGACTGAGTCAAACTTTTCATCGTTGTCCACTTGATACAACCCATTTGTAGCAATACTGTGTGTTCCCCAGAAGACGGCAAACACACACTTCAGTTTACCGTGGACCTGCCCAGGTGCCCATATTTTAGTCTCATGGTCTCACTGAGTCACTTTCCCTTTGACATGTGAGGAACTCAACTACTAAGACCTCTTCAGGATTTTATGCTCTCTCTCTCTCTCTCCCCACTCCTTTTCAAATGGGAAAGTAGGTCATTAAAGGTTGAGGAATCATAGGATCCTGATGAGGCAATCCAGGCATATGGGGCCCACAGTGGATATTACCCCAAAAAAAAAAAATCTGAAGTAGAAAATCTTGTAGATAATTATTGTTTTGCACTGAGGATAAGTATGGTCACAAGATAAGGCCTAAAGTCTGCAGGGAACTCTCATTTTGAAAGGTCATTGTTCTCTCTCTTCCTCTCTGCAGTATTTTTTTTATAGACTTCTTCAACCATAAGTATGTTAATGGTGCAATTTTTTTAACAAGACTCATACAAGTCCACACATTTGATATAAGATACATAGATTTGTTTATTTATTTATTCTTGCTTTGTACCTTATATAATATGTAGAGATGACTAGTGGAAAATGACAATATCAATATTCAATATACCATTCATCTGACTGACGTCTATTGCATTTGTTTTCTACGTTTTGTGGGGTAGGAATGATTTATTTTATCTAGATTCCATTGACTTGAGAGGGAGAGAGTAGTTTGTTGGTCCAAGGGATGCTCAGAGGGACATCCTCTGGTCGGACTGAAATTGAGAAAACCAAGGGATGTTTGTTGAAGGGATTGTTTGGTTCCTTAGCTCTTGAACTTACCCACCTAAATAGGGTCTTGGGAGGGTCTAGTTTTGAGAAGGACCTAACCTTTGGCAATTTTACTGAAAGTGACTGCTTGCTGTCTCAAACTTGCGTGCGTTATGACTTATGACACATGGTTGTGGATTAGATATCTATCAAAATCAGTTTGCCCATATTTAGTGAAATAGGAAGTCAAAAATTAGAAATTTTAAATGGCTCGTCACCATTGACTTTAGTTAGATTGCGATAAATGTTTGATGAAATTGATTTTTGGTAAATGGTCTTTCTACACATGACTGGGTAAAGTCATACTCAGGTCTAGTTTGCCAAATGAGACCAGAGAGTTTTTTCTACTGAAAACCATTATAGATTAAATGTTAGCCATTTCTGTTGTTATTGCAAAACTTCTCCGCGAAAATTAAATACCTATATTTCTCACTTCCGAGTTTCCTGCATTAGTTTTACATTTCTATACAAATGCAATTACAGAAATTGCATTCGATTGTCACTTTGTTTTCTGCTATACATACACACTTTTTTTTTTTTGGAACAAACTTCCAAGCTGTATATTTTCAGGTCACTGTCAAGTGTGTGGGAGAATTTTAAGGAATTCTATCCATGGTATTCTTACATTCAATTGTACGAATCACCCAATGACAGACACCATGGGCAGTTTTTTTTTTTTTTGCCGCATCAAGGACTAGAACTCACACACTATCCCATGTCCCTTACCAGCTGATTTATAGCTTCGGGATCCGATGGGCAGATGTTGGCAATAAGAAAACTCTGTACATTCTCTCAAGTTGGATTATAGGACCGTAGTTACTCTAGTATCATGACCTTTCACCTCCACTTCACTCAGTATGCTATTGATTCATTCCTCAGCATTAGCCCAACCAAACCATGTTGGTTCAGCCTATTTGGAGTTAATCAGTTACTAAATTCCATTCGGTAATAATTGCAATAGTTTCTGAAAACCAACAGCTTTCATTTAGTTCATAGGAAAAAAGAAGAGAAAGAAAATACAATGCAGCCTCAAGTTTATCAAAAGATATGCACTAGCGAGAGCTTAGTTGTTCTTTCATACTGTTTTTTCCTGTTATTAGTAGTACATAGAGAAAGAACGCCATACTTGGCTTCTAATCCCTATTGGTTGAGTCGGTAGCTTCTTCCACGGAATGCAACGCCAGCAGATGGATTAGGCTGCACTGGGCTGTTTACTTGGACTCCTTCACCCCAAAACATGACCAGCTTGTGACTGTAGATGCAGATGTAAGGGCAATAACATTTCATTGGGAAAGAATTAAATTGATTTCTTAACTGATGCGATACCACCATTTATTTTAAACACTTGCATCTATGAATTTTAACACTAAATGCAAGTTTTCAACACTAAAATTAATGTTAACTATAAATCCTACGTTCATATAGCAGAGGTCAGCCTTCCATCAACCTTGTGTGGTTGCCTTAAAAAAAGGCTAGATTGTCAGGAACTGCTGAACCAATAAACCCAAGAGCATTTGTAAAAGGATTTGCTATTGCTACTATTATCTATATGCTGGTTATTACAACATCAGTTGCAAGTATCCACAAGGCTAAGTTTTACTTCACCATAGCATCCAATACCACAAATTCATAGTGCATATGGATGCACTATTAGTTGAGTTGCGATTAGTTCAGTGAAAATGACTGGTGGTGACTGAGTATATCTAACGGGGGACTGCTACACAAATTTTGATAGCTTCCCATTCAAGTTTAACTTGGATATTTCATTATAGAAATATGGGCTTATTCCGAATACTAAGGTAAGTAGAATGTAGTCATCGGAACCTTTAAACTGACGTGTGCGAAAGCTACTGTGTTGTCGACCCTTTGTTTCATGAATTTCTGATAGAAAATAAGCATCATGCTCAGCATCATGTTAGCTACAGCGAATCTAACAGTAAGAGAGGCTAGCCAAATAATAGTTGCTTTATAATATAAAGGATACACCCATAGTGGAGTCTTAAGTAGGTTTCTTCCTCCAGCAAGCGGATGAAGCACTGATAGGAAGTAGTACAAATGTCCGGCAACAATTCCTAAGATATCGGGTTTCAGAGGTGCTCCAAAGATCAAATCCAATGCAAGAAATGCCCAAGGAAGATAGAATCCCTGCAAGTATAGCTCATTAGTTACTGATGGTAGGATAGGACAGTTTAGATGTGGAAAAAGAAGCAAAGGAGCAACAGGAGCTGATTACAATCAGTTACGACAGATAGCCATAAATTCCAGTAATAGCTTATAAGAGATCCTCATTCCTGTTTATTTTTCCAGCCTTCATTTACCATATACTTCAATGTAATGCTGAATTGACTAAATCAGAAGAAACTTGTTGTAGGAACGTGAATTATGTGACCAATCATCTCACTAGAATTGGAAGAATGTATGAAATACCGACACCAATGGCTAATTGGCAGCACCCTTTTAACTGCATAGTGGCTGGTTATCTGTTCTGTCTTGCCAGTGGGTAGTGTGGAAAGTGGAAATCATATAAGTTATAAAAATGGATATTGGTTTTATGTCTCTTTCATTCCAAATCAATATTGCACAAAATGATTTTAGGATGACAAGAGAGAATAACAATAATACACCTAATGCAGTTTCCACTTTCCATTTTATCTCAAATGTATGGCTCAATGGGTAATTATCAGCTATGAAAACAATATCCAAATCACTTGGAATTTGAGTTACATGCTGGACCCAAAATGTTGGGCTCCAGAAGTTTTCCATGTGGTGCATTAGCAAAAGCTTCTTCTTCTTCTTCAAGGTATTTTACCTAAAGGAAATTCGGCATCCAATAAATTTGTAGCCTCTGATTTCCTACATGATAGACATCAGGTATAACACATCTCTCATAAAAAATACATTAGACACTTACCTTTATTGTCACAACTCCGTATATGCTAATTTGAGCATTTGGAACCTCCCTACTCCAAACATAGACAAGCATGAAAACCAAAGAAACTCCCATGAAGGGAGACCATAATGGAGGAATGGCAGCAATTACCTAGGATATATATTGGTGTCAATAATACAGATAGGGTTGTGAGGAAAGACATTAAAATAAACATGGACAGTGAACAAAGATTATAGAACCAAACATAGATGAATGGATTTAAAACTAGCTTCGATAAGGAAATAGTTCGTGAAAATTTACCAATAGTGACAAGGCCCCGAAAATTATCATCCACAGAAAGTCTGCAGTCCTCTTGTCAAACGCCCCCTTCTCTAACAGAACCCAATATCTTGCTCTGTGAAGTTAAAGGCCATAAGTATTAGATACATGTTAAAGAAAAATACATTTTGTTATGATTCTAGTGACACGCTATAGCAAAATTTCAGGCACAAATTTAGATTATAATTGAGACCATCTAAAGAATCCATAATGTGAGGGGCAGGGCAAAATTGAGCCAAACCAGCATAGAAAAAATGAATTAAAAATTAATTTCAGAAATACAGAGGATATTAAAACAATGTTTAGCATTGACAACCAAAGGCAACTATTTTGCAAATAATGAATACTATAGATATTTGAGTAGTAAATATGGGAGGTATGGTTTAGAAGCTTCTTACATCATTAGAAGGCGCATCGCGAACCTGAAAGAAAATGGTGCAAGGAAGAAGAAGTTCGTGATAAGCCTCCATACCTGCATTATTAACAATTTTGTTAATAGAATATCAAATAAGTAGTATAAATAAGTGGTTCTTGAACATTTGAAACAACATATCTGAAATAGTAAAAGTTGCATATGCATTAACTAACCTAGTTAAGGGAAAACAGGTCATTATTTAATGTTTCATGTTGTCATGTTTAGCCCTATTGACATGGGATTTTGTGATTGAATGACAAAATCAGTGATAATAGCCAAGATTTTGACTTGTGTAAGTTGCAAGACTAACTATGAAATAAAATTTCTATAGTAGCGCAGCTACTCAAGCAATCAGCATCTTCCCTCTTTAGACACTCTATTATCCTTAAGATATTGAAAATACATATTAAGGGTTATCATTATATATATTTGACTGTAGGTTTAAATATTTTTGTGAAATAGAGTGTCATCTTATTGTAATACATTTGGGAGAAATAGAAATTAGACTCTGGAGATATTGACTGTGGCTGGCCTCATGCAAATCAACTTGGGGTAGCCTGAGTGAGTATTTGGTAGAATTGGTGAGACTCATTGACTTGGGCGAGTCAGTTCTAGTTGAGTCAAATTTTAGAATACTGATGCAAATATACATGAATGGGCACATAGCATACCAAAATGTGAATCCTCAAGGTACACACTGCAGGTCTCCATGAATTAAACAAAATATAACAGGTCTGACTGTCTGAGTGATGTGCTGCTGTGGGTCTTAAGGCCTAAGGAAGAGAAATTTGTCCAGGGCTGTTGCTCAGCTGGTTAGGGATGTGTAGTGTGTGTGGGTGTGTGAGTTCGAGTCCCTCATAATAAAAAAAACAGAAATTTATTCCAATATAGAAGATATAGGCTGTGAGCACCATATAATGAACCATGAAGATCCTAAAGATTGCCTCTTTACATGAGAGCAATGTCACATTAAGCCTAAGTAGTGTCACCCTGCATTTAAAATTTTGAAAAACATGACTCAAGTTCAACAAGTTGAGTAGAATCCAAGACCTGACTGAATAAATGAAAACAGACAATAAAAGTATCACACATGGTAAAAAAATATAAATATTTCTGATTACTTCTAGTATCCTCAATCGCAAATCAATTAAACCAAAATCAACCAAGTCTTGACTGAGCCAACAGAGTTTTGACCAAGCCTTGACACACCTGGGACAGTCTTGAGTTTTGATCGTCTCTGGACATTCCATCGAGTCAAGTCGACTTGGCCAAGACAGGCTGAGTTGGTTCAGAGTTTCTAAATAATGGTGTCACCCATACACCCTGGCACCAAAATATGTAACCGGGACTGGCACACGTCAGTCCATGTTGATCAAACTCATACATCAATTTGAGGTATATCCAAATATATATCCTAAGTTTATCTTTCACTCAACCAGACATCTGAATGGAAATGGTCTTATTTTCTGCTCTGAATCAGATTTATCTATTTTGAACAGTGTCTGCATCAGATTTGCCAACAGTATAACACTTGACATAAATACAGTGCTTCTTGCTTGTTGAGACTTGAGATCATGGTGTGTTTTTTTCTTTCTTCTCTATTTAATTCTGATGAAGAAAACAGTGCCTAGTTTACAAAGTGTTAAAAAACATGGGGCTATCTTTGCATTTGTATTTCTTCCTCTTGCTAAATTCATTTACGCAAGCCAAACAAGACATGGCGAGGCAAGAAATTGTTTCATATGTCAGTATCTTTTCATTTGTAAGACTTCTCCAAGATAATATAAGAAAATTACAATCATAAATATTATCAAAGACACAGATGAAAGCAATACTACTTGATCAATATCATTGGTTTGCTCTATTCAATATTCGGATAAACAGTTGATGATCAAGTCAAAGCAATTGAGTATCAGAGATAATTTACCTGCAAACGTTTCAGCACAAGCGAATAGGATAAATAAATCACTTCAGGATTGTATAGTTCAAGATAAAAAGCTGATGTGATCAGCAAGCAGAGTACACCATAAGTCTTGCTCACAGGTGGAAGTGATTTGTAGTATCTGAATATATATCACATGTAATAACTGAATCAACAAGTGATCCAAATGGTCAAAATTACAAGAGAAGGAAGGACACAGCATGCAAATATGTTTAAGGAAACAGCATAAGAAAAAAATAAATAAATGAAGAGTATAGAGATTAGAGTTCTCACTCTCCTGGAGTAGACATTGAGATTTGAGGAGTGCGATGGAAAGGCCAATTGAGAACTGAAATGGGGTTTCTCCAAATTCATGAAATTGAAGATTTAGAAGGAAGACTTTGGCTTCATTGACTCAGCTTAAAGTCTTCACTTCCTTGGAAAATCATGCTCTGCAGTCAATGCTCACATGAGTGTCATATTGTCCACCACAATTCATTTTGGAAATAAGACTAGAATTCTTGGGGTTGTTAGTATGCAGGGAAAATGACTGAGAATACCAAGTTCCGCGTTTGGAAGCAGGGAAAATGACTGGGTGGAGAATACCAAGTTGAGAAATGAGCAGAAACTTATATTGTTGGAGAATCCCTTTGGGCCACTTTGTTTTAATTTGAACGGAGAGACCCATGTGGCAGAAAACCATTTTATAAATATTTTTTAATAAAAAAATAATTATTAAATTCTTTAATATTAATTTTATCAACAAAAGATTCAATTTCTTTAGAAGAAATCTTTTATCCTCCATTTTGGTTAAATTTGTCAAGAGAACTATCTTTCTCCATAAAAATAGAATTAACCAAGGAAAAATATATTTTACTAGGGAATTTTTTTTAATCTCCTTACTTGTCTCTGCATCCAACCAGGCCCTAAGAAGGCAAGGAAAACATCTTTTTCTCCAGTGAAATAAAAAAAAATTATCAGTAACATTGACAATTTAACAATTTATTAAATAGATTTAATTTAGTTAAATGATTTTAAAATATTTTTTCAATGTAGTTTTCCTGCCAATACACCTGGTATCTCAGTTGGTGAGGCACCTCTCTTTCACATAAACAACTAGGGATCAATCCTAGCTGCGGCTCGATGGTGAGGGGCTAGGGTGAGAGCAGGGACAAAACATATATAGTTTTCTCTAATCCTAACACCATGAAAGCAGTGGTTTTGGTCTTTTCAGACATTCGATGAAATTGTAAAGAAGTGGTTTTTACAAGAAGACCTCCATTATACTATTATTATATATTATAGACGTAGGAATCGATTTCGCAATTGAGGCTCATTTTCGCAATTGATTGCAAAATTGGAACTCCAATTTCAATTTCAATTTTGAGTAGCAACAAATCCAAATCTTGGTGGACTCTTTATGGATAGAGATATTCTCACATGATGGTTCCTTTTTCTATTTTGTCACAAATCTTATATCTTATCTTATTTTAGGTTCCAGTCTCTCTAGACATGATTTTAGATGCATTCTTATCCTTTCCTATTTTGCAAGAAGTCCAAAATTCCTTATCTAACTTCCTCATAATACCTCTCAAACGAAAATGCTTAACACTAATCCCCTATTAGTTAGGGAGACGATTATACTATCTGATGATGCCAAAAAGTGTTTTCGGGCACCACCGGTCAAGTAACGTGTGATTAATGTGAAAAATTGAAGGAGAGAGAGAATTTATAGTGGTTCGGTCAGTGTGACCTACGTCCACTCTGAACTGGTGTTTTACTTCTCCGATGTAGAGATTACAAGTCGGAAGAATACAATGAATATGCAAAAGGATTCCTTGCCCCCCAATGCTGGTCGGGCTCTTTGATTTATAGTCTTCCCCTAACAGATGGGGACGACTCTTAAGCAGCGGGCGCTCCATTCTGGCGGAGTCTTCGAACTGCCCTCAACAGACGAGGCAGGTAGGATCTCCCCCGCAGGACCTGGTAAAAGCGGGTTAAAGGAACGACGCGCTCTGACTTCGTCACTTTGCGGATCTGGACCCGGCCTTTAATAAGTGGATCTGGACTTGAACTTATCATGGACTCGGGTTGTTCGGGCCTGACCCACCATCGTGAACCGAGTCACTTGGGCCTGACCTGTCATTGTGGACTGAGTTACTTAGGCCTGACCCATCACTATCATTTCTAGGTTAACATATATTTGACTGACCATTCTGTTATGATTGTTTAACCTTCTCTTTCTTATTTCATTTATTATTTAGCCCATGCATTGCACAACATTTTTGCTGGTCTTAAAGTGAGAAAGCCCATGACAATTATGTATGTGTTTAACTATCTCATGGCCATGCACAACCTATATTTTTCGAGAAATTCCCAAACTAAATATATCTTTGGTTCTACGAAATTTATGATTCTTCTATATAGGGTGCAAGACTATTACCATAAAAAACCAGAGATCCTAATATCTATGGTTGACAATATACGTGAAACCAGCAAACCTTCATTTCAACAGGACAAAAAAAAAAAAAAAAAAAACATTATACTCGCAAAAATGTAGGGTTGCAAATGGGTATCCGATTCTCCGATTACTCGAAAGTTCCGACCCGTAAAAAAAATCGGGTCTGGAAACTATTTTAGGTTCCGATTCATAAACGGGTCCGAGTCCATATACGTTCCGACATGTGGACCCAGGACTTAGCATATGAGCATTTGATATTGCAAATTGTACCTCAATATAAACTTTTTCTGGACATTTTTATGTACAATATTAGAGGTGGTAGATTTGACGCACTGTTATAATCTGAATGATATGCTTATTTTAAGAAAAATGAAGGATAAAGATAAATTAGAATGGATTTTGGAACTAGATTCCAGTCCTCTAGGTGAACCCATATCCGGGTTTTACTATCGGAGCCGGGTTTGGAACCAACTAAACAGGTTCCGAGTCAAATCGGATCCGGAATCGGAACCGTTATTTAGAACGGGTCCGGATCCACTATGGTTCCGATCCAGAATCGTTCCCTTTGCAACCCTACAAACATGCTCTAACAGTCGACACATCACTGCTTTTCTATGCATGTAAGCAACTATGTGGTGTTTTTCTACGGTCCTAAATAGCTATCGAGCTTGATTTTACCAGTTCCATCAGTCCTTCAGCTTGTTGGTTAGGTCCAGAGAGTTTCCAAATCTAAGCATGTCAACAAAAACCAAGTTTAGATGTTGATTACAAGATTGCAAAATCTTTTGTGTCATTGCATTAGATTAGATACGTGATAACACTCTTTATCACTCAATGCTTTTAAAATTTCTTTCATAGATGTGTTCTCTTAAGGGGCCCTCTGTTTGCATGGAATTGAATTTTTAAGAATTTATTATCAAGTGAATCACACCGATGATCATTTAAGACTACAAGTGATGAAAGGTTTAAGGATGGAGTTGTAGACAGGATCTCGGTTTTTATTCTTTAATTATGGGGATGTTATTTGATGACCATTTATATATTTATACTTTTATTTATCTGGAAGTATAAATATTAAAAAGACTTAGAAATTCAATTCAACATGTGTCAATTGCCAAAGTTAGCTTGTGTGATTATTTTTCTCTTTATTCATATAATATGGGAGTTCACTAGATATGGGCTACAAGAAAAAAAAATGCAACTATTGATTTTTTCACTCTATTTTATGTTAATTGGAAATGGAAAGGTCTTGGGACTTTACTTGGACACTCATGCAGCTTTACCGCTGTTGTTATGGGCAGTAATTCTCATTTTCCAGTTTTCCTCCTCTCTGAGAGGAGGAAAACTGGAAATTGAAGCCACACAAACGGCGGAAATCTTGCAAACCGATTTTTTAGCCTTTTTTCCTTCTTTTACTTGTTGGTGGGTCATAGGTCGGGGCTTAGCTCACAAAATGATGGATGGACATGTGTGAATAGCAATTAGATGAAATAATATCAAATCACAATAAACACACAATAAATCATAAATTTACTTTACCGGTGAAGTGAAGTAAATGGTCAATATAAGAGAGAACAAAAGTAAGGGTGTAGTAGAATCAAAAGGTGAGAGAGTAGCATTTTTATTTATTCTCTTAAAAAGAATAGTTGTTTTTTTTTTTTTTTTGTATGGCAGCTCATGGATTGGGCTTTGGGCATGGGGTTTAGTTATTCATAGATGGACCGTGCTCAGGTTTTTTTCTTTTATTTGCACTTAGTGCTTGAGAGTCGGAATCCCCGTCCCATCCAAATATATATATATATATATATATATATATATTTATGAGGGAGGGAGGGAGTAGTAATGCGAGGACTCAAACCCATGACCTCTCACAGAGGGTGATATGACTAGAGCAGCTGAGCTGGCCTAGGACATGGTAAAAAACTCATTTTTCTTTTCTATTGGTCTAACATAGGTCGGGCTTGGGCTTCATCATTTCCATGCGGCTTGGGTTCGGGCCAACAACTTCAGGCCTGACTCATGCTTGGGCCAGGGTTAGGCTTTTAGTTTAGAAGTGGTTGTCGGACATTCTTCGGAATAGCCCTGCCTCGTCAATGAACACCCCTAGTCTTTTTTATCATTCATTTGCATGAAAGAGTGTCCTTTCAACCTTTTATTTTTATTTTTATGGAAGAGATGGTATTTGAAACCTAATATTTTTTTACTTGACCCTCTCTTTTTAATGTCTCTCGTATTAGCTCTCCACTTTACTTAACTGGTAAGTAAGCTTACCAAATATGAAATAGTTAGTGTGTGAGAAGTGGACGAATAGGGCTATGTCCACTCGTGATTAAATCCTACTTTCAAAAATCAACAACATCTGGGTTTTTTGGATCGGATCCTTGCAAATGAAAGTGGGTTTCACTATGGAATAGGTAGTGGCGGAATGGGCTCTCTCAAACCAAGTACAAGATGGACTGAACACGAAAAAATTGATTCAGTAAAGACATGCTTGCCTCAATTTAGGATTATTATAGGTTAACCAAATGGATCTATTCCTAACTAGACCACTCTCCATCTCCCGGGTAGGCCTATCTAAGTTGGCGAAAAGGACTCTTAAAGGTTTGCTCCAGCTAAGGCTAACTTGTGTCTGGCCTTTTTGGTCAACATGAATCCTATGGGGACTTTCCCATTAAAATTCGTCAAGAAAGAGAGAAGATAAATTCTTAGACAGCTTTTGACAGCTACCTATCTATTATCTTTACAGTTAACATATATTTGACTGACCATTATATTATGATTGTTTAACCTTTTCTTCTTTCATTTATTATTTAGCCCATGCATTGCACAACGTTTTTGCCGGTCTTAAAGTGAGAATGCGGCCCATGACAATTATGCATCTATTTAACTATCTCATGGCCATGCACAACCTATATTTTCCGAGAAATTTCCAAACCAAATATATCTTTGGTTTTACGAAATTATTGATTCTTCTATACATGGTGCAAAACTGTTACCATAAAAAACCAGAGATCCTAATATCTATGGTTGAGAATATACGTGAAACTAGCAAACCTTCATTTCAACAGCACAGAAAAAAAAAAAAAAAAAACCATATACTTGCAAACATGTAGGGTTGTAAACGGGTATCCAATTCTCCGATTACCCGAAAGTTCCGACTCGTAAAAAAAATCGGGTCTGGACTCTGGAAACTATTTTAGGTTCCGATTCATAAACAGATCCAGGTCCGAAACCTAATTTAGGTTCCGATTAATAAACGAGTCCGAATCCTTATAGGTTCCGACATATGGACCCGGGACCCGACATATGAGCATTTGATATTACAAATTATACCTCAAAATAATTTTTTTTTGGACATTTTTATGTACAATATTAGAGTTAGTAGACTGGACGCACTGTTATAAGCTGAATGATATGCTTATTTTAAGAAAAATGAAGGATAAAGATAAATTAAAATGGATTTTGGAACTAGATTCCAGTCCTCTAGGTGGACCCATCTGGGTTTTCCTATCGGAGCCGGCTTTGAAACCAACTAAACAGGTTCTGAGTCAAAACTGGATCCGGAATCGGAACCGTTATTTAGAAACGGGTCCGGGTCCACTATGGTTCCGATCCGGAACCATTCCCTTTGCAACCGTACAAACATGCCCTAGTAGTCGACACGTCACTGCTTTTCTATGCATGTAAGCAACTATTTGGTGTTTTGCCACGGTCCTAAATAGCTATTGAGCTTGATTTGACCAGTTCCTTCAGTCCTTTGGCTTGTTGGTTAGGTCCAGAGAATTTCCAAATCTAAGCATGTCAACAAAAACCAAGTTTAGATGTTAATTACAAGATTGCAAAATCTTGTGTCATTGCCTTAGATTAGATACGTAATAACACTCAATGCTTTTAAAACTTCTTTCATAGATGTGTTCTCTTAAGGGCCCCTCTGTTTGTATGGAATTTAATTTTAAAAAATTTTATTATCAAGTGAATCACACAGATGACCATTAAAGACTACGAGTGATGAAAGGTTTTAAGGATGGAGTTGTAGACATAAGCAAATTACTTTAATAGAGTGAGATCTCAGTTTTTATTCTTTAATTATGGGGATGTTATTTGATGACCATTTATATATTTCTACTTTTATTTATGAGAAAGTATAAATATTAAAAAGACTTAGAAATTCAATTCAACATGTGTCAATTGCCAAAGTCAGCTTGTGTGATTTTTTCCCCTCTATTCACTAGATATGGGCTACAAGAAAAAAAAGAGGCAACTATTGGTTCTTTCATTCTATTTTATGTTAATTGAAAATGGAAAGGTCTTGGGACTTTATTTGGACACTCACCCAGCTTTACCGCTTCTGTTATGAGTGGTAAATTCGCATTTTCCAGTTTTCCTCCTCTGTGAGAGGAGGAAAACTGGAAATTGCAGGTATACCGCGGATAAATACGGCGGAAATATTGCAAACCGATTTTTTAGCCCTTTTTCCCTTCTTTTACTTGTTGGTGGGTCACGGGTCGGGGCTTTGTCCACAAAATGATGAAAGGACATGTGTGAATAGCAATTGGATGAAATAATATCAAATCACAATAAACACACAATACATTGTAAATTTACTTTACCGGTGAAGTGAAGTAAATGGTCAACATAAGAGAGAACAAAAGTAAGGGTGCAGTAGAATCAAAAGGTGAGAGAGTAGCATTTATTTTTTCTCTTAAAAAGAAGAGTGTTTTTTTTTTTTTTTTTTTTTTTTGTAAGGGAGCGCACGGATTGGGCTTTGGGTATGGGGTTTAGTTATTCATAGATGGGTCGTGCTCAGGTTTTTTATTTTTTTATTTGCACCTAGTGCTTGAGAGTCGGAATCCTTGTCCCACCCAAATATATTTATATATATTTATGAGGGAGGGAGGGAGGGAGCAGTAATGTGGGGACTCAAACCCATGACCTTTCACAGAAGGTGATATGACCAGAGTAGCTGAACTGGCCTAGGACATGATAAGAAACTTATTTTTCTTTTCTATAGGTCTAACATAGGTCGGGCTCAGCTTTTACACTTAAACCTTGACATCTTAGGTTAGATATTGCGGGACTCACAAACAGGTGATCTGGACCGTTGGATGGATAACATACTCTTAGATGGATCATCATCATGTCTTTTTGGGCCCCATCTAATTAAGTAATTGCACGATTAGCAACTCCTAGATTTGGTTTAAGTCACTGTATCTCATCTTTGTGGGCCCTATCTAACCAATCAAAGTGGAATCTTTGAAATATGGTAAAATAGAGAAATGTTTTACTTTTTATTCTCTGATTTATTTATGTTTTACTTTTTTACTTTCTTTTTTCATTTCGCACAATGGGCCCAGCTAATCTCTCAGTAGCAACATTTATTCTTTATCCAAACTCTAGGACAAGCAATACTCTCAATTACTAACCCTTCCTTTAATGAGGGTATTGACAATGGGCCCTACTCATGTTGCTCAGTTCAGGCCATCATTTAGAGGATCCTCCATGGGTGCACGTTTCAAATGCGTTTTTATTTTTAGCCTAAAGATCTAAAGTGTGACCCACTTATGTTATTATCTATTAATTTAAAGACATAAAAAATATTTTTGTGGGGTCCACTTAGTGTTGATTATATGGGGTCTAAACTTTAAATTTGCACTCAGTGGGCCCACTAATGTTATTCTTTATCAATTTTAAGTATCAAAAACTTTCTAACCTGGTCCACTTCTTTCAACATCCTACCTATAATGATCCATTGATTGTCTTTCTCATAACTAGTCTTCCAAGTAAATTAGCATGGTTCATAAAATCTCTCTTACCTCCTGATATATCTCCTATACCTTAACTCCACTCAGGCCTATCTATCAAATTTTATACACTATAAAGGTTTTACATAATAAGAAGTTGGCAAATCCTAAAATCCGGAAGAAAATCTTGGAATATGCAAACTCTTGCCTTCCTAAAAGTTTTCCACACATTCATTAAAAGTTGTTTCGTCAATTGTTCTCCTATATCAATTATCATAAAATCACACGATTGAAACTATAAGGTAGATGATTAAACATTATTGGTGAGTAGCACTTTCTTCTATCCTTTGTTTTACTGCATTATTTTCCAAATATTGATTGTTGTTATTGTGCTCTTGATCACTTTCTTGCTATTAGTAGTGTATTTCTTTTTACAAGCTGATTTTTTCCTGGGTCGTCATGGTAATATTAAGGGTACACATTCACTATTTAGAAGGGTTTTTTTTTTTTTTTTAATTTCGATTGTATGGATCTTTTATATGGAATCAGCAAGTTTGTTGTCAAGCTTGTAGATTTTTCTTTTGTTGAGCTTTTGTGAGATTTGCTGTAATTTTTTTTTTCATGTCAAAATCTATGATCTTAAACTTAGCCTGTTAATTAACTTACTATAATTCATTATAATTTCTTGTTGTTGTTGTTTTTTTTTTTTTTTTTTTAAGAAGAAGGTTATTAGATTAGATATTTATGAAAGGAGTGAAGAGTGAGTGGTCTTGATTCACTAGGAGGCATTTACAACATATCATCATAACTCTCACCTTTATGAGAAATGAAGCCCACTCTTCGCATATGAATTGAATATAGGTTACATATATTATCATCATTTACTTTCATTTTTAGTTTTTCTTTCTTTAAATTCATTTATATTTCACCTTGTTTTTCAAAATCTCTCTTTAGTCATATTTTTTTAAATTATTGCATAAAGTATTTTAGTTATTCTATGTACTAATTATTATTTTTAATATTATTAATTATATTGCCCGAGCATGTTTTGCTAGTATTAAGTTGAAGGGTTTTGTATTCGATTTTGACTAGCAGTTTTAATTTTGACCGGAAGTTACATTATTTTTTTCCAAAATCTTACATGTTCTCTCCCTACTCATATTTCATGCAATTACTTACTTTATTGCTTTATCAAAATCACTTATCTACTCTTTATTTTTCTTCATTTGTTTTCTTCTTTTGCAAAGGCTCTGTTTTTATCCAAATTCTACCATCCCCCTATTACTCTAATTCTCATTCCCTTTCTACTCTAATTCTCCTATTTCGTTTCTACGCCACTAGCATTTGAATTACATTAACAGGTAGGTACTCATAACCTCCTTTTTTCTTTTATTTATTTATTTTCTTTCTAAAAACTATAAATTTCTTAATGCATGAATAATTAGATTGTAATGTTGGTCATATCCTTGCTGAGCACGGGTTAGTATACTAGTATACTAGTATACAATAATGGAGGGACCAAATATTTCATACTAATGAGTGAGATGCTTCTACCTTTTTTTTTTTCTTTCAAGGGACCAAGCATTTCATATTAACGCGTGAGATGTTCCTACTTTTTTTCTTCTTTCTTTTTCAACTCTTTTGCACTTATCAATAAATAGTAATTATTTAGGAATATATTCTTCTTTACTTAAATCTAGTTTAGGGAAAAAACTGATTCTCCTTCTGACTAACTTGTATAAAAAGTAGGAAAAATATTTTTTGTAATTACCTTTTTACAGTGAAATGGTATCAATAAACAGTAAATATTTAGCCTTACCGGCTAAGGTGTCTGGGCCCACCAAAGATCAAACCTTGAACAAATGGGTGACAACTTCGAACCGTTAGGCTACTCCTTTTCTTCTCCACGATTTTCTCCATTTGAATACAAGTACACCTGGGGTGCGTTTATGCAGCGCCCCGCGAGAGAGGAAACCTATATTTCTTCTTTCTAAGCACTTGCTTTCTAACGGAGGAGGTGGAAAAGCCAGGTGCATGCTGGAGAGGAAAATACTGGCGAAACAAAGCATCGGAAATCATGGAAGGCCAGAATCGTCGCTACACCAAATAGATAGAGGATGACGCCGAAATATTTGGTGCCTTATCTCCTCCCTTTTCCACGGCAACTTACTTCGGCACAAACGCACCCTTAAAGTCACTACTAGAAATAAAGAGGCTATTCTACACAAGGAATTTTTCCCTTTTGTTTTCTCATTTCTCTCCCCAGTGGGGATTCTTCTGTTACCTTTTCTATATCTAAATAAACCCACAAGGAAATTCTCCAACCCTATTTTTCTCTTCAATCCTCCATCCAGTGGGGATTATTCCCCACTCATTTTCTCTTCATCCAAAGGCTAATGTTTGAGGTGACCATACATCAAGTTGGGCGACACAACGCAACACCACTCCATTAATAATCTCATATATAGTATCAATGTTCTACCATTGATGATTATTGACCATCAATTTTGTTAATATAACTGTTAAATTAAATATATATACCTAGGGACCAATCCCTAATTTTAGGGATGGTGAGGGAATTGATGAAGTGTAAGTACCTATCTTAAGAAAATAGGCTTTCCCCACACCGAAACCTTTAGCCATAATAACCCCACCTTATCAGGAGAGTTAATATATTTTCCCATGAGTTCCTATGTAGTTTTAATAGACTAATTGCTCTTGATGGTGAGACACTGCATCCATATATTTTGCAATTTTGTAATTTTTTAAATTTATGCAATATCACACAAAAGGACCGTTTATGCAATATCGCAAAAAACGGCACTGTCTAAGGCATGTTTAGTCCATAAAAACTGTATGAGTACCTATGAGAAAATATCTCTACGTTCATTGATATCTGAATGCTATTTCATGGATAAAACCCTTAAAAAGCAAAAAATACTAATATTTACAACTAAAATCATTTGATCCAACTGGCATTACCTACACCCATTTCTATTGCTCATCAAATCCGTTGATTATCATGCATCCATTTAGCCCACATAGACTTTAAAAAAAGGAAAATTTTCAAAAAAGGCCTTATATTTTTGCATTATTTAAAAAAGATACAAAATTTAAAACTTTTCAAATTAGTACATAAGTTTTCCTGTAAGTTTTTAATTAAAGACATTCGGACATTTAAAGGTATTTTCTAGAAACTTTTTCCTTCAATTTTATAAAAATACTCAAATTACCCTTCATTTAAAGCTACGATATGATTTCGGAAGCTACTGCACGCAGTCGATCGCTGTAGGAACATTGGTTGTCCTTGATCATCGTGAAAGACGCCGATGAAGGAGATGAGGAGAGTATAGAAGAAATGAATGAGAGTTTTATTTCAACAAATGATAACTTGGATATTTAAAAAAAAATTATCATAAAATAGCTTTAGATGCATGGATGTCTTTAATTGAAAACTTCCTATTAAAACTTAAGTTGACGATTCGTGTCACCTGTCACCTCCCGGCGCATGATAGCAAAACCCTTGATTTCAATTTCCCTTTACCGCTCTCCAGAGAGAGAGAGAGAGAGAGAGAGAGAGAGAGAGAGAGGTACAGATAGAGCGAGTAGGCAAGCGAGCAGAGCGGAAAGAGTAGAGAAAGATGGCTTCTTCTTCATCTTCTTCAAGCAGAGAGAGCTACAGAAGCGAGCTACGAATCGCAATCCGCCAGCTCGCAGACCGTTGCCTCTACTCCGCTTCCAAATGGTATCTCTCTCTCTCTCTCTCTTTCTCTCTTTTCAAGTTTGCATTTTGCCCCCTCCTTTTCTCCTCAAATCCCATTTCCACCCCCCATTTCGTGGATTGCAGGGCAGCAGAGCAGCTCGTCGGAATCGAGCAAGATTCCGGCAAGTTCACCCCATCCCACCACGCCCGCTTCTACCGGAGCAGCTCCAGCTCCACGGCCCGCACACGCCGCTTCCGCACTCCAGATGTCGTCACCACCCCACTCGCTGGCGTCTCCTACGTCACCACCCCCGTCTTCCACGACGACCAGGACGACGTCACCGGCAACGACTACTTCCTCCTCGCCAAGTCTTACTTCGATTGCCGCGAGTATCGCCGCGCCGCTCACGCCCTCCGTGATCAGACCGGGAAGAAGGCGGTCTTCCTCCGCTGCTATGCCCTTTATCTGGTTCGACCCCAACTCATTTCAAGTTTCATTTGTTACTGTTCTTTGATTAACTGCATTCCTATTTTCATTTCAAGTACCTAATGTGATTTTTTGGTTTATTGTCTATTGGGAATTGCTTTTGTGGGTGGGTTTTGAATTTGGGGTTGTCCTGCTTTTACTGCATTGGGAGTGTTTGTTGATTTGTCATTGTACACTTGGGATGTATTCTGAGTTGAATTGGTTTGATTGTACCGCTACATGAGTTCCCACAACCTTGTTCAGTCTATGGAAGGAGTCTTCTATGTCAAGTATAGCCTTCGGAACGTAGAGCCATTACCTTCTTCTGTCTCCTGGTATGACTAGAGTGAAGAGTGATGAGGCATATCTCTAAAAATAGTGAGCAGTTTAGGTGTGAGGGACCGGGGTTTTGAATCATTTAATCAATCAGAAGTAGCGTAGGATTGTACAAAACCTGTGGGCTGAACGTCGACTCGCTCAAAGCCCGTAGTGATCATTGAATCACTAGTTAGCTCTGCTTTGTTCACTAGTGTGATTGATCTATGTGCTGAGCTCAGCTCTGGCTTGAATGGACTCTCAGAATAGAGCTGTGACCACTGAAAGGACCATCAAGTAAAGTTGAAATGAGTGAGACAAGCTGTACTTGGAAGAATGGATATTTATTTTTACTTTTTCAGTGGAAAAAGGAGGAAAAATAGTACACGTCCCAAGATCTTCGGAGAAATATAATCATCTTTCACTAGTTAAACGTGAAAATGATTAGATTATTGTTTGCTATGATGAAGTTTCAAACCACAAGCACTCCTTGAAGGAATGAAGTTTGCTCTTGTTACAAAATGGAGAAATACAGCACATCAATTCTATTGCTTCTTGGACCAGTCTCCTTGTTAAATTGGTTGGATATGGTGCATATTGGAAGGAATGAATATACCAAGCCTGCCAGAGATGCAGCAGTCACTTTGTTTCCCTACGTAGGTTTAGTTGTTCTTGGAAGGGCTGATGTTGTGACAGTGTAAGATGCAATTTGATGAGTGGAACACCTTCCTAAAGGAAGAATTTGTGTATCCATTCACATTTTGATGTTAGGATAATGGTGAACTTGTATGATGCTCAAATAATAACCAATTCGAACTTTATATGTTTTATTTGAATTGATGCTTAACCATTGGTGCATCTGGATCTCACAGTAATTGAAAGCTACTGTCTATTTCAGGTAGGATGCTTGCTGCTCTTCCATCTTTCCATCCCCAAGTAAATGTTGCCAATCTTCACTCATGGTTTGGGTTGAGATGGAAAAGGCAGAAGCTGCTTTCCGAACACATTGTTTTCTGCCTAACTTACAACCAAATGTACCCTAGATGATGGTGCCTACCATACTAGAACCTGAATTGTTTAGCCTAGGAAAAACTAGTTTTCTGCTTTACAACACAACAGACTTATAAGTTTCTTGCCTTATTACTTTTTAGAGATACGGCACATCCTGCAAATTTTCTTTTTCTTTTTGTCAAGTTGAACTTTGCACAACTATGTATGCTGCGGACTCTCTTCCCTCCATTTAATGTTTTAGATGTTCTGAGCTTTCATTCATAATTGTAGCATGGTTATGTCATGGTAATTCATTTATCTTTTTTATTAGCTTTCAGTATTGGTTTTCACATTTTGAATGTTTCTCCCTTCCATTTCTCAACAAAGTCTGGAGAAAAGAGAAAAGAGGAAGAGATTATAGAACTTGAGGGGCCCTCAGGCAAGGGTGATGTTGTGAACAACGAATTGGTTTCTCTCGAGAGAGAATTATCAGCCCTCCGCAAAAGTGGTGCCATCGACTCCTTTGGTCTGTATTTGTATGGTGTTGTACTGCGAGAGAAAGGCCGGGAGGATCTTGCTCGGACTGTTCTTGTGGAATCTGTGAACAACTATCCTTGGAACTGGAGCGCTTGGACCGAACTTCAGTCTCTATGCACCACACTTGATTTACTAAACAGCCTCAATCTCAAGAACCATTGGATGAAAGAGTTTTTCCTTGGTAGTGCATATCAAGAACTCAAGATGTACAATGAAGCTTTGACAAAATATGAATATTTACAAGGGACTTTTCGATACAGTGACTACATTCAGGCACAGATTGCAACAGCACAGTATAGTTTACGGGAACTCGACGAAGCAGATGTGCTTTTTGAAGAACTTCTAAGAAATGATCCTTATCGCATAGACTCCATGGATGTGTACTCAAATGTGCTGTATGCAAAGGAGAGCTTCTCTGCTCTTAGTTACCTTGCCCACCGTGTTTTTTTGACTGATAAATATCGGCCAGAGTCTTGTTGCATCGTTGGGAACTATTACAGTTTGAAAGGACTACACGAGAAATCAGTCATGTATTTTAGGAGGGCACTGAAATTGAACAGAAAATATCTGTCTGCCTGGACATTGATGGGTCATGAGTATGTTGAGATGAAGAACACACCAGCTGCAATTGATGCATATCGGCGGGCTGTTGACATCAATCCACGGGATTATCGTGCCTGGTATGGGTTGGGACAGACATATGAGATGATGTCTATGCCCTTTTATGCACTTTATTACTTCCGCAAATCAGCATATTTGCAGCCAACTGATGCCCGTCTGTGGAATGCCATGGCTCAGTGCTATCAATCCGAGCAGCTTCATATGCTTGAAGAAGCAATAAAGTGTTATCGAAGGGCAGCAAACTGTAATGACAGAGAAGGAATTGCACTTCACCAACTGGCAAAGCTGTACACTGAGCTTGGGCATTTGGAACAGGCAGCTTTCTATTACAAGATGGATTTGGAAAGGATGCAGGCTGAAGAGAGGGATGGCCCTAATCTGATTGAAGCTCTGCTTTTTCTTGCCAAACACTCCAAAGCTGAAAAAAGATTTGAGGAAGCGGAGATGTACTGCACTAGGCTCCTGGATTATACTGGCCCGGTTAGTTCTCTCCTTTTATCTTTCCATGTTCTTATGAAATGGTTGGGTTATAGGGTCCTGAGTTGTAACGCATCAGGATGTCTACATTAGAGCGCTCTGATCTATGCAGTGGTGATACAGATACATGTGGTGGTATTGGACTTGAAAGTGAAGTGCCTAAATTCCTTTATGGCAATTCAAGAAGCCCAATATGCTGATACAACACATTTACAAATATATTAATGTATTTAACTATATATTAATATTGCAATTTTGTAGAATTTCATTAAAAAATATACCTGTGGTGTGAGGAACATGTTAAGGCTACATAAATAGTATTTGAAATATGATAATAAAATGGATGTAGCCACTGCACATATGGTTTTTGTTTTTCTTTTTTTATATTTTCCGATATGATATGAGTATCCTTGCTTTATGGATTCTATTTCACCCTGTACCTGCAAGTGGGGTTCTGCAGTTCAATGATCCATTCCATCGGCATGGTGGTCCACTGTGGATGGAGATGCTTTGATTCTAGAGACTGAAAGATCTTGCCAAGAACCCATCTGATCAATTTTGCCGCCTTCTGAATCATATTTTTTTTTCATAACAGTCTGTTTCTATGCTACCAATCAAAGTGTCCAGTTCCTCCCATCTGGGGGGATTTTTAGAGAAGTCCCTATCCACAGTGGTCTGAGCAGATCATTTCTCCGTATCACCGAAGCATGAGCTACACTTCCATGTACTGTTGCATTAGGACACTTCATATCATATATGCATGGATACTTCTTGACACTTTAATTCCTCGACCTATCCTCATCATCATCATTATTATTTAAAAAGAACCGGTGTTTCCGTTGGTGCTGATTTCGACAAAAATGTTTACCATAATACGATATTGCATTCTCTTTTGAGAAGTTACAAGAAATCTGAATAAGCTATGAATTCATACATCTCATACAAATTGTCATACTTCAATAGCTCTTCTTTTGTCAACTAATCACTACAGATTTTCTCGTTCACTTTTTCCCCGCAGGAGAAGGAAACAGCAAAGAGTCTTTTACGAGGAATGAGATTAGCACAATCTGGATTCCCTTCAATGGATGTTGAGCACTTCGCTCCATGAACTTCCCACAACCAAAGAAAATCTGCAGCTGGTATGATCACTCCAAAACTTTGATATTATCAAAACTAAGTATTGAAGAAGAGAGAAGGCGAGACGAGAGATCAGACCAGCAGAAGGCAATCAGATAAAAGATGGAATTGAACTTCAAGCAGATCCACTTGGGAAACACCCAGATGAAAGACCTTTAACTTACATTTATGAAATCAGATAAACATTTCCATTGTTGTTTGGAAGGCGTACACTGAACGATGCAGAGGGTATGCTTCTTAGCCAGGCCCATGCTCTTGGATATGCAGTTCTTAAACTAGCTACAGTTCTCTGAATGCTTTGAAGTTTGGCGACAAAAAGTGTGAATAACCTGCACGGTGGGATAAACAGTGTTAAAGGGATGACCGAGCATCCGAGCGCCAATATCAACATTGTTTTGTTGTTTGAGCTGGTAGTTGATGTTGGAATCTGCAGGCCTGAATCTGCTATGGCTTCTTGTTTGGTATATACTATTTGTGGCAATGAAACATTTGCAGAAAGTTCTTGAGAGTGACTTGTGGTTTCTTTTTTCTCTTGAACTTACTATGTTTCTTTCTTCTCTTTAAAGGCAGTTTCGGTGGTGGTTAGGTGTGCCCCTGTGCAGACAGAATTATCAAGTCTTGGAAACAAATAATAATAAAAGATACCCCATTTCGGAGGGCCCATCATTAAGAGATCTGTACTGTTGATATGATGATCTCTACTGTGGTTGTGGATTCCTTTTGAAATCTCAGCAGTTAGTTGGTTTTGACTGGTAGCTCACTTATAGCTACAGAAGGATTACAAGGCAAGCTCAGAAAAAGGTCAAAGAATCAATGGCTGCAATCTTACAATCTTGGGCACTCAGGTGCATCCTCTATCTACTGGTAGGCCCATTGTGTCAACCTCCTAAACCATTCAAACATGGGCAACATCAGCAAGCTATCCTCCTTCTGACATTAAGGGCACTTTGGTTCCACAGAAGAGATTTTTTTGGGAGTGTGAAAATGACTCGACTGGGTTGGGCAGCCAGCTCAACCTGGTCCCTTGGACTGTTAGCTCCTGGTGCCTGACTGGTAGGTCCAAACCAGACCTTACAAAATGGTCTAGTACAGGTTAAACTGGTAAAAAAAAAAAAAAACCCAGCAATTTCAACCAGCTTTTATGATTTCAATATTAGAGTCATGAGCATTTTCATGATAATAATAATAATAATTCTCATTCTTTAAAAAGCACTCTGCAGTTGATTTTTAAGATTTCATCTTTGTGTGTGCTTAATGAAGGGTTTAAAGCCTAATTTTATAGTGAAAACCCTATTATTGCCTACTTTGTTAGACTACAACCTAATGGTCAGGCTAGATTAATTATTTACAGTCTTAACTAATTAAGATCAAACCGTTTTATAAAGTCGTTCAACATCTGGTCTAGTTTTTTGAACATTGAAGTGATGCATAAGGTCCAACAACTAGAAGGTCAGTCAATAAAATAATGCTAAAGATAGAGATGAAGGAAGAGTCATAAGGTGTAAATTATACTCTGATGAGAATGAATAACGGTTGAGCATGAATCACATGAAAGTGGACCCCTACTTAAATGCTTTTTTTTTGTTTTTTGTTTTTGGGCCCTTTATGTTATCTTTTGAAAGAAACTTGTTTCTATTGAGATGAAGGGCTCGTTTGGACAATAATTCTAATTGGACCTGTTAGTTAGCAGATATGATTGTATCTTAAACATATAATCATTCTTTGAATATATCAACTTAAAAGCAGTATCTTGGAAAGTGATTCTAATGGTTAATTTGAATCCATATGTATCTTGAAAAGTGTGTCCCTATTGGACACATTCGGACTAGTGATTAGATCAATCTTTAATTTGAGTCCATGTTAACCAAAAAAAAAATCAAAATTGCTGGCAACAAGAAACTAGAACATAATGGGCCACCTAATGCCACCATAGCCCACTTAAGATCATTCTCAAAAGGGTTGTATGTTAAAATTTGAGAGACTTTAAGACCTCGATCTGGTGGGTCCCTCTAATAAATCATGTTATGGTGCAAACGACCTATCATAAATGGACTACAAGACTCCCTATCAAACTGTTGGCATTGAGCATGATAAATACTTGATTAATTTGAAGCAATCCTTTTTTTTTTTTTTTTTTTTCTTTGTTCTTTCCCTTTTATTTGAAAGGGAAACTAAATTGGACTGATTCCAAGTGGACCCTAACCTGATTGTCATTAGAGAGAGAAGCATCTCACAACTAATTTCAATCTAAATCATTAACTTTGTATCAGGTGACCCATTGATGGACAGCAAGGAGGACAATCCCATTAAACAAGAAATAATCCACCTTTCCATGAGCTGATGATCCAAGTCATAGAGTTTGTGGGCAATTCTCAAAATATGTAGGTCTGGCCCATGATCTACAATGGGCCAATACGAGCCAATGGACAATATATGTTGGTTGGGTTAATCAATCCTACCACCAAAGGGTTTCTAATTGGACATCTACCAAAATCAGCCCAAATAAAAAGTTTTCCAATCATTCTGTAATGGCCCTTCATTGGTTTTTCATTATTCTAAATCCTATAGCTAGCAATGATCATCAATCAATTAGACTGTGAATTTTGTTAGCATTCGATCACAAGTTTTTGTTTTCAACAAGCCACTTGACCCAATTAAATAAAAAGTCAACTGGATCATCAAGCACTGATTTGGCCAGGTGGCATCACTTTTTTTTTTTTTCATGATTTCTCGTGAATGATCTGAATGATGCAGGATCTGCAGAGAAATTTGGTGGGGCTGGAGATCTTTTTCATTGATTATTTTGAAAGCGAACTCTGAAATGATGAAAACTTCATTGGACGCTTTTGATGGAATTATGCCTAAGAAAATGATGAAAGAGTTCTCAATTAGGAATTGAACTGCAGAAAGAAAAAAACATATTATGATTGGATTTTGAAGGTTTGGTGAGAATCTATGGCATTCTAATAATTTGATGAATCATCCCTTAACATTAAAAAAGTAACTGCAAATCTTTTCCCATTTTCTTATGAGGATGTTGCGTTCACTGGTCATTGACTTCCACATGAATAGAAGGCCAGAGAGAGAGAGAGAGAGAACTAATAGTCTTCAAGCATCAAAGCCCTCCCCTAAGCATTCATTTTAGTATCCGTATCTGTCTATCTACCAGTCAAATTAAGTAGAAGACAAAATGTGGGGCACATCCACCACTAATCCAAAGTCAAACAACAGCCACCTTTTCTTACATGTGAGCATAGGACCACCATTTTTTCAAGTAAAGAAAAAGAAAATCAGAAGCTAAACGTAAGTGAAACCTGCCAAACTTGATCCAACTGCCAATAAGTAGCAACATGCCAACTGTTCCAGTAAACCATGTACTAAAGCTGAAACATGGTTTTAAGTGTGGTTATTTGATGAGCGTCTGGAGTTCCACCAGTACATGATCATTGCATCAAACTTCCTTTTTTTTTTTTTTTAACCCCAGCCAAGGGGGCAGATATCCGAAAGAGCCCGCATACACACGAAAAGGCAGCCTAATTAAATGGGAAAGGAGCCCAAATACATAGGAAAAAAGCCCACAAAAATGGAAAAGGAGCCCGCTAAGCAGGAAGAAGTCATACCAGTGGTTGGAACCCCGGGCTGACGCTCCTTACCACTCAGGCTCCTTACCACTTGGGTAAGAAGCCAATCTTTATCATTGCATCAACTTAGTGACCCTGAAACACCTATTATTCATTAGTCGGTGTCTTCATTTAAATTCCATGAAAAATTTTCTTAGTAACTTCAATATCTCCCCCCAAAAGCCATAAATGAGTCCACACAAATAGCTCTCATCCAAGGAGAGATCTTCTCCTACAAACAGCAACAAATGCGGCCCAGCTTTGTGGGGCCTACATGGGCCCGCCTTTGATCAGTGCAGGTCCTTTCACATTCTCATCCTCCATGGTCTGGCACTAGCCCCCATTTCACTCTCATCAAGCCTTTATCCAAAAAAATATATGGTTAAAAGACCACTAATCTTTAAGGCTATTAGATCAAGAGCTACGATGATTTGATGAGGCTGAATTTTTTGTTTACCCTTATCCACAAGGAGACTTTTCCACATACCCAACCACCATTGATGAGTAGGCATCTAAGTGAGCCCTACAAGCTGGAATGTGTTTAACTTGTAAGAGAATATTCCCCTTCATCTAAGACCCCTTCTTTTAACTGCAACTCATTGATACATTAAGGACTTGTTTGTGCATCCGAAGATTTGACTTGATATATCAGAATGGAGAAACATTATTCACGTAGACGACCTGAACGTAATACAAGACTCTAATGATGATGAACAATGCTTTGTCTTATTGTAAGCATGGTTGGAAAACTCTCCAAGTTGACTCTTCACTCTCTCGATTCATCATATTTTGACAAAAGACAGATTCATAAATAGGGGAGACTCGACCAAGTCATCTCAATTTAATAAATTATTTGTATTCTAAACTATTTGAAAGGAAAATCTAATTTTAAATAATTAAAATTAATTTATAAGCAATTATGAATGGGTTAGGAGTCGACATTTGAAAAAAGACGAGTAAAATGTAATTTGAAACTAATATATGATCTTTTACATTGGATATTTGGACTAATAAATTATGTGATATGCAACGTTTTTTCTTTTATTTTCCTTATTAAAGAACTTTTCTTTCATATATAAACTTATTAATTTGCATTGACTATCATGAATATATGTAAATAAATGTATATTTATATTTTACAAGAAATGAATAATTTTTAAAATTATTAAAAAAAAAAACACGACTTTTCCGAATCTCCGCGTTGACTCCAACCGAGTCAAATTTCTTGCATAGGACGAGTCGAGTCTAAGACACGAGTTTTCCAACCTTGATTGCAAGTCTCGAGTTCTAAAAACAATCGATCACTTGTTGAATGTGTTGATCATGCCATGATCCAAATCTCATCCAAGAATCAAATATTACATTTTACAATAGCAATTTTCATGCAGCTGTTATTACAGTATCAATTATAAGCTTCCATATAACAAAATACCAGTACAGCTATCTAATGAAAAATAGGAATAATGATTTCATTGTTGTTGCAAGGAAATAGTCCCCTTAAAAATTAAGCCATCTGTGTTACTGAGAACCACAGCTAGGCTGCACGCAGCTGAACTGCTAATTGCTGTTCTAAGGAAAAACGGTGACAACTTCCACATCCTCCATGCCTAAGCTTCTTACTGAGTACTGAAATGTCCAACCATGGCATGCTCCTGCATGTACGCCATTCTTACTAAGGGCGAAAACAGCTCCAACAAAATTGGGGTATTTGCGTGCTATTCGAGAGATTGCATCTGCAGCAGCACGCTTGGGTTCCATCCCCAGTCTCATGCTCTCTACAACTTGATAACTGTAATTCAGGAACAGACTTGTGAGATTCAGTGCAACATGTTAAATGGATCATGCATCCAACTGCAAGATTACCGGGGATCAAATGCAGTAAAGGAGGACTATAAAGAAAGGTGAATCCATATTCACAAGCAACACAGCTAACAAAAGGTTAGACCTTCCAACAGAAATTCATACATCCACCAATCCTTGACCCTAAGGCATGTAGTGCATCCTCAGGTTAATTATATGTGGGGCTGATGGCTTGGTGATTGTCACAGTTGATCTGATGGACCAATATGGATAGAACATTCCAAAAAATAAAATCCAGATAGAACATCCTACAAATGCAAAATTAAGCCTTTTTTTCTGTTTAATGAAGACAACTGCTGCATTTTTCTGAGCCATCCATTAGCAGGATATTAGTTGAAGACTCGAAGGGTCGAAAGCGTGCCATCAGATAGAATTTTTGGAGATGATTTTTCCATGTTTGAGGCCATCAAATCAATGGTGCATCGAACTATGTCTATGAGGCCTGAGGATAATATGCATACCTTGGGTCAAGTTTCTCGCAAGAAAATTCCAATGAATAGGGCCCCCTATTGAAGATTTACAGGAATTGATTATGAACCTCAAGTTGCAAGATAAGATGGCTCATTAGGTTGAAGAGAAAAGCCAAATTCTCTCAAACAAGATCTTGAATTTCAAACGTTTTGGAAATGCTATAGAAGACCACCAAGACATCAGGATACTAGCATATCGTCAACATATTTAAAAAAGGCATGCCAGCGTAATGGTCTTGTTATATTTAGACTAAAAGAAAGACTACTTAATTTAGTAAAACTAGGAAAAGAATAGCAGAGCAAAATGTTTCAAGTAGAAGTCAAAATCGATACAATCGTTATGAATTGGACAAGTGTAATCAATGGAATACCCCAACCATATCATGTACTGGATTTTTGGGAAAGGTTGTCCTACTCTATCCCTTATTTTTGTATTCATATCCTAAGGTATAAGCATCTGTGCATAATAGGAAGACCAAGCTTATAAAATATCCAACATATTTGCCTCAGCCTCAGTCTCCTATGGAAGTTTTGCACAGAGCAGAATTTTCAGTCCTTAACTTCAATTCAAGGGCCCTGCTTTGTGGGATGACAGGAATTGAAAATCCCACACTCCCCTTGTCAGAACTCCCACCAGAGACCATACCACAGTTTGACTAAAGTGGTGCGCAGTTGACTACAACCTCGATACTCAGGCTCTGATATACTGCTAAGTCGTAGAACAAAAAATATGGGTTCAACAAGCACGACAACCACATTCCACCTTCCAAAGAAAAAAAAAAAAAAAAATTAACCATGGAAGGAAGCGCATCATGATATCACCATCTCCTGTTGCACCACAAGCACCAACTTCATCATCAGCGTATGCCGAGGATCCTGCTATGGGCCCATCACCTACCCTGAAATCACACACCTTGCTGAGAGAACAGTAAACATTTCACTTATTGTGGAAAGGTATGCTGAAGGACAATAAACACGTTAAAGACAAACCATAAGTTCAATCAATGGCATTAAGAGAGTTCCATAAGCATGTTATTCTACAATGTCCATAATGGAGTTCTCTAAAGTTTTCAGAAGATATAATTGTAAATCCCAGAAGTGCATTTGGCTGCCCCCACATTTCAGCAGGCCAGGGTTTACTCTACCAAAATTGTCAACTAATTAACTTCAAGTCAGATGTTGAAGTCATCTGATACCATTACCAATTTGTAAAAGTAAAATGATAGTTTATGATGCAGTTTCAAAAGAAATGTAGACACTAAAATTGCGGCTGAACAGATGCCCTGCCCAGTGACCATGGGTGCCCAATCCCATACTCATGTTGGAGTACTGAAGAACTTATAAAAATACAAAAAAAAAAAAAAAAAAAAAAAAAAAGAAAAAAAGAAACAAACAAATGGTTTTGAGTGCACCCTGGCCACCCCTGCTAAGATTTCAAAGTTTATTATTTATGGAATGATGAAAATAACATCAATGATGGAAACATTGTTAATGGGATAACATAGGGTGTGATGATATTTGAATAATATTCGATTTTTGGTTTTTTTATCAGAATACTATTAGTAAAATACTGTTGAAATAAATAATTTTTTAAATAGTTAAAAATAAAATTGAGAAAATAAAAACTCATTCATTCAAAATATCATACTGGACATGTTAATAAGATGGTTTCAAGAAAATCTTGTGAGACTCTCTCCCAAAAAAAAGAAGAAAATGTTGTGATATTATTGTGATAAATATAAATATCACCTCCATGTGCCACACTATAAACAGTAACAGACCACCAATGTAAACGAATAAATTCACAAAACCAAGCAATATTTGAACATCAATCCAAAACCTAACATCACCTCAAAACCTGTAAGGAGATAAAGAGGTGCAATATAAGCTATCAACCATTTCCTCGGTATGTTTTGGTTGGATGGTGTCAAAATTGGTTAAAGCAGATACTTATTCAACCTTTAGAGCAAATAAGGTAAAATAAAAAAAATGGGCATTTTAACCCATCTGATTCAAGCTGCCAAGCTAGGTTAAAACAGGTTATGCAATGTTTAAAACATGCCCATAAAATTCTTAGAAGAAACAAACAGTATAAACCCCCCATATAATCTTAAGCTATGCACAACAATCCTTCATAAAGGATAATTTCCAAGTACAAAATCACTACTGAGTTTTAACTGATGCACGGGCCAAACCTACGAACTTAAATGCAACTAGGGAAGTTTCTAAACCAAGGGTAGCATAAATAGTCTACATTTACAGAAAGAATGCCAAATTACTGACCTGCCAGGGATTTTAAAAGTAGCTCCATTCGTTGATGTTCCAACTGCAATGTGTCCTGCCTACATTCAATGTGGATTGTGAAGATCTAATCTAAAAGAAATGTAACTAGATAGGTGTGTCTTACTTTATCAATTACAGCCATTGAGATGGTGTCATGGTTGTCACGACTGATACAATTGGAGCTAGATGTGAGACGTCCCAAAGGATTGCCTTCACTTTCACAAGAATCATCACCTACAGTTGATGCTGCATCCCTTGGGTGGTACGCGCCACACTTATTTGTAGGGACAACATTTTTCCAAAAGTTAGGTTGGCAGAGATTATCTTTCCATTTAACCCATTTCTCTATGGATTCTGATGAACTAAGATTTGAAGGTCCTGGAAGGCCCATGGAAATGGCAAAGACTGAGGCCTGCTCACCAACAAGCAAGGTGTGTTCTGTGTGCTCCATTACTAGTTTTGCAGCTCTGATGCCATCTTTCACAAATCTCATAGCAGCAACAGCACCAACCTCCATTGTTTTCTACCAGTCCTTAAACAAAAATTTGTTCAGGCAAACACGGTAAATTCCACAACAGTAGCAGTAGTAGACAAAATCCTAAAACAGTACTAGTAGTAGAATAAATGCCAGTATAGCAGTAGCACAACAAGTGCCACAACAACAATAATAATAATAACAAGCAAAGGCAAATGTCAATGACCAAAAAGGTACCCCGTTCATGACCAGAGCATCGATTGTAGTCTCCCCATTCTCATCTGGACTGCCACCAGGCCCAACTGTTCACACTTCAAATGAATTAATGTAATGATCATCGGAGATATTGCTAGATAATAAAAGCCGACAACAAATGCTAATGTGATAAAATTGTGGCAGTTGAACTAACATGAAATTCTGTTACAGTAGCAAATAGCAATAAATAAATAATAAATAATAATTAAAATTAAAATGTGAAAGAAACATTGCATGCATACAATGCTGCAATACAAAGAGGAAACATTCTCCCACACAAAACAATAATAATTTGGTCACACAGGATAGACACATTTAACATGTTCAATTAGCACTGCAATTGTTACTCCCTCCCATGAAATACGGTTCTCCTAAGTGAAGGAGTTTTGCAGAGTACATGATAAATACTAGGTCTCTAAATGATTTAATTTCTGAGTCCTTTTCCATCTTTAGGTTGCTGATTAACAAATTATTGGCCCTGTTTAGATCGTTTGAATAAAAATTTAACTTGTAATTGTTTGTTTCTCCTTTTCTTCATTATTTATTCCTTCTTCTTTTGCAAGTTGCAATACTCATCATATGTGATCTTGAATCTAGTCCGAATCCAACTCTGCTTAGACGACACCAGCTATCTAAATGACATGAGAAATAAGCCTCTTATTCTCGATAGGAATTAAACACTGGACCATGCTCCATTCCAAACCTTTAACACTCAAATCCAACTTTACAGGCCAACAACCCTGCAGCGTGTAGACATCTCACACCATAGCTAAGCCCAAATGCACCACCATGGTTGCAATCTCATAGCCAAAAAATCTATCCAAAATTTGACACTCATGGCCCCAGAACCATACAGCTACCAGATATGGCGTGCCTCATATTCTTCTTTAAAAAAAAAAAAAAAATCACATTTTACAATTCGGGATAGTTTTCTCTGTAACAATATTTTGTCAGAACAAATGATTATCCATTTCCTCTGTGCATCCATAGTGGAGGTCAATATGGGAACCCCTTAAGCTGGGTGTTTTCCCAGCCTTTTCAATCAGATTGGCCAAAATCTCCAGTTGAAAAAAAATCCAATTTTAATTAAAATAAAAGTACTCATATCCAAACAAAACCATAATCAATAACCAGCACATTATCTTCTCATTTCTTAGAATTCCTGCCACATAGACAAGTGTATAATTCATATTGTGTGTGTTGTACACACCTAAATTGGTCTATAATAAAACCCATACTACAGAAACAATATGCAGAATCCAATTCAATAATATTAAAGTTCATAATAGGATAACAAACAGGACACAATCATCACTAAAAATAGAAGCACTGTGGTTACCTGGATTTTCAGATTCTTACCTGTACCATCACACCTCAGCTCCTCACAGGCAGAGCAGCCCTCCACAACGGCATCAACGGCCGAAGACCCACCATCTGCCGCCCGCCAAGCGGCTGCAACAGCATCTACGAAGGGCCATGTGCTCACAACCAAAGGATAGCGACTAGAATTTTGACCAACATCACCTAAGACCTGAAGTAAATAGATAGGAGAAGATTAACTGAAACGCAGTCGAAGACCCACATGCAGAGTGGAAAGAAAGATGCTTGTGTTGTGAAATTGATTGAAACCCAGAGAACCCAGATGAAGGAATTTAGTACATGTGATGGAATGGATGGAATCAGAGAAAACTCAAAAGCAGAAATCAAGCACAGGATGTGAAATTGAAGGGAACCCAGATTCAAAAATAGGATCTTGAGTGGTATTACCGTAGAAGAGAGGAGGAGGAGGAGATGGAGATTTGTTACGGCACGATTTCTGAGAGCCATGGAGAGAGAGAGAGAGAACAAGCAGAGGGACGTTTGTGCAGAGGGAACTTCCAAATTGCCTCAGAAAAAGTTTTCCAAGGATATCGGACAGGGGAAAAGCTCTAATAAGCTTAAGCTCATGGCATCTTAAGCTGAAATAGTGTAGGCTCATGAATTAAAGGCTATTATTGTTGTTTTTTTTAAATTTGATGATCATTTTTAAAATTAAATTTTTTAGTTTCATTATGTAAAATACGGATATAATTAATTTTGATTCGTGAGACTAGCACTATTCTATCTTAGGAGAGCCCTGCCATATTAGATATACATGTTTGGTGCAAAAAAATTTTCTTCGATGAATTGGTGCTAGTGTTATTTGGTACAACTACATATTTTTATAGTAAAAGCTACTGGATAGGTGAGTCGGTATATGTGTGGGGTGGGTGGGGGTGTGAGAGGAGGAGAAAAAAGCGGGTGGCCGAGTGGAGTGAGGAAATAAGAGGGTCAGTTTTTCATGAAAATAGACTTCCCATGCCCCTTAATAGGAAGTCTATTTCCATGCCTAAGAAGAAAAATGTTTCGCGAATATGGGCTACACAAACATGCCCTAAATCCTTGTATTGTGTTTTGTGTTCAGTGGAATAGTTTGAACTTTGAACAATATTTAAATATTATTTGTGGGGATTTTTATAAAAAAAACAAATGTAATTAAATAGAAAATTAAAAATAGAGGATTTCACCAGAAAATAAATTGTATTTGACCGTTGCACAAAATAATAAAAAGTATTTTTTGCCGTACGAAGTCGTTCATCCTTTTATATATATATATATATATATATTTTATTATAAGAACGATAGCGTCGTCGAAAATAAATATTTGGTCCCTCAAAATCAATTTAAGGCACGAACTCTGAGATGCCTGCTTTCCATCACTAATTGAGATGAGTAATGCTATTTGGACAAATTTTTTGGATAGAATTTTGAATAAATTTTATGATATATCTTAAATATCATAAGAGATATTTAAAACATACCACATCATTTCTCTAAAATTCTGTACAAAAAGATAGTCCAAATAAATTTTATGAATTGAGACTACGAGATGTAAAAGGAGTAGGATAAGAAGCATAGAAATGAAGCCCTCATGGTGTGCAGCCGCCCACTATGTATCGTTGCTATAGCCCCTTCCTCTTCATCGTTCTTGATGACCGTGCCCCTTCCTGACTGTAGGCATCTTCCTATATATGAGATGGGAAAAGTAGTAGAGCATAGAAATGAGAACCTCATTTACACCTTCTGGATATTGTAAGGAAAGTTATTTTGCCCATTGGTTTTTGTCTAGTAGCAAGGACATCGAGAAGAAATGAGAGACTTCTTTACTCTTTTATCTTCTAAACTGAAGTGACTTTTTACCCATTGAGTTTTGCCAATAGCAAGGACAAATGGCAGCAAGCAACCATCCTTTTTCTCTTTGTTGCAACGTCCAATGGCTGCTGGAGCTCTGTTTGGATTGCCCAAGTTGGAATACAATCAGCGCAAGAATCTCGTTCTCCGATGATCTTAAACAAGCACGTAGCGTTCCAATCGATTATCTGACTCACCAATTCTTTCAATGAAAGCAACCCAACAAGACCAGAAAAAAGAGAGATTAAGAGAGATTTTGGCGAATTCCAAATCCAACGAAAAAGCCCATTTCCACAAAATCGATTTAACAGATGCACTAGTCTCAACTGCAGCAGCGATTACATCAAGAGCTTTAGTTTTATGAAATTTACTGAGAGCGACGCTTTATTTTAACTTGAACAAAGCTATCGTCCCTGGTCCCAAAGTTAAAAAAAAAAAAAAAAAAATATGAAACCATGCCTAATGGACCACATTTGTGCATTGGAAAATACTTTTCATTATTTGGTGTAACAGCCAAATACGATTCATTTTTCGGTAAAATCCTCTTAAAAATAAATAAAAATAAAGGATATTGCTTATAAATCTGCCCTTAGACTTGCCATTCACCTTTGGATGGTTGGTTGAAGGTAAAGTATTTTCTAAGAGAACTATTCATACAATCTCCTATTTGGGGGGTTTACTAAAGGAATTGAGTGCATAGTTGTTAATATCATTTCGGACCTCATTTCGCTTTGGCCTGCAAAATGAAAAATTTCGATCGATTCGGGATTTCGACGTAACTTTTCAGAATTACATTTCGGAAAAAATATAACATAATATATACATATATATGTAGAAAAAAATAAAAAAAGTAATAAATATAGATTTAATCCATTATAGTAATTTTTTTTGGAATTATATTTTGTGAAAAAAATAAGAAATACAAAATATATGTGTAAAAAAAGTAAAAAAAAAATTAATTATGTAATATTCCATTTCGGCTGAAAAGTCACATTTTGGCAGAAATCCCGAATTTCAGCCGAGATTGAACAAAATTCAAACTGAAAAGTTTTTCGGCCACTTGACCGAAACGAAAAATTTCGACCGAAATGGCCGAAACGAAACGAAATTGATAACTATGGTTGAGTGGAGTAAAAGTTATTTTGAGGAAATAATAAAATATAAGTGGGTTATGATGATATTTTATTTTTAGTTGTTTATGATGGAATCTTTTTGACTTTCTTTATTGAAAAGAGGAGTTTTTTTTTTTTTTTTAGTGGAGAAATGAGGTTACTTTTTGACTTTTTTTTTATTTAAAATATATGGTGAGAAATTTGAATTAAAGTGTTTTGGTGGAATTTTTTTTTATAGAAATTGAGGCTTTATCTTACTCAAACTCCTAGAGTTGCCAAATAGGCCCTGTGTGTGCAATATCCCACTTGTGATATGACACTATGAGTGTAAAAACTGCTCTGAATGTTTGGCCTAGGGGAAGTGGTACTATCAAAATCCTTAAAACCAACTGCAGCAAGGTGCCCAACATTTTTTTACCAAAATACCCCTAGTGGCGATATTGCCTCCCAATCCTCATCAAAAGTTCCATATAGTTATTATTATTAATAAAAATATTCAAGGTTGTAGTTATCTATAACCAAATCAGTCATTTAAGGTTGAAGTTTCTAGTAGGGTGACTGTATTCCACAAACTCAGTATTGTTCTTTCCTGTTGCTATCTAATATGTGCCAAAAATAAATCAAGCATTGATTGGGTTGGAGGGCCCTTGCAACAATAAATTTGTTCTTACTACAACACCACCTACTTTGGCATCATCTTATTCATCAAGAAAACGAAAACTGATATGTTTCAACTAATAAGTCTGAATGTTAGATTCACCATTAATGTAGTAGTTATATGTCATTGGATCAGTAGATATTATTATGCTGCTCAGAATGCATTATATAGTAAATATTTCTAGCATAAAAGAGTAACTCTGCCATCTATGGAGTGTTGAATATGATAATGGCTTTAAACAAGAATCATAAACACCATTCTCTCATCAATAATTGAGTACTAATATCATAATGTGTGAAGTTATTCATATGGTTCTACAAGACTACAAATCGAATTGATTTTAATGGAATCATAAGAAATTAAGAAACATAGACTACATTATCTCACCATCAATTGCGTACTAGATTCAAAATGTGTATAATCTTTCATATGGTTCTACAATCATCGAACTGATTTTAATGGAACAGATCAAAAGGCCTACTGGGTTGCAGCCGACCCATCTGCATTGCTCTCTTCTTTCCTGTCCGCAACAATTTTCTTCCAAAACCAATGCTCCTTCCACACCTTCTCCATCTTTTCAATAGGCATGTTCTTAGTCTCTGGCAATAACAGATAAACAAACCCAGTCATCACTGCCACCCATCCTCCAAAAAAGAAAAAGATCCCAGATTTGAGATGGCAGATCATGGATGAAAACGTCTGAGCAACAACAAAAGTGAACAAAAAGCCCACTGCTACAGTAATGCTCTGCCCAGCTGATCGTATCTCCAATTGAAATATCTCACTTGGAACCAACCACCCCAAAGGACCCCAAGACCACCCAAAACCAGCAGCATAGATGGAGACCAAAACAAGAACGAGATAAGCATAGGTTTTGCTCAACCCCCCATGATCACCCAACTCAGCTGCCAAAATTCCTCCCACCATCATCTGGGCGACGAACATTTGCACCCCTCCAACTATAAACAAAGCTCTTCTTCCCACTCTATCAACTATAATCATAGCTATGATGGTTGAGAATGTGCCCACTAGTCCTGTCACAACCGCCGACATGAGCGAGGCGCTCTCACCCAGACCAATGATTCGGAAAAGAACCGGCTCATAGAAAGCAACCACATTGATCCCTGTCACTTGCTGGAAGAAAGGAATTGCAATTGACATAACAAGCTGAGGCCTGTATTTCCTCTGGAAGATCTTCTGGAATGGATGGTCAATGGTTTTCGAGATAGTACTGGCCGTGATAAGATCATCGAACTCTTGGTCGACGTCAGTGGTGCCTCGGATCCTTTGCAGTGTTAGCTTGGCCTTTTCGAGATTGTTGTTGCGTTGAATGAGGCTGTTGGGAGTTTCAGGGAGGAAGATGGCGCCGAGAGCGAGGATGGAAGCAGGGACTACTGCCATTGCTAGAGAGACTCGCCAGCCCCAACCAGCTTTGATCTTTTCGGTGCCAAAATTGAGGAGGTTTGCAAGGAGAGATCCAATGCCAATGCTGAGGGAGAAGCCATTGCTGATTGCTCCTCTGTACCGGGCTGGTGCCATTTCTGATAGATATAGTGGCACTGACTGCACCAAGTAAATCATATTCAATTTCATTCAAGCAAAACTCAGTTTTACTTAAAACACTTTCAAGAGTGTTACCATAAATTTATAGAGTACAATAAAGATCACTAACTTAAATCTACTGTCATGTATTGTTTGGCGATTTAAAATACAATAAAGATCATGAACTTAAATGAGGAAACTATACTAGTCATAAGGTTTATCAGACTCTGGAATCAATGTAGAGTTTCATCTACTCATGTCTCTATAAGCAGTTGTGGGAGGATTGAGGAACCTGATTATTCTACCTGGTTGGCAAATCCGACTCCAATTCCGAGCAGAACCCGACCTAAGATAAGCATGTAGACATTGACAGCAGCCCCCCCAAGAGCCCCACCAGCTAGAAAAGCGGCACCTCCGGCAAATATCGACAGCCTTCGGCCAAAGGCACGGGTGACCGACGAGGCAAAGAGGCTGGTGACGAGGCCGGCGATGTAGAGGGACGACGTGAATGTGGTCAGTAGCTGACTATCAAACCTACAGTAGTTGCTGATTGTGGAGTCCTCTTTCATCTTTTTATAGACTTCTGGGAAGAACTTTTTTAAGAATGGCTCCATTGAAGTAACTCCACCTTCACGTTTTCTTTCAAAGATCAGATAAATTGTTTGGAATTAAGAAAAATTAAGCATGACCCATTTCTCTATTTTGGATTTGAAAGCAAAAAAGTTGGTTGTTGGACAAAATTATTTAATAAATCATTTATTACTACAGGCATATTAGAGATATATGAGCTTAGACACAGTCATGTGTAGATGAGAGAGAGAGACCTGAAATCCCAATCTCATAGCCGAAGAGGAGACCTCCCATGGCTGCCATGGCACATGAAAAGATGACATAGGGTGTCATCCTTCCATTGTAGTGGGTGATTTTAGCTTCCATTGCGAGTCCGACTGCCATGGTTTTTTCTCAGCTGTGTGTGTGTGTGTGAGAGAGAGAGAGAAGATATTTCAAAGATTGAAATGGAAACATGGTGAATGATACACTAAAAAGAGCAGCCTAACTTTGATCATTGGATTGACTGTTAGGAAGCTTTGAAAATGTAAGATTTGAGCGGCACGTATGCATGTAAGGGAAACATGTGGCGTGAGCTATCAAGTTAGCTTGCTAGCTATGACCATTTTCAAGTTAGCTTGCTATGCACATTTTAGTCATTCTAAGGCAATCATTGAGACTTCACTAATTTTTGTTTTTATTGTATATTTCAAATATTAAATCAAATAAGTGGCAATGTTGGTATATTTGGTTTATTAAATGAGTAAGCACAACCCCTTTTTGGTAACATCTGTCTTGTAGTGAGGTTAAGTCTCGCACACATGAGAATTGTCACTTACCTCACTAATAAGTGGTGTCAGTTCTCACTTATGTAAGCTTTCTTCCACTTATATAAGCTTTCTTTCTTCTTGTATGGGCTTACAAAAAATGAAAACGTCTCACACACACAAATAAATAAAAATAGTCACCAAGCATAGGACTTGAGTTTTTTAAATAGAGAAGGCAACTGCAATGTAGGACCCATAAATTAAAATTACATTTTTTGAACAAGAACTTGACTTAGTGATCACATTGGAGATATTAGTAATAAATCACTTCAGTGGGTAGAACTACAAATCGAAGCACTCACTCGGGTGTTGATGAAGTGGCAAAAGACATGAATTGTTAATAGTAAATGCACATATATACAAGCTTAGAACCAACTGTATATATATTTATATCACACAACTCTCCTCGTTTTTGTTAATGCATGACCTAATACTGTGGACCCCAGCCCTCCTCCCATATCCGAGATTAAAACCAATAGTTATAACAAACTCACCGTGATTTCCAAATAAATATCTATCCATAATCGAAGTCATTCACACTTGTTGATTATAACTTGACTTGACCATCTTGTAAGCAATGAATAGACGTAGCCAAACCACCGAATAATTCAATGGCAGAGGCATTTCACTTTCCAAGGACAATGAGGTTTGTGGGGTGGGTTATCACAGACCCATACAGTGGGGAGGGGTTTGGGGGTTTTTATATAACTCAATACTAATGGAGTAATATCCATTATTACATCAAACATTCATTCCAATAAAAGAAAGAGAATAAATTTTATAGATTCTAAGATATCTTCCAAAAAACTCTCCTCTTCAATTGATTCTCAAACTGAACGCATCATGATGAACCATCTGAAAATGTTAATAGATAGTGGACCATACTACACAGTTAACTTTGCAATTTTATAAGAAAATCAATTAAATCTTTATATTAATAAACCAAAAGAATGAATTTGTTTTAATCACTTTATTAGATTGGGTCCATGTTAGGGTAATTAATCCACTAGTTTAAGCCGATTACTAATTTGGGTCAAATTAGGATCCGGTCGCGGGTCGTCACATTCTCCCCATCTTAAAAGAAATTTGGTCCTCTAGATTTACTAAGGGTATAAGTCTTAGAAAAATAATGGGATTGAAGGCAAAGTACATGGATTGAAGTAATGTAATGTAGAAATCACTTTTGTTTGAAGGTAAATTGAAAAACTAAAAACTATGGTGCATAAACAATTTTGGAAAGTTGATTAAAAAATGCTGCTTAAAGCACTAATATCATAATGCGTAAAATTCTTTCTATGGTTCTACATTCTACAATAATTGAATTGATTTTATTTTTATCATAAGAATCAGAGACTCCATCCTCTCATCATCATATGATTACTAGCAAAATGCCCCCTTACTTTGCACGGGCATTAAAAGTCAAACAGAGAGAATAACATTTAATTTTATGACGTAAATAAAAATTTTAATTCTAATTTAATATATTTATATTTTGTAAAATATAAATAGAAGTGTTAATTTCTCACACAAATTTATAGGTTTCTTAGAAATTACACAATTAAAATTTAAAATAATTAATAAATATAGAAATTTAAAATCTTTAGTAGAAACATGATATATGAAATATTGAGACGGGTGAAATTATAAGAAATTTAAAAATATGAGATTTTTCAATTAGAGACAGGTTTGGTAGTGATTAGTTAGTTGACGTAACTAAGAGAAAAAAATATATCTATTTCCATTATCACATATAGGTGTTGTGAATAATGATCTATGTCGGAAATTGAAATTAAGATTTATAAAAGGAAACTAAAATAATAAAAAAGGAGTAAAAAATATGCAAATACCTTAGTTTCTTGTAGAGAAGAGAAGACCCAATGAGACTTGCGGCTATTCACACGGAGAAAATAAAAAAAAAATGCCACATAAAAAAGAGGTTTGTGGTGAGAAAACATTGAATGGAGAATGTTACAACTCATTTTCTCAATTACTTATTTCAGTTATAAAAAAGAGGGCTCCATATATGCCAATTTCAATTACAAATCTCCATAACAATTTTAAGAGTTAATAATAGGCCCAGGTGAAAATTAAGAGGAATTTAAAGAGGCATTAAAGATGGTTAAATTGGTATCAAAATGGTCAAAATAAAATTGAAATGAATCGACCGATTTCTCAATTGGAATTAGTTCGCTTCATATATTATATATAATTGATATCATAATGTGTAAAATCTTTTGTATGGTTCTACAATCATCAAATCAATTTTAATGGAATCATAAGAACCATAGACACCATTTTACTCATCATCGAGTACTAATATCATTTTTTTTTTATAACGGTAAATTTTATTTAAATAAATCAGGTAAAACATCAAATAGAAAAAAGAAAAGAAACAGGGAAAACAAAATAACTAAACATAAAAAAAAAAAAATATTTAAACCCAATAACTCATTAACTTGTCAGACCATCCACTATAGTATTAGCTTCACGTGGAATGTGATTCAAAGAAGCTCATAATTGAGTCGAAATATCTTACACCTCTTCTACCAAATTTGTCAATCTCCATGAAAAATGAGATTTTCCATATGCCATTGAATTGTTCAAAATGAGTTACCTTAAAGGACTGATTTGTAGCCTCCCAACTCTCACAACAGACAACGATATCATGATGCGTAAAATCTTTCATATGGTTCTACAATCATCGAATCGATTTTAATGCAATAAGCTTAAAAGGATGAGCGGTTTGCAGCTGACCCATCTACATTACTCTCTTCTTTCCTGTCTGCAACAAATCTCTTCCAAAACCAATGCTCCTTCCACACTTTCTCCATCTTCTCAATAGGCATGTTCTTAGTCTCTGGCAACAACAGATAAACAAACCCGGTCATCACTGCCACCCATCCTCCAAAAAAGAAAAAGATCCCAGACTTGAGATGGCAGAGCATAGATGAAAATGCCTGAGCCACAGCAAAAATGAACAAAAAGCTCACTGCTACAGTAATGCTCTGCCCAGCAGATCTTATCTCCAACTGAAATATCTCACTTGGAATCAACCACCCCACAGGACCCCAGGACCAACCAAAACCAGCAGCATAGATGGAGATCAGAACAAGAACAAGATAAGCATAGCCTTTGTCCAACCCCCCATGATCACCCAACTTAGCTGCCAAAATCCCCCCCACCAACATTTGGGTGATGAACATCTGAACTCCTCCAATCATAAAGAGGGCTCTTCTTCCCACTCTATCAACTACGATCATAGCTATTATGGTTGAGAATGCGCTCACTAGCCCAGTCACCACGGCCGTCAGCAGTGAGGCGCTCTCGTCCAGACCGATGGTTCGGAACAGAACAGGCTCATAGAAAGAAACCACATTGATTCCTGTCATTTGCTGGAAGAAAGGAATTGCAATTGACATAACAAGCTGAGGCCTGTATTTCCTTTGGAAGATCTTTTGGAATGGGTGGTCTACGGTTTTGGAGATAGTACTGGCTGTGATGAGATCTTGGAGCTCTTCCTCGACGTCGGTAGTGCCTCGGATCCTTTGTAGTGTTAGCTTGGCCTTTTCGCGATTGTTGTTGTTGCGTTGAATGAGGCTGTTGGGAGTGTCAGGGAGGAAGATGGTGCCGAGAGTAAGGATGGAAGCAGGGACTACTGCCATGGCTAGAGAGACTCGCCAACCCCAACCTGCTTTGATCTTTTCGGTGCTGAAATTGAGGACGTTTGCAAAGAGAACACCAATGGCGATACTGAGGGAGAAGCCATTGTTGATTGCTCCTCTGTACCGGGCTGGTGCCATTTCTGATAGATATAGTGGAACTGACTACACCAAGTAGATCATATTCAGTTTTATTTCAAAAACTATAAAGAGTGTTACCATAAATTTACAGAGTACAATAAAGATCATTAACTTGGCTAAAGATCATTAACTTGGCTATGTACCCTATAATTTAGTGATTTAAAGTACAAAAGTACAATAAAGATCATTAACTTAAATGAGGAAACTATACAAATCTTAAGATTTGTAATGATTCAAATGTATAGTGTAATCCACTCATGTCTCTGTAAGCAGTTGCTGGAGGAACTTGATATTCAGGTGAATGACCAAGAGAATTCTTTTCTAGGGAATTTCTAAACTACCAACAAAGTAGAATTCGTGGATGCTTTTTTTACTCGAGCATCCAAAATTTCTACCAAAAGTTGAGGGGCTGGAATTTTAGAATCCTTTATGGCATTTGATGCTTTTTTGATGTCTGAATTTTAGAAATTGTTATTAAGAAACAAAGTATTTACAAATGCTAGAGGAACAACACGTCACATAACTTCCAAAAGATTCCAACAGTTCAAACTCTTGTCAGAAATTCTTAACAATCAAATCTCATGAATCTTTCTTGGTTTCCCATAGAGTCGTGGAAAATCCATCTTTAGCCAAAACAATGGAGTCTAAGATTAATGTGTACTAATAGAATAGGCCTTCTTCTATCATCTTGGATGGATGATAATGATACAATTGTTTGTTGAATATAACAAAACTTTTAAAAAATTGGTTCAATTGGGGTTTACTACAAAATATACTTAAAACTTAATATCTATATATTAAAATTATTAACGACCTTCTAAAAAATAACTCAAATGGTTTAATAACATCAAAAGTGACCATATATATATATATGCTCTCAACAAAAATGTATCGTCTTGTCATTATTAACTGCTATAAATGGCTATTTTTAACACTTCTTTCATTTTTCTTACCAAAAAAAGCTTTCTTTCACTTGATCTTTTAAGACCTCAAAATATACTCCCATTGTATAATTAGTTGATTTTAGGGTTTTTTTGGGCCATGCATACGCCTTCTATCATATTCCTTCATTCCTCTAAAAAAAAATATATACTCGAATAGTGTTGATATAAATGATGCCTATTAATTGAAGACTTCTCCACATTTGATAATGTTTACGTTTGAGCCTGGCTGGAATCTAGTTCAAACTTGATATGCATTGTTCTCCTTAGTTAAAGCCATGCTTGGTTGTGCTTGACTTCTAATATAAGACCGACTAAAGCCCAAGCACGATTTAGTAGTATTAAGCTAGCTTGACTTGATTAAGCCAAGTGCAAGCTGTGCTAAGCCTAGCTTGGCTCAATCTCAAGGTGGCTTGTTTAATCATCAAGTGAAACTTGAACTAGGCTAAACTCGTCTCATTTACACCCTTAGCTTGACTAGGGAATTTGGGCTTAAGAAAGTTAGTTTTTATTTGAATTATGGACAATGTAAAATGTTTATTATGGTAGTAAAATGAGATACGAGTAAATCTTTATTAAATTTTCTTAGCTAACTATTCCTATTAAAACCTCGAGGCATTTGTAGAGGCGGCATAAATACTTTTCAATACTCTCCATTAAGTGGAACACACTCTTCAATACTTCCATTTGGGTGGAGCTCAATTAGCGCACTTGACGAAAAATATATTTTTGTTATCAGCACCAAGTCATTTCTTCCGAAATTTAAATTTATATCTGGTTGCTTCTGATACCATATTAATTTTCCTTTACCTAACCAACCTCTATACACTTCAGTAGATGGAGTGAAAATAATTTTCGACACTCCCCCTTGGGTGTAGCCTACTCCTAAACAATCTCAAGGGTAAAACTAGAAATGAAAGTATAGATGAGATTGTTTAGCCTGTAAAATGATTAGATTCCTGATGGCCGGAATATTCTACCTGGTTGGCAAATCCGATACCAATTCCGAGCAGAACCCGACCTAAGATAAGCATGTAGACATTGACAGCAGCACCCCCAACAACCCCTCCAGCTAGAAAAGCGGCACCTCCGGCAAAAATCGACAGCCTCCGGCCAAAGGCACGGGTGACGGACGAGGCGAAGAAGCTGGTGACGAGGCCGGTGATGTAAAGGAGGGACGTGAATGCAGTCAGTAGCTGACTATCAAACTTACAGTAGTTGCTGATTGTAGAGTCCTCTTTCATCTTTCTATAGACTTCTGGGAAGAACTTTTTTAAGAATGGCTCCATTGAAGTAACTCCACCTTCACATGTTCTTTCAAAGATCAGATAAATTGTTTGGAATTAAGAAAAATTAAGCATGACCCATTTCTCTATTTTGGATTTGAAAGCAAAAAAGTTGGTTGTTGGACAAAACTACTTGATACAATAATTTATTACTACAGGCATATTAGAGATATATGGGGTTTGACAGACTTGTGTAGATGAGAGAGAGACCTGAAATTCCAATCTCATAGCCGAAGAGGAGACCTCCCATGGCTGCTATGGCACATGAGAGGATGACAAAGGGTGTCGTCCTTCCATTGTAGTTGGCGTTTTTGCCTTCCATTGCGAGTCCGACTGCCATGGTTTTTTCTCAACTGTGAGAGAGAGAGAGAGAGATTTCAAAGACTTTGGAATGGTAAGATGCACACGGCAAACATGTGGTGTGAGCTATCAAGTTAGCTTGCTATGACCACCTTAGTCATTCTAGGCAACCATTGAGTCTTCTACTAATTTTTGTTTTGATCGTATATTTCAAACATTAAAGCTAATAAGTGGAAATATTGGTGTATTTGATTGATTAAATGAGTAATCGCAACCCCTATTTGTAAAGCACAACCCTGTTTTGTAACATTTGTGGCTTGTCTTAATGACCCACAAATTAAAATTAATTTTTTTGAAAAAACCTTGACTTAGTGGCCACATTGGAGATATTTGTAATAATTGGCTTCAGTAGTCGAACTACAAATCGAGGCACCCACTTGGGTGTTCGAGTTGCAAAAGACGTTCCCACGTCTCGTGTTCGGAACCGCATCAAATTTGCCTAGTGTCGAGGGAGAAGTGAAAGAGAGATTGAGAACACACCTTGAAAATACTAACTTTGTATTATTGTTGTAAGTGCAAAAACTGTAACTCACAAGATTAAGAGATGCCTTAAAGGACTTAAACCACAATGGCTGTCGAGAACTGGCTGCTACTGGTTTAGGAAACCTGAAAGAGAAGAGAAGAAAGGTCAAAGGACCCTGGCTGTAGGCAGCACAGGGCTCTCCGATGCCTTTGTTAGTGTGTAAATCGAACAAAGGAAGGAGTAATCGAAGAGGGGGAGGGAGGAGGATGTCTGAATCTTCTTCTACGTACCTCTTCTGGTTCTCATTCCTCATATATATGGGCCCTATTTTTTGTTGCTGAAATCATCAGCTTCATGGAGTAATAAATGAAGGTCCATCCAGGTCCATCACAGCCCACCTCGCATTAAATGCTGGTCTGATCAGCCCATGTTGCATTAAATGCCAGTCACATTGGGCCTGATTCTGTCTGGACTTGCTGGCGGCGGCGATCTCATCGGATCCTTTCTTGGGCCTCTCCCTGATGGGGCTGCAACCGCTGGACGCTGTGTCAGAGGGTCGGACGGCCAGGATGGTATCTGTCTTGTCATCGCGTGCCTGAGGACGGGAGATATTTTAAGCACGCGCCTCGGCTAGCAGTCTCTATAGTTGCAGCCGGGATGCGTGTCGGGACCGGGCTCAGGGGAGGATGGCCTCAGCCGGACCGAGGCTAGCAACCGCACCCCGGCTGGTGATCCAGCACCACGGCCGGAATGCGCGTAGCCGGGCTGAAGATTAGGACGAGTTAAACAGTCCTGGGATGATTAAGAATCTCCCCACACAATAGCCCCCTAGCTTGCGGCTCCTCTGGGATATCGGGATTCCGAACTCAGTGGAGTCAGAAGCTACGAAGGTACTGCGGCAGTCTTAGGCTTCGTGCTGGTGACAGCTGGCGTCCAATCCTTTCCAAACTTCTTTTCCCGCTCAAGACAATAAATGCAGCGCGTCAATCATGAAGAAGTGGGATGGGCAACACCACGTGTACCCATCTGATCGACTGCGCCGTTGGACATGGGAGGCGTATAGCCGCTTGATGCGACGCTTCAGATTTCGAGAATGGCGCTTGGAGCGGAGCGTCACTTTTTCTGATACAAAAGGTCGCTGTCGTCTTCTTCCTATCCTCTACATCCGAAGAATCAGTTCAGAGGCCTTCCTTTGTTGAATAGATCGCAACGACGTGCTCTTGAGGGATTTCTGTTTGCGTTCTCTGAGCGTGAGCTTCTTCTTCTCTTCAGATTTTCTCCTTTTAGGCCTTCTGTCTCTCTTTCTCCTATCCACACATGGGGATTTACAGTCATTGGGTAGAGAACGACATCGCCATAGATGGGCTTAGGGGGGCATATGGGATACCGGAAGACGTGTTGATCAGACGAGCGGACCCTGCAGACTATGCACTCCGCTCGTACTCGGGGGGCTGGATGCCCTTCCCGTTGATTGCCATAGTAGAGGGCGGAGTTAGGTTCCCCCTTGACCCACTTCTTAGGGCCTGTCTCAGCACTTGGGCCCTCAGTCCGTGTCAGCTGTCGCCTAACGGCTACAAGGTCATTATGGGCACAGCCGCTCTGAATAAAAGCCTAGGTATTGACCTCGGCGTCCATGACATCGAAGATGTCTATGACATTTGCAAATCCAAGGAGGACGGCTACTACCTCCGAGTCAGGCCCCGGTGCACGGCCTTCGTCACGGCACTCGAGGACTCCAGTAAATATGCCAGAGACGACCTTGTGTGCGTCTCGGGGAACTGGGAGTTCGGCGCCGAGGAGGATAGGGTGTATAGGGTACCTCGTCATCCCGGGGTCGTCCCAAGTAATCCCCTTTGCTTATTATTGTATCTCATTTCATTTTCTGCCTCAGGGCTTGTCGGGTTGATATACTTCTGGTTAATTTTGCAGCTGCTCGCGAAAGGAGGCAACAAGCCAGGCGGGACGGCTGGCAGAAGAACGAGGAGTGGTACCAGGCGATTAGGAGGTGCACCGACTTCTCCAATAGGTCTGCCTGGACGCTACTAGGCTACGAGCCGAGGTACCGGGGATACAACAAGAGATCTGTGTTGCTCCCTGCGTTGCTTCAAGGGGAAGTCCTGGGGCCAAGTGCGCCCTCTGCCAGCAGCCGTCCAGAGGCGGTGTTCGAAGAAGGGGGGCCCTCTCAAGCCGCGACTGGTGTTGAGGCGTCGCCTGAGATGGGATCCTCGCCTGAGCCACAATCAAGCGGCACTCCCTTGAGAAGAAGGGCCAGGCGTTCCCCGCCTAGTCTGGGAGGATCGTCGCGAGTCCCGGCGTTCGTCGACCTGGAGGCGTTGGCGTTCGGGGACGAGGACGAGTCCCCTCCTCCCGTGATCAGGGATCCTGTTGGGCACTCAACCCCCAGTCCGGTCGAGCCCCCTCGGGCTGTGGAAGAGGAAGTTCCAGCCCCAGACCCGGGTCCAGAGGTCCAGCAGTCTCCCGAGGTTGCGCTCAACGAGAGGTCTTCGAGGAAAAGGCCAAGGGAAGACGAGGGGAGCTCAGGACAAGCGTTGCGGCTCACCGAGCCAGCACTCTGGACGCCGAGCTTCCTGCTCGAGTCAGGGAGGCCCATGACGGTGGAAGACTGCATCCACAAGAGGCCAGACGCTCATGTACTTGAGGCGCTCAGTCATGCTTGCGCGCTCCCGCGCGACATGAAGCGACTGGAGAGGATGAGCGATCCGAAGTTAATGACGTCGCTGCTGCACTCCTGCTTTCAGGTAATTTTCTTGACTGCTCGCCATTTTTTATATTGGTATCCCATCTCGGCCACTAATCTTCCCGTCTGGTTTCTTTTGGCAGACGCTGCAAAAGTCGATGGTAATCATCGACAGATTTAATAAGCAGGGCCCCTTGGTGACTTGCCTGGCCGAGGAGAAGCAGGAGCTCGAAGAGGCGCTGGGGGCCAGCACCTCAATGGTGGACCAACTGGAGGCGCTCAAGGACGACCTTCAGGCTAGGCTCGGGGAGGCGATGGAGCAGATCGAGGGCGAAAGGAAGAAGAACGCCGACCTCGAAGCCTTGGTGGAGGGCCTGAGGGGCGACCTCCAGGCTGAGTCGAAGCGGGCGGTCGAAGCGGAAGCCAGAGTCAAATCTGAGAGCGAAGCAGCTTTCCAGGATGCGGCCACCCAGGCGACCGCTTACTACGGCGCGAAGGTGTTCCGCGTCCGGGACAAGGCATGGGCTAAGGCATGGCACGCTGCTTTAAGGGAGGTTGGAATTGCGGAGGACCACCCGTCCTTCGTCAACCCCCCGGTCTATCCCGGCCCGTCGGTCCCAGACAATACGGTGATCATCGAACGCACGGCCGTCGCCCCCAGTAGCTCAGACCCACGGGAAGCTTTAGCCGATATCCCCAGCGGCTCGACTCCGCGGGAACCTTGAAGTCCCCAGCGCCTCTGTCTCCTCCCCCTTTTTTTTTTTTTTTTTTTGTTTTTGGAAATTCCTATGCATGCCTTGTGTATTCAATGTAAATTCTTCCAACAATTGATGAATGAAATCAGACTTTCTTTATCATTCTTCGTTCTGCTCTTTTCGCTTGCTAGGTTTCCCCATAGCACTTGTGCTTGTTTTTTTTTAACTAAATCATAACGGATAGTTTAAAATGGAATACCGTGGCACGACACCAAGGTCTCCGGGCAGTATTGCCGTGTTCGCTATGGCCACATAACGAGGTGGTGCGTGTCATGGCCCATAGGCTTCATGCCGGGGTGGTGCGAGAACCAGCCCCACGGCGATCATAGTGGCCCGTAGGCTTCATGCCGGGGTGGTGCGTGGACCAGCCCCACGGCGATCATAGTGGCCCGTAGGCTTCATGTCGGGGTGGTGCGTGGACCAGCCCCACGGCAATGATAGTGGCCCGTAGGCTTCATGCCGGGGTGGTGCGTGGACCAGCCCCACGGCAATGATAGTGGCCCGTAGGCTTCATGCCGGGGTGGTGCGTGGACCAGCCCCACGGCAATCATAGTGGCCCGTAGGCTTCATGCCGGGGTGGTGCGTGGACCAGCCCCACGGCAATCATAGTGGCCCGTAGGCTTCATGCCGGGGTGGTGCGTGGACCAGCCCCACGGCAATCATAGTGGATTCTCGTTTCCGGGTTGACAGTGAGGAAAAGAATATAGACTCAAAACTGCTTTCATTGAAGTCTTGGAACATCTCGAGTACAACAGAATTAAAAGTAGAACTTCTTGAGATGCGATACATTCCACGGCCGAGGTAACTGTCGGCCATCCATATCTTCGAGTCTATAAGTTGATTGCCCCGCGATGGCGACTACCTTAAATGGTCCGTGCCAGTTCGGCGCCAACTTGCCCTGGCTTGGGTCTCGATCCGATGGGAGTGTCTTCTTTAGGACCAAATCCCCAACTGAGAACCTCCTTTCCCTAACCTTTCGGTTGTAACCTCGGGCTAGTTGCTGCTGGTAATCAGCTAATCTGATGATCGCCGATTCTCTGCGCTCATCGGCGAGATCCAATTCCCGAGCAACGTTCATTTCGTTTTGGCCTTGGTCAAAGAGTTCCGTCCTCAGGGTTGGGAGGCCGACTTCAAGAGGGATGACTGCTTCCATCCCGTAAGCAAGGGAAAAAGGGGTCGCAGAAGTGGAACGCCTGGGAGTCGTCCGATAGGCCCACAAAACGCTTGGAAGTTCTTCTACCCATCTCCCTTTTGCCTGGTCTAACCGCTTCTTCAACCCGTCAAGCACTACTTTATTAGAGATCTCTGCTTGGCCGTTGCTTTGCGGATATGCTGGGGTGGAATAGTGGTTTCTGATGCCGAGCTCCTTGGAGAAGTTCTTGAAGGCAGCAGAATCAAACTGGGCGCCGTTATCCGAGACCAGGATTCGCGGGATGCCGAACCTGGTGATGATGTTCTTCCAAACAAAATTCTTCGTGTCACGCTCGGTGATAGAAGACAATGATTCTGCTTCTATCCATTTAGTAAAATAATCGGTGGCCACTATCAACCATCTCTTATTTCCTGGAGTTCGGTGGAGTGGTCCCACGATGTCCAGCCCCCATTGGGCAAAGGGCCATGGACTAGAGAGCGGGCTCAGATCCTGTGCTGGTTGATGGAGAGAGTGGGAGAACTTCTGGCACTTCTCACATTTCTTAACATATAACCGCGCATCTTTCTGCATATACGGCCACCAGTACCCCTGGCTGATTGCTCGGTAAGCTAATGACCTCCCCCCTATATGGCTCCCGCAAATCCCCTCGTGTATTTCATAGAGAAAGTCTTCCACTTTGTTCGGATGGACGCATTGAAGGTATGGGCCAGTGAATGACTTCCTGTAGAGCTTGCCCTCGGGGGACAACCAAAACCATGTAGCTTTCAATCTGAGCCGATGAGCCTCAATCCTATCCTCTGGGAGTTTGTCGTCCTTAAGATAGGATATAATTGGGTCCATCCAGCTTGGGCCGGAGTCAAGATGGAGGACTTCCCGGGGTGGCTGAAGCTCTATGTTGGGTCCTGCCAGCGATCCCACTTCGATAGTTCTTTTCTTCCCTGCCTCAACGGCGGAGGCTAGACTGGCTAGGGCATCGGCGTGGGAGTTTGATCCTCTGCTGATCTGTTTGACCTCGACCATCTGGAATTCTGAGATGGACTTCTTTGCGAGGGCGAGATAGGCAGACATCCTATCGTCTCGAGCCTGATAATCTCCTGTCAATTGGCTAATCACCAGCTGAGAATCACTGAAGACAAGCAACTGCCGAGCTCCAAGGATTTTAGCACTGCTCAGTCCGGCTAACAAGGCTTCATACTCCGCCTCGTTATTTGACGCTTTAAAATCGAGGGTGAGAGCTTGCTCAATAACCAACCCATCCGGAGTCTGAATGACGGCCCCACCACCAGCCCGCTTGGTAGTTGACGACCCATCAACGAAGACCTTCCAGACGGAAGCCGGAGATCGGCTTTGAGATAGCCCGTTATCCTCCGGGAGGGGCACCTCCAGTTCATCCGTGGGCTCAGGGCCGAGCTGAGTTAGCGCCGGGGTCGGAGGTATGAACTCCACAATGAAGTCTGCCAGGACCTGAGCTTTGATGGCTGTTCTGGGCTGGTACCGAATGTCATATTGCCCGAGTTCTATCGCCCACCGCGAAAGCCTTCCTGAAAAATCAGCCTTTCGAAAAACAGACTTGAGAGGGTGTTTTGTAACCACTGTTACAGGATGAGTTTGGAAATAATGGGAGAGCTTGCGGGAGGCGCTAACTAGCGCCAACGCAAGCTTCTCTAACTGGGTATATCTGGTCTCGGGATTGAGGAGCGATTTGCTCGTGTAATAAACCGGTTTTTGTTGATTTTCCTCCTCTCTGATCAGGACTGAGCTCACGGCTCGATCCGAGACCGCTAGATATAAATACAACGTTTCCCCTGGTTTTGGGGTCGAAAGTAGAGGAGGTGACGAAAGGTAGGCCTTAAGTGCTTGTAAAGCCTGGTCACACTCTGGGGTCCATTGAAACTTAGAATTTTTTCTTAACAATTTAAAGAAAGGCTGGCACTTATCTGAGGACCTGCTGATGAATCGATTCAGCGCGGTAGCCATGCCGGTAAGCTTTTGGACTTCTTTTGCGGTAGTGGGGCTCTGTACCCTGAGGATGGAGGAAATCTGGTTCGGGTCTGCTTCAATCCCTCTCCTTGTGACCAAGCTCCCCAGGAACTTGCCTGAACCGACGCCAAAGGCGCATTTGGAGGCGTTCAGCTTCAACTTGTATTCTTTCAGAATGGCAAACACTTCAGCCAGATCGGCCAGATGGTTCGCGGCCTGTCTGGACTTGACGACCATATCGTCGATATACACTTCAACAGTGCTGCCGAGCTGCATCCCGAACATCTTGGTGACCAAGCGCTGGTAGGTGGCACCTGCATTCTTTAAGCCGAAAGGCATTACCTTGTAACAGTAGATGCCTCTGGGCGTTATGAACGCAGTCTTTTCTTCATCTGGAGCGTACAGAGGTATCTGATGGTAGCCTCGATATGCGTCGAGGAAACTCATCCGGTCGTGGCCAGCGGTAGCGTCGATCATCTGATCAATCTTCGGGAGTGGGAAACTGTCCTTGGGGCAGGCCTTGTTGAGATCTGTGAAGTCGACGCACACCCTCCACTTGCCAGTCTTCTTCTTGACCACCACCGTGTTGGCGAGCCAGACCGGGTACTGCACTTCCCTGATCACCCCTGCTTCAAGTAGTTTGCTGACCTCTTCGACCACAGCTTCTGTCTGCGGCAGCCCAGTCCTACGAGCTTTTTGCATTACTGGCTTATGCTCGGGATCCACATTCAGCTTATGGCACGCGGTCTCGGGATCAATACCAGGCATCTCTTCTGGGGTCCAAGCGAAGGCTTCTACGTTCTGGAACAGGAACTCGGTCAGTTCGGATCGCTCGGACTCGGTAAGCTGACCGCCGAGGAGGAAGAACCTTTCTGGATCATGTGGGCTGATCCTAACCTCGGTCAGTTCCTCCACACTCTTCTGCTCGGGCTGCTGACCGACTCCGTCCAAGTCCTTTTCCAATTCGGCAACATTGACCTGCTTGGGCTCGCGGCTTCCGGATACTACGGCCATTAAGCATTGCTGGGCCATCTGCTGGTCTCCCCGAACCGTTACTATTTTTATTCTGCCGTGATTTTCGAGCGGGAACTTTAGCTTTTGGTGTAAAGTAGAGGGCACTGCTTCCATGCCGTGGAGCCAAGTTCTACCCATAATGGCATTGTAGGGGGATGGCGTGTCAACTACCAGGAAGTCAACCACTGCGGAGGCTCCTTCAATCTGAACCCTGAGGGTCACTTTCCCTTTCGGGTATACAGGCTGAGCGCTGAAGCCAATCAATGGAGTTCGGGCCTCCTGCAGGTCTGCTTCCGAGAGGCCCATCTTTCTGAAGCAATCAAAATAAAGGACTTCGGACGAACTGCCGGGGTCGACAAGGATCCTCTGGACCCTACAATTCTTCAGTTTCAAAGTGACGACAAGCGGATCATTATGTGGGAGTTGCACGCCTTCCAGGTCGTCATCAGAGAACCAAATCTTGGGCTGCTCCTTACGAGGCTTTTTCGCAACCGGTTCTAACTCAGCAGCCATCACCTGCTTTCCATGGGACGCCCGTCTCGCCTCGGCGCGCGCCTGATTACTCCCTCTGGGTGGGGGAGCGAGGTGTATGACGCTAATGAGTTTTTCTGACCCATCACTGTCCTGACTCCTTTCATTTCGGTGCCGCGCTCGACGCTCGTCCCCGTTGTCCGCCTTGACATATTCTTTGAGGTGTCCGTCTTGGACGAGTTTCTCTAAATGAGACCTGAGGATTCTACATTCTTCGGTATTGTGGCCGTTCTGCCTATGATACGCACAGAATCTACTCTGGTCGCGGTTGGCCGAATCGCCCCTCATGGGTTGCGGCCAGCTGAAGTACGGCCTGGATTTGATCTTAGTCATTATCTTGTGGATAGGTTCCTTAAATATGGTATCAACAGCTTTGTAGGGATCGGAAGACAGCCTAAGCTTCTTGTTGTCTCTATAGGCAGGTGTTGAAGCCTTCGCCGAACTGGTTGAGGCTTTATGCCGGCTCGGCTCCTCTCTTCTGGAAGATCGATCTTCCTTCTTTGCAGACTTGCCGTCCCGATCTCTTCGGCTGACGTGAAAGCTTTCCCTCGCTCTGAGCTGGTCATCTTCTTGAGCTATAAAACGATTCACCCTGGTCATCAGTGCCGAGATAGAGACCACAGGATTGCCAGCCAGGTCCTTCCGGAGATCGTTATCTGGCAGTAGGGCGTTCTGGAATGCGAAGATCGCTACTTCGTCTTTTGAGCCATCAATCTGGCTGTAGACTGTCCAGAACCGTTTGGCGAACTGAGTGACATTCTCGTGCTGCTTCATTCTTAGGGCCATTATATCGGCATCGGTTTTGGGAACAGCTCTGTAAGCCTGGAACTTCTTTACGAAGGAGTGCTGGAGCTGCTGCCATGTTGAAATGGAATTTTCCGGGAGACCGCAGAACCACTTCAAGGGGAGCTCGCCCAGACTAGACGAGAAAACCTTGCAGTTCAGATGGCCTTCATCTCCCCAGACAGACATCCTTTGCGAGAAGTGTCGTAGATGCGCAGCCGGGTCCGAGGCCCCTTTGTAAGTGACAAACCTTGGGACAGTAAACTTCCTTGGTAGGGGATGATCCTTGATGTCACTAGTGAAAGGCGACGTGCCGAGGTCAACGAACGCGCTAGCGTCCTGATGACTTCGGGTGAGGCCGGCCACCTCCAGGTTACGCCTAACTGCTTGCTGAATTTGTTCCTCGAGCCATCCCTGGGCATCATGACAGACTTCGGGAATTTCTTCTGACCGTTTCCTAGAAAGGCTGCGGTTGCTGCTGGAGGCCTCGTCATTAGCTCGACTACATCTTCTTTCGTTCAGATGAACCCTAAGATCACTCTGGGGAGGGGTGGCCTGTTGGTGACGAGAAGAATCCACTCCGCTAGCCCGTTGCAGACGCTGTCTGGCGGTGTCAGCTGTCTCCCTGAGCTGCTGCTGGAGGCGCCTGATAAGAGCATCCTTCTCCCGGATAGTAGCATTCTGTGCTTGAATCTCCTCGTAAGTAGGATCGAAACCTTCATCAGAGCTGCGAACCTCACTATCTCTCCGACGATCGAACAAGACCGGGGACTTACGTCGAGTCTGGTGGAGGGTGAGGTCTCTCCTCCTAGGAGGCTGGAGAGGGGTCACCACCACCTCCGGGCGTGACTCTGGACGAGGCTGGTACCCCCGCAAATAGACAGGAGTGGACCTCAAGGACTCACGGAAAGGGTTTGCTAAGGTCCCTGCAAGGCCTGTCTCGGGCGCTTTTCCATCTTTTGCAGCTCTCTCAGCCATAGCTCGAAGGAAGACTGACAATAACGTTCTTCCCACAGACGGCGCCAATTGTAAGTGCAAAAACTGTAACTCACAAGATTAAGAGATGCCTTAAAGGACTTAAACCACAATGGCTGTCGAGAACTGGCTGCTACTGGTTTAGGAAACCTGAAAGAGAAGAGAAGAAAGGTCAAAGGACCCTGGCTGTAGGCAGCACAGGGCTCTCCGATGCCTTTGTTAGTGTGTAAATCGAACAAAGGAAGGAGTGATCGAAGAGGGGGAGGGAGGAGGATGTCTGAATCTTCTTCTACGTACCTCTTCTGGTTCTCATTCCTCATATATATGGGCCCTATTTTTTGTTGCTGAAATCATCAGCTTCATGGAGTAATAAATGAAGGTCCATCCAGGTCCATCACAGCCCACCTCGCATTAAATGCTGGTCTGATCAGCCCATGTTGCATTAAATGCCAGTCACATTGGGCCTGATTCTGTCTGGACTTGCTGGCGGCGGCGATCTCATCGGATCCTTTCTTGGGCCTCTCCCTGATGGGGCTGCAACCGCTGGACGCTGTGTCAGAGGGTCGGACGGCCAGGATGGTATCTGTCTTGTCATCGCGTGCCTGAGGACGGGAGATATTTTAAGCACGCGCCTCGGCTAGCAGTCTCTATAGTTGCAGCCGGGATGCGTGTCGGGACCGGGCTCAGGGGAGGATGGCCTCAGCCGGACCGAGGCTAGCAACCGCACCCCGGCTGGTGATCCAGCACCACGGCCGGAATGCGCGTAGCCGGGCTGAAGATTAGGACGAGTTAAACAGTCCTGGGATGATTAAGAATCTCCCCACACAATTGTGTTTTACTAGATAACATTACATGCACTAATATAAATAGAAAATCAAAGCAAACCTGTTATAACCTAGACTCCTACCCTAAAAAGAAAATATAATCATTAGAGATACCTATAAATCTCTCTAAGCTAAGAAATGAATATTCACATAATTATCCTAATCTACATAGTGTCATCAGCCCAAACCCTCTGGTGCATGTGTTCAGTTGGTGATGACTTCAACACTCTCCCTCAACGTTGATTCTCAGTATCACTATGCCATGTTTCCATCTGAATCTGTGAAAATTTTTCCATACTTGTGGTTTTAGCTCTTGTTGGTCCTTAAAATCACGTGGTTGCTTTAGGTAGATCCTTATGTCAACTCCCTCATGTTGAAAAGCATTTTTGAGTTTCAACTACTTGAGCTTCCACTTTGCGCTAGTTGCGATGTCAATATGCACATATTCGATGTTAATCTTCACCACCAGACCTTAGGTCGAAAAGATCAAACTCGTACGGTTGGTTGAACCCGTTTGCCTCCAACCACGTAGTGTAAAGATCTGTGGTCCCACCAGACCGACTATTCTGGTTGTCAACCCACATGCATCCAACTGTCTTCACACCATCTGGACATAGAACTATCTCACATAACTCATCTTCAATCAAGGTTGCAATCTTCGCACCCATCGCGTTTTGCCACTCCTTGATCTCTTGTGTGATTAATTATGCATCTATGTGAATCTCTGAAACATGACAAGAAAAAACTTATATAATTTTTTCATCAACCATCACTTGTGGATATGATCCAGTCCTACACTGATCTTCCTCTACTTTTTCAGAGTCCTCCTCTTTGAAACAATCTGGCACATGATCTTCAAGCCCCTGGAATCTTCCATCTCCTGAGGATTTGATCCAATCCCCGATTGATCAACCGCCTCCACCGTTGATTTCTCTTCCTTGATCTGATCTTGAACTTGATTTTCAAGCTCCAAAGAATTTGAAATTAAATCCCACATCATCAATTTCATAATTTATTGATGTTAGTGCATACTCGCGGATTTCAACGAATGTCGCCAAATTCGCCTCTGGGTCCTAACCATCCTCAAAGGCTCCTCAATGCTCGTTGGCTTTCTCTTGCCTCGAGTCATCCGCAGCTGAATTCCCCTTAGTGACTACAATCAATCCCTTACAATGTGCCCCAATTTACCACATTGGTAACACACCTTATTTTCGATCGATTTTAGCTTCTTGGCAAACATGCTTGCATTTATGCCTCATGCTTCTTTTGGGGTTTTCGCCTCCATCAGATACTCAAACATGTCATCATTCACTAACACCTTGATTGTAAATAGAGCCCTTGCTCCTCTCATGGTCCACTTTTTCTTTGTGGATGCCTCTTTTGGTGGTGTCGTATCTCCCCAACATGTGATCTCCCTTAAGTCTCGATCCATAAGATGAGACTCTATTTGCTTCCTCCACTTATAATAATTTGCCTTGTAGTGAAGTACCATTAGAAAAGATAAAAATCATCCATTCTGAAATCCACCTTGGTTGATCTAGGCTGGTCTGCATCAATACATGCACTATCGTATAGATATGGTTACTATGAGCGTACATAATCAAACGGATTTAAAATCCGATTCGAGATGACCCATATCGAGAAAAGAAGTTTTTGGCCTTTTGATCTGGTCAAACCACTTTGACCTACATTTGTCCTCTTCCTGAGAAAACCAAAAGAGGACACGTGCAGTGCTTTATCCTCTCTTCACTAAAGACAAAAAGAGTTGAAGAAGTCAAAAGTAGCGTTTTTTTTCCTCCTTTGTCTTCACTAGTGCAGAAGGCATGTCCTCCTTTTTCTTCTTCGAGATCAAAACAGCCACGGAACCCAGACCTGCACTTCTTCTTTGTTACCAATCACGAGCTTATGCGTGGCCCACCTGATCTCTCTGTTACGTACCTGATCGTGCCTGCAAGAGACAGCGAGTCCGGATCGACTCTCTCTCTCTCTTTCTGAGCAGCAACCTGTCCGGACGAGTCCGGATCTTCTCTCTCAACTCCCCTACAAGATCCTCAGTTGATCTAATCAAGTCGATCGCGCCTTGACGTCTTCAATCGAAACCAATTCCGATCACCCTCCGCTCGTCTAATTTTCTCGAAATCAATGACCCGCTCTAATACCAAGAGAGAAATTGACAACGCAAAGTGAAAATACTCACTCTATATTATTGTATTAGTAGGAAATCAAAACCAAACCCGCTAACCTAGACTCCTGCCCTAAAAGGAAACACAATCATTAGAGTTATCCATAAATTTCACTAAGCTAAGAAAAAAGTATTCTTATAATTATCCTATTCTACGTAACGTCACCAACCCAATCCCCCGGTGCATGTGCTATATCAGCAATGACTTCAACAGTCCAATGAGAGGTTTCAAAGACTGGAATGGTAAGATGGAGAATGAGACTAGGGAAACATGTGGTGTGAGCTATCAAGTTAGCTTGCTATGACCATCTAAGTCATTCTAAGGCAATCATTGTCTCTTCCACTAATTTTTTTTTTATTGTATATTTCAATTATTAAGTCTAATAACTAATAAGTGGCAATATTGGTATATTTGATTTATTAAATGAGTAAGCACAACACAACCCCTTGTTGTGAAACCCAACCCCATTTTGTATAACATTTGTTGATTGTCTTATAATTAGGTAAGGTCACACAAAAAAATGGTAATCGCCAAGCATAAGACTTGAGTTTTTTTTTTTTTTTTTTAAAGAGAGAAGGCAACTATAATGTAGGACCCACAAATTAAAATTACATTTTGTGAAAAAGAACTTGACTTAATGGTCACATTGGAGCTATTAGTAATAAATCACTTCGGTAGGTTGAACTACAAAGGAGTTGCATGAGGCATGGATTTTCGCTCTTCACGTTTTGTATTCAAAACTGCATCAAATTTACCCGGTGTGCGTTTGTGTGAGTTTAGAGGGTGCCACTCAGGAGATTAAACCTGTTGTGTCAAAGACTTAGTCAGGAATACCCATGTCATAAAAAAAGAAACTACAAATCAAGGCCAATGACAAAAATAAATAGCAGTGGAGGTCACACTTGTTACTATTAAATGCATTTCAAAGCTTAGAGCCAACTGTCAATTTATACCAAGGAAGAATGATTATGTCTGAAAAAGGAGGATTTTTTCAGGGCTGAATGATTTTCCATCATCTGTACTAAAATTTTTGTAACCCATATTTTCTGAGAATGGAAGCATTTTCTATACTTTTTCGTAGAACAGATTTAGACTACTGAGTTGAGAGCCATTTTCTACAGCCCCTCTAAACAAAGATGGAAGACTTCTCCTCGGGAAAACGTCTAGCTCTATCAAATAACACATACCGAAAGTGTGGAACATGAGTATTCAGTTTTCATTTTCACATGGAAGAAAATCACCATAAAGATAAAGTGCTCAAGAACAAGCCTGTTCATTGAAGGTAGGGAAAACAAGTAATTGCATTTCTCTTTGACAAAAGTTGTTAAGTGCTGGAAGAAGGGAAAGCACATTCCTCAGAGCTGCAGGGATTCACTAATGTGTGCTACTAATTGCATTTTTTTAATCTAGAGTCCAAATAATCTGATTGAGATAGTTGGACAGTCCACTCTACAATCTACAAATTAGAAGGTTATACACAATATGATACATTGGAGAGAAAACAAGATAAGAGAAATGTGAATTATAAAAGGCATAAAAAAAAAAGAAGGAAGAAAGAAATGTACCAGCTGTATTCTAGAGATCATCATTGGTGGGGCTATTTTGCTCAATACATACCATTTGATTGAAAGCATATATGAATATTACTTTGGTTAGCCAAAGTGATATCCACCACTAGATTGAAACAGTTCAGACAACATTTTAAAATCCAACTGTAAATATCACTTTGGTGAATACAATACTCAAGCATGCTCCCATTTCTGCACAGATTAGGCAAAGTAGTTCCCTCTGTAGGGTGTACATAAGAGAGAAAATTCTGTGACATAGGAAAAAAAGAATTATTCTGATACGCACGTGGAATTCTGACTCTGCCTCCCATCCAACTTGTTCAAGTCAGATTAGAGTTTTGTCAGGAAGATTATCGCGTTTTAAACTTTTTGACGTTAGAGAGAAGATGTTTAATTTGTTCCACTCTCAATCAAATTATAGTCTGTTTTCTGGGTTCCTTGATGGGATTCTGCATTTGGGTCCTAGTTGTCTTCTTGTTTTACTTGGTCTTGAACAACTTGATCTTCAGTTGTTTTTCCTGTTCTTTGATTGATGCACAATTAGAGAAGCATTCTTTAGGTCATTTAGAAGCATTCTTTTGTGCTTGGTAGAGGAGAAAAGGATATGCCGAGTTTTTTAAGGTTCTCTTGATTGTACTCTATACATCCTTGTTGTGCCTCTTTGTTTCAAACCCTGATTTGGGTCTTCAGTGTAGGTGTTCCCTTCTCCATTTTATGTGAAGAGTTTTTTGAAAAGGTTTATTGCATGTTTGTTTGCATTAGATTGCATAGGAATTGAATATATAAGAATTAATGGTAAAATGAGCTCCACCAAAGGATTATTAAAGAAGTGAGGTGTGAGTGTGAATGATATGAGGTAAAGGTGTATGTGTACTCTTTCAGGAAAATGAAGGCCTTCAAGTTTGAACTCATTTAAAGTTTGAATTTTAGGGCACAATTAAGAATGATAGTTGTGTGTAATTGTTTTTGTTGACATTAGTATGGGTTTCTGTTCCTCTTTCTGCTTGGAATAGTATACATTAACATAGAGAAACATTTACTGGCATAAGAGTCCAACTCAAATCTCTTGTAATCTATGGAGTATTGATGGGATAATGACTTTAAATTAGAATCATATATTCCATTCTCTCATCATCTTTTGAGTACTGATAGAACCATGGATATGAATGATTCTTTGGTGGCATCATCACAAACTGGTATCACAGGCAACAATCTATATTGGTTATTTTGATGCAAAATTTTTTGTATTCTCAAAACAGAGTATAATACATGGTGGTTATAAATGTGAAGGGAAACCTTAATTCCAGTTGTTCTTCAAGTCTTGTAGGGAATTGTAGACCAATCAAATTATTATACAATTTAGCAATTTAGAGGTGCCTTCTCTGAAATCTTTTCCCATGACTGGTTTCATAGTTGGAATTCTAGATTTGTTTTTTTTTCAATCCATGAAAAGGTGCAAAGTTTGTTCTCAAAGGGTTGAGAACATTGTAGCTGACCCATCTGCTGTAGCCTCTTCTTTTTCTCCAACAATTCGCTTCCAAAACCAGTGCTCCTTCCACACCTGCTCCGTCTTTTCAATAGGCATGTTCTTAGTCTCCGGCAACAACAGAAAAACAAAAATAGTCATCACTGCCACCCATCCTCCAAAGAAGAAAAAGATCCCAGATTTGAAATGGCAGAGCATGGATAGAAAGGTCTGAGCAACAACGAAAGTGAAAACAAAGCTCACTGCTACAGTAATGCTCTGCCCCGCCGATCTTATCTCCAACTGGAAGATCTCACTCGGAACCAACCATCCCAATGGACCCCAAGACCAACCGAAACCAGCAACATAGACTGAGATCAGAACCAGAACAAGATAAGCATAGCCTTTGCTTATTCCCCCATGATCACCCAACTCAGCTGCCATTATCCCCCCCACCATGATTTGGGAGATGAACATCTGAATTCCTCCAATTAGAAACAGAGCCCGTCGTCCCACTCTGTCCACTACTGTCATACATATGAAGGTTGAGACAGTGCCCACCAGCCCTGTCACCACGGCGGACATGAGCGAAGCACTCTCCCCTAGACCAAGTGTTCGGAAAAGAAGGGGCGCATAGAAGGCGATCACATTGATTCCTGTTACCTGCTGGAAGAAGGGGATTGCAATTGCCATCACCAGCTGAGGCCTGTATTTCCTCTGGAGGATCTTTTGGAATGGACTGTTAATAGTCTTAGAAATAGCACTGGCTTTGACGAGATCATCGAATTCTGCATCGACGTCGGTGGTGCCTCGGACCCTTTGCAGCATTACCTTGGCCTTTTCATGATTGTTATTTTGTTGGATGAGGCTGTTGGGGGTTTCAGGAAGGAAGAAGGCGCCGAGAGTGAGGATGGAAGCAGGCACTGCAGCCATGGCCAATGAGATTCGCCAGCCCCAACCTGCTTTGATCTTTTCAGTGCCGAAGTTGATGAGTTGTGCTGAGAGAGCTCCAATGCCAATACTGAATTGGAAGCCATTGTTGATTGCTCCTCTGTACTGGGGTGGTGCCATTTCTGATAGATATAGTGGAACTGACTGCACCATGTAAATCATATTCTGAGCTTCATTCAAGCAAAAACAAGACTATGAAAATTGAACAACAGATCCAACTTCTTATTCTCTATAAATCAATGCATGAGGCATTTTGTTACCAGAACCTGAGATTGAGGCACATCACCAGTCACTGAAGCATAACCAAGCCTGGACTTTAGGACATGCTCTAGGCCTTATTGGAATTTTGTCCTATAATGCCCAGATACCAAAGACATGGATATGCAGGTAGAGGATACGACACTGCACTTTTGAAAATTTAGGACACATATGTAATTGTCCAAAGAATTTGTTTAGAATATTTCTGAATTAATGAAATTATTATCATTTACATTCCTTTCTAACACATTTTATGTTGAAAAATAAAAAAATAAAAAAAATTATATGAAATAATGGACTTGGTAAGTTGCATATGCTAAAATTGTAACTTAGAAGTATCGGCACAATAGTAGGCACTGACGGGTCAGGCCCAAACCATGATGACGGGTCAAGTCCAAGAGATTCAGTTCATGATGTTGGGTCAGGTCTGAATGACCCGGGTCCGTGTCGAGCCCAGGTCCAGATCCACTCGTCATGGGTAGGTCCGGGTCCGAATCCATGAAGTACGAAATCAGAGCGTCGTTACCTCTAACCTGCTTTTACCAAGTCTTGCGGAGGATATCTTATCTGCCTCGTCACTTGAGGGCGGTTCGGAGACTCCGCCAAAAGGTAGCGTCCGCTGCTGAAGAGTCTCCCCATCTGTTAGGGGACGACTATAAAACAAGAGCCCCACCCACACTGAGGGGCAAGAAAACTGTGGCAATCAACCTTTACCATCATTTTCAAGTATTCTCTGTAATCATCACATATTTGAGAAGTAAAACCATCACTTCAAAGTGGACGTAGGTCACATTGACCGAACCACTATAAACCTCCTCTCTCTCATTCTCTCTCTATTTTTCACATTAATTATTCTAAACTTGACCGGTGGTGCCCGAAACCTATTTTTGGCATCATCAGTTTGGCGCCGTCTGTGGGAACGTCAAAACTCTCACTTCATAACACTACATTTTCGAAAGCTATGGTGACCACCACCAGATCGACAAGGCGACAAGAAAACAATTCCAGGCGAGAGGAAGAGGAAAATCCTCCACCAAATAATCCTCCTCCAAATGCTACCGCTCCAGATCCCACTCCTCAGCAGATGTTGGCGACAATGCAGCAGCTGGTTGCCCAAAACCAGCAGATCCTGCAGCTCATACTCGCGGGGCAGGGAGGAGCAACGCAAGGAGGGCCTCGCCAGGGAGCTCCTCGCAGGGGAGCGCCTCGCCCAGGTGACCATCAGCATGGCGCCCAGGGCCTGGGCGCCCGCCTCCATGGCGCCCAAGGCCTGGGCGCCCATCACCATGTAGCCCAAGGCCTGGGCGCCCATCCACAGGGCACCGGCGCCCAAGGAGTTCCTCGTAACCCCCCTCTCGGAGTGCTGTTGGTCGATCCTCAAGGTCGCGCCCATCACGGAGTCCCTCTACCCCAAGGTGGAGCTCATGTTGGAGGACCCCCACCTCCAGGTGGAGCGAATCAAGGCGGTCTTCCACCTCCTCCCTCTGTTTCTAACGGGGAGGAACCTCATTTCCAAGAGGAGGAAGATGAAAATCAAAGCATAGAAGTGGGGAGTCACTTCTATGATCGGTCCAGAGAAGCCCCCAATCACTGGGAAGAAAAAATCAAAGAAATGCAGAATCAACTGGGCGATGTCTTCAACGCCATAAGAGCTCGGGCGCCAGAGACGGTAGATTATCTAGTCGGGCGAACGGATACACCGTTCAAGCCTGACGTGGTGAACTACCCACTCCCTCAAAAATTCAAGATGCCATCCGTAGAGACCTTCGATGGAAGGAAGGATCCGTTGGACCACTTAGAGACGTACAAAAGCAAAATGCAGCTGCATAGTATCCCTGACGAGATAATGTGCAGGGCGTTCCCAACCACATTGAAGGGCTCCGCTCGGCAATGGTTTGCCAACCTTGCCCCAGCCTCCATCGCCACCTTTGGAGAGTTGAGTAAGTCATTCGTCTCGCACTTCATCGGAGGGCGCCGCCACCAAAAGCCTGCCACACACCTGCTCAGCATAAAGCAGGACAAAAATGAGAGCCTCAGGAGCTACCTCACTCGTTTTAACGAGGAGGTACTTCAGGTCGAAGAGCCTGACGACAAGGTGTCAATGACAGCCTTTCTAGGAGGCCTTCGCTCATCGAGCTTCCTCTTCTCGGTGATGAAACATCCGCCAAAGAATATGCCAGAGCTACTAGCAAAGGCTCAGAAGTATATGAACGCTGAAGACATAACCAGAGCCAGGCGGGGAGAGTCCTCCAGAACAGGGGATAAGAGAAAGGAGGAGCGAGACAGAGATGAAAAGGAGGACATTAGCGACAAGCGAGGCAGGACAGAGAGGGTACCTGTTAGAGACCGACTCGGTCCTCCTCCGCACAGAGACAGACAAGTATTCACTCCTCTCAACACCACTATTGGACACATCTTGTTCCAAATACAAGATGACCCCGCCGTAAAATGGCCCGGGAAAATGAAGTCCCCTCCAAATCGCAGGAACCTGACTAAATACTGTCACTTTCATCGCGACCATGGCCATGACACTGACAACTGCTTTGAACTCAAGAAGCAGATTGAAGATCTCATTCAGCATGGTTACCTGCGCCAATATGTTGCTGGAAGAGGGCAAGCCCCACCACCGCCACCACCTCGAAATATCGAGGACCCGCAGCCGATTGGGGAAATCCGAACTATCTCAGGAGGACTAGCATAGTCACTCTCCGCCCTGAAGGCTCATGCCAGAAAGGCAAAACATCCTGATGAAGCACACCCGTCTAAGGCGCCCACGCATGAAGCTAACGAAATCATATCCTTCTCGGATAAAGATTTGGAAAGGATGACTCACCCCTCTTGTATTAATTGAAAAACATCAGGACAAAAGAGTATACATTGGCTTTTCTCTTTCAGAAGTTAAACCTGCCTCTCTGCACTGTTTTTAAACATGTAATCTATCTCCAGCTTAGCGGCTCTCTCGCGGGTCGCCAAAAAAGCTTGGCCTACCTCTGTACTTTTCTCAAATAGGCAGCCTATCTCCAGCTTAGCGGCTCTCTCGCGGGTCGCCAAAAAGCTTGGCCTACCTCTGCACTGTTCTCAAACAGGCAGCCTATCTCCAGCTTAGCGGCTCTCTCGCGGGTCGCCAAAAAGCTTGGCCTACCTCTGCACTGTTCTCAAACAGGCAGCCTATCTCCAGCTTAGCGGCTCTCTCGCGGGTCGCCAAAAAAAGCTTGGCCTACCTCTGCACTGTTCTCAAACAGGCAGCCTATCTTTAGCTTAGCGGCCGAAGAGCACAGTTTCAAAAGGATCTTGAAACTCAGGTCATCTGCAACCCGAGGGACTACATTAAATTAGCGTACCCAACTGTCTCATCTGAAACTCTGGCCGCTCAAATAAGCCAACCCAGCATCCACAGGGCAACCGGACCCCCTTAGCTCGCCCAAAATGGCGACTCTTGATACCTGCACGCCACGGCCAGCCTCCTCCATAGCGCCCAAAGCTCCCTCTCACGGGCCGCTCATGAGCCGCTGTAAGATCAGCCTTCATGATGTACCCTCAGTTTCAAACTTGCCTTCGCAAGCTCAGACGCCTGATGGACACTACTGCCCTTGCCCGGACAGCGGGCGACGCTGCTGGTGTCAGCGCCCAAGCTTCCCTCGCCCACTGCAACAACATCCTGGCTTGGACAGGCGCCCTGGCAGTGGCGCTACCAGCACCCAAGGGGGCGCCCCGCTGCAGTGCCAGCACCAACAGCAACAGCGCCCAAGGGGGCGCCCCGCCGTCCGATGTCCAGCAACTCCATCGCCTGTACCAGTAGCAGCTGCAAGGGCGCCCTGGCTAGTGCCCCTGCCCAATTCTCCATTGTGCGCAGCGGGGGCCACTAGCGCCATGCCCGCAGCAGCGGGGGCGCCCCGCCGTCCATCTTCCGCTGCGCCCGCAGCGCTTGCTACCTCTCCAAGCTCCTAGCGCCCGGATCTGCTGCATCACCACGTTTGGCGCCAGGGGCGCCCGGTCCCTCTGCTGCCATCACACCTTGCCTCTCCCTGCCGCTGCCAGGGGCGCCCACGCCCAAGCCAGGGGCGCCCATGCCAGGGCGCCCGCTCCTCCATCGCTGCTGCTCCCCTGGCTGGGCGCCCAAGTCAGGGGCGCCCATGCCAGGGTGCCCGCTCCTCCGTCGCTGCTGCTCCCCTGGCTGGGCGCCCAAGTCAGGGGCGCCCATGCCAGGGCGCCCGCTCCTCCATCGCTGCTGCTCCCCTGGCTGGGCGCCCAAGTCAGGGGCGCCCATGCCAGGGTGCCCGCTCCTCCGTCGTTGCTGCTCCCTAGCTGGGCCCCCAAGCCAGGGGCGCCCATGCCGGGGCGCCCACTGCCACGGCGCCCGCCGCCTCTGCTGCCTCCTACAGACCACCTTGAATTATATTACCTGCTGCAACCCGAAATCTGAGAGCAAGATCTGTCCAAAGCTAGGAGGACTCTTCCTTTAAAAAAAAAAAAAAAAAAAAAAAAAAAAAAAAAAGGACAGATACAGAAGGCAAACAAAAATCAAATCTGATCCTTACAAAACCCTAGGTCAAAAATTTGGTCGGGGGCGCTGCCCCCGCACCCCCGCCGGGGGCGCTGCCCCCTGGGCCCCCGCGAGCTGACCGGTCAGCTCGACCACCGCCGGGGGACACCCCCGGACCCCCTCTGCGAAGAGCATATTATTTCGAAGTGGCAGCATGTTTTTGTGAGATACTAACTTGCAGGTAATAATGTCCTCTCCATAGCCAGGACTCCTCCTCCAAAAAAAAAAAAAAAGGATATTTGAAAATGTCTCGCTTTCAAAACTTCCTTTGGCGCGAGACATTGAGGGGCAAATGACAGGTCAGGCCCAAACCATGATGACGGGTCAAGTCCAAGAGATTCAGTTCATGATGTTGGGTCAGGTCTGAATGACCCGGGTCCGTGTCGAGCCCAAGTCCAGATCCACTCGTCATGGGTAGGTCCGGGTCCGAATCCACGAAGTACGAAGTCAGAGCGTCGTTACCTCTAACCTGCTTTTACCAAGTCTTGCGGAGGATATCTTATCTGCCTCGTCACTTGAGGGCGGTTCGGAGACTCCGCCAAAAGGTAGCGTCCGCTGCTGAAGAGTCTCCCCATCTGTTAGGGGACGACTATAAAACAAGAGCCCCACCCACACTGAGGGGCAAGAAAACTGTGGCAATCAACCTTTACCATCATTTTCAAGTATTCTCTGTAATCATCACATATTTGAGAAGTAAAACCATCACTTCAAAGTGGACGTAGGTCACATTGACCGAACCACTATAAACCTCCTCTCTCTCTATTTTTCACATTAATTATTCTAAACTTGACCGGTGGTGCCCGAAACCTATTTTTGGCATCATCAGGCACCGATACGAAAGTATTATCGGCTCGACACGGATACATTGGGGATACACAACTATCCAGGTATCATAGATTTATCAACAGAAATTTAATATATAATCACCTACGTTTTCTAATATTTATAGTCTTATAGAAAACTATTTTTATTTCCAATTTTTCCATATGACCAGCCGGCAGCCACCCACCTTGACAGGGACGAGTTCTAATTAAAAACACTAAAACGGGATGGGAATGCTATAACAGTCAGCCTCCATAGTTTACTCTTTGCTTAAACAAGTTTAACCTTGAAAACAAGCTTTGCTAAGGTTTGATAGAAATATTACTGCAACTCATAGTTAATTCCAAACCAGACAGTAAATTTAGCAATTTAGCGTGAAGTATTCTAATCAAGGTGCCAATTTGCTGATGGCTCAGTGGTTAGGCTTCTCCCTCTCCATGAGGTCGAACAACCATGGAATGGTGAAACATATTTTATGTAGCTAATCCAACATAGTTCGGATAAGGCTTTATTGATCATGATGAATTAATTATATCTTTTATTGATTGGTTTCTAGGTCGGCCTACTGGCAGGTGATGCTATTAACCTGAAGACCTAGAGATCTATCTCTGGGTATGTGTGTGCTACAAAAGTGCCAGCACCACTCAACCAGAAATGTGTTGAGAGGTTATTATATCTTACACACATATATATTTCTTATCATCAAAGTAGTATAAAATAGATATGAAAAGCTGTTGTGGTCACATGCTGAGAAACTTGCAAAACAAAAAAGATCTTCCATTTTCTTACATTGGGATATTTAATTTACAGGTCTCTTTGAGGTTGTAAGAGTTGGGGAATATTTCCATGAGGCATGTTTGTTTGTCGTGTATGGAGAAAGATATGGGCATTGACCCATTTTCCCTTGTATTCTTGTGTTTGGGAGAAAGTTGTGAGCTGTAGACTTTGCTCATAGATATCTTGATAAATAATAAAATATTCTATTAATTTTATGCGTTATAATTGATCAAACTTTACTAAATTACCCTTGTTGGGAAACATATCAGATCTACCCTTCACAAATATGAATATTTGTTGATGGGAGATGACCATCTGAATTTAGAAAGCTAAGTGTGCTCAAGTATCAGGCTCTTCAGAGAGAGATACAATGTTGGATTAAAGAGGTAAATTCTGCAAAATGCCTTTTTCATTGGTTCCCTTTCTTGTTAAATGAAGGGATCAATGCAATCCCTTCACACACACTCTTGTTGAATTGTTGTAGGATTTAACATGAGATTTATCCAGATATCAGACATTTTATGGGATTTATTCCAATATATTCACAGCATAATAAACCTGGAAGAACTAAAATCAAAGGATGGGATCATTTGACTCCAAACCCATCCCTTCCCTTGCCTCTCTTAGATCATCATTCATACATGTGGACCCCACATAAAGGTTGGCTTTTTATGGAAACAGCATGACTTTGGGTTTAATCAGTGCAGTGATGTCTTGGCATATACAATCAGGGGCAGAATCAGGAAATTTGCCTTTTGGGGCCACTATGTTTAAATCTTTTTTCCTTTGGTGGGGTATTTGAAAATCCTCGTCAAGTTAAGGTAAAGTAAAGCCTTCATTTCTTAGACAAGAAAAGACTAGGGGTCATATCAAAAGTAAATAAATTCAAAATTTCTTCTTTTTTTTAAAAGAAAAAAAACTAATAATTAACAAAAAAAAAATCCCCTTTTTACATAAAAAGTTAAAATTATTCCAGATAAAGCAATTAATGATAAAATACCATCATAACCCAGTTATATTTTATTCTCTATTTGATGCCCCACTCCACTTCATTCTGCATTTAAAAGTTCCCAACTAAGCACCACACCTTGTGATCATTTCTCTTGATGGATAATAGAAATGTACTTCTAAAGTAAAACAGAAAGACTAGAAAGTAGGTGGTGTTGTTTGGATTGACTTCTGTAACATAAAATGCTTCAATGGTAGCAGTAGTAAATTGAGATAGAAGTAAATTTCAAGAGTAATTTTGAAAATAAAATTATATTACTGTAAAGGGCAGCAATTGCCGGAACATTCTACCTGGTTAGCGAATCCGACACCAATTCCGAGCAGAATCCGACCCAAGATAAGCATGTAGACATCAACGGCAGCCCCACCGAGAGCAGCCCCGCCTAGAAAAGCGGCACCTCCGGCAAGTATTGACGACTTGCGGCCGAAGGTGCGGGTGATCCACGAGGCAAAGAAGGTGCCAACGAGGCCGGCGATGTATAGAGACGACGTGAATGCGGTCAGTAGCTGACTGTCAAACTTACAGTAGTTGCTGATTGTAGAGTCCTCTTTCATCCTTGTATAGACTTCTGGGAAGAACTTCCTCAGAAATGGCTCCATTGAAGTAACTCCACCTTCACATTTTCTTTCAAAAATCAGCAGAATTGTTTGAAATTGAGCAAAATTAAGCATGACCCATTTCTCTATTTTGAATTTGAAAGCAAGAAAGTTGATTTTTGGGAGAGATTTATCACTATACTACAGTATATAGCTTTAACATAGTCATCATGTTGAGGGAGAGAGGGAGACCTGCAATACCGATGTCATAGCCAAAGATGACTCCTCCCATGGCTGCCATGGCACATGAGAGGATGACAAAGGATGTCATCCTTCCATTGTAGTGGGTGTTTTCGCCTTTCATGGCGACTCCAATCGCCATGTTTTCTTCTCAATTGTTGCTGCTGGGAGAGAAGGGTGGACAGAGATTTAAAGGATGAAAATGTGAGGAAGAAAGTGACAAAAGGAGCAGTCCAACTTTGACCATTTGACTGACTGATAGTGAGCTTGAAAATATCAAATTCCATCGGATGCTTGTAACCATTGACTTCAGAATCCGGTTAGCATCATCAAGTCGTTCTGTCACTTTTGTGTGTGTGATTTAGTAACTATGGGATATATGACACATCAACACAAGTATTAAGATAGGGTGTGGATTTGTCATAGCCATTCACCCCGGAGCTCGAGGCCCCTGGGGAAAAGATTGTGATCTATTCAGGGCCCTTGTGTGAGTGCATGAATTCAAATGCTCAGTAACTAACAGTTAAAAAGAACTGCCAAGCTGGGTCTAAATGCAGATATGAGAAGGAATCTAGGCTTGATATTGTTTTTTTGGGTGCCCCAGTTAAGGAGGTTGGGACCTAAGAGAAGACTTGTGTAGTCCGTACAAACGGAAAGAGGTGACGTACTCGAATTCGATTCTCGTACAACCAAGTGAGAACCGAATATTGATTTTGCCTTTAAAATATTGAAGGGAAGTGTCAGAGCCCATTTTATATGTATGGACCACGTCCAGTTCATCCAGTCCATTTGCATGTTCACACCGGCCTAAACAATTTCAGATCCGGTCCAAATTAGACAAAATTGGTCTCGAGTCAACTACAGCCTTTGATTGAGCGATTACATCGAGTATGTCATATGATCAACTATCTTTTCTTGCAGTTACAAACTCATTCTATTCATGAAAAGGCTCAATATCAATGTCCAATCCAAAAACTGCTTCTGCTTCAAGATGTGTCATCTTAGGTTTAACCGCAAGACCAAATTAAGCCAAGTTTCTATACACAGGGTCATGGTATATTTCTGGTATAGAAGGTATGCATCACTGTAAGTTGAATCTTTAAAAATGGTATTTTTAGTTGAGCACCCTAGGATTGATTCTTGGATATGTGTGTGCGATCATTTTAAGAATAATGTAAGCTACTAAAAAATGCCTTTTTATGAGGTCTCCTAGAAATTTCACTATAATATAATTTGAGCTTAACTCATATGCTTCTGTTGCCCTAATTACTTTTTAAGTAAAATCTCATGAGGAAATACAAAAGATATTTTGAATGGTTTATATTCGAGGATTTTATCAGAAAAATCACCTTAGATGCGGACTAAAAAAACAAAAAACCCTCTTACTATTCCTCGCACGGAAGTAGGGACCTTGGAACCACTTCTATTTATTTTTATTTATTTTATTTTTTTTTGTGAAATGAGATCTATGTCGATATTAGCCCTCCCTAACCCTCCCCTAGAAAGAAGGGCTGCAAAAATCTTAAATGTGGCTTTTTTTTATTATTTAACATTATTATAAATATTTTATTTAAAATCTATTATTATAAAACTTAGGCCTATATGTAAAGACCAAGTTGAGATGCCTTTTCGTCCGGAAGAGAGAAAATGAACAATGGCAAATTGGATGGGTAATACCCATGCTAGAGTAAAAAAATTTTAAAGCAAGATGTAAAGACTTCAAATCCCTCCCCAATTAGTTCAATCTCATAACCAATGTCCAATAGCTCTCTCACCTTTAATGATATATGAAAAGGTGGCAACCTGGGATGGGCATGCCTATTTTGTAAGCAATGATTCTCTTGTCTCTTGAATAATACATGAACATGTGGCAACTTGAGATATGTATGCCTTTTTTGGTTGAGAAAAAAAGGTACTTTTGTTGATACTTTTACTGGAAAATTGAATTTTTTGGAGATAGGTTTTGAGGTTGATTTTTTGAGGCCTGAGATTTTTGGGGGCCTTAAGCAATTGCCTTAGTGGCCTAAGGGTAGAGCTTGGCCTACTAGAAAGGGCAGAGTCAATCCATATCAACTCTCCATGGGCCTTTAAAATGCAAAAAATCCGTAATTCCTTTATCTTTCTCCTTCTCTCTTCTCCAAATCCAATGAAGATTTTTGTAAGTCAATTTAGGCTTCATCAAATCTAGAGGTTTTTTTTTTTTTTTTTTTTTTCTTGAAACGACTTCTCACCGAAAACCGGAAGAAATGTTGCTTGAGTGGATTTGCAACTTGGAAAAAATAATTTTTGATGTAGTTCTCATATAAGGTGGTGATTTTTCTTGTAATATCCTCTTCATATTTTTATAAGTAAACCCTACAAATCTTGAATAGTATCCCTGCAGTTCCACACTTGAAATAGAAAAACCCTCTTAATCATTATTGATGACAATGCATGAGCGTCATTGATTACGATAGCCCAGAAGCTTACATCAATTGTTGCGGACCACGTGTGGCTTGAGTTTCACTAGCTCTGGTATCATATCGCTTTCTTGCCTGGAATTGCATTTGTTTGTTTTTCTTTTAATTAATCACCTGGGCTCCTTAGTCTGATTCTTAATTTAATCCTAGTAGAAATCGCCATTAGATTAATCACATGTCACATTACCACACATAATCTTCCATGAATAATTTTCTCCTACGAGCGGACTGCTGGGTTCCAACCCCACTTGGGGCCACACTTGTTTAGTGCAGCTCCTTTCACTCTTACTAATCATCTTCTATAGACTGATATATCAAGAGTTGGGATAATTTGGTGGCCTGAATGCATCTAAATAGACCCCATAAGCTCCACGGTCAGATGTATAGGTGAAAATCTTCTGCCCTTTGATGCTTCTATTTTGATCACATGCTCTAGGCATAAAAAAATTTACCCGCGGATCCTACTCTAATTGAATTGAAATTTGATAAGTGGACCTTGCTTATTGCTTTATGAGCCCTTTACCATGTTTGGGGTCAAATCAACTAGTATTAGATGTAATCAATAGAAAAAATGACGTGTGTAGCTTCAAAGGTGCTCCAAAGCTACATTGTTTAGTCTATATATATTTCAGGGAACTCTGTTGAGATTACATTAAAAGAGAGAGAGAAGACAAGAAGAGGGGAAGAGAAATGGAGGAAGATGATCACCTTGCAAATGAAAGGAACAAATCCCAGTTCGACGTGGAAGCCATGAAGATCGTTTGGGCAGGTTCTCGGTATGCATTTGAAGTCGCAGACCGAATGGCTCGTCTCGTTGAGAGTGATCCAGTAAGCATTTTTTTTTTTTTTTCTAAGTTCCTTGATGCGATTATGGTTCTGGGTCATGATCGTTTTCGTGTTTTATTCGGTCTTGAATAGCTTATGCTTTCGATGTTTTTAAGTGATATTTGATTGATTGATGAGGAATGGAATAGTTCTGCAATTCGATTCGGTTTGGTGGGGGCTAAAATTTCAATTTTGGGGTGAAGTTAGGAGCTGATTTTCTTCTTTAGAAATAGGACAGTTGGAGTGAAATTGAAGAAATTATGTGTTCTTTCATGAGTAGAAGCATAGTTCTTTTTCTTACAAATTGGATTGAAGTTCTTCCTTTTTTTTTTTTTCTCAAGTTCTCTGGCATGGAGAAATCCAGAGTCCCTTTGGCAGTGGGCCCACAATTTTTTGCGGCTGAAATATATCATTTTTTACAGAAGAGACCCTACACTTTTGCAAATTTTCAAACAAAAATTTATTATTACTGTTCATTCTCTTGACTATGATTGGAGAGCCATAAAGACCAAATATTTATAGATTGGCTAAAACCCAGAGTACAATCACCAATGGATCTTATAAACTCGTACGAGCCAACAATATTCCCTGTACAGCTTTGTGAGTCCCACTTGGGCACTCTTTTGGTCCGGCACCAGTCCAAATTGACCTTTACCCACTCTTGTACTGAATATCAAAAAAGTTATCTAGTTAGAGTACTGTTAAACTTTGAGGCTAATATCTCATGGGTTAGGAAAATCTGATGGGGATGATTTATTGCCTAACCATACTTGACTTATAGTCATTAAATTTGAACAAGTTTTTACGAAACAATGATATAGGCTAGGGGACCGTTAATTGCTTTATAATGTACTCCAATGGAGAAAAAAAGTTCATGCCGAGACGTGTCAAGTCGTCTGTGATGCCACCGCGACCGTGATTTTGAACCTTGGTTATTTGACTGATGACTTGAATTTGTCTATACTACTACAGATCTTCTGTAAAGATAGCAGAGCAATGTTGAGCAGGAAGGAGTTGTTTCGGAACACACTAAAAAAAGCAGCTCATGCATGGAATCTGGTCGTCGAACTTCACCTTTCAGGTTGGTGTTGATCTCAAGACCTTAATGATGCACTATAATTTTTTGTTTGGAAAATTTTGAAGCTTAATCTTTTATTATAGTCGTATCTTATCATATTAACTATAACCTTTATCCTATAAAATATGGGTAGGCCTTCATCTCTTATTACAATCTTAAGTCTAATACTATTGTCTCATTCTTTAATAATTTTTTATTTTTTTTAAACGGTTACGAATGAAAAAAATGTCTAATAGCTATTATGGGAGGTAGGGTTATCACTTCTTTTTACTGAAGTTCGCCTTGACTCATTATCATTATCAAAGGTTTGTCCCAACTATGTTGGGGTCGGCTACATGAATTTTGTTTTTCCATTTCAATCTATTTTGAGCCAAATCTTCAAATAGGTCGCACTTTTTCAAATTTATCCTTGCTACTTCCATCATTGATTAATTGTTTGAATACTACCTTGGAGTCCCTTATGCGAAACTTTCAGCAGGAAAACAACGTAAAAGGTTATCTAAAAAATTTGGTTATAAAGAGTCTATGCTTTATATTTTTCAAGAAAAGATTTATGCTTATTTTGTCTAGTGTTAATGAGCTTACACTAACATGAGCCTATTTATGCTTTTGTTGAACTTCCTACACCCGGAGAAACACTCATCATCAACAAAACCTTGTCCTAACTATGTTGGGGTCGGCTACACGAATTCTGTTTCTCTATTCCGATCTATCTTAAGTCAAATCCTCAAATAAGTTACACTTCTTCATATCTATGTTTACTACATTCATCCACGTCCTCTTTGGCCTACCTCCAGAGGCGGACCCATATGTTGGGTACTTGGGGCAGATGCCCCAGTTGGATTTGGAAAAATCCCATAAGGGCTATGCTTAACTATGCACCTATCCCATACTCAAAATTGATCGCCCCACCCATCCCTTACGTTTTTGAAAACCTCAAAACCCTATTCTCATGTAGTCTCTTTCTTCCCCTCATCTTCTTTACTTCTCAAGACCTTTGAAGTGCCCTGACAAGTTGTTCCACAATTTACTATAGAGAAAATGTTGTGCATCTTATACCAACTGCATTTGAGGTCGTAAGAAAAAGAGGAATGCGCTTACCAAGTTAGTTGTTTCCCTCACCATGACATAACAATTAATCTTTGTAGGATGTGGCAAAGTTGCTTATGAGATTAGTTTTCTTCTTTCCATAATGCATTGAATTATAGAAATTGTATTTTAGAGTTATATAAGGAAAAGTTTGATAGTTTCTTCTTTTTTTTTTTTTTTGTTTTTGAGATGAGAATTTTCAATTAATTATTTTTGAATTTTGGAGTATTGATTAACGTTGAGCTTTTAAAATTGAATGTGGTTTCTAGGTTGCAAGCAGTATTTTGGGTACACACAATGATACTCGTTCTCATTACTTGTTAAAAAAATGATTTTTTTTTCTCTTTTGGAAATTCAGATATTAAACTTTATATGGCATGAAGTTTCAGCATTCTGGCGATATTCTAGTCTCTTGTTGGGAGTAGGAATCCTTTACAAAATAGGCCAAGGAAGGAGTACTTTATGTTAACCTTATACATTATCCGCCTCACTCAAATGAAAATCCTGGGCCTGTCATTGCGCCTACCACTTCCCCTTGGTGGGCCATCAACCATTATAACCAAACTTTTCTTTACTGGCGCTATTATCGACCTACGTTGAACATGCCTAAACTATCTCAAACTGGTTTACCTAATTTTATCCCTACTGTTGCTATCCCTAAAAGCTCTAAAAAAACACCCATCTCTAATTTCATCCTTCCTACTCTTACCACACATCCACCTCAATATTCTCATCCCTGCTACATCCATTTTGTGCATATATTGCTTATTGATTGGCCAACATTCTGCTCTATAGGTCATAGCTGGTCTAATCGATGTTCTGTAAAATTTCTCATTCAATCTTATTGGCATTCGTCGGTCACAAAGCACTCCATAAGCAATTTTTCACTTCAACTATCCCGCTTTTATCCTATGTTCGATATGTTCACCAATCTCCTTATCCTTTCTAATTATAGAGGCAATGTAGCGGAAAGAATCACTTTGTGGTATCTCTTGGTCTTCAATACTCACAGTAGTTTCAGCTCTTTCTATATGCCCTCTAAAGTTATAATCCATATATTCCGTCTTTGTAGGCTTATTTTAAAGCCTTTAGATTCTAAAGCTTCCCGCCATCGCTCGAGTTTTGCATTCACAGAATTTCTTGATTCATCTACCGACACAATATTATCTGTAAATAACATGCACCAAGATACCTCTTTTTGAATATGAGCAATTAACTCATCCATGATCAGTGCAAAGAGAGAAGGACTTAGGGCTGACCCCTAATGCAAGGATATGGTCATTGGGAACTCCCATGTCTCTCCACAAGTAGTTCTCGCACTGGTTATTGCTCCTTCATACACGTCTTTAATCATTTCAATATAACCCATTGGAACATTCTTTTTATTTAAAACCCACCAAAATTAAATCTCTAGATACCTTGAAGAAACATTGGTTTTAGTTATATTTTAAAGAATGTATTAGCTGAATGCTTTCGGCTCGTATGGTTGGTTGTCTTTATTTTGTGGATTCCACCATGTTACGTGTAAAAGTACTACCACTTTTAAAATGTGCTATGATGTCTCCTAATCGTAGCTTTTCAATGCCAATGTCTCATTGCCTCATTCAAGAGGCTGCAGGCTTGAGTCGTATTGGCAAAGGGAAAAAAAGAGGTTAGCTTCTTAATGTGCTGAAAGTTAGTAGTATCATCGACCAAACCAACAAAAAAAAGGCTTTTAGGTTGTTTATGATTGACCAAACACTTTTTCCAAATTTTCAAAATGCTTCTTACAATAACTTTTAAGAATGATTTAATTCCAAAATCATGGTACATACGTTGTGGAGTGACGAAGAACATGCCTTTAAATAAAGTTAAGTGGTGATTTAAAACCCACAAGACTGACTCAGATAGATGGGATGAGGGGTTCATTGATGACAACAATAGTGGTCTCATTTGTCATTACCCATTTACAGAGAGATTTATTAAGTATAAACTCACACAAGCAAATATACACATGAAAATTTTAATGTCAAAGACTCACAGTACTTGATTTTGAAAGAGTGGTGTTTTTTTGAAAGAGCTGGATTATCAGAACATCTCGAATCATTGGAACGGCCAACAATGAGGACCCTGGTGAAGGTGAGTTAAGGTAAGGAATTTGGAGGTTGGTGAATCAAGTGAAATTGAAAAGTGAAAGATGAAGTTTGTAATGTGGGTGTTTCAAAGAGGTTAGGGAAGGTTAGAAATGACTGCGTTTATGCTTCACTCATTGGCAGTCCTTTGGAGGTATGCGGTCTAGCGTCCCCTTGGCAGGTTGCTGGAGCGCAAGTAGTTTATGGTACTATTTACATCTAGTTTTGTAAAGATCCCACATCGCTCATGAAGCGTCCAGAGCTTGGGCTAATATAGAGGACGCCATCTATGCTTAGTATAATGCATTTTGGGTCTTATAAGGGCTTATAAACAAAGTCGTGCGGCTCGTAGGGCCAGAGCAGACAATATTATACTGGGTGATTTGGGTTATTACATTTGGTATCAGAGCCGGGCCTGGACTAATATAGAGGACGCTGTCTAAGCATAATCTATCAAAATAAGTATAAATCATCAAACTATTTTCATTAGAAATCAAAATAGAGGCTGTCTAAGGCATAAAGACAGATCTATTATTTTAATAGAGTATGTATTTTGAAAGAGACAAGAAAGTAATAGAAAAATCACATAGATTAAATTAAAAATCTACTTAGCTTCATCTGTATGCTCCAATCCATAAATCTAGCCAGCCATTGAGAAGAACTCCATAAGTAATTTCATTGATAGCATCTCCTTGTACAATGATCTCTCAAAAATCTCTTTTATAAAATTCCTAATTTCTGGAACAGGGCTCCAGAATACCTAAAACTAACTATTAAATTATATTAATTATGGAAAGAAGAGAAAGATGAGAGAGAGAGTTATGGACGTCCAAGGGGAGGGAGTTATGTCTCGTATGCTACTTTTTGGTTCCTTTTATTTCTCCGGTTATCTATTAGATACATTGAATCTAGACACATTCTCTTCAAATTTGATTTATCTTTATTGATAAGGTACATCTCTTATCCTTTTTGAATTTGAATGAGGCGGAAGCTTCTGAAAATCTCTAGGTGGCTTAACTAATCTTCAGATGGGGTCCCACAAGGGATGTACAGCAATTGATTATCAACAGTGTGGATTAAATTGCAATCCCGTCTAAAAATGAATATGAAAATATCTGGGCCCATAACTTTATCAATTCAGCTCTGATTTGCACGTTCTTGAGCTCCACGGATATGTACTCTGAATAAGCTTTCCAACGGTAGGTAAATGTCATCGATCCGACGGTCGGATTGAACATTATGGCCATTTGAAGATGCGTTATCCTGAGAAAAACGGGATTAACTTCTAAAATTTGATTTGCAATGGATTCTATCTCTGCACAACTTTCATTTTCGAAAGGACATCAGATGTGGATGATTCAAACTCTTCTTCTTTTGTTCCAATCAGAATTGTACTATTTGAATTATCCATCAATAATTTCAAATTTGCAACTACTGCGGACCCTGCCATGTGGGACATTTCATCTGCTTGAACAGTGGGCCCTATGAGAAGTCTTCTACTACAGTTAGGACTCTTCAACTAACATGATGAGTGAACCCCTCTTTTGATTAATTTGCATATGGCTTGTGTGTGGGGTCCACATGGTGAATTCTTCAACTTACTTCAATTCAGTAATGTAGGGCCCAGGATGACAATGTGTGCTTGAAAGTGGGTTCCGTGACAGAGGCCTGCAATTCTCATTTTCTGCACATTCCAACTCAATACATCAAATACTAAAGAGCCCATATTGAAGCGGGACCCATCCGGAGAGAGTTCTACTCCAATTGAAACTCTTCGGAGAAAATTTGCAAAACATTCTAAGTTAATGCAGAAAATGTATGAAAAGTATGAAAATTCAGGTTCCTACTTGAAAATATATAAAATGATGGAATTAGATGAATAATGATGTAATTCACCAAATTAAACCCCTAATTCATCTTATAATGATGCGTAAATTTGCAAATTTAAGAACTCAACAGTATCATTGTGATTCAATCTAATGAGATTGATATTATTGTTATCCCCTTCCTTTGTTGTGAAAGGAATTATTGAATTGAATTGAATTGAATCCATAAGAGGATTTCTTACTGAAGGTTATTGATCATTGAGTCTGACACTACCTAACTATTGTATTAGAGTTCTAAATGAGTTCAATGAATTAATGAATGACTAATTCTGCTGCAGTAGATGGATATTGGGGTGTTCCGAAGCTCCGTGGTGATGCTAGTTGTTCTTGGCTCGGACACTTGTAAGTTTCACCAAATTTCGATCGTATCTTCGGGTATTAATTGATGCCTTCCATTGGAAGATGAATCCTCCCTTTGAGGGGAGATGGTAAATAAAATGAATCATTCCTTTGAGGGAAGATGGTAATGAAATGAAATACAATGCAATGAATGCTATGGTAGTTGCTATTTCGTATATGTTATTACTTGACATTGTGTCTCCTATTGTCATTATAAAAATTGTCTAGACATCTCTAGAATTGGAATTGTTATTAATAGATTGAATAAACTAATATGAGTGTGTTAACATGTTATTGCAAGAATTGTTTATACATTGTTGAGCCGTCGTGTTCATTAGTGTTATTGAAGGCATTACAGGCCCAATTGCCCCTGCCAGTCCAGCAGCGCCCCCGGCGGCAGCGGAGGAGACCGCTCCGGTTCCTCCAGGAGGACTGATTGAGTGGAATAGACGGGATACCATCTAAAGTGGGTATTCAAGTGCGAAATGGGAATTGGAACATTTTGAGAAATGTTTTCGAGGAACTGTTTATAGATTCATTTTGAAATGTAATTAATTGTCATCTGCATAATGTTTTGAAAAATGCAGTGCTTGACAAATGAATATTGGGAATGATAAATGTATAAGGACTTTATTTTGTACACATGTAAATTGTAAATTGATATTGTCAAATATAAATGTTTCCGCAAGCTTTTGTATTTGGCAGGTATACTGAGTATGTTATCCCTTGTGGATTCCATTTTAGCTTCGGTTAATTCGGAGTTTACGGGAGTAAGTATGTTTATGACGGCTCGGGGTTACCGGATCTCGGGCCCGGGCCGTGACAATGGATGTGAAGGGATTCCTTAATTCTAGTTGTTCTTCAAGTCTTGTAGGGAATTGTAGACCAATCAAGTTATTATACAATTCAGCAATGTAGAGGTGCCTTCTATGAAATCTTTTCCCATGACTGGTTTCATGGTTGGAATTCTGGATTTGTTTTTTTTCAATCCATGAAAAGGTGCAAAGGTTGGTCTCAAAGGGTTGAGAACATTGTAGCTGACCCATCTGCTGTAGCCTCTTCTTTTTCTCCAACAATTCGCTTCCAAAACCAGTGCTCCTTCCACACCTGCTCCGTCTTTTCAATAGGCATGTTCTTAGTCTCCGGCAACAACAGATGAACAAAAATAGTCATCACTGCCACCCATCCTCCAAAGAAGAAAAAGATTCCAGATTTGAAATGGCAGAGTATGGATAGAAAGGTCTGAGCAACAATGAAAGTGAACACAAAGCTCACTGCTACAGTAATGCTCTGCCCCGCCGATCTTATCTCCAACTGGAAGATCTCACTCGGAACCAACCATCCCAATGGACCCCAAGACCAACTGAAACCAGCAACATAGACTGCGATCAGAACCAGAACAAGATAAGCATAGCCTTTGCTCATTCCCCCATGATCACCCAACCCAGCTGCCAATATTCCCCCCACCATCATTTGGGAGATGAACATCTGAATTCCTCCAATTAGAAACAGAGCCCGTCGTCCCACTCTGTCCACTACTGTCATACATATGAAGGTTGAGACAGTGCACACAAGCCCTGTCACCACGGCGGACATGAGCGAAGCACTCTCACCTAGACCAAGTGTTCGGAAAAGAAGGGGCGCATAGAAGCCGATCACATTGATTCCTGTTACCTGCTGGAAGAAGGGGATTGCAATTGCCATCACCAGCTGAGGCCTGTATTTCCTCTGGAGGATCTTTTGGAATGGACTGTTAATAGTCTTAGAAATAGCACTGGCTTTGACGAGATCATCGAATTCTGCATCGACGTTGGTGGTGCCTCGGACCCTTTGCAGCATTACCTTGGCCTTTTCATGATTGTTATTTTGTTGGATGAGGCTGTTGGGGGTTTCAGGAAGGAAGAAGGCGCCGAGAGTGAGGATGGAAGCAGGCACTGCAGCCATGGCCAATGAGATTCGCCAGCCCCAACCTGCTCTGATCTTTTCAGTGCCGAAGTTGATGAGTTGTGCTGAGAGAGCTCCAATGCCAATACTGAATTGGAAGCCATTGTTGATTGCTCCTCTGTACTGGGGTGGTGCCATTTCTGATAGATATAGTGGAACTGACTGCACCATGTAAATCATATTCTGAGATTCATTCAAGCAAAACCAAGACTACGAAAATTGAACAACAGATCCAACTTCTTGTTCTCTATAAATCAATGCATGAGGCATTTTGTTAGCAGAACCTGAGATTAAGGCACATCACCAGTCACTGAAGCATAACCAAGCCTGGACTTTAGGACATGCTCTAGGCCTCATTGGAATTTTGTCCTATAATGGCCAGATACCAAAGATATGGATATGCAGATAGAGGATACGACATTGCACTTTCGAAAATTTAGGACACAGATGCAATTGTCCAAATAATTTGTTTGGAATATTTCTGAATTAATGAAATTATTATCATTTACATTCCTTTCTAACACATTTTATGTTGAAAAATAAGAAAATAAAATACAATTATATGAAATATGAACTTGGTAAGTTGCATATGCTAAAATTGTAACTTAGAAGTATCGGCACAATAGTAGGTACCGATACGAGTGTATTATCGGCTCGACACGGATACGTTGGGGATACACAACTATCCAGGTATCATAGATTTATCAACAGAAATTTAATATATAATCACCTACCTTTTCTAATATTTATAGAAAACTACCTTTATTTCCAATTTTTCCATATGACCAGCGGCAGCCACCGACCTCGACAGGGACGAGTTCTAATTAAAAACACTAAAACGGGATGGGAATGATATAACAGTTAGCCTCCTTAGTTTACTCTTTGGTTAAACAAGTTTAACCTTGAAAACAAGCTTTGCTAAGGCTTGATAGAAATATTGCTGCAACTCATAGTTAATTCCAAGCCAGACAGTAAATTTAGCATTTTAGCTTGAATTATTCTAATCAAGGCACCAATTTGTTGATAGCTCGGTGGTTAGACTTCTCCCTCTCCACGAGAACAACCATGGAATGGCGAAACATATTATATGTAGCTAATACAACATAGTTCGGATAAGGCTTTGGTGATCATGATGAAGTGGTGCTATCAACCTGAAGACCCAGAGATCTATCCCTAGGCATATGTGTGCTACAAGAGTGCCAGCACCACTCATAACATAAGTGTGTTGAGAGGTGATTATATCTCACACACACATATATTTCTTATCATCAAAGTAGTGTAAAATAGATATGATAAGCTGTTGTGGTCACATGCTGAGAAACTTGCAAAACAAAAAAGATTTCCATTTTCTTACATTGGGATACTTAATTTACAGGTCTCTTTGAGGTTGTAAGAGTTGGGGAATATTTCCATGAGGCATGTTTGTTTGTCGTGCATGGAGAAAGATATGGGCATTGACCCATTTTTCCTTGTAATCTTGTGTTTGGGAGAAAGTTGTGAGCTGTAGACTTTGCTCATAGATATCTTGATAAATAATAAAATATTCTATTAATTGTGTGCGTTATAATTGATCAAACTTTACTAAATTACCCTTGTTGGGAAACATATCAGATCGACCCTTCACAAATATGAATATTTGTTGATGGGAAATGACCATCTGAATTTAGAAAGCTAAGTGTGCTCAAGTATCAGGCTCTTCAGAGAGAGATACAATGTTGGATTAAAGAGGCAAATTCTGCAAAATGCCTTTTTCATTGGTTCCCTTTCTTGTTTAAATGAAGGGATCAATGCAATCTCTTCACACACACCCTTTTTGAATTGTTGTAGGATTTAACTTGAGATTGATCCAGATATCAGACATTTTATGGGATTTATTCCAATATATTTACAGCATAATAAACCTTGAAGAACTAAAATCAAAGGATGGGATCATTTGACTCCAAACCCATCCCTTCCCTTGCCTCTCTTAGATCATCATTCATACATGTGGACCCCACATAAAGGTTGGCTTTTTTTATGGAAACAGCATGACTTTGGGTTTAATCAGTGCAGTGATGTCTTGGCATATACAATCAGGGGCAGAATAAGGAAATCTGCCTTTTGGGGCCACTATGTTTAAATTTTTTTTCCTTTGGTGGGGAATTTGAAAATCCTTGTCAAGTTAAGGTAAAGTAAAGCCTCCATTTCTTATACAAGAAAAGACTAGGGGTCATATCAAAAGTAAACAAATTCAAAATTTCCTCTTTTTTTTTTTAAAAAAAAACTAATAATTAACAAAAAAAGATCTCCTTTTTACATAAAAAGTTAAAAGGATTCCCGATGAAGCAATTAATAATAAAATACCATCATAACCCACTTATATTTTATTCTCTTGATTTAAGGCCCCACTTCACTTCATTCTACATTTAAAAGTTCCCAACGAGACACCACACCTTATGATCATTCCTCTTGATAGATAATAGAAATGTACTTCTAAAGTAAAACAAAAAGACTAGACAGTAGGTGGTGTTGTTTGGATTGACTTCTGTAACATAAAATGCTTCAATGGTTGTAGTAGTAAATTGAGATGGAAGTAAATTTTAAGGGTAATTTTGAAAATAAAATTATTTTACTGTAAAGGGCAGCAATTACCGGAATATTCTACCTGGTTAGCGAATCCGACACCAATTCCGAGCATAATCCGACCCAATATAAGCATGTAGACATCAACGGCAGCCCCACCGAGAGCAGCCCCGCCTAGAAAAGCGGCACCTCCGGCAAGTATTGACGACTTGCGGCCGAAGGCGCGGGTGATCCACGAGGCAAAGAAGGTGCCAACGAGGCCGGCGATGTATAGAGACGACGTGAATGTGGTCAGTAGCTGACTGTCAAACTTACAGTAGTTGCTGATTGTAGAGTCCTCTTTCATCCTTGTATAGACTTCTGGGAAGAACTTCCTCAGAAATGGCTCCATTGAAGTAACTCCACCTTCACATTTTCTTTCAAAAATCAGCAGAATTGTTTGAAATTGAGCAAAATTAAGCATGACCCATTTCTCTATTTTGAATTTGAAAGCAAGAAAGTTGATTTTTGGGAGAGATTTATCACTATACTACAGTATATGAGCTTTAACATAGTCATCATGTTGAGGGAGAGAGGGAGACCTGCAATACCGATGTCATAGCCAAAGATGACTCCTCCCATGGCTGCCATGGCACATGAGAGGATGACAAAGGATGTCATCCTTCCATTGTAGTGGGTGTTTTCGCCTTTCATGGCGACTCCAATCGCCATGTTCTCTTCTCAATTGTTGCTGCTGGGAGAGAAGGGTGGACAGACATTTAAAGGATGAAATTGTGAGGAAGAAAGTGACAAAAGGAGCATTCCAATTTTGACCATTTGACTGACTGATAGTGAGCTTGAAAATATCAAATTCCATCGGATACTTGTAAGTTGTAACCTTTGACTTCAGAATCCGGCTAGCATCATCGAGTCGTTCTGTCACTTTTGTGTGTGTGATTTGGTAACTATGGGATATATCATATATGACACATCACCACAAGTATTAAGGTAGGGTGTGGATTTGTCATAGCCATTCACTCCGGAGCTCGAGGCCCCTGGGGCAAAGATTGTGATCTATTCAGGGCCCTTGTGTGAGTGCATGAATTCAAATGCTCTGTAACCAACAGTTAAAAAAGAAATGCCAAGCTGGGTCTAACTGCAGATATGGGAAGGAATCTAGGCTTGATATTGTTTTTTTTTTTTTTGGGTGCCCCAGTTAAGGGGGCTGGGACCCAAGAAAAAGTCCGCGGTAGTCCGCACAAATGGAAAAAGGAGACGTACTCAAATTCGATTCTCAGACAACTAAGTGAGAACCGAATATTGATTTTGCCTTCTTTAAAATATTGAAGGGAAGTGTCAGAGCCCATCTTATATGTATGGACCACGTCAGTTCATTCAGTCCATTTGCATGTTCACACCGGCCTAAGCAGATTCAGATCCGGTCCAAATTAGACAAAATTGGTCTCGAGTCAACTACAGCCTTTGATTGAGCGATTACATCGAGTATGTCATATGATCAACTATCTTTTCTTGCAGTTACAAACTCATTCTATTCATGAAATGGCTCAATATCAATGTCCAATCCAAAAACTGCTTCTGCTTTAAGATGTGTCATCTTAGGTTTAACCGCAAGACCAAATTAAGCCAAGTTTCTATACACAGGATCATGGTATGTTTCTGATATGGAAGGTATGCATCACTGTAAATTGAATCTTTAAAAATGGTATTTTTAGTTGAGCACCCTAGGGATCGATTCTTGGACATGTGTGTGCGATCATTTTAAGAATAATGTAAGCTACTAAAAAATGCCTTTTTATGAGGTCTCCTAGAAATTTCACTATAATATAATTTGAGCTTAACTCATATGCTTCTATTGCCTTAATTACTATTTAAGTAAAATCTCATGAGGAAATACAAAAGATATTTTGAATGGTTTATATTTGAGGATTTTATCAGAAAAATCACCTTAGATGCGGACTAAAAAAAAAAAAAAACCCTCTTACTTTTCCTCGCACAGTAGTAGGGACCTTGGAACCACTTCTATTTATTTTTATTTTTAATTTTTTTGTGAAATGGGATCTGTATCCATATCAACCCTCCCTAACCTTCCCTTAGAAAGCAGGGCCGCAAAAATCTTAAATGAGGCTTTTTGTTATTTTTTTAATATTATTATAAATATTTTATTTAAAATCTATTATTATAAAACTTAGGCCTATATATAAGGCCCAAGTTGAGATGGCTTCTTGTCCAGAAGAGAGAAAATGAGCAATGGCAAATTGGATGGGTAATGCCCATGCTAGAGTAAAAAATATTTAAAGCAAGATGTAAAGACTTCAAATCCCTCCCCAATTAATTCAATCTCATAACCAACGTCCAATAGCTCTCTCACCTTTAATGATATATGAAAAGGTGGCAACTTGGGATGGGCATGCCTATTTTGTAAGCAATGATTCTCTTGTCCCTTGAATAATACATGAACAGGTGGCAACTTGGGATATGTATGCCTTTTTTGGTAGGGAATAAAAGGTACTTTTGTTGATATTTTTACTGGAAAATTGAATTTTTAGGAGACAGGTTTTGAGGTTGATTTTTTGAGGCCTGAGATTTTTGGGAGCCTTAAGCAATTGCCTTAGTGGCCTAAGGGTAGAGCTGGCCTTGCTAGAAAGGGTAGGGTCAGGCTTTTAAAATGCAAAAAATCCATAATTCCTCTATCTTCCTCCTTCTCTCTTCTCCAAACCCAATGCGGTTTTTGTAAGTCAATCTAGGCTTCATCAAATCTAGAGTTTTTTTTTAGTTCTTGAAACGACTTCTCATCGAAAACTGGAAGAAATGTGGCTTGAGTGGGTTTGCAACTTGGAAAAAATAATTTTTGATGTAGTTCTCATATAAGGTGGTGATTTTTCTTGTAATATCCTCTTTATATTTTTATAAGTAAACCTTACCAATTTTGAATAGTAACCCTGCAGTTCCCCACCTGAAATAGAAAAACCCTCTTAATCATTATTGATGACAATGCATGAGCGTCATTGATTACGATAGCCCAGAAGCTTACATCAAATGTTGCGGACCACGTGTGGTTTGAGTTAGACTAGCTCTGGTATGATATCACTTTCTTGCCTGGAATTGTTTATGTTTGTTTTTCTTTTAATTAATCACCTGGGCTCCATATATAGTCTGATTTTTAATTTAATCCTAGTAGAAATCGCCATTAGATTAATCACATGTAACATTACCACACATTATCATCCACGAATAATTCTCTCCTACGAGCGGACTGCTGGCCGGGTTCCAACTCCACTTGGGGCCACACATGTTTAGTGCAGCTCCTTTCACTTATGTTAATCATGTTTTCTTAATATCTATTTTTATACTCATCAAATCATTACTTACCGTGGTATTGAATCTCAAAAAATACTATAGTTAAAAGATCGTTAAATTATTAGGCTGATATATGAAGAGTTGGGATAATGTGATGAGCTGAATGCATCCAAATAGGCCCCACAAGCTCGCGGTCAAATGTATAGGTGAAAATCTTCTGCCCTTTGATGCTTCTATTTTGATCACATGCTCTAGGCATAAAAAAAAATTTACCCGTGGGTCGTACTCTAATTGAATTGAAATTGGATAAGTGGACCATCCTGATTGCTTTATGAGCCCTTTACCATGTTGGGGTCAAATCAACTAGTATTAGATGTAATCAATAGAAAAAATGACGTGTGTAGCTTCAAAGGTGCTCCAAAGCTACATTGTTTGGTCTATATATTTCAGGGAACTCTGTTGAGATTACATTAAGAGCGAGAGAGAGAGAAGACAAGAAGAGGGGAAGAGAAATGGAGGAAGATGATCACCTTGCAAATGAAAGGAACAAATCCCAGTTCGACGTGGAAACCATGAAGATCGTTTGGGCAGGTTCTCGGCATGCATTTGAAGTCGCAGACCGAATGGCTCGTCTCGTGGAGAGCGATCCTGTAAGCATTTTTTTTTTTTTTTTTTCTAAGTTCCTTGATGCGATTCTGGTTCTGGGTCTTGGTTGTTTTCGTGTTTTATTCGGTCTTGAATGATTAGCTTAAGCTTTCGATGTTTTTGAGTGATATTTGATTGACTGATGAGGAATGAGGAATGAAATAGTTCTGCAATTCGATTCGGTATGGTGGGAGCTAAAATTTCAATTTTGGGGTGAAGTTAGGAGCTGATTTTCTTCTTAAGAGAAAGGACAGTTGGAGTGAAATTGAAGAAACTAAGTGTTTTTTCATCATTTCATGAGTAGAAGCATAGTTCTTTTTCTTACAAATTGGATTGAAGTTCTTTTTTTTTTCTCAAGTTCTCTGGCATGGAGAAATCCAGAGTCCCTTTGGCAGTGGGCCCACAAATTTTTGCGGCTGAAATATATCATTTTGTACAGAAGGGACCCTACACTTTTGCAAATTTTCAAACAAAAATTTATTATTACTGTTCATTCTTTTGACTCTGATTGGAGAGCCATAAAGACCAAATATTTATAGATCGGCTAAAATCCAAAGTCCAATGAATCCTATAAACTCGTACGAGCCAACAATATTTGCATTACAGCTTTGTGAGTCCCACTTGGGCACTCTTTTGGTCCAGCACCAGTCCAAATTGACCTTTACCCACTCTTGTATTGAATATAAAAAAAGTTATATAGTTAGAGGACTGTTAAACTTTGAGGCTAATATCTCATGGGTTAGGAAAATCTGATGGGGATGATTAATTGCCTAACCACATTTGACTTATAGTCATTAAATTTGAACAAGTTTTTACGAAACAATGATATAGGCTAGGGGACCGTTAATTGCTTTATAATGTACTCCAATGGAAAAAAAAAAAAAGTTCATGCCGAGACGTGTCAAGTCGCCACGACCGTGATTTCGAACCTTGGTTATTTGACGGATGACTTGAATTTGTCTATACTGCTGCAGATCTTCTGTAAAGATAACAGAGCAGCGTTGAGCAGGAAGGAGTTGTTTCGGAACACACTAAAAAAAGCAGCTCATGCATGGAATCTGGTCGCCAAACTTCGCCTTTCAGGTAGGTGTCGATCTCAAGACCTTAATGATGCACTATAATTTTTTGTTTGGAAAATTTTGAAGCTTAATCTCTTATTGTAGTCGTATCTTATCATATTAACTATAACCTTTATCCCATAAAATATGGGTAGGCCTTCATCTCTTATTACAATCGTAAGTCTAATACTATTGTCTCATTCTTTAATAATAATAATAATAATAATATTATTATTATTATTTTTACGGTTACGAATGAAAAAATGTCTAATAGCTATTATGGGAGGTAGGGTTATCACTTCTTTCTACTGAAGTTGGCCTTGACTCATTATCATCATCAAAAGCTTGTCCTAACTATGTTGGGGTCGGCTACATGAATTTTGTTTTTCCATTCCGATCTATTTTGAGCTAAATCTTCAAAGAGGTCGCACTTTTTCAAATTTATCCTTGCTACTTCCATCCTTGATTAATTGTTTGAATGCTACCTTGGAGTCCCTTATGCAAAACTTTCGGCAGGAAAACAACGTAAAAGGTTATCTAAAATATTTGGTTATAAAGAGTCTATGCTTTATATTTTTCAACATAAGATTTATGCTTATTTTGTCTAGTGTTAATGAGCTTACACTAACATGAGCTTATTTATGTTTTTGTTGAACTTCCTACATTCGGAGAAAAACACTCATCATCATCTTCAAAGCCTTGTCCTAAATATGTTGGGGTCGGCTACACGAATTCTGTTTCTCTATTCATATCTATCTTAAGTCAAATCCTCAAATAAGTTTCACTTCTTCATATCTATGTTTACTACCTCCATCCATGTCCTCTTTGGCCTACCCCTAGGGGCGGACTCATATGTTGGGTACTTGGGGCGGATGCCCCAGGTGGATTTGGAAAAATCCCATAAGGGCTATGCTTAACTATGCACCTATTCCATACTCAAAATTGATCGCCCCACCCATCCCTTACGTTTTTGAAAACCTCAAAACCCTATTCTCATGCAGTCTCTTTCTTCCCCTCATCTTCTTTACTTCTTAGGACCTTTGAAGTGCCTTGACAAGTTGTTCCACAATTTACTATAGAGAAAATGTTGTGCATCTTACACCAACTGCATTTGAGGTCGTAAGAAAAAGAGGAATGCGCTTACCAAGTTAGTTGTTTCCCTCACCATGACATAACAATTAATCTTTGTAGGCTGTGGCAAAGTTGCTTACGAGATTAGTTTTCTTCTTTCCACAATGCACTGAATTATAGAAGTTGTATTTTAGAGTTATATAAGGAAAAGTTTGATAGTTTCTTCTTCTTCTTCTTCTTCTTCTTTTTGGTTTTGAGATGAGAATTTTCGAATAATTATTTTTGAATTTTGGGGTATTGATTAATGTTGAGCTTTTAAAATTGAATGTGGTTTCTAGGTTGCAAGCAGTATCTTGAGTACACACAATGATACTCGTTCTCATTACTTGTTAAAAAAATGATTTTTTTTTCTTTCTTGGACATTCAGATATTAAACTTGATATGGTATGAAGTTTCAGCATTTTGGCGATATTCTAGTCTATTGTTGGGAGTAGGATTCCTTCACAAAATAGGCCAGGGCATGAGTACTTTATGTTAACCTTACACATTATCTGCCTCACTCAAATGAAAATCTTGAGTCTGTCACTGCCTTCCCCTTCCCCTTGGTGGGCCATCAACCATCATAACCAAACTTTTCTTTATTGGCGCCATTATCGGCCTATGTTGAACATGCCTAAACCATCTCAAACGGGTTTTTCTAATTTTATCCCCTATTATTGCTATCCCTAAAAGCTCTAAAAAACGCTCATCTCTAATTCATCCTTCCTAGTCTTACGATACATCCACCTCAATATTCTCATCTCTGTTACATCCATTTTGTGCATATATTGCTTATTGATTGGCCAACATTTTGCTCTATAGGTCATAGCTGGCCTAATCGCTGTCCTGTAAAATTTCTCATTCAATCTTATTGGCATTCGTCTGTCACAAAGCACTCCATAAGCAATTTTCCATTTCAACCATCCTGCTTTTATCCTATGTTCGATATGTTCATCAATCTCCCTATCCTTTCTAATTATAGAGCCAAGGTAGCAGAAAGAATCACTTTGTGGTATCTCTTGGTCTTCAATTCTCACAGTAGTTTCGGCTCTTTCTATATGCCCTTTGAAATTATAATCCATATATTCGGTCTTTGTAGTCTTATTTTAAAGCATTTGGATTCTAAAGCTTCCCGCCATTTCTCGAGTTTTGCATTCTCACAATTTCTTGATTCATCTACCAACACAATATTATCTGCAAATAACATGCAACAAGGTACCTCTTCTTGAATATGAGCAGTTAACTCATCCATGATCAGTGCAAAGAGATAAGGACTTAGGGTTGACCCCTAATACAAGCCTATGGTCACTGGGAACTCCCATGTCTCCCCACAAATAGTTCTTGTACTCGTTATTGCTCATTCATACACGTCTTTAATCATTTCAATATAACCCCTTGGAACATTCCTTTTATTTAAAACCCACCAAATTAAATCTCTAGGTATCTTGAAGAAACACTGGTTTTAATTATATTTTAAAGAATGTATTAGCTGAATGCGTTCGGCTCGTATGGTTGGTTGTCTTTATTTTGTGGATTCCACCATGTTACATGTAAAAGTACTACCACTTTTAAATTGTGCCATGGTGTCTCCTAATCGTAGCTTTTCAATGTCAATGTCTCATTGCCTCATTCAAGAGGCTGCAGGCTTGAGTTGTATTGGCAAAGGGAAAAAAAAGAGGTTAGCTTTTTATTGTGCTGAAAGTTAGTAGTATCATCGACCAAATAAAATAAAAAAAAAAGGCTTTTAGGTTGTTTATGATTGACCAAACACTTTTTCCAAATTTTCAAAATGCTTCTTTATCAGTGACAATAACTTTTATGAATGATTTAATTCCAAAATCATGGTACATACATTGTGGAGTGACGAAGAACATGCCTTTAAATAAAGTTAAGTGGTGATTTAAAACCCACAAGACTGACCCAGATAGATGGGATGAGGGGTTCATTGATGACAACAATATTGGTGTCATCGATCTGTCATTACTCATTTACAGAGAGATTTATTGAGTATAAACACACACAAGCAAATATACACATGCAAATTTTAATGTCAAAGACTCACAGTACTTGATTTTGAAAGAGTGGTGTTTTTTTTAACGAGCTGGATGGATTATCAGAACATTTCGAATCATTGGAACGGCTAACAATGAGGACCCTGGTGAAGGTGAGTTAAGGTAGGGAATTTGGAGGTTGGTGAATCAAGCGAAATTTAAAAGTGAAAGATGAAGTTTGTAATGTGGGTGTTTCAAAGAGGTTAGGGAAGGTCAGAAATGACTGCGTTTATGCTTCAATCATTGGCAGTCCTTTGGAGGTATGCGGTCTAGCGTCCCCTTGGCAGAATGCTGGAGCACAAGTAGTTCATGGCACTATTTACATCTAGTTTTGTAAAGATCTCACATCGCTCATGAAGCGTCCAGAGCTTGGGCTAATATAGAGGACGCCGTCTATGCTTGGTATAAAGCGTTTTGGGTTTTATAAGGGCCTAGAAACAAAGTCGTGCAGCTCATAGGGCCAAAGCAGACAATATTATACTGGGTGATTCGGGTCATTACATTTGGTATCAGAGCCGAGGACGGAGATATAGAGGACGCTGTCTATACTTAGTATAATGCATTTTGGGTCTTATTGGGGCCCAGAAACAAAGTCATGCAGGTCATAGGGCCAAAGCGGAGCGGACAATATTATACTGGGTGATTCGGGTCGTTATAAGTTTGCTTACCTTGTAAAAGATCTCTAATACTAAGCTAGAACAATCTTCTGTTATAGTTGTAATATGTAGATCTCTTGTTCCGATTGCCCTTCTCATTAACGTAATATGTAAATCTCTTGTTCCGATTGCCCTTCTGATTATCATCATCAAAGCCTTCTCTCAACAATGTTGGGTCGGCTGCATGAATTATGTTTCTCCATTCCAATCTATATTGAGCCAAATCCTTGGATAGGCTACACTTCTTTATATCTAGTGTTGCTACTTCTACCCACATCCTCTTCGGCCTACCCTTCCTCTTGGTGGAACCTGCATTAAAAATTTTCCTCGCCAGCGCCATTGCTGGCCTATGTTGAACGTGTCCAAATCATCTCAAATGGGATTTTCTTATTTTATCACCTACTAATGCTACCCGTAAATGCTCTGGTTGCCCTTCTAGGTGTAATGAAACTCAAACCTAGTTTACTGCTAGAGATCATGTTTGCTAGAGATTCCCATGGCTAATTTTTTTTGTTAATTTACTCTTGTGGTAAATATAATTGACTAAATTATTTTCCTTTTTCGTTACCATGATATAAAATATAACTATGCAAGTTTTGTCACAACAGAAGAAGAGGTTTCCACGTTGAGGTTTTTTATGGATGAACCTGCTTACACCAATCTACATTGGGTGAGTAATTCTCTACACATAATCTGTTTCCAGTGTTTATTGATTGAGTTTGATTGTTGTTTTTATAGATAATGCTAATTGATTATGGTCCATAATCCTGGGTCCATTACACGAGATCTTGTAGCTATTAGCAACGAGGAAGAAAAAAAATTATAGTCATTAATACAATCAGTCGATCAGATCTTCATACAAAAACTTGGGGTGCAATTCCAGGTAAGTTCCCCTCACGAAAGAAAATTAAAAAAATTAAAAAATAATGAAGGGATGTTGCACAAGATTTTACTTCTAAGTAATTGCCTCATAGACCCTATATCTATGTGAACAAGAAATCATGGAGGGGAAATTACAAATTGTCCAAAAATTTATGAATACTAGATGTAGAAGTACAACAGGGCAGCTACAATGGAAAATTTGAACAGTAAAAGGAATTCCCATAAACTGCAAATGAGCTGCTGAATTCTCCTTTCACAAAGGAATCAGCCTTTGCATTGTATGCTGTCTTTGCATTGATGATACTGTTGTGTTATTAAGTAAAACACAGATGATTTAATGAGAAAAACATCAAAGGCCTATATCATTGAGTTGCTGTCACCAAGTTGAATTGATTGACCCATTGTAAAAGAATATTGAGTTTGCATGTGGCAAGTAAGAATGCTCTATTGGGCAAGATAAATGTAGTATGACTGCAAAACTTGGAATTCTTAGACACCAAATTATCTCATTATCATCATGTTGATGGATATGAGTCATATGACATTGAACATTTCAAATTTCAATAATGTATTGCAGGAGGAAAAAGATTTGGAGATTGGCCTTTCAACAAACATAGCATAAATGACTATTTATTGTTTCACAATATATCTGGTAGAATTTTCTATGAGAACTTCTGTCACTGTCATTGTTTTAGTTTTGTGGGTTGAAGCGTAATACTTGTGATAATCTCTAGTCCTATTGTTTGATGCCATCTCTTATACCTTGAGATTTCAGAGTCCATGCAATTCTCATAAGCATGTCCCATCGCACATTTTGATGTCTGTTTTTCCTGTGCAAATATGTCGTAGTTGATTTGCCTTCTTTCAAATCTTTGGCAAAGGGTATGTTTATACCTGCTATAAAAGGACAAGGCACGGAAGAGCAGCAGCAGAAGTGGTTAACTTTGGCGTATAAGATGCAAATAATTGGCTGTTATGCACAAACTGAGCTTGGTCATGGCTCAAATGTTCAAGGACTGGAAACCACTGCAACATTCAATCCAGCATCTGATGAATTTATCATCCACAGCCCTACACTAACTTCAAGCAAAGTAAGTAATGGAGGTAATAAAGGCAACAGAGTTCCTACACTCGATGAAATTTTAGTCTTGACTCTTAAGTACTTTGTTAAATAGTTTTCCTTTAGTTATGTGCTCTACATTTCATTTATAGAGCTATGGAGAACTAGCGTTTAAGTGTTTCTTTTCTCTACCAGATGTCCTAGACTCCTAGTAATCATTTGTTCATTTTGTATGTAGTGGTGGCCTGGTGGCCTTGGAAAAGTTTCAACTCATGCAGTTGTCTATGCTCGTCTTATCACAAATGGTCAGGACCATGGGGTGCATGGTAAGTAGCTGGCCTACTTTTTTCTTAAGCCAAGAACATTAAAGATACTCTAATATTGAAACTGAACTTTAATTTTTATTAAAAATTTACTTTTGTACAGGTTTTATCGTTCAGTTACGGAGTTTAGATGATCACTTGCCTCTCCCCGGTATTACCATCGGTGATGTTGGGATGAAATTTGGCAATGGGGCATACAATACTATGGATAATGGTGTTCTACTGTTCAATAACGTTCGCATACCTAGGAATCAAATGTTGATGCGGTTCGTTCAGTTTTCACCGTTTCTCATTGTGCCTTATAGTTTTATATCCTTGTCCCTTTTCTCTTTTTTACATATTGCATCATTGTCATATTCATTGTCTTAGCCTTATCACATCGTTCTATCGTTGTCATAATGTGCTCTACTGCATTCATGTCTCTCTTTCTCTCTGCACACACAAAACCCAACACCTTATGGCACGAGCTGATGACACCTTATGTCTGCATTCCTGAAGGCACCCTTCTCTTTAAGAGGATTCATGGCATGTCAAGCCCAGGTGAGGTTTTTCCCTTTGCATCGAATTAAACCACATGCTCCACCACTTCATCCCCTCTCCCCTCCACCCCCTCCAATTCCTTTGAGTCATCTGTTAATGGCTCAATCAATTACTTCTTCGTAATGCTAAAAAAAAGGGTTGGTTTTCTTTTATATTAATATATGCCCATACTAGTCTTCCTCCATTGATTCTTTCAATGGATCCCTGGATACATAAATCAGAAACCCCGGAATTAGAAAACTTGGCGTTCAATTATTTCAGATTGATCGGGATATATATATACACACACATACAGAGACAGAGAGGCATTAGCAGCCATCAAGTTTTGAACTCATCCAATTGACACATCCATACAATTGAACAGCATATTTTGTTTCCTCCTTTTTGAGTGATTAGAGAGGTCTTTGACAGTGGTTTCAAGACAAAAAACTGCAATATCTTATGATTCATGGTAATATTCTTTTGGAGGACTACAGATATAAATTCAGTTGATGAATCTAGATCATTATCCTTTGTTTCTATTTGAGTTATTTTTCTTGATGTGAAAAATTCAAATTGTTAGGTCATGGCATTGTTTAAATCATAGTCTGCTAAAATGTGAACTTTTGTTTCTTTATTTAATAAGCTAGCTTGGATTTTCACATGTTTTTAAATCTAGAAAGGAAGAGCAGTAGCACTATGAAACAACTAAAATTTTCCACACTCATTCTTTTTTTAAAGAAAAGGTTGAATATGTATTGGTTGAACATGGGAGGTTCATTTGAATATAAACACTCGGAGATCTTTTTTTTTTTTTTTTCCTACTTTTCCTTCAAAAGTGGTGCTTGCAAATGTTTATGGTTCTTAAAAGGTGGTTGATGGAAATGTATTGTTAGTAATATCTTGATGGAGTAATATGCAGATAAGCAATTTTTAAATGGCCTGATATTCATGGTTACCCCTTTGGGGGTGGTAACTGGAATATAAAGATACATTCTCTCTGGTTAATTGTATCGTACCTTGCTATTTGTCGGAAGTCGATGTAAATTGGAAGGAACTTAAATTTTCTGCGCCAACAACATAAATGAAATTAAAAATTTTACACTATGTTTTACATATCGATAATCTCAGGTGCCTTTTGGCAAGTCTACTTTTTGGTCTATTTGACTTGAAACTAATTCAAAATAGATGTTTGAGTACTTTAGATTGTTTGTCAAAGTTTTTGTGAATGTCTAATTCAATCAACCTTAGGATCTTTTGCCTCTTTTTCAACAAGTAACAAAAAGATTACTTCTTCAAACCAACATTTAGGTTTAAAGCAATCTTACATGTTTTATGCTTTTTTTTTTTACAAGTCTGCCTTATAACTTTTGATATATGACAAATTTTCTTGTACTTCTTTTACTATATGACTAATTTTCCCATACAACTTTTACATAATGACAATTTTTCTTTTTCTAATTGAAAGAGACATGCCAAATAATGGTCAATTTGTAAAATGGTCAATTTGAAACAGCTCTGTTTCAATCAGATCACACAATTGCCACACAGGCCCTCATTGCATGTTTTACATATTGATCGGTACTAACTGAACCAGCAAAAGAAAAGAAACTAGACTAGAAATGCATGATATCCTCCACTATTGCATGCTAACAGCAAACCAAATGTTTGGTAGTTTGCCACAAATATGCATAAGAACCTCAGCAATGTTGAAACAAATTTCCTGATCACAGTTACTTGATCTCCCTCTTTAGATGGGATATATTCACTCATTGTGCTGTCTGTCTGCTAAATTTTTCCTACAACCGGTGTAGGGTGTCTCAAGTTACAAGAGAGGGGAAATATTTGAAATCTGATGTTCCCAGGCAGTTGGTTTATGGTACAATGGTTTATGTGCGCCAAAAGATTGTGTCAGATGCTTCATGTGCTTTGTCTAGGGCAGTTTGTATCGCCATTAGGTATAGTGCTGTTCGAAGACAATTTGGTTCACAGGATGGTGGTCCCGAGACTCAGGTAATAAGTGATATCCTGTAGAAAGGTGGGCAGAAAAATGTTGAATTCATGATTTATATGCTTTAATTTCACCTTCATTCTTATAATGGAGATGATTATTTTGAACTTGTATTGTGGGGGCATTATAGGGATTTTCCATACAGCTGAAAAGGTGGAATCTGCATTACAAGCATGCAGGATCCGTTGTTCGTTGTCTAGAATGTTTATGATATCCATAAATCTGTTAGACTGGAGGATCTTGTCTTATATAAAGAAAGAGATTTGTTTACCAGAAATGGGGAAAGACTAGGTGGCTTGGATCGTCTGTAGATGTATCAATATCATTATCCTAACTTTTTTTTATGCTCGTCTTGTAGTAAACACTGTTGCATTGTGCTGTTTTGCTTCATTTCTAGGTGATTGATTACAAAACTCAGCAAAGCAGGCTCTTTCCATTGTTGGCTTCTGCCTATGCTTTTAGGTTTGTGGGTGAGTGGTTGAAATGGCTGTACAAGGACGTAACCGAACGATTGCAAGCCAACGAATATGCAACACTGCCTGAGGTTCATGCATGCACTGCTGGTTTGAAGTCCTTGACAACTACTGCCACTGCTGTATGTAAACTTTGGAATATGTAATGAGTTAAAACAACCTGTCTGGTTTACTCAATTTTAGCAATTTTGATCAATTTTTTTTTTTTTTTGTGTTCTGATATAAAACTCCTTAGATTATGTTTGGGTGTCTTGAGAACTACTTGCTGGTGGAAACAACGTTTGGAACTAATTATCAATTTTGTCATGTCTTACCTGGTACAAACCCACTTTTGGTTACAGGCAGAAAAGAGGTAGAAGCAGAAGCCTGCCTCATGCAATATGTGCTTCCATCGTTGTTGTCCCACACCCGTATTCTTCCAAATCATTTTTTGGTGGTACATCCAAACTTAAAAATCATTTGATCTACCATTTCTTTTTATTTCCTTCTTTTTTCTGTCATGACAAGGTTTCAACTTCAGTGACGTATTTTTTGTGGATGAGATAAAATCTGCTACTTTATATGTCATTCAAATCCATTGTTTAGTATGTCTACTTTTTATGTGGGTTATCTTTAATTTTTGAGGAAACCATATGTTCCATCTGCAGGATGGGATAGAAGAATGTCGAAAGTTATGTGGCGGCCATGGATACCTTTGTAGCAGTGGGCTCCCGGAGCTGTTTGCAGTTTATGTCCCTGCCTGCACATATGAAGGAGACAATACTATTCTGCTTTTGCAGGTTTGTGAGTAATTCAGGTCACATCTCAGCTTGGCCAACTGCATGCCTCCTCTGCTGGAATTCTCAATCATCTATTTCCTGCTAGTTCTTCCACCTGTCCAGACATTGATTGTGTGCTGCAAAATTTCACTTCTTAATTACAACCAACACAGTATCTGTAATAAATAATTTGAGTCTCACTATTCTGATTTGGTAAGCTCCAAAAGACTCAGTAATATAGCAGTCAGTTCATACAGTGAATGGGATTTGAAATTCAATGTTTATAGCTTTCAGTTTTAGAATGACAATATCTTTATATAGGAAATTGTTAAATACATGCTCAAGCATGGAAAAAATGTAGTAGTGAATTCTGTATGTGGTGCCCACCTAACATTGAGGAAAATCATTGGAGATCTACCTTTTTTTTTTAAAAATGGTTATTGATGCACTATATTAAAGAAAAATAATACAGCCATAATACGAACCAATGCTGATATAAAGATATTTCAAACCAATCTCTCAAAATTAGGAAACCGCAACATTTGATTCAACCCCTCCAAAAGTTGAAATGGGATATGGTCATGGTTTTGATTCATGCTACCTACAGAAGAAAGAATCTAAAAGTACAGCCACCAAAGAAATTACTTCACCATGATAAATGTACATAGAAAATGCTAAAAAGTGGGGTATTCTTAGATCCTGTTATATTTCATTGGTGAGTCTATCAGCAAATGTGCTTTTTTGACTTTTATTACTAACTTCTATTATTTATAGGTTGCAAGGTTTCTCATGAAGACCATTTCTCAGCTGGGTTCTGGAAAACTGCTAGTTGGTACAACAGCATATATGCAAAGAGCAGAACATTTAATGCAATGTACTTCTAATGTTCATATTGGTATATCTCGTAATTCATATGATTTTTTCCTTCAAAATAAAATATACTAATGTATGCAAGAACATTTTGTGTTTCATATTGTAGATCTCATAAATATATACATATCTCTTTTGTCAAAAATTTAACATACTTCAAGCAAGCTGTCACACCAAGGCTTTTGTTTCATCCTCAAGTTCTTTTTTTCTGAATAGACTCAAGAATTGTTTTCTAGATTGAAACTTTAAAATCTCAAGCCCGGATAAAGGAGTAGGGTTGCATCAGGTAGGTTGACAGCCATTCTTCAAAAAAAAAAAAAAAAGGTAGGTTGACAGCCGGCATAAAATTCATTGTGGAAAATGATATAGAATTCATGCGGCTGACCTCAACATAGTTTGGACAAGGCTTTAATGATGATGATGATTGAAACTTTGAAATCTTTGTTGATGGTAAGATTTGCGTCATACTATAATTCTCGTACCATCCTACCTAAGTAATTTTTCTGCTGGTATCTGCTGCCTGACCTTACAAGTGTTGAGTTTCTGTTATGCAGCTGAAGATTGGTTAAAGCCTCCTGTCATATTAGAGGCATTTGAAGCAAGGGCTCTTAGGCTAGCTGTTGCATGTTCTCAAAATATAAGCAAGGCACCAAATCCAGAGGAAGGTACTTTGTTTTCTGTTGGTTCCATTCTTAATATTTATATACGGACGATATCTTCATGCTCTTGTGTAGCTTGCGGTTTGATTTTCAATGCCCCCTTTTCCACACTAGTGCCCCTGCTAAGTAAGCTCCAAACCAACTGTTTGTTTCTATCTCCTGCAATTTTGTAACTACCTTTCCATTTATTGATGCTTTGAGAAGAGGAAATTCAAAAAACTAGATCAACAGCATGAGAAACGAGGTCGAGTGTTTTTCCTACTTTCCTAGTGCTATTGAGTCAAGAAGAGATTTGATTCCAATCATCATTTTCTAGTCCTCGAATTCCAATGAGAGAAACCTTCGTAAATTGTTCTTCTGCTGGCGTTTTTGTTTTTCCCTTTCCACATAGATTTGAGTGCAAAGAGAATACAGCTGTAACATTCTGAAATGTTGAACTTTTTATTATTATTAATGATAATATTACAAGTCTTTTTTTTTTTATTGTCATTGTAAAGCTGAGGAAATGTTTGTGGAAGAGGGTCCTCTTGGATCATCTCTTCATTTCATGATGCATCGTGATGTGATCTTTGTGCCTTAGAAAGTATTTGGTTCTGAGGCGATTTTATGTTGACTATACTCTTTGTATTCAGGTTTTTCAGAACTCTCTGCAGAGTTAACAGAGGTGGCAATTGCTCACTGCCAGTTAATTGTTGTTTCCAAGTAAGTTTATGTTATCTTAATTTTCTATACAAGCTATGCCTCCATTCTTTATTAATATTGCAATGGTTTTATGCCTTTTTGCCATAGAGTGTTTATTAGGTTGCAAAAACGACAGTGGCATGAGCAGTTGAAGAGTGAAAACCCATGTTTGGCTTAAATGCACTTTCTAATTAGATATAATATATGTTTCAAGGATTCTTTAAATTAATCAATGCAACAGTTTTGGAAACATTTCACACACAACACCGTGTTAAATTCTTCATTGATTCTTCAATCGTTAGTTTAAGCATTGTTTGGTAGTAACCCAGGCTAACATACCTAGATACGTACATGGCTAGTGCATTTGTGTTGGACTGATACGACACTCGTATCGGTACTCGATATTGCACCGATACTTCTAGGGTACAGATTTAGCATATCCTACTTACCAAGTGTGGGACCTGGGTAATCCCTCGAGGCAAGACTAGGTCAAGTGATCTTGTGAACCAAGAAAGGGGAATCCGCAGGGGTAAGGGTGGAGTGCTTTGGTGAGCACTGTGAGGCTTTGTTCAAGTCCCGGATTGGAAATATCCAAGTCATAACCCTAGGCTTTTAATGTGCGATCTGACCTTAACCCCACATGACGCCTTTTAAAACCGTGCGGCGAGATTGGGTTGAAATCCTTGAGCGAAAGCGAATAATATCATGTGGATAGTGGGCATGAGTTCTGACTAATGAATTAACATGACCTTGACAGAGAATCATCAGTTTTGCTTAATAGCTGGACCTGGATATTGCATCGCAACATGTCGTGAATGGAATTAAAATTGAAGTGTCAAACATATCATGAATGGATTTTGTACTTGAAATTGAAGTGTTACACATGGGTATAGTGTCCATTTGAAGTGTCCGTAGTCCAGTTGACAGCCTAGGAGTCCACTTGAGTCCAACCCATGAGACATCAAAGATCCAACTAGCTAGCCCAATTCATTTTCACCCTTAAAAGGCAATTTGTTTTCACATAAAATTCTTCTTGGAATCTCATTTTATATGGCTGAAATATGTTTGGAAAATAAAGATAGAATTGATTTTTTTTTTAAAATGATGGAATTGTCGTTCTCAAAACATATTCAAGCCATTTTCAACCTATCTTATTTTACAAGCTGATGGTTTGATTTTTAGGATTTGAAAATCAGAACTGGATAATGATCGTCTATATTTAGGAACTTATTATTCTTTTCTCCGTCCTTCCTCTCTTCTTTTTTGCTTTGTTTCCTCTCCTCCTTCCTCCCTTCCATCTTTCTATTTCCTCCACAACAAAACACATCTTGATAATGACATTGAAATCAAGTACTTTATGTGATCTATAATTTTGAATGTTCTGCTTTTCAAAACACCCTAACAGGCCCTCAACACCCCCCCCCCCCCCCCCCACCACACACACACACACACACTCATCCCAGATTATTGTTTGTGATGCAAAATTTTTGTTCTCTCTTGTGAAAGAAATACATGCCTCTACAAGTTATGCAGATTATAAGGCCTTTTTTTTTTTTTATTATTATCTTCAATTTTTTAAATTCTTTATTTCATTGATTCTATCCTCTTGAGTTATATTGAGTACTGAGATCGCAAGAACACAACTCGTGTTTTTTTAGTAATTTGCATCAGGCATACTTTCCACTATCCTATATTGATCAGTGAGCCATTCTATGTAATTTTTCATTTGAGAATTTATTTTTCTCCAGGTTCATCGATAAGGTACAAGGAGATATTGATGGAATGGGAGTAAAAGAGCAGCTACATGCTCTCTGTAGCATCTATGCACTCTCTTTGCTTCACAAGCATCTGGGTGATTTCCTTTCAACTGGTTGCATCAGCCCAAAGCAAGCTGCACTTGCAAATGAGCAACTCAGATCTCTGTATAGCAAGGTCTTTATAGCTCAAAACCATGTTCCCTGTCTAGTGTTTTTTTTTTTTTTTTTAAATTGTCCATTGGTTGCCATAATCTCAGGGAATGTTTGATGCAACCCAAAATCACAATTGGTGTTAATATTGTGACAAAAAGGGTTGCCCCTTTATTGACCATGTGGAGAAGTTAGGGAAATAGGGCTGGGGGTGCTCATGGATCGGATCAGGCTTGGGCCTTATATTTTAGTACTGGGCCAGGCTAACATTTATTATTTCGGCCCGTCTAATAGATGGGTCTGGCTTGGATTCAATGGTCGAGAGGCCAAGCCCAAGCCCAGCCCGGACTGAATGTAAAAATATTGGCATGGAGAGCTAGAGAGGGGACCCAAATACATGCACTATCACACATGAGCACATGTCCAAACCTGTTGAGTTACAACATGCTCAATGTCAACCCTTTTTTTTTTTAAATTCTAAATGCAAGTAATCAACACCATATACTTTGAGATGGGCTGGGCTTGGGCTTATTATTTTTTTATGACAGGTCGGGCTCAGGCTAGCTACTTTTGGCAGAAGTCACGCTAGGGCCAGTATTTTATGGTTCACCTAGAGTCATAAATTGGTTTCTAAGAGTACCATCCGATTCGCTGTTGGCCCTTGGACCATGGAAGACCTTGCTGTAATACCAATTGGCATAGTTGAAAGCATGAATGGATTAAGGAAGAAGATCCTCGTCTTCTACCTAAGATTGAAACGCTAAATCCTTAAGGATGGGAAAAACCTATAGTGAAACTTGATTTTTTTTTCCTTATTCCATCGATAGCAACATAACAATTTCTTATATATAATCTTATTATGACCTTCCTAAACAATCTTTGACTCAAAACTTGAAATTAGCACTTATCCTTCTGGCTTGATTTTGAAATTTGCACTGATCCTAATCCTACTGACTTAATTTTGAACTTGTCCTATACTCCTATGTCATGTTTATAGCCCCTCATGAACTTAATTCTAGGTATTGCTTCCTAGTGGGTGCTGCCTTCCTACGTTTACTCGTCTTGTTCACAATAAGAAGTTCATTTAACTTATAATTACAATGTTGTGTTTCTTTGGCAGGTCCGCCCAAATGCTGTGGCCCTTGTTGATGCATTCAACTACACCGACCATTATCTTGGTTCGGTTCTTGGTTGCTATGATGGAAATGTTTATCCAAAACTCTATGAGGAGGCTTGGAAGGATCCACTGAATGAATCAGTTGTGCCTGAAGGTTACCATGAATATATACAGCCTTTATTGAAGCAACAACTTACAAAATCAAGGCTGTGAAGATGGGAGGTACAAGAGGTTATTGGTCGTTGCTGTTTGTAACTGAAAACATTAGTAACTTATTATTATTGTTGTGTACCACATACATTGCTGTTTCATGTGGTATATTCAAGTTCACAAGGGTAATAACATCATCAGAAAAACTGTCATTTTATACCAAGGAAGTGAGATGCATTGAAATGATAATATTGACTTGGGTGTTTGTTTAGCACAAGGAGTCGTAAATGTGGAGTTAAAAGTAAGCATGGGATGCGACCTTTTTTTACTTCATCATGTATGGGTGAAAAAAGTGGCATGGAGAAACTTGTTTCCTCATAGGCACTGTTGTTGGCCTATGTCAGACATATTCAAATCATCTCAAATGAAGTTTATTTATTTATCATCCACTGATGCTATCCCTAAGTGCTCTCAGTTTTAAACTCCATTATAATTTTTCTCGGCCATATGAAGCATAGGAGGATGCTTTTGGTTCTGCATTTTGTTCTTGTAGCTTGTGGTTCATGATAGGGTCTTTGAATAGCTCTGTTGTATATGGATATGCAGAATTAGTTAATCCAAGTTCACATACCTTGAGCTTCTTCCTTCCTAATGAGAACTTATTTGGAGAGACCAGTGCTATTTTAGTTGTGAGACCCACCTCAATGCATGTCGATCATTCGGGGTAAATGCAAAGACCTCAGTGTGGACTATGGGTCCAGAATTACTGTCCCATGAGATCATCCTAATTCACAATCGAATGGCTTCAAAGTTCGATACCTTTTAGCCATTAAATAAAGTAGGATGGGTACCAGGCTTAAGTGTCAAAAGCTAAGCTGCAATCAACGTGGTGAGTGTGAGAGGTTGGATTGATCACACCACCTTTTGCAACAACAGCACTAGGGAAAGAATGTGGAGCCAATGTGGGTTCATGCTTTAATGGTTAAAGGTTGAGAATGAGCAGAAGGGTCTGTCTGTTTGGGGTCTGTCTTCTGATTGGCATGATCAAGGTAGGGCTTGAATCTTAATGTCCTTTGGAGTTTGATGAAAGGAGATTAGGGGCGAGATTGGGGGAATGATGGGTTTGGATGGTTTTGTTTGATTGGCAGACTTGATCATATCACAATTGTTGTCATCACTCAGATCGAACATGTGGGGTATATCAAATAAATTATGCTTGTTAGATCCACCGATTCAGATGATGATACAGGTCTTTGGATAAGGATTAATTGAGTTCAGTCAAGAGGGTTGAAAACCTATGAAGTCTCATTTATAGTGAGTGTTCTGGAGCCCAACACATAGAGGTGAGCATTTCAACCTATTTTCAAGTAAGACATAGAAGTTGAGAATGCAGTGTCTGGTCCATAGATGTTGTTAAAGGATTAACCAATCAAGAACTCGCGAGGACTCCCCGGCTATAACCAAGAGAAAAATCCCCACTTGGATTACTCACTTATAAAATAAATTCAAGTGAAAGGTTACTTCAATAGATGAAAAACAAAACACCAAAAAAAAAATAAAAAAAAAATAAAAAAAAGAGAAGAGAAGAAGAAGAAGAAGACGGGTCTAATAAGAAAGTGCAAATTATTAAAAACTATATTATTTTTTGAAAAAGTCAAAAATTCAATCTCTCATCCCACCGAAAGGAAAGAAAGCCTCTTCTTTTTATATAAAAAAAAGTTCCTTCACTTGCCGTAAATTAATATGAAGTAAAGAAAGTGAATTTTAAAATTTGACACTTTTTGATAATTTAATTTTAAACCGCCGAACCATTTAACCCTAAGGGGTAACTCAGGAAGTTTAGGATCACGGTTTGTATTCGAAAATTATAAGTTTAAAACTACACTACCATACTAAGGTTACACGAGAGTTCACCCGATTTCCATATGGACTGAGAGGCATTAGTCTAGCCCTTGAGAACCCTTAAAAAAAAAAAAAAAAAAAAAAAAAAAAAACTTTTCCTGCATAAAATGACAACAATTTAGCCTTTTTAGGCATGACCTCTATTTACAATTTTGCAATCCACTTCACTTGGCTGCTTTACCGAAATAAGGAAGTTGAAAAGGAAGGTGATGACTTGGAAGTAACTGTACTTCCACTTGTACACACTTGGTCAAAGACAAGACTCAGCCAGACCCAGTCAGGAGTCTTGGGATTTCTTTTTAACTCACAACTGTGGGCCCCACCCATCCATCGATGATCCGTACCTTTGAAATTGAATGTCATCCCTCCCGTGGCACCACCTCAGATTTTATTTGGATGTAATTTTGTCCCACTGTTAGTTTTTGATGGCTCAGATCATCATCAACAGATGGGCCCCACAGACCACAGTGACCCCGTGGTAGGAGGGCGGGGGCCCAATTGAAAGACCATCAACGGCCACTTGTGGCTGACTAGATCTTGAGTCAGCTGGAAATCTAAGTTGCCCAAGTCAGACTAGAATAGAGACTGTGATTGTCTATTTGTCCTCTTGAGACTGAATATGTACAGAGAGAGAGATAGAGAGAGAGAGAGAGAGAGAGGTGTCTCCGGTCTGATTGATTTGCTTTGGTTTGTGATTTTGGCGAAGAGGGGAAGAGAAATGGGGGAAGTTGATGACCTTGCACGTGAAAGGAAGAAAGCCCAGTTCGATGTGGAAGCAATGAAGATCGTTTGGGCAGGTTCTGGGCACGCATTTGAAGTCGCAGACCGAATGGCTCGTCTCGTTGCGAGCGATCCCGTAAGCAATTTTTTTTTTTTTTTTTCCATTTCTACGTTCCTTGATGCGATTATGGTTCTGGGTCATGTTTGTTTTCGTGTTTTATTCGGTCTTGAATGAATAGCTTAAGCTTTTGATGTTTTTGAGTGATCTTTGATTGATGAGCAGTGAAGTAGCTTTGCAATTTGGTTGGGGTTTGGTGGGAGCTCAAATTTCAATTTGTAGAAATTTGATTGGTTCTGTTTTATCTGTTTTTCTAATAAAAAGAGAAACTCCTTTTCTTTTTTTTTTCTCCTCATATTCTCTGGGCTAGAAATGGCTAGATTCCAAATGGGCACACCAACTCTGCCACCTTTCATCTAGAAAGAATGGATTTTGACGGTACGACTGGCTTTAGACCTAACATTTGCCTACAAAAGGTCAAAGTTTAAATATTCCGGGCAGAGCTGTTCGTATGCTGTCCTAGGATATCACGCGAGCAGGTCCTTGGGAAATACTTAAACTTTGATCGCTCAGGGGCGAATGTCAGATCTAATGGCAGCTGTATAGGCATTGTCTGTAAAAAAGAATAGGAGGAGGCTTTAACTCATTGAATTTTGAGTTAGAGGAGAGGAACTCGACAGTGGAGCCTACCTATTGAAATCTATCCAAACCGTTCAATATAAATACAGTCCCAGTGTATAGGGTATTCTCTCAAATTTTACATCAATCTGAGTTTGGCACAGTTGGATTGACCATTTGGTGAAAAACTTGATAATAGACATGCATAAGATTCTATTAATCACGTTTTTTTTTTTTTTATCAACTGATCAATCTAATAGTGGAAAGAACTCTGATTGATGTAAAATTTGAGGACACCCAAATGTGTGGAGGGAATAGTTTAGAGTTCAATAGATGGGCTCTAATGTGGAGTTCCACTCCTTCAATATAGGATTTCTTTAGGTTAAAATCTTGAGGATCCAGTCTATCCTAATCCATATGTTCCAAGCAATGCAAACCTCTTGAGTCCAAATCATTTGAGGCTTTGACTTAGAGAAATCTTAAGTTAAAAGAATGGCACTCTACAATTGGGCTTATGTATCAAAAATCTGATCTGGTCAAAATAAGGGCCCTCCCAATGTGTGTATCATAAAACTTTACCCCAAAATATGTTGGTCCCATCATAAGATTGATTGTCTAATAAAAAAGTGATAATAAATAATGCATGCGATTGTGTTAATTCCTTTTTCATCATACGGTCAATCCTACGGTTGGAGCAGCTAATATTGAAATAAAATTTAAGGAAACCCACATACTGAGAATGATTTCATTTTGAGTGGCTCAGATTCTCAATATGTGGGCCCCTCTAGAGCTCCACTCTTTTTTAACTCAAGATTTCTCTAAATCATAACCTAAGAGGATCCTGAATGGAACCTCTTCTGTTGCTCTTGCGAGGCTGCGAGTTCCTAAATTCCATCAGTATTCAGTTGGAAGCTGCTCCAATTGTTGTCCATCATGTTATCTCCATGCTGAATTTCACTTAAATTGGAATTGAATTTCTTTTTTTAATGCTAAGGGGAGCGACGCTAGCCTCACTCATGTCTGATAGGAGCAACGCTAGCGTCGCTCTACGTGATTTTCTTAAAACATCTCCCTTTATTTCTTCTTCCTCTTATTTTTTCCTCTTCTCCCACCTATTTCTCTATTTCCCATACTCCATTTTCTCCCAATCATCTTGGGAAAACAATATCACAAGCTTTATGAAAAGATTACTACTGACCGACGTACAATTTCTTTCTGTCTTCTTTTCATATTCTCAAGATTTATCTTGAAAAGTGAAAGAGACGGAAAAGAAAATAAATGGCAGACATAACATGGAAGAATGGTTCACTTTTCCACCCATATGAATAGATGAAAACATGTATTCGCAACTTTTCCACCCATATGAATAGTGGAAAACCTGTATTCGTAGCTTTCCCCCCATATGAATAGTGGAAAACCTGTACGGGCCAGGAAGAAAAGAAGAAGAAGACATGTGGAGCGATGCTAGCATCACCCAATTTTTTTTGGGAGACGCTATCGTCGTTGCTCAAAGAAAAGTACAAAAAAAGAGAAAAAAGTGGCAGGAAGACCGAATTTGTGCCGCACCGCACAACCTGAGGGGACCATTCGCGAGGAATGGCCAAATTCCGAGATTTTTCCAGTAAAATCCTTTTTTTATTTTTAATTATGCATTCTAGTCATGATCAATTTGAGGGTAGGCGCCCAGCTTCAATTGGATGGAAGTTTGGTAAAGAGCTAATACAAAAGGGAATGGCACTCGTGCAGTTTTGGTTTCAGATTTAGGCCTACTATAAAGGATTTACAGGGTCAGAGAATTTGCTGGGTCTTGCCTCCAAATGATCCAAACTTCTCTATGAGCAGAATATAAAAAATATAATGGATCAAATTATGTGTCTATGTGTCATCTATCTGATGGTGGGTCCAATTCTAATTGCCATAGAGATAACATAAAACAATGAATCAAGATGGTTTTGAGCATCTTTGATTTTATTAATTTCGGCCTTAGTAATGGATTCATAGGCATGGCTTCACATCTTTTCTTGAGAGCATCTGAATTTGAAAGGTTTATATACCTCCGATTCTCAGAATATATCCTTCCAAGTCTGATATGGATTATCTACAACTTCAGTAGAAGTTCTCTGTTTGCCTTTTAAAGTTGGACATGCAGTAGATTTTGCAGGAACACTGTCCCTTACAGTGAGGGGCTTGGTATCTATGGGGTAAATTTACATTTTGACTATCCATTTTGTGGCCTTACATTGGGCAACCAACAAAATATAATGGACTTGATATCTTGTAGATGGCTAGATAATGGAGCCTCTTGTATTTGGTAGCCCAATGGCCCCACAAACTCGTAAATTTTTCACCCACGAGTTGACAAATGACAACATTTGCAATCCACCTCTATGAGGCCCACCTTTGGCCCAGAAAATCAGTCCTAATTAACAGTTTTCTCACCTTTTTTTCTGAAAGGTCACTGATCTTACCTTTACTATATCTTGTATTGAATATAAAAAAAAAAAAAAAAAAAAAAACTATCTAGTTAAGGGACTGTTAAATTTTGAGGCTAATAGTCAATAGATCTTGGGCTAGGATGATCTGACAAGGATGATTTATTGTCCATCGTCTTTGACTTAGTCATTAAATTTGAACAAATTAAACTAGTTCTGACTAAACAATGATGTTGGATATGAGGACCGTTAAATTGCTTTTTAGTGTGCTCTAATGGAAAAAAAATATTGGAATCTATCATTTTAAAATATAGAAGTGTTTTTTTTTTTTTTTTGTATATTCTTTTAGTTAAAAAAGTTAATGGTATGATGGGCCAAGTCCACTGTGATGCCCACCTCGACCGTGATTTTGAGCCTTGGTTGTGATTGATGGACTTCAATTTTCCTGTCTTATTATAGGTCTTTTGTAAGGATAATAGAGCAATGTTGAGCTGAAAGGAGTTGTTTCGGAATACATTTAGAAAAGCAGCTTATGCATGGAATCTGGTTGCCGAGCTTTACCTTTCAGGTATGTATCGGTTATAACTTATAAGACCTTCATGCCTTATCATGTAATGTTTGGAAAAATTTGAAGCATTATCTCTTATTGTAGCAATAGCACATATCAACTCTAACCTTGATCCCATAAATCAGGGTAGGCCTTGATCTCTTGTTACGATCTAAAGTCTAATACTATTATCTCTTTCTTTAATAAAATTGTATGGTTAACAATAAAAAAAAATCTCCAATAGCTATTATGAGAGGCAGCGATATCACTCCTTTGACTACTTGTTTGAGTGTCTTACTTTGGAGTCCCTTGTTTAAAACTTCCAATGGGAAAACAACTAAAAGAATTATCTACAACGGTTGGTTATAGTGAATCTGTGATTTACATTTCACAACATAAGATTTATGCATATCTTGTGTTAATGAGCTTACACCAACACAAGCCTATTTATGCTTTTGTGAACTTCCTAAACTTGGAGAAATTATTGGTTTTAATTATATCTTTAAGGATGCATTAGCCGAATGCCTTCTGCTCATATGATTAGTTGTCTTTCTTTTCTGGTTTCCACCATGCTACATGTTGTAAAAATACTACTACTTTAAATTGTGGCCGTCTCCTAAGATTAGCTTTTCAATGTCTCATTGCCTGAATCATGAGCCCACAGTATTGAGTTTGAAAGATTGCGTTTAAGACTTAAAACAGGCTAAGGTCCCAAATCAGAATTCCCAACTCAGATTTTGGTATTAACTTCAATTCCAATTAATTAATCTAAAAGATATTTAAAACTGAGTCCAAAAAATCAATTGATCACAAAAGAAAGGAGGCACACGATTTTTTAACGTGGAAAACCCTACTCGGGAAAAACCATGCGTGGTAGCGACCACCGGAAAAACCAAGCACGGTATAAAAAAAGTTATAAGGACTCACAAAACCTTAGCCAGTTACAACTCAACGTAAGGACTGCGTTGGACTTGCCAACTACCCATCGTTAACCTTCACCATGCTTGAACCAGCCACACTTTGATGCCTCTCAAATTGATGCAAACTCAACCTGTCAACCCACCTTGATGCTTCTCAAGGTGCTTCAATCAGCAATGGAGAAAGAATAAATCTTCTTCTTGAATAATTAGCACAACTACCCTTGCTGCAGAACTCTCAAAAATCTCTCAAAGGATTCTCAATCTTTCGATGGGAGAGAGGTAAGTTCTAGGGTAGCAATAAGATGAATAAATAGCCCAAGAATTCATGCAAGAGGTTTCCAATACAGATAGAACACGAATAACAAGTGGAGCAGGAAAAGAAATAGAGATAGAGTCCTGTTCGCACTGGGCAGGAATTCCCAACTCGCTATAGTGAGCAATGGTTCTGCCGCTGCTCTGTGTAGGCTCGCTATAGCGAAAAACCCTTCTGTCTGGACTCCGTTTGAACTTGAAATAACTGTCTCTCTTCTGTCCAGAACTCTTCAAACTCTGACTTAGAGTACCATCACAGTCCATATCTAAAATGAACGAAAATTACAACTCAATGGACTTAGAGTTTTGTCCAACCCATTAATTAGCCAACACATGAAATTCCTAACAGAGTTATAGTGGCAGAGAAAAAAAGGAAAATGAAAAAAGAAAAAATGTTAGCTTTTCAATGTGCTGAAAGGTAGTTGTATGATTAACCTTAAAACTTTTTTTTTTTTAATTTTCAAAATTTTTTATCAGTGCCAATAATTTTTTAAAAATTATCTAATGCCAAAATCATGGTACATACATTGTGGAGTGATGGAGAACATGCCTTTAAATAAAGTTGAGATACGTTGTGGAGTGATGGAGAACATTCCTTTAAATAAAGTTGAGTGGGAATTTAGAACCCACAAGACTGACCCCAGATAGATGGTGAGGGTTCAATGATGACAACAATAGGGTTCTACTGTCTCATTACCCATTTACGAAGAGATTTGTTGAGTATAGACACACACAAGCAAATATACATGCATGCATCATTCTAATGTCAAGAGGGAAGACCATGGGCTTGGATTTGGATAGACTCACACAGTATTTGATTTTGAAAGAATGAGGTTATTTGAAAGAGCTGGATCATCTTAACAGCTTGAATTATTGGAATGGCTAACAATGAGGACCCTGGTGAAGCTTAGGTAGGGTGGAGAATCTGGAGTTGGTGAATCCAGTGAAACTGAAAACCAAAAGCTGGGTTTCCCAATAAATTTGTAGTGCGGGTGTTTCAAACGGGTTGGGAAGGTCAGAAATGAATTCCTTGTATGCTTCACTCATTGACAGTCCTTTGGAGGTATGTGCTCTGGCATCCCCTTGCCAGGATTCTGGACTGCAAGCAGTGCATGGCACTGCTTACATCTAGTTTGTTTACCTGCTAAAAGATCACCATACTAAGTTAGAACAATCGTCTGTTTATAGTGTAATATCTAAATCTCTTGTTCTGATTGTCCGTCTCAGTGTAATTAAATTCGAACCTAGTTTACTGCTAGAGATCATGTTCGCTAGAGATTCCCATTGCCAAAATTCTTCGTTAATTTGCTTTTGTGGTAAATAAAATTGACTAAATCATTTTCTTTTTTTCTTTTCCATGATATAACTATGCAATCTTTGTCACAACAGAAGAAGAGGCTTCCAAGTTGAGGTTTTTTATGGATGAACCTGCTTTCACAAATCTACACTGGGTGAGTGATTTTCTATGCGTAATCTGTTGCCAGTGTTTATTGATAGGGTTTGGCTGTTGTTTTTATAGATAATGCTAATGGATTTGGGTCCATAACCCTGAGTCTCAACTCTCAAGGCATGAGATCTTGTAGCTATTATCAATGAGGCCCTTTTCATTTAGTATTACACAACTAAAGAAAAAAAAAAAAAAACAATTATTGTCATCAATACAGTTGGATCAGATCTGCTTACGAAAACTTGGGATATGCAATCCCAGGTAAGATCATTTCAGGGTAGTAGGATCCTTTTCTATCAGATAGGAAGGGATCTTGCACAAGATTGTATAATTGCCCCATAGACCCTTTGTCTATCTATATGAACAATGTGAAAAATGCAAATTGTTAGTTCATGGCTTTGTTTAAATCAGTCTTGTAAAATGCAAACTTCTGTTTCTTTACTGAATAAGCTAGCTTGGGTTTTCACGTCTTTTTTAATACAGAAAGGAAGAGCAGTGAGCATACAAAACGACTTTTTTCCACACTCATTCTTTGTTGTCCTTGCTAGTGAACTTAAAAGGTTGAATATGTAATGGTTGAACATATAAACACCTAGAGATCTTTTCTTCAACTTTTTCTTCAAAAGTGGTGCTTGCAAATGCTTATGGTCCTTAAAAGGTCATTGATGAAAATGTAATATTTGTAACATCTTGATTGGCTAATATGCGGATACACATTTTTTAAATGGCCATATACTCCTAGCTATCTTTTGGGGAGCTAACTGGATTATAAAGACACATCACTCTGGTTAATTGTATTGTACCTTGCCATTTGTTGGAAGTCCTTGTAAATTGGAAAGAACTTAAATAATCTGTGCCAAAACCCCCCCTTAAAAATACATTTTTAATGGTTTTTACACTTTTTACATATTGATAATCTCACATTGCGTTTTTTACATATTGATAGGTACTAGCTAAACCAGAAAAAACTAAATTAGAAATGCATGATATCCCCAAATATTGCATGCTTGCAGCAAACCAAATGTTTGTTGCTTTGCCAACAATTTGGATAAGTAACTCAGCAATGTCGAAACTCCTGTTGGAACAAATTTTCTGATCACAGTTACTCGAGGCATATATTCACTTGTAGTGCTGGCTATCTAAAATTTTCCTACAAATGGTGTAGGGTTTCTCAAGTTACAAGAGAGGGAAAGTATTTGAAATCTGATATTCCCAGGTAATTGGTTTATGGTACAATGGTTTACGTGCGCCAAAACATTGTGTCAGATGCTTCATGTGCCTTGTCAAGGGCAATTTGCATCGCCATTAGGTATAGTGCTGTTCGAAGACTTTGGTCCACAAGATGGCCCCGAGACACAAGTAATAAAGGACATCTTTTTTTTTTTTTTTTTTTTTTTTTTAAATCAGTAGCATTAACTTTGCTTAAAAGAAGAGAAAATTACAAAGCATCAACAATGGAAAAAGGTACAAGAGCATTGTACCCTACCCATAACCCAATTACATGGTAACACCAATCCAAGGAGACACTCTGTCTACCCCTTATTTGGATATTGTATCTGCTATTGAGTTGGCTGATCTAACCTCATGCCTAAAGGCTACATTGATGGAGGGAGGAAGATAACTCCCCTTTTTCATTAAAACAAAACTGAAATCTCCATGGATTCTCCTTTTAGAGAGACCCACGCGATTATGTTAGAAGAATTGCTTTCCACAATAAGCATCCCATGATCAACTCTCAGAAAAAATCAAAGGGCTTCCTTGCCAACACCTCCACTTCATTGGAATAACAAACACCTACATCCTTGGAGACCATGAGTAAAACCTTGCCCTTGCTATGAAGAAAAACCCCAATTTCTGGCAGCTCCGGCTTGTCTCTCGAAGCATCATCCACGTTGAATTTCAACACCCTAATTGGAGGTTGGCAACTAAGGAACCAATCTCCTCTCTTTAATTAGGCCTCACCCCATGCAACCTCCCAATTAAAAAGAATATCATGCAAATTATAATTCATTCAAATTATAATTAGAGAATTCCTTTTTCACATAGCCCACTCACAATTCTTAGGGTCACCCTTGAAATCAAATTTTCCACTGAAGAGGACGTGCCCTTGAAGATCCTATCATTTCTCTCCTTCCATATTGACCACAAAATAACAAAAGGAACAACCCTCTTAAGAACTGCACCTTATGAAAGGCCTGCCTAACGAAGATTCCATTGCCTTTGCAGTAGTCTCCAAGCAACACCAAGCAAGACCACACCTAGCAATGAAGTGCTTGACAAGTAGGCGCCAAAACTTAACTCATTTAATATATGCTTTAATCTCACTTAATTATTATAATGGAGATGATTATTTTGGATCATGCGTTTATTTGAACTTATATTGTGTTGGAGTTTTATGGATTTTCCATACAGAAAAGGTAGAATCTGCATTACAAGCATGCAGGATCCATAGCTCCTTTGTCTAGAATGTTTGTGATATCCATAAAATCTGTCATATTGGAAGATCTTGTCTTATATAAAAAAAAAAAATTATCTAATAGAAATGGGGAAAGACTAGGAGGTTTGGAAATCATCTGTACATGTATCAATATCATTAGCCTAACATTTCTTTTTTATGCTGGTCTTATAGTAAACACTATCGAATTGAGTTTTTTTTTTTTTTTTTTTTTTTTTTTTTTTTTTTTTTTCTAGGTGATTGATTACAAGACTCAGCAAAGCAGGCTCTTTCCATTGTTGGCTTCTGCCTATGCTTTTAGGTTTGTGGGTTAGTGGTTGAAATGGCTGTACAAGGATGTAACTCAACGATTGCAAGGCAATGAATTTGCAACCTTACCTGAGGTTCATGCATCCACTGCTGGTTTGAAGTCCTTGACAACTACTGCCACTGCTGTATGTGAACTTTGGAATACGTAATGAGTTAAAGTAACCTTTTTGGTTTAGTCAATTTTAGCAAATTTGCTCAATTTTTTTTGGTGTTCTGATGTCGAACTTCTTAGATTATGTTTGGGTGTCTCAAGAACTACATGCTGGTGGACAGAGTGTTTCGAAACAATCATCAATCATGTCATGTCTTATTGATGCAAGCCTTAGGGTTAGGGCTTGCGTGGGTGCCGAATCATGTATCCATAGACACCTCAAATCGTCTCCACTAAGACTTCAACACGAGGACGCACCTCTCCGAGGGAAGAAACCCACGACAATTTTATTCAATAACCAAGTCTAAGACTTTCATCTCTACAATATAATATAAATAAGAAAAGTAAACTTAGGGCCTAAGAAAACCTAAGCCAATAATAGAAACTAGCCTAATTACAATTAGAAATAGGCTAACTAATAATTAGGAAAAATAAAAAGAAATAAAAATAAAAATATATCTCTAACTGGGCGGGACCACTTGTGGCCCATTCTGCATCACTTACCTAGTACAAACCCACTTTTGGTTTCAAGCAAAAAAGAGGTCTAAGGCTCTAAGCGAAAGCCTACCTAATGCAATATTCGCTTCCATTGTTGTTGTCCCACACCCATATCCTCCCAAATCATTATTTTGGGGGTACATCCAAACTTAAAATGCATTTAATCTGGCTTTACTTTTTATTGCCTTCTTTTTTCTTTTCTTTTTTTTTTTTTTTTTTCTGTGATGATAAGATTCAAATTTTTAGTGCCATATATGAGATTATTTCTTAATATGTGATTAAAATCCATCAATCGGTATGCCTGCCTTTTTTTTTTTTTGGGTGTGTGTGTGGGTGGGTGGGTTTTCTTGTGTTTTGAGCTAACCATATGCTATATCTGAAGGATGGGATAGAAGAATGTCGAAAGTTATGTGGTGGCCATGGTTACCTTTGCAGCAGTGGACTCCCTGAGCTGTTTGCAGTATATGTCCCTACCTGCACATACAAAGGAGACAATACTATTCTGCTTTTGCAGGTTTGTGAGTTATACAGGTTACATTTCAGCTTAGCCAACTGCATGCCTCCTTTGCTGGAATTCTCAACCATGTGTGTCTTGTTAGTTCTTCAAAATGTATAAATACTGATAGCATGCTGCGAAATCTTCACTTCCTGAACTAACACAATATCTATTATAATAGCAGTCAGTTTAAGATTTATACAGTGATGAGATTTGTGGATTAAATGTATATAGTTTTCAGTTTTAGAATGATAATATCTTTATATAGGAAACTGATTCTATACGGGCTAAACTATGAAAAAAATGTATAGTGAATGCTGTAAGTAGCACCCACTTAACATCGAGGAAAATAATTGGAAGTCTACCCCCTTTTTTGTTGTTGTTGAAATGGTTACTGATAATACAGCCATTATACTGGCCTAAAAGCTAATATAAAGATACTTCAAACAAATCTCTCAAAATTAAGGGAAACATCATAACATTTTTCGTAACCCCTCCAAAATTCGAAATGGGACATGGTTGCTGGCTTTGGGTCTTCCTACCTATTGAAAAAATTACTTCACCCTGATAAATGTCAATAGAAAATGCTCAAAAATTTCGCCTTAGATTCTGCTATATTTCATTGGTGAGGCTATCAGAAAATGTGCTTTTCTCCCCCTTCTTTTCTTACTAAAATATACCATCTATGGGTTGTGAGGTTTCTCATGAAGGCCATTTCTCAGCTGGGATCTGGAAAACTACCAGTTGGAACAACAACATATATGCAAAGAGCAGAACAGTTAATGCAATGTACTTCTGATGTTCGTAGTGGTATATCTCATAATTTGCATCTTTTTTCTTTTGTTGTTAAAAATGCAAGACAATAAATATGTAAGAACATTTTACATTTCAAATCTCAATGCCATAAATTCATACATATCCTTTTTTTCAAAAAAAAATAAAAATAAATAACATCTTAAAGCTACGACACTAAGCCTATTTTTTCATCCCAAAATTCTTTTTTAGCTGAATAGACTCAAGAATTGTCTTTTAGATTGAAACTTTGAAATCCCAAGCTTAGGTGAAGGAGCAGGGTTGCATCAGGTAGGTTGACAGGTGGTGTAGAACTTTTGTCACAAACAACTCTAACATGAATTATGAGAAAACAAACAGAATTCATGTAGCTAACCTACAATGGTTTAGACAAGGCTTTGATGATGATGGTGATTGAAACTTTTAATTCATTCTTGGTGGCAAGACTTGCATCATATTATGGTTCACGTACCACCCAACCTAAAGCAAATTTGCTGCTGGTACTTGCTTCCTGACCTTATAATGTTGGGTTTCCGATATGCAGCTCAGGATTGGTTAATACCTTCTATTATATTAGAGGCATTTGAAGCAAGGGCTCTTAGGCTAGCTGTAGCTTGTGCTCAAAATATAGGCAAGGCGCCAAATCCAGAAGAAGGTACTTTGTTCTCTGTTGGTTCCTTTTGTAAAATCTATTTACACATGATATCTTCATGTTACCTCTTATGTGGCCTGTAGTTTGATTTCCAATGTGCCCTTTTTTCACTCTAGTGTCCAAGCCCATGTTATGTAAGCTCCAAAATTAACTGTTATTTGTCTGTTAATTGTCTCCTGCAATTTGGTAACCTTTCCGTATAAATGCTTTAGAAGAGGAAATTCAACAAACTAGGTCAACCGTGTGAGAAAAAGGTCATTGTGTTTCTCACTTTTCTAGTGCTATTGAATCAAGAAGAAATTTCATTCCAAGCGACATTGTATAGTCCTCGAAATCCAACGCACGGAACATTCCTAAATTGTATTTCTGCTGGCATTTTTTTTTATTTTTATTTTTTCCTTTCTGCATAGATTTGAGTGAAAAGAGAACACAGCTGTTACATTGTGAAGTGTTGATATCATCGTCGTTATTACTACTACTTGCCTCTTTTTTTTTTTCTTTTTTTCTTTTTTTTTTTTTTTTTTTTTTTTTTTTTTTTTTTTGTCATTGTAAAGCTGAGAAAGTGTTTGTGGTTTTTCAGAACTCTCTGCTGAGTTAACAGAGGCGGTAATTGCTCACTGCCAGTTAATTGTAGTTTCCAAGTAAGTTCCTGTTATCTTAGTAGTCTATACAAACTATGCCTTTGTTCTTTATTAAAAATTTAATTGTTTTATGCCTATCCAACATCTAGTTTTTATTTGGTTGCTGAAACAACAGTGGCATGAGAAGTTGAAGGATGTAATACCTGTGGCTGGCCTGTATGCACTTTCCTATTATATATAATATATGTTTCAGAGATTCTTTAAATAATCTATGCAACAGTGTTGCAAACATGTCACACAGCACCATGTTCAACTCTTCATCAATTTCTTCAATCATTAGTTTAAGCATTGTTTTCTAGTAACCCTAGGCAACAATACCCAGATACTTGTACATGCCTGGTGTATCTGTGTTGAGCCCATACGACTTGTGTTTTAGTAATCGATGCTGCACCGATGCTTCTAGGGTACAAGTTTAGTGTATCCTAGTTTCCAAGTCCATTGTTTCATATAATTCTTTAATTTCACTTTTCAACCTAAAAATGTTAGAAAGGAATGTAGACAATGATAAGTTTATTCAGATGTATTCTAAAGAAAAAATTAGGACAACTATATCCTGTATTCATATCCTAGATTTGTATCCCCGATCCCCTTACGCATCTCCATACCCATATCCATATCTGGGCACCATAGGCGCCAGGTAGGTGGGATATAGTTTCAGTGGTAATGATGTTTAGTTCCTACACCTTTTCTTCTTTTGGAATAGAACAAAAATATTGAAATGTTTATTGCTTGCTTATTTAGAACCAGAGTTGTACATTATCTTATGTTGGAGTTATTTTTCAATATAATCTTTCTTTAGAAGCAAACATGTATTTGAATATATTGTTAAATCCATGAATCCTTCCTTTTTGGGGTTTTGCCAGATGCACGTCTTGTACTAGGATTATATTCTGACATGTGCCCATTTATGGAACTTAGATGTAATAAATATGTGTTTCCTTAACATGTATTATCAAGTCTGGCCTCCTGACCAGATGAATTAACATGACCTTGACAGGAAAATTATCTTTTTTTGCTTAATAGTTGGACCTTGATATGGCATTGCAACATGTCGTGAAGGGCTTTAGTTAAATTTTAAATGTCAAACTTGTCATGAATGGCTTTTGAACTTAAAATCAAACTGTCAGACATGGGTATAGTGGCCATATGAAGTGTCCATACTCTGGATGAGAGTCTAGGAGTCAGCTAGAGTCCAACCCATTAGACATCCAAAGATTCAACCAGATACCCAATTCACTGAGACCCTTAAAGGCAATTTGTTTTCACATAATATTCTCCTTGGAATTTAATTTTATATGGCTAAAACATGTTTGAACAATAAATTTTAAATTTTATTTAAATTACAATTGGTGGAATTTTCATTCTCAAAACTTCTCAAAACCTATTCAAGCAGTTTCAATTCATCTTATTTTACAAGCTGATGGTTTGATTTTTAAAATTTGAAATCCGGAACTGTGTACTGACGCTCTATTTCACTTCGATGTGGAAACGCAACAAACAATGGTTTATTGTCTTCATAATATTGTTGTTTATCATATTTTATCTATAGATTGGAAGATTCATAGAGGAATACGGAATAAAGGAGAATTCTTACGAACAGATTGTTCGAATGAGAAACAAGTATCTAACGCTCACAAAAAATAGGATTAACCCCATTGCATATTGGTACTTATTGGGTATAGAATAGATCTGCTTCTCTTTGTTCTTACCAACTGAATTGTTTAACTATTACCAACAGAACAGAATAATATTAACCCTTGTTTTGAGATAATCCAAAGAAAAGGTAAGTTCCAGTCAGATAGTGTTTGAAAGTTCTTATTCTCTTTTCCATCCTTCCTCTCTCCTCTTCTGCTTTCCTTCCTCCCCCTCAAACTCCCGTTCCTTCCAAAAAAAATTTTAATTCTTAATTTCAGGGATTCTTTCCTCTTGAGCTATATTGGAGTATTGAAATCCCAAGAGCACAAATCGTGTTCTTTTTTTTTTTTTTTTTTTTTCTGAATGTCTAGTAATTTACATTTAGCATGCTTTTTGTTGCCCCATCTTTGATCGTTGAGCCATTTTATGTAATTTTTCTTTTGATAATTATCTTTTTCAGGTTCATTGATAAGGTACAAGGAGATAATGAGGGAATGGGAGTAAAAGAGCAGCTACATGCCCTCTGCAGCATCTATGCACTCTCTTTGCTTCACAGGCATCTGGGTGAATTCCTTTCAACTGGGTGCATCACCCCAAAGCAAGCTGCACTTGCAAATGAGCAGCTCAGATATCTGTATAGCAGGGTTTTTATAGCTATAAACCATATTTCCATCCCAATACTTTTCTTTCAAATGTCCACTTATTGTCGTAATCTTAGGGAATGTTTGATGTAACCTGAAATCACAATTGGTGTTAATATTGTGATAAGCAGGGTTGCCCCTTGAACCAGGGAAGACCTCCCTCTGATACCAATTGATGCAGCAAAAAGTGTGGAAGGATTGAGGAAGAATATTATCTTCTACCTAAGATCAAAACCCTGAATCAACAAGGACAAACTTGATTTTGTCTTATTCCCTCATTAGCAACATGATAATGTCTTATAGAAAATCTTGTTATGACCTTCCCACTCAATTCGAGACTCAAAATCTGAAATTAGCACTTATCCATCTGGCTTGATTTTGATCTTGTCCAACATCCTGTATATCGCCTCATGAACTTGATTCCAAGCGCTGCTTCACGTGCCTACCTGTGTTACTCATTTTGTTTACAACAAAAGTTCATTTTTCTTTACAAGTTTGTGGTCCCTTGGCAGGTCCGCCCAAATGCTGTGGCCCTTGTTGATGCATTCAACTACACTGACCATTATCTGGGTTCAGTTCTTGGTTGCTATGATGGAAATGTGTACCCAAAACTCTACGAGGAGGCATGGAAGGATCCGCTAAATGACTCTGTTGTGCCTGAAGGTTACCATGAATATATTCGGCCTTTGCTGAAGCAACAACTTACAAAATCAAGGCTCTGAAGATGGTAGTTACAGGAGGTTATTGTTTTTAACGGTTGGTTTGTAACGGTTGTTATTTATAACCATAAAAATTAGCAACTAATTATTATTGTTATGTACCATTTTTTCAATTTGTTTGATGTGGTATATGACGCGGAACAAGTGGCGGAACCATTAGTGGAACAAGAAGACCCCAAGAAATCAAGCTGGAAGGCTTAAACGATAGTGTCAGCTTCAAACGGCCATAACTTTTGATCTGGGTATCATCTCGCGATTCATAAGTACTTATTTTGAAGCTATCAATGTGCTTTACAGCTACACAACGGAAAATTGGCAAAGGGAGTTAGTGCCGTCGAAGGCAAAATGGGGCCCATTTCAAAGGTCCAAATGCAGCTTTCATACAAAACTTACTATTTATGGTAAGTTTCTATTTTGTCTTATTTTTAGGGGTTTTTGAGTATGCTCGATTTTGAATTTTTGTTGAAGGTCTTAAAAAGTAATTTAGAGTTATTCCAAGGGATTTTATGTAATTTGGGATTTTCACTATTTTTAGTAACTTTTACCAATTTCATTAAAGTTAGGGTTTTGGATGCCATATAAGCCGACGTTATGTTTCTATTGAGGATATAATATGAATTTCAGTTTCTCTTTAGGGTTCTCCCTAGATCTTCATTGTGGATTCATGGCTTTCTTATCTGGTTGAAGATGATGATCTTCTTCCTTTAACCTTTTGCACTTTCCCCTACACAGTTCACAAGAATAACATCATTACCTCAAAAATGTTATATTACTACACCAAGGAAGTGAGATGCGTTGAAATGATAATATGGACTCTGCTACAAGTGACCTGATCTCTATCCCAAGGTATTCCCATGATGCAAGGCTACTCTTCAATTGATGTGGTTTTTTTTTTTTTTTTCCTTTCTGTGTGTTGGTTTGAACTAGGGATATACGGTTTTATCCTATCCACATTTGCCACTTGTATAAAATCTATTTTTTTTATTTTTTTCATTCCAAGGAAGCATTTGAGAGAGTACATTTGCTGGCATAAGATTTTATGCAGTTGACGAATGTGAATAGGATGAAACAGGTGCTTTCTATTTCAACCAAACAGGGGATCCGGACTCCTTTCTTTAGCATAGAAGAATAGAATATGTTTTGGTTCTGCTTTTGTTATTTTGGGATCAAACTAGGATCTTTGAATAGCAGATTGGGATATATATATATATATATATATATATGCATATCCTTATACTTCAATAATTACTAGCATAATAACCCGTGCTAAGCATGGGCATGGTTAATGTAGCTAGGTCCCCAGTCCATCTAGCTAATTTTTAGATTTTTTTAATATAAATAAATACATATAATAATTGTGTAGTTTGATGGTTAGTTTAGTTTTATTTAAAAGGTCATGAGTTCAAATCTCTAAACCCTTTTATTTTTTTTTAGTTTTTTTACCAAGGCTCAATAAATAATAAAAAAAGTCAAAATGAAAAGAAATCTGGTCAAAATTAAATCCAAAACCTCAGTTTTAATATATCATGATGGACTTTAGAAATGTGACCAAAGATACACTTTGGGCATCTGGCTTTCCATTGGGGAAAAAATATTCTTGGGAGGCTATATGTAAATAAGGCCGAAATTTGCCATAATATAAGGTGGTTTTTCAAAATCTCAGTAGGGTCAATGACCCCCCTTACCCGTTATTAGAACTCTATAGTGAGGTATAACATGGTGAAAATCAAACTGCTCAAAAATAAACATCCTACATCTACATGGAACGCTCCTAAATTTTACTTCAATTCGAGTGATTCGCACCATAAAATTAGAATATAAATAATTAAGTAATTAATATAATTTTATACATTATTTATCATATTTATTAATTATGTCATTGATCGTATTTTAATCTTATAATGGGACCAAGTCTTATTGAATTAAAAATAGGAGATGACCCATGTAAGGTGATGCACTGAGAGCTCTAGAAACCAAAAAAAAAAGAAACCTCCTGCTTGTCACTACAATACAGAGTGTCATTAATGACCACATTACACTATCAATGAGACTACCTATCCCTAACCAACCACTTTCAATTAAACTATGCGTAATCTTGGGGTCACCTCACCTAGAAGAAATAAATCCACATACCTCAACAATAACTCTCCTTTTGGACTTAACATCAACCAGACGTTTCTAACCCAAAAAAAAATCTCTCTCCTTCTTGACTATTTTTTTTCACTTCAATCCGAGTAGAAAGTGCAATTAAATAATTATACATCACATGACACATTCTATTTAATTTTTCAATTTTAATTATGTGTATTACATAATCAATTTGATGGTGGGCCCTACTTTAATTAGATCGAAAATTGACGAGTGCTCGAACAAAGGAAAAGGGTTACCTTGGGTGTTTCAGATTGCTAGAGTGGGCCATGCTGTTGCATTTTTCTCCTTACAATACCTGGGGTATATCCAACAGGCATAAGGTTTCCTACTCCTACCAAGTAACCTGTGCCTAGAGAAATGATCTGATGGGGTCCAAGGAAGAGTCCGGATCCCCAGCCCACATAGAGATAAATCAGGCTGTTCAAGATGAATGTGATTTGTTAATCCTGAGAGGTAGACCACAGTTTGCATTCGAAGGTTAAAAGTTTAAAACTGTACTACCACACTGGGGCCATTGAGGATTTATCCGACTCACCCTGGGCCTGTAGAGATTATTCAGGCTCAAAGGGTTTGGACACCCTTGTTATAAAAAAAATTAAATGAAGAGATGAATGCTATTTGTTTGTAGGGTGTGGAAAAATGAATTAAAATTGAGTGTTAAATTAAGAGAGAAAAAAAGCAGACGGGAGATAGGTGGTTAAAAAAAAATTGACAAAAATGTAATTTTAGTTGTGAAAAATGAAAAAAAAGAAAAAAAAATCCTTTTAAAATGACAAAAACAATTGTGTTAACTGTTCCTGCGTCAAAGCTGTGAAATCAATGCTGCGGTTGCTCAATCAATGCTGGTTGTTGAGTTTCTCGCCCAACAACTTAAATAATGTCAATAAATATCCTTTACATTAATATAATGTACAGATCCTCTCTACGAGCTGTGCTCAGAGATTCCTCCTTGTGCCTTTTACCGGGGCCATTTCTCAAATCCAAATCCCACAAACTATCCTCATTCCCCATTTATACCAAATTTCATATCACTTGGAGAAAATCTCACCGTCAAATTATTACCTATAACATATATAATTGACTATTTATTTTAATAATTATTATTACTGCATATTATATTTAAATAAGAATACAACTCACATCAAAATAGATCATTTAGTAACCAGTACGGATCCCCATCTGCGATACTTATTATATATTTATATGAGTGGATGAATCACGGTGTGCCATGTTGACAAGTGTGATTGAGGAAGACTTGAAAATTGGGCCCCACTGAGATTATTTTCCAAAGTATATTCGGATCCGGTTGAATGTACCCGGAGGATCCGGTTTGCTCGTCCAAATGGGTCGGAGAAAAGGACTATCAACGGCCCACACGTGTCTGACATTCACTTAATCGTACTCAAATGTAACTTGATTAAATTCAGAGAGAGACTACATGTCCCGACTTTGGGACCGGTCCAGGGATCGGTCCCAAAAGTCAGGACATGTAGCATTTTTCTTAAATTCAGACTAGATTTGAGATTTTACGGAGAGAGAGAGAGAGAGAGAGAGAGAGAGAGAGCTCTTGTTCATTCTCACTTTGGTTCGTGATTTTGGAGAAGAGATTGAAGAAGAGAAGAGAAATGGAGGAAGTTGATCACCTAGCACATGAAAGGAAGAAAGCCCAGTTCGACGTGGAAGCCATGAAGATCGTTTGGGCAGGTTCTCGGCAAGCATTTGAAGTCGCAGACCGAATGGCTCGTCTCGCTGCGAGCGATCCTGTAAGGTTTTTTTTTTTTTTTTTGAAATTGAGTTTGTTTTCCAAGTTCCTTGATGCGATTCTGCTTCTGGGTCTTGGTTGTTTTCGTGTTTTATTCGGTCTTGAAAGAATAGCTTAAACTTTCGATGTTTTTGAGTGATCTCTGATTGATGAGCAGTGAAGTAGCTTTGCAATTTGGTTGGGGTTTGGTGGGAGCTCAAATTTCAATTTGGGGGGTGAAGTTATGCAAAGTTTTGTTTTTTTTTTTTTTTTTTGTCTTTTTTAATGTTGAAGAGAAAGGAATGTTGCAATGTGATGTAATTGAAGGAATTCTCTATTTTTCAAGAGTAAAAGAAGCGCATTTCTTTATCTAGATGGCTAGATCGCAGACCCCTTCCATCTGTTAGGCCAGTGCGAATATCAGAAACCATATAGTTAGAGGACTGTTAAACTTTGAGGCTAATATCTCATGGGTTAGCAAAATCTGATGGGGATGATTTTATTGCCTAACCATATTTGACTTAGTTACTAAATTCGAACAAATTGAAGGGGTTTTGATGAAACAATGATATAGGATATGAGGACCGTTAGGTTGCTTCGTAATGTGCTCTAATAGAAGAAAAAAAATGTTGGATTCTAGCATTTTCCAATATAATGTTTTTTTTTTTTTTTCAGTAAAAATATAAGTTCACGTCAATACGGGCAAAGTCGACTATGAGGCTCATCACGACAGCAATTTTGAACCTTGGTTGTAACTGATGACTTCAATTTGTCTGTCCTATTATAGGTCTTTTGTAAAGATAACAGAGCAATGTTGAGCCGAAAGGAGTTATTTCGGAACACGCTCAGAAAAGCAGCTCACATATTGAATCAGGTTGTCAAGCTTGGCCTTTCAGGTATGCCCTGATCTTAATACCTTTATGCATTGTCATGTAACGTTTGGAAGATTTGAAACTTAATCTCTTATTATAGTCATATATAGCATAACGTATCGACTGTAACCTTTGTCCCTTGAATAGGGGTCTAATGTCTCATTGCCCATTTACAGAGAGATTTGTTGAATATAAACACACACACAAGCGCATTTACATGTGTGCACAATGTTAATGTCAATTGTCAAGAAGGACACCTGTTACATAACAGCCATGGGATTTGATTTGGATAGATGCACAGTATTTGGTTTTTGAATGAGAGGAGTTGTTAGTGTCAAGGTATGGGTTGGGGCTTGGGCCAAACCAATGGGTCAGATCAATCCAACAAATCAAGATTAAAGGAGATTTTCCATGAGTCAGCCCATATCTGTACAATATCTTTTTTGTTGCTGTACATATCTATAGATTGCTGTATATATCCTGTTGTTTTGGCAACTCTTGTACTATTTAAAGAGATCATATTCAATGAGAAAGATAAGTTCTTCTCTCCATATGAAAACGTTCTCTTTCTTGCACATAATAGTTTGAAAGAGCTGGATCATCAGAACACCTCAAATTATTGGAATTGCTAACAGTAAGGACCTTGGTGATGCTGAGTTATGGTGGGAAGTTATGGTGGGAAATAAGGACATTGGTGAATCCAGCGAAACCAAAATAGCGAAAGTTGGGTGTTCCAGGAAGCTTGTAGCGTGGATGTTTAAAAGAGTTGGGAAGGTCTGAAATGCCACCCATGTCTGCTTCACTCGTTGACAGTCCTTTGGGGGTACGCGCTCCTGCATCTCCTTGGCAGGATTCTGAAGCGCAAGTAGTGCATGGCGCCATTTACTTTAAAATCAAGAATTTTTTATAGTTTGCTTACCTGCTAAAAGATCTCTATACTAAGTTAGAACAATCTTCTATGTACTGTAATATCTAAATCTCGGATTCTGAAGCGCAAGTAGTGCATGACACCATTTACTTTAAAATCAAGAATTTTTGATAGTTTGCTTTCCTGCTAAAAGATCTCTATAATAAATTAGAACAATCTTCTATATACTGTAATATCTAAATCTCTTGTTCTGATTGCCATTATCAGTGTAATGAAATCAATCCTAGTTTGCTGCTAGATATCATTTTCACTGGTGATTCCTGTTGCTAACCATGATATATGAAATATAACTATGCGAGCTTTGTCACAACAGAAGAAGAGGCTTCCAAATTGAGGTTTTTTATGGATGAACCTGCTTACACAGATCTACATTGGGTGAGTAATTTCCTCTCTGTTGCCAGTGTTTATTAATTGGTTTGACCGTTTGACTGGTGATTTTATAGATAACGATAACGGATTTGGTTCCATGGCCCTGGGTTCCAATGCATGAGATCCTGTAGCTATTACCAACTTTCATTTAGTTTGACATAAAATAAATACATAGATAAGAAAAAATTACTGTACTTATTAATACAGTTAGATCAGATCTGCATACAAAAGCTTGGGATATGCAAATCCAGGTAAGATCATTAAAGGATAATGGGATCATTTTCTATAAGAATGGAAGGGATGTTGTCATGTTGCACAAGATTATACTTCTAAGTAATTGCCCCAAAGACCCTATATCTATCCATAGTTTTCAAAATCAGAATTGTATGGCAAATCGTTCATACCTTGAATCGAATCGCAAATTGTAGGAGTTTTTTATATTTTTCTAATAAAAATTAAAAATAATTAAAAAATTAAAAGAAAAAATTAATTATTCATAACCATCGTGTTTCCCATTTATAGCAGTATAAATACAATAACAAGTAAGTCTATCATACAATCATATTAAGAACATCATGACATATATCAATATATATGAAATAAATAATGTGTAAATAGTTAAATAAGTTTAAATTATCAATATATATTTTTTATTATCTTTAAATCAAAATATAAAAAAAATCTAAACTATCAATCTTACACAGTAGAATATCTCTTGAAGTTAAGAAAGTGTTTATGAAGAAAAAAACCAAAATAGATTAAAAAAAGAAAAAGTTATAGACAAGCACCATACGTACAGACGAATGCTTCAATTAAATATATGTTCTTTATTCATCTTTAAAATTTTATCAAAGCCGCAAAAAATTCTTTTGGAGATTTTGTTAACTACTAAATAAACTTTTAAAAATAAAAGAGCAAAAGAAAGAAAAAAATATAAAAGATTATTAATTATAACTTATTGGTTGTAGTTATTATCGCTAAGCCGAATCGTTCGAATCGTAAGATTCGATGAAACGAGTATCGAATCGTAGGATTCACCCCCAAATGCTAAAAATGGGATTTGTTGCATAGATACGAATCGTTTTCCTTAAGATTCGTATCGTAGGATTCTGATAACTATGCATCTATTTATGTGAACAAGAAATCACACTTACAATTTTTATTTGTAGACATTGTTCAAAAGTTTATGTAAAATGGATATGGAAGTACAACACGGCAGCTACACTGGAAAATTTGAAAAGTGAAAAGGAATTCCAAAAAACTGCAAATGGGCTGCTGAATTCTCCTTTCACAAAAGAATCAGCTTTGTATGTTATCTTTGTGTTGATGATTCTGTTGTGTTATTAAGTAAAACACAGATGATTTTATGAGGAAACATCGAAGGCCTATATCATTGATTTGGTATCACCAAGTTGAATTGATTGAACTATTGTCGAAGAACCTTGAGATTGCATTTGGCAAGTTAGAATGCAATGTTGGAAAGGATACATGCAGTAACATTGCAATATTGGAATTCATAGACACTAAAATATCACACTATCATCATGTTGATTGATGTGACATTGAATATTTCAATAATCAGGAGGTAAATGACCTGGAGATTTGGCCTTTCAACAAGCATAGCATAAATGATTAATTATTGTTTCACCATCTATCGTGTATACTTTTCCATGAGAACTTCTGGCAGTGTCATTCTTTAAGTTTTTTAGGATGAAGCATAGTACTTGTCATAATCTGTAGTTGTATTGTTTGATGCCATCTCTTATATCTTGAGATTTCAGAGTCCATGAAATTTTCATAAGCAAGTTCCATCAAACATTTTGATGTTTGTTTTTCCTGTGAAAACATCTTGTGGTTGATTTTCTTTTTATCAAATCTTTGCTGAAGGGCATGTTTATACCTGCTATAAAAGGACTAGGCACTGAAGAGCAGCAGGAAAAATGGCTAACATTGGCATCTAAGATGCACATAATTGGTTGTTATGCACAAACTGAGCTTGGTCATGGCTCTAATGTTCAAGGACTTGAAACCACTGCAACATTTGATCCAACATCTGATGAATTTATCATCCACAGCCCTACACTAACTTCAAGCAAAGTAAGTAATGGAGGTGATGAGGCAGCAAAGTGTTATTTAGTTATTATCTTTACATTTCATTTATAGAGCTATGGGAAGTAGGGCTGAAGCGACTCTTCTCTTCCAGATGTCCTAGTACTCATTTATTGGGTTTTGTGTGTAGTGGTGGCCTGGTGGCCTTGGAAAAGTTTCAACACATGCAGTTGTCTATGCTCGTCTTATCACAAATGGTCAAGACCATGGAGTGCATGGTAAGTCGCTGACCTACTTTTTACTAAAGTCAAGAACATTAAAGTTACTCTAATATTGAAACTAATCTTAATTTTTTTAATGTATAGGTTTTATTGTTCAGTTGCGTAGTTTAGATGATCACTTGCCTCTTCCTGGTATTACCGTCGGTGATATTGGGATGAAATTTGGTAATGGGGCATACAACACTATGGATAATGGTGTTCTACGGTTCAATAATGTCCGCATACCTAGGAGTCAAATGTTGATGAGGTTTGTTCAGTCTTCACATTTTCTCATTTTATATCTTGTCCCTTTTCTCCTTTTTACAATTTTGGATCATCATCATATTCATCATCTTAGCCTTACCACATCTTTTTGGTGTTGGCTTAATATGCTCTAGTCAAATTAAGAATAGATATATGTATATTTATTTATTTGTGTGTGCATATGAATTTGGTCACCCACGGATGTTTTGCATGGAACCATCTATGTAGATTCCTATGATCCATCCTCCCCCCTCACACTTAACCAACTCACAACCCGCATCCATCCGAATGGGATTTGACCATTGGATTGAAAAAAAAAAAAAATGTTGTTCCACCTCTACTCATGGATCAAGGGTTTAGGATGATCTAAGGGACTTGAAGTTCTGCACACAGGTAGATCCAATCAGGATCTTTCAATCCCTACCTCTCCCATGATTGTCGTGACCCCGGACCGGGTTACCAAGCGGGCCGGGTCCGGGATCGGGACTCAAAATTTAAATGATTAATGGATGATGATGAATGAACCTTACTATAAATTTTTTTAATCATAACGTATACGAGTCAATAAAAAGATGCCACTCGTATACGCGATTTGCCACAGGTGTCCGCGGTGAGGATATCACAACAACATGAATATTTCTGTTAAGTGCGGAAGCGTGTAGCAAATTTAATTCATACATTTAAACCTGTTAAAGCAATAAATTTATAAAACAGAAGAATCATTTATTCAAAACATATATGCAATGTAAAACAAATAAGGTATCCAAGGAAATCGAGAAACAAACAAGATGGCAACCACACAAAGCTAAGTCCTCTATCACCGAAGTGACATGAGCATATCGGGATGTTGACCTCAGTCACCGAAGTGAGGAGAACATAAGTAACATATACATATACATAATAATACGGGACATGACCACGGTAGCGAACCGGGCATCGGGAACCACAGTAGCAATCTGCGCCATCGGGACAAGACCACGGTAATAACCGGGTAGCGGGATCCAAACTGCAGCCGGTGGGATGGGAGGGGGATCTCCAAGTCGGTGGATCAAACCGGCAAGGTAATCCAAGCTTAGTGGTGTCGACTCATAGATCAAATGACATAAAACAAGGCATGTACAAAATTCATATGATGCACTTATATAGACGGGCGGGACGGGGTGCTCGAAGGCACAAATATCATTTCAAACGGGAAGTGTATATCGGGACTGGCAAAATGCTACAGTTGCAAATTCAGTATTTTTGGGAATGATAAATCATAAATCATGAATTTCGGGACAAATATCGTGATTCGAAATTTGAACAAGGTGAATAAGGGTCCCGTATGTCAATTTCAATATAAATTGGTACTCCTTGATTTTGGAGACATTCCGAACTCATTATACACCTTAGGGATTTTCAAAACTTTAAATGAAAATTTGTGATTTGGTTTCTCTATTCAAATGGGTTCAAACAATGCTCATAAGTCTTCCCATTTTCAAAACTTTAAATGAAAGTTTGTGATTTGATTTCTCTTTTCAAATGGGTTCAAACAATGCTCATAAGTTTTCTCATCACAATAGGGTTCCCAATAAACCACTCTCAATTATTTAAACATTTCATTTTTGCTCACAGAATGGTCCCAGATGAACAGTATTCATCGCTCGAGCGACGAGCTCTCTGAAATGGTTTCTGGGGAAGTTCGCTTGAGCGGATAGAGGGTTCGCTCGAGCGGACATGTTGGCTCAAGCGAACAATAAGTTCGCTCGAACTAACAAGGTTCTGTGAGGTTTCTGATATGGTTCTGGGAATGGTCGCTCGAGCGAACTGTCTAGAAACTGATTCCGGGACAATTCTGCTCTCTTCCTTTTCCACTTCTTTCAAACTCCTTTAGCCACATTTCCTCATCCAAATGAAAGGGGTTAAAACCTCATTCAAATACCATTCAAATTTCCATCAACACTTCCATAAATCTCAACCAAACACCTTCTTCTCCATCATATTCAACCACAAAGATAAGAGAAAATACCACCAAATCACCAAGATTCATTTAATACTTCATACAAACAATAAATAAGAGGTCATAATGACAATGCTTCAAGAGTTAATAAACCAACTAACTCATTCATGTGCATTTATTTCAAAAGTATGTAAATCAAGAATAACATTAATAGAGATAGTGAAAATCAACACATTTCTCATAAAATCATTTAATGCACAAAATATCAATTCATCCACTTGCCTCAAGGTCTCTAATCAAGCAAATCAAGCCTCTAATACTCACTCCAAGCCAAGCTCCCAAGCTACACAAAAAAAAAAAAAAAAAACCCCAAAACAAACCCAAAAATGGGTCAAAACAAGGATTAAGAAGAAACAAGTTTCAATAAAGGAAATGGAGCTTCTCAAAGGCTTGAAGAACACATATCTAAGAGATGGGGAGGGTTACTTACTTATAGGTTCTCCAAAAGGGCAAGAGTAGTTCAATGGGGATCTTGAAAAAGGAGGTTTCTTCCACAAATGCTATTAGGAGAGAGCTCTCAAAGAGATGAAGAAGAGGATGATCTCAAATCTTCTATTGGTGCAAGTTTGGAAGTGGATTGAGGATGGGAAAGCTAGAGGAAGAAGAGAAAGAGAAAAGCCCTAGCTCTTGGTGGTTTTGTGCTGGAAAAAGGGAAAGGAGAAGAGGAAGTCTCCTTATAAAGCAATTGGAAGTGGGCTCCAACACTAGAAAACTTGAAAGCTGAAATCATGGTTTTCGAGACCTCGGATGGAATCGACGAAGCAGGAAGAAATGATCGTCAAAATTTCTAATTTGCAAAAAGTATATGTTTCGTGGGTTTCGGGAATATCAAACATTGGGTATAGATTTAGTGTAAAAAGACTGTTTTGCCCTCAATGCAATGAAAGTCGGGTTTCAGGATTCGAGACGGGAACGGGATCAACATGAAAGTTTAAGAGATTAACGAGATAAGCGAAACGGGATAAAAACACAAATCAATGGGATCTCGAGTAATCCCCCAAGTAAACGCAAAGTCATAAAAGGAACCCCCAAAGGGCCCCACTAATCACAAAGGCACTCAAAATTCCCCAAAGCTATAACAAATCTATTCTAAACCCAACTAAATCGAATCTACTAAACAAGCTTAGAACTAATACACAACTTAATTAACACCAAGCGAGGTCTCTCGGGTCGGGGTCTTACAATGATCATCGTGGCCCCAGGTGGGCTCCACAATGCAGTCCGCACAGAGTGCCATGCAAGACATTCAAACCCATTTAGATTTGTTGAGAGAGAGAGAGAGAGAGAGAGAGAGAGAGAGAGAGAGAGAGAGAGTTGTTCACAGCCACCGGTATTTGAACTCATCTAATCCACTCGCCCATACAATTCAATGGCATAATTCATTTCCTCCTTTTTTGAATGAAAAGAGGTCTATGCCAGCGGTTTCAAGACAGAAAACTGCAATATCTTATGGTTTATGATAATATTCTTTTGGAGGACCATAGATATAAATTCAATTGATCAACATATAATCATTATCCTTGGGTTCTATTTGAGTTATTTTTCTACATGTGAAAAATGCAGATTGTTAGCTCGTGTCTTTGCTTAAATCAGTCTACTATAATGCAAACTTTTGTTTCTTTATTTGATATGATATAGCCTGGATTATCACATATCTTTTTGAATTTAGAAAGGAACAGCGGTGACCCTATGAAACAACTTTTTTCCCCCACTGATTCTTTTGTTGTTGTCCTTCTAGTGTACTTGATTAATTGCCACACGAAGAAGAGGTTGAATATGTAATGGTTGAACATGGGAGGTTCGTTTGAATGTAAGCACATGGAGATCTTTACTTTTACTTTTTCTTCAAAAGCGGTGCTTCCAAAAGCTTATGTTCCTTAAAAGGTTGTTGATGGAAATGCAATACTAGCAACACCTTGATGGGCTAATATGTGGATTAGAAAATTTTAAGTGGCCTTACACACACACACTAATTGGATTAAAGAGATGTACTCGTAGTTATCCTTTGGGGTGCTAATTGGATTAAAGACAATTGCTCTAGTTATATGTATTGTACCTTGCCATTTTTTATAAATAAACAAATAAAATTAAAAAATGCACTGTTATACATATTGATATTGCCTGTTTTAAACTAAAATTAAAAAACTTTACAGTGTTATACATATGTTTATTGCCTGTTCTACATATTGATAGGTACTAACTAAACCTGAAAAAAAATGCACTAGAATAGAAATGCCTGATATCCTCTAATGTTGCATACTTGCATGCTTACAGCATCCCAAAGGTTTCGTTCTTGGCCACCAAATCACATAAGAGAATCAGCAATGTTGAAATTCATGTCGAAACAAATTTTCTGATCACTGTTACTTGATCTTTCCCTTTTAATCGGATATATTTAATTGTAGTGCTGGCTGTCTGCTAATGGTGTAGGGTGTCTCGAGTTACAAGAGAGGGGAAGTATATGAAGTCCGACGTTCCCAGGCAGTTGGTTTATGGTGCAATGGTTTACGTGCGCCAAACCATTGTGTCAGATGCTTCGTGTGCTTTGTCTAGGGCAGTTTGTATCGCCATTAGGTATAGTGCTGTTCGAAGACAATTTGGTTCACAGGATGGCAGTCTTGAGACTCAGGTAATAAAGGACATCTTGTAGAGAGGTAGGCAGTAAAATTTCTAATTCATGATTTATATGTTTTAATTTCACCTTAATTCATATGATGGAGAAGATTATCTTGGATCATGGACTTTTGTGAACTTATACTGTGGTGGAGTTATAGGGATTTTCCATACAGAAAAAAGCAGAATCTGGATTTTAAGCATGCAGGATCCATAACTCCTCCATCTAGAATGTTTATGCTATCCATGAATCTGTCAGACTGGAAGATCTTGTCTTACAAAAAAGAAATTTGTCTGCCGGCAATAGGGAAAGACTGGATGGCTAGGATTGTCTGTAGATGTATCAATATCATTAGCCCATTTTATATTTTGTTTATGCTTATCTTAAAGAAAACACCATTGATTGTGCTGTTTTGTTTTGTTTCTAGGTGATTGATTACAAAACTCAGCAAAGCAGGCTCTTTCCATTGTTGGCTTCTGCCTATGCTTTTAGGTTTGTGGGTGAGTGGTTGAAATGGCTGTACAAGGATGTAACTCAACGATTGCAAGCCAATGAATTTGAAACACTGCCTGAGGTTCATGCATGCACTGCTGGTTTGAAGTCCTTGACAACTACTGCCACTGCTGTATGTAAATTTTGGAATATTTAACGAGTTAAAATAAACTATCTTTTAGCAATTTTGTGTTTGTGTTCTGATATCAAACTTTTTAGTTTATGTTTGGGTGTCTCGAGAACCACATTCTGGTGGAAACAATGTTTGGAACTAATTATCAATCATGTTGTGTCATTCAAACCCACTTTTGGTTTTAGGCAGAAAAGAGGTATAAGTAGAAGCCTGCCTAATGCAATATTTGCTTCCATCGTAGTTATCCCACAACCATATCCTCTCAAATTGTTTTTTGGGGCTATATCCTAGCTTAAAATGCACCTAATCTACCACTACTTTTTATTGCCCTCCCTCTCTCTCTCTCTCTCTCTCTCTCCGCGTTTTTTTTTTTTTTTTTTTGTCATGACAAGGTTCAAATTTTCAATGAAGTATTTTTTGTGGATGAGATATAATCTGTTTCTTTATATGTGGTTACTGGTTAAAATCCACTGTTCAGTATGTCCGCCTTATTGTGTGAGTTTTATTTATTTTTGAGCCAACCATTTGTTCTATCTGCAGGACGGGATAGAAGAATGTCGAAAGTTATGTGGTGGCCATGGTTACCTTTGCAGCAGTGGGCTCCCCGAGCTGTTTGCAGTATACGTTCCTGCCTGCACATATGAAGGAGACAATACAGTTCTGCTTTTGCAGGTTTGTGAGTCGTACAGGTTGTGTTTCAGCTTAGGTAACTGCATGCCTTCTCTGGCGGAATTCTCAACCATCTATGTCTTGTGTTCTTCAGAATGTATAGATATTGATAGGTGGTTGTGAAAATCTTCACTTCGTAATTACAACTAACACAATATCTATAATAAATAATTTGAGTCTCTCACTATTCTGATTGGCAAGCTCCAAAAGCCTCAGTAATATTAATAGTCAGTTTATTCAGTGATCGAATTTTTGGATTCAGTGTTATTGTTTTCAATGTTATAATGATAATATATTTATATTGTTGATATAACTTGTTATGCCGTTCACTAACAGCTCGAGCTTTTGGTGTTATTGGCTATTAACATGGTATCAGAGCCGGAGGTTAATGAGTTTCAAACCCCTAAGAGGCATGTTACCTCTATCTGTGTGGCCTGTCTGTCTGATCTATCCATCTGCTGGCTTTCGAATTTGAACGGCTTCCAGTTCGGGGTGGGGTGTTGATATAAATTGTTATGTCGTTCACTAACAGCTCAAGCTTTTGGTGTTTCTAGTTATTAACATAAATAGGAAACTCATGCATGGGGAAAATGTAATGAACTATGTGGGGTCCACATAAGATCAAGGAAAATCATTGGAGCTCTACATTTAAAAAAAAATGGTTAGTGATGCACTATATAAAAAGTAAACTAGTACAGCCATGATATGAGCCAAGAGGCTAATATAAAGATGCTTTAAAGTAAAATCTCTCAAAATTAAGGGAAATGCTTCAACATTTGATCCAACCCCTCCAAATTTTGAAATGGGACATGGTTGCGGCTTTGAGTATGCCACCTATAGGAAAATATCTTAAGTACAGTCACCAAAAAAATTACTTCACCCTGATAAATGTAAATAGAAAATTCTTAAAAACGTCATACTTCTTAGATTCTGTCATATTTCATTGGTGAGGCTATCGGCAAATGTGCTTTTTTATCTTTTCTTACTAAAAGCTATCATTTATACTTCATAGGTTGCAAGGATTCTCATGAAGACCATTTCTCAGCTGGGATCTGGAAAACTGTCTGTTGGGACAACAGCATATATGCAAAGAGCAGAACAGTTAATGCAATGTACTTCTGATGTTTGTAGTGGTATATGTCTTAATCCATTTTTTTTTCTTTTGTTCAAAACCCAAGATATAATGTATGTAAGAACACTTTGCGTTTCATACCTTAAGTCTCATAAATTCATACATATTCCTTTTGTCTAAAACCTAACATACTTAAAGCAAGCTGTCACACAATGCCTTTTGTTTCATCCCAAAATTCTTGTTTGCTGATGTAATGCCCCACCCTACACGCATGCATGATATTGTCCGCTTTGACCCACATACCTCACGGTTTTATTTTTGGTAGGCCTCAACCCACCAAAAGGCCTCATGCAAGGTAAAGGTATTAGCTCTATATATAATCTCATTCTGTTTCCTCTCTATAGTCGATGTGGGACTCCGGGGCGTCACAATCCACCCCCCTTAGGGTTGCACGTCTCTGTGCAGTAGCCTACCAGCCCTCTTAGTCCGCCCACTTGCACCTGGCCACGGCAGGGACCGACACTCGAACTAGTTGAGAGTCGGCTCTGATACCATTTGTAATGCCCCACCCTACACGCATGCATGATATTGTCAACTTTGGCCCACGAGCCTCACAGTTTTGTTTTTGATGGGCCTCAACCCACCAAAAGGCCTCATGCAAAGTAAGGGTATAAGCTCTACATATAATCTCATTCACTTTTCTCTCTATAGTCAATGTGGGACTACGGGGCGTCACAATCTACCAAAAACAAAACCGTGACTCCGTGAGGCCCATGGGCCAAAGCGGACAATATCATGCATGGGTGTAGGGTGGGGCGTTACAGCTAATTAAACTTAAGAATTGTTTTCTAGATTGAAATTTTGAAATCACAAGCTAGATAAAGGAGTAGCGTTTCATCAGGTGGGTTGACAGGTGGTATTAAACTTTTGACACAATTCCAACATGAATAATGGGAAAAGAAACAAAATTCATGCAGCTAACACCAACATAGTTTGGACAAGACTTTAGTGATGATGATTGAAATCTTTGGTGGTGTTAAGACTCACACCGTATTATAATTCATGTACCACATTACCTAAATAATTTTTATGCTGGTACTTTCTTCCTGACCTTGGGTTTCTGTTGTGCAGCTGAGGATTGGTTAAAACCTTCCGTCATATTAGAGGCATTTGAAGCCAGGGCTTTTAGGCTAGCTGTGTCTTGTGCTCAAAATATAAGCAAGGCACCAAATCTAGGAGAAGGTACTTTGTTTTCTGTTGGTTTATTTCTTAAAATCGATATGCTCAAATGTTAGCTCATATGTATCTTGTGGTTTATTTCCAATGCCCCCTTTTCCAATATAGTGCCCACATTGAGTAAGCTCCAAAACCCATTGTTGTTTAAGTCATCTGCAATTTGATAACTACCTTTCCATGTATTAACACTTTAGAAGAGGAAATTCAACAAACTAGAGCTCAAATGTGTGGGAAACGAGGTCAATGTGTTCTCACTTTTCTAGCACTATTTGATTCCAAGCACCATCTTATGCTCCTCGAATTCCAATGCACGGAAATGACTAAATTTTTTTCTTCTGGCATTTTTTATTTTTTCCTTTCCACAGAGATTTGAATGCAAAAGGAATACAGCTGCCACATTGTGAAACGTTGATGTTATGATTATTATTGTTGTTGTTGTTGTTGCTGCTGCTGTTGTTATTATTATTACTAGTAGTAGTATTGTAAATCTAAGAAAATGTTTGCTTAAGGTCCCCTTTGATCATCTCTCCATTTCATGATGTATCATCATATGATCCCTGCCCTCAGAAAGTTTTCGGTTCTGAGGCAATTTTATATTGATTATACTCTTGTAATCAGGTTTTTTAGAACTCTCTGCTGAGTTAACAGAGGCGGCGATTGCTCATTGCCAGTTAATTGTTGTTTCCAAGTAAGTTCCTGTTATCTTAATTGTCTGTACGAGCTATGCCTTTGTTCTATTTTAAAATCTTAATAGTTTTATGCCTATCCACCATCCGGTTTTTATTTGGCTGCTGAAACAACAGTGGCATGAGCAGTTGAGGAGTGTAATACCCGTGGCTGGCCTACGTGAACATTTTAAATAGATACAATATATGTTTTAGGGATCCTTTAAAATAATTAATGCAACAGTGTTGGAAACATGTCACACTAACACCGTGTTAAATTCTTCATTGTTCTTTAATCATTAGTTTAAGCATTGTTTGGCAGTAGCCCCAGGCTATGATACCCATATATTTGTTCACATGCCCAGCACATCCATTTCGGACTGATACGACACTCATTATAGTACCTGATACTGCACTGATATTCTAGGGTACAAGTTTAGATATCCTATTCCTACTTACCGTGTCCGCTATTTCATATAGTTCCTTTAGTTTTCTTATTTCTCGGCATTAGAATTGTTAAAAAGGAATGTAAACAATGATAATTTCATTACTTCAGAGATGTTGTAAAGATTATGACAACCATTCCTGTATCCGTGTCCTAGAGTAGTAACTTCGTTCCCCATATCTATGTTTATATGCATTTCTGTATCTGGGCATCATCGACCCAAGGTAGATGGGATATGGTTTCAATTGTGATGATACATTGTTGTGCAGTTCACTAATTATTACTATGCCTTTTCTTCTTTTGAAATCTAAGAAAAATATTGAATTGTTTATTACTTATTTAGAGTAATACATTATCTTATTAGAGATATTTTTCATTACAGTTTTTCTTTAGAAGTAAACATTCATTTGAATATTTTGCTAAATCCATGAATCCTTCATTTTGAGGTTTTGCCGAACTGGAGGCCTTATACTAGTTTTATATTCTGACATGTGCCCACTCATGGTACTTCAGATGTAATAAATATGTTTTCCTAACATGTGTTATCAAGTTTGGTCTGCTGACCGGATGAATTAGCATAATCTTGACAGGAGACACAAATCTATTCTGCTTAATAGTTGGACCTGGATATAGCATTGCAACATGTCAAAAATGGAGATAAATCTGAAGTGTCAAACATGTCATGAAAGGCTTTTGTACTTGAAAATGAAGTGTCAGACATGGTTATGGTGGCCATTTGAAGTGTCTATAGTCCAAATGACAGCCTAGGAGTCAGCCTGAGTCTAACCCATGAGACAACTAGCCCAATTCATGGACACCCTTAAAAGGCAATCTCTGTTTTCTTCTAAAATTCTGTTTGGAATTTAACTTCAAAGGGCTGCAAGATGTTTGGACAATAAATCTTAAAATTGATTTTAAATAAAAAAAATTGATGGAATTTTCATTCTAGAAACATATTCAAGCCATTTTCAACTCATCTTATTTTATAAGCTGATAGTTTGACTTTTAAAATTTGAAAACCAGAACTGTATACTGACCGCCCATATTTTGAAACTTTTATTCTCATCTTATCCTTCCTCTCTTCTCCTTTGCTTTATTTTTTTTCTCCTCCTCCCTCCCTTCCATCTTTCTATTTCCTCCTTGCCAAACACATCTTCATATTCGATGACATTGAAATCATGTACTCTACATGATATATGATTTTGAATTTTTTTTCTTTTCAAACCACCCAAATGGGCCCCCTCTACACCCTCCTCCACTTATCCCAGACTATTGTTTGCGTTGCAAAAAATTTTGTTCGCTTGCGAAAAAATACGTGCCTGAGAACGAGTTATGCAGATTACAAGGCTCTTTTTTTCATTTTCTTCTTTTTTACTTAATTCTGAATTTCATGAATTCTTTACTCTTGAGCTATATTCAATTATTGAAATTCCAAGGGCACAAATTGTGTTTTTCTTTTTTAATGTTTAGTAATTTACATTTTGGATGCTTTTCACTGTCCCATATTGATCATTGAGCTATACTATGTAATTTGTCATTTGAAAATTTATTTTTCTTCAGGTTCATCGATAAGGTACAAGGAGATATTGATGGAATGGGAGTAAAAGAGCAGCTACATGCCCTCTGCTGCATTTACGCACTCTCCTTGCTTCACAAGCACCTGGGTGAATTCCTTTCAACTGGGTGCATCACCCCAGAGCAAGCTGCACTTGCAAATGAGCAGCTCAGATCTCTGTATACCAAGGTCTTTATAGATCCAAACCCTATGCCCAGTCTAATGTTTTTCTTTAAAATGTTCACTTATGGCCGTAATCTTAAGGAATGTTTGATGTAACCCGAAATCACAATTGAATTAATATTGTGATAGACAGGGTTCACACACCCCCCCCCCCCCCCCACCCACCCACCGCCCCCCCCCCCCCCCCCCCCCCCCCCGCGCACACACCTTGTTAAGCATATGGAGCAATTGGGGAACTAGCACTAGTCAAGATCTATCATATCCCAAGATTTTTTTTTTTTTTTTTTTATGCTTCTCCATATAAGATCAATATTATCAAATAATAACGATCAATGACAGGGTACAAGAAAAGGTAAGAAAAAAATGATAGGGATAAGGGAATGGTAGAAAGACATCCCACCTAATGCCCTTACAATTTATGTCTGTTCATGATAACAGAAAGCATAACTATTCATTTTGCCAAAAGATATCAATGACATTTGAGATGGGTGATAGGCCATGTGGTCATGGGCATCTCATCTCATCCACAGTGCCAGGGATTGGCCCCTTCACACTAGCAGAAGATGGTTGGAGTGTACTCGGGTGGAGCACAGATGGAGCACAAAGATGGAAGATCATGTGGCAGAGTACGAGCAAAATGCGAGTAATGCATGGAGCACTCCCAGGGTTGAACCCTGAGCTGATAAATTAGGATGGTTTTATCATTCCCCTCTAATATATTTGGGGATAAAAAAGAAAAAAAGGATATCTATAACATTCATGATTTGAGTTAAATGGTGGAACTTAGTCCAAATAAGAGTTGTATCCGACATTGTTATATTGCTGATGATGGAATAAGACGAAATCAAGTTTCTCTTTGGGTTTTCCTTGCGAATTCAGGGTTTTGATCTTTAGATAGAAGAAGGTAATCCTCTTCCTTAATTTTTTTGGATTATGGTTCATCTACAGTCATGGCTTAGTTTCTGCTAGCACTGTCGGCGGAGTGACTATCTGATCCACTTTCAATCATTGAACCAGGAAAGACCTCGCTCGTATACCAATTGGCAAAGAGGAAGGCATGAAAAGATAAAGGAAGAAGATCACCATCTTCTACCTAAGACCGGAACCATGAATCCACAAGGAGAAAACTAGGGAAAACCCAAAGAGACTTGGTTTCATCTCATTCCCTCATTAGCAACATAGCAATGTCTTGTATAGGCTCTTAATAAAATATTCCTAAGCAATCTGTAACTTGTCCTACATCAGTTTCTATAGCTCTCATGAACTTAATTCTAGGCGTTGCTTCCTAGTGGGAGGTGCCTACCTGTGTGTTACCTGTCTTGTTCACAATAAGAAGTTCATTTAACTTAATTAAAAGGTTGTGGTTCCTTGGCAGGTCCGTCCGAATGCTGTGGCCCTTGTTGATGCATTCAACTACACTGACCATTATCTCGGTTCAGTTCTCGGTTGCTATGACGGAAATGTTTATCCGAAACTCTACGATCAGGCTTGGAAGGATCCACTTAATGACTCGGTTGTGCCTGAAGGTTACCATGAATATATTCGGCCTTTGCTGAAGCAGCAACTTACGAAATCAAGGCTCTGAAGATGGAAGTTGCAAGAGGTTATTGGTCTGCAGCGCTCGTTATTTATAACTGAAAACATTAGTTGACTTATTAGTGTTCTGGTGTACCATATGTATTGCCATTTGACGTGGTATGTGCAAGTTCCCACGGGTGAGCAACATCACCAGAAAAACTGGTATGTTATACTAAGGAAGTGAGATACGTTGAAACAATAATATTGACACTACTACAGGTGAGATGATCTCTTTCCTAAGGGATTCCCATGATACAAGGCTTATCTTCAATTGATGTGTTCAGTTTTGAACTCCTTTTTTAATTTTTCTTGGGCATACTAGCATGGGAGGATGTTTTGGTTCTGCTTTTAATTTTTCATGGGCATAGTAGCATTGGATTGTTTATAACTTTTTATCGCTTTGCAACCATTGATCTTATAGCCTTTATATGTACACCAAGTCTAAATTCAAAAGGGTAGCTTTTTTGTCCACTCTGTCCTTGTATAACTCTTTCCATCCCACCTCAGTGCCCTACTTTATCAATCAAGTTGGCCCCCACAATGTTGTTGCCTTGATTAAATCACACCTGTGTAACAACTGTTCACATTTTCATGTATACACTTTGTAGAGTGTAAAATTGCATGTGGGGCCCATTTTAGCCATGCCAATCATGAGGAAGGGGGAGATAAAGGATTGCAATGGAACCTAGGGTGTACAAAATGTCAACCCTCCTAACCCCTTGATTTGTAGCCCTCCAAATTTAATGGTTTTAGAGTTCACTCTTTTTTATTTTTTAGTTTTAGTTTCTTTATTTCAATCCAAGAGTGAGTAATAGTTGAATAAGTGCAAATTTCAGGTGGCCTAGTTAATGGGGTCCACCACGCAAAAGAATCTTGCAAGTAGTTTTTATGTGCACATCTTTATGTGTATTTTCAGTAGCTATTTCAAAATTTATATGCAAGTAGGTTGTACTCCAATGGACCTGGGCCCTAAGGTCTGAGTCCAACCCCATAACAGCTAGGAGTGAGGTCTCTGACCAAGTCAAGAAGATTTTCTTTAATGGTCACCTGACAAGAGACAACAATACCACTTGCTTTTTGTTTACTCAAGCCCAATAACATGGAATCTACTTATTATAGCATGATCAGCCAGTATAATGTGGTATTCAAAATTATTACAAAAGACTTTACTTAACTGATTAGGCTCATTTTAGGAAAATGTCAATTCGATGATCAACCGTTGAACTTTATGAAATTCACAAAAATAGAAGAATTGCTTTGGTTAAGTTTGACCTTGAGAAAGCTATGATATATATGATCGTACTCGTCATCATCAAATCTTCAAATAAGTTGTATTTATTCATATCTATTTTTATTACCTCCCTTTATGTCCTCTCAAGCTACGGTTCAGTGATACCAATAAATGAGACCTGGGTTCGGATGTTTTTATTTAATCATTATATGTGAGTTATCCCTATAATATGCATGATTATGGTTAACCGTTAACCGAAAGTCGTTAGAAGTTTTGTTTGCTTACATTATATTAACTGTTGTACCTCATTGCCAAAGTAACAGGCAAATCATGGATGTTTTTGGTAGGGAAACGGGTGAATCAAGAAAACCCAGTGCCCTGATTCTGTAATTGCCAGTCACAACCTGAACACAAGGACCAAATTTGGTGTTCCACCCCAAAGTTTACCAATGGTATCACTTATATGGGAGGTTCCACAATCCAGTACTATTAGGGCACATATAAGATGGCCAGCACTGATCTCCAACTTCTTCATACATGTAGGGTGGAAACCACCCATTCTCAAAATTGGAGGTGATTGATTCACTAAATCCCCTCCTTTGGGCCATTTGTAACCCTTGGATTATCTGTCCCATCTCATCTAACTATCTCAAGCTACTCCCTTCTACATGTAATTTTAAAAAAAATTACAACTAACTGTGAAACCTCTGAAACGTTGTGATAGTAAATTGACCATCTCATATTAGCATCCCCATACAGTGTTGAATGATTGAAAACTGGGTGTCCCTTCCCAATCGTCATCTACATTTAAAACCCATTTCCAAATGGGACACCAAAAGCAACCCAAACTCTCCTCTATAATCAAGACTCTTTCCCACCCAAACCACATCAATCTCATCACTATATCTCTCTTGTTTCTCTGCGTCAAGAGAGTGGTGGGGATGGACCACACATCATTCCTACTACTGTCAGTGATGGTGATTGCTGTTTTGGTGGCCTTGAGCCAGATGATGGAACCCCTCTTCCTTGGGCTTCTCACTCCTGCTGTCATTCTCATATACGTCTTATATGTTGCATTCAACCTTCCCCCTCCCTCTTAGCAGAAGAATACATCAAATGCTGTTGGTGAGAAAGATTGAAAAGGGAACTTTCCCTTATTGTTCATGCACTTAGATCCCATGCAAGATGGGTTGTGGGTTGCTTAAGTATCCTGGTAGCATAGAGTGTTTAGTTATTTTGCAGTTTCAATCAAGTTGTAGTCTTGTACGTGGGTTAGTGTCAGCAACTCTTTGAATATGTTAGCAGAGTTACCTAGTAACTATAAAGTCTGGTATTTATCTTCTGATGATGAATGATATGAATGATCTTATCCAAAAACTCAACTATTCTGGTGCAATCTCCCTTGAGATTAATTATCTAATGTTTTTCGCTTGAGCGGTGACAGTTCATTGACACCATAGCTCGAGGACTTGAGAGAACTTGTTGAAGGCCTTTATCTCATTGGTTTGACAAAGAAGACCCTAACAAAGATGTTGGGTTGATTGAAGTAGAATACAGAAATGTGGCTTTTCAATTAGAGTGGGCAGTGGTATTGTGATGTGTTAGTTGCAATGTAATAATATTAGTAGCAGATGATGTTATTTAATGGTTACTGTGGCATAGAGCCATTTCATTTCAGGGTTGGATTGTGAATACTTGTGACGGTATTGATGCATTCAAGTGACCCTTTTTTTCCAACAGTAAAGAAAAGTGCATGTAGACACTTCTTCTAGGTCTAAAATGTGATACATACATGCAAAAAGAAAGCTTTGTCCTTAATTATATCATGATAGGAAAACCTCTCTCTGCTTTATTTAGGCAAAAAATTGGTTGGTGGGTTAAATGTTCAAAAAAAAAAAAAAAAAAAAAGGAACAATGAGATTAGGATGATGATGAAGAAAGCACATGGGGGATTTTTCTTTGTATATTGATGGGTGCCTTTTATTCAGGAGTTCCGACTTTTTTATGAGCCCTCCACCTCTTTGAATGTTGATAGGATGTCCGCACTCTGTCATTAGTGGAAGAGAATAGCACTTTGGACAACAGGTGCTATTGCAGAAAATCACAACTTCTTTCATCATGCTGCACCAAAGGAGGTTTTGAGCTGTTAATTTTTAAGCTGAGCCCTGTTATGATGCACTCATGGTAATCTCAAGCGCCACCTCAGTGAATCAGGTTTCCCAGTTTGCATGCATCCACGTGCATGGGACATGTCTACTCAATCCTACTTGTAGTGTAGTTAAAAATGTCAAAGTGGAGGTCATAACTTACTTACCGTCCATCTCAGCTTATCACTTACCATGGCCCATACTATGACATGAATCCATTAGCATTTGGCAGGACCTAGTCATAAAATCCAAATTGTTCAAAATCAGTTTCCCTTCATTATTAGGGATGTGTAAAATTTCTTTCAACAGGAGTTGGATCCACTGTGAGATTAATAGTAGAAGTGCTCCTATAGCTGATAAATGTGACGATATGCCACAACTTTGGATTTATATAAGGCTGTGATTTCCCTGAGGATTGGCATCACAGCTCCGGATTCAGTGTGGTGTATGTAATCCTGTGGGACGCAAATTGAAGAATCCCTTTACAAACGTCATTAACAATGAGGCAACAAAAGAAGCCATACCTGCCCTATAAAATCCAGACCACACCCACCTCCAAATTTCCCTAGCAATTGCCTTTTTGGTGGGCCTGAGCAAGATGATGGACCCCCTCTTGCAAGTGACCCACCTCTGATCCTCTACACGGAGGATCCAATCCATGTGGAAGACTTGGAGTGTTAGACATGAGAGAGAGACCCAGTAACCACAAATCCTAACTAAGGAAACAACCTTCTGAGCAATTAAAAATCCAAGATTACAAAATATATTAAAATCTAAAAGGAGATTTTAAAAAAGTACTTTGCAACATGTGTCAATCAATTGTCATTGGTATGGGAAAAAATTGTATGAATCTAAAGAAATCAACCTTTAATGCTAAAATTGACGCCAACCAAAAATGAAAACTAAAGAATCTACTATAGCTTTGCACTAATGTTATCGCATCTCTTGTCATTAACATCTGAAGACCTGATGCAAAGAGAAAGTGCATATGATAGATTTTTCACGTCATCCCGAGTGTGTGCAGCACTTAGAGTTATCCTCAACCTGACCATAGAAAAGAGAGGAGAAATCAGAACACCTGAGAGAAATATTACACCCCATGACCAGAATTGTGGGCAAGGGACCCAATCCAAGGCACCCATTAGGTAGGTCCCATAAATAATCACACAAAATTAGGTGGGTTATACAATCTTAACCACTGATAAGCAGCGAATGTAAACTGTTGGACAACTTTTAATTGTCTAAATCCACCTGTTAGCATTGGTTGGATCAAAGGATATAGTCATATTCGTGGTGGGAGTGGCCTCACCTGATTAGCAGTTAGAATCATGTGCTTTGCTCACGAGTATATTGCAAGTGAAGTTTGAGAGTCAAACCGTTCTAGTAGGCATCACTAACTTGCCAGCCAAAGAAGTGTAACAAGTGCTTTATTCAATAGCTAAAAGCACAGATTTTGCTATTTATTTTGACTTTTAGAATAAAAGGTGTCGGTTTAGCTTGGCTCCTAGAAGCCTTGCAAAACTGAAAATGGTCAGCTTAAGAACTCTGTACCTTCTGCCCTTCATCAATAAATTATCAGCTTAAGAACTCTTTACCTTCTACCCTTCATCAATGTTTCAAATACGTTGATGAGAAGGGACAAGTTCACAGGGTCTTTGCCGACAAGAAGCCATTTATTTAAAGGAGTCGAGGCATATGTAAGGATGCGCTTTTTTACAATGACGGCCCAGCCCAGACAGTGATGAATGACAAAAGCCCGCCAGAGAATAGTCACTTTCTTAGTAAAGTGAATTTCTCCCATGACTCTACCTTAGAAAAGATGGAATTCTTTATTCATTTTCTTCATCTTATCATCATTTCAGAATTCTTTTTTAGCTTGCTTGTTGGTGCTTTCTGTCTGTGTTTGAAAGAAAGATGCTTTCTTTGGCCTTTTTCCAAAGTGGTTTATTTCTTCTATCCACCCCACACGTATCTGGCCCATGCCCCTAAAATATGGCATATGAAGTTTAATAGGGGACAAAAAGGGATGATTGTAATTCTAAATTCCAATCCATCACAACGAGAAGAATTACTGCATATACAGTAGTCAATATTAATTGATCAACTGAAGGGATAAAAGTTCTTCACAATAAAGCAGGAAATCCTCTTATTAAGAATGCCCTCCAAACATATTTGTGTTAATTATCCCTTACATGCTTTTACAGAACTCAAATCTATGCATGCTTATGGTTTGATTGGATATTAGCAGCCCTTAATCTTATTGAAATTACCTGGCCTGGAAATTTCAGCATGAACTGACGGTCTAAACAGAAAGATATGGATGGCTGTATCAGTTTTATGTCAGACTTGGTCCCAGATAGTACAGATTTTTGTTTTTAATTTTTTTTCTGGAATTTTCTCAAATCCACCTGCAGGCTTTGAAAAGCATGTCAGAAACCCAGTGTCCAAATATGAGCCCAATCTGATGTGTGGTTTATGAGATATGATCCCAAAGATATCAAGGATGCATTTTTCCTCTCCTACCATAAATATACAAAAAGCATAGGGGTTAAGGAACTAGGGCAGCCAAACTGTCGATAGACCAGATTTATGCTGATTCACATGAATCCATAACCAAATCCTCTTTAAGTATTATAGGATCCAAATTCAGGTCTGGATCAGACACACAACCTGGATTCCAGATCCAAGTCCACCTGATAAGACTTTTACATGGCCCAAGATCACTTGTTTAAGACTGATCGAAGTTCAATTAGGATCAAAACCTGTGATCAAATTAGATTCCAAAAGGCTGATTTTCTGAATTCTAAACTGTGTTTTTCTTCCCAAGTTAGTTCGGTCTTGGGAGTGACAAATCTACTGACTGTACATATAGTTTTATTTTTTAGTACTAAAGAATAGTATTAGTATATAGACTGCATTTTTTTTTTTTTTTTTGAGGCATACATAATATATATGCAAACATACTAGATGCCAATGGGTCTGAAGCCCAGGATCACTATCCAGGTAGTTAAGTAATCAAATTCTGCCCGTCGGACTCAAAACTAGCTTTGAATCCATGATTAGGATCTGACATTCTTGAATATGATCTGACGATGCCAATCACATGGGTAATGAGATGGTCGGGCACCTCTCTAACTCATTTTATACCTTTAATTATCCACTATTCTCAAAGTTTTAATGCATTTCAATATATATAGACAGGTTTTCATATATCTTATACCATTAATAATGTTTATATTTATGTCCTACATAATCAATCATACTAGTGAAGAGCTGTGCCAGCCAGGCAGTTTTTTTCCAAAGTCAATGTCTGGAGAAATTCCATCTGAGACTGAAATGACATATTTTGGTGTTTAAGTTCCATTGCTCTAGATGTGACATTATTTAAAAAAAAAAAAAAAAATAGAAATGACAAGTTGATTAAAAAAAGTAATAGAAATAAGGAAAAGGTACCTGCATGAATTTGGAGGCACTGTCGGGGGTCTGATTGCAGTTACATGAAAACCAGATCTAAGCAGATGCCTGTTCAATGATGAAAAGGCAATTGGCTGCAGCAGTCAATAGGTATATTATAAGTAAACTTACGTTGGAGATTAAGAGAATCAGAAAAACCTGCTGGCAAGAAGAGCTGTTTCTTCATTTCCAATGACCACAGAAATAATAGGACTGGTAATGTGAATTTGGGTACGAACAGAAAATTCTTGCACCCGCTTCCAAATGGCTCTTCTACGCCACTCCTCCTTTTTGGCCACCATAATGGCAGCTGTCAAGTAACATGCACTGTCATAATTTGCAGTCCTCAATAAATTCAAGAGGAAAACCTATCATCTATCTAAGATTTTCTACATGCATTGAAAGCAGTCATAATTATTAAAAACAGCACAAGAGAGCCAGATAAAGAGCTTAAATGCCAAGAATCTTTTTTCATTACTGTTTTGAAAATGTAATCTAATAAAAATGAAGGGGGTCCTAAAAATGGAAAGTGAAAAAAGAAAGGTGGTCATTTCTGAAGATCAAATGATGTTGCATGACTTCCCATTTGGCCAGAAGATCTGCTTCCTTGTTGGCAATATGCTTTACATGGGCAAAGGCAGCCCAGAGAGATCGGGCCAAATATCTTACTTCATCATTTATATCGGTAACTTACGATGGTGTGGACACCATCCACTCCCACTGGCCCTGTATTTCACAAAATGCTGGCATCAAAGTTCAAATTGACTTTTCCAGGTGGAGGAACCCATTGCAGACATGTTAAGTCACTTAGAGAAGGTAGGAGAAGGCGACCAAATACCACCATCAAAGCAAGAGACCAACAAGGCAAAAATTTAGACCTTTGCCACCAAGCTCTCTAGGTCATCTACTTTCCATTTTAAGCACCTAGAGTTCCCTCAACAGAACCAAATAGCAGCCATGGAAGATTCAGCATATAGTTGTAGTCTTATAAAAATGTCCTTTTAATTGAAGTGGCAGTCCAAAAGATACACAATATTCCACTAGCTTAACTCTACTTTGCTCACCCTATAATAATCTCATTTATAGTATCATTGGCAAGCATTTAATAATTCAGAGAAATGAACCCATGCTGCCATCAGTATGGTACTGACAGCAGATATAATATGATCAGAAACTGATAAAAGATTATCTGACTGAGCTCCTAAAAGACTCACCGTGTCTAGGCAAAAGTTCACTCCAAATCCACCATTAAACAACAGTGAATGTTTATTCAGGCTAGAATGAACTTTGGGACATGGTGTACACAGAGCGGCACATGATTTGACCAATTTGGAATTTGGATCAAAGAAAGGTGTGCCCCACATGAACTAATGGCAACGTGGGATCATTTCTCTTTTTTTAATAGTTGCACCCAACTTATCAGAATTTAGTGAAGTATGCCACTATAAGTGGTTCAATTTTGACCTAAACCTCCCAATTCTCTGAACATCCTCCCTCAATTTTTCCCTTGTTCTGCTAATTTCAAACCATATGATTCAAAAGCTCTTCTCTAACTCTCTAGTTTATCATTATTTGACTAATTAGAAAAACATCACACACAATCAACATATACCAAGGAACATCATCCTAGACATTTATTGCCTAGTTTCTTTTTTTTTTTTTTTTTTTTTTTTTTTTGTGATCAATGCAAAAAGGGTTCACAACAGACCCTTGACTCAATTAAACTCTAACTAGGAACTCGGTCGTATCACCATTCACCATACAGTTTTCACACTCGTTTGTGCCCCATCATGCATGGGTTGTACAACTTCTTTTCTTTTGGCTGCATGGAGGACTTGAACTCACACATTCTTATACGCACGCCCATGTCCCTAACCAACTGAACTACAGTAGGGGGCGATTGTACACCTTTTTAATCCATGCATTACAAATCTAGTGTATGTTGGATAATATACTTATTGTCATATGGACATGTTGATACATCTAATCATTACTGTGTGCACACTGTAGTTATGTATTCTTGATAACAGTACTACATGATAAACTGAAATACGGCACTACTTTCACAATTGAAGCGCATATCTGATACTAAAGAGGGTACTAAAGGAAAGAATGTCCTACTTGCAGAATAAGTACCACAGAGAAATGGAAAGCAATTCATAGGATGAAGAAAAACATATGACAAAAAGGAAAAAATTGCTTCTAAACTAACATATAAGGTTCTTAGTAACACAATACCATGTGCAGCAGCAGCAACCGGCACTGGAAGAGCAGTTGAAAATATAAATGAACGACCCCTTGATTGCAAGAGCTGTTTCCATTTCTTACTGTTCAATCAATTGACAATTGCAGTTAATTGAAGCACTTTGCAATGATGAAAGTTCAAGTGTCTTACTGAGAAAATCCATTTAAATGCAGTTAAGAGGGCATCATTAGAATAAGGCATGTTACTAACATCACAATCAATCCCATATTATAACTCCACTTGGCTGAGATGACCAAAACATTCATTCTGGTACAGAAACCTCAACAATGCAGTTACTGAAACATCTTAGCCACGTTCCTGTCTGTTTCAATTCTAAACTATTTCAGCCTCCTTTTGACCGGACTTTTAAGGATTTTTTTCCTAGAGATTTTGCTTGGTATAATTTTTGATATGGTAATAGTCATTTATAATTGAATTGGAGGACTAAAAATATGTGAAACTTCTCTTTATGGAAAAAGAGATCTTACATTTAAAGAAAAGATTTGTAATGTAAACATTTTCAGAGTGGAACACAAGAACAACCAGAGCATTGAAAAATTCCATTCCAGTAGGAAAAGGTAAACATCCCTTCAAACAGAATTTACAACCACGGCATCACATTAGATCCTCTGTGATTCCTTGTTTAACATCAAACCTACCTGATCTTAGATTTTCTACAGAGTTTGAGGATAAATATGGATGCAACTCCAAATTGTTGTTCAGGCAAACACATAGGTTAGCCCACCCCTGACAGATTCAACACAAAGCGAATTTAAATAGTCCACATTTTTAGTGATGAAGCACTGAGAAAATATGGAATGTGAGGAATAAATAAGACACAGATGAAGTTACACAGTTGGGAGGTCTATTCATAATTCCTGATATTTCAACATTATTGATTTGTCTCTTTATTTAATGGTTGACTTTCAGGACAGAGAGACGTGGCACCTGCATGCGATGAAACCACCCTGGCAGCCTGCAGCCTTACTCAAAGTGCCTACACATATATCGACATCCTTTTCACAATCATACTCCTCCGCCACTCCACCACCATGCTTGCCACAAACAAGAGTACCATGAGCCTACAAGAATTCCACCAATTGTTAGAAATACAAATTAATCATTGGTAATACAATTGTGTAGCTCTATCTAGGTATGAAATCCATGCTTACATCATCAATGACCAATAAAAATGAATGCTTCTTGCGGAGCTTCGCAAGTTCAACCATTGGTGCAAAATCTCCATCCATGCTAAACAAGCTGCATGATAAGAGTGGTAGCAGAAGTCACAAAAATGCATGTTAGCCATCCAATATTTGGCCATTGTACCATTTAGTTCCATATATTCATTTTTCTTTAATCATATTTTGTTGACCAAAGATTGGACAACTAGTATCTCTTTGCAACCAGAAGATTTGGAGGCATTCTAATTCTATTTCCCATCCACGAATCAATGATCCAGAATTCCAGATCAACAGATCAAGGGCCCCGTTTCATGACGTGGCACACACAAAATATACACAGTGATGCGTCAGGATTCAGGATTCTGAAATAAAGAGATCTTGTTTGATATGAAACTTTAACTACAAACTAGTAACAGTTGCGTAGTGGGAATGATTGTCCAAATACTAACCTATCAGTAACCACCACCTTTTTCTTCAATGTGCAAGTCGATCTGTTAAGACCCATATATTCAGTGCCATGAGATGTTGAAACCAGATAGATAAATTAAAGCACTACACTAAATAATGGTGTCAAAGGAACTTACAACAAAGAGTCGAGATGATTCATGTCACAGTGCCTATACACAAACACCACTGCTTCTTGCTGTCTCTCAGCAAGACGAATACCATCAATTATAGATGCATGGTTCAGAGCGTCGGAAAATATAGCGACCCGCTCGTCCATCACTGGTTTTCTTCCAGCAGCTAATAGAGAGCAAAGACTTCCTAGTGTTACCATTACAGCCATATTGGCAGCAAACCCAGTGGGACAAAGAAGACAGTCCTGGAACATTAAAAAAAAAAAAAACACATATACAAATCATATGCAAGTTATCTTTAATGTAATTATATTATAATGCCATAGTTGATATTTTCCGACCTAGTAGGTTCACCAGACTCAGGCTATTGTTGGGTCCAGTTGACTGGGAAACTCTGTGAGTCGAACAAGTGTGTCGGTAAAGTATTTTTTTTTAGAATTATTTACATAGAGAAAATTATGTGATAACTACATAAATGTCATATGAATTTTTTTTGTTTTCATTTTAGTATAGTTTAATTTATTCATGTAAGCTGACTAGAACACCAAACCTTGTGGTTTGGAACACGTCCCAGCACTCCTATGGGCTCTTATCTATTAAATGATAGGATTATGTATAAACTATGTAGAGGAAATTATAAGCAGCATATGAAAGTTCATCTATTTTGATTGTAGTTGATACCATCATCTATTACCTCTTTCTTTTTCAATTGTGCCAAAGAAGACTCCAATAGCCTGTGATAATTAGTATAACCGCAGATTAAGGCAGAACCTCTGGGACCCATTCCATGTTCTTGTGCTGCCTGGATTTGAAAAAAAGTCGAACATTTCAATGAAAACTGCACCATTTAAAAAGAATGGATCGACTAAAGAAAGAAAAAAGAATGGATCAATGTATCAAGATAGGGTTGTCTTAAGTACCTTAGAAATGGCCTTCCTAACAGTTGGATGGGAGCTCAACCCTAAATAATCATTTCCTGAGAAGAGAAGTAGCTTTCTTAACTGATGAGGGTAGGTCCCCAGTTTTCCATCCACTCTTCCATCTTCCCAACTGGTGTCATCTCCTATAAAATAAAAATCATCACATTCTGAAATGCATCAAAGTGGCAGGTCCATCTGCTCATCTGTATCTGTGACACTGCACTAAGATGAAGTGATGAGAAATGCAAACTCATCCTGGTTACTTAGTGGTATGAGGACAGTAAGTAGGTAAATCCCAATAAAGTGAAATATAGACTAGAGCATGTTTGTGCATTTGTAAGGATCGTACACTCTGCAGTGCAGGCGTGGAATCTCGCTCCACAATCCCCCACCCCACTCTCCCTCTTGCACGCACCAACAGAAAAGGTTTTCTTAAATCTATCACAGAAAACAAGTTCAATAAATATTGCATTTTCCGCATGGAAAATCATCACACTGAACAATGGGATACTGACTGCATAGGAATTGGAGTTTTTTCCTTTATCAGGGAACCCTCAGTGTTACACAAACATTGCCATGAGTGTTAAGAATTATCAAAATTGTGAAGATGGAGAAAAAAAAGGAATATGCAAAAGGAAATGTATAAAGATGTTTCAGGGATGGAGAGAGAGAGAGAGAGAGAGAGAGAGAGAGAGAGAGAGAGAGAGAACTTCAGTAGCTTCTACAAAGCTCAGTAAAACATATGGAACAACATAAGAGATATAAACATAAAACAGTGCTGAACTTGCTATCTATATGGACTTTAAGCCATTAGATCGGGATAAAAGCAGTGTAATATTATAATACATTTTATTTTTTTGATTAGTAATATTATACTACATAATTCACTGCTTTAAACCTGCCAAATCTATCCAATTACATTTCAGTAACTAAATATAGCATGTAATGCATAATGGTTGAGGCCGTGCATCTCTTAAATAATTTTCTACTTATATATATGCTATTTGACATGATGGATTGGATTCTCCTATACATGAAAAAGGCTTTGATTCAAAATTGTACTACTATAGAAGACAACTTTGAGGTTGATATGATCCACTCAATGCTACTTTCAACAGTCAGCACAAGCTTGTATGTTACATCAGTCTTTGGAACACTTTCATTCTCATTGCCACTCCCTGAAATTACATTTCAGCTTATCATACCTGGATACTTCAAAATGGCCTACATATGTCTATTGCATCATATTGTATTGCTATTTCAATTTATATGTAAAATTTGTGCCCCTGCTCTATCTTATGTGTGTCCTACCCGCATCACGCCATATCTGGGCATCCATGTAGATTTCAGCAGAGAAAACAGGAAGTTGTGAAATGGGTATTGTCTCATTTGAATCTCTAAACACATCACATCCATATAGACTGACATTTTAGCATACTCATTGTGAATAAACTTCCATCTACTTATAAATTTCCATTTAATGGTCAAGTTAATCATCTATTCTTCATAACAATGTTAAATGATCCATTGTCAGTTTGTGTGAATGTTGAAAAACTTCATGAAGCATGCAATTATAATATATTAAAGCCAAGGGTTTTGGCTCTATTTTTAACTGTCAGCTGCAATTTTGATTGTAAGTTATCCCTTCTTTGTTCAAATCTTCTAGGTTCTCTCCCCACTTATCTCATGCAACTACCTACTAATTCTTTATCTCATGAAACCACTCGCGTCTACTTTCCACATTTCAAGATTCCACTTCTCTCTTTCTGCAAGAACACCCTTTCTACCCCACCTCTTATATTCCCTTTCTACCCCTATTCTCCTATTCCCTTTCTATATGACTTGCTCTCGGATTATGGAAACAGCCAAACAGGTACCCTCATAGCCTTTTCTTCTTTTTTTACCTTTTCTAAAATTAGGAATAAGAATAGCAAGTGATTATTATTTGAAGTTTTCTTTAGAAGATAATGAATTTATGAGTTAATTTTCTTTACGAAGAATTGTAGTTATTTTCATGTGACATTGGGTGTGAGATCCTTCATTACCTTGGAGCCAATTTGATCGAAAGGTGGTTAGAGCAATTCCAATTTCAAATTCAAGGGCTGGCATATCCATTCCATCTCCTAGATGCTATCATTGGATTTATTAGGTTTAGTAGGTGGTGTTTGTCTGCATCCATGATACTTGCCATCCGTAATGATGATACAAATTTCAAATCCCTATCACACTCTATATCAATTTGTTTGAGATCCCGATGCATTATGGCTAATACAGTATACATCAGATGATGTATAAAACCATGTTGTTGGCCGATCGATTTTATACAGGTCTATTTAGTGGACCTAGATGTGCACATTAAACACATAGATTCTAGCTCTTAGATTTATTTTTTAAGTTCTTCACTTACAGTTCTTCAATTTTAGGGACGTTTAATATATAATAATCATTAATTAAATTCTTTTATACCTATTTCTACAATGGATGGATTTTATTTTCAATATATGAATATTTATTTTTTATGTATGAATATTTAATTTACAATGTACCGACGTACCTGTGCTGAGTGCTAGTCCTTTATTAATGAGAAGCTAATTATAATACAAGAGAAGAAGATTGAGAATATGTATATAACCATAAAAGGTTTAGCATCATGTGGGCATTGAGTAGTAGCATATAGTGACTGCCATCTTCCCAACTGACCCACAAGCAATTCACATAGGAGATGGACCCCAACCATCCAATTAACAGAGCAAAAATACTCACAGAGGAAAACACACAAACATCTAATCTGATTCAGCCAACCTTAGCAAAATCACCTTCCTACAATCAATGAGGCTTCCAGCCTCTCTGTTCCTAATGGGATATAGGATTCACACCCACTAACCAAATCAGATTTGTTGCAATAATGCATTTTAGAATGTTTCAAAAACGCGCGAATGGCATGTGTTCTATACAGCATTCAGAACATTTGGGTGTTCAAAAAGATTCAATTTTTTTAACAAATTTGCAGTCTTTAACGAAGAATCACAAGAAAAACACAATCTTTTGCAAAATAACAGGTCCCAATGGAAAGCAAGAAATTCATATGTTTGATTTGCAGAGAAGTAAAAGCAGTTAGAGACGAATTACTAACCATCACTGGGAATCTCATTGACCCATTTCTGGAAAGTGGGTTCCGTAATCTCGACCTCGACCGAGGTTCGATCCCAGGACCGCAAGCCATCGAAAGTCTCGAACTCGTCGGACTCTGCAGCGATGTTGGTGTTACTGTTGGGTTCGTTGATGGGAAGGGATTCCTTTGGGGGAAGAGAAATGGGTCTTAGAGAGCGAAGAACTTTCATGGAGTTCAGTTTCTCTAGAGACTGATCGACCCAGAAATCCCACGAGCATTCCATTTGCAGAGAGAGAGAGGGAATGCGAGTGCAGAGTGTGAAGAGGGAAAACGGAGAACACGAGGACTTTTGTAGATACTCTGTTACGAAGAAGGCCGTTACGTTCATGTTTCGGCGGTTTGGAAGTGCTACCAAAGAGTCTTTTTAATTAATTATAATTATTTATTTATTTATGAAGTGGGTATCTCCGTGGTATTTTTATCTGACAAGACTAGTCCCTGAACTCTAATTTTTCTTGTATCCTACTTTTTCGGTTTTTTTTTATTTATTTATTTTGCTAAAAAAAGTCATTAAATTTTTTAGGTCATGTTTAGTTACGAGATTTTGGAGAATTTTTCAAGTATTTTTGGAGGATTTGAAAATTTATATTTGATAATTTTGAATTTTAAAAGAATTGGGTAAGTGAAAATCCTCATTTTAGAGGATTTCTCAGATTTGATCGCTCCCATATGATTTTGAAATGTTTAGCTTTACGGATTTACTTACCAATACCAATATACGTCAATATGTACAGATAACGATATGAAATCATCAATGTACTAGTCCTTAATGAAGAATCCTTAAATTTGGGCTGATAGGAAATTCTCTAAGTTATAAATTCCTCCATAGATTTCTCGCACGTTAGTGGTCGTGCCCATGTGGGATCAAAAGTGGAAAGATTGGATGAAGTTACAATATTTGACTTATTTCTAGTTTAGTTTAGGTTTGATCCACTCAATAGGTCCCTTAATAAAATTTTATATTGGTCCGGGTCACAATTATTTCATAGTTGATGACTTGTATGGTTGATGCCACAGCCACATAAAATATAATTACAAGCAAATGAAATCTTTAATATATATATATATATATATATAATAATAATAATATATTAGAATATAAGTAGAAGTTATCCTCTCCCGAGCACCATCCATGAGCACCTTTCATAATCACTCGCCTGGGGCATGCGAATCATGAGACTTTGTTGGGGACAGAAAGATCTAAACCACACTCTAACTAATTACCCTTTGTTGATAGTTTTAGAAAGGCATTTTTTTAATTTAAATTTAATGAAGAATAAAAGTTTTATTTTAATTTTTTTGGTGGGAGGGATTGACCCCCAATAATTTTATACAGTATTTAGTCTAGTTTTCAAGAATTCCTCTTTTTTACATAGTAGCTCCCCCAAGTTAAATTTCTTAACTTGGGCAATTCCTGCATCCCTTGTTTTTTCTCCGATAGAAAGGTACTTGAAGTGTTACTTTCATTTATAATTAATTTAAAAAAAAAATTAAAAATTATTATTAATGAAGCTTACATTTTCAACCTAGGGACTGATGTATGCAGACCAATTCCCTCTATTTTTCATTGATGTTTACATCTAAAATACTCATTGCAATCTTAATTTTATTTTTAAGAATCTTCTTTGACATCAGGGGGGCCAAAAAAGAAAAAAACGACACACCCAACCGATACGATACAGTTCCAGAACCGGTAAGATCTTAAAGCCATCTACTTTTGAGTGTTAGATAAAATGTTAGAAGATTACATCATTCACTGGTTGGTTTCTTTGGTCTTTTGTCTGAATCTGGACGGTGAACCAACCCCACCTAAACGGCGGCATTTGACTCTTTATGTTTTGTCTTCTACAAAATGCCAAAAATGTTTTTGGCTTGTTGATTTTTATCATGAGTGGGCCATCTTGCTCTGCCTCAGCTGAAGATGAAAGCCTTGCCCAGAAGTTCTCTGATTGGACTGTCAGGATCTTCTGAATCTGGATACTTTGCTGACAGAATATGGATGGGTACCTACAATGTACGTTTTGCTGAAATAGGTCCCACTCTAGAAGTCTGAATCTCTAGGTAGATTTCTATCTTTTGTTTGAATATTAGACCATTTGCTCTGTCTTTAATTACTTCCTGCCTAGTTCTTTGGTACTATTTTATGATAATGGCTTGTTGAAATCACGTATCTGTTTTCATAAACATACATAGGATTTGAATATAAAGATTAAAGGTGAATTTCTCAAAATGAACATCAATTAACATTTTTTTTTTGAGGAAAACAGAACTAAAAGAAGTTGCTATTTGACGCTCATTTTTTAACATTCACCTACGATCTTCATTGTTAATCATTCTACGTATTTAATTCTAATGTATTTTTTATGCAAATAAATAGTGGTTGTTTGTATGGAATTAAATACTATCTAAGATTCCGTGGTCAAATAAGCTCTAGCAAATGATTATTAAAAAGGTGAAGGATATACGGTGGGGGCGATCCATGGGTACTCATGTCAAATAATACCTAGCAAAGCAATCAAGTGTTTGGAGCAGCTGATGGTGCAACTTCAGTTCTGAGCCCATTTCATTCATATTCTCTAATTGGAGGTCCTGGTTGGGTTTTGCCACTTTCTGGGTTTTGCTGCTTTTGTTGGCTGTGGGTTTCTAGTTGTCTTCTGTGTTCTTTTGCTTGTTTTGATGAATATACTTTCAAAGAAGAAAAAACACCCACACCCCACAAGCTCTGTTCATTATTGATACAGCTCAGCTCCTCCTTTTTAAAAAGTACCATTGATAGGATGAAGGCCACCCAACTTTGCTTGTTGAAATGGGCTTTTGCCCATTTTAGTTTTATTTTAGAGTTTAGACCACCAGGCAGGTAGACTTTGAGCATCATTTGATCATATTGGGCTTTGGATAATACTCCATTCACATTGTAGGCCCCAACTTGGATGGTCTTGTTTGACAGCATATTTCCATATAGTGGATGTGTTTTCTATTGGCAGTTCCCCTTGAGAATCAGCCCAACTGACTACCTGTAAAATCGTGTGGCCCATTGGACATGGTAACAGGAAGATGAAACAGTGGGACCCTACTGGAGCTAGTGGTACAACTTGGGTCAGGCCAAACCCAAATCCCAGTAACCCAATCCAACTAAAAAGTGAAATTCCTTAGGCTTCATGAGGTTGAGATTGGGCTTGAGCCTGGTTTCTACAACCTGAATGAAATTCCGGTCATGTTCAGCTTAGGGTACCCGATTTTAAAGTAAGTAACCAATTCACATGTACACATACGTATATACATTGTATAAGCCCAAACGATTCTAAAGTATATACCTTAAAAAAAAAATACACTCAGCCCAGATCCAACCCAGCTGGAGTGGAATCACCCAGTCTAATTTGGATTCAGACACTGGTTACATCACATATGTTTGGGTTCCAATCGGGTACAGATCAGATTTAGCAGCATCCAATTCCAGTTGGCCTTGACCTGGGCCATTACTCCACCTGACCGGTCCGTACTGTACCCAAGATGGTGTTAAAGACCTCACTGTGGTAAACAGGGAAGGGGTCCAATGGATCTTCGGCCCAATTAATGTAACTGGGGCTGACAGGCACATGCATCTGTGTGGTTCCCTACTGCAATTTAAGCCATTGGGTTCCACTGGAATTGGGAACCACATGACTCATATCAGCATTTAGATCTAGAGCCATGATGCCATGGATCCTGTTCTGGTGTAATTGTAATGGAGTAAGTATTTGCACAGAGTCATGAATACCTCACCAAGTCAGACAAGAGGAACGTACATTTTTTTCAAATGCCTTCACGTACATGTGCCCTCTATTGATGGTGATTGAGGACAATTATAACAGTATGTTCTGTTGCCTACAAATAGATTAAATGGACACAGTGATCTGTGAAGATAAAATTCTCTCTTATAGTCGGTCAAAAGTTAACTTTGCCAGTTTTACCCCTCCTCCCAAGCTCCGGTAAAAAAGAGAGGATTGCATTAGGTAGGTTGACAATAACCGTAAAATTTTGTCTCAACCCAAACACGATGATGAGTCGGTCCTAAAAGTTATTCAATTTTGTATCACACTCTGGATTTTGGTATTTTAATTACATGTTTTATCTGCATAAATTCAGTTGCAGTGGAGTTTGGATGAGTGTGAGAGAAAGGGATAGTAATTTTGAATGGTTTAAATTTAAAAATTGGTCTTAAAAAAATGAGTGGCTACATGTCCGATGTGGGCTTTGCTTCGCCCTCACAAGTTGTTTATGGTCCTTGGGCCTCGTGAGTTTGGATCTAGACTTAGGCCCAAGTTGACACATATTCACATAATTGTTGGAAACCCTAACTTCATTGCAGAGACAGTTATCACTTCATTTCACAAAAGTATACTTGTTTGCATTCATTTACATATGTACATGAATAAGGCCATTTTCATATCCCTCTTGCAAACAATTTGCCTTCCACATTCATGTGAATAGGTAAAACGTTCAAAACCCCTCAAAACCACCTTTTATTTTGTAACTCTGGTCAGCTTCAAATTCTGATCGAAACTGGGCATCTTCTTTATTAAATTAATAAACTTAAAAGACTTTAGTTTCATAACTTAAACTTTATAGATTTTGAGAATTTGTGAAAAACGTCCAACAAATCCCAATCTATTAGATCTGGTTTTTTGCATTTTTATAGACCGCTAGTTCATGGTATGAACCATTCAATATTCTCATATTAATGGTAAACATCAAGATATTTAGTTTGATATCTTAAATTTATATAGATTTTGAAAAATTCATGAAAACTCTCCAAAAATATCCAAAAACATCTAAATTGTTGGATATACTCTCACGTAAAAAATGTAATTTTGACGCACATGAGAATGTGCTTCACAATTACATTTGCTTGGGTAATGTATAAATATGTAAAATCCATTTTTCTATCTCATGCCTGGAAGGTAAAAGACCATAATCCTTGCAACAAGTACTTCAATTTTAGACCATAAAGCTGGCAACAAGCACTTCAACTTAGTAAATTGATGGAATTGTCATGTGAGACATTTTCAACATCACAAAATTTCATCATTTGAGTCAATTTTTGTTCACTGTTCTCCTCTCTCTCTCTCTCTCTCTCTATATATATATATATATATATATATATCAATTCACCATGGGAAGCCTTTTTTATTTTTATTTTTAAATGTTTTTCCAGAATTTTTGAGGCTGAAAATGGATCCAAATCCAGATTTGATCTAACCCGACTCAACTCAATTATGACTGAGTAAGACTCAGAGGACCAAATTCAATTTTTCAAACCCTGGTCAAAAGTGATATCCCAACAAAATTGTGAAAGGCCTTTGTGGATCATTCCTTGGATGCAAGTTTGATAGACTATAATTCAATTGCATTCGAACTTCTCATTTTGAAGTCATTCCATTGGGGGAGAAAAGAACTTATTAGAGTTGATTTTCCTCTAATACATTTCTAAATTATCTTTACAAAACAAAAACAATTAAGAACTCACTAAACCCAAAGTTGGATAGAAGACCTCAAAATGTGACTTTCTACTATTTTTTGGTTTTTTGCTTTGCTCTTAATCAAGACCAATCACCCATTAAAGTGCGGTGCGCTTAAAAAAAATCCAATAAATAATCGTGAGTCCACCCTTAAAATTCACATGAAAAAATCATCAGTGACAAACCAAACTACCTATTAAGTTCTGCACCGCCTAGACCAAAAGCTCATGTAACAAAGAAAAAGACAAAAAGAGAAGAGAGGCCTGACCTAATTACAGCTGGGTGAAAGTTGAGCACATATCATGCTGTACAGTGTTTCTCATCAGCAAATATGCTCTTTCTACCAAGAAAAAGAAGTGTAAAGCACATACAGAACTGTTTTTAAAAATGTACCGGGATTCTCTCACAACAGAGTGGGAGAGGAATGAGGATCCTCCTAGATATATTGCAGGTTAAAAGCAGGGCATCAGTGTGGGTACATCAGTATCTGGAAAGAATATGTCTTGGCTTTTTCTGCAGTGAAAATAGACCTTGGAACCTCCTTCCTTCCACATAAAAAGGCCTAGGTGTTTATTGTGTAGTAGAAGTGCACACGTTCCTGGCTAAAATATGGGATTATGTGTAGTAAGCACACAAGCCACAGTGAGCATGCCCTTTAACAGCTTTCATGATTAAAGGAGATTTTCACATGAACCGTTGCTGCTTTACAACAAATTATGATACTTAGTATTAGTCAACAGGCTTAAACAAGACTTCTCCTTCTATAGAAAGACTAATGTAAACTTTATCCAATAAACTTGGATTGTTAAAAACTTTAGGGGTAGAAAAACTTGACAGGACCCACATTGTGTATGGGTCGGTCTCGGGTTAGAAAATCCCGACGCTTAGTTAAATGGGTTAAACAAAAGGTTGACCTAACTAACCCGCTTCCTTCATGCAATAATTTATCCTAACACCTGCTTAAACTGGAAAAATACATGGTCAAAGTGATTTATTTGAATAAAATGGGTTGATATGGACCGGACTGGTTTGAGTTGGCCTATATCGGCTGCGAGTGGAAGGTTTTGAGACCCTTTTATTAAGCAGGTTGGACATAACTGACCCCGAGGTTGCCTTGGGCCTGAATCTGGCCCATATGGCCCACATCGAGGTCTTTCTAGTGGGCTAGACATGCATCTGGTTCTGATGGGCTGAACCTTAGTCTATGTTTAGAATCCAAAACCCTTAATGTTCTGGATCTAGGTCTAGGGTCTCAAGCCCAAATGACTTGTCATTAGGCTTTTTCATTCGTTAAAACATGTCAAATAGAAAGGAGTTTGTTATGTTTTATTCAGTTGAATTGGGCTCATTGAGAACCTTGAATCCATATAGTAAGGTACTATTGGACTTTATAAGGCCGGACCCAATTCTAACCTGGACTCCTTTGTTGTAAATGGACTCAGGCCCAAACTAAGGTGAGCCTGGCTCAAATCTGGCCCGTTGGTAGAGAGCCTTAACCCACAGACTCCAGTCTCAACCTGACATATTTGGAACCCACCAACCCATTTGCCACATCTGATTTAATGGGTGCAATAAAGGCAGTTTTGGGTCCTTTTTCACAGTAACTATACTTTTCCTGATCCAATGCAAGCTAAGCTGTCTGTCCACAAAAGCTGAGTATCGGTAACGTTTTGAACATGTGTGTTTAGGTTCCCATGGTGGATGTGACCTTTTCAACATGGAACTTTTCCATCAACTTGGTAGGTGGAAAAAGGCACCGGCAGCACCATGAATCCATGATGGATGGATGGAACGGTGGTTTGAAATGAGAGTCACAAGATATGTTCTTTGAAACTCAGGCTTCCCATCAAATAAAAGTATGATTAAAGAAATATTTCTTTTTTGGGTTACTAAGAAATGTTTTCTTGGAATTCAACGATTCCCATAAAAAGTATATGATTAAATAAGATATCTTATGGTGGGATTAGATTTTAGAAATAGTGCAGCTCTTGGAGGATCTCTTTGTTTCTGAATATGTCCAGGACAGCCAATTTTTTTTTCTTTATTATTGGCAACCTAGCAGAGGGGTTTTCAATCTAGGTATCAATCCCTAATCATCTAGGTGAGAGTTGGGGTTCCGACCTACTAGACCCCCTTGTTCTCCCAGGAGGGCCAAGTTGGTTATGTTTGTAGTTCAAGCACTAATCAAAGTCAATAATTCACTTAAGCAGGGGCGGGACCAGAATGTTTACCGTGGGGGGCACTATGTAAAATGTAAAACTTTTGAGGGCCGACGTTAAAAATCACTAAATATTCTCCAACAAAAAGGGGCTATCAGAAATTTCTAAAGGGGTCATGGGCCACTCCCAGCCCTCCTCTAGTTCTGACCCTGCACATAAGAGGGACAAGTCATTTGCGAAGAGTTGGGTATTCGGGCAACCTAATTCCCTAGCCAATTGCATGTTCACAAACCCTATCTCTAATGAAACTAAATACATATTCAACCTAGATGCAGTTTGCCTTCATCCTAATACCTTTATATATTTCTATATGCTTTTGGTTGTACTTTAATTTCTTTTTCATTTTTATAATATATGTCATTTGCTTTGCTGATAAGCTTTTTTACTTTTAAAATACCAAAGTTCTGCGTCAAAATCTCATAGCACCATAGATCTCAAAGAAATTAAAATTTTGACCCTTCATGAGAAATTATTTTTTACGGACTTAAAAGAGAAACAACTATTTTTAAGTACAAAAACAAACAATTACACTAAGAAGTAAAAAACAAAAATAGCGAAAAAATAAAGGCTTTTCCTTACTGTCATTGTAGAAGAGTCTTCAATGTTGCACGGCCATGTCATTGAGGTAAAGCACCAAGTACAGACTCTTGATAATATCCATGCAAGGCAGGTAACTTACAACTGGCTGGTGTATTTTCATCTAATGGTATCATAACTTGTGAAAAACATTGCCTTTCTTTGTCTTCTTCTTTTCTTATGTTTTTTTTTCCTTCAATATCTGTAAGTGATTGATTTTTGTCTTCTTTTAAAGTACTTTCAAAGTTTTATATAATTTCCTAAACTTCAAAGAAGTTGCAGGCTCCCCCTTTGATACAATGAATCCCCAATAATATGTCTTTCATGGAAAGATATGAGAAACCATATTTTAATTTTCAACCAAGAATACAGAAGGAAAAATGCTATTTGCGTCCCGACTTTGGGACCGGTCCACGGATCGGTCCCAAAAGTCGGGACAGGTAGCAGGGCTCATACAGACGTTCCCACCAGAGTCCAAACAGGGCCTTTATGGCATGTTCCCTTTGACAAGTGAGTTTAAAGAGCATGATTGGAGACAAGACAATCAAATGAGAGCTGCTCCTTGAGCCCACAGATAACAGAGACAAGTTAACCTACTTCACTAATATAATGTGCATGATCAGATGTGATGGGTGGGCCACACAGGTGGGATGGGATTCTGCTGTTTCAATTAAATGATCATTATTCTGCTGACATGGAAATCTCTTAATCTCCCCACGTTTGCGTTGATCCTTTTCTGCACCGCCTTTTGACGGTCGGCAGGACAAGATGACATGTTAAGCTTTTCAAATTTCCAGATGCTCTGCTGTCACAAATCAGAGGCCTTCTACGAAAGAATGATCAGATCTTCCCTAGATACAGTCAACTTTGCTTTTGAATATTTGCACGGCAGACTCCAATGTGCGTTTGTCACTGGGTTCTTGATCGATCTTGGATATGATCCATCTTCACACATCACCAATTATGGCTTATTTTTTTTCTTTCTCTACCTTTGTGATAATGTTATAGATACGACAAATTAAAAGAGACTTGTTTGACATGATTTAGACATAATCAATGCATACCATACCGACAACAGCATTGATAAGAAACTTTTCATTATAATTTGATGGCCCACTACTAAGAACAAGGAATATAGGCTAAGGGCATATATGAAAGTGGTAAAGATAGCTAGATTAGGAGGAGTACAATGTATTTAAGATATGGAAAAAAGAGAACTTAGAATGAAAAAACGGAATTCATGTAGCTTATGTTTGTCTATATGATTGGGACGAGACTTTGATAATGGTAATGATGATTTTTACAGTAATACATCTTATTTTTTAGAAAGAAAATGAGGGTACGTTAGCGCTGGCCACATCAAACATCACTCCATCGAAAACAGCTACAATTTCACTTCAACTAGAGGCTGGAATATCGATCGTGATTCAAATAAAAAACAATCCCACGCAGGTTAGATTAGGTGTAAGTTCCCATCAGCACCATACTTATACTAAAATGGCATTACGCTCAACAATTTAGAAGGTAATTGCTTAAGAAGAAACCTGATGAGACGATCTTAATTACGATCGATCTTGTTTCTTGCACTGTAAAATTAAAGTAATCATCTACTCTTTCTTATCATAAATTTTGGACACCAATTGGATGATAAGGATTTTCCATTTTCATTTTTCAGTTCCCTGTGCTGGAGTGCAAATTGCCTGTCTTTTAACATTGAATGCTGTTATAATGGTGCTAAACTCACGATGCAAAGCGCTTTTCTATTTGCGCGTGTGCATTTGTCCAGCTTCAAAAAGGTGTCAAGGACATACATGATTGTACGTTTTCAGCTCTAGAAAGCAAGAAAAGCTACTGGTGTTGAGCGACATATCATGCATATGGTAGCAAAAGGCAAAATGCCATTTGGCTTCCGTGTTGGTTTGTGCTACTGATGCATCGAATCTAGCAATCAGGTTTGATAATTCTGTAAGTTGTTAGTGTTAATATAAATCAGTATCAAAAATCACAAATTAAGATGATCTGGTTAGGCGTCTCTGTAGTAAGTTTCTTTAAAAACAAAGCAAGAGGGTTGACTGATCTTGATTTGTTTCTCGAACCATTGCATGTTTTGACAAGTAGATGATCAATTCATACATAAATTAGCCAACCACATAGCTTAGTTAAATTAAAGCTCCATGATGACAACGATTATATATTATAACGGAGATTGAGTAATACTTTACTATAAATTGTTTGTGGGTCTATTTGGATGCATTGAAATCATTGCCGTAGGAAAGATTGAAAGGTCTCATTGTAGCTTAATAAGTGAGTGTGGTATGATATAATAGACACCCAAATATACACTTAAAAATCTTTAAAATTTAGAGTTGCTAATCAAATTATTACATGTCAATGGTGCCCATACGAAAGCATCCACCAATCCTTTTAGAATCACCTCTAATCCATTAGCCATGTACCCAGGCAGGAGCATTATTTTTATCGTTCACTCCGCTCCACTCATTTTTAAGGGCCCATTTGTTTAGAGGTTTTTTTTTTTTTTAATAGAATCACATATTTTAGAAATTCCTGACAAGAATGTTTGTTGTTATCCTCTAGCTAGTATTTGAAATTTCTTATTTGAATAACGTCTATCAAAAGATGAGCTAAGTGAAATGTCATTTTTCAGCTGCAAAACTCTATAAATTTTATTTTTCAAAATGCTATTATGTAGTTAAGCATTTGAAAAACGAGTTGGCCCCTCCTTCCAACAAAAATTCGTAGAATTCTAACAAACAAACGAGCCCTTCGAACAGTGTGGATAAGAGAAAATGACCCAAAGTAATGCACACCTTGTACCATAATTACTAATTAATTGTTCTCACTGAACATGTCCAACTAGCTTCATTTTCTTGCATTTACACCAGAACTTTCATACAAATACAACAAAATTGTTGCAAAATAGGCTATTCACACATTCAATTTCCACACTACTTTCCATGTATAATTGCAACTATAATCTGAATACACCAGATCATTTCCTCCTTTATTTTAAGCCAATTGGACACCATAAACTAATTGCATTCTAAATAAAGTCACATTCAATCTTTTCATCTTTAATTACTTACATGCATATGGAAGGATTCTATTATAATAAGATGTCTTAGTCTGTTAGTTAAGTGAAACCATATGGGGGCCACATGGATTTTTATTTTAATATTTGCATGGCTTCTCATGGGATTCTGTCATGGATCACTGGGCCATCAACTATCCCATTGATTCCCGACCACTGCTTAATCAACAGATTTTGCATTTGATTGCATTTATATTATAGTTGAATGAATGAGGTCTGCTTCTGTCTATCCTTTTCCCCTTTACAATGAGGTTAGACTTAGAGAGCCGTAAAATGTACAGTAAGATGCTTAGAAAAAGACAAGGGATTTCTTTTCCTTCTCAGGAAAAAAGCTTCAACAACCCTAAAGACCAGTAGCAGTCACCAACACCCCTGGCCCAGGTCCAATTGCCGACGTAGACCAGATCTAGGAGCCCATTGTCCAACCAAAGGTAGATCTCATTGGGGGTGTGAAAAAAGCCTGGTCTGTTTTGGACTGAAATGCGGGACCCAATTAAGCTTGTTAAGCCCAAACCATGGACCCAATGACCGACAGGTTTTTATAACTAGGCAGCAAATTTTGAACCCAATTGTCAATTGGGCTAGACCCTAACCACGAACCCAATGATCGATGGGTTTTCAAAAACTAGACAGCAAAATTTAAGCCCAATTGTCAATCGGGCCATTATAGAGATCATACTGGAATTTTTTGGATTGGGCCTTTTGGATAATCTGGCAAATGGGAAGCTTTTATCCCCAGCACATTGTTTTGGTCATGAGATTAGTATAGGGCCAAGCCCAATTGCATTATAAGGCTTTGAATGTATATGGATGTCATGGAACCAGTGGGACCTGAACCCAGACCCAAAACCCAATGGGTCTATACTTGGGGCTGAATCCAGACTGGATTATCATCAATTAAACCCAAAAAGAAGGCTCATGAGGGTGGGCCCCTTTGGGCATTTGGAAGAAAATGTGCAGACTTGAACCAGAGTGTGTGTCCTGTTTAGGCTAACATCAGCAGATGATGAACGGACAGGATCGAGTGCACGTGTGCTGCATTGGAACTTGTACTGATGAGATTCTCAAGAATTTCCACGAGAGTGTCTTTGGCATTTTATCTAAGAGGAGCTAAGGCCCATCATTCTATGTTGTTGTTAGGACCAAGTTGAGAGCAAGAGAAACATGAAAAACACACTTTCTTAGCTGCTTCTCATGTATGGGTAAAAATAAATGAGAACAGTCCACAGAAAGGTGAAAGAAAGATTTCAAAGCAAGCCCAACAACTGTTCAAAGATCATTGAATATGAATATGGGTAAGAGACAGCAAACCTGCATTCCTTTTATGCAGTGGACCCATGCACTCACCACACTGGAGTCCCATAAAAGCCACACCTCTTGAATTCATACTCCATTTCTGATCTCACTCACATTTTCTCCTACACCCAAACTCCTCTGCTATGGAAGAGGCAGATTTCATAGAACATGAGGCCAATTGCACAACTTCCTCTTCCTCTTCCTCTTCCTCTTCCTCTTCTGCTTCTACTGACCTTTTGGGCCTTGGCCCGAATTTGAAGATTTCGAGCGAGTCCAAAAAGAAAAGTGCCCACAAGCAATTGAATGAAACAAATCGCAATGGGACCGCGCACCAGCACCAGCACCAGCACCAGCAGCAAAATAATAGTAGCAATGCGGGCAAGCATCCAATGTACCGGGGTGTGCGAAAGCGCAACTGGGGCAAATGGGTGTCTGAGATCCGCGAGCCAAGGAAGAAGTCCAGAATTTGGCTTGGGACATTCCCAACGGCGGAGATGGCGGCCCGAGCCCATGATGTAGCGGCGCTGGCCATCAAAGGCAAAAGTGCTTACCTCAATTTTCCTGAACTAGCTAAACAATTGCCCTGCCCTGCCTCCACCTCCCCTAAAGACATCCGAGCTGCCGCCGCCAAAGCTGCGGCCACTTTGTTCAATGAACCGATGAGCAAGAAAGGCGAGCAGAGCCAATTTGAGCTGCCATTGTCCCACTCTCCACCACAGGAATCTTCATCTTCAGCATCTACATCTGCTGAAGATGATTATGATGCGCTTTTCGACCTGCCTGACCTCATCCACATTGCGACCGACTTCAACAGCTCCGCAGACTACTTCTACTGCTCTTCACCTTGGCTGCAGGACACCGGATTCCGGCTCGAGGATCCCTTCTTGTGGGACTCCTGCTATCCCATATAGCACAAAAGTGTACATTTGAGGAACTTAAAATTCACTTGCCTTTTGTGAGAAGAGAAGGAAAATTGGAGACTCCCAAATGAGGAAGCTTAAGTCTCTCTCACTCCATCAACTTGAAGGCAAATTCTTCATCTATGTTTAAACTTTTTTTTTTTTTCCTCCTCCTTCCTATTTTGGCATTAGTTTTGAAGGATTGAACATGGTTTGGCTAACATGAGTGCTTCTAAGGGAGGGGGGGATATAGCTTGACCTTCTCCCTTTTTTACATTAATATATAAGAAAGAGAAGTGATCCCATGCTGATCATTTCCCATGGGAAATCTCCATAATCCACATTATGTAATGTAAGTTTGGGTTTTGATTGGTAGAGTTTGTTTTGGGTATTAGTGGTTTTTGTTTTAAAAATACTGTAAGGTGATCTTCTTCCTACTTTTGGAGAGCTTTAGTGATATGGTGATTGAATTGATGATGGCATGAACACTCACTGATTATTGTTGAAAGAGTATTTTAAATGTAATGCATTGCAAAGCCAATCAAATCAAATAAAGAAGGATCTGGGTTTACTAGATTTTTTCCAGTATACCAACTTCTCTACCATGATTAAATATTATAATAAGATCTCTCCATACGTGGAAATTGACATGGACGCCCTTCATGGAGACAAGACAATATCAGTGTCATCTTGATATGAATTAGATCCTCCTTACTTTCTCTAAGAGGAAGCGCATAGTAAACACTAAACAGGTAAACCACACTTTCCATTGAACCAATTGAGAGCCACTAAAGATATAAGTGGCATATGACCTAACCATCACTACTCCAAGTCCATGCCTACTTCATATATACTGTAGTTTTTGCCATGGGTCTGTCACTAGTTACCATAAGAGGTCAAAGTCAAGCACTGTGAGCATACAGAAGTCCATAATTGCGGCTGAATTACAAGGGAGCACATCACTCCAACAGGCCTAGAAGAGCCCAACAATTATTCATGTGATCCAAAGCCTAACAATTGTTTTCGAGGGGCGTCTGAGAGTAAGTGCGATAGGGGGAAAAAGGTTTTTCCAAGTCACTGTAATCTAGACTGAGAAAAGGAAAAGACCTCACATGTGATGGATTAGTATCTCCAATCTATGTGAACTCTGAGTTGTGGTTCATTCATAATAAATTGCATGGGTTGATGTCATAATCAAAAAGAGAATAAATTACTTAAAAAATCACAATTTCAAACCCCTTTTGTCTCGTTTGGTTGGAGGATTTAAGCAATAAATTGTAGATTTTCAAGTGGAAAAGTCCTAATGTCGATATCATATCATATTCTGATGGATTCCAGCAAATGGATAAAATCCTACTTAGGTAAAGACAAGTTGAGGAATCTCATTAAAATTGTGTGAATGAATTTTTAGAGTTCCCATCAAGCTACCAAACACATATTTTAAGGGTCGGTTTGTGCAAACACCGTTTCAGCGGAAAGGGGGTTCCGACAACCCAGCGCCTTTTTTTTTCTAGTTTGGTGCAGCAAAGAAAACGTACAATCTTCCACTAATTCACTCCATGTTTCATCGCTAGAGAGGAGCCAATTTTTCTATCTACACGTGTCAGGAAACCAGAGTCATAGAAGAGGAAAACCATAACTCTGCACAGACACACCCTGAGGAGAGGAATTTCTCTTACCCTTTCCTTTACGGAGGAATCTAAAATCCCCCAACATCCTCCTCCTTTTCCTTCTTAAATGATTTGGCCTAAACTATCATGTCAATCTAGTTTTTCTTTATCTTTAATCTTTTGAATTCAAGAAAAATTCAAGAGTAGGATATATTAGTTCTTAGGGTTTCTTAAATGTTCTAGGCAGGGGCAAACCCATGTTATGACCGCCCCAGATCAAATCTGGTAATCTGCATGAAGATCGCCCCACATGTCCCTCCGACCAATGTAAAGTAACTCCCAACTTTTCACCTACATGCATGAAATTTTGAAACTGTAGATTAGGAATGTAAACAAGTGTGAATCTGTATCTTAGACGAATGATGGATTAGGTGGGGAGAGAGAAAAGAAAGGTAAATTTGTTTCTCAAGTAAGCTGTCAGCAACAAAGTGGTGGAATCTGCTGCGATCCAGAAATGTACGATCTTCTCTGTCATGTTATTAGCCCACATTTTTTAAAGGATGATCCAACCATTACTATTTCTAATCACCCCTTGTTTTCTCAACTTGAAATTTGATTGCCGATTAATACATCACCTGATCACCAGTGGAAATGTATGGTAAGTTGTGAATAGATGGCCTTCTGACAAGACACAAGCAACCCACACTAATGCCAATTTTCGTCGCCTGTCCTTGTCCGGCACCACCTAAACGAAAATCTTGGGTCCACCACTCGTTCTAGGTGTAAACAAACGCGTAAATATATATTATAAAAAAAAAAAGTTGTGGGGGTAATCTCAGCATATTACCTCCATTCTAAGATCCGAGATTAACGTGGAGGTTAGCTAGGGTAGTTGAGCAAATTTATGACTCTGGTGAACGGATTCCCCCCCTTGTTGGATTTTTGCAGGAAGGCAAATATGAGGGGAGTCTTTAAAGGCCACAAGTACTGAGAGTACTCTTTACCAAACAAAAAAAAAGCAAAAAATGTACTGAGAGTACTCATTTTAATATTTTAAGACAACATTACTTAGTATCCTCCACCATGAAATGAAATGACTTCTGTACCAACATCTGCTTCTGATGTTTTTCTCCCTTTTTCTATTATTTACATCAACTTCCATAACTTCAGTATCTAGGAACACCAGCAGAAATTATTAAGCAAGATTAAAATCCCAACTGACATAAACACACATAAATTGTTTCTTTTTTCTAAAATTGTCTCAATGTCACCTTAATTTCTCTGTGGGTGGCAATCTCCTGAGCAATATCATGCATGAATTCATGGGCAAGAGCCAAGGAGCGTGCAGGGGATGGCAAGGCTTATGATTTGATAAGAGGCTTACCAGATCTGGATCTAAGATGATGGAAATATGAGGCCTACCAAATTGAAGGTTAATTAAAAAAAAAAAAAAAAAACTGGGCGCAAAGTCTGGATTGAGTGTCAAATTTGATCTGGTGGCAATTAAGGAGGGGTGGGATTGATGTGGGCCCTGTGCGTCGCAAAAATATATTCAATCAAGGAATTCATTTAGTTCAATCTTGGAGGTGAGTTCATATGTGCAACCTCTAATAAGAACTTCATGATTCGCTTAAGTTTGGCCAGTATCTATTTGAAAGTTTCCATTTCTTAACTGCGGCAGTTTCTACTCCTACTTAATAGTTTTTAACACATTCTTTGTTGCTACTGTAGGGCATTAAGTGCAAGGAAACTTTATTCATTGGTGTCAATTTAGGTGGCTTCTCAACTTTTGTCTATTCTCCAAGTGTAGGGACACAAAATTCACGTTGCTAGAGATCCTAGGACGTGGGACATTTCACTAGAAAAATTGAGTGAGTTTTGCACCCTGTCATTGACTATTAAATCAAATTAGCTACTAAGTTGGAATTGACTAAGCCCCACGTTTATCATGTGTAGCAACAGTCTATATTTGTACTGTGGTTCTATTCAACTTTAAATTATCAAGCACTAAGATGATAGTGAAAAGATCAGAAAAAAAAAAAGTGATGTGTTTTTTAAAGGAGTTTGATAGAAAAGATTAAGCACTAGGCACAAACCAAAGCATCAATTCCAGATAAGGGTAAGGGTACCTCTAAATATAGGCAGCCTTCCCATTCTTTCAGGTTTGCAAGTTTTCATATCTGAGGTGAACAAATAATCTCAATACGAAAATATGAGAATCGATTCAATGGTGAATATTACTCTCCTAAAACACTATTGAGGACATTTAGTTAATTTGATTCATCTGAGTTCAACTTAAATAAGAACACAAGAATCAATTCAATGGTGAATATTTCTCTAATGAATTTGGTTTTAAGATTCTTTTACTGACAAAAGCAAGAGACTGATAAGTAATGCGTTTAGCCATCAAAGGTAGACATCATTATCCCCATTGGAAATACCAACACCATAAATATTTCCATCTTTCAAACTTTCCACCATTCAGTTCTTTAAAAAAAAAAAAAAAAAACACTCATCCAACTTTTCTTTGATTTTTAAAAATCTGTTTCTTGGAAGTTAACCAACCTATCAAACTTTCCTTAATTTGCTAGGTCTTTACTTCCATTATTTATCAATTTGGACAAAGATTCTAGACATGATAAGTGTCCGAGCCGTACATTTGGCATATGTGGTGTTTTATCAGATGACTAGGCCATGGGACACACTACTCCCCCTTTGTATGATTCCATGGATTTCTTTATAATTGGAAGAACAAAAAGAATCCAAGGTTAGGCCGGTTGTGCTGGTGGGTCTATGTTTTGTTACAGACAGCACATCTGTACGGAGTGACAATGCTAACCAATGGGCCCAGCCATCCAGTAGGCCCAGCACTGACTGATGGATCCTAAACCTCTCAAAAATCAGACTATGTTCCCATTTGGTGGGCCATAACCCATAGGCCCATTATCTTTTTTTTTTTTTTTTTTTTTGAGAGAGAGAGAGAGAGATCATTTTTACCATCTGATTGTCATCAATAGGATGATGGAGTTCAAATTCAGTCCATACTTGCTAGCCGAGCTACCAACCCAATCTGTTATAGGGTTCGGGTGCTTGGGCCCCCTTTCAACTTTCAAGTTGGGTTTGGGCTGAGATGCCCAACCAGATTAATAAACAGGTTGGTTTTGGGTTGTGAGTGTACATGTTAGCGCAGTGCAGGTCAACACGACCTGGACCTCACCCTTAATTTTTATGGGTGCAACTTTCACCAGCCCTAGCGTAGGTTTGTGCATATTCAAGCGTAGGTTGTTCCTTTGATTGGGTTGGGACCAGGTCTTGCAATTAGGTTTTCATCCATGCTCCAACTTGGACTGTATACCCACATGAAGAAAAATTTGCTCTTGCACATAGGCTCTTATTGGGACTATCCCCAAAGGCGGGACCCCTGAGTTTCACGGGACCCCATGACCGGCACCATCCGAATGGACTGCAAAGTGCAGGAGCACAACAGAAAATCGCCCTGATATGAAATTTGATGCAGAGTTTGGGTTAGGACTCCAGCCTGGCTCATGTGAGTTGCACATGCACCCCTAGGGCCCAAGATGATTTTGCTTATTTTTGCAATATCCTGCCAAAAGATATGTTATGCAGATAAATCCTGCCTGGCACTTGAGGTGTGGTGTGGAACCAAGCGTTCCACCCAAACTAGACATACTTGTTTAGAATGCATCTCATCTATTGAAAGAAATGGGAAGCTTATAGATCAACCAATCTCATCAGAATTTTCTAACCATTAAGATGATAAAATGGATGGTGGAAATAGAAATTGCTCCTTAGTTTGCTATTCATTAAAGGAAAACACAACAAACAACAGCCACTCTGGATAGTTATCAGCCCAATCTATGGCAATGTCATACAAAAGACCAAACTTCCCTACCACATGAGCAGCACCGTTCAAGTTCTGAGAGCCAATGACCAGTCCTTCATTCCATTGAAACAACTTACCACCTCAAGAGCAAATGGGAAAACATGGATCTTGGAGAATCCCTTATCCCAGGCTTTGCTTATTGCCTAAAAAAAATGCTCATACTTTGGCTTCTTCAGATGTAGGCACCCAATTTTACTATGACTTGATGTTCTATGGGCTAACAAGAATGAGTAAATAGTTCGATAAAGCTGATTTTTGGTCGATATCTAATTTCGAGGGTTTTCATTGTATAATGGAAAGGGATAAGCCCCACAATTATGCTTGTTTCACCTTTTCAAGGGTCTTAACATTGGCATAATTTTAAGCTCAGAGAAACCTACACTCAACAAACACTGGCCAACATCTATGATTCCTTTTGAATCCCATCATTTGTTTTATGTATTACAGGCAAATTGCTCTTTCATTGGAAAATGGCCTTTTAAATAATATATCCTCCCCCCACTTGTGTAGCTGCTTTAGACCAACAAACCAGACTGTAAATGGGGGATCTCAAGATTTCCTCAATGCAGCAAGAACCAAGGGCCGTTTGTATTATTGATCTGGTGAGCCATCATGGGGATGGGCCACACTGTCTGGAATTGTGTTGGTTGGACAATTCTAACTGCTGCTTGTGAAAAAAAAAACAGCTGCTTGTGAAATACTGCTGAAAATCTTGATAAGCAGCAAGCACTGCTAGCATTTGTCAATAATTTGTCATGTCACTATCAACCTACAAACATGCCCCAAACAATTGCATCACAAAAGTCGAGGAAACCCAGTTTGGAACTGGGCCATGGCCATTTTCCATGAAAAAGATTAGAACAGAGAATGAGGACATTTACTTCAAAAATCTCATTAAATAGGATAATTACAACTGATGATCCTAAGTTTTTATAATGACAGCCAAGGACCTCCAGCCCCAAATCCAATATTTTATTCTGTTTTTGCCCTCAGTTAGTTGATGTCAACATAACCCTAAAAAAAAAAAAAAGGTTCTTCACCCCAAATCAACAGCAACAGTAGAATAGAAGAAAGAGAGGAAGGAGATCAACACCCTACCCTTTTTTTCTCAATCACAGTAAGTAAGAGATTGATCGATGTCAACAAAACCCTAAACAATGGAAAACTCAATTTTTGTTGACGCTAATTGGGTGTTTTTATTGACGTCAACACAATTTTATGTTGATATCGACGAATCTTCTGTCGACTTTAACAAATTCACAGGGTCACTCATGCTGTTAACTGGGCATTTTTATTGATATCAACACAATTTTATATTGATGTCAACGAATCTTCTATCGACGTCAACAAATTCACAGGGTCACTGATTGTAATAACTGGACATTTTTGTTGATGTTAACACAGTTTTATGTTAATGTCGACGAATATTTTGTTGATGTTAACAAATATTATTCATGACAAAATAGGGAACTCGTTATGTTAACATGAACAAAAAAAAAAAAAGGCAAAACAGGAAAAAAAAAAAATAAGAGATGATTTGGGCTGAAGGTCCTTGGCCATTATTATAAAAGTTTAGGGTCCTCAATTGTGATTACCCTATTTAAGGGTATTTTTGTGGTAAATGTCCGGGGAAAATATGAAAGGATGATTCCTGTGTCCCATATCTAAGAGGCAGTGTTAAAAAGTTCCTTGTAGATTGAAGAGGAAATAAAGGTCTTGTGAAAGCAACATATATAATGGGGGAGGGCCTCCCTCCCATGTCCAGTCTCTTTCTTCCTTCAATTATTGAGTTTTTCATGTTTAGCTTTCCATTCAAAAGAAAGCTTGTTAGTGGTTGATACCCACTGGAACATTGGCTTTTACATGAAAATTGAGGCTTTATTCAATCAATCATGTAGATGAAAATGACTGATCAATGCTGATGTTACACAGATATCCCCTTATCCAATTAATCCCAGGATGAAATTGAGCCTTTACACTGAGGTGAACTATATCACTGTAGGATTGAGTTTCATAAAATTGTTTTACTAAGAAACTGTTGAACTTTTTAAGGCCTCTAAATCAGTAGTTGTGATTATCTGACTGAGATAAAATAAAAATAAAAAATAAAAATCTGAAATCATATCCATAATGAGACATTTCCATCACTATCCTCTTGCGACTGGCACGTATCCACATGGATTCCGCATGGGGCTTAGATCCGTAATTCATGAGATGTATGTCTCGTTCAATTCAATTAGATTTCTACTAAGAGGTACCTCTCACTGCATGATGAGAGGTTAAAAAGAAAAAACCCAAGCCCCTTGTGGGACCTACCTGAGAATGTATGCTAATCATGGTAGGGTAGTGTGATGGAAAGGTCTCATTTTGAATATGATTTTGGAAAAAAAAAAAAAAACCTCAAAAGATCATCATAGCCGTTGGTTTAGGGGCCATGAAGTTAACTGTTTCTGTGCCTACATTTTTTTTTTTTAATGAAATTCAATCCAGCGAAGACCGATGAGTATACTTCATATTATTGTCAAATTAGGAGGGGATTGTTGAATGTGAAGGGGTATGATTGATCATGAGAGGTCCTACATAGTGGTAAAAAAAAGTTCTATCACACCATCTGTGAGAGGTACCTCTTAACCCAATGTAACTCATACATATTCAAACTCGCTCCCTATGAATTGGAATGTGCTATTCTCTAACAATCACTCATAAAAGTGATATACATTGTTGAATCGAAACAGCAAAGACGATATGATTAACTCCCTCCTCTAATCAATGCCATCTGCACTGTTTCAATCAATTGGTGAAACCACTTTCATAGTGATATTTAGGCATCTTCAATTACTGGGAAGGAATTTATACAATGATTTAGATTGAGGTAATTGAACCCTATTGGGCTATAAACCAAAAGATCACTCAGAGAGACTCCAGATTCATTACTTGATTCACTGGATAATTTCTCTTATATGATTTAAATATTGTCTTTTTTTATTTAAAAAAATCTTTTTATAGATGCATAATTCTAATCATATTAAAAAAAAAAAAGAAATCTGTATTCATCCACTTTTCCATAGAGAATAATTGTAACTTTTACTGTGTTGCCTTTTCAATTCATTTATAAAAATAGAGTCAAGTAGGTATATGGTTCTGTTAGTTTTAGGTTGATCCATATCCTTAAAAAAGTAGAAACATCAACATCTATAGAACCTTTACTCCTCCTTTTCTTTTACTTTTACCACAGAAATTAGGATTCCTTTTACTTCACTTTGGTCTAATCAAGCATCAAAATATGAAAGTTAGTCAAGATTTCTAATCAAGCATGAAGTATGAAATATGAAAGTCAGTCAAGATGGCAAAAAAAAAAACCAAAAGAAAAATTCCATTGCCGGGATTTGAACCCGGGTCGTCTGGGTGAAAGCCAGATATCCTAACCGGACTAGACGACAATGGATTGATGATAGGTGTGTATTATAGTATATTATGATAACAACAACTGCTCAGTCTATACTATCACTTATCCAAAGCTCTTCATCATTGAAAAATTTGGTGCTAAATTGATTTTGTTGCCTGTATATGTGATTGTTCTTCTAAATACAAGTCCCTAACACTAATGTGAGAAATTCTAATAATAACCAAAAAAAAAAAAACTTAATAATACAAAAGTGGGTCGAATTTCTAGGGGTTTGTAGAAGGGTTTTGTGTGGGCGCATCAACTGTAGAAAAAAAATAAAATGTGCTGGACAATATGTATAAATATTAGTGTGAATTGAAAATGAGATCAAAGACATAAATATATATATATATATATATAAAGTTCAAAATATTGGAGATTTTCGTTAGTAATTTAGGTAGATGGGCATATCGGACCACTAATTGTCATATAGGTCTTGTATCATTGTATGATTACAACATAATAGTATGATCTATTTGTTTGTATAATGCTTAGGTTGCTAAGCCATATTAATTTAGAAACGAATAAAATGCTAATGGTAAAACAGTTTCTTCAAGATTTCATTGCCAATCTGTATGTCTAAATTTAAATAAGCAATTCACACATGCATGGGATAGATGTATAATTATAAAATCATTTTATAGAGATTTTAGATATCAAGCATGGTGAGAGTAGGAATAGAAGTATTTCCCTTGTCTTGGACAGCCCATTGAGTAGTACATAAGCATAGCTTTACATTGTTACTCCTTGTCATTCAACATCTCCTAAGTGTGTTAGCACATAACAAGTCATATTGGGTTTGTATCAGCCCATTCACCTATTTCTCAACTGATAGGAGCTGATAATGATGTAGAGAGATGGTTTTTTTTTTTTTTCTATTGATCAAATCGGCCATGGCCGATATAGCCAATACAATATGTAAAAGAATTATTGGGTACCCAACTCAACCTGAGCTGATGTGGGGTCTGAGTCCTATTCCCAGCCCTGAACGCTAGGCCTAAGGCCCAGGATGAAACAAACAGAACTTGAGATCTGGAATCCCTTTTGGTGTTTCACCACTTTCTCCGGTTTGGATTTGATTAGAGAAAAACAAACAGTAGAAAATCATCTAGAAAACTATTGCAAAACATACTAGTTTAATAATTCCAATTTAACTTCAATTAAGAAAAGACATCCATTCCGACCCACGACTTGAGGAGAAAACCACCTGTACCAACTTTTCAAAAAGTACTCAAAACGGGAAAAGATGCATCCCCCCTCGCAAGAAATCACAACGGGAGAAAAAGGTCTCTCATGAAAAGTTTTTCTCACGCTTCCAATCCAAATGGAACCAGGGGTCAGTAGAAAAAACTGAAAAACACTCAGAAGTCCAGTGGAGCACATTCACCAGAGCAACCCCACACAGAGTTTGAACATTCACCACTGCACTGCCTCATTCAAACGCCATGCCATTAGAATAGAAACAGAATTCACAGACCTAAAAACAATCAATTGGCATTGGCGCATGTAAACAGAATGCACCAAGCAGTTGAATTGAAGAACCCAAGTTTTTACAGGAATCACAGGGAACCTCATGCCCAGAAAAAATCTACAACCATAACCTGAGGCAACAATACAACGCAATCTGCTGACGCCTGGGAAAGTAGAGACAACTTCCCACCAATTCTCTTGTCATAACATTTATACATAACTCTAGTGATACATAGATGTCCTCCTGACGACTCCATCTCCAACGCCCAACTCAGGGTTCTCTTCTGCATATAGCCACACTGAGTTTTTTCTCAATCATATATAGACGTTTTTGACGTCATTAGGCCCAAAACTTGCAGAACATATGGGACATCGCCGTTGGCGGCTTTCGAGAGTTCTTTGAACGCAGGTACCACAGAACAGATGGTAGCATTTGGTAATTACAACCTGAGGTGCAAGGGTAGAGATCAGACAGGAAGAGGAAAAAAATTAAAGTATCATAATATAGAATATCTGCTTCATTTAGGGGCAACCCATCTGCCACTAAGAGGCGCATGCACTCATGCAACGGTTCATTAAAAGAATGGTTTAGAAAACCAGAAGTAGGCCCTCATATACAGCTTGTAGGGGCCTATGCTGCCTGGATACAACATGGATACACTCCATGGATATGGCAGGGGCATGGATTATACACATAAAGTGTTGATGTGGTAGGGACCCAATAAGTTGCCTATTTTGAAGTACCTGGGTCCGATAGGTATGGACAAGTAGAAGGAATTATATCATAGAAAACTGTACATTTCCTCTGTTAGTAGACTTGAGTATCAAATTTAAATACACCCAATAACTAATAGTAAATGACCATTCTAAGGAAAAGAAAAAAAATTAGTAAATGATGTACTAGAGATTGTTCTTTACCTCCTTCTGTCTGTCCCGACATATCCTACACTTCAGGATGTCCTTGTATTCAGCAATCTCTTCTTGAAGCTTCTCCAAAAGTGATGAGCCCTCCGTATGTGCACTAAGATATGTAGCTTTCCTTGCTACAACATCTAATTCCTCTTCTAGTCTCTTCTTATTAAACCTAACAAATGTAGCAGCACGTTAAGCAATTTACAGCTTCAATTGAGGAACAATCACACTAACAGAAAGCAGCTCACAGATACCTCTCACTCTCTAGTTCTGTCTTAAGCTCAGCAACATCCAGGCGGCTTTGCTCAACTTTGGATTGTGATTCGACCAGTGACTCACGTAGCTGTAGAGATTCTGTGTGTACATCCAACAGCCGCTTTTTGGTATGATCCAAAGCAGCAGAGGCCTGGCACCCATCCTCTGCAAGCTTCACAACCTGCTCTGAGCAGATTCTCACCTGCAAAGGAAGTAACTTATGACTCAAATGTTCAAGAAACTGATTAATTTGGTATTTATTAACTAAGAATTATGAAGCTACCTGTTCCTCGATTCGTGCAGCTCTCTCACCATACAGATCCAAAGATGCAGTGGCTTGCTGCATCTCCTTTTCCATTGCTTGTTTCTCCAACCAGAGAGTCTCCTGCAGTTGTCTTGCTTTCAAACTCTCTAGAACAAGCTGCAAAAGAAAGGAATGATCAAGATAAATGCAAAATTTTAAAAGATTAAGGTCAGCAACAGATAACAAGCACAAAGGTTTCTACGCTTATCATTGACCCAAATAAAATGGAAAAATAATAATAAGAAGAAAAAATTCAAATGCACAAACAAATACATACAATGTATGTATATATGTACGGGTACATTATACAACTTCAGGCAACAAAATTTTGAAATTTGGGTTAAGGTGATGATGCAAATGGCCTGATTCAGATTGAGAAACATGAAATTGTGCAGGCCTTGATGTTCGTGGAGGCTTATGATCGAGCACATGGACCCACGTGAGATCAGTCGATTTATAAAAGAACCCAACCGGCCAAAGGAATTGTTGTAAAACACACCAATCCGGGGCTGTTTAGTTATTCCAGAACATAACAGAGGGTATTCTGCAATTATGTGTCATCCCATTTGAAGAAAACAGAGGAAAAAGGACAGCATGTATTATCTCTTTGGAGCATGATTTGGTGAACCGTACCAGGTCCAAATCACCCATGAATTGAACCAACAGGGTCGCCCAAGAGCCCTCTTCAATTTTGTTGAGATGGACTCATCTCCAGATGGGCCATGTAGGGCCCTTGATCAATTTTGTGGAATCGGTCAGGAATGACCAAGTTTTAGGCGATCTGCTGGATTCTCCATTTTTCTTTCAAATTAGATGCTAATTTATTTCCTTTGATATCAATAGGTGGTATAAGTGACTATGGGAAAAGCTTTGGGGATTTCATTGCTTAAAATCTGAGTTGTGGGGATTTTACGCATGTAATGGTTGACTGTCCCATCCCAGACAGTCACAGTGAAGCAACTTATTAGTTTCTTTTCTCAGTGTAGTTTTAGTAACTTGAGGTGTTACTAGTTTTATTTAGGAAATCTAAGTGTATAAGGATTTTTAGAAATCTACAATTAGAGATTTTTGGGGCTTTATATGTTTTGTATAGTCAAGCAAAAGATTATAGAGAAAGAAAACTTTAGATACCTTGGATCTATGGTGCAACAGGATGGAGGGATTGATACTGATGTAAGTCACAGAAATCAGGCCGGGTGGACCAAATGAAGGAGTGCTTCGGGCGTCTTGTGTGATCAGAAAGTCCCCCTCAAGGTTAAAGGAAAGTATTATAAGGTGGCGGTACGCCCAGCGTTATATGGATCAGAGTGTAGGGCAGTAAAGCATAATCATGTTAAGAAAATGGAAGTTGCGGAGAGGAGAATGCTAAGATGGATGTGCGGGATCACAAGGAGAGATAGGATTAGAAATGAGGAGATTAGGGACAAAGTAGGAATAACACCGATTGAAAATAAAATGAGAGAAAATCGACTGAGATGGTTCAGCCATGTTAGAAAGCATCCAACAGAGGCACCTGTTAAAAAAGGTGTGAAAGCATGGAGATTGCCAAAAGTAGGAGAGGGAGAGGGAGAGAGAGGCCCAAGAGCAGTTGGAAAGAAACTATTAAACATGACCTTGCCTACATGGATCTAAATATATTTGATTGGCGTCGTCAAATCCATATAGCCGACCCCACCTAGTGGGAAAATGCTTGGTTTGGTTTGGTTATATGATTTGTATAGTTGACTGGTTTGAGTAGTGTATTTTTGACTGATAATTGTTATTCAATAAAGGTTCTGCAGTTAACCTCTAATATTTCTGTGTTCTCTAAACATCTTTCTTTGAAATCTGAGCGTGTGACTGAGATCCATGCAAATAGGGTTGACCATCCAACTCTAACCATGACAGAATTCCAGTACCTGTATAACAGCCCCTGTTACATTGGCTTTGCAGTCTGACTGGTTGTGTGCTGTCATCAGATTCTTTGTGGAATCGTGACTGCATCAGGTGACCATCTCTTAGTTTTATTGCCACAGATTTTGTAAGGTAATGGAGTACAAAATTTCTTTTCATCTTTTCTTTCCTTCCTCGCGATTCTACAAGCAGGGATTTGGGAATTTCTAGTAACTGTCCTTCTAAGATTTGAAACCAACGAGAGTCTCGGCCAAAAGTATGAAACGGGTCATCAAAAGACAATACCAGGTGAAAGGAGAACCAAAATTAGAATGTGAGGCCAACCAGCACCTCAAATGGCGTACCGGGCAGTCAAGTGCCTGGGGCGACATGCCAGGAGCCACACAGACAGGCTGGCAAGCAGCCGTTTTGAATGGGGAACTTCGAAAACCACTTGCTACTGCCTTGCTACCACTAATCTCATCTCAAACCTTATAAATAAGGGTGGTGAGCACATCCAAAGCATCCTATGATATCCAAGCATCCTCAAGAACACCCTATAGGTTTTAAAGCATTCAAGAGAAATAAAGGTCATCCCAGAGAGCACTCATAGCTAAGAACTTCATTCTGAGTTTCTGAAGAAATATCTCGCCACTTTAACTTGAGTTGTAAAACGAACACTTGAGATCTGTTCTATTGTAAAAGGAACATCCAAAACATGAATTCTGAGAAATGGAGAAACAGAATTCATGTAGATCACCCCAAAACATAGTTGGGAAAGGGCTTTGATGATGATGATGATGATTATGATGGTACAATGGTTTGCTAGAAATATACAAGTAGGGGTTAGTTGGAAATGACAGTTGTTATATTTCAATCAGTCAGCAAAACAGCTACACGAAACAGGTATACCTTGGGAATTAACTGTATTGCTTCTCTCTCTTCTCTGTGTAATACCTCTTTACCCAGAAAATGAAGAATAGAAGAAGAAGAAGAAGAAGAAGATAATAATAATCATAATCATAATAATGAAAAAATAGTTAGGTCACCCAACCTCCTCCCTCTCTCCCCTCTGCCCCTCCCTCCTTCCCAAGCAGATTTTATTGACTGCTAGAGCTGGAATTCATATGCAGGAAAAAATAAAAAATACTAAGAAATCAAAGGAATGCATAATAAATTACTTTAATATTGTAGTCATCTCTTTCTGTTATTTGTTGCAACAAATGCCGATTTTGAGTCTGCATATCCTCATATGCTTGCCCAATCGTCTGCAGGGGGGACAGAAGCAAAAATTTGGTCAGTTGGAGTTTTCAGAGTCAAATATTCCAACTACAGAAAAGACAAAAATCAAACCTCAATTTCAGACAAATAGGCTTCGCCTTCCTCGTGTTTAGATTTCAGAACCTCAGACTGGCTTGATATATCCCTGGAAAAGAAAGACTGAACTTAAGTGACTGTTTATACAAAGTTTTTACATCGAAGGACCAACATTTTAAGAAGCATATTCTCTTACGAATACTTATATTCATTTCCCTTTTTTTGGAAAGGTATTTGAATTTATTAAATGGTGGTGGTGTGGGTGGAAATGGGTCCAGACATGGAAAGAGTAGCCTCAAGGCCACAACCAGAGTACACCCCAACACCAATTCACATGCGTCAGCACCCCATCCCCAACCTATCCTGGAATAGGGACTACATTAATAAAATTTGCAACAAAAACAGAAGCCCCAAATCCATTGTCATTATGCAATACATTACTTCGAATCAGCAAGAGGAGAAAATATCCAAGAAGCAAGGCATACAGCCCAATACAACCATTACATATACAACACTCGCAAAGTTGCAACTTGCAACACCTGGGTTGGTTCAACAAGGATACAAGGCATAAGAACAAGAAGAAAGATGTCATTGTCTTAAAACAAACTTTTAGAGCAGTTTTGGAATTTCATTTAGGGCCTGATTGTTTCATGTAATTGAATACCTAGGATTGTATTTCTCTAAATGGTTAAAAACCAAGAACCAAGGGTAACAAACAAAAATGACCATCACAATATTGCACAACTTCTTCTTTAATGGAAATTGAATCAAGGCAAGATGGGGAATGAAAACCCAGCCATCACCCTAGTATTCAATACCTAGGAAAGTCAAGGCCCCATCTGCATCTCCACATCATATTCCTCACTCCTCACCTCTTTAATAATCCTTCGGTAGAGCTCATTTCACCATGAATTTCTATGTATTCAATTCCTTTGCCTTTTATGCAAACAAAAGGCCTTCAGGATTCTTTTGGGGACATCCATCGAGCATGGACTTCAAACACACGATGTCAGCTTTTTCCACGGAGGGCAGAATCCTCGTTCTGACCCCTCCACTTGGAAATGAGAACTCCACTCAATAAAAACATAAAGTGCACATTAGCAAGATTCTCTGCTTTTCCGCTGACTTGCAGCACTCCAAATGGCACATGAAAAATTCTGTTTTTCCATTTCCACAGCATACACGAACAAACAACTTTTTAAATGGTAACAAACAAGCCCTTAGTAATGTAGAATTACCAGTAAACTTTTATCTTCAAGAATTACATAAGTTTATTAAACTACAAATGCTGTGCGCGCTCGCAAACACAGACCACAAAACCAAGTTGCATAAAATATTAGTTAATCTTGCACAAAATAGGTTCATCAACAAAAGGTAGAATAAGTATAAAGAAGTTAACCTGACAGAAGTTTCCAATTTCTGCCTCAGGTCAGCAAACTCAGCTTCAGCAGTGGCTAGCTTTTGTTGAGATACGGCTTCAGCTTCATTTGCTGCTTTAACACGCAACTCCAAGTTGTGCTCATCAAGAGAAGATTTAAGACTTTGAACATGTGCCCATGCTTTGTATTCCAAGTCCCTGGACTCAATCACGTCCCTGAAGTTGAAAAGGAAATGTCTTGAGCAAAAAGGCACAGCCAAATCTTGCACTAGACTAGGCTGAATTTCCTAACAAATACTCAAGTACTAAGGAATGTGTTGAAGTAGTAAAGATGAATTCAACAATTAAAGCTCAATAAGCTTACAAAAATGGTAAGGAGAAAAAAACAAAGATTCATCATCATCGTCAAAGCCATATATCATCCATTTGGTGTTGGCATTGTCAGTTCAAATAAAAATGAAAAAGGGACAAGAAAAAGAAAAAAGATTACTGATCTGAAATCACTTGTACAATCCTATATGCAGTGACCTTTCAGCTCATTCAACTCTACTGCTTAAGTATAAATTACCAAACCTAAGATGCATTATTATGCTTTATGAAACCATTGACCATAATTGTGTTCACCATCTATGCCGGTATTATTTGTTACAGTTAATTATACTTTTTTTGGAAAATCCATTTTCTTTTCCTTCTTTCAGTCCTTAATTGAAGTGAATACATGGTCCTCAAGCAATTCTCAAGAAGGGGCAAAAATTCATTGGAGAACCATGCCTAGAACCTGAGTGGACCATATGAAAAGGAAACACTGACAACAAAATCTAACTAGATATTCATTGAGGATCATTGGCCAAAGAATTCCAGGGAACAACATTTTTCTAATTTAAATAGACAGAGGGAAGAGAATTTCTCTTCTTTTTTTCCTACGTTTTTTTCTGTGTTTTTTTCTTTTTTTTGGTAAACCTGAAACCTTGTGGTTGCAACAATGAGAACCTTTCAAATGTGCTATAGGCCCTTCTCAATGGGGGGAAGTGGTTAATGGACTAATGCAATGCGTTAATGGACCAATGCAATTCAAGAAGGATAGATTGTACGAGACTAAATCTAGAATGATGGAAGACTAATACTTGTATAAACGCCTTGAGAAATCCAAGCCCGTAGAATTTGGTAGCACTGTGAATTGTCAGCGATGGTTAAGGCAAAAATTATCCTACAACTTTTGTGGCCAGCGAGAGTGAGGATTCGCAAATAGAAAATAGCTCATAGTGAAATTGCTACGGGCCAACCATAGGTAGAGGCAGTTTCAAAGAACATATTTCCTTGAGCGCTGGCAAATGCTATATTAACATGGAGATTTGTTTCAACAGTGAATCAACCTGAAGAGATGGCACTATGTGTGCAAATGTTCATTGGGCATACTCATGAAAAGAAATGGAGGCAGGTGCTTCTAATGAAGGAATAAATCGAAAACATCACGGCAGGAATCTAATTGCATAATTGGTTCACATCTGGTGTTGTCACAGGCACACCTAGACTAGCAACAGGTGACGTGGCTGCAACATACTTTCATTAGGCACACAACTGGTCATGCCCAGACCAAGAAAATTGGGTATGGGCCCATATTCTATACCCTTTTTCAGTTGAGGTTCAGGTTCAGGTTTAAGGATAAAGTGATCGAGGAGGGAGAATGGAATTTTGAGGGAAAAACTACAGCGATGTGGAATCAAATGGCTAACTGTATTAGGAAGGTTGCTAAAGAGGTGATTGAAGAGTCAAAAGGGAAGAAATATGATAATAAGGAAATCTGGTGGTGGAGTGTAGAGGTTCAAGAAGTTGTTCGAGAGAAAAGACGTTACAAAGTTTGGCTGGGGAATAAGAATATAGAAAACTATGAGATGTGCAACTAGGCAAAGAAAGAAGCTAAGAAAGTTCTAAATGACACAAAGTATATAACAATGAGGACCTAAATAATAGGTTGGGAACAGGAGAAGGATATTTTTAAGCTTGCAAAAATATGGAAAAGGAAAAGTAGGGACTTAGACCATGTCAAATGTATTAAAAGCAATGACCAAAAGGTTCTGCTAAAGGACAATGATATCAAAGAAAGGCAGAGGGAATATTTTAGCAAACTTTTAAATGGAGACTATGTAGAAGACATAAGAACAAGAGATGATACTTTGTTAGCAGAACATAATTTTTTCCGCAAAATTAGGGTAGTGAAAGTGAGGAAAGCATTGAAACAAAAGAAGACAAGAAAGGCTACTGGTCCAGATGATACTCCGATTGAGGTTTGGAAATTCTTAGGAGAAGTTGGGTGCTTTGATTAACTAGGCTCTTCAATAACATATTATTAAAAACGATGTCGGATGAATGGAGAAGTGTTGTAGTTGTTAAGTAGTCGTTTGTTCAATTTCCTATCACTAATTGGTTTTGAGATTACTGACTAGCAACTCTGAGAGTAGTACCTATATATAAAAACAAGGGAGATTTACAAAAATGTACTAACTACCATGGGATTAAACTTATGAGTCATACTATGAAGCTTCGGGAGAGAATAATGGAGCAAAGATTTAGGTAAAAGAACAAGAAATCTGAAAATCAATTTACTTATAAGTCAGGGAGGTCAACTATGGAAGTTATCTTCTCACTTAAACAATTAATGAAAAAATATCGAGCAAAGAAGAAAAATCTGCATATGGTCTTCATTGATCTAGAAAAAGCTTGTGACAAGGTACCTAGAAATTTCATTTGGTGAGTTTTAAATATAAAATTGCTCTAAGAGGTTATTTTGAAAATATTAAAAATATGTATGAAGGAGTGGTAACAAGTGTGAGAACTACTTGTAGAGACAAGTGAGTTCCCAGTGACCATAAGTTTGCATCAGGTGTCAACCCTAAGCCCATATCTTCTTTGCATTGATTATGGATGAATTAACTGCTCATATTCAAGATGAGGTACCTTGGTGTATGTTGTTTGGAGACGATATAGTGTTGGTGAATGAATCAAGATATGGTGTGAATGCAAAACCAGAGAAATGGTGAGAGGTTTTCGAATCCAAAGGTTTTATAATAAGTCGTACAAAGAATATATAGATTGCAACTTCAGTGGGCATATACACGGAGCTGAAACTACTATGAGACTTGAAGCCAGGAGATACCACAAAGAAATTCTTTCTGTTACCATGGCTCAATAATTAGTAACGATAGGGAGATTGATGAAGATATCAAACATGGGATAAAAGCGGGATGGTTGAAGTGAGACTTGCTTCTAGAGTGCTTTATGAACACGAATGCCAACAAGATTGAAGGAAAAATTTTACAAGATAGCTATTAGACCAGCTATGACCTATAGAGCAAAATGTTGGCCAATTAAGAAGCAACATATGTCCAGAATGGTAGTAGTAGAGATTAGAATGTTGAGGATGATGTGTGATAAACTAGGAAGGATAAAATTAGAAATGAGTGATTTCGAGAGCACTTAGAAATAGCATCAATAAGGGATAAAATTAATGAAACTCGTTTGAGATAGTTTGGACATGTCTAATGCAGGCCGGCAACGGCGTTGGTAAGGAAAACTTTAGTTGTGCAGGTTGATGGCCCACCAAGGGGAAGGGGTACGCCGAAGAAGATATGGTTGGAGATAGTAAAAATAGATATGAAGAAGTACAATTTATATGAGGATTTGACTCAGGATAGATCATAATGGAGAAACAGAATTCATGTAGCTGACCCCAACATAGTTGGGACAAGGCTTTAATGATGATAATGATGGTGATGGTGGCGGTGGTGGTGGTGTTCAAGTTCGGGTCTCTAGCGATAGCAGCCAAATAAACTTTTGAGTCCAGTTTCAGGTCCATAGGGTTAATACTTGTGGACCTGAATAACCAAATGAAACAAAAATATTTATATTTTGTAGATATTTTGAGATTAAATCTAATGGGGAGATTAGATAAGACTACAATTGTGCCCAGTGCCAAATCATTGGGGCATAGTGAACATAAAGGGGGGTAACACAGATTAACAGTGCACTCAACTATGCCCCATAGAGCTGAACTACACTTGCCACCCACCAATAGAAGTTTTCCTTGTAGTAATATAGTTTTCACTTGTTAACAGAGTTTTCATTAGGATCAACGCAACGTTAATAAATATTTTTATGTTTTAACAGAGTTTTCACTTGTTTACTCCCTAGCTTAGCGGGAATGAAGGAATCTAATGAAGTAAAGCTGGTACCAATTTTGCAAAGCTGCAATAATTTTTAGATAAAGATTCTCAACCAAGTTGATTACTGAAGATGATTCGAAGAATGCTATTTGCTCATTTAACAGAAATGGGACGAACTGAGGAAGACTTTCATCCCGAGGAAAATATGGGCCTTTGGTGAGAAAATGGAAGTGGTGTTTAGCATGTTCACAGAGAAGATAATCAGGAGGCTGGTTTATTGCAAAACAAGTAATAGGATGTGACTCAATATCATATGAAGTGTTTATTAGCATGTGACAAGGTGAGAAGTGGATAATATGGTGCCCAAATACGGATATGGATACGGACATGGATACCGGGATCAGGGATACAACTCTACACTTTTGAAAAGGGAAATCAAGGACACAGATATGAGATCAGCTGTCCTATTTTTTTTTTTTTTTTTTTTTTTAATATTTCTAAGTGAAAATGTTTTTGTCTAAATTCCCTTCTAACATTATTTACAATGAGAACTAAGAAAACTGATAGAAGTATATGAAGTAATCAACTTAGTATAGTAGAATATCCTCCACTTGTACCGATGTAGTATCAAATACTAGTACGAGTCTCATATTGGGATGACTGGGACACGTTGGGCATGTACAAGTAGCATCCGGGTATCATAATAGCAATCTGTATGGGGCTTCATTGACATGTAGCAGGCGTCGGTATATCTCCTATACTGCTGCTATAGTAGTGTCATGTATTTATCCTTTTATCTTTAACTAAACTCTGTCGTCAGATTTAAAATATATCTTGTTAATTCAGGCCACCCCTCAAAAGAGAGGCCCTCTTCATAAGATTCTTATGCACATTGGTCAAAGATTGACATGGATGGTAACTCTTGATTTAGGCAAGTTCGGTCCTTGGGCTTTTCCTAAGTTTGAGGGCCAGCTCAACAATGAAAGAGAACTATGTTAGGGTTGTGATTACGCTCAAGCTCTGGGCTGCATATGAGCCAACAATTTAGGCATATACAATAAGCCCAGGCTCAAGTATTTTGACAAACAGCTAAATAGTTTTGACCTGGACCTACAACTACCGAAAGGACCAATATCATATATTCGTATGACCCATCTCGAGTCTCGACCAACAATTTCTCCACAAATAGGTTCAATATTTCACTACTAGGCTGGCCTGAGCCTGACTTAAACCTTGTGCTGGATCAGGGCCTATATATTAGGCCTGATGACTAAATAGTAAATAGCCTAGGCATTGTTTAATTGGCGTCAAGGCCCCTGTGCAGCTGATGAAAATCAAAATCTGAGTTCAGGTCCAAAACTTGAGTTGCTCCAAGTTGATTGCACAAGCAACATTTTACCAATATCTGCACTATTTAGATGGTGTAAAGATTTATACGAGTAACCCCTTTCCTAACACTAGAGAAATAAAAACCTTATGTCAACTCAGCAAATACATCGTCACATCCTCATTATCTTATGTGTCATGTGATATAGAAGGGTACTGCTATGTGCATGCAAACCCCACACAAACAGAGTCCAATACTCACAGCACTTAGGGTCTCTTAGATTCTCTGTACATATAATACTCAAAAAAAGATAAAAAGAAGCTCTAACCTCAATTATCTAACCTCAAGGAAATAGAAACTGATCTTGAAGATATTCAAGCCACAACCTGCACAAATTAGGTCCCAGCATCCACATTTGACTGATCTAACCTCAAATTAATTTATTTTTTTTTTTATAACGGAGGGTGTCCCAGCCCTTTGGGCCGGACTAATCCCTATAAGCCCAGGAGGAGCCGGGTAAATCCCCTGTGGCCCTAGTGTGGTAGTGCAGTTTCAAACCCTCAAGTCAACCTCCAGGAGCAAACCATGGTCCTAAGCCAACTGAGCTACCCCTCAAGTTATCTAACCTCAGTTATCTTCAAATAACATGGAGAGAAATGCAACATCCCCATGTGAAAGTCGAAGATACCAACAATCTCTTCTATAATTGTTGGACTTAATTGCAATGGAAGTACATGTTAACCTATGGTAAGCAAGACATGCTATGGAATGCGAGACAGCACAACAAGAGTCCACGATTCCAACCTCGCACAAATACTTGGTTCCACAGAAACATGAGATTGAATAGGTTCCCATGGAGACCCAAGAGCTTCTTTTTTTTTTTTTTTTTTTTCAATTCTCTAATCATAATCACCCCCTTGGTAACTCCGACAACTAAGCTTTTAAAATGCAATAGAAAACTACTTGCTAATCTAATCAACTTTCTAATGAAGAGTTATTATCACAACTAATCAAAGAAAAAAATTAAATAAATTCCAAAGAAAGGACTTGTCATTAGCCTTGGACATTCTTTACCAACAGTGACCGTGAGAGCCCCTTTCTTTTGCCTTGAATTACAATGGGCCTGGCTGAACTGGGCCTGGATCTGAATCTTGATCTGGCATCGTTTGCTTAGTTTCAATTCTGAGCCTAAATCTACGTCCTGGCTGACTCGACCTAGAGCCCTTCGGGCCTGCATCAGCAACCCCTGGGGTTGGTGAATCAAACTAAGTTGAGATTACAGCCATAAGTATAGGAGTAAAACCATTCAAAAGCTCTGGCCCAGATCCTCTTTTTTTCTTTAAACTTTCACCAGGTCCTTTAATTGACAGTTCACTACCTGATTGCTGGACCACCGTCATACCAACAGTTTACATTTACAGCCATGGGACATTTAGAATGTCCCAACTAGAGCAAGTTTCAAATGGCAGAACCAAAATAGAGACCATGGGATAGACGCTTAGGATGACTCATGTTAGCCTCAATATCAACCACATGCAGCGAAAAGTTGGAGAGAAACAGGTAAGTTTTTACCCATATTCTTTTCTTTTGTAACATGATTTGAACCCACACCCTCAAGGTTACAATAGTGAGCACCTTCTTCCGTGCCATGGGCTCTTGTCAAAAATTTTCTGAAAGGCAAAAGAAAGTTAAGGGAAAGTACTCACTTGGAATCTGTGGATTCACGTCTATACATTTCTTGAATCAGCTTTAGTTCCTGTTCACTCTCCTTCAAATCAGATACCTGTATTAAAAAAGACAAATCTTCAAATTTCTCTTGTAGCCTGGAAAGGGAATGGACCCAAATAAATTGTTGGAAGTTCAGTGTCAGAAACATAATCGCGAAACCCATTCTTGTGATTTCTATAACTTAAGATAAAATCAAGATATTTTTCAATTTTGAGTATTTCTCAGGATACTCTCAATAAAATCTTACTGAAAGAAAATAATATTCCTACACTAGAGATAAATAAGAAAATAAAGTTAAATAGTATGACAAAAAGTGCAAGGAATATATAAATTAAAAAAATACAAACACACAGACAGATAAGCACTTCATCAGATAGAAAATCAGCAAAGTACACATTTACTCCATATGCCAGGTCCAGAGATCAGCCACCCGACATATCCATGAAAGCTCTATCAAGGAATTAGATGGATAGTATTCTGGACAACAAAAGCTTCTTTTTTTTTTTTCCCTTTCTCTTTTGTAAGCAGTAACAGAACATTAAATTTATATTGGAAAAGAAAAGGAGCCACACAGTTTACAAAACCAAAAAAAAAGGCATGGGTATAAGAGCATTATACCTTGCACCAAATACAATTAAATAAGAGAAGCCTCAAAATCATGACTCCTATAAAGCCCCTATTTTGCTAGCATAAGCCAATCCATTTGTAGACCAGCTGATATGAGAAAAGCCACATCAGAAGAAGACAGAATTGATCAAATCTCATTGAAGTAGAATTGAACTTTCCACAGCCTCGTCTCGGTAGAGTTCACTTATGAACCGGCATTAAAAGAGTCACTCACTAGAATCAAATCCTCAGTTAATGCTCTATAGTAAATATGAAGAACTTCTAAAATGGCCAAAACCTCAACTTCATTTGAATCTCTCACCCCCACATGCCTCGAGTTCATGAATAAACCATCTCCTTCGCAATACCAAAGAACACCTCCTAAACCTGTTGGAATCAGCTTACCCCACACTGCCCTATCCACATTGAATTTCAAAGAACCATGCGATAGAAGCGACGAAGCTACCTTTTTTTTTTTAACCTTGGACAAACCACTCTTCAAACAAGCACCCAATCCCAAATAATGTCATCTAGATTCACATATGAGAATTTCCATTTTTGTGCCAATCTTAGGACCACCAACAAGTTAGATCATCAACCTGAGAAGAAACGCCCTTGAAAATTCTATTTTTTTCTTCTTTTCTTTTATTTTCATTTCTTTTTTTGAAAGGTAATTCTATTGTTTCTTTCTTTCCAAATAGACCAAAGAACCACAAAGGGAATCAATCACCCACAACCAACATGAAACACCACACAACTTGAAGAAATGATTCCAAACATGCAAAGCAAACTCACAATGAAGGAGAAGATGGTTAACTGTCTCTTCCTATCTTCCACAAAGTGTGCAAGTGTTAGCACTATTCTCTGAATATAAACCTCTCCTCTGAATATTGTTGTCGTATAGATCTTGCCTGCCACTGCCAACCAGTAACAAGCAAAACCACACCACAAGATTGCCCCAGGAGCCTGAGAGAAGTAAGGCTCTGCCAAAGCCAGTTTAGAAAGACCTGGAAGAGAAATTTTCAGAAGTTGAGAGCGCTTCCAAATGCAGATGTCCTTTTCATCCCTGTATATAAAAGTACAAGAAAAAAGATGCATCTCTCATGCTAATGCAGAGCTCTCCCGAACGATACTACCCAAGACACATCATTACCAACCGGAACATAACACACTTTAACCAATGAGTTTTTTAGAGACTATACTAAACAATCTACAAAAATAACCACCTAGAGACCACATCCCAATGAATCATCAACCTAAAACCAAACAGACCGACCTTCCCCAACTTTGAACACCCCCCCACACCACAAACCCCCCCCCCCCCCCCCTCTCTCTTCTTGTTAAACACATCCCCCCTTCAATTTTACACATCTCCCACACTACCTATTACACCCCAAAGACCTGACCCTCAATACCTGGGGACTATTCTGGGAACCCAACCCCACTCATCCTCACCATATTCGAATAAAATAACCCACCTCTGCAAAGCTTCTTTTTCCTCCCAAAATTGCCACCAACACCTTGCCAACAAAGCCTAATTTTTCAACCAAAGGTAACCAATCCCCAAACCACGTGCATACCTTGGTTTCATCACCTCACTCCACTTCATAAGATGTATCTTCTTCCTCCCATAGGCAATTACTTCTCAAATGGTCCAACCTATCGAGCAGTACCTTCGGCATCCGAAAGAGGAACATGTCATAAATCAGTAAATTAGATAGTGTAACCTTAAATAATGTGAAGCTTCCCCCTATGGAAGATATTGTCTTTTCCACATGGATAACTTCTCAAACTTCTCTATCACAAGATACCACAAAGACTCCGATCTTGGAATAGCCCCAACCAGCAAGCCTAATTAAATACAGCATAGGGAACTTACCCACCATCAACCAAACAAGAAGCCAAAGTCCGCACCATCTCCTCAGAGCACAAACCTACTCCCATCACCTTACTTTTCACTAGGTGTTAATCTTCAATCAGGAAGCCAACTGGATACATCTCAAACCACTCCTGGGATTCGCCACCTCCTACCTACTAGCTGAGCAAAATAACATGGTGTCATATGCACAGTGTAAATGATTAACTACCACTCCATTACGGCCCAGTAGAAAACAATCAATAAGCCCAATCTCCTTAGCCTTCACCAGCATTGAGCCCAAGGATTCTGCAGCTGAAGTGAATAAGAAAGGTGATAAGGTCACCATGTCTTAACCCTCTAGAATCTTTAAAAATTCATGTTGGAGAAACTTTCACCAAAACCGCAAAGGATGCAGAGTAAATGCACTGTCTAATCCTCTCCAGTCTCCAAGTATGATATCAATATGCCTCAGCTTAAGGGGGTGTGTTAGAACACCATAATACTTACCATTTTACCCCACCTCTAGCCTAAGGGTGATTACTGTAATTATGTCCTAAACAAAACCCCCCTCCCCTAATACTCTTGTCTGTGATGACGCCCATCATTCTAACTATGGTGGACAGAAGTTCTTGAGACATAGCTGGTGAAAAAATTGTAAGATTTTCAATTAAAAAAGAAAAGGAAAGGCAGCATCACTGGACCAGCACAGATTGAGTTGTAACACGAACTCAACTAGTGCGGATTTAAAGCCGATACCTACTCATGCCCAAACAAGGTGGACCTTCCTCTTGGGGCTTGGATTCAAACCAGTAAGTACTACCACCAAGTTGACTCTACCAACAAAGTACCATTTTCAACAAAATTTTACCCCATGGTTGCAGCACACTACGACTGCACTAATCATGAATTCTACTATTACCTTGATGGCACAGGGTTGCACTTGATCTAGCTTTGCACTTGATCTAGCTTCTATTTTCTGAAAGTGATTCGGTCTAACAATTTTGTGATCATAAATAGGCAGCTATACTCTCAAGATTTTCTCAGCAATCATTAACCTAATAAGCCTTGTGGGGTTCGCATGCCACCACCTCTAACCCAACTATTACAATCAGGTCCCAAGTAGGCCCAATGAAGTCGATCCCCAGTGGAGTCGTTGCCTATTTCACTATTTTTTATTTTCAAAAAAAAAGTCTCAAGATTTTCTCAGCAATCATTAACCTAAGCCTTGTGGGGTTCGCATGCCACCACCTCTAACCCAACTTTTACAATCAGGTCCCAAGTAGGCCCAATGGAGTCGATCCCCAGTGGAGTCGTTGCCTATTTCTCTATTTTTTATTTTAAAAAAAAAAAAGGTCCCAAGTAGGCCCAATTCTTCCTCCAAAGTAGTGGTAATGTGGTATTACTGCTTTCTCCTTGCATTTTACCTCACCAATTCCTGCCACTTTGATACCCAAGCTCGGAAAAAAATGCAATGAAAAATAGAAGTACTAACGCTCTAAAAATCTGGAACATTTCTTGATTTGTGCATCATCCTGCCATGGGGCCATGCTATAATCTACTCTGTTGTCGTTATAACTTTCCATCCCTAACTTTCTTCATTTTTTTCTTAAAGGTCAAAGAACAGCTGATCACATCAAAAGAAGATGCTTCTCCAATTTATAGCATCGGACCGTCGGTAGCTTACATCAGCAACTTTGGCATGTGGAGTCCAGAACTAAGAAAACAATAGAGCAAAATAAACTGGTTTTTAAAGGTAAGCACAATAAATTGTTATCCATACTAACATTGTGCAAATTTTATTTGGCTTAAGTTTGACATTTAAAATTATTTAGGGTGAAATGTCAGCAGAATTATCATACACAACAGGTGTATGTCCTAGCTTCGATTGCCATGTTTCCGTCTTTTCATCTAACAAAAAGGAAGAAAATAAATCAAATCTAGATGGAGACAAAAAAGGAAGCAAATAAACCATAGAAGACACATTTTCAGAGTGCTTCCATCCAACAAAAAAGGAAGCAAATGATCATTATCTAGATGCGGATACATACAACTGAAATGAGCTACACAATTATCTAAAAAAAGGGCTTAAGTCTAAAAATCATGGCAGAAGGTCAGCATACCACAGCCTTCAATTTCTGTATTTCAGCTACTTGGTCTGCAGATCTCCTGGATAAACTTTGCAACTCAGTAGCCTGTATTGAGATTACATCATTAGCCTTCAAAAAATGTAACTAAAACATGAATGTTAACCCACATAAGCATGCGCAAATGAATAAGTGACACTCACCTTCCTCTCAAGAATGCTAGACAAAGACTGAACTTCAGCCCGCAAAGAATGGACTTCAGAAGCAGCCTCTTTGTATTGACTCAGTTGGTTCTGCATAAGATCCATATTTTTTGGAAGTGATGAAAGCAAAGCTTTGAACTCGGCAATGATCTCTTTCCTACCTGAAATGCACAAGCATGTTCCCAATAGATATTACTAATTGAAAAATTAAAAAATCCCAATAGACTGTATGGAAGCAACAAGGGAAAAAGAGAAGTTTGCAACCTAATTATAGAATAAATAACACGCCTCAGATATATATACCTGGTTCCCTTGACACTTCTTCTAGCCTAGTTTCAAAATTATTTTTTTCATCAACTCGTCTCTGAATCTCTTTCTCCAGCTCAGTTATTCGAGCGTTGGCAAATTCAGAGGCTCCTTGGTGAATTTCAGCTAAATCAATTTTCATAAGAGCTTCTTTTTCCCACCAGAAAAAGTTGTCCTTCTCAACCTATTTAAGATTTTATTAACAACATGAGTGACGAGAAATTAAACGCATCAGATTAGAATGCATCACAGGCATCTACACATCGCTACCAACCAGTTACCACCTGTTGTTTCTCCCACAATAACTGGTACTGATCTAGCTCTGCTTTTGACTTTTCAATTTGATCATTGAGCAAGAGGTAAGCTTCTGATGAAGAGATGTGTTTCACATCCTTCAAAGTGTTCTGTCAAACAGCATTCCCATTAAAGTGACAAGAAATAAGAAGAACTGAGAATATGTTAGGGGAATTGACAAAAGAAAAGACAACTATGAAACACGTCAATACTGAGATATCACAAATCAATGGTTTGAAGCACTGACCTGAAACTCAGCTAACCGCTTCAAAATATGTATTCTTTTTTCATGCAAATTCTTAAGTTCTAGAAGTCTATTTGATGCAGAATCCTGTTCGAGGACTCAAAACAACATATACGGCTTGTCAGCTGTTGTATCAGGATCCATAAACATTCCTATTAAGTAAAGAAGAAAACACTGACAAATTACCGACAACTCCTTCAGTGCTAACTCCATATCTTGCAAGTCTTTCTGCTTATCTCTGGTCTTATCGCCTGCAACAAGTTTACTTCCAAAATTTAGGATCGGGAAAGAACCTCCTTGTGCCGCATCTCTTTGTGCCTTACGGGTTTCCAGTTGGCGATTGCTTTCATCTAACTCTGCGATAGTGCTCTCCAATTCCCCTTCAGGAATCACCAAAGAAGTTGCAATCAAACTTCTATAAAGCATAGGGGTTTTGTAATTTACAAGTAAAGAAAAAGAATCTTTATGGTCATAAGTAGACAGAGTAGTCTAATGTGGATTCATTAAAGTTGATAAACAAGTAAATTTTGCCACAGACATCAAAGATGCTACCTGCCAAATGTTTAAGCTCAGCTTTATTCTTTGCATAAGTGTCTCGATGACTCTGTACCTCATTTGCCAATGATTTGTGCTTCAAATGAAGGTCACTAAGTGCCACTCGTAAATTCTTAACCTCCATCCTTAAGTCATTAGTTGTCTTCTCCATTACTCTGCAGGACTCTATATGAAGCAGAATAAAATAGAGAAAAGGCTCAAGAACAAGTTCAAAAAAGGACAATGCCCTACACAAAAATTAAATAAAAAACTTATGACGCATGGCTTTCACACTTACCATCTGGTGGGAGTGTCCCCAGAAGTGAATCCAGTACTCCATCATTTACAGACCACATGTCATTAATGGCAACCACTATATTTCGTAAGATGTTTTTGGTTGTTGTACATGATATTCGGGTATCTTCTTCAATTGCAGTAGGGATCCCATTTGCAGAGCAACTGTCGGTGGCACCAGTTTCCAGGAGTCTGCATAAAAATGTATCATCCGGAGGACAAGATGGACCATCTGGAATGAGGAATTGAAATCATTTCTATAAGGATGGGTTTTGGCACAATATTCAACAGCCAGAACATCAGGTTCATCCAAGTGAAAAGTTTGTGATGCATATATATCCCACCCTATCATACTATGGTATTTCCTTGGCAGAGATAATCATTTAATCAATAATCTACAGCATACTACATTCACCACTACCATATGTTCAAAAATCTAAACCCCCCATGTCAGACTTAAGTAAAGCAATTGCCTTCTGAACTATCTCAGAACCATAAAGCGATAAACAACTATAATTGGAATCAAATCCCAGTTGCAGTGTCTGAAGCAGTCATCAACAAGAGTTAAAACTTGGTATGTGATGACAACAGTATAATGCAAGCAAGGAGGCTGAATTTGACTCAACCAAATCGATTTTTGAAACATCATATCAACAGAACCGGAAAGATGCTCACAAACAACAGCCATATTTCAATCTCTCACTGTTTGTGCTGCTGAATATAATCTGTATTTTTTTTACATGCAATTTATATGTAATTTTCACCCCCTTTTGTACCATACAATCAATCAGCACAAAAGTAGTAGTTAAGCCTGTTTTTAATCAAGTAGAAGGATGCCAAATTACCAGTAGAATGGAGGTATTGGAGTGGGGAATGTGTAAGGAAAAAAAATTGGCTCTCTTAGCAGAAGAGCGGAATATTGGAGTGGAGATGGAGGCACTTCAAAGGAAGTAATTGCATCAAAATATGAGATAAGTTATGGGGATAGAGAGGGGGGAAGCATTAGTGCCAGATAGAAGGTGTGGAAGGAGATCTTGAAATTGATGAATAAGGCAAATAAAGTGAGATAATATTTTGTGTAAAACTTTAGATTTTAATCAGTTGTGGAAGCCACACTCCAGATATGTCATTGGGGATAAAGCTCTGGCTTGTCACTATCATAAATTACACATGATCTCTAATTTCAGAGAGATTCTAATTTAAGTGTGTGAAGGATATAAGAGGGGAATAAGTCTCAGAATATTACATTCAAAATATCATTCAAACAAATATATTACATTTAAAACAAACCTACTTGGTCATATATCCAGTCTTTGATTTCACTAGCAGATATTCTAAACCTAGCAGCTAAAAGAGGAGATGAAATGAGATATTAGGCAATGTTATCAAGCCCATAGCATAGTTGGAAGGTGAGCATTGGAGCAGCCATGAGGTTATAGGTTCAAGTGATACTATAAAAAAAAATGTTCTCAAGAATTTTAATTCTTCAAAAGAAAAAGAATTTGGACACCTAATTTTGTTGGAGTCATTCAAGCAACAGCTCCCAGCCTCCTCAACGAACGCCCTCAATGAATTTAGAGAGGAAAGAATAAGAACATATTCATAGGAAAGTAATCACTGGTAAAAGTGGCGGTGGCTAGAATCAAGTCTAGCCATTTAATTTGGCGCTTCAAAGCTGAGTTTTGCAGCACTTCTTCCCAAAACTTGGAAAGGGAGTGGGATGTGGCAATTACCATGTTGGCAATGCAACAAAAGAGAACCATTTGTCATGTTGAGTGTTGATCATTTGATCGATTAGTGGAAGTTTAACACTAATAGCGGTACCTAAGGTAAATCTAAGCAATCCGCGGAAGAATCTTAAATGATAAGGGAGAGCTAGCACTAGCCTTCTCAGGTCATATGCGCAAGGGAGACTAAATGGGTGGAGATCTGGCCTTTAAGAAGCGATGAAATGATTCAGAAACTTATGTTCAATCTCCTTCCTAATAGAGGGTAACTCCTTTTTAACACTTTCGTATGGTCAGAAGGGAAGTCAAAAACTTTGAAGATTTTCATTTGGGGCAAAGAAGATTAGGAATATGCTATCAATTGCTAATGTGTCCTAACACATATTGCTGAGAACATAGTGAGATAGATGTCTTAACCAAATCAGATACCATTAGACAATATTTTGAGGTGGAAAATGGAATGTCATTGCAGCAAGGTTTAATGTTATGTCATCCATAATCTTATGGAGATATTTATTTTATGAACAATTTTGCAATGTTTAGTATTCTTAAATAATAAATGCAATAGATGTTATCTTCCAAAAAGAATAATAATAAAAAGCTCCTTCAGTTCATCCAGAAACAAACTAAATTAAATAAATTATGTGGCACTCAGCTAGGCTCCATCAACGGGATCTTTGGGAGGGCCATTATAGTAGCTTAAAGAGTCAACGGATGGATGACAGTCTCACTAAAAGGACAGCTGGTCGAAATCAAATAGGCAAAGAGATACCCCCACACATTCATCTGCACATGCCAACTTCACACACAGCCCACATGCTTCTCATCAGGTGGGCCGCATGTTGGCTGTTACAGATAAAAAGGTAAGGTTTGCAATCAATACTGAATGGTGATTTAGTGAACCCTTCTTTCGGAAGTTCATTTTTCCCTCAAAACCAGCAGTAAGAATTGTTCAAACAACCTGATATTTCAACAACACTACATCTATGCAAAACACACCTTATGAGTGGTTGAGAATTCACCCCCATGCCCTGTTCAAATGTTCAGTTAATTGTAGAATTACATTCTTGATATAAAAAAGGTGTAGACTTAGGATTAATGTATTAGCCGGTAAATCTTACCTTCCAAATGTTCAGAATGATTTGCATCGCATAACCCATTTACAGAGCCCCTTGTGCATATAGAAAGTGATTCCAATTCATCCACCAGCTGTAAACAAAGGACCCACTTAAGCTTCCATAAACCAAGGCATAGGATAGACGCTGATTGAAAAGAGGGGGATAAGATCTGCAACAAGAAGCATACCTGTCCCCAACACTTGTTGACCACTATTAAGGTATCATCATAATTCTGCTGTTTTTCTTTCAACTGATGGAATTTATTCTCACGGGCAAAACATTCAGCCTTCTGTGCTTCTACTTGCTGAACCAGTTTTTGATTTTGATATTGTAGCACAGCAGCATCGAGCTGTAACAGAGGAAAATAGGATTACCTATGTAAATTACAATTCTTCCCAGATAGATACATATATAGCAGGTAAATACATTCGCATAGCAGATTCACAAAGCTTATAAGCTAAAAGCACATAACGCCAATCTTCTTAGTAATTCAACTAGACTTGGGTTGAATTGGCAAAGAGTTCGCAGCCAATTACAGGTTGATTAAAAAGATACACGCAATGACTTGTATGGCAGCTTTTCTATTAGAAGATACAAGACCTTTGCCAAAATATGAATACAGCGAATTACCTTGCTCCCTACAACAATTACTCATAATACATCCCATAAATATATGCAATATGTAATATTTAAGCACGCACCCAACCGTGGCAACAAAACAAAACATATCTTGTGCAAATATACATTTTCAGAACAAAATCTCTAGTTCACAATAGAATTAGACATTTTAGCAAACAAAGGATTGACAAAAGGACAAACTGAGAATGATTTTTTACAGTGAATCTGGCATGGATATATGGAATCAAACCTAACATCACTGCAAGATATGCGCATGAATAGGTACACAGTACAAAGACATGTTGGGAGGGGTTTCTACAATGAAAGAGGCTCTGATTGACAATCATTAAACCACAGTCGCAGTAAAAACGAAGAGATTACTGAGGAAAAATCTCTCCTTTATAACAAAAACAAAAAATCAACAAAGTTCCATAGCATACCAATAAGAAAAACACATTAATATTGCGAAAACAAACACAAAAAGGACGAGCTACAGCAAAAATTCTCAAATCCCTAATAAATTCAGATCAGCAAAATGCTAAACACTGCGCGAATCATTCAATCAATCAACGCAGATGAATACGAGTATATAACTACCTAATACCAAGAAAGATAGGACCAATTACGACCAAAAACAATACAGAAATTAAAGAAAAACAGCTCCCAGCATAAGAAACGAATAAAAATCGAACCTTTTTATCCTCAGAAGGCGGAGCGAAGTGGTGTTTCTTTCCAGCGGTAGCCGTCGGAGATATCGAAGTGAAGTGGCGCCGCTTCCGGTCCGATTCGCCAGTGCTACCCATGGCGAAACGGAAACCCTAACTAACTGATCCGCTCATATTAGGGCACGAACCGGAATCCCAATTGCAGATTTTAGGGAAATGGATCGTGGTAGAAAAGACGAGATTTTTGACACGTAGAGAGCCCTCCGGAACCCTAAATTGAGAGATTTCCGGAACAGATATTGAGATTGAATTAGGGTTTCTGCAGCGGGGATCGATTCTCCTTCACTTGAAACCCTAATTCTTCAGTTGCAGAGAAGGAAAAGACGGAAAAGGGGTTTCGGCGAAGAGAAGGTAAAGGCGAGAGTCGAAGTTGTTCGAGAGAGAGAGAGAGAGAGAGAGGAGTCTTCGTTGCATGCAGTCGTTGCGCACAGAGAGAGAGAGAGAGAGAGAGGCGAGAGTAGAAAAATCTGTGTATCTATAAACGAGTGGGGAATTTCTATAGAAGAGTAAGGGTAATCGCGTCATCTCATCCGGGTGCGTCGAGTCACTCACTCGGGTGCTCGGCGAGTCTGGATCGCGGCGTAGCCGCTTTTGAAACAGAGAAATCCTAGGGATTTTGCCTGGTGAATATGGATCTTAAATTTTGGATATGCCTTGTAGACTGTAGAGTGATCATGTAAAAAGTATAAATACATTTATAATTGGAAAATGTGTGTTTTTTTTTTCTTTTTGAAAATCTTTCAAATTACTTTTTTCTTCGAGTGAAGGTTTGGTTTCTCAGACATGTATTTAGTCCCGTATGTTTAGGGTAGGGCATGTTTGTGCATCCATCTTTTTGTAGATAATTGTCGGTTTTTTTTTTTTTTTTTTTTTTTTTTTTTTTTTTTTTTTTTTTTTTTTTTTTTTTTTTAGAGACCAAGTTGAGCATTGTTCAATACAGGTTATTTCGGTAGAAGAATCAGCTGAGATTTTCTTCAACGGATGTGGTTTCATATGGATTTGTTCATCTTCATTCAGCAGGAAATACTAGAGTTGAAAAAGAAGTAAATTGAAAAGGGTTTTTTTATTTTTTATTTTATGAGGTGGGCATGCATTAGGGAGGGTGTACGTAAGGTCTTTGAGATTTGAACCAACAAGATTAATCCATTGGGTGTTGCTCGCTAAACTCACGTAAATACACATTAGGCGAATCGAGGCAATTTCAACCACAAGATGTGGGGAGCAAACCAATGCGTTATGTCACTCTACCAACTCCTAAGTGGGTAAATAAATTGGGAAAGTGGAGTTAGAGTTTTGATTTTGGACTTTAAAAGAGAGAGTGTGAGGCCATATATGTGACATGCCCCTCTTCAATAACTCATTTGTGCATGTATCGCAAAGGAAGAAAATTGCATTTTACGCTTCTGCAACACAATAATTCCTATCCCCTAGTTAAGAATCCCAATTTGTCTTTGGCATAAAAACACGAATGACTATTTTTCCCTTTTCTTCACCAAAAAATTACATTGTATTGATTTTTCAGTATAGAAATCCTATCTTCCATGAAATTGTGAGTTGCACAAATGCGTCATAAATCTATAGCTTTTCTCAAAGATACTGCCTAAAAGAATTTTTTTGAAAATAAATTAATACATAAAAGGGTAAAAGTAATAAGTAGGGATTTTTATCAAAAAAATACGTAGAAATCCAATAATGACAGAGATTTTTAATTTTTTGCTAAGAGGGATAGATGTATGAAGTTTAAAGAACTCTAAAATGACAAGATTGCCCACATATACATCGGATGTATACTTCAATCCACTTGTAGTTTGTAAATCTTCAATCCAAGAACAACATGTCAGACCCACATTTATACATCAATGCCTTGCTTAGCAAACTTTACAAGCTCGAGAATCACAGGTGGCTGCTGTGGATAGCAACTCCTGCTCCCACATCCGTAAGAGCTCCATTTTTTATAGGATGGGTTACTGTTCCCACCAGGACACCTCAGCAGAAAGGAAAAAAATTTCACAAGTTCAATTCATAGTTACACTTTAATACACCTTGGGCTATAGTTTCCGTTTCAATTCATAGTTACACTTTAATACACCTTGGGCTATAGTTTCCATTTTGCAGAGATGTCCCTTTTCTGCCATCTATCTTATTTTCATAGTCTCCATCTGTCCCTTTACTCACTCAGGCCCACCTTGCCCGCCCACCCACCCTCACTTAGACTTCCACTCCAAAACATGCTTGCATCTCGAGTAGCTCGTCGCCTCTGCCACCACTTAGCAGTTCTGTGTTGCCTTACCAACTGCAACCATCAGCCTATTCTTCCATGACTGTTTCTTCAGAGTCCCCATTCATTACCACGCATTTTTTTTCCATTCATTCTTGATTGTCCGTTTATAGAAGAATGGTGTGCATTTTTGCAGGACTGTAATCTTATATTCAGGCAAGTTAGATGAGCATTAAGAAAATATTCAAATTTTTATCATTTTATCGCTTTATTTTTTTTTACAAAGCTTTGCAAAACACAGTTAGAGGAATTTACAAAGTTAACAAATTTCCCTTGCAACACTACTAATGGAATACAGTCAATGATTGACTAGAAGAAAAAAAAAAAAAAAAAAAAAGAGGAGAAAACCACCAATAAGAAAGGCCTTGAGCTTCATCTACCATATGCTCTTGGATAGTAAGCAAAAGATATGATCGGATCACATGAGCATAAAAAGGTTTTTCACTATTGAAAGTTATAAAAAGAATAATGATAAAGCTGAAGGAGGTTTCCCTTAAAATTTTGGAAGCTAAACAAAAAATTGAAATGGTCATAAAAGCCAAGGTGGATGGCAAACACCTCCCCCCAACCAGATGACGACAGGCAAACATTCACAAGAATTATTACGCATAACTTTCATTTTTTGAATTCCAACTTCACACAAACCAAGCCCTAAAATAAAAAATTAGAGATGCTAGAATCTGTAAATATATATATATATATATATGGAGAATATTCATGTGCATCTATCCCTCACCATAGGGTGATGGATGCTTTCATAAATAGAGATTTTCAAGTACAAAAGGGGGATTTTAAGTTCATACGGTGAAGTACAAAAGGGGGATTCATGTGCAAAAAAGGAAAAGTGCCCTCACCCTGTGGTGAAGGATGGATGCACATGAATGTCCTCCATATATATATATATATATATGAAGATGTTCATATATGAGAGATATCTCTCACGTTATATGAGAAATTGTATAGGGGCCCTCACATCTATATTCAATGCCAACAACTTAAATGTGAGGGATAAATGCGATGGCCCCCACACAATCTCTCATATAAGGTGAGAGATATCTCTCATAGGAGTATCTCCCTATATAAAATATATATAGGGGTCAACTCTCTTAAGCTGAAGTTTAGCTTATTCTAAGATGGAATAGTGTCAGTTCCACTAATCAAAGTCGATTATCGTTGTTTTTTACATGATGATCATCTTTAAAATTAAAATAAATCCAATCAGAACTGGATTTTTCAGTTCTATCATACAAAAAACAAATATAATCAACTTTGATTTGCTATTTCAGCTTATGAGAGCCCTGCTCATATATATATATATATATATAAGGGATCAAGGATTTCTAACATTTATGAGCTTTTGGGTTCTTTCATCAATAAAGAAACATCAAAACAGTAGGCAGTGAGAAAAATCTAGATGTGGTTTATCTCACTCCTTGTAAACATTAAAAATGGCTTGATGAGTTTAATCTTTATGGGTTTGATTGTATATTAGAACAGAAATCTTGGAAGAGGAAGAGATATGAATAATTACCTAAGTATCCCCTATTTTACTATCATGTTGGATGACTTAAAAGAAGGGTAAAAGAAAAAAAACTAAAGAGGTCCCACATCGTTTATGTTTTTTGCTTAGGGGTATTTATTTGCATATAATATATAGGAAGTCACGGTCAAATGAGTGTGTTGGTATTTGAAGGTATAAACTTATAGTTATAGGGTCTATTTTTTATTAGGATTTCAGACAAGAATTTGCTATGTTGAGGTTTTTCTGGACATGATGTGCCTTCTTATCTCATATCAAATGGCTTTTGGGAATCCAAAATTTTTAGCCCATTTGCTTTTTTGTGAAATTTCTAGATGTTCAAGTACAAGAGAGCATTCAGAATTTCCACCATGTCCGAGACTCAAAAATTCTCCGGATAGGAATTCCATAAGTCCCACTAAAGAAACAGGCCCATAAACTTATTTGCTGATAGATTCATTATCACTGTTTTTCATAATGGCCTCTATAATTTCATGTTTTTGCTAAATTCTCCCTTTGTTCTTCAGTTGCATAATCAACTGTTGGATTTTATTGATAATTCTCCCATCTAATTTTGCCAAAGTAAATGGAAAAAGATAACCGTGTAGTTGGGTAATGACTTTGAATTTGTTAATAGGACTCCGCATGAACACAATTTGGGGCAACTTGAGTCCACACAGCCTGACCCAATTGAAAGTCAAATTTGGGCTGGGCTTGTCCCATAGATGAAGCTTGGGCATAGCTTTGACACCTAGATGGAATTTAGGGCAGGTTTTGGGTTTGAGCTTTGAGTACCCAAATTTGAATTGGGTACTTGACTTATCTACAAATACATGTATTTGTTTTGTATAATATATATACCACTTGTTAGAGATGTAGGAATCTCTTCTTCTTCTTTTTTTTCTTTTTTCGTTTCTTGGTAAAGGAGATGTAGGAAGATGTTAGAGAATAGGTTAGATTGTTAGAAAGGATAAGTTTTAGTTTGAATGTTTGGATTTTTTAATCATCTCCTAAATTACTTTTGTATAGATTAAAGAGCTTCTATAAATAAAGTTAGGATTAATTATAACTTTATTTATAGAAGCTCTTTAATCTATTCGAAAGTAATTTAGGAGATGATAAAAAAATCCAAACATTTACACTAAAAATATTATCCTTTCTAATCTATTCTCTAACATATTTGTAGGGGAGTTTATGAGCCAATCTAGGCCAAGCTAAGGCATATCTAGGCCTAACCCGACTTTAGAAACACAGTCACATGGCCTCTCCAAGCCCAAGCCCTCCCATTTTGCTAATTGGGCCAGCATACAGGCTTTCAAGTAATTGTTAGGACAAACTATCATTCAATTATAAGCATCCCTCATTCGAGCAGGGCCAGCAAACTTTGGGCTTTCATCACTTAATCCAAGCTCAGCCCAATTATTAAACAGAGCGAAATTATATCTATGGGACCGGCATAAAGCAGGCTGGGCCAGATCCATCTTACCCCATGAGCACCCCTAAATATTTCTAATCTCTCTAAATTTTCACTCTATAGTGTTTAGCTTTTAAATATATATATATATATATATATATGAAACATGCCATAAAAACCAATCATTTCTATTCATTCACATATAGTCCATACTTCATATTTTGGGATGAAGTTCGGACACTGTGTGAGTTCCAAACAAATTTCCTAAGGAGGATGGCCTATAAATAAATCAGTAGAGTTTACCATGTAAATTATTCCAAACTGCCCAAGATCATGACTTGTAAATTATTTCAAACTGCCCAAGATCATGACTCCTTAGATGTAGGCATAGGATAAAATTCGCATAAAAAAGTGTTAGGGCGACATTTAGGTTGATCATGTAAAACATTTGACTTATGTTATTAAATATCTTATACATGATCAATTTGACAAAGAACCGAACTAAGCCTTATAGATTTCTTGTGTAGTCAAAGACTAGGCATATGTTGTATCACATGGTTGGGTTCTGTCTTATGTGTGTAGGTAAGGCAAATTCAATCCCAACTTGAAAAAAAAAACACTACTATTTAACAAAGTATAGGTATTTTCTTTATTTTATACCTTTTTCAAAAGCAAACCAAACCCAAAAACAACATGAGTCAACCGTTCTCAACCCAATTGCACTTTGGTAGGAAATTAAGAATTTGAGTTAAGCTTGGATGAGGTGATATTCTCCTATTTATTAAATATCATCATCATTAAAGTCTTATCCCAACTATTTTGGGGTTGGCCTCCGGTTTACTAAACATGCACAACCAAATATTTGCTTAGTTTGGGTTGTTTTCACAGGCAAAATGGTAAAAAGAAAACCAACTTTTCAAATCCGGCACGAGAGCTTCTAAATGGACACCACTTTTTTCTTTCTTTCTACACTTTCATTCTCTCTACAGTTGGCTTAAGACCACGGTTTGCATACGGAGGTTATAGGTTCGAAACTGTACTACCATATTTGGGCTACAAGGGAGTTTACCCTACTTTCTTCTAGGCCCAGAGGGATTAGTCCAGCCCAAAGGGTTGAGAACCCTCCGATAGCAAAGAAAAAAAAGTGTAGGGACTTCAAGATTTTCTTTGCGCAACCCCCATAATACATAAATTAACCCCACCCCCACCCCCACCCCCACCCCAATACTAGCCACCATAGCCCCCTCCGATAGCACCGTCGGAGGGGGAGAGGGAGAGAGAGAAGGAGCGAGAGAGAGAGAGAAAGAGGGGGAAAGGGAGAGCGGGCGACAGAGGGTAGGGAGAGGGAAAGAGAGAGAGGGGGAGAGAGATAGGGAGAGAGGGCAAGGACAGGGAGACAAAGCAGTTTGGGGATTTTCCTAAGGGTATATTGGTAATATTTTTTTTTTAGAATGGCGAAGGTGGAAAGAAAAAGGTGATTTGCATTTAGAACCTCTCTTCAGGCACCTTATTATAGTCATAGCTAATGCAACTTTTGTGAAAGTAAAAATAAATGGGCCTTTTTTTACATTTTATAAAAATATAAGATCTCGTATAGAAAAAGCTCTTAGTCTTTTAAAGTAGTTCATCAACTATCAAAACATCTACTCTAAATGAAGAAGATGGAGTGGAGAAGAGGGTAGTTAAGAAATTCAGGAATGTTTCATAGACAAAAAATCTCGAGAGAAGACGAGAGCGTGTAGCATGTTGAAAGGGACTCAGCACTCCAACAAGAAGGTTGCGAGTTCAAATAACATTATCATTATAAAGAAAAATATAAAAAAGTCATGAGAGAAAGATAGATTGCAGTATTGTGAGACATGATTAGAGAAGGAGAGTATATTAGATGGTTGACAGATTGAGAGGGGAAATATTAGTAGGATAACTGCATAAGAAATACAGAATTTGAGCAATATATTCATGTTCATACCAGAGTCCTTTTGCATAGGGCAAAAATACAGTATAAGATACGTTCAGAGTATAGTTTGGATTAAGGAGTCAAAGAACAATTAAAATCTCAGCATAAAAAGAAAGAATGCCATGCTCATGCTTGATGGATCAATGCAAGTAAGTTTTTATTTATTTATTTATATTTGGGCGCTCAGTTTCGGACGGTTGAGAACCCAGTCCTCTAATGAAGAAAGTACACATTGGGTGAGGTAGGACAACCCTTGGGTGATGAAATGTGATTGTTCAGTTTAAATCCTGGGTAGTCAGGTAAGAACTGACTCTTCTTATCACTGGAGTATAGCCGTTCGAAATTATAAAAGTAAGTTAAAGTATGATACCGTTTTCTATCAATAGTCTAGGACAACAAATTTCACACATACATTGCGAGTCTCAAATATATAGGGTTGATAGTATCTCTTTGTGCGGTCTGATAGTGATATATAGTTCAAGCGACCTGCCAGACCTATTGGTCATTGGTTAATTGCAATCCCAAAGAGTTGTTATAGAAGACTACTTTAGTTAAGCCCTGGGTAACTGCTCACTTGGTTGGTAGTAATTATAAGGATGAGTGAAAGTTCCAATTGTACAATTAGGCCATCTATGATCAATTCAAACTTTTTCGGTCACACCCCTTTAAATTGTCGCTGGTCAGTGTGACATTAATCCAATCATTATCTACCGTAAGATTGACAGTAAAAGTGCCTTGAGGCCCTAAAATAAACGGTCACGATGATATTTGATCAACCTCTAATCAACACCACTTCCTTCTCAAGAAAGGGCCAAAAAAAAAGGGGTTGGGCCATAAGATGGCAATCAATTGAGTTGAGAAAAGAAACAAATGTAAAGAAAAAGCGAAGGGAAAAACTAAAATAAAAGGGAAACTAATGAAAAGAATAGGCGGCCTAGACAATGGTTTTAAGAAGAGAACAGAAAATAAAACATGAGAGAATTGTTCCAATAGTATATAATAAAGAGAAAGGTCAAACCATTGGAGGGCTAAAAGCCTAAAACTATAGTTCATCATAAATTTAATTAGTTAATGTCACTGTCATGAATGATAGACATAGGAACTTACAATTGGACAAGGCTTAAGTTGAAAAAGACTTCTGGCCCATCCAAATGGGATTGGACAACAATGTGAATTGAACTTAGACCACATGCAGGCAACCCAGAAATCTTCCACTAAATGGCAGATGTCATGAATCTTGATTAGGGCTGCAGGCCGGGCTTGGGCCAGATCTGGGCCAATGAGCCCGATTAAGACTCCGGGTCTGATGCAGACCCTAAATCCGAGGTTTGAGCCCATCCTATAAAAAATACTAGCACAGTAACTCGCGCTAAGGACTGGGCATGACCTACGTGGCTAAGTTCCCCGCTCTAAATACTTTTGACATTTTTCTAATAAATAATTATATATTAGTACTGTGTGGCGCAACAAAAGGTCATAAGTTCAAATTTTACAATCTATGCATTTTTAGCTTTTTACCGAGGCTAAGTAAAAAAGAAAGGTCCAAATTAAAAGAAATTTGGTTAAAACTGAATCCAAAACCCTTGGCTTTAATATATTATCAAGAAAGTTTATAGAGTTGACCCTATCGGTTACGGTTCGAGTTTAATTAAGATCTAAGTATGTTTAAAGATTTGCTTTAAGTTAGAGCGCCCTTTGACCATTAAAAAAATGTATGCAAAAAGTATATTATATACAACATTATAAATGCATATGCTACTCATACACATATATACAAAGAAATTTTTTAACAAATGGCTATTTTTAGCCTTTTTTTTTTCCTTTAAGCCTGTGATGTGATGTGAAGTCACGTTCCCTCCCATATTGAAGAAAAAGTCTACAGACCCAGGGTTTTTGTGCCCGGGGTCTGTAGCACGGCTGCATATTGAATTGCCACCAGCATAAATTTGACAATCATGACTAAATAATTTCGAGGCCCTCAAAATAGTGAATCTCTTGATTAAGAGCTTTAATTGCAACGAACATTTGAAATAAACAACTTTCCATCCATTGAAGCATATTTTGTATTATAATTGAAGCTTATTGGATAACTAATCCACAAACTTATCATGAACTAGTGGACTAATGGGGCCGAAAGTTCCCCTGTCGCTGTGTCCACTATATTAGTTTCATAAAGGCATATTAGATTCAGAAAACTTGCGGAAAATTCGAGAAATTCATATGAGGAGAAGTTAAAACTCTCAAATTATTGTCTCCCTCCATCTCCAAATTTTTTGGCATTAACAGATAATTGAAATTTGTAATTTTGTAGAATCTGGATGGCTTAAAAAGAGAATTGGGAGAATTTGTATGAGACTCGTTTAACACCTTACAACAAGAGGACAAGCAAACTTCACTTTAGAAATGGCCAAAACAAACTACTCCTATATTAGTCCAAACCATCAAATTCCTGAAATAAAGAGGTGCGGACCCCTGTTCTGTCCTCTCCTTGATCATCCAAGGCCTAAAGACAATAAATTCTTAACAGAATACACGCCCTCCAATTGAATAACTTCAAATCCACGGACACAAGATGATGACACAGCCATGAAACCTGCAAGGCAGGCAAGCAATTTTTTAAACTTTCTGATGCACAATGCAATATCTATATAAAGTGGGGTAGTGTGCAGTTTTCTGCAGTGTAGTTTGAGCAATCAACTCCTTACAGGGAGGAGAAGAAAAACCAAAGTCTTGCTTGTTCTGCTTCCTTAAGTTCCATCCACAAGGCCAATCAATGGCATTGCCATCTTCCCCTAGTAGCTGTACTTTGCTACTCATGTTGTTGTTGGGTGCACTAGTTAGAGGCTCACATGGAGGCAGTATAGCCATTTACTGGGGCCAAAATGGCAATGAGGGGACCCTAGCTGATACATGCGCGCCGGGGAACTATCGCTTTGTGAACTTGGCTTTCCTTTCAACTTTTGGTAATGGCCAGACCCCCCAAATCAATCTGGCAGGCCACTGTGATCCCTACTCCAATGGATGCATAGGACTTAGTGATGACATAAGATCATGCCAGGATCAAGGGGTGAAGGTGATTCTGTCCATTGGAGGAGGAGCTGGAAGCTACTACTTAGCCTCCGCCGATGATGCAAGAGAAGTCGCGGATTATCTGTGGAACAATTTTCTTGGCGGGCAATCTTCATCACGCCCGTTGGGTGATGCAGTACTAGACGGTATAGATTTCGACATTGAAGGTGGGACTAGTGAGCACTGGGATGATCTTGCCAGAGATCTCTCAGCTTATAGCTCTAGGGGGAAGAAAGTGTACTTAACAGCAGCTCCTCAATGTCCATTTCCTGATGCTTGGGTGGGAGGAGCATTGAAAACGGGCCTATTTGACTATGTTTGGGTGCAATTCTACAACAATCCTCCATGCCAGTACTCATCTGGGGATGTGGCTAATTTGGAGGATGCATGGAAGCAATGGACTTCATCGATTCATGCCACAAAGATCTTCCTTGGGCTTCCAGCGGCCCCTGACGCAGCCGGCAGCGGTTTCATCCCCATTGGGGACCTTACCTCCACAGTGCTTCCTTCGTTAAAGCAATCCAACAAATATGGAGGAGTGATGCTGTGGTCCAAGTACTATGATGATCAGACAGGCTATAGCTCTGCCATAAAAAATGATGTTTGATCCAAATATCGAAGTGTTTGTGGGTGAGTATCTTGTTTCTGGTTGTGTTTATAGTCCAAGGGCCTTCAATGGGGAGAGCTCATGTCTTCTCATCTTGGTCCACCTACTATGTATTTTGATAGAGTCAATGTTATTATCCTTGTATGTATTGTGACTAATGAAGTATGAATGAAACTCCTCTTTTTTTTTCTTTTTTTTTTTGTCGTTATTTATGTGTCCCTTTTAAATTGAGAGCCCAAAAACTCAACCATCTTTTCCCTGTTTAGTGTTTTCTAGACGTGTCTGAAAAAAGAAATAAGTTTTGAACAGATCTAATCCAAGAACATGCTTCTCTAATGTAAGGATTCTGCTAGGCATGAAATTTTGCTCTCCACCCTCTCCCTCCCAATGGGACTATCTTTTCCTGTCATGGAAAATCAGTTAAAGGATCATGCGTTTTCAGTGTGGAGAATTTCATGCCAGAAGCTGAAAAGTTGAGCAGTGCAATCTTGGAGATAATTACTGTAAATTATTTTTTCCTATTCTAACCTTGCACATATCCTCTATTTAAAACCTCCTTAAAGGTTATTCATGTAATTGTGTATCGAGGACATTAATATATAAACGAGGCACTCTACCAAGAGGGTTGGCAGCTTTCATACCAATTCCAAAATTGTCAAAAAATAGTTAAGATGCACAAGACACACACAGAGAGAGAGAGAGAGAGAGAGAGAGAGAGAGAGAGAATGGCCCTGCCCCTATTAGTCCATTGTTCTTATTCTAAAAAGCATCACACAACATTCTAAGAACAACCCAATTCATACACAGAAAAGCAAATGACTAAAACTAACCCAAATTTTTAAGTGTTCAGTGAAGCTTTGTAGCTGGCAATTCAAGCCATTTATTAGAAAGTGAAACTGACGTGAATCTTATTGGAGGTTACGCACAAGGATGCCTTCAAAAGTTATGCCAGGCCCAAATGCCAGAAGTAGCCCCCACTCCTCCCCTCCATCTCTCTTCAATTCCTTTCTCATATAATCCATAACATAGAATATGGTATTGCTACTTGCATTCCCATAGTCCATCAATGCCTTCCTACTGCATTCCAGCTTCTCTTCTCTCAAGTTTAGCTTACTCTGTAGCCTGTTCAGTATTGCAGGGCCTCCGGGATGAACTGCCCAAAATAAGTCATTGAACTCATCCAGACCAGCCTTGTCCATGAGCATCTTGCAGAAGTCCTGGATGTGGTCTTCAATTTTCTGAGGGAGGTCCCTCCCTAGATTGAAATTTATGCCCTCCTCCGTGAGGCGACCGTCAATTATGTTATGGGTCCCTGGCAAGAACTGTTGGACCGCATAGTTCAATTCCATGAATGGTGTTTCCGTACCATTTCGTGGGGTGGCTCCTATGACAACAGCAGCGGCCCCATCGCCAAAGAGTGCAGCCCCCACGAGATCATAGGGGCGGGATTTGTTAGGGGGGCGATAACCAAGAATAGTAGTCTCAGATGTGGTGAGCAGGATCCGGCTTCCGGGGTTGTTCTCAGCGAGGTCCTTTGCGACTCGAAGGCCAGTGACACCGCCGTAGCAGCCCAAGAAGTACAACATCACGCGACCCACATCACTCCTTAGACCAAGTTGGCTAGCCAAGTATAGATCCCCTCCAGGAAGCCTTATTTCACTGGAGGAGACATAGACCACATGGGTGATGTCTGTGGCAGGTCTTCCCCACTCCTTAATGCAGTTGAGGCTGGCTTCCAAAGCCATCTCTAGGACAGCATTGTTAGCTATGTCAAGCCTCTGCTTGATTGTGGGTGAACCCTCCCTTGTCAGCTCTGGGTACTTTTCTAATATTTCCTTAGACATGACTGTGTATCTGGTCTTCACAGTGGTGGTCTTGCCTAGTAAAACAAAACAGAGCATTAACCAGTAAAGTTATTAAAAACCCAATTCTGAGGAGAAATTTTGCTATTTGACGATCTGTTTTGTTGATTGTCCCGATCCAAGAAGCTCATGGATGGAAAGTCTGTGATTGATTTCCACAAACTACAGATTGTCATGATATGGGACGGGTGCCTTACAGGTAACACCATGGCTATAATTTCAGGGCCTTTCATGCGACTGGTGTTACCTGGAATGCTCTTGCCAGTAAACGAAGGTGCAAATTCAGAAGTCCAATTTGCTTCATATCAGCTTGAAAAAAGTTATCTCTTGTGATGAGATAATGGTGCAATGACACCTCATGAGGTCCCATTTGATAAGTGTTGATTCCTGGAGGGTTGTGGGATGTTTAGACCTTTTTTTTTCCTCTGATCAATTTACATAGTTTTAAATAAGCCCCTAGCGTGATTGGATGGGGTTGAAATATCATAACGCGTTTGAATTTTCCTCCCTTTCACATCCCACCGCCCATCGTGGTTTGACACTCAGTCAAATGGGCCTACAGGCCTCATCATTTCATTGCACCATTGCAGAAGATCACTCTGCACTATCAAATCTGTGAGTTGGGTGTTAAAGCATGCGGATGCTAGTTAACATTGCTTACACAAGCGTTCTAGCTTCTCCTTCATTGCCAAATCGTCACAGTTTGTGTCGCGGAAATAGCCTTGCACAAGGAACTCTTGTGGAATAACTTGATGTGGGAAGGCCTTGCCAAGGGCCAAAATGGTTGCTTTCCCCGGCGTATGTCTGCGCTCATCGGAAAAACAACATCCGCCACCTCCCAGCATTTCTTGACAATAATAAAAGATGAATTAAGTTGGGTCGAGTTAAGGCCCCAAGAAAGAATGAGACTGACATTTAAATAGGACGGGGCTTGGTTTTTTGGAGGGAGTTTGGGAGGAGGGGAAGGAAAGCATGAACAGGGAGAAAGTCTATTTTAATGAGAATTTGGTGGGTCATTTGATTTGGATTTTTGTATGTAATCTTGATATTGGAGAGAGTCTTGAAACCTTTCAGTCAACAATCTTTCCCAGCTGTAATGTTTATTTAATACACACACTTAAGGCCTGTTTGGATCTCTGCACATCTAAGTGCAGGTAAATAGGTTTACTTGTAAATAAGGGTTCATGCATTTAGAGAACCTGATCTACCTTAACTGGAATCTGTTTTTCTCTATGCCATAACCTAAAATTATACAGTAATTTACCTTGATTCATTGGCTTTTGTTACCATATTAATGAAAAGGAAAATTATCCAGTAAAATGGAAATATGGCGCGACGAAACTCATAGGGCCCACCTGGATGACTTCAGATACACATTGCTCACCCCTTGGAATATGGGCTTCCATTTGGATTAGCAAATGTCTGAGTAAATTTCCAAATATGACAATCTTGAGGCCCTGTTTGGACCCATGGAACTCAGTGGCCCCGCAATAAACTGTAAATCTAATTAGTTGCAAGCTAGAACCCTAATTTTTTCCCTGACAAAGAAGTCAACAGCTATAACTTACAGGTAACTCAGGTTATCCAAAAGCATAACCTTCATTTACTCTATGTTCCAAACCCTTAATCCGTTGACAGCAAATAGATGATCAACAGCATAGTACACCAAAAATCCACATTCAATGAGGGAAAAAAAAGGACGTGAGGACTGGTTAGGATCTTCCAAGCAAGAACCCCATTGACCATGGATCCTAACTGATTACCTGTTTGGGTAAATGAACAATATACCTCAATTGAATAGGGGGCCCAAGACATTAAAATCCTCAAATATGATCATGTTGGATTCAAGGAGATTATATATCAAGCTAAACTAGGAAGGCTGCTAATTTCTGCAAAGGAACAATTGGGATGTTTCCAAGAATTTTTTTGGGTCTGATCTCTGAACTTTAAACTAGGCAGGCCGGTAGAGGAAAATGACCGGACTTGGGCCTAAAAGGTTGCAGCCGGTATCTGGGCTAGGCCTACCTATTACCAAAATTAAAGAGACTTAAGTTCATTGATAACTACATGTTTCATCATTCAACAAGAGGATTCTGCAAGCTTCCAACCCCTCACAGTAGCCGATATTTTTTTATATACACTCCATGGTTCCTGAAATGGGCCCCAAGAATCAAGTGTGATGACCCAGCTTAAAATGCAGTTGCAACTTCACAGAACCAACAGCTTAATAAGCTAAAACAAAAATCTTACCAGCATTAAATGAGAATACTTTTAGAATCATTTTTTAATCGCCCGAGTTGGGTCAGTAGATTCAACTCAATATATCTATGTCAAATGGGTCTTACCAAATCAAACAAGTACTCAGTCCCTTGCTAGAGTTACTCAACCTGATAAATTTCCGAGTTGAGTTTCAGAGTTTTTAAATACTGCAATTGACTTCTATGGATTATACACTAATTGACAATGCAGGTCAAATAATGTGTTTGCTAGCAGAATCCATTTCTAGCTGAATAAACTCTAGGCAATATATAATATACAGAGGCAAAACATCTGTCTGTGCTAATTGCATTGTTAGACAGTACATGCCAGAGAAGATTATACATAAAACTAGGTTATGTACAGTCCACCATGAATCGGTGATTACGAATTCTAACAGCACAAACAACAGTGAGGAACCGGAATATAGAAGACTGACCCAAATAAACCATATAACAAAAGCATATCCAAAGTACCTGCTACATTGGAATCCTATATCTTGTCCAAGCCCTTTGGACACGTGTAACGACAACCACTAGGAGGACCATGACGGATAGCATGAGTGAGGATCTGAGAGTGTCCATAAATATATCTGTCACTCTTTCCTTCTCTGAGGGCTGGAAAAGATCATTCATTAGCTTCGCGATCTTATCAATGATTTCTGCTATTTTTGCCTTTGTATTATCTAAAATCCACCTAAGAAATTGTGTGACGGCCTCAGACTCTTCCTTGGAGCTTTCCAACTGATTGCTTCCAGCTGTGTGAACATGCGAGCATTACAAAAATAAACTAAAATGAATGATCAAGAGGGAACTATAACAAGAATTGGTTTGAGAGACCTAGAAATTGCATTAAGAATCTGAAAGCAATTGAACACCTCTCATAATTAGAAGGGTATAATCACCTAACAAGAGAAAATCTTATTAGGGGCAATTATATCTTTAACAGCATATTATACTCAATGATCAAAGTGAAAATAGTGGAAGGAACAGTATAATTCCATAATAACTTACACTTTTTCTAAAAGAACATGTCATCCAACTAGTTATTCACAGGCAACAGAACAAAATTTAGACCAAGTGACAATCTAGCCATCGGATCAATAGGCATAATTTAGGCCAGGTGACTGTTCTAGAAATTGGATCAATAGGCATGCAAAATGTAATAATGGACAAGCAAATTGTATATCATAGAAAAGGCATTATTCAGATGCATATTATGCCTCATTTTGGGTCATTGGAACTCAGTTTCCCTACATCGAAGAAAGGGCACAATTCAGATGCATATTTTGCTTCAATTGATGGCTTAAGATGTAAGCATGGCAGCTGAGCTTGGACCTTACATGGCATTCGATGCAGACAATTATACCCCTTCTCTTTGATATCTCAGGGGAGCAAAATCGCTCAGAACACATCTCAGGCCTTCAATTTTTTGGTTGTGAAAAAGATGGGGGGAACATCTAAACACGCTAGTAGAGATAATGACAAAGGTCTTTCACAATTTCAAAGAGATAATGAATTACTGTAATAGATGCTGCTATTTTATACCATTTGGTGCAAAAAAAAAAAAAAGAGTATTGCATGAGACTCTACAAACAATGACTCACTCAAAGAAAAGGTTTCAAGGGATATTCTGTCAACAATTAAGTTTCCGAACAAAAGTAATCTCCAAGAGTTTTCTATCACCTCGTAGCCTCTTGTAGATCACCAGGGACTTAATTTGGCATCTTTTCATTTTACAACTGGACAAAGTTTATCCTGGTTTTGGGATTTCTAATAAGTAAATAACTGGAAAAGTAGCAACTATTTGCTTTACTCCAACAATACAGGTAGGCAGAGGCAAACTTGGCCTTTAGTCAAGTATTAGACCTCTCCTTATTCTCCTTCACAAAAGTATCCCATTCTCCTCTTTTTAGCCTTTCCTTGGAAGGCTTTTATATCTTGTGTTATGGTTAAATGGTGAAAAAGAAAACCTCAATAGGAGGAGAGAGAAGTGAGAGCACACAAAAGATCAGTGCAAGTGCTTTGCACAACTGAGGAAGTCTTAAGTCCAACAGAAGAAGAACTGTAAATAAAAAAACATCAATAGGGGCACACTTATATGTAGTTAGCTACATGGGATGCGCTCATTTATCCCCTTGAAATCTTCACTATGGGGCACACCTTTCAAATATATGAACTGTTCAATCAAGCCATTCCACTTGAATTGATAGGTGCTCATATTCTCCATTTACTTCAATGGTGAATATCATTTCACACTAATGGTATGCCTGCCAATATATATATATATATATATATATATGGGGTGGAGGAGTTTGAAGGGTGGTTCAGACTCACAACAGATGCTGCTACACTGCAGATTTTGAGGGAATAAACATGGGAAACTAATAATATTAGGTACTGGCTTGGACTTCTTTTCTTTGGTATGGTCCTCATAAACTTTGAACCCCAAGACCTGTGGTAGTAGTTCTCTAGTCGGACAATGCCTAAACCAGTGAGCTAGATGCATGACTAGTTTGTAAATTTTTTTTTTTTTTCACTCAGGACACATTGGTTGATATTAGAGATGATAGAACTGCTTTTTGAAGTGGATACTAATTATTATAACAGCTACAATGAAATAGCACCAATGCAAATAAAATGGGACATAATTAAGGCTGTGCAAACCTGTATAAAATGATTCCTTGAGCTCCTTGACAGCCTCATTGTTCATAACTGCATCCCATACAGCTTTATCGGATGATAAAGAAGCGACCATCCTCTACATGCAATTGAGGTCTTATTATAATTAGTTAACTATCAATAGTACAGCTCAATTTACATACAATATATAAAAGGGATAAATTTTCAATGGAAATGGGCCTCAAATTTCAAATTTTAAAAACCATTCTGTGGGGGCCCAACTGGACATATCAAGCTAGGTGGGTATAATGTGGATTAAGCATGAATGCATGATAATCCTAACAATCAATTTAAGGCCCCCCCTCAGTTCAAGAGTTCTGTAAGTGCATACATAGCTGTCAAAATCCGAGACTGCATTAATACTTAATATTGATGGAAGATTATAGGATCAACAGCAATCATTACCTGAATGGATGGATTTATCTGCAGCAAATGAAAAGCATTGAACATTTGATCATATGCTTGTGATTGTGCTGATTGTGGATTGTAAAGGTGCAACGCAGGCTCAGCCCAATTTAATTGCGAATTGGTTGGATGAAGAACACCATGCGCGAAATCAGTTGTATTTATCATTTGATCTGCTCCATCCTTCATTGTAGTAGAACCAAATCTATTTTCAATAGTTTTGGTATACCTGGTTGGGACAATGACCCAATAAGTAGGAAACACTATCAATAGTAGAGTTCATGGATGAAGCAACATAATTTGAGGGCTTGTTTGAATACATAGCAATTCATTGGTAAAAGGAGCTCCACCCAATGATTATTAAAGAGGAGGGGTGAAAAAGTTTTCTGTGATTCGGTGGGAGTTTTCGTCGTGAGAAAGAGCATTAAAAGCAATGTAATTTTTCGTGACGGATCTGGCATAACGGGCCGTTCATTTTTCGTGGGACTAACCACATGTGGGCCATGGCCCAACAGTCTTATCTACACATAAGAGGAGCATCATATTATGGTACCCGCCGGACTACAATACCCATCTGTATTACCTGAAGTTCCATTCGTGTGATTTCCATAAAAAAATAGAATCATGGAATCTTATCAACAACTTACTGTTGAAGCGTCGACAGAGCCGTTTCCACTTCCTCTCTCGACGGAACGGTTCCGAAAACGTGTCGCGGAGAAAACCCCGAAACGCCGATACCGTCACCAACTTCTTCTTCTTCTTCTTGGATACGTTCCCAGTCATCCTCCTCATCACGGTTGTTGGCAACGGTCGACGTAACGGAAACGGGCAAGGTAACGGAGGAAGACGGAACGGAGAGAAAACCAGTGGGCTTGGGCTTGGCCTTCACCGTTGGGACTGGCCGTGGCCCAATACCTGCCCCAACTGCCCGGCCCGCTGCCCGTAATATGGCACCTCCTCCCCCCATATCTCTCCTCTCCTCTGCTCTCCCCCAAAAGTCCCAACAAGGGAAAGAATTCCTAATCTTTCCTCTTTTTGGGTGAGGGATCTTTGAGGAAAATAAAAATCTTTCTTTGATTTTGCCACCATCATCGATTGATTTCACTGGGACATGAATGGGACAAGAACAGTCGATGGATGTGTAGTGGGTTTCTGAGCCACGTATTGGATGTGGTCTGGCACACGTGCTTGTCAATCTAACCGTCGAAGTAGATTTAGGTGTATGGATTAGATTGAAAAGGATAATTACCGCATCTGGACACTTCCTTATAACTTTAATATATATATATATATATATATATACAATATAATATGTGGAGAGTGAATGTGTAACTATATATTTGTGTGACATTGGTGAAAACGCGAAAAAGAACGTAATTTTTGTCTTTTTATAATTGAAGTGCTCTACACTGAACAACCTAAAATAACAAAAATCAAGAAAGTTTTCGTAGAGAAGAAGCTTCACAAACATTCCGTAGGATATAATGTATCAAAATTGAGTCATAGTAAAGTATGATAAAATAAAGTGGACATGAAAAGCAAGTATTTTTCCACTTCTCTCTTCCATTTTCTTGGCCATATATTTTATATAATTTTTACCATTAAGTGATTTCTACTTTTAGTTTAATTTACCATATATGTGGGCTTGTTTGTATAACGCTGCGAAAGAAAAAATCTGCATTATTTTGTCGTAGATATGGAAATCCAAAGAAGGAGGATGTGGGACTTGTGCTTTTGCGAATTGCAAAGAAAACCTATTGAACAAACATTCCCCATTGAAAGAGAATGCTTTGATGGTTCAATATAGAAACTAAAGGGGTGGGATAAGATCCGACCCAGCCCAGGGCTGGTGGCCCATCTGAGGCACTTTGGATAGGTTGGGCACAGACGACGGACGAGATTCGTTCAAAAAAAAAAAAAGAAAAAAAAGAAAAAGAAAACGAACGGCTAAGATGTCACGCAGCTAGACGCACTAGTAAAACCCTACTTATAAGTCTGCTACAATGTCATCCAAATGCCACAGACAAGACGAACCAAAACCCTAGAGAGTCCGACGAGCGAAATCTCCTCGCAATGGGTAAGAATCTACTGTTTGCTCATTGATTCATCTAATTGCATCTGATTCTCTCCATTTCTCTCAAATCATTCCGTTGATGCATAGATTGATCATGTTTTGAGGCTTTTCTTGCATTGGATTCGATTTCTATTCCTCTCCTTCCGATGGGGTTAGGGTTCTTGATCTGATAGATCGGAAAGCTGTGATTTTTTTGCTTCTGATTCAATGTAGATGCTTGGTTTTCATCGAATCGATTGATAAATTCTCATTTTTTGCCCTTTTTGTATTCATGTCAGTCTTTGTTGTGTATAGTTAGGGCTCTGAATGTGTTTGGAAGAAGGCTCTATGTTTTCTTGATTTGTTGTTGTTTAGGGGCTTACAAGTATGTTTCGGAGCTTTGGAGGAAGAAGCAGTCCGATGTAATGCGATTCTTGCAGAGGGTGAGGTGCTGGGAGTACAGGCAGCATCCAGCAATCGTTCGTGTAACTCATCCCACTCGTCCTGATAAAGCTCGAAGGTTGGGATACAAGGCTAAGCAGGTAGACTTCCTTCTCCCCCACTTTTTTTTTTTTTTTTTTTTCTATTTTTTCCATCACCTGTAGATTATTTTATCAAAATTATTGGATTGGAGATCACAGTTTCTTAAACTGTGAAAGGAGTGTAACAGTGCAGAAAAACGTGGATTGGTCATAAATCCATCCACTTGAAATGTGGGTTTACTTTGGGACCCCCTTGGATTGGATCTTGGAAATGCTGGGATGGTGAGAGACTCTGGAGAAAGAGATCTAAGGGAAAAACTGAATTGTATTGATGTATTGAAATTGAAGTGTAAGGCAAATGCTTAGGCTACATGGTTTGGAAAAGGAGTGGGTGGGTGGGGGCAAGAACACTCACTTTTTGTAGGATGCCAGGTGCAGGAAGGAATATATTACATACTGATAAAATGAAAACTGAGAGATTCTATTATTCAAGATAAATTAGGGATGAAATTGTGAATCACTATAGTTGTTCCATATTAGTAAGAAGTTGTGCTCTTAAATATATGTCTGGCCTTTGTTTCTATCTCATTGAAGGTGAAATTTAAGGTGCCGTGCCCTTCTAAATGAACTCAATGTCTGGCATCCTGATGGTGTCACATTTACATTCTACCATCAGAGATTGCAATCCAGTTTTTTAAAGTATGCGTTTCTAGTTCATAACAAAAGTGAATGAGAAGGTGGATTTTGCAATATGTTTGCCTATGAGTTTGGCAAGAGCCTATAACTTTATTTTCAGGGTACTTGTGACTGGCGAGAATGAATAAAGTGACTCCTTATATTATCTCTCCTTTTTGGAGGTTGCATGCGCAAAATAGCCAAAATTTCAGTAGCAACAGATGCATGAACTCTCAAATCTGGGAGAAAAAGGTTGTAGCCTTTTGTTTGTTAAGGTGGATACAGGAAAGACTTCAATCATATGGATCAGTATTTGCTTGCATATATCATATATGTATCTTCATTTAAATTTTAATCAGAACTGGTTGAGTTATTGGAATGCATTTCACAGCTTAGATTTTGTTGCCACTGGGGATGGCACCCCTAAGCGGTTTTTCCCTGGTTCAAGCATTCTAGCAAGGATATATTTTTTTTCTCCTTATTTTCTATTTTGGTGAAAGGTCTTAACCATCTTTTATTGTCAATGCCAACTTTGTAAATATTATAAATGGGTTGGAGTCCGGAATGGAAAAGTGTGTTCTTTGCTTACTTTGTGTTAACATGACAATACTTTTTGGTGATACCTTTTTGTGAACAAGTGTGAATTACCATGTGATATTTGATGTGGGCTTTTGAGGATTTTGTTGTTAGTGAGATAGGGTCCGAGGAAGTGCTTGAAGTTGCTTTTGCTAGGATTGACTGGTGGGTGCTTGTTTGACCGGAGTGTTTTTTTTTTTTTTAGTCTTTTTAAAAGTTGAATGACTTCTCTAGTTGAAATGCTTTTATGAGTGGTGGCTGCCTTAAAGTGTGGAAGTTGATCAAATGGCTTCTGCCTCCATTGGGTCTTTCAAATTTAATTTGAGGTGTGGCTAAAGTGAAATTGTATTTGTTAAGTATGAGGCTCCTTACTAGTTGGCTATAGCTTGCTGCTTAGTGGTTTGTCCACCATCCAATCCACAACACGTCGAACGAAACTGATGCAGGAGAAACCCATCCCATCCCATCTGTGTTAACCAAGCCTTTGAGCCCAGCCTATTTATTTTATGTTATTTTTATATTATTTACTGCTTTTACTTAGGGGATTTTACGGGAAAAAACCCTATAGGACCCCATAAGACCGACGACCTAGTAACATGTTGGAGACAGGCTGTCATCTTGGTGTGTTTTGTGCTTTTTTTTTTTTGTTTTTTTTGTTGTTGTTTAGCAATATGGTTGATATCGACCATTCTGTGGTTTTTGCCTTCTTGCTGCCACCATCATGTTCCTGAGATTGATCCCTCCTATTTCTCCTCTTCTGACTAGCCTGAACAAGTGCAGACCTAGAATCCTTCTCCGAAGCCTTCTTCTCCGAGATAATCTGATTAGAACCTGGCCACCTTGTGCTCAAACATCTTCAAAGTAATCGAAAACGTCTTACAAAATGCTCATAATATCCTCAGATGGGCTGTCTTTTAACCAAAGCGCCTTGTAGATAAAATCAGACTTAAAATACTCACGACAAACAGAACCCACACAATTAAGAACATGTGTTATGCCATGCTGCTTCAGAATCTCCTTGTTTTGAGCAACATCACCACCACCAAGATATATATGCTCCGCCACCTTAGAGCATTCCTTATCAAAGAATGCAATCTTATCTCCTTACCAGGCCAGCACCCAAAGCAGGATCTTGGTTCTTCTGAAATGACGAAAGATAAAGCTTCAATCCTTCCCCGGACGATTGAGATCTTCCTTGCCACTTGGAGTGGGCTGCTGCGACCACTCCCCCACATCGTTTGAACCCGCTTTGGGCCACTCATCGAGGCTTCGCCTTGCGATGGACTGCGGCTGCAGTAGTGGGAGGCATGATCGCACCTTGCAATTTTGCTAAGATCAAGGGGTGAGAGGGACGAGAAAGCGTCAGAACTGCCCACCATTCTTCTCTACACCTTCTGTGCAGTCCTACAGAGCAGACCGAGATGACCAAGGATGCAGACCTTATCGTCGTCAATGATCTTATGCTATAATCATCCTCCCTGTCAATGATATTCTGCGGCTTCTTAAACCCCAGATCCTCATAGTTGCCGCCATTCATCTTGGCAAATCCTTCAAAACCGACTCGGGCGTTGTGTATGAAGCCAACTTCCTGGTGACCTTGCGCTCCCCGGCATCTTGATCTTCCTCATCTTCATTGAGGGGGATCGAGCGCTTTTTTCCTTTGAATCTGTTGTAGATACCATAGAGATCGACGTCATAGGTGACCGTAGTGAGAGAGGCGATCTTCTACTTGTTCCTCCTCTCCTCTTGGATCTTAGCTATGTCTGCATCGATTATCTCCATCTTTCTCTTCCTCTTCAAAACCCTAACCCAAATTCTTCTAACCGGTGATCTTCTCTGTATGATTTAAAACCCTAAATCCTAATTTGTTAAAACAACAGTAGATAAATCAAGAAATGAATCAGAATCAAAAACCTAGATTTAGAAATGGAAATAAAATCGTTCGACAGTTGATTGAGAGAGAGAAGAAACTAGGCTTATCTTCTCGTGCAACAGTGCAACCTTGTCTTCAGCACTACAACCTCCTTGTTCTTTTATCCTAGTGGGTCCTCTTCTCTGCAATGTTCTCTCTCTCTCTCTCTCTCTCTCTCTCTCTCTCTCTCTCTCTCTCTCTCTCTCTCTAATTGAGAGAACCCAAGCATCCATTGCAGCAACAACACCTCCGATCTGTCTTCTGTCTGCACCGATCCCCAGCTCAGCTCTCCGATTTGTCTTCTGGAATGGTATATATATTTTCTGTGAACAATTAAGAAAGCGCAACCAAAATGGATGCAGAAAATTCTTAAAAAGACCTCTTGTGAATGATCCCCCAGTTAAGAACATGGTATCGAAACTCATCTTCGAGCGACTTGTCCGACTCCTCGTTGAACATGATAGAATGGTCGATATCGATTATTACAGCTTAGCCCTAATGGTCGATATCTACCAATCTGTCAGTCATATTTTCTCCAACATGTAGCTGTCTTATTTGCCGAACACGACAGAATGGTCGATATCGACCATATCGCTAAATGACAAAAAAAAGCACAAAAACGCACCAAGAGGACCCCTCCAATCTCTAACATGCTACTGGATCCTCATTTGCCCTATGGGTTTTTTCCCAGTGAAATCCCTTTTTAATTATGTTTTAGGTTATTTTGGTAGGATATTTTAATCCTGGCCATCAGTGTGTTTGGATGGTCCAGATTAGTCCTAAGGTTATTTCTTTTCCTATATAATGATGTAAAGCCTCTTTGGCTAATTAGTTACGGTTGATTGATTAATGAATATGGCGTTACCAACTTAGACTTTCACCAAACTCCACATAGGTGGCATGAAAGATCTCTTGGAGATCTAAAAAAAACTCTGTTTTCATTAATCAATCAACCATAACTAATTAGTTGAAGATGCTTTACATCATTATATAGGAAAAGAAATAACCTTAGGACTAATCTGGACCATCCAAATACATTGATGCCAGGATTAAAACATCTTACCAAAATAACCTAAAACATAATTAGTAGCTCTAAATATTATAAAAATAACATAAAATGAACAGGCTGGGCCCAAAGGCTTGGTTAACACAGACGGGATGGGCCCATTGGCGGGTCGACCCATGGTCCTGTCCTGTATCAGAAACCTGGCAAAAATGAAGTGAACACTTTTTGAGGGACAAATCTTTGAGCTCCTTTTAATGGTGAGGGTGCATGTTACTAAAGGGTAGGCCAGTCAAAAATGTGATGGACAATTGGGTGTGCAAACAATGCCGGTCTAGTGGACCATCATGTGATCTTGATGCAGAAAGCATGCATTGGACATGGCTGTGTGGATCTAATGGTCCAGTAATCACCTTAAAGGTACACCTCGTGATAGGATGTGGCTATGATCGTGCGATCTGATGGTCTAACTTGTCTGAAACCTTTCAAATGATGGCGCTCATTTTAAGTAGCAGTTGTGCTGTGGGTGAAAGGTGTGGATCAACCCTAAAGAATTAGATAGAGATCGAGGGTTTTGGACAAAAGTGAAAAGGGAGAGATCAGAGAATTCTGTAGCTGACTTTGAAAAGTGGAGGCAGGATGGGCTAGGGACTGGCTCAGGTAAGTGGTCTGTTAGGCCCATGGGTGCCTGACCCGAGTGGCCATTCCAATACTTGATTCATTCTAAGCGACATAGGCCCAGCCCCAAGGTGGGTCTTTTAGTTAACATCTCCCACTTGGACCCTGAGGGAAGGTCCATGCAATCTCATAAAGTAGCTTCTCTGTATTTTTCTAATTTTTCGAATGCTTCCAAAGAGACAATCTCTTACCTTATTTTCTGTTTGACCTAACCACTACCCTTCATTCCATTTGGATCCATTAAAGTTTTTAAGTTGGGAACTCTTTCACATCTAGTTGTTACTTGAAATTGTAGGTTATGCTCTTTTTCTTTACTTGACAAGCTTTTTGTTGCATTGCTTATTTCATTGGTTTTCGCATTGTATTGAATTTATGCTCCTTCGTTGACCTGTTAGATTTTGGTGATTAGGGTTATTTGATAGACTGGGACAAATGATTTATGAAAAAAAATTGATTTTTCTTTACCTCTGTGATTTGTCTAGGGATATGTGATTTACCGTGTCCGTGTTAGACGTGGTGGTCGCAAGAGGCCTGTTCCCAAGGGTATTGTATATGGTAAGCCCACAAACCAAGGTATCACTCAACTGAAGTTCCAACGAAACAAAAGATCAGTAGCAGAGGAAAGAGCAGGTCGGAAATTGGGAGGTCTAAAGGTTCTCAACTCCTATTGGATTAATGAGGTTATTAGGATTGCTGCACCCTTCTATGTACTTGTTTGGCACTTTTGTTATGACTCACTAACCAATCAGCTATTCTCATGTTTTGTTTGCTGCAGGATTCGACCTACAAATATTATGAGATAATCCTGGTTGATGCAGCTCATAATGCTATCCGTAATGATCCCAGGATTAACTGGATCTGCAAGCCAGTTCACAAGCACAGGGAGCTCCGGGGACTTACATCTGCTGGAAAGAAGTACAGGGGCCTCCGTGGGAAAGGCCACTTGCATCACAAGGCACGGCCATCTCGGAGAGCAACCTGGAAGAGAAACAACACCCTATCTCTCCGCCGCTATCGTTGATCTTGGTGGTTGGTCTTTCTCTTACTGTTCGTTTTGGATTTTAGTTTACTCAAGGGAATTTTGGTGAGGAGAGAAACCATTGAGTGTGCTGACAGAATCAGAAGGCCCATTTTTTTTTTTTTTTTAATAGTTTTTTTTTTTTGCTGTGGCCGGCAATTTTACTGGTTGGGAGAATTTTATTCTAAACTGCTTGTTCTTTTACTTGCTGCTTATTTCTAGAACTGCCTACAACCCTACTTTAGAACAATGTTGGAGGGTTGGAGGGAGATGGGAGGTGGGGTGGGGGTCGGTCTTGGGTAGTTTCTTTCCTATGTTTTTGTTTTGTTTCCTTAGAATATTTATAAAATGCACTATGGTAGACAAAATGATGCAGCACGATTGAAGGTTGGGGGGCATGTGTAGTACTGGGCCAATCCGAAACAATATGTGCCTGTGTGAAATTCAAGGTGGGCCGGGTCCTGCCTTATGGAGGGTTGGGATGGGAATTCTGTAGCCATTTGCTCGCAAGAGGAGAAAATTCTTGATTAGATCCTCAAAAAAGTGTGTTTTTTTTTTTTTGTAAGTGAGTTCCATAGTTCGTCACGCGAGGCCCAGTTTATGGAACCAGTCCCATTGGTTTTAGCTTTTGAGATCAATCTGATTCCAAACATTGCATGAAGTGACATCTCATATTGCATGGATGGCTTCCCGTCGTAGACGCTCAATGCAACTGGTTAGTCAGTAAATTAGAGTTGGTTCTGTTGGCCACTTTGAAGAACACGAAACGCTCATGAAGCACAAAATATGCAAGTTAGGTAAAGATAATTACGACTCGAGGGGCAGGGTAGGCATAGATGGCATTTTCTGTGTTTCCGAGACAATGGTAATGATTCTTTTGAAAGGCAGAACACTATGCTAATTGGCTCTTGGGACTTTTCTTTATATTAAGCCAGAAGTTTGGATTATTTCAAAACTCTATATAGATGAAATGCTATTCAAATAATAACCAAAATATGGATAATTTAAAAGCTTTTTCTAAATATAACCTTGACATTTTGAAATCTTGCAATGGCAAATAACACTGCAGAAATTCAAAAGCGATGCTAGGAGGGTTGGGAGGCCATAGTGGGCTGAAGCCGGTAGAGTCATCGAATCAAAGATGGAAAGCTGTTAGATATATTCAGCTTGATCCGCATTAGTTAGAATCAATGAATCATATGCAAAATATGGAGGCTGCTGAAGCTCAAAGTAGCCGCAGACCTGATGATATTAGTAGTGATGATGTCATTGTCACAACTTGGGACAATTACCCCCTCAAACTGAGTGTGGTATTCTGATTTTTGGGGCCTGTAGTGTCAAGTCTTTTCATGATGATGGAATATTAGTAGTTGGAAAGTATGCCGGTCCAAACAGGACAGGGGAATCCTGTTTGGGCCAATAAAGGGGTAAAACAAGGAGGAAATGCTTTTTTGATCTATTAAGCTGATTTGACATCTTCCTCCAACGTACGTGTCACCCCTTCATTCCCTGTTTCTGTTTTTGGACCTCCGGATTCGCCAAAAAAAGCGAATGGTGGTGTGGTGACAAAGGGGGTTAGTAAAAACGGATTCCACGTGTTGCTTATTCTGAGATTCTAAGGTCTCAAAAGGCATCCAAGGGTCTGTTAGGCATGTCACGGATGGTACAATCAGTGCTGTCAGAGGGCGCCAAATGACAGTTTTTGGTCAAGCTGGGGTGTACCTAACCAATTTTATATCTCGGTGGCCTATGCCTTCTTGCCGAGTATCCAGGGGGTATGGGCCCCTAACAGATTTTATAGCTCAATGGCGTGTGGGCGTGTGGGCCTAACAAGAAAAAATTTTCGAATGTACATTTCGAGGAGCAAAGAAAGATTTTTGGACTTCATTAAAAATACTGACATTATAGATTTGCCTCTTTTTTCCTTTTTTTTTTTTTTAAGTCCCAGAGGAAGTGTGATGGGAAGTAGAAAGCGGCTATGAAAAAAATTAACTGTTTTATTTTATCAAAGGATTGAGATGAAGATCATGAATTAAAAAATCGACTGATATCGAACCGATATCTCATTTTAATCGGCCGATACCGAACCGATATCTATTGAGATATCGGTCTAGGTAAATATCGTCAAAATCTCGGCCTATATCAGCCGAGATGATTTTCATATCCGGAGAATCGATATCTCGGCCGATATTTTCAAAATATCGGCCGAGATGTGATAAAAATGATAAAAATCCTAATTTTTTCATCTTTTTCCCCATCTTCATCTTCTTCTCCTTTCTTCTCATATCTTTACTATCCATAGCAGTAGCCATACTTCATCACACATCCCTCTTGCATATTTTCAAATCCCACATCTATTTTTTGAAGAAAATATTATCTAAGATAAGAGAAAATCAACTTAAAACATTTTATTATGTGTGTTTTTTTTTTTTTTAAATTTTTAAATGAAGCATAGAAATCATTGGGTTTGTCACTTGTATTGTGTTCTTCATTTAAAAGTTAGATCTACATACTTTCATGCTAGATCTACTTATACACATGATTTTAAACTTTTTTTTTCAATTTTTTTTATTTTCGGATTCTTTAATATTTGAATTATAATATATCATTTTTTTTTTTGGATTTCATCATAAATATGTTCTTTTAATGATTCATGATCATTATATGGTGTGTAAATGATTGATCTAAATACTTTTATGCTAGATCTATATATTTAGGATTTTGAAAATGATTTTATTAAATCTTTTTTTTCCTAAAAATAATTGTTGTTATTGGTGGTTAGAATATTTGTGATACCAAATGCTTATTAATAGTGTGTAGATGATAGATCTACATCTACACATAGTCATAAACATGATTTATATTTTTATTTTCATTATTTTATTTTTGGATTTTTTAATATTTGAATTATAATATATCATTTTTTGGGGATTTCATCATAAATATGTTCTTTTAATGATTTATGATCATTGTATGGTGTTTAAATGATTAATCTATATACTTTTATGCTAGATCTATATATTTAGAGTTTTCAAAATGAGTTTTTTACATCTTTGTTTTTTCTAAAAAGTAATTGTTGTTACTTGTTAGAATATTTGTGATACCAAAGGATTATTAATAGTATGTAGATGATAAATCTGCATCTACTCATAGTCATAAACATGATTTAGATTTTTATTTTAATTATTTTATTTTCGGATTTTTTAATATTTGAATTATAATATATCATTTTTTGGGAATTTCATCATAAATATGTTCTTTTAATCATTCATGATCATTGTATGGTTGTAAATGATTGATCTACATACTTTTATGCTAAATCTATATATTTAGAGTTTTCAAAGTGATTTTTTCTAATCTTTATTTTTTCTAAAAATAATTGTGGTTACTTGTTAGAGTATTACTATTACATGAATTTCTTATTTTATAGGAACAAGATGGTGCGTGACATAAATCCGGCATGGAGCCATGGTGAACTAGTCGGAAGCAAAAGTAAAGTGAAATATAATTATTGTGGACGAGTGCTCAATGGTGGGATTACTCGAAGTTGTACAAGAAAGAAGAAGAATTGAGGAGCTTGGTGCATGTAGAGAAGAAGTATTTGTTTCCTTTGATGATGACGATGAAGACCCGAAAATGAGGATGGCTAGGAGAGAAAGTATGAGGTCACTTCAGGAGGAGGAAGAGATGAGAAGAATGTAATATGAAGCAGCCACTAGAGGTAGCCAATATGAGCATGGTAGGTCATCTGGACCTGGGGGAGCGAGTTTGCGTCGGGCATTTTGTAAAAAACAACCCCGTCAAGATCCAGACATTGAGGATGTTGAAAGACCTCCTACACATGCACCTCGTAGGCCGGATGTGGTGGGGCCAACTGACCCATTTGCTTATAGAAAACTAATATCAAAGCAGCCTAGCATTATGAAAGCATTAAGGGGCAAGTTTGGTAAAGCAAGAGAACATCTAATGAGAGCCACTGGGAAGTTTTTTTTGGATGGAGGCATTCCACCCAACAATACATCTTCTCCTTATTTCACCACTATGTTAGATGCAGCTGCAGAACATGGTCTTGGTATAAATGCACCCACCTTTTATGAAATTGAGCATGTTTGTGTTGAGAAAGAATATGAGGAGTTGCAGGTTTAGGTGTAAACTTTCAAATGGGCATGGAAGGAAAGAGGTTGCACACTAATGTGTGATGGGTGGACGACCATCACACATCGTCATCTCTTGAATTTTCTAGTCTACTCGTTTATGGGCACGGTGTGTATCAAATCAGTTGATGCAACTAACTACATCTAAGATGCAAAATATATTAATAAGTTATTGAATGAGGTGATTGAAGAGTTGGGGCAGATTGTGTAGTTCAGGTTGTTACCGACAATGTTGCAAACATGAAGGTTGCAGGAATGATACTTATGAAACAAAGGCCAAGGATTTTCTGGTCTCCATGTGCAGCACATTGCCTGGATTTAATGCTTGAAGATATTGCAAAAGGAAAAGTTATGCAGCAAGTGATTGGTAAGATAAAGAAGATCACCAATTTTTTATATCAGTCATATAGACTTATTTCTATGATGAAAATGCATACAAACAACCATGAACTACTACGGCCTAGCATCACTAGGTTTGCCACCCACTTCATTGCTATCGAAAGTGTTTACAAGTATAGAGAATGACTTCTCTGATTGATAAAATCACAGGAGTTCATAAGTTCAAAATGGGGAAAGAGGTCAAGTCCCATTACTCTTGAAGTATGTAAAATAATTGAGTCCAACAATTTTGGCCTCATGTGAAGGGCGTTTTGAATGTTTTTGATCCCTTAATAAAGGTTCTTCGATTGGTTGATGGCGATGATAAGCCAACAATGAGCTTCTTACATGAGGCCATGCGGGATCAAAGCTGACTATTCAAGCAAATTGTAAATATTACAAAAAGTTTTGGAAGATCATCGACGATCGATGGGGACGACAATTAAAACATGATTTACACATTGTTGGTAAGTGAAGGCTATTCCTTTTAATACTTGAATTGTTGTATTCAACTCTCCAGTCTCTCCTCACAAAATTAATTTATCAATGACTAAAATTCATTGGATTTACAGGATACTTCTTTAATCCCCAATTTACGGATGGACACATATTTGATGAAATCCATTTGGGACTAAAAAATGTAATTGAAAGACTGGCAGAGAGTACAGATAAAGCAATTTGGGTTACTAATAAGTTGGATAATTAAGGAAAAAAGTATATAACACTGTAAATTTATAATTTCTCTAATTTATTTTTCTACGTCAATGTCTTCAGATTGACATATACAATGTATGTGCTGGAAGTTTTGAAACAACGACTGCGCGGAGAGCTATAACACAGACCTATCCTGGTATTGATTGTAATGTCATCTCTATATTATTCAAGGACTTATTATTAATTTATTGACTCTAATATCATTTCTATTTTTTTCAGCTGAATGGTGGTTGAATTATGGAGAGAGTGCTCCTGCACTAAGGGATTGCTATTAAAGTCCTTAGTCAAACTACATCGTCTTCCAATTGTGAAAGAAACTGGAGCACCTTTTCGTTTATCCACACTAGACGAAGAAATAGATTGACAATGCAGAAGTTAAATAAATTGGTCTACATTCACTACAACCTCAACCTCCGGAGTAGAAATAGAAGGAGAAGACAGTTTGAGGATCAACGAGATTATTTCTGTCCAATTAATTTGGACTATATCTTTTCAGAAGAGGATACTGTGTTAGGTCAATGGCTGGAGGAACAAGAAGAACCGGTGTTAGACCAAGACCAAGAGTTTGATGAGTTGATGGAGGAATTGATTGGAGATAGGCTTGAGCCAGTGAGGGTCGCATAAATGATAGAAGAAATAAACTTGACAATGTAGCAGCAAAAATTATGACTCTCCTGGGGATGAGGGTCATTATAGAGATGATGAGCCTGTCACTTATGAGACAGTTGAGCATTTTCATGATGCTACCGAGTTAGATCCTCGCCATGGCTATGTCAGACATGTTGGACAGACTAAGGCAGGGGGTAGTAGTAGCGCCCCTACTCATGGTCATCATGAGAGTTATGTTGGCCAAGGTGCCATGTATGGACAGCATGGGAGTTATGTTGGCCAACAAGGTGCCATGTATGGACATCATGGGGGTTATTCATATGACCCTAATTGGGTACCCCCTTCACCAACACCGATTATTTCTATTGAACATATGTTAATTGAGCAAGGGAGGCTTCCCTTATCAGTTTCTCAACGACCTTTTCATGCCCCTCATAACTATTTCATGCCATTTGAGTACAACTAGCCATCTCAATCCACAGGGGATTAAGATAGTTCATCATCTTATTAAAAACAATCTGAATATAGTCATGTGTATGATAGTGCTGCGCAACAGTATGGAGCATATCTTTTTAGACAATACCGAAGAAATGATGATGATGATGATATCGAGCCAGGGCGACACTCCACTTGGAATAAGGCTGTCAATTTGTAATACACTCATACTCACCAATCTCTCTCTAGTCTCTACTCTCTACTAGTGCCCTCTAATTTTAGGTAAACCATGAACCTTTTGATGTCCAAGTGCTTTATGATTTATCGATCTCACTATCATGTTTCTGATTTTAATATATCATCTTTAGGGTTTTGAATTTCACAACTTATTTGATGATTGAGTTAGTATTAAATGATGATTGATATGTTATCTTTATTTTCTTATATTTTGCACTAATAAATTGATCATGAGGATCAATAATGGTTGTATTATATGAAATACTGGAGAAGACAACGAACTGCGACACAGACAGGACTCATAACTTAAGGTGTCCGAGATTTTGATTTATTGTTGTTACTAATGGAAAAAAAATATAGTTTTCCAGCATTTTTTAATATTCTAGATTTTTTGGATATTTTTGTGAATTTTTTTGGATTAAAAAAAAAAATTGATACCGCGATGGACCGATATCTGCGACCGATACTGATATCATATCGGTTTTTCGGCCCGGCCGATATCCCGACCGAGACCGAGATTTTAAACCATGATGAAGACCCTCCAAAGAAAATTTCAGATGGATCAAACTATGTTCTCAAAAGATTGATTGGAAGCTTTAAGCCTTTTAGGTTTGAAAATCGTTGACTTTATGCATAGAGAGTTGAGTTCTTAGAGAAGGTTCGTGAGTGATGGTTGCAGATGGACTTTCGAAGTTATGCATGATTTAAAATCTTGAAGGAGCTCCTGAAAAGTCTAATCAAAACTTGAAATCCAGAAGTTTTAGCAGAATTGATGGCTATTTTTTATATGATTTCTAGCAAATGAAGGAATGAGACAAAATTGAGGAAGAAAGAGAGTTCAATTTGGAGGTGGCCAAGAAGAGACGAGAGGCATTTTGGTAAGCTGCGGAATTTGAACAAAATGAAGGAGGTTATGTGCGCGGCAAAAATCTAGAGTGCTTTAGCTCAAGGGGGATTGAAACACCAAGTCTTAATCCACATGCTTAAGACTAGAAACAAAGTCAATTACATTGGGGGATAAGAAGCTCATAGATATTTTTATTGATTGGGTGGCAAGGATCTTTGAATATTTAAGCTAAATTCTTTGAATTACCTATGATTGTGTATAATGGAATTTTGTGGATTACTTACAATGTGAGTTTGGATTTAGTGTTCTTTGGAGCATTTGTGAGTGCAGTTCTTCTACTTCTTTTTTTTGTTTTGGTGAATGGGTCCTCAATCCCGCCTTTTTAGAGCTTCTAGAGGTTTGAGGCAAGGACATCCCTCATCTCCTTTCCTATTTACTTTAATTCATGTAGCTCTTGGATCATTGCTTCCTAAGTTTAAGGATATCATGCTCATTGAAACCGGCCGTGGTGGGGAGGCAATTACTCAGTTCCAACTTGCAAACAACGCTACGCTATTTGTCCCAACTGAGATGTAAGGGGTGGCTTCCTTCAAATAGAATTTGAAATGCTTCTAATTGGATTTTGTCCAAAGGTGACCTTTTGAGAAGCATGGTTGTTGGTGTGGTGTTTGGAGGAGATGATCCGGTCTCTAGCTCTCACTTTTTGGTTTTAGGGTTGGTAGTTTCTATTTAGTCCCTATATTCGTTAATTAGAACTAATCCAAATGAGGGCATTTTGGGATTTAGTGCTAGAGAAGTCTGAGAAGAAATTATCTGTGTGGAAAAGATAATATATACTAATATCTCGGGTGGGGGGGATTATACTCCTAAGAGCAACGCCATCTAATTTGCCAATCTATTATATCTCTCTTTTTAAGACTCAAGGGATGGTAGTTGATAAACTAAATTGCATTAGGAGAAACTTCCAATGGGAAGGTTAGAGTAATAGAAGGAAGTTGCGTCTTATGAAATAGACCGAAGTGGTGAAATTGAAATATATAGAGGTTTAGGAATTGTTGTCTTCTTTTGAAAAAATCTGGGCGTTCTTGGTAAAGTGGCAGTGGAGGTTTGGATAAGAGATAGAAGAAGCTTCATGGAGAACAATTATCGTAGCCATGTATGGCGAGGACGGGTGGGGTTGGATTCCTAATTTGACCTTAGATATCGGGTGTCAGGTGTACGGGGGATATTGGTTGTCAGGTGCATTGGGGTGTCATTGCTAGTTTTGGGGATGTGTCCAATGTAAGGGGGGAAGCAATCAATGACGGGATACATTTCAGAGTGAAACATTGGAGGTATGTCCAATTTTTATTTCATGATTAGTTGCAAGTGGGGTTTGTAGATATGTAAATTTGACAAGAAGAAAAGAAACATAGAAAGGAATCTCCAAAAGCATGAGAGACAAATTGCACTAAAAACGAAATACTTCATGAAAAATGAAGAATCGAGAAAAATGACTCCTTAAAGGCAGGAGATGATCAGAATTGGGTCTACAACACTGAAATGAAGAGAATGACGCAAGTTGCATAAAAAGAATCGAGACCGAAAGACTGAGACAGGCAGAAAAATATCGCAATCCGATGCGAGAAGGATGCTCATGTCAAGATTTGCAAATCCAGTTGAAAGTGCCTAATGAAGCATGTCATGCATTTCCATGCCTTGAAAGACCAAAAAGCAACTTACCCCCCCTAAAAATCTGAATAGTCATCTTTCACGGGCTGTATCTTTCTCGATATAGGTTGGATCATATAAATCTGGGGTCTATGAGTATCTACTCAAAAAGATATTTCCAACGATGTATAAAGGATAATTATCCGACCAACGGATTAAGAACCATGCTTGATCGAAGTTTTCGTTGAGATACAAAAAGAAGAAGAAATGAGTTTTAGGCAATGGAGGCACCCCTCTTTCCCCAAAATTAATTAGTTACATAGGGGATGAAAATGCACTCCCTCGACTAATATTGACAAAAAATGAGACGTGGGGCCCACTGTTCGGCTAAAAAAGAGTAGAGAAGGAAATATCCAGAAGGAGAAAAAGAAAGAAGAAGGAGAATAAGGGAGAAAGAAGAAAGAAGAAGAATGTTCTTTGCTATTGGTCCCTCCTTGCATGTTGATGTTCATGATATTTCGGACAGGGATGTGGAACTTGGTGGTGTTGTTTCAATTGATCAACAAGAAAAACATACAAAGGAGAAAAAGAAGAACAAAAAAGAAGATGAAGGAGAAGAAGTACTTGATTGATGCAATGATGCTAGACTTCAGCGATAGTTCTAGGTTGGGGAGAAGAAGAAGTACCTGATTGATGCTAGACTTCGGCGATAGCTCTAGGTTGGCATCCCACGATCGGCAGTAGTAACAACCTAGTTGGCAGACAACGGGTACAAATCTCTTTCCCTTTCCATCTTTTTCTTCTCATTCCAGCCCAAATCCTTCTTTCTTTTTTCTGGTTTTTTAACACATGCACATCTCTCTCTATCATTTTATTATATGTGATTTTTTAAGAAGCTTTTAGGGTTTTCAGTCAGCCTTACTGTATCCGAAAATCTCGCAACGTGTCCGTAATGTATCTTGCCGTGCCCAAACATGTATCCGTATCATACTGTGTTGGTATGGGTACCTTAGGTCAAATGCTGTATTTGGGTATCATAGTGGTAAGCAAAACCCGATGGTGAGTAGATTAGGTACTCCAGCAATATCTGCCACATTGGTAAAAATCAAAATCCAACCATCATTAGAATGGGTACTACAACAATAATGGCTGTGCTGATAAACAAAATTCGGTAGTCAGCAGAACAGTTACTCTGTCACGACCCAAGCCCGAGATTAAGATTAAATCTCGAGTCGTGACGCATACTTACTCCTGTGAACTTCAATCACCATAAAATTTACAAGGGATATCAATACACATTATGCGGAATATAACAAATATACATTACTTATATGAAAATCAAAAGTTCATTTACGTCATTTACAAAATTTATCACTTGCATATTTAAATACAATGCAAAGATCAAAAGTATGAAACATTCCAAATTCATTTAACTCAAAGTTTCCTCTCAAGTTTTCGTTTCAATATCATACTCATATAATATTGCTTTACTTCCATTCCATTAGTTCTCTTGGAGGAACCAGATTGGTCGTTTTCGCTGACGCTGTGGCCTCAGAAGGACCGGCATGGGCAGTTGTGCCTGTAATGCCATCAATAACACTATGAATTTGACAATTCAGCAATGTATAAACAATTACATGATTTAACATGCTAATACATCATTTCATTTGTCTAAGCCAAGTTAGACTAATACAATTTACCATTTAATTCAAATCAATATGAGTCTTTCATAGTTGGCATTCTTACAATAGCATTTCATTTCAATTCATATCACATCTTCCTAAAAGGAAAGGAATCACATCTTCCATACGGAAGGAATCACATATTGTGAGATTTATCAGTGCCCGGGCCAAGGACAACTGATATCACCACGGAGTTTCAGAACACTCCCATATAATCTGTTGCAGCAGTAACAGCTCCAAAGAGCTTATAGAAATCACTATGTAGTGCCAGACTCAATGAACAATTCAATTAACACATTAATTTCCATTTAATTACAAATTAATGGATACAATTCATAATTTTACTCAATCTTACTCAATTCTAAACAACTATTCGGGTGTAATCATTGGTTTCTCAATGCACGTGTTATTTTCGATGGACATCACATTAGAAATACAATATGTGCATTGTTAGTCCCCATAATTAACACCCATGGAGTTTAGACCATTATCGATCCATTATGATTCAATTTACACTTACAATACGTACTCTAATTTCACTAACTATTACTGTCGGGCCAGTAACAGGTTCGCTTGAGCGGACGTCTCACAGAACCATGGTCGTTCGAGCGAAACACCGTTTGCTCGAGCGAACATTTCGAAATTTCTGTCAGTTCAAACAGAACCTCGTTCGCTCAAGCGGACTCCCTGTTCGCTCGAGCGAACGCTTCAGAATTCTATTCTGGAATTCTGAACCATTCTCTCTTTCACTCCCAATCCATTCATAACCTGCAAATAACACATAAGGACCTCCTGTCCTCTCCTCAACCATTATTTAAACACCATAAAACACTTCTATTCCATCAATTAATCATTTCAAACATCATCCCATTGATTCAAAGATCCATTCAATCATACATACAACTATGAATTCCTCCAATAATCAAATCTACACATTCAAACTAGCATGCAATCACAAATAAGTGTTCATACTTGCCTTTAGTTGAGAGAAAGACAAAAACCCCTTTTGATAACCTTGAGTTTTGAGATCAAAACCTCTTCAATCCAAACTCCAACTCCAAAGAACTCAAAGAAAGATGATGAAGAAGAAATAAAACTCACAATTTCTCTTCTAATTCACATATAAACTTCACTTCTCAGTCATTTAACAAGAAGATGTAGAAAAGGAAACGAAGTGAGGAGAATGCTTCAGCAACTTCACAAACAACCGACTGAAAATGGGTCTGGATTATTCTCCAATCCTTTATAACCAAATTTTGCAACTAAACCCCTCTAGTTCACTATATTTTCAAGTCAAGTCAAATGAAGACCTATTTGATTCATTTCAGGTCAATTGACTACGAGTATATTATGAAAATTATTGTACTCATCAAGATACACACGATGGTATCAATTTTCAGCACATTCGATGAAATACACTAAAATTCGTATTTACGAAAAAGTCCCCAACTTCACTAATTTGGGTCTAAAATCAATTCTATTGAGTTAATCTCTTTCAAACTCTTTCCATTACACTTAATTCATTTGTTTGAAACTAATTTGACCCATCTTAGTCATTAATCATCATTAAGTTGATTAATCGTGCTTAATCCATATTAATCTCGATTAATTAGAGTTAATCTTGATTAATTCGGGTCGGGGTGTAACATACTCCAGCATTATTGGCTGCATCGATCAAAACCAAAAACCAACAGAGAGTGGAATAGGTAATTTATTATGTCCCTCACCTTATGGTGAGAGATGAATGCGCATCATGATCATTCACATACACAATATATATATATATATATATATAGAGAGAGAGAGAGAGAGAGAGAGAGAGAGCTGTGTTCATTGAGTTCTGTGCAATGTTACATGAAAGGAACCTGATTAACCCCTTCAACTCTTAACCATGACAATTCTCTTCTACCAAAAAAACATAAAATAAAAATAAATTACCATAACACTTTCATTCACAGTGACTGAAACAACAAAGGGATCTAGTACCTGTCACCGAAGTCACTTGACTTCTTCTTCTTGGTCCAATCTGAGTGAACTTAGGGCCTGTATCAATTTCTGGGCTAGATATCTATCCAATAACGTTGTTATGGTCAAGCTTAGAGGCTGTCCTTACATAAAGGGGTTATTGGTATTATATAGATCAAAGTAACACTAACACGTTAGTGATTCTTTATTGCCAACATTCTAGTGGGTGTTTCTATGGCCGGAAGCATCCCATTTCATGGAGATCCGGGTGGTTGTATGGTGGGGGTGTTGTCGGCTCACTGGACTCCGGTCTCTTGACAAACCGCCCTTTGATCCTAGGCCGCTGTTCTGCATAGACCTTCCTTGATTCATATCTTATTTTCTTCTCGAACTTCCTGTTTTTCTTCTTCTCTTTGTACCTCCGGACCCTTTCCTCTCTCCCCACTGTAGGATCAAATTGGCTGCTGATGGTGGCGTTTCCAATTTCCTTACCATTTCCAGTTGTTGGAGCATCGGTCACCATGCTGTTGGAATATGGTATCTACAATAAACTTACACTAGGTCACCAAAACTGCAAATGAAATCACCCACCAAGTAGAACAAGGAAACACACGTACGTGAAAAACACCAAGGAAGTGTTGTACAATACGCCCTATAGATGAAATACACTCCAAGGGGCGGCTTTATGACTTGAAAACCAGTCACAGGAAAGTAAATTAGGGACGTCTACTTGAAATAAGTATACGTTCATGGATTAGAGGCCTTAACCGAAAATTCTATGGATTAGAGGCCTTAAATAACAATGTTAAGGGACCTCTGGCTAATTTTCTCTTAAATCTATTTATGGGCCTTTTCTTATAAGATTAGATTTAGATATATTTAATGTTTTTACTCAGTTGGATTAGGAATGAATCAACTGTTACTTATTGAGATTTGCATTGGCTACCTTACTCTTCTTTTTATCTCCTGTGGGTGGACAGTGGACTCCAATCCTCTTTTCTAGGTATTCTTCCATCAGCAATCATTTAAGTTCCTATTTTCTCTTACATCTACATTTTTCTTGGGATTTTTACCAAATAACTAAGCTTATAGTGCAATTAATCCATTTTATGAAGAATAATAACAAAACCACAATTTAGTTGTTCGTACCTTTTGTTTGATGAAATTCCCCAAGTTTAACATGTATGTTCATTTTCTGATTTTTCTTATTCTTTGTGCCTTTTCCTCTCATTCTAGCTTATTAGATAAAGGAAGATCTGATTTTTCTTATGTTTTCCTTCCATCTACAACTACCACCCTTGAAACCCTAATAAACATAAGAAGAGAAAACCATAAAAAAAACCCATAAAGCACAAAAGAGAGAAGAATGTTGCCAACCTTAAAACCCTAATAAACATAAGAAGAGAAAACCATAAAAGAACCCTTAAAGCACAAAAGCGAGAAGAATGTTGCCTAAGAACCAATCCTTTATCTAATAAGAATGAGAGGAAAGCACAAAACATAAGAAAAATCGGAAAATGACCATACACGTTATTGAAGATTAATTTCATAAACTAGATTCAAGAAAGACCGATGAGAAATGGTAGCAGGGAACCCATGAAACGGAGATATGGGTAAAAGAGTGAAGAGTGTTTCACGAAGAAGAAGAAAAAAATTTATGGGTTTAGATACAACAGTTGATGATGTCGCTAACTGAGTTGGCGATGTTGCCAACTTGGGTAATTTTGTCAAAAAAAAGTACAAACAATTAAATCATGGTTTTGTTATTATTCTTCATAAAATGTATTAATTACACTACAAGCTTAATTATTTGATAAAAATCCCTTTTTTCCTCTGCAATATGTCATTTTTACGACTAATTGAGTACCTCAACATGGGTCAATGCAATCATCCAGCAAAGTGATTGGAGAATCTTAGGGTGGACGTTAGGTCATGTTATTGGTGTGATTCCTCAGCTGAGGCCACATAAAGTTGAATAATCTTTTCCAATTTGAACATTAATATAGCAGGATCTACAATGATGTGCTGCAGAAAGATTGTCCATATGCAATTGCAGAAAATTTGTTGGTTAAGATTCCGTCCTGGAAGAGATGTTTGTGTTTCTGCCTATTCATGGCATGCAGGTCCACAGATTGATGATCCAAGCCACTGAAAGAAAAGACCCATCAGATGTGAAATCTTATTTTAGTAAAAAAAAAAAAAGAAGTAAGAAGATTTAAAATATTTAGGCATTAAAATGATCGAAAACTGATTTTCAATATTGAGTTTAGTAAACCAGGTTCTTCTTTCAGGGCAAGTAAGAACATGCATATAAACTGGTTCCTATTGCATCCATCCAGATGATAATAACGTTCCTATATTGGTACTATTCATACATGAAAATATGAAATGATGAGATCAGCCGAATGCGCACCAATGGGATGAATGGAAATTGAAGGTGATTTTCCTAAGGACATCTTTGGAAAATCTGATATGTTTATTGAAATAGTTATATTTAATTATATTTCTTTCAACCTATTGTTTGGTATGTGAATTCAATTAGAAAATACGAGCTGGTCATACTGTGAAAGTTCCTTATGGAACTTGTAATATGATAAAAGTAGTAACAGCAAACTTAATATGTTATATGTACAAGCTTTTATGAAAAAGAAAATCAAATGCTATCGGATTGCTTTAGAAACTGATTGTTTGTCTTGAAAAGTCATCGTTTTGTTAAATTTTCAAGAAGAAAAACGGTGTTAATGATAATTCAATGAGCTTCTCCCTACCCACAATAACTAGTGAAGTATCATATATATATATATATATATGTATATATTTTGTGAGAACATATCCTCCGAGGCTCTAACTTAGAGAGATCCTACATTAAAGAGCATTTAATTAAGATCTAGCCATTTTAAATGAGCATTCTTTCGGTATGTAAGATATTTTAAAATTTTACTCTAATAAGAATTGGTTATACAATAGAACTGACTATTTGATTAAAAATGTGGTTAATAATTCATAAGATTGTGCCAATCACTTTTTTATATGAAATAGTCAATTCTATGGAGGGATCAACTTTTATCAGAGTAAAATTTGGGGATGTCACATATGTTGCAACAACGTTCATTTTAAGTAGTCTAGATTTTTGATTCGTGCGCCCCAATGTGGAGTTCTGATTTTCAACGCGATTTCTCTCTTAGTCTGACCAGCTGGTCACTCAGCCACGGACATAGGAGACCAACATCTGTTTTAAGAAGTTTTAAGACAAACATACCTTATTCTTAGACTTGCCTCGCGACCCCCAAATGTTACGTACAAAAATCAGATCTAGTCCAAAAGCTGCTTTCTTTCTTATTGGAGAGACCGGCAACGCCAACAATCAAGATCAACATCCAAGAAGTAGTAAAAATCTTCAACAGCAGCAGACACTACCCCAGTGACCAAAAGGCAAGCCGTTTGTCCGCATAGGAGAGAGAGAGAGAGAGAGAGAGAGAGAGAGAGAGACTACATGTAACTAGAAACTGTGAGCACTCTAGTCATGTTAAATTATTGAAAGGTGAAGAAAATGAATATGCACCCATCCAACCTCCTTTAGAGATAAAAAAACACTAACGCACTAACCCGTGCTCAGCAGGAGCATACTTACCAATACAGTTTTGCAACAACATACATCAAACAAATTAAAAAGAAATTCAAATAACATAAAATCATCTTTAAACACTTACCGACATAAAATAATAGAAAAGAGGATAATGACAGTACCTCTTTTTTTGTTTTTGTTTTCCTAAATCCGAGAGTCCGTATGCTAGAAATAGAGTAAGAGAAGTTGGGAAGAAAGGAAAGAGGAGTATATGTAGAGTAAGTATGAGATTTAGGATGGAAATGAAGTGGTCAAAAAGAAAAGAATGAAAGGTGGGAAGAAGTAGAGTGGTTGCATGTGGAAGATGGGGGATAACGTGGGTTAGTTACAGAGAAAGCATATTACTCCCTGTCAAAATCAATGGTTTCAGTAAAAGTTGGCTTTAAAAGACTTGGTTTTAATATAATTGGATAAAAGTGTACCTTACCAAAATCAAGCATAAAGTAAATTTCTCTAGAAAAACGATGGGTTTGTTCTATTTATCTTGTTCAGATTTACAATTTTTATTTTCATTTGTTCTTAAAGTCATTGTCTTCATCATATTTATGAACGTCTTATCCCAACATTCTGGAGTTGGATTAAAGAGTTCCACTGATTATGTTGAATAAATGCTCTCTCTTTAATTTCTATAATCTTTCCACCTATGTCACAAGTATGTTGTCTCTTTAAAGTTTAGACACATGTGATCATGCATTGCCTAGCAATTTCATAGGGATTCAGAAGCACAATTCACTTACAAGGGTGGCACTAGACCCCGCCTGACCCCCGACTGAGACCTCCACCACCGGTCGGCCAGGTGGAGATACTTGCGAGCCATTCGAACTGGAAAAGACATCTAAATTCAGGAAGGGAGAGTTATAATAGTCGCGAAGGTGATCAGGAAATTGCACAGCCGGTGAGACTGAGGCCATCTGTTTCTGGCCCAACCCACCACCGCCAGCATCACTAAGCTGCCAGGTGGTGGCCTCGTCTTGTTGGAAGAACTGGAATTCATGCAAAGTGGTTTTGTCCCGCCTAGATGGCGAGGCGGATATGGTCTGATTGACATCGCCGGAGCTGTGCGGCACACATGTTATGTGATGGTACGCACAGTCATGGCTACAGAATCTGGCACTGGAGCTGCGGCAGACTTCACATGACACCTCTCGCGATGGGAAGGAGGTGGTCATGTGGCCAGACGAGAGAGAAGAGAGAGAGAGGTATTGGGTGTGTTGAAGGGGTGCAGGGGGAGGGAGATATAAAGGTGGGAGGTCGAACATTGGAAGATACTGATAGAGAATAAATAGAGAATATAAACACCAATGACAGGAAAGGAGAAGTTATGGAGGGACATATGTTATTCTTACTTGGAAGATCCCTTGCCGCTTCCTTATCCTTTTCTCTTGCATACGGACGTGACGTGAGGATATCCCTACACACTGGCACACCCCTATCCCCCACCTCCACCCCCTACCCCCAACCCAAAAAACAATAAAATTGAATAGTGTACACTCCAGAATGAGTGGGGCTCCATAGTTGGACCCACCTATTTAAAATCCCTTGTTTTGAAAATTCTACTTCAGTTAGAGTTGATCATATCATAAGATTGGACATGTGATTAAGAACATAATTAACATGATTAGCATAAAATTGAGCACTATTCACATTCTTAATTATATGATTGATCTTACAGTGGGATGAAGTTATGTTAAGGTAAAACTCAGGTATATCTAATGCACAGGAAGGGAGTGGCTTGGATTTCAGTAGGTGGGCCCCTCCTTTTTTTCCTTGGTAGGCAACCCTGCATGTCGCTTGGCTGTCCTAATCTCTAGATATGCCACTCTTCTCACATGTGTCGGCTATTCTTCCCACCTTGTTGGTTCTCTCTTTGCGCTTGAGTGGGTTCTCCTTCCTACATTGTGGGCTTCCTCTTCCCACTCGTATGGGCTCTCTTAGGTCCCAACCCTCTAGATGGGTTAAAAAAAAAAAAAAAAAAAAAAAAAAAAAAAAAAAAAAAAAACCTCAAGTACTCCCTTTATGTTTTTTTTTTTTTTGTATGAGGGGCAGTGAGAAATAATATTAAGGGTAAAATCAAAAAGAAAGAAAATGAGAAAGGGAGTTGAAAGTAAATAAACAAAATGATAAAAAGTTACTCTCAAAAAAAGGGAGGAATAACTTTTTTTTTTTGCATTTAATGTCTTAACTCTAAACTCCCTTATGTTGAGAGCTTCTAAATGAACTCTTCATTTTTCTTTGCACTCCTTCAAATAGCTAAACTTATCTCACCTCAAACTCAAACCCAAACCCAAACCCCACCCCAGTCTCTGACTTGGAGAATAACTGAGTTGAAGAAGTGGAACTAAGGAAGGGTCCAACCATAGACAGAAAGTAAACGCACTAACTCTTGATCCTCTGAGTCTCTAACTTGGAGGATACCTGAACTGAAGAGGTAGAATTAAATAGGGGCCCACCTAGAGAGATATAAAGCAAGCACAAAGTCATGCTCCTCCTGAGTCTCCGACAGAGGATCAGAACCTAGGTTTTAGTACGCGCTCTCTCCGGGCGTTTGTCCCCACTTGTACATCTTTTA